>JALAZF010000314.1:0-2400000 GCA_022829125.1 Lathyrus tuberosus
CCTTCCACCAAAAGGATGAAAATGAGGTCAAAGCCTGCTATTACCAAAAGGATAATAGGGCACACACACACACACACAGACCCTTCCACCAAAAGGATGGAAATGAGGTCAAAGCCTGCTATTACCAAAAGGATAATAGGGAACACACACACAGACCCTTCCACCAAAAGGATGAAAATGAGGTCAAAGCCTGCTATTACCAAAAGGATAATAAGGCACACACACACACAGGCCCTTCCACCAAAAGGATGGAAATGAGATCAAAGCCTACTATTACCAAAAGGATAATAGGGCGCATACACACAGACCCTTCCACCAAAAGGATGAAAATGAGGTCAAAGCCTGTTATTACCAAAAGGATAATAGAGCACACACACACACAGAACCTTCCACCAAAAGGATGAAAATGAGATCAAAGCCTGCTATTACCAAAAGGATAATAGGGCACACACACACACAGACCCTTCCAACAAAAGGATGGAAATGAGGTCAAAGCCTGCTATTACCCAAAGGCTAATATGGCGCACACACACAGATCCTTCCACCAAAAGGATGAAAATGAGGTCAAAGCCTGCTATTACGAAAAGGATAATAGGGCACAGACACCCAGACCCTTCCACCAAAAGGATGAAAATGAGGTCGAAGCCTGCTATTACAAAAATGATAATAGGGCACACACACACAGACCCTTCCACCAAAAGGATGGAAATGAGGTCAAAGCCTGCTATTACCCAAAGGATAATAGGGCGCACACACACAGACCCTTCCACCAAAAGGATGAAAATGAGGTCAAAGCCTGTTATTACCAAAAGGATAATAGAGCACACACACACACAGAACCTTCCACCAAAAGGATGAAAATGAGATCAAAGCCTGCTATTACCAAAAGGATAATAGGGCACACACACACACAGACCCTTCCAACAAAAGGATGGAAATGAGGTCAAAGCCTGCTATTACCCAAAGGCTAATATGGCGCACACACACAGATCCTTCCACCAAAAGGATGAAAATGAGGTCAAAGCCTGCTATTACGAAAAGGATAATAGGGCACAGACACCCAGACCCTTCCACCAAAAGGATGAAAATGAGGTCGAAGCCTGCTATTACAAAAATGATAATAGGGCACACACACACAGACCCTTCCACCAAAAGGATGGAAATGAGGTCAAAGCCTGCTATTACCCAAAGGATAATAGGGCGCACACACACAGACCCTTCCACCAAAAGGATGAAAATGAGCTCAAAGCCTGCTATTACCAAAAGGATAATAGGGAACACATACACAGACCCTTCCACCAAAAGGATGAAAATGAGGTCAAAGCCTGCTATTACCAAAAGGATAATAGGGCGCATACACACAGACCCTTCCACCAAAAGGATGAAAATGAGGTCAAAGCCTTGTTATTACCAAAAGGATAATAGAGCACTCTCACACACACACAGAACCTTCCACCAAAAGGATGAAAATGAGGTCAAAGCCTGCTATTACCAAAAGGATAATAGGGCACACACACACACACATACCCTTCCACCAAAAGGACGGAAATGAGGTCAAAGCCTGCTATTACCCAAAGGATAATAGGGTGCACACACACAGACCCTTCCACCAAAAGGATGAAAATGAGGTCAAAGCCTACTATTACCAAAAGGATAATAGGGCACACACACCCAGACCCTTCCACCAAAAGGATGAAAATGAGGTCAAAGCCTGCTATTACAAAAAGGATAATAGGGCACACACACACAGACCCTTCCACCAAAAGGATGAAAATGAGGTCAAAGCGTGCTATTACCAAAAGGATAATAGGGCACCCACACACACAGAACCTTCCACCAAAAGGATGAAAATGAGGTTAAAGCCTGCTATTACCAAAAGGATAATAGGGCACACACACACACAGACCCTTCCACCAAAAGGATGGAAATGAGGTCAAAGCCTGCTATTACCCAAAGGATAATAGGGCGCACACACACAGACCCTTCCACCAAAAGGATGAAAATGAGGTCAAAGCGTGCTATTACCAAAAGGATAGTAGGGCACACACACACAGACCCTTTCACCAAAAGGGTGAAAATGAGGTCAAAGCCTGCTATTACAAAAAGGATAATAGGGCACACACACACAGAGACCCTTCCACCAAAAGGATGAAAATGAGGTCAAAGCCTGCTATTACCAAAAGGATAATAGGGCACACACACACAGACCCTTCCACCAAAAGGATGAAAATGAGGTCAAAGCCTGCTATTACCAAAAGGATAATAGGGCACACACACACACACAGACCCTTCCACCAAAAGGATGGAAATGATGTCAAAGCCTGCTATTACCAAAAGGATAATAGGGAACACACACACAAACCCTTCCACCAAAAGGATGAAAATGAGGTCAAAGCCTGCTATTACCAAAAGGATAATAAGGCACACACACACAGGCCCTTCCACCAAAAGGATGGAAATGAGATCAAAGCCTACTATTACCAAAAGGATAATAGGGAGCAAACACACAGACCCTTCAACCAAAAGGATGAAAATGAGGTCAAAGCCTGCTATTACCAAAAGGATAATAGAGCACACACACACACAGAACCTTCCACCAAAAGGATGAAAATGAGGTCAAAGCCTGCTATTACCAAAAGGATAATAGGGCACACACACCCAGACCCTTCCACGAAAAGGATTAAAATGAGGTCAAAGAATGCTAATACCAAAAGGATAATAAGGCACACACACACAGACCCTTCCACCAAAAGGTTGAAATTGAGGTAAAAGCGTGCTATTACCAAAAGGATAATAGGGCACACACACAGACCCTTCCACCAAAAGGATGAAAATGAGGTCAAAGCCTGCTATTACCAAAAGGATAATAGGGCACACACACACACAGAACCTTCCACCAAAAGGATGAAAATGAGGTTAAAGCCTGCTATTACCAAAAGGATAATAGGGCACACACACACACAGACCCTTCCACCAAAAGGACGGAAATGAGGTCAAAGCCTGCTATTACCCAAAGGATAATAGGGTGCACACACACAGACCCTTCCACCAAAAGGATGAAAATGAGGTCAAAGCCTACTATTACCAAAAGGATAATAGGGCACACACACCCAGACCCTTCCACCAAAAGGATGTAAATGAGGTCAAAGCCTGCTATTACAAAAAGGATAATAGGGCACACACACCCAGACCCTTCCACCAAAAGGATGAAAATGAGGTCAAAGCGTGCTATTACCAAAAGGATAATAGGGCACCCACACACACAGAACCTTCCACCAAAAGGATGAAAATGAGGTTAAAGCCTGCTATTACCAAAAGGATAATAGGGCACACACACACACAGACCCTTCCACCAAAAGGATGGAAATGAGGTCAAAGCCTGCTATTACCCAAAGGATAATAGGGCGCACACACACAGACCCTTCCACCAAAAGGATGAACATGGGGTCAAAGCGTTCTATTACCAAAAGGATAGTAGGGCACACACACACAGACCCTTTCACCAAAAGGGTGAAAATGAGGTTAAAGCCTGCTATTACAAAAAGGATAATAGGGCACACACACACACAGACCCTTCCACCAAAAGGATGAAAATGAGGTCAAAGCCTGCTATTACCAAAAGGATAATAGCGCACACACACACACAGACCCTTCCACCAAAAGGATGAAAATGAGGTCAAAGCCTGCTATTACCAAAAGGATAATAGGGCACACACACACACACACAGACCCTTCCACCAAAAGGATGGAAATGAGGTCAAAGCCTGCTATTACCAAAAGGATAATAGGGAACACACACACAGACCCTTCCACCAAAAGGATGAAAATGAGGTCAAAGCCTGCTATTACCAAAAGGATAATAAGGCACACACACACACAGGCCCTTCCACCAAAAGGATGGAAATGAGATCAAAGCCTACTATTACCAAAAGGATAATAGGGCGCATACACACAGACCCTTCCACCAAAAGGATGAAAATGAGGTCAAAGCCTGTTATTACCAAAAGGATAATAGAGCACACACACACACAGAACCTTCCACCAAATGGATGAAAATGAGATCAAAGCCTGCTATTACCAAAAGGATAATAGGGCACACACACACACAGACCCTTCCAACAAAAGGATGGAAATGAGGTCAAAGCCTGCTATTACCCAAAGGCTAATAGGGCGCACACACACAGATCCTTCCACCAAAAGGATGAAAATGAGGTCAAAGCCTGCTATTACCAAAAGGATAATAGGGCACAGACACCCAGACCCTTCCACCAAAAGGATGAAAATGAGGTCGAAGCCTGCTATTACAAAAAGGATAATAGGGCACACACACACAGACCCTTCCACCAAAAGGATGGAAATGAGGTCAAAGCCTGCTATTACCCAAAGGATAATAGGGCGCACACACACAGACCCTTCCACCAAAAGGATGAAAATGAGCTCAAAGCCTGCTATTACCAAAAGGATAATAGGGAACACATACACAGACCCTTCCACCAAAAGGATGAAAATGAGGTCAAAGCCTGCTATTACCAAAAGGATAATAGGGCGCATACACACAGACCCTTCCACCAAAAGGATGAAAATGTGGTCAAAGCCTGTTATTACCAAAGGATAATTGAGCACACACACACACACACAGAACCTTCCACCAAAAGGATGAAAATGAGGTCAAAGCCTGCTATTACCAAAAGGATAATAGGGCACACACACACACACATACCCTTCCACCAAAAGGACGGAAATGAGGTCAAAGCCTGCTATTACCCAAAGGATAATAGGGTGCACACACACAGACCCTTCCACCAAAAGGATGAAAATGAGGTCAAAGCCTACTATTACCAAAAGGATAATAGGGCACACACACCCAGACCCTTCCACCAAAATAATGAAAATGAGGTCAAAGCCTGCTATTACAAAAAGGATAATAGGGCACACACACACAGACCCTTCCACCAAAAGGATGAAAATGAGGTCAAAGCGTGCTATTACCAAAAGGATAATAGGGCACCCACACACACAGAACCTTCCACCAAAAGGATGAAAATGAGGTTAAAGCCTGCTATTACCAAAAGGATAATAGGGCACACACACACACAGACCCTTCCACCAAAAGGATGGAAATGAGGTCAAAGCCTGCTATTACCCAAAGGATAATAGGGCGCACACACACAGACCCTTCCACCAAAAGGATGAAAATGAGGTCAAAGCGTGCTATTACCAAAAGGATAGTAGGGCACACACACACAGACCCTTTCACCAAAAGGGTGAAAATGAGGTCAAAGCCTGCTATTACAAAAAGGATAATAGGGCACACACACACAGAGACCCTTCCACCAAAAGGATGAAAATGAGGTCAAAGCCTGTTATTACCAAAAGGATAATAGGGCACACACACACAGACCCTTCCACCAAAAGGATGAAAATGAGGTCAAAGCCTGCTATTACCAAAAGGATAATAGGGCACACACACACACACAGACCCTTCCACCAAAAGGATGGAAATGAGGTCAAAGCCTGCTATTACCAAAAGGATAATAGGGAACACACACACAAACCCTTCCACCAAAAGGATGAAAATGAGGTCAAAGCCTGCTATTACCAAAAGGATAATAAGGCACACACACACACAGGCCCTTCCACCAAAAGGATGGAAATGAGATCAAAGCCTACTATTACCAAAAGGATAATAGGGCGCAAACACACAGACCCTTCAACCAAAAGGATGAAAATGAGGTCAAAGCCTATTATTACCAAAAGGATAATAGAGCACACACACACACAGAACCTTCCACCAAAAGGATGAAAATGAGGTCAAAGCCTGCTATTACCAAAAGGATAATAGGGCACACACACCCAGACCCTTCCACGAAAAGGATGAAAATGAGGTCAAAGAATGCTAATACCAAAAGGATAATAAGGCACACACACACAGACCCTTCCACCAAAAGGTTGAAATTGAGGTAAAAGCGTGCTATTACCAAAAGGATAATAGGGCACACACACACAGACCCTTCCACCAAAAGGATGAAAATGAGGTCAAAGCCTGCTATTACCAAAAGGATAATAGGGCACACACACACACAGAACCTTCCACCAAAAGGATGAAAATGAGGTTAAAGCCTGCTATTACCAAAAGGATAATAGGGCACACACACACACAGACCCTTCCACCAAAAGGACGGAAATGAGGTCAAAGCCTGCTATTACCCAAAGGATAATAGGGTGCACACACACAGACCCTTCCACCAAAAGGATGAAAATGAGGTCAAAGCCTACTATTACCAAAAGGATAATAGGGCACACACACCCAGACCCTTCCACCAAAATAATGAAAATGAGGTCAAAGCCTGCTATTACAAAAAGGATAATAGGGCACACACACACAGACCCTTCCACCAAAAGGATGAAAATGAGGTCAAAGCGTGCTATTACCAAAAGGATAATAGGGCACCCACACACACAGAACCTTCCACCAAAAGGATGAAAATGAGGTTAAAGCCTGCTATTACCAAAAGGATAATAGGGCACACACACACACAGACCCTTCCACCAAAAGGATGGAAATGAGGTCAAAGCCTGCTATTACCCAAAGGATAATAGGGCGCACACACACAGACCCTTCCACCAAAAGGATGAAAATGAGGTCAAAGCGTGCTATTACCAAAAGGATAGTAGGGCACACACACACAGACCCTTTCACCAAAAGGGTGAAAATGAGGTCAAAGCCTGCTATTACAAAAAGGATAATAGGGCACACACACACAGAGACCCTTCCACCAAAAGGATGAAAATGAGGTCAAAGCCTGTTATTACCAAAAGGATAATAGGGCACACACACACAGACCCTTCCACCAAAAGGATGAAAATGAGGTCAAAGCCTGCTATTACCAAAAGGATAATAGGGCACACACACACACACAGACCCTTCCACCAAAAGGATGGAAATGAGGTCAAAGCCTGCTATTACCAAAAGGATAATAGGGAACACACACACAAACCCTTCCACCAAAAGGATGAAAATGAGGTCAAAGCCTGCTATTACCAAAAGGATAATAAGGCACACACACACACAGGCCCTTCCACCAAAAGGATGGAAATGAGATCAAAGCCTACTATTACCAAAAGGATAATAGGGCGCAAACACACAGACCCTTCAACCAAAAGGATGAAAATGAGGTCAAGGCCTGTTATTACCAAAAGGATAATAGAGCACACACACACACAGAACCTTCCACCAAAAGGATGAAAATGAGGTCAAAGCCTGCTATTACCAAAAGGATAATAGGGCACACACACCCAGACCCTTCCACGAAAAGGATGAAAATGAGGTCAAAGAATGCTAATACCAAAACGATAATAAGGCACACACACACAGACCCTTCCACCAAAAGGTTGAAATTGAGGTAAAAGCGTGCTATTACCAAAAGGATAATAGGGCACACACACACAGACCCTTCCACCAAAAGGATGAAAATGAGGTCAAAGCCTGCTATTACCAAAAGGATAATAGGGCACACACACACACAGAACCTTCCACCAAAAGGATGAAAATGAGGTTAAAGCCTGCTATTACCAAAAGGATAATAGGGCACACACACACACAGACCCTTCCACCAAAAGGACGGAAATGAGGTCAAAGCCTGCTATTACCCAAAGGATAATAGGGTGCACACACACAGACCCTTCCACCAAAAGGATGAAAATGAGGTCAAAGCCTACTATTACCAAAAGGATAATAGGGCACACACACCCAGACCCTTCCACCAAAAGGATGAAAATGAGGTCAAAGCCTGCTATTACAAAAAGGATAATAGGGCACACACACACAGACCCTTCCACCAAAAGGATGAAAATGAGGTCAAAGCGTGCTATTACCAAAAGGATAATAGGGCACCCACACACACAGAACCTTCCACCAAAAGGATGAAAATGAGGTTAAAGCCTGCTATTACCAAAAGGATAATAGGGCACACACACACACAGACCCTTCCACCAAAAGGATGGAAATGAGGTCAAAGCCTGCTATTACCCAAAGGATAATAGGGCGCACACACACAGACCCTTCCACCAAAAGGATGAAAATGAGGTCAAAGCGTGCTATTACCAAAAGGATAGTAGGGCACACACACACAGACCCTTTCACCAAAAGGGTGAAAATGAGGTCAAAGCCTGCTATTACAAAAAGGATAATAGGGCACACACACACAGAGACCCTTCCACCAAAAGGATGAAAATGAGGTCAAAGCCTGCTATTACCAATAGGATAATAGGGCACACACACACAGACTCTTCCACCAAAAGGATGAAAATGAGGTCAAAGCCTGCTATTACCAAAAGGATAATAGGGCACACACACACACACAGACCCTTCCACCAAAAGGATGGAAATGAGGTCAAAGCCTGCTATTACCAAAAGGATAATAAGGCACACACACACACAGGCCCTTCCACCAAAAGGATGAAAATGAGGTCAAAGCCTGCTATTACCAAAAGGATAATAGGGCACACACACCCAGACCCTTCCACCAAAAGGATGAAAATGAGGTTAAAGCCTGCTATTACCAAAAGGATAATAGGGCACACACACACACAGACCCTTCCACCAAAAGGACGGAAATGAGGTCAAAGCCTGCTATTACCCAAAGGATAATAGGGTGCACACACACAGACCCTTCCACCAAAAGGATGAAAATGAGGTCAAAGCCTACTATTACCAAAAGGATAATAGGGCACACACACCCAGACCCTTCCACCAAAAGGATGAAAATGAGGTCAAAGCCTGCTATTACAAAAAGGATAATAGGGCACACACACACAGACCCTTCCACCAAAAGGATGAAAATGAGGTCAAAGCGTGCTATTACCAAAAGGATAATAGGGCACCCACACACACAGAACCTTCCACCAAAAGGATGAAAATGAGGTTAAAGCCTGCTATTACCAAAAGGATAATAGGGCACACACACACACAGACCCTTCCACCAAAAGGATGGAAATGAGGTCAAAGCCTGCTATTACCCAAAGGATAATAGGGCGCACACACACAGACCCTTCCACCAAAAGGATGAAAATGAGGTCAAAGCGTGCTATTACCAAAAGGATAGTAGGGCACACACACACAGACCCTTTCACCAAAAGGGTGAAAATGAGGTCAAAGCCTGCTATTACAAAAAGGATAATAGGGCACACACACACAGAGACCCTTCCACCAAAAGGATGAAAATGAGGTCAAAGCCTGCTATTACCAATAGGATAATAGGGCACACACACACAGACTCTTCCACCAAAAGGATGAAAATGAGGTCAAAGCCTGCTATTACCAAAAGGATAATAGGGCACACACACACACACAGACCCTTCCACCAAAAGGATGGAAATGAGGTCAAAGCCTGCTATTACCAAAAGGATAATATGGCACACACACACACAGGCCCTTCCACCAAAAGGATGAAAATGAGGTCAAAGCCTACTATTACCAAAAGGATAATAGGGCACACACACCCAGACCCTTCCACCAAAAGGATGAAAATGAGGTCAAAGCCTGCTATTACAAAAAGGATAATAGGGCACACACACACAGACCCTTCCACCAAAAGGATGAAAATGAGGTCAAAGCGTGCTATTACCAAAAGGATAATAGGGCACCCACACACACAGAACCTTCCACCAAAAGGATGAAAATGAGGTTAAAGCCTGCTATTACCAAAAGGATAATAGGGCACACACACACACAGACCCTTCCACCAAAAGGATGGAAATGAGGTCAAAGTCTGCTATTACCCAAAGGATAATAGGGCGCACACACACAGACCCTTCCACCAAAAGGATGAAAATGAGGTCAAAGCGTGCTATTACCAAAAGGATAGTAGGGCACACACACACAGACCCTTTCACCAAAAGGGTGAAAATGAGGTCAAAGCCTGCTATTACAAAAAGGATAATAGGGCACACACACACAGAGACCCTTCCACCAAAAGGATGAAAATGAGGTCAAAGCCTGCTATTACCAATAGGATAATAGGGCACACACACACAGACCCTTCCACCAAAAGGATGAAAATGAGGTCAAAGCCTGCTATTACCAAAAGGATAATAGGCCACACACACACACACAGACCCTTCCACCAAAAGGATGGAAATGAGGTCAAAGCCTGCTATTACCAAAAGGATAATAGGGAACACACACACAAACCCTTCCACCAAAAGGATGAAAATGAGGTCAAAGCCTGCTATTACCAAAAGAATAATAAGGCACACACACACACAGGCCCTTCCACCAAAAGGATGGAAATGAGATCAAAGCCTACAATTACCAAAAGGATAATAGGGCGCAAACACACAGACCCTTCAACCAAAAGGAAGAAAATGAGGTCAAAGCATGTTATTACCAAAAGGATAATAGAGCACACACACACACAGAACCTTCCACCAAAAGGATGAAAATGAGGTCAAAGCCTGCTATTACCAAAAGGATAATAGGGCACACACAACCAGACCCTTCCACGAAAAGGATGAAAATGAGGTCAAAGAATGCTAATACCAAAAGGATAATAAGGCACACACACACAGACCCTTCCACCAAAAGGTTGAAATTGAGGTAAAAGCGTGCTATTACCAAAAGGATAATAGGGCACACACACACAGACCCTTCCACCAAAAGGATGAAAATGAGGTCAAAGCCTGCTATTACCAAAAGGATAATAGGGCACACACACACACAGAACCTTCCACCAAAAGGATGAAAATGAGGTTAAAGCCTGCTATTACCAAAAGGATAATAGGGCACACACACACACAGACCCTTCCACCAAAAGGATGGAAATGAGGTCAAAGCCTGCTATTACCCAAAGGATAATAGGGCGCACACACACAGACCCTTCCACCAAAAGGATGAAAATGAGGTCAAAGCGTGCTATTACCAAAAGCATAGTAGGGCACACACACACAGACCCTTTCACCAAAAGGGTGAAAATGAGGTCAAAGCCTGCTATTACAAAAAGGATAATAGGGCACACACACACACACAGACCCTTCCACCAAAAGGATGAAAATGAGGTCAAAGCCTGCTATTACAAAAAGGATAATAGGGCACACACACACACAGACCCTTCCACAAAAAGGATGAAAATGAGGTCAAAGCCTGCTATTACGAAAAGGATAATAGGGCGCATACACACAGACCCTTCCACCAAAAGGATGAAAATGAGGTCAAAGCCTGTTATTACCAAAAGGATAATAGAGCTCACACAAACACACACACAGAACCTTCCACCAAAAGGATGAAAATGAGGTCAATGCCTGCTATTACCAAAAGGATAATATGGCACACACACACACACATACCCTTCCACCAAAAGGACGGAAATGAGGTCAAAGCCTGCTATTACCCAAAGGATAATAGGGTGCACACACACAGACCCTTCCACCAAAAGGATGAAAATGAGGTCAAAGCCTGCTATTACCAAAAGGATAATAGGGCACACACACCCAGACCCTTCCACCAAAAGGATGAAAATGAGGTCAAAGCCTGCTATTACAAAAAGGATAATAGGGCACACACACACAGACCCTTCCACCAAAAGGATGAAAATGAGGTCAAAGCGTGCTATTACCAAAAGGATAATAGGGCACACACACACACAGAACCTTCCACCAAAAGGATGAAAATGAGGTTAAAGCCTGCTATTACCAAAAGGATAATAGGGCACACACACACACAGACCCTTCCACCAAAAGGATGGAAATGAGGTCAAAGCCTGCTATTACCCAAAGGATAATAAGGCGCACACACACAGACCCTTCTACCAAAAGGATGAAAATGAGGTCAAAGCGTGCTATTACCAAAAGGATAGTAGGGCACACACACACAGACCCTTTCACCAAAAGGGTGAAAATGAGGTCAAAGCCTGCTATTACAAAAAGGATAATAGGGCACACACACACACAGACCCTTCCACCAAAAGGATGAAAATGAGGTCAAAGCCTGCTATTACCAAAAGGATAATAGGGCACACACACACACAGACCCTTCCACCAAAAGGATGAAAATGATGTCAAAGCCTGCTATTACCAAAAGGATAATAGGGCACACACACACACACAGACCCTTCCACCAAAAGGATGGAAATGAGGTCAAAGCCTGCTATTACCAAAAGGATAATAAGGAACACACACACAGACCCTTCCACCAAAAGGATGAAAATGAGGTCAAAGCCTGCTATTACCAAAAGGATAATAAGGCACACACACACACAGGCCCTTCCACCAAAAGGATGGAAATGAGATCAAAGCCTACTATTACCAAAAGGATAATAGGGCGCATACACACAGACCCTTCCACCAAAAGGATGAAAATGAGGTGAAAGCCTGTTATTACCAAAAGGATAATAGAGCACACACACACACAGAACCTTCCATCAAAAGGATGAAAATGAGGTCAAAGCCTGCTATTACCAAAAGGATAATAGGGCACACACACCCAGACCCTTCCACGAAAAGGATGAAAATGAGGTCAAAGAATGCTAATACCAAAAGGATAATAAGGCACACACACATAGACCCTTCCACCAAAAGGTTGAAATTGAGGTCAAAGCGTGCTATTACCAAAAGGATAATAGGGCACACACACACAAACCCTTCCACCAAAAGGATGAAAATGAGGTCAAAGCCTGCTATTACCAAAAGGATAATAGGGCACACACACACACAGAACCTTCCACCAAAAGGATGATAATGAGGTTAAAGCCTGCTATTACCAAAAGGATAATAGGGCACACACACACACAGACGCTTCCACCAAAAGGATGGAAGTGAGGTCAAAGCCTGCTATTACCCAAAGGATAATAGGGCGCACACAAACAGACCCTTCCACCAAAAGGATGAAAATGAGGTCAAAGCGTGCTATTACCAAAAGGATAGTAGGGCACACACACACAGACCCTTTCACCAAAAGGGTGAAAATGAGGTCAAAGCCTGCTATTACAAAAAGGATAATAGGGCACACACACACAGACCCTTCCACCAAAAGGATGAAAATGAGGTCAAAGCCTGCTATTACCAAAAGGATAATAGGGCACACACACACACAGACCCTTCCACCAAAAGGATGAAAATGATGTCAAAGCCTGCTATTACCATAAGGATAATAGGGCACACACACACACACAGACCCTTCCACCAAAAGGATGGAAATGAGGTCAAAGCCTGCTATTACCAAAAGGATAATAGGGAACACACACACAGACCCTTCCACCAAAAGGATGAAAATGAGGTCAAAGCCTGCTATTACCAAAAGGATAATAAGGCACACACACACACAGGCCCTTCCACCAAAAGGATGGAAATGAGATCAAAGCCTACTATTACCAAAAGGATAATAGGGCGCATACACACAGACCCTTCCACCAAAAGGATGAAAATGAGGTGAAAGCCTGTTATTACCAAAAGGATAATAGAGCACACACACACACAGAACCTTCCATCAAAAGGATGAAAATGAGGTCAAAGCCTGCTATTACCAAAAGGATAATAGGGCACACACACCCAGACCCTTCCACGAAAAGGATGAAAATGAGGTCAAAGAATGCTAATACCAAAAGGATAATAAGGCACACACACACAGACCCTTCCGCCAAAAGGTTGAAATTGAGGTCAAAGCGTGCTATTACCAAAAGGATAATAGGGCACACACACAGACCCTTCCACCAAAAGGATGAAAATGAGGTCAAAGCCTGCTATTACCAAAAGGATAATAGGGCACACACACACACAGAACCTTCCACCAAAAGGATGATAATGAGGTTAAAGCCTGCTATTACCAAAAGGATAATAGGGCACACACACACACAGACGCTTCCACCAAAAGGATGGAAGTGAGGTCAAAGCCTGCTATTACCCAAAGGATAATAGGGCGCACACACACAGACCCTTCCACCAAAAGGATGAAAATGAGATCAAAGCGTGCTAATACCAAAAGGATAGTAGGGCACACACACACAGACCCTTTCACCAAAAGGGTGAAAATGAGGTCAAAGCCTGCTATTACAAAAAGGATAATAGGGCACACATACACACAGACCCTTCCACCAAAAGGATGAAAATAAGGTCAAAGCCTGCTATTACCAAAAGGATAATAGGGCACACACACACACAGACCCTTCCACCAAAAGGATGAAAATGAGGTCAAAGCCTGCTATTACCAAAAGGATAATAGGGCGCACACACACACACAGACCCTTCCACCAAAATGATGGAAATGAGGTCAAAGCCTGCTATTACCAAAAGGATAATAGGGAACACACACACAGACCCTTCCACCAAAAGGATGAAAATGAGGTCAAAGCCTGCTATTACCAAAAGGATAATAGGGCACACACACACACAGAACCTTCCACCAAAAGGATGATAATGAGGTTAAAGCCTGCTATTACCAAAAGGATAATAGGGCACACACACACACAGACCCTTCCACCAAAAGGATGGAAGTGAGGTCAAAGCCTGTTATTACCAAAAGGATAATAGAGCACACACACACACAGAACCTTCCACCAAAAGGATGAAAATGAGGTCAAAGCCTGCTATTACCAAAAGGATAATAGGGCACACACACCCAGACCCTTCCACCAAAAGGATGAAAATGAGGTCAAAGAATGCTAATACCAAAAGGATAATAAGGCACACACACACACAGACCCTTCCACCAAAAGGTTGAAATTGAGGTCAAAGCGTGCTATTACCAAAAGGATAATAGGGGACACACACACAGACCCTTCCACCAAAAGGATTAAAATGAGGTCAAAGCCTGCTATTACAAAAAGGATAATAGGGCACACACACACACAGACCCTTCCACCAAAAGGATGAAAATGAGGTCAAAGCGTGCTATTACCAAAAGGATAGTAGGGCACACACACACAGACCCTTTCACCAAAAGGGTGAAAATGAGGTCAAAGCCTGCTATTACAAAAAGGATAATAGGGCACACACACACAGACCCTTCCACCAAAAGGATGAAAATGAGGTCAAAGCCTGCTATTACCAAAAGGATAATAGGGCACACACACACACAGACCCTTCCACCAAAAGGATGAAAATGAGGTCAAAGCCTGCTATTACCAAAAGGATAATAGGGCACACACACACACACAGACCCTTCCACCAAAAGGATGGAAATGAGGTCAAAGCCTGCTATTACCAAAAGGATAATACGGAACACACACACAGACCCTTCCACCAAAAGGATGAAAATGAGGTCAAAGCCTGCTATTACCAAAAGGATAATAAGGCACACACACACACAGGCCCTTCCACCAAAAGGATGGAAATGAGATCAAAGCCTACTATTAGCAAAAGGATAATAGGGCGCATACACACAGACCCTTCCACCAAAAGGATGAAAATGAGGTCAAAGCCTATTATTACCAAAAGGATAATAGAGCACACACACACACAGAACCTTCCACCAAAAGGATGAAAATGAGGTCAAAGCCTGCTATTACCAAAAGGATAATAGGGCACACACACCCAGAACCTTCCACGAAAAGGATGAAAATGAGGTCAAAGAATGCTAATACCAAAAGGATAATAAGGCACACACACACAGACCCTTCCACCAAAAGGTTGAAATTAAGGTCAAAGCGTGCTATTACCAAAAGGATAATAGGGCACACACACACAGACCCTTCCACCAAAAGGATGAAAATGAGGTCAAAGCCTGCTATTACCAAAAGGATAATAGGGCACACACACACACAGAACCTTCCACCAAAAGGATGAAACTGAGGTTAAAGCCTGCTATTACCAAAAGGATAATAGGGCACACACACACACAGACCCTTCCACCAAAAGGATGAAAATGAGGTCAAAGCCTGCTATTACCAAAAGGATAATAGGGCACACACACACACAGACCCTTCCACCAAAAGGATGAAAATGAGGTCAAAGCCTGCTATTACCAAAAATATAATAGGGCACACACACACACAGACCCTTCCACCAAAAGGATGGAAATGAGGTCAAAGCCTGCTATTACCAAAAGGATAATAGGGAACACACACACAGACCCTTCCACCAAAAGGATGAAAATGAGGTCAAAGCCTGCTATTACCAAAAGGATAATAAGGCAAACACACACACAGGTCCTTCCACCAAAAGGATGGAAATGAGATCAAAGCCTACTATTACCAAAAGGATAATAGGGCGCATACACACAGACCCTTCCACCAAAAGGATGAAAATGAGGTCAAAGCCTGTTATTACCAAAAGGATAATAGAGCACACACACACACAGAACCTTCCACCAAAAGGATGAAAATGAGGTCAAAGCCTGCTATTACCAAAAGGATAATAGGGCACACACACCCAGACCCTTCCACCAAAAGGATGAAAATGAGGTCAAAGAATGCTAATACCAAAAGGATAATAAGGCACACACACACAGACCCTTCCACCAATAGGTTGAAATTGAGGTCAAAGCGTGCTATTACCAAAAGGATAATAGGGGACACACACACAGACCCTTCCACCAAAAGGATTAAAATGTGGTCAAAGCCTGCTATTACAAAAAGGATAATAGGGCACACACACACACAGACCCTTCCACCAAAAGGATGAAAATGAGGTCAAAGCCTGCTATTACCAAAAGGATAATAGGGCGCACACACACACACAGACCCTTCCACCAAAAGGTTGGAAATGAGATCAAAGCCTGCTATTACCAAAAGGATAATAGGGCGCATACACACAAACCCTTCCACCAAAAGGATGAAAATGAGCTCAAAGCCTGCTATTACCAATAGGATAATAGGGCACACACACCCACAGACCCTTCCACCAAAAGGATGGAAATGAGATCAAAGCCTGCTATTACCTAAAGGATAATAGGGCGCACACACACAGACCCTTCCACCAAAAGGATGAAAATGAGGTCAAAGCCTGCTATTACCAAAAGGATAATAGGGCACACACACAGACCCTTCTACCAAAAGGATGAAAATGAGGTCAAAGCCTGCTATTACCAAAAGGATAATAGGGCACACACACACAGAACCTTCAACCAAAAGGATGAAAATGAGGTCAAAGCCTGCTATTACCAAAAGGATAATAGAGCACACACACACACACAGAACCTTCCACCAAAAGGATGAAAAGGAGGTCAAAGCCTGCTATTACCAAAAGGATAATAGGGCACACACACACACAGACCCCTCCACCAAAAGGATGAAAATGAGGTCAAAGCCTGCTATTACCAAAAGGATAATAGGGCACACACATCCATAGACCCTTCCACCAAAAGGATGAAAATGAGGTCAAAGCCTGCTATTACCAAAAGGATAATAGGGAACACACACACACAGACCCTTCCACCAAAAGAATGGAAATGAGATCAAAGCCTGCTATTACCAAAAGGATAATAGGGCGCATACACACAGACCCTTCCACCAAAAGGATGAAAATGAGGTCAAAGCCTGTTATTACCAAAAGGATAATAGAGCACACACACACACAGAACATTCCACCAAAAGGATGAAAATGAGGTCAAAGCCTGCTATTACCAAAAGGATAATAGGGCACACACACACATACAGACCCTTCCACCAAAAGGATGGAAATGAGGTCAAAGCCTGCTATGACCCAAAGGATAATAGGGCGCACACACACAGACCCTTCCACCAAAAGGATGAAAATGAGGTCAAAGCTTGCTATTACCAAAAGGATAATAGGGCACACACACCCAGACCCTTCCACCAAAAGGATGAAAATGAGGTCAAAGCCTGCTATTACAAAAAGGATAATAGGGCACACACACACAGACCCTTCCACCAAAAGGATGAAAATGAGGTCAAAGCATGCTATTACCAAAAGGATAATAGGGCACACACACACACAGATCCTTCCACCAAAAGGATGGAAATGAGGTGAAAGCCTGCTATTACCCACAGGATAATATGGCGCACACACACAGACCCTTCCACCAAAAGGATGAAAATGAGGTCAAAGCTTGCTATTACAAAAAGGATAATATGGAACACACACATAGACCCTTCCACCAAAAGAATGAAAATGAGGTCAAAGCCTGCTATTAACAAAAGGATAATAAGGCACACACACACACAGACCCTTCCACCAAAAGGATGAAAATGAGGTCAAAGCGTGCTATTACCAAAAGGATAATAGGGCACACAAACACAGACCCTTCCACCAAAAGGATGAAAATGAGGTCAAAGCCTGCTATTAGAAAAAGGATAATAGGGCGCACACACACAGACCCTTCCACCAAAAGGATGAAAATGAGGTCAAAGCCTGCTATTACAAAAAGGATAATTGGGCACACACACCCAGACCCTTCCACCAAAAGGATGAAAATGAGGTCAAAGCCTGCTATTACAAAAAGGATAATAGGGCACACACACACAGACCCTTCCACCAAAAGGATTAAAATGAGGTCAAAGCATGCTATTACCAAAAGGATAATAGGGCACACACACACACACAGATCCTTCCACCAAAAGGATGGAAATGAGGTGAAAGCCTGCTTTTACCCAAAGGATAATAGGGCGCACACACACAGACCCTTCCACCAAAAGGATGAAAATGAGGTCAAAGCCTGCTATTACAAAAAGGATAATAGGGAACACACACATAGACCCTTCCACCAAAAGAATGAAAATGAGGTCAAAGGCTGCTATTACCAAAAGGATAATAAGGCACACACACACACACACCCTTCCACCAAAAGGATGAAAATGAGGTCAAAGCATGCTATTACCAAAAGGATAATAAGGCACACAAACACAGACCCTTCCAACAAAAGGTTGAAATTGAGGTCAAAGCGTGCTATTACCAAAAGGATAATAGGGGACACACACACAGACCCTTCCACCAAAAGGATTAAAATGAGGTCAAAGCCTGCCATTACAAAAAGGATAATAGGGCACACACATACACAGACCCTTCCACCAAAAGGATGAAAATGAGGTCAAAGCCTGCTATTACCAAAAGGATAATAGGGCACACACACACACAGACCCTTCCACCAAAAGGATGGAAATGAGATCAAAGCCTGCTATTACCAAAAGGATAATAGGGCGCATACACACAAAACCCTTCCACCAAAAGGATGAAAATGAGGTCAAAGCCTGCTATTACCAATAGGATAATAGGGCACACACACCCAGACCCTTCCACCAAAAGGATGAAAATGAGGTCAAAGCCTGCTATTACAAAAAGGATAATAGGGCACACACACACAGACCCTTCCACCAAAAGGATGAAAATGAGGTCAAAGCGTGCTATTACCAAAAGGATAATAGGGCACACACACACACAGAACCTTCCACCAAAAGGATGAAAATGAGGTTAAAGCCGGCTATTACCAAAAGGATAATAGGGCACACACACACACAGACCCTTCCACCAAAAGGATGAAAATGAGGTCAAAGCCTGCTATTACCAAAAGGATAATAGGGCACACACACACACACAGACCCTTCCACCAAAAGGATGGAAATGAGGTCAAAGCCTGCTATTACCAAAAGGATAATACGGAACACACACACAGACCCTTCCACCAAAAGGATGAAAATGAGGTCAAAGCCTGCTATTACCAAAAGGATAATAAGGCACACACACACACAGGCCCTTCCACCAAAAGGATGGAAATGAGATCAAAGCCTACTATTACCAAAAGGATAATAGGGCGCATACACACAGACCCTTCCACCAAAAGGATGAAAATGAGGTCAAAGCCTATTATTACCAAAAGGATAATAGAGCACACACACACACAGAACCTTCCACCAAAAGGATGAAAATGAGGTCAAAGCCTGCTATTACCAAAAGGATAATAGGGCACACACACCCAGAACCTTCCACGAAAAGGATGAAAATGAGGTCAAAGAATGCTAATACCAAAAGGATAATAAGGCACACACACACAGACCCTTCCACCAAAAGGTTGAAATTAAGGTCAAAGCGTGCTATTACCAAAAGGATAATAGGGCACACACACACAGACCCTTCCACCAAAAGGATGAAAATGAGGTCAAAGCCTGCTATTACCAAAAGGATAATAGGGCACACACACACACAGAACCTTCCACCAAAAGGATGAAACTGAGGTTAAAGCCTGCTATTACCAAAAGGATAATAGGGCACACACACACACAGACCCTTCCACCAAAAGGATGAAAATGAGGTCAAAGCCTGCTATTACCAAAAGGATAATAGGGCACACACACACACAGACCCTTCCACCAAAAGGATGAAAATGAGGTCAAAGCCTGCTATTACCAAAAATATAATAGGGCACACACACACACAGACCCTTCCACCAAAAGGATGGAAATGAGGTCAAAGCCTGCTATTACCAAAAGGATAATAGGGAACACACACACAGACCCTTCCACCAAAAGGATGAAAATGAGGTCAAAGCCTGCTATTACCAAAAGGATAATAAGGCAAACACACACACAGGTCCTTCCACCAAAAGGATGGAAATGAGATCAAAGCCTACTATTACCAAAAGGATAATAGGGCGCATACACACAGACCCTTCCACCAAAAGGATGAAAATGAGGTCAAAGCCTGTTATTACCAAAAGGATAATAGAGCACACACACACACAGAACCTTCCACCAAAAGGATGAAAATGAGGTCAAAGCCTGCTATTACCAAAAGGATAATAGGGCACACACACCCAGACCCTTCCACCAAAAGGATGAAAATGAGGTCAAAGAATGCTAATACCAAAAGGATAATAAGGCACACACACACAGACCCTTCCACCAATAGGTTGAAATTGAGGTCAAAGCGTGCTATTACCAAAAGGATAATAGGGGACACACACACAGACCCTTCCACCAAAAGGATTAAAATGTGGTCAAAGCCTGCTATTACAAAAAGGATAATAGGGCACACACACACACAGACCCTTCCACCAAAAGGATGAAAATGAGGTCAAAGCCTGCTATTACCAAAAGGATAATAGGGCGCACACACACACACAGACCCTTCCACCAAAAGGTTGGAAATGAGATCAAAGCCTGCTATTACCAAAAGGATAATAGGGCGCATACACACAAACCCTTCCACCAAAAGGATGAAAATGAGCTCAAAGCCTGCTATTACCAATAGGATAATAGGGCACACACACCCACAGACCCTTCCACCAAAAGGATGGAAATGAGATCAAAGCCTGCTATTACCTAAAGGATAATAGGGCGCACACACACAGACCCTTCCACCAAAAGGATGAAAATGAGGTCAAAGCCTGCTATTACCAAAAGGATAATAGGGCACACACACAAGACCCTTCTACCAAAAGGATGAAAATGAGGTCAAAGCCTGCTATTACCAAAAGGATAATAGGGCACACACACACAGAACCTTCAACCAAAAGGATGAAAATGAGGTCAAAGCCTGCTATTACCAAAAGGATAATAGAGCACACACACACACACAGAACCTTCCACCAAAAGGATGAAAAGGAGGTCAAAGCCTGCTATTACCAAAAGGATAATAGGGCACACACACACACAGACCCCTCCACCAAAAGGATGAAAATGAGGTCAAAGCCTGCTATTACCAAAAGGATAATAGGGCACACACATCCATAGACCCTTCCACCAAAAGGATGAAAATGAGGTCAAAGCCTGCTATTACCAAAAGGATAATAGGGAACACACACACACAGACCCTTCCACCAAAAGAATGGAAATGAGATCAAAGCCTGCTATTACCAAAAGGATAATAGGGCGCATACACACAGACCCTTCCACCAAAAGGATGAAAATGAGGTCAAAGCCTGTTATTACCAAAAGGATAATAGAGCACACACACACACAGAACATTCCACCAAAAGGATGAAAATGAGGTCAAAGCCTGCTATTACCAAAAGGATAATAGGGCACACACACACATACAGACCCTTCCACCAAAAGGATGGAAATGAGGTCAAAGCCTGCTATGACCCAAAGGATAATAGGGCGCACACACACAGACCCTTCCACCAAAAGGATGAAAATGAGGTCAAAGCTTGCTATTACCAAAAGGATAATAGGGCACACACACCCAGACCCTTCCACCAAAAGGATGAAAATGAGGTCAAAGCCTGCTATTACAAAAAGGATAATAGGGCACACACACACAGACCCTTCCACCAAAAGGATGAAAAATGAGGTCAAAGCATGCTATTACCAAAAGGATAATAGGGCACACACACACACAGATCCTTCCACCAAAAGGATGGAAATGAGGTGAAAGCCTGCTATTACCCACAGGATAATATGGCGCACACACACAGACCCTTCCACCAAAAGGATGAAAATGAGGTCAAAGCTTGCTATTACAAAAAGGATAATATGGAACACACACATAGACCCTTCCACCAAAAGAATGAAAATGAGGTCAAAGCCTGCTATTAACAAAAGGATAATAAGGCACACACACACACAGACCCTTCCACCAAAAGGATGAAAATGAGGTCAAAGCGTGCTATTACCAAAAGGATAATAGGGCACACAAACACAGACCCTTCCACCAAAAGGATGAAAATGAGGTCAAAGCCTGCTATTAGAAAAAGGATAATAGGGCGCACACACACAGACCCTTCCACCAAAAGGATGAAAATGAGGTCAAAGCCTGCTATTACAAAAAGGATAATTGGGCACACACACCCAGACCCTTCCACCAAAAGGATGAAAATGAGGTCAAAGCCTGCTATTACAAAAAGGATAATAGGGCACACACACACAGACCCTTCCACCAAAAGGATTAAAATGAGGTCAAAGCATGCTATTACCAAAAGGATAATAGGGCACACACACACACACAGATCCTTCCACCAAAAGGATGGAAATGAGGTGAAAGCCTGCTTTTACCCAAAGGATAATAGGGCGCACACACACAGACCCTTCCACCAAAAGGATGAAAATGAGGTCAAAGCCTGCTATTACAAAAAGGATAATAGGGAACACACACATAGACCCTTCCACCAAAAGAATGAAAATGAGGTCAAAGGCTGCTATTACCAAAAGGATAATAAGGCACACACACACACACACCCTTCCACCAAAAGGATGAAAATGAGGTCAAAGCATGCTATTACCAAAAGGATAATAAGGCACACAAACACAGACCCTTCCAACAAAAGGTTGAAATTGAGGTCAAAGCGTGCTATTACCAAAAGGATAATAGGGGACACACACACAGACCCTTCCACCAAAAGGATTAAAATGAGGTCAAAGCCTGCCATTACAAAAAGGATAATAGGGCACACACATACACAGACCCTTCCACCAAAAGGATGAAAAATGAGGTCAAAGCCTGCTATTACCAAAAGGATAATAGGGCACACACACACACAGACCCTTCCACCAAAAGGATGGAAATGAGATCAAAGCCTGCTATTACCAAAAGGATAATAGGGCGCATACACACAAACCCTTCCACCAAAAGGATGAAAATGAGGTCAAAGCCTGCTATTACCAATAGGATAATAGGGCACACACACCCAGACCCTTCCACCAAAAGGATGAAAATGAGGTCAAAGCCTGCTATTACAAAAAGGATAATAGGGCACACACACACAGACCCTTCCACCAAAAGGATGAAAATGAGGTCAAAGCGTGCTATTACCAAAAGGATAATAGGGCACACACACACACAGAACCTTCCACCAAAAGGATGAAAATGAGGTTAAAGCCGGCTATTACCAAAAGGATAATAGGGCACACACACACACAGACCCTTCCACCAAAAGGATGAAAATGAGGTCAAAGCCTGCTATTACCAAAAGGATAATAGGGCACACACACACACACAGACCCTTCCACCAAAAGGATGGAAATGAGGTCAAAGCCTGCTATTACCAAAAGGATAATACGGAACACACACACAGACCCTTCCACCAAAAGGATGAAAATGAGGTCAAAGCCTGCTATTACCAAAAGGATAATAAGGCACACACACACACAGGCCCTTCCACCAAAAGGATGGAAATGAGATCAAAGCCTACTATTACCAAAAGGATAATAGGGCGCATACACACAGACCCTTCCACCAAAAGGATGAAAATGAGGTCAAAGCCTATTATTACCAAAAGGATAATAGAGCACACACACACACAGAACCTTCCACCAAAAGGATGAAAATGAGGTCAAAGCCTGCTATTACCAAAAGGATAATAGGGCACACACACCCAGAACCTTCCACGAAACGGATGAAAATGAGGTCAAAGAATGCTAATACCAAAAGGATAATAAGGCACACACACACAGACCCTTCCACCAAAAGGTTGAAATTAAGGTCAAAGCGTGCTATTACCAAAAGGATAATAGGGCACACACACACAGACCCTTCCACCAAAAGGATGAAAATGAGGTCAAAGCCTGCGATTACCAAAAGGATAATAGGGCACACACACACACAGAACCTTCCACCAAAAGGATGAAACTGAGGTTAAAGCCTGCTATTACCAAAAGGATAATAGGGCACACACACACACAGACCCTTCCACCAAAAGGATGAAAATGAGGTCAAAGCCTGCAATTACCAAAAGGATAATAGGGCACACACACACACAGACCCTTCCACCAAAAGGATGAAAATGAGGTCAAAGCCTGCTATTACCAAAAGGATAATAGGGCACACACACACACACAGACCCTTCCACCAAAAGGATGGAAATGAGGTCAAAGCCTGCTATTACCAAAAGGATAATAGGGAACACACACACAGACCCTTCCACCAAAAGGATGAAAATGAGGTCAAAGCCTGCTATTACCAAAAGGATAATAAGGCACACACACACACAGGTCCTTCCACCAAAAGGATGGAAATGAGATCAAAGCCTACTATTACCAAAAGGATAATAGGGCGCATACACACAGACCCTTCCACCAAAAGATGAAAATGAGGTCAAAACCTGTTATTACCAAAAGGATAATAGAGCACACACACACACAGAACCTTCCACCAAAAGGATGAAAATGAGGTCAAAGCCTGTTATTACCAAAAGGATAATAGGGCACACACACCCAGACCCTTCCACCAAAAGGATGAAAATGAGGTCAAAGAATGCTAATACCAAAAGGATAATAAGGCACACACACACAGACCCTTCCACCAATAGGTTGAAATTGAGGTCAAAGCGTGCTATTACCAAAAGGATAATAGGGGGACACACACACAGACCCTTCCACCAAAAGGATTAAAATGAGGTCAAAGCCTGCTATTACAAAAAGGATAATAGGGCACACACACACACAGACCCTTCCACCAAAAGGATGAAAATGAGGTCAAAGCCTGCTATTACCAAAAGGATAATAGGGCACACACACACACACAGACCCTTCCACCAAAAGGATGGAAATGAGATCAAAGCCTGCTATTACCAAAAGGATAATAGGGCGCATACACACAAACCCTTCCACCAAAAGGATGAAAATGAGCTCAAAGCCCAAAAGGATGAAAATGAGCTCAAAGCCTGCTATTACCAATAGGATAATAGGGCACACACACCCACAGACCCTTCCACCAAAAGGATGGAAATGAGATCAAAGCCTGCTATTACCTAAAGGATAATAGGGCGCACACACACAGACCCTTCCACCAAAAGGATGAAAATGAGGTCAAAGCCTGCTATTACCAAAAGGATAATAGGGCACACACACAGACCCTTCTACCAAAAGGATGAAAATGAGGTCAAAGCCTGCTATTACCAAAAGGATAATAGGGCACACACACACAGAACCTTCCACCAAAAGGATGAAAATGAGGTCAAAGCCTGCTATTACCAAAAGGATAATAGAGCACACACACACACACAGAACCTTCCACCAAAAGGATGAAAAGGAGGTCAAAGCCTGCTATTACCAAAAGGATAATAGGGCACACACACCCAGACCCTTCCACCAAAAGGATGAAAATGAGGTCAAAGCCTGCTATTACAAAAAGGATAATAGGGCACACACACACAGACCCTTCCACCAAAAGGATGAAAATGAGGTCAAAGCATGCTATTACCAAAAGGATAATAGGGCACACACACACACAGATCCTTCCACCAAAAGGATGGAAATGAGGTGAAAGCCTGCTATTACCCAAAGGATAATAGGGCGCACACACACAGACCCTTCCACCAAAAGGATGAAAATGAGGTCAAAGCTTGCTATTACAAAAAGGATAATAGGGAACACACACATAGACCCTTCCACCAAAAGAATGAAAATGAGGTCAAAGCCTGCTATTACCAAAAGGATAATAAGGCACACACACACACAGACCCTTCCACCAAAAGGATGAAAATGAGGTCAAAGCGTGCTATTACCAAAAGGATAATAGGGCACACAAACACAGACCCTTCCACCAAAAGGATGAAAATGAGGTCAAAGCCTGCTATTACAAAAAGGATAATAGGGCGCACACACACAGACCCTTCCACCAAAAGGATGAAAATGAGGTCAAAGCCTGCTATTACAAAAAGGATAATTGGGCACACACACCCAGACCCTTCCACCAAAAGGATGAAAATGAGGTCAAAGCCTGCTATTACAAAAAGGATAATAGGGCACACACACACAGACCCTTCCACCAAAAGGATTAAAATGAGGTCAAAGCATGCTATTACCAAAAGGTTAATAGGGCACACACACACACACAGATCCTTCCACCAAAAGGATGGAAATGAGGTGAAAGCCTGCTTTTACCCAAAGGATAATAGGGCGCACACACACAGACCCTTCCACCAAAAGGATGAAAATGAGGTCAAAGCCTGCTATTACAGATAATAGGGAACACACACATAGACCCTTCCACCAAAAGAATGAAAATGAGGTCAAAGGCTGCTATTACCAAAAGGATAATAAGGCACACACACACACACCCTTCCACCAAAAGGATGAAAATGAGGTCAAAGCATGCTATTACCAAAAGGATAATATGGCACACAAACACAGACCCTTCCACCAAAAGGTTGAAATTGAGGTCAAAGCGTGCTATTACCAAAAGGATAATAGGGGACACACACACAGACCCTTCCACCAAAAGGATTAAAATGAGGTCAAAGCCTGCCATTACAAAAAGGATAATAGGGCACACACACACACAGACCCTTCCACCAAAAGGATGAAAATGAGGTCAAAGCCTGTTATTACCAAAAGGATAATAGAGTACACACACACACAGAACCTTCCACCAAAAGGATGAAAAGGAGGTCAAAGCCTGCTATTACCAAAAGGATAATAGGGCACACACACCCAGACCCTTCCACGAAAAGGATGAAAATGAGGTCAAAGAATGCTAATACCAAAAGGATAATAAGGCACACGCACACAGACCCTTCCACCAAAAGGTTGAAATTGAGGTCAAAGCGTGCTATTACCAAAAGGATAATAGGGCACACACACACAGACCCTTCCACCAAAAGGATGAAAATGAGGTCAAAGCCTGCTATTACCAAAAGGATAATAGGGCACACACACACACAGAACCTTCCACCAAAAGGATGATAATGAGGTTAAAGCCTGCTATTACCAAAAGGATAATAGGGCACACACACACACAGACCCTTCCACCAAAAGGATGGAAGTGAGGTCAAAGCCTGCTATTACCCAAAGGATAATAGGGCGCACACACACATACCCTTCCACCAAAAGGATGAAAATGAGGTCAAAGCGTGTTATTACCAAAAGGATAGTAGGGCACACACACACAGACCCTTTCACCAAAAGGGTGAAAATGAGGTCAAAGCCTGCTATTAAAAAAAGCATAATAGGGCACACACACACACACAGACCCTTCCACCAAAAGGATGAAAATGAGGTCAAAGCCTGCTATTACCAAAAGGATAATAGGGCACACACACACACAGACCCTTCCACCAAAAGGATGAAAATGAGGTCAAAGCCTGCTATTACCAAAAGGATAATAGGGCACACACACACACACACAGACCCTTCCACCAAAAGGATGGAAATGAGGTCAAAGCCTGCTATTACCAAAAGGATAATAGGGAACACACACACAGACCCTTCCACCAAAAGGATGAAAATGAGGTCAAAGCCTGCTATTACCAAAAGGATAATAAGGCACACACACACACATGCCCTTCCACCAAAAGGATGGAAATGAGATCAAAGCCTACTATTACCAAAAGGATAATAGGGCGCATACACACAGACCCTTCCACCAAAAGGATGAAAATGAGGTCAAAGCCTGTTATTACCAAAAGGATAATAGAGCACACACACACACAGAACCTTCCACCAAAAGGATGAAAATGAGGTCAAAGCCTGCTATTACCAAAAGGATAATAGGGCACACACACCCAGACCCTTCCACGAAAAGCATGAAAATGAGGTCAAAGAATGCTAATACCAAAAGGATAATAAGGCACACGCACACAGACCCTTCCACCAAAAGGTTGAAATTGAGGTCAAAGCGTGCTATTACCAAAAGGATAATAGGGCACACACACACAGACCCTTCCACCAAAAGGATGAAAATGAGGTCAAAGCCTGCTATTACCAAAAGGATAATAGGGCACACACACACACAGAACCTTCCACCAAAAGGATGATAATGAGGTTAAAGCCTGCTATTACCAAAAGGATAATAGGGCACACACACACACAGACCCTTCCACCAAAAGGATGGAAGTGAGGTCAAAGCCTGCTATTACCCAAAGGATAATAGGGCGCACACACACAGTCCCTTCCACCAAAAGGATGAAAATGAGGTCAAAGCGTGCTATTACCAAAAGGATAGTAGGGCACACACACACAGACCCTTTCACCAAAAGGGTGAAAATGAGGTCAAAGCCTGCCATTACAAAAAGCATAATAGGGCACACACACACACAGACCCTTCCACCAAAAGGATGAAAATGAGGTCAAAGCCTGCTATTACCAAAAGGATAATAGGGCACACACACACACAGACCCTTCCACCAAAAGGATGAAAATGAGGTCAAAGCCTGTTATTACCAAAAGGATAATAGAGCACACACACACACAGAACCTTCCACCAAAAGGATGAAAATGAGGTCAAAGCCTGCTATTACCAAAAGGATAATAGGGCACACACACCCAGACCCTTCCACGAAAAGCATGAAAATGAGGTCAAAGAATGCTAATACCAAAAGGATAATAAAGCACACGCACACAGACCCTTCCACCAAAAGGTTGAAATTGAGGTCAAAGCGTGCTATTACCAAAAGGATAATAGGGCACACACACACAGACCCTTCCACCAAAAGGATGAAAATGAGGTCAAAGCCTGCTATTACCAAAAGGATAATAGGGCACACACACACACAGAACCTTCCACCAAAAGGATGATAATGAGGTTAAAGCCTGCTATTACCAAAAGGATAATAGGGCACACACACACACAGACCCTTCCACCAAAAGGATGGAAGTGAGGTCAAAGCCTGCTTAATTACCCAAAGGATAATAGGGCGCACACACACAGTCCCTTCCACCAAAAGGATGAAAATGAGGTCAAAGCGTGCTATTACCAAAAGGATAGTAGGGCACACACACACAGACCCTTTCACCAAAAGGGTGAAAATGAGGTCAAAGCCTGCTATTACAAAAAGCATAATAGGGCACACACACACACAGACCCTTCCACCAAAAGGATGAAAATGAGGTCAAAGCCTGCTATTACCAAAAGGATAATAGGGCACACACACACACAGAACCTTCCACCAAAAGGATGATAATGAGGTTAAAGCCTGCTATTACCAAAAGGATAATAGGGCACACACACACACAGACCCTTCCACCAAAAGGATGGAAGTGAGGTCAAAGCCTGCTATTACCCAAAGGATAATAGGGCGCACACACACAGTCCCTTCCACCAAAAGGATGAAAATGAGGTCAAAGCGTGCTATTACCAAAAGGATAGTAGGGCACACACACACAGACCCTTTCACCAAAAGGGTGAAAATGAGGTCAAAGCCTGCCATTACAAAAAGGATAATAGGGCACACACACACATGCCCTTCCACCAAAAGGATGGAAATGAGATCAAAGCCTGCTATTACCAAAAGGATAATAGGGCACACACACACACAGACCCTTCCACCAAAAGGATGAAAATGAGGTCAAAGCCTGCTATTACCAAAAGGATAATAGGGCACACACACACACACAGACCCTTCCACCAAAAGGATGGAAATGAGGTCAAAGCCTGCTATTACCAAAAGGATAATAGGGAACACATACACAGACCCTTCCACCAAAAGGATGAAAATGAGGTCAAAGCCTGCTATTACCAAAAGGATAATAGGGCACACACACACACAGACCCTTCCACCAAAAGGATGAAAATGAGGTCAAAGCCTGCTATTACCAAAAGGATAATAAGGCACACACACACACAGGCCCTTCCACCAAAAGGATGGAAATGAGATCAAAGCCTACTATTACCAAAAGGATAATAGGGCGCATACACACAGACCCTTCCACCAAAAGGATGAAAATGAGGTCAAAGCCTGTTATTACCAAAAGGATAATAGAGCACACACACACACAGAACCTTCCACCAAAAGGATGAAAATGAGGTCAAAGCCTGCTATTACCAAAAGGATAATAGGGCACACACACACATACAGACCCTTCCACCAAAAGGATGGAAATGAGGTCAAAGCCTGCTATTACCCAAAGGATAATAGGGCGCACACACACAGACCCTTCCACCAAAAGGATGAAAATGAGGTCAAAGCTTGCTATTACCAAAAGGATAATAGGGCACACACACCCAGACCCTTCCACCAAAAGGATGAAAATGAGGTCAAAGCCTGCTATTACCAAAAGGATAATAGGGCACACACACACACACAGACCCTTCCACCAAAAGGATGAAAATGAGGTCAAAGCCTGCTATTACCAAAAGGATAATAGGGCACACACACACACACAGACCCTTCCACCAAAAGGATGGAAATGAGGTGAAAACCTGCTATTACCAATAGGATAATAGGGAACACACACACAGACCCTTTCACCAAAAGGATGAAAATGAGGTCAAAGCCTGCTATTACCAAAAGGATAATAAGGCACACACACACACAGGCCCTTCCACCAAAAGGATGGAAATGAGATCAAAGCCTACTATTACCAAAAGGATAATAGGGCGCATACACACAGACCCTTCCACCAAAAGGATGAAAATGAGGTCAAAGCCTGTTATTACCAAAAGGATAATAGAGCACACACACACACAGAACCTTCCACCAAAAGGATGAAAATGAGGTCAAAGCCTGCTATTACCAAAAGGATAATAGGGCACACACACCCAGACCCTTCCACGAAAAGGATGAAAATGAGGTCAAAGAATGCTAATACCAAAAGGATAATAAGGCACACGCACACAGACCCTTCCACCAAAAGGTTGAAATTGAGGTCAAAGCGTGCTATTACCAAAAGGATAATAGGGCACACACACACAGACCCTTCCACCAAAAGGATGAAAATGAGGTCAAAGCCTGCTATTACCAAAAGGATAATAAGGCACACACACACACACAGAACCTTCCACCAAAAGGATGAAAATGAGGTCAAAGCCTGCTATTACCAAAAGGATAATAGGGCACACACACACATACAGACCCTTCCACCAAAAGGATGGAAATGAGGTCAAAGCCTGCTATTACCCAAAGGATAATAGGGCGCACACACACAGACCCTTCCACCAAAAGGATGAAAATGAGGTCAAAGCTTGTTATTACCAAAAGGATAATAGGGCACACACACCCAGACCCTTCCACCAAAAGGATGAAAATGAGGTCAAAGCCTGCTATTACCAAAAGGATAATAGGGCGCACACACACACAGACCCTTCCCCCAAAAGGATGAAAATGAGGTCAAAGCCTGCTATTACCAAAAGGATAATAGGGCACACACACACACACAGACCCTTCCACCAAAAGGATGGAAATGAGGTCAAAACCTGCTATTTCCAAAAGGAAAATAGGGAACACACACACAGACCCTTCCACCAAAAGGATGAAAATGAGGTCAAAGCCTGCTATTACCAAAAGGATAATAAGGCACACACACACACAGGCCCTTCCACCAAAAGGATGGAAATGAGATCAAAGCCTACTATTACCAAAAGGATAATAGGGCGCATACACACAGACCCTTCCACCAAAAGGATGAAAATGAGGTCAAAGCCTGTTATTACCAAAAGGATAATAGAGCACACACACACACAGAACCTTCCACCAAAAGGATGAAAATGAGGTCAAAGCCTGCTATTACCAAAAGGATAATAGGGCACACACACCCAGACCCTTCCACGAAAAGGATGAAAATGAGGTCAAAGAATGCTAATACCAAAAGGATAATAAGGCACACGCACACAGACCCTTCCACCAAAAGGTTGAAATTGAGGTCAAAGCGTGCTATTACCAAAAGGATAATAGGGCACACACACACAGACCCTTCCACCAAAAGGATGAAAATGAGGTCAAAGCCTGCTATTACCAAAAGGATAATAAGGCACACACACACACACAGAACCTTCCACCAAAAGGATGAAAATGAGGTCAAAGCCTGCTATTACCAAAAGGATAATAGGGGCACACACACACATACAGACCCTTCCACCAAAAGGATGGAAATGAGGTCAAAGCCTGCTATTACCCAAAGGATAATAGGGCGCACACACACAGACCCTTCCACCAAAAGGATGAAAATGAGGTCAAAGCTTGTTATTACCAAAAGGATAATAGGGCACACACACCCAGACCCTTCCACCAAAAGGATGAAAATGAGGTCAAAGCCTGCTATTACCAAAAGGATAATAGGGCGCACACACACACAGACCCTTCCACCAAAAGGATGAAAATGAGGTCAAAGCCTGCTATTACCAAAAGGATAATAGGGCACACACACACACACAGACCCTTCCACCAAAAGGATGGAAATGAGGTCAAAACCTGCTATTACCAAAAGGAAAATAGGGAACACACACACAGACCCTTCCACCAAAAGGATGAAAATGAGGTCAAAGCCTGCTATTACCAAAAGGATAATAAGGCACACACACACACAGGCCCTTCCACCAAAAGGATGGAAATGAGATCAAAGCCTACTATTACCAAAAGGATAATAGGGCGCATACACACAGACCCTTCCACCAAAAGGATGAAAATGAGGTCAAAGCCTGTTATTACCAAAAGGATAATAGAGCACACACACACACAGAACCTTCCACCAAAAGGATGAAAATGAGGTCAAAGCCTGCTATTACCAAAAGGATAATAGGGCACACACACCCAGACCCTTCCACGAAAAGGATGAAAATGAGGTCAAAGAATGCTAATACCAAAAGGATAATAAGGCACACGCACACAGACCCTTCCACCAAAAGGTTGAAATTGAGGTCAAAGCGTGCTATTACCAAAAGGATAATAGGGCACACACACACAGACCCTTCCACCAAAAGGATGAAAATGAGGTCAAAGCCTGCTATTACCAAAAGGATAATAAGGCACACACACACACAGAACCTTCCACCAAAAGGATGAAAATGAGGTCAAAGCCTGCTATTACCAAAAGGATAATAGGGCACACACACACATACAGACCCTTCCACCAAAAGGATGGAAATGAGGTCAAAGCCTGCTATTACCCAAAGGATAATAGGGCGCACACACACAGACCCTTCCACCAAAAGGATGAAAATGAGGTCAAAGCTTGCTATTACCAAAAGGATAATAGGGCACACACACCCAGACCCTTCCACCAAAAGGATGAAAATGAGGTCAAAGCCTGCTATTACCAAAAGGATAATAGGGCACACACACACACAGACCCTTCCACCAAAAGGATGAAAATGAGGTCAAAGCCTGCTATTACCAAAAGGATAATAGGGCACACACACACACACAGACCCTTCCACCAAAAGGATGGAAATGAGGTCAAAACCTGCTATTACCAAAAGGAAAATAGGGAACACACACACAGACCCTTCCACCAAAAGGATGAAAATGAGGTCAAAGCCTGCTATTACCAAAAGGATAATAAGGCACACACACACAGGCCCTTCCACCAAAAGGATGGAAATGAGATCAAAGCCTACTATTACCAAAAGGATAATAGGGCGCATACACACAGACCCTTCCACCAAAAGGATGAAAATGAGGTCAAAGCCTGTTATTACCAAAAGGATAATATAGCACACACACACACAGAACCTTCCACCAAAAGGATGAAAATGAGGTCAAAGCCTACTATTACCAAAAGGATAATAGGGCACACACACCCAGACCCTTCCACGAAAAGGATGAAAATGAGGTCAAAGAATGCTAATACCAAAAGGATAATAAGGCACACGCACACAGACCCTTCCACCAAAAGGTTGAAATTGAGGTCAAAGCGTGCTATTACCAAAAGGATAATAGGGCACACACACACAGACCCTTCCACCAAAAGGATGAAAATGAGGTCAAAGCCTGCTATTACCAAAAGGATAATAAGGCACACACACACACAGAACCTTCCACCAAAAGGATGATAATGAGGTTAAAGCCTGCTATTACCAAAAGGATAATAGGGCACACACACACACAGACCCTTCCACCAAAAGGATGGAAGTGAGGTCAAAGCCTGCTATTACCCAAAGGATAATCGGGCGCACACACACAGACCCTTCCACCAAAAGGATGAAAATGAGGTCAAAGCGTGCTATTACCAAAAGGATAGTAGGGCACACACACACAGACCCTTTCACCAAAAGGGTGAAAATGAGGTCAAAGCCTGCTATTACAAAAAGCATAATAGGGCACACACACACACACAGACCCTTCCACCAAAAGGATGAAAATGAGGTCAAAGCCTGCTATTACCAAAAGGATAATAGGGCACACACACACACAGACCCTTCCACCAAAAGGATGAAAATGAGGTCAAAGCCTGCTATTACCAAAAGGATAATAAGGCACACACACACACAGACCCTTCCACCAAAAGGATGGAAATGAGGTCAAAGCCTGCTATTACCAAAAGGATAATAGGGAACACACACACAGACCCTTCCACCAAAAGGATGAAAATGAGGTCAAAGCCTGCTATTACCAAAAGGATAATAAGGCACACACACACACAGGCCCTTCCACCAAAAGGATGGAAATGAGATCAAAGACTACTATTACCAAAAGGATAATAGGGCGCATACACACAGACCCTTCCACCAAAAGGATGAAAATGAGGTCAAAGCCTGTTATTACCAAAAGGATAATAGAGCACACACACACACAGAACCTTCCACCAAAAGGATGAAAATGAGGTCAAAGCCTGCTATTACCAAAAGGATAATAGGGCACACACACACATACAGACCCTTCCACCAAAAGGATGGAAATGAGGTCAAAGCCTGCTATTACCCAAAGGATAATAGAGCACACACACACACAGAACCTTCCACCAAAAGGATGAAAATGAGGTCAAAGCCTGCTATTACCAAAAGGATAATAGGGCACACACACCCAGACCCTTCCACGAAAAGGATGAAAATGAGGTCAAAGAATGCTAATACCAAAAGGATAATAAGGCACACGCACACAGACCCCTTCCACCAAAAGGTTGAAATTGAGGTCAAAGCGTGCTATTACCAAAAGGATAATAGGGCACACACACACAGACCCTTCCACCAAAAGGATGAAAATGAGGTCAAAGCCTGCTATTACCAAAAGGATAATAAGGCACACACACACACAGAACATTCCACCAAAAGGATGAAAATGAGGTCAAAGCCTCCTATTACCAAAAGGATAATAGGGCACACACACACATACAGACCCTTCCACCAAAAGGATGGAAATGAGGTCAAAGCCTGCTATTACCCAAAGGATAATAGGGCGCACACACACAGACCCTTCCACCAAAAGGATGAAAATGAGGTCAAAGCTTGCTATTACCAAAAGGATAATAGGGCACACACACCCAGACCCTTCCACCAAAAGGATGAAAATGAGGTCAAAGCCTGCTATTACCAAAAGGATAATAGGGCACACACACACACAGACCCTTCCACCAAAAGGATGAAAATGAGGTCAAAGCCTGCTATTACCAAAAGGATAATAGGGCACACACACACACACAGACCCTTCCACCAAAAGGATGGAAATGAGGTCAAAACCTGCTATTACCAAAAGGATAATAGGGAACACACACACAGACCCTTCCACCAAAAGGATGAAAATGAGGTCAAAGCCTGCTATTACCAAAAGGATAATAAGGCACACACACACACAGGCCCTTCCACCAAAAGGATGGAAATGAGATCAAAGCCTACTATTACCAAAAGGATAATAGGGCGCATACACACAGACCCTTCCACCAATAGGATGAAAATGAGGTCAAAGCCTGTTATTACCAAAAGGATAATAGAGCACACACACACACAGAACCTTCCACCAAAAGGATGAAAATGAGGTCAAAGCCTGCTATTACCAAAAGGATAATAGGGCACACACACCCAGACCCTTCCACGAAAAGGATGAAAATGAGGTCAAAGAATGCTAATACCAAAAGGATAATAAGGCACACGCACACAGACCCTTCCACCAAAAGGTTGAAATTGAGGTCAAAGCGTGCTATTACCAAAAGGATAATAGGGCACACACACACAGACCCTTCCACCAAAAGGATGAAAATGAGGTCAAAGCCTGCTATTACCAAAAGGATAATAAGGCACACACACACACAGAACCTTCCACCAAAAGGATGATAATGAGGTTAAAGCCTGCTATTACCAAAAGGATAATAGGGCACACACACACACAGACCCTTCCACCAAAAGGATGGAAGTGAGGTCAAAGCCTGCTATTACCCAAAGGATAATAGGGCGCACACACACAGACCCTTCCACCAAAAGGATGAAAATGAGGTCAAAGCATGCTATTACCAAAAGGATAGTAGGGCACACACACACAGACCCTTTCACCAAAAGGGTTAAAATGAGGTCAAAGCCTGCTATTACAAAAAGCATAATAGGGCACACACACACACACAGACCCTTCCACCAAAAGGATGAAAATGAGGTCAAAGCCTGCTATTACCAAAAGGATAATAGGGCACACACACACACAGACCCTTCCACCAAAAGGATGAAAATGAGGTCAAAGCCTGCTATTACCAAAAGGATAATAGGGGACACACACACACACAGACCCTTCCACCAAAAGGATGGAAATGAGGTCAAAGCCTGCTATTACCAAAAGGATAATAGGGAACACACACACAGACCCTTCCACCAAAAGGATGAAAATGAGGTCAAAGCCTGCTATTACCAAAAGGATAATAAGGCACACACACACACAGGCCCTTCCACCAAAAGGATGGAAATGAGATCAAAGACTACTATTACCAAAAGGATAATAGGGCGCATACACACAGACCCTTCCACCAAAAGGATGAAAATGAGGTCAAAGCCTGTTATTACCAAAAGCATAATAGAGCACACACACACACAGAACCTTCCACCAAAAGGATGAAAATGAGGTCAAAGCCTGCTATTACCAAAAGGATAATAGGGCACACACACACACACAGACCCTTCCACCAAAAGGATGGAAATGAGGTCAAAGCCTGCTATTACCAAAAGGATAATAGGGAACACACACACAGACCCTTCCACCAAAAGGATGAAAATGAGGTCAAAGCCTGCTATTACCAAAAGGATAATAGGGCACACACACACATACAGACCCTTCCACCAAAAGGATGGAAATGAGGTCAAAGCCTGCTATTACCCAAAGGATAATAGGGCGCACACACACAGACCCTTCCACCAAAAGGATGAAAATGAGGTCAAAGCTTGCTATTACCAAAAGGATAATAGGGCACACACACCCAGACCCTTCCACCAAAAGGATGAAAATGAGGTCAAAGCCTGCTATTACAAAAAGGATAATAGGGCACACACACACAGACCCTTCCACCAAAAGGATGAAAATGAGGTCAAAGCATGCTATTACCAAAAGGATAATAGGGCACACACACACACAGATCCTTCCACCAAAAGGATGGAAATGAGGTGAAAGCCTACTATTACCCAAAGGATAATAGGGCGCACACACACAGACCCTTCCACCAAAAGGATGAAAATGAGGTCAAAGCTTGCTATTACAAAAAGGATAATAGGAAACACACACATAGACCCTTCCACCAAAAGAATGAAAATGAGGTCAAAGCTTGCTATTACCAAAAGGATAATAAGGCACACACACACACAGACCCTTCCACCAAAAGGATGAAAATGAGGTCAAAGCGTGCTATTACCAAAAGGATAATAGGGCACACAAACACAGACCCTTCCACCAAAAGGATGAAAATGAGGTCAAAGCCTGCTATTACAAAAAGGATAATAGGGCACACACACACAGACCCTTCCACCAAAAGGATGAAAATGAGGTCAAAGCCTGCTATTACAAAAAGGATAATTAGGCACACACACCCAGACCCTTCCACCAAAAGGATGAAAATGAGGTCAAAGCCTGCTATTACAAAAAGGATAATAGGGCACACACACACAGAACCTTCCACCAAAAGGATGAAAATGAGGTCAAAGCATGTTATTACCAAAAGGATAATAGGGCACACACACACACAGAGATCCTTCCACCAAAAGGATGGAAATGAGGTGAAAGCCTGCTTTTACCCAAAGCATAATAGGGCGCACACACACAGACCCTTCCACCAAAAGGATGAAAATGAGGTCAAAGCCTGCTATTACAAAAAGGATAATAGGGAACACACACATAGACCCTTCCACCAAAAGAATGAAAATGAGGTCAAAGGCTGCTATTACCAAAAGGATAATAAGGCACACACACACACACACCCTTCCACCAAAAGGATGAAAATGAGGTCAAAGCATGCTATTACCAAAAGGATAATAAGGCACACAAACACAGACCCTTCCACCAAAAGGTTGAAATTGAGGTCAAAGCGTGCTATTACCAAAAGGATAATAGGGGACACACACACAGACCCTTCCACCAAAAGGATTAAAATGAGGTCAAAGCCTGCCATTACAAAAAGGATAATAGGGCACACACACACACAGACCCTTCCACCAAAAGGATGAAAATGAGGTCAAAGCCTGCTATTACTAAAAGGATAATAGGGCACACACACACAGACCCTTCCACCAAAAGGATGGAAATGAGATCAAAGCCTGCTATTACCAAAAGGATAATAGGGCGCATACACACAAACCCTTCCACCAAAAGGGTGAAAATGAGGTCAAAGCCTGCTATTACCAATAGGATAATAGGGCACACACACCCAGACCCTTCCACCAAAAGGATGAAAATGAGGTCAAAGCCTGCTATTACAAAAAGGATAATAGGGCACACACACACAGACCCTTCCACCAAAAGGATGAAAATGAGGTCAAAGCGTGCTATTACCAAAAGGATAATAGGGCACACACACACACAGAACCTTCCACCAAAAGGATGAAAATGAGGTTAAAGCCGGCTATTACCAAAAGGATATTGGGCACACACACACACAGACCCTTCCACCAAAAGGATGGAAATGAGGTCAAAGCCTGCTATTACCCAACGGATAATAGGGCGCACACACACAGACCCTTCCACCAAAAGGATGAAAATGAGGTCAAAGCGTGCTATTACCAAAAGGATAGTAGGGCACACACACACAGACCCTTTCACCAAAAGGGTGAAAATGAGGTCAAAGCCTGCTATTACAAAAAGGATAATATGGCACACACACACACATACCCTTCCACCAAAAGGATGAAAATGAGGTCAAAGCCTGCTATTACCAAAAGGATAATAGGGCACACACACACACAGACCCTTCCACCAAAAGGATGAAAATGAGGTCAAAGCCTGCTATTACCAAAAGGATAATAGGGCACACACACACACACAGACCCTTCCACCAAAAGGATGGAAATGAGGTCAAAGCCTGCTATTACCAAAAGGGTAATAGGGAACACACACACAGACCCTTCCACCAAAAGGATGAAAATGAGGTCAAAGCCTGCTATTACCAAAAGGATAATAAGGCACACACACACACAGGCCCTTCCACCAAAAGGATGGAAATGAGATCAAAGCCTACTATTACCAAAAGGATAATAGGGCGCATACACACAGACCCTTCCACCCAAAGGATGAAAATGAGGTCAAAGCCTGTTATTACCAAAAGGATAATAGAGCACACACACACACAGAACCTTCAACCAAAAGGATGAAAATGAGGTCAAAGCCTGCTATTACCAAAGGGATAATAGGGCACACACACCCAGACCCTTCCACGAAAAGGATGAAAATGAGGTCAAAGCCTGCTATTACCAAAAGGATAATAGGGCACACACACACACAGAACCTTCCACCAAAAGGATGATAATGAGGTTAAAGCCTGCTATTACCAAAAGGATAATAGGGCACACACACACACATACCCTTCCACCAAAAGGATGGAAGTGAGGTCAAAGCCTGCTATTACCCAAAGGATAATAGGGCGCACACACACAGACCCTTCCACCAAAAGGATGAAAATGAGGTCAAAGCGTGCTATTACCAAAAGGATAGTAGGGCACACACACACAGACCCTTTCACCAAAAGGGTGAAAATGAGGTCAAAGCCTGCTATTACAAAAAGGATAATAGGGCACACACACACACACAGACCCTTCCACCAAAAGGATGAAAATGAGGTCAAAGCCTGCTATTACCAAAAGGATAATAGGGCACACACACACACAGACCCTTCCACCAAAAGGATGAAAATGATGTCAAAGCCTGCTATTACCAAAAGGATAATAGGGCACACACACACACACAGACCCTTCCACCAAAAGGATGGAAATGAGGTCAAAGCCTGCTATTACCAAAAGGATAATAGGGAACACACACACAGACCCTTCCACCAAAAGGTTGAAATTGAGGTCAAAGCGTGCTATTACCAAAAGGATAATAGGGCATACACACACACAGACCCTTCCACCAAAAGGATGGAAGTGAGGTCAAAGCCTGCTATTACCCAAAGGATAATAGGGCGCACACACACAGACCCTTCCACCAAAAGGATGAAAATGAGGTCAAAGCGTGCTATTACCAAAAGGATAGTAGGGCACACACACACAGACCCTTTCACCAAAAGGGTGAAAATGAGGTCAAAGCCTGCTATTACAAAAAGGATAATAGGGCACACACACACACAGACCCTTCCACCAAAAGGATGAAAATGAGGTCAAAGCCTGCTATTACCAAAAGGATAATAGGGCACACACACACACAGACCCTTCCACCAAAAGGATGAAAATGAGGTCAAAGCCTGCTATTACCAAAAGGATAATAGGGCACACACACACACACAGACCCTTCCACCAAAAGGATGGAAATGAGGTCAAAGCCTGCTATTACCAAAAGGATAATAGGGAACACACACACAGACCCTTCCACCAAAAGGATGAAAATGAGGTCAAAGCCTGCTATTACCAAAAGGATAATAAGGCACACACACACACAGGCCCTTCCACCAAAAGGATGGAAATGAGATCAAAGCCTACTATTACCAAAAGGATAATAGGGCGCATACACACAGACCGAGGTCAAAGCCTGTTATTACCAAAAGGATGAAAATGAGGTCAAAGCCTGTTATTACCAAAAGGATAATAGAGCACACACACACACAGAACCTTCCACCAAAAGGATGAAAATGAGGTCAAAGCCTGCTATTACCAAAAGGATAATAGGGCACACACACCCAAACCCTTCCACGAAAAGGATGAAAATAAGGTCAAAGAATGCTAATACCAAAAGGATAATAAGGCACACACACACAGACCCTTCCACCAAAAGGTTGAAATTGAGGTCAAAGCGTGCTATTACCAAAAGGATAATAGGGCACACACACACAGACCCTTCCACCAAAAGGATGAAAATGAGGTCAAAGCCTGCTATTACCAAAAGGATAATAGGGCACATACACACACAAAACCTTCCACCAAAAGGATGAAAATGAGGTTAAAGCCTGCTATTACCAAAAGGATAATAGGGCACACACACACACAGACCCTTCCACCAAAAGGATGGAAATGAGGTCAAAGCCTGCTATTACCCAAAGGATAAAGGGCACACACACACAGACCCTTCCACCAAAAGGATGAAAATGAGGTCAAAGCGTGCTATTACCAAAAGGATAGTAGGGCACACACACACAGACCCTTCCACCAAAAGGGTGTAAATGAGGTCAAAGCCTGCTATTACAAAAGGATAATAGGGCACACACACACACACACACCCTTCCACCAAAAGGATGAAAATGAGGTCAAAGCCTGCTATTACCAAAAGGATAATAGGGCACACACACACACAGACCCTTCCACCAAAAGGATGAAAATGAGGTCAAAGCCTGCTATTACCAAAAGGATAATAGGGCACACACACACACACAGACCCTTCCACCAAAAGGATGGAAATGAGGTCAAAGCCTGCTATTACCAAAAGGATAATAGGGAACACACACATAGACCCTTCCACCAAAAGGATGAAAATGAGGTCAAAGCCTGCTATTACCAAAAGGATAATAAGGCACACACACACACAGGCCCTTCCACCAAAAGGATGGAAATGAGATCAAAGCCTACTATTACCAAAAGGATAATAGGGCGCATACACACAGACCCTTCCACCAAAAGGATGAAAATGAGGTCAAAGCCTGTTATTACCAAAAGGGTAATAGAGCACACACACACACAGAACCTTCCACCAAAAGGATGAAAATGAGGTCAAAGCCTGCTATTACCAAAAGGATAATAGGGCACACACACCCAGACCCTTCCACCAAAAGGATGAAAATGAGGTCAAAGAATGCTAATACCAAAAGGATAATAAGGCACACACACACAGACCCTTCCACCAATAGGTTGAAATTGAGGTCAAAGCGTGCAATTACCAAAAGGATAATAGGGGACACACACACAGACCCTTCCACCAAAAGGATTAAAATGAGGTCAAAGCCTGCTATTACAAAAAGGATAATAGGGCACACACACACACAGACCCTTCCACCAAAAGGATGAAAATGAGGTCAAAGCCTGCTATTACCAAAAGGATAATAGGGCACACACACACACACACAGACCCTTCCACCAAAAGGATGGAAATGAGATCAAAGCCTGCTATTACCAAAAGGATAATAGGGCGCATACACACAAACCCTTCCACCAAAAGGATGAAAATGAGCTCAAAGCCTGCTATTACCAATAGGATAATAGGGCACACACACCCACAGACCCTTCCACCAAAAGGATGGAAATGAGATCAAAGCCTGCTATTACCTAAAGGATAATAGGGCGCACACACATAGACCCTTCCGCCAAAAGGATGAAAATGAGGTCAAAGCCTGCTATTACCAAAAGGATAATAGGGCACACACACAGACCCTTCTACCAAAATGATGAAAATGAGGTCAAAGCCTGCTATTACCAAAAGGATAATAGGGCACACACACACAGAACCTTCCACCAAAAGGATGAAAATGAGGTCAAAGCCTGCTATTACCAAAAGGATAATAGAGCGCACACACACACACAGAACCTTCCACCAAAAGGATGAAAAGGAGGTCAAAGCCTGCTATTACCAAAAGGATAATAGGGCACACACACACACACAGACCCCTCCACCAAAAGGATGAAAATGAGGTCAAAGCCTGCTATTACCAAAAGGATAATAGGTCACACACATCCATAGACCCTTCCACCAAAAGGATGAAAATGAGGTCAAAGCCTGCTATTACCAAAAGGATAATAGGGAACACACACACACAGACCCTTCCACCAAAAGAATGGAAATGAGATCAAAGCCTGCTATTACCAAAAGGATAATAGGGCGCATACACACAGACCCTTCCACCAAAAGGATGAAAATGAGGTCAAAACCTGTTATTACCAAAAGGATAATAGAGCACACACACACACAGAACCTTCCACCAAAAGGATGAAAATGAGGTCAAAGCCTGCTATTACCAAAAGGATAATAGGGCACACACACACATACAGACCCTTCCACCAAAAGGATGGAAATGAAGTCAAAGCCTGCTATTACCCAAAGGATAATAGGGCGCACACACACAGACCCTTCCACCAAAAGGATGAAAATGAGGTCAAAGCCTGCTATTACCAAAAGGATAATAGGGCACACACACCCAGACCCTTCCACCAAAAGGATGAAATTTGAGGTCAAAGCCTGCTATTACAAAAAGGATAATAGGGCACACACACACAGACCCTTCCACCAAAAGGATGAAAATGAGGTCAAAGCATGCTATTACCAAAAGGATAATAGGGCACACACACACACAGATCCTTCCACCAAAAGGATGGAAATGAGGTGAAAGCCTGCTATTACCCAAAGGATAATAGGGCGCACACACACAGACCCTTCCACCAAAAAGATGAAAATGAGGTCAAAGCTTGCTATTACAAAAAGGATAATAGGGAACACACACATAGACCCTTCCACCAAAAGAATGAAAATGAGGTCAAAGCCTGCTATTACCAAAAGGATAATAAGGCACATACACACACAGACCCTTCCACCAAAAGGATGAAAATGAGGTCAAAGTGTGCTATTACCAAAAGGATAATAGGGCACACAAACACAGACCCTTCCACCAAAAGGATGAAAATGAGGTCAAAGCCTGCTATTACAAAAAGGATAATAGGGCGCACACACACAGACCCTTCCACCAAAAGGATGAAAATGAGGTCAAAGCCTGCTATTACAAAAAGGATAATTGGGCACACACACCCAGACCCTTCCACCAAAAGGATGAAAATGAGTTCAAAGCCTGCTATTACAAAAAGGCTAATAGGGCACACACACACAGACCCTTCCACCAAAAGGATGAAAATGAGGTCAAAGCATGCTATTACCAAAAGGATAATAGGGCACACACACACACATAGATCCTTCCACCAAAAGGATGGAAATGAGGTGAAAGCCTGCTATTACCCAAAGGATAATAGGGCGCACACACACAGACCCTTCCACCAAAAGGATGAAAATGAGGTCAAAGCCTGCTATTACAAAAAGGATAATAGGGAACACACACATAGACCCTTCCACCAAAAGAATGAAAATGAGGTCAAAGGCTGCTATTACCAAAAGGATAATAAGGCACACACACACACACACCCTTCCACCAAAAGGATGAAAATGAGGTCAAAGCGTGCTATTACCAATAGGATAATAAGGCACATAAACACAGACCCTTCCACCAAAAGGTTGAAATTGAGGTCAGAGCGTGCTATTACCAAAAGGATAATAGGGGACACACACACAGGCCCTTCCACCAAAAGGATTAAAATGAGGTCAAAGCCTGCCATTACAAAAAGGATAATAGGGCACACACACACACAGACCCTTCCACCAAAAGGATGAAAATGAGGTCAAAGCCTGCTATTACCAAAAGGATAATAGGGCACACACACACACAGACCCTTCCACCAAAAGGATGGAAATGAGATCAAAGCCTGCTATTACCAAAAGGATAATAGGGCGCATACACACAAACCCTTCCAACAAAAGGATGAAAATGAGGTCAAAGCCTGCTATTACCAATAGGATAATAGGGCACACACACCCACAGACCCTTCCACCAAAAGGATGGAAATGAGATCAAAGCCTGCTATTACCTAAAGGATAATAGGGCGCACACACACAGACCCTTCCACCAAAAGGATGAAAATGAGGTCAAAGCCTGCTATTACCAAAAGGATAATAGGGCACACACGCAGACCCTTCTACTAAAAGGATGAAAATGAGGTCAAAGCCTGCTATTACCAAAAGGATAATAGGGCACACACAAACAGAACCTTCCACCAAAAGGATGAAAATGAGGTCAAAGCCTGCTATTACCAAAAGGATAATAAAGCACACACACACACACAGAACCTTCCACCAAAAGGATGAAAATGAGGTCAAAGCCTGCTATTACAAAAAGGATAATAGGGAACACACACATAGACCCTTCCACCAAAAGATTGAAAATGAGGTCAAAGGCTGCTATTACCAAAAGGATAATAAGGCACACACACACACACACCCTTCCACCAAAAGGATGAAAATGAGGTCAAAGCGTGCTATTACCAATAGGATAATAAGGCACATAAACACAGACCCTTCCACCAAAAGGTTGAAATTGAGGTCAGAGCGTGCTATTACCAAAAGGATAATAGGGGACACACACACAGGCCCTTCCACCAAAAGGATTAAAATGAGGTCAAAGCCTGCCATTACAAAAAGGATAATAGGGCACACACACACACAGACCCTTCCACCAAAAGGATGAAAATGAGGTCAAAGCCTGCTATTACCAAAAGGATAATAGGGCACACACACACACAGACCCTTCCACCAAAAGGATGGAAATGAGATCAAAGCCTGCTATTACCAAAAGGATAATAGGGCGCATACACACAAACCCTTCCACCAAAAGGATGAAAATGAGGTCAAAGCCTGCTATTACCAATAGGATAATAGGGCACACACACCCACAGACCCTTCCACCAAAAGGATGGAAATGAGATCAAAGCCTGCTATTACCTAAAGGATAATAGGGCGCACACACACAGACCCTTCCACCAAAAGGATGAAAATGAGGTCAAAGCCTGCTATTACCAAAAGGATAATAGGGCACACACGCAGACCCTTCTACTAAAAGGATGAAAATGAGGTCAAAGCCTGCTATTACCAAAAGGATAATAGGGCACACACAAACAGAACCTTCCACCAAAAGGATGAAAATGAGGTCAAAGCCTGCTATTACCAAAAGGATAATAAAGCACACACACACACACAGAACCTTCCACCAAAAGGATGAAAAGGAGGTCAAAGCCTGCTATTACCAAAAGGATAATAGGGCACACACACACACAGACCCCTCCACCAAAAGGATGAAAATGAGGTCAAAGCCTGCTATTACCAAAAGGATAATAGGGCACACACATCCATAGACCCTTCCACCAAAAGGATGAAAATGAGGTCAAAGCCTGCTATTACCAAAAGGATAATAGGGAACACACACACGCAGACCCTACCACCAAAAGGATGGATATGAGATCAAAGCCTGCTATTACCAAAAGGATAATAGGGCGCATACACACAGACCCTTCCACCAAAAGGATGAAAATGAGGTCAAAACCTGTTATTACCAAAAGGATAATAGAGCACACACACAGACAGAACCTTCCACCAAAAGGATGAAAATGAGGTCAAAGCCTGCTATTACCAAAAGGATAATAGGGCACACGCACACACACAAACCCTTCCACCAAAAGGATGGAAATGAGGTCAAAGCCTGCTATTACCTAAAGGATAATAGGGCGCACACACACAGACCCTTCCACCAAAAGGATGAAAATGAGGTCAAAGCCTGCTATTACCAAAAGGATAATAGGACACACACACCCAGACCCTTCCACCAAAAGGATGAAAATGAGGTCAAAGCCTGTTATTACAAAAAGGATAATAGGGCACACACACACAGACCCTTCCACCAAAAGGATGAAAATGAGGTCAAAGCATGCTATTACCAAAAGGATAATAGGGCACACACACACACAGATCCTTCCACCAAAAGGATGGAAATGAGGTTAAAGCCTGCTATTACCCAAAGGATAATAGGGCGCACACACACAGACCCTTCCACCAAAAGGATGAAAATGAGGTCAAAGCCTGCTATTACAAAAAGGTTAATAGGGAACACACACATAGACCCTTCCACCAAAAGAATGAAAATGAGGTCAAAGCCTGCTATTACCAAAAGGATAATAAGGCACACACACACACAGACCCTTCCACCAAAAGGATGAAAATGAGGTCAAAGCGTGCTATTACCAAAAGGATAATAGGGCACACAAACACAGACCCTTCCACCAAAAGGATGAAAATGAGGTCAAAGCCTGCTATTACAAAAAGGATAATAGGGCGCACACACACAGACCCTTCCACCAAAAGGATGAAAATGAGGTCAAAGCCTGCTATTACAAAAATGATAATAGGGCACACACACACAAACCCTTCCACCAAAAGGATGAAAATGAGGTCAAAGCATGCTATTACCAAAAGGATAATAGGGCACACACACACACAAATCCTTCCACCAAAAGGATGGAAATGAGGTGAAAGCCTGCTATTACCCAAAGGATAATAGGGCGCACACACACAGACCCTTCTACCAAAAGGATGAAAATGAGGTCAAAGCCTGCTATTACAAAAAGGATAATAGGGAACACACACATAGACCCTTCCACCAAAAGAATGAAAATGAGGTCAAAGCCTGCTATTACCAAAAGGATAATAAGGCACACACACACACACACCCTTCCACCAAAAGGATGAAAATGAGGTCATCGCGTGCTATTACCAAAAGGATAATAAGGCACACAAACACAGACCCTTCCACCAAAAGGATTAAAATGAGGTCAAAGCCTGCTATTACAAAAAGGATAATAGGGCACACCCACACACAGACCCTTCCACCAAAAGGATGAAAATGAGGTCAAAGCCTGCTATTACCAAAAGGATAATAGGGCACACACACACAAAGACCCTTCCACCAAAAGGATGGAAATGAGATCAAAGCCTGCTATTACCAAAGGATAATAGGGCGCATACACACAAACCCTTCCACCAAAAGGATGAAAATGAGGTCAAAGCCTGCTATTACCAATAGGATAATAGGGCACACACACCCACAGACCCTTCCACCAAAAGGATGGAAATGAGATCAAAGCCTGCTATTACCTAAAGGATAATAGGGCGCACACACACAGACCCTTCCACCAAAAGGATGAAAATGAGGTCAAAGCCTGCTATTACCAAAAGGATAATAGGGCACACACACAGACCCTTCTACCAAAAGGATGAAAATGAGGTCAAAGTCTGCTATTACCAAAAGGATAATAGGGCACACACACACAGAACCTTCCACCAAAAGGATGAAAATGAGGTCAAAGCCTGTTATTACCAAAAGGATAATAGAGCGCACACACACACACAGAACCTTTAACCAAAAGGATGAAAAGGAGGTCAAAGCCTGCTATTACCAAAAGGATAATAGGGCACACACACACACACAGACCCTTCCACCAAAAGGATGAAAATGAGGTCAAAGCCTGCTATTACCAAAAGGATAATAGGGCACACACACCCACAGACCCTTCCACCAAAAGGATGAAAATGAGGTCAAGCCTGCTATTACAGAAAGGATAATAGGGCACACACACACAGACCCTTCCACCCAAAGGATGAAAATGAGGTCAAAGCCTGCTAATACCAAAAGGATAATAGGGAACACACACACACAGACCCTTCCACCAAAAGGATGGAAATGAGATCAAAGCCTGCTATTACCAAAAGTATAATAGGGCGCATACACACAGACCCTTCCACCAAAAGGATGAAAATGAGGTCAAAGCCTGTTATTACCAAAAGGATAATAGAGCACACACACACACACAGAACCTTCCACCAAAAGGATGAAAATGACGTCAAAGCCTGCTATTACCAAAAGGATAATAGGGCACACACACCCAGACCCTTCCACCAAAAGGATGAAAATGAGGTCAAAGCCTGCTATTACCAAAAGGATAATAGGGCACACGCACACACACAGACCCTTCCACCAAAAGGATGGAAATGAGGTCAAAGCCTGCTATTACCCAAAGGATAATAGGGCGCACACACACAGACCCTTCCACCAAAAGGATGAAAATGAGGTCAAAGCCTACTATTACCTAAAGGATAATAGGGCGCACACACACAGACCCTTCCACCAAAAGGATGAAAATGAGGTCAAAGACTGCTATTACCAAATGGATAATAGGGCACACACACAGACCCTTCTACCAAAAGGATGAAAATGAGGTCAAAGCCTGCTATTACCAAAAGGATAATAGGTCACACACACACAGAACCTTCCACCAAAAGGATGAAAATGAGGTCAAAGCCTGCTATTACCAAAAGGATAATAGAGCGCACACACACACAGAACCTTTAACCAAAAGGATGAAAAGGAGGTCAAAGCCTGCTATTACCAAAAGGATAATAGGGCACACACACACACAGACCCTTCCACCAAAAGGATGGAAATGAGATCAAAGCCTGCTATTACCAAAAGGATAATAGGGCGCATACACACAGACCCTTCCACCAAAAGGATGAAAATGAGGTCAAAGCCTGTTATTACCAAAAGGATAATAGAGCACACACACACACAGAACCTTCCACCAAAAGGATGAAAATGAGGTCAAAGCCTGCTATTACCAAAAGGATAATAGGGCACACACACCCAGACCCTTCCACCAAAAGGATGGAAATGAGGTTAAAGCCTGCTATTACCAAAAGGATAATAGGGCACACGCACACACACAGACCCTTCCACCAAAAGGATGGAAATGAGGTCAAAGCCTGCTATTACCCAAAGGATAATAGGGCGCACACACACAGACCCTTCCACCAAAAGGATGAAAATGAGGTCAAAGCCTGCTATTACCAAAAGGATAATAGGGCACATACACACAGACCCTTCCACCAAAAGGATGAAAATGAGGTCAAAGCCTGCTATTACCAAAAGGATAATAGGGCACACACACACAGAACCTTCCACCAAAAGGATGAAAATGAGGTCAAAGCCTGCTATTACCAAAAGGATAATAGAGCACACACACACACACAGAACCTTCCACCAAAAGGATGAAAAGGAGGTCAAAGTCTGCTATTACCAAAACGATAATAGGGCACACACACACACACACAGACCCCTCCACCAAAAGGATGAAAATGAGGTCAAAGCCTGCTATTACCAAAAGGATAATAGGGCACACACACCCATAGACCCTTCCACCAAAAGGATGAAAATGAGGTCAAAGCCTGTTATTACCAAAAGGATAATAGGGAACACACACACAGAGACCCTTCCACCAAAAGGATGGAAATGAGATCAAAGCCTGCTATTACCAAAAGGATAATAGGGCGCATACACACAGACCCTTCCACCAAAAGGATGAAAATGAGGTCAAAGCCTGTTATTACCAAAAGGATAATAGAGCACGCACACACACAGAACCTTCCACCAAAAGGATGAAAATGAGGTCAAAGCCTGCTATTACCAAAAGGATAATAGGGCACACGCACACATACAGACCCTTCCACCAAAAGCATGGAAATGAGGTCAAAGCCTGCTATTACCCAAATGATAATAAGGCGCACACACATAGACCCTTCCACCAAAAGGATGAAAATGAGGTCAAAGCCTGCTATTACCAAAAAGATAATAGGGCACACACACCGAGACCCTTCCACCAAAAGGATGAAAATGAGGTCAAAGCCTGCTATTACAAAAAGGATAATAGGGCACACACACACACACAGACCCTTCCACCAGAAGGATGAAAATGAGGTCAAAGCATGCTATTACCAAAAGGATAATAGGGCACACACACACACACAGATCCTTCCACCAAAAGGATGGAAATGAGGTGAAAGCCTGCTATTACCCAAAGGATAATAGGGCGCACACACACAGACCCTTCCACCAAAAGGATGAAAATGAGGTCAAAGCATGCTATTACCAAAAGGATAATAGGGCACACAAACACAGACCCTTCCACCAAAAGGATGAAAATGAGGTCAAAGCCTGCTATTACAAAAAGAATAATAGGACGCACACACACAGACCCTTCCACCAAAAGGATGAAAATGTGGTCAAAGCCTGCTATTACAAAAAGGATAATAGGGCACACACACCCAGACCCTTCCGCCAAAAGGATGAAAATGAAGTCAAAGCATGCTATTACAAAAAGGATAATAGGGCACACACACACAGACCCTTCCACCAAAATGATGAAAATCAGGTCAAAGCATGCTATTACCAAAAGGATAATAGGGCACACACACACACACACAGATCCTTCCACCAAAAGGATGGAAATGAGTTGAAAGCCTGCTATTACCCAAAGGATAATAGGGCGCACACACACAGACCCTTCCACCAAAAGGATGAAAATGAGGTCAAAGGCTGCTATTACAAAAAGGATAATAGGTAACACACACATAGACCCTTCCACCAAAAGAATGAAAATGAGGTCAAAGCCTGCTATTACCAAAAGGATAATAAGGCACACACACACACAGACCCTTCCACCAAAAGGATGAAAATGACGTCAAAGCCTGTTATTACCAAAAGGATAATAGAGCACACACACACACTCACACAGATCCTTCCACCAAAAGGATGGAAATGAGGTGAAAGCCTGCTATTACCCAAATGATAATAGGGCGCACACACACAGACCCTTCCACCAAAAGGATGAAAATGAGGTCAAAGCCTGCTATTACCAAAAAGATAATAGGGCACACACACCCAGACCCTTCCACCAAAAGGATGAAAATGAGGTCAAAGCCTGCTATTACAAAAAGGATAATAGGGCACACACACACACAGACCCTTCCACTAAAAGGATGAAAATGAGGTCAAAGCATGCTATTACCAAAAGGATAATATGGCACACACACACACTCACACAGATCCTTCCACCAAAAGGATGGAAATGAGGTGAAAGCCTGCTATTACCCAAAGGATAATAGGGCGCACACACACAGACCCTTCCACCAAAAGGATGAAAATGAGGTCAAAGCCTGCTATTAGAAAAAGGATAATAGGGAACACACACATAGACCCTTCCACCAAAAGAATGAAAATGAGGTCAAAGCCTGCTATTACCAAAAGGATAATAAGGCACACACACACACTGACCCTTCCACCAAAAGGATGAAAATGAGGTCAAAGCGTGCTATTACCAAAAGGATAATAGGGCACACAAACACAGACCCTTCCACCAAAAGGACGAAAATGAGGTCAAAGCCTGCTATTACAAAAAGGATAATAGGACGCACACACACAGACCCTTCCACCAAAAGGATGAAAATGAGGTCAAAGCTTGCTATTACAAAAAGGATAATAGGGCACACACACACAGACCCTTCCACCAAAAGGATGAAAAAGAGGTCAAAGCATGCTATTACCAAAAGGATAATAGGGCACACACACACACTCAAATCCTTCCACCAAAAGGATGGAAATGAGGTGAAAGCCTGCTATTACCCAAAGGATAATAGGGCGCACACACACAGACCCTTCCACCAAAAGGATGAAAATGAGGTCAAAGCCTGCCATTACAAAAAGGATAATAGGGAACACACACATAGACCCTTCCACCAAAAGAATGAAAATGAGGTCGAAGCCTGCTATTACCAAAAGGATAATAAGGCACACACACACAGAGACCCTTCCACCAAAAGGATGAAAATGAGGTCAAAGCGTGCTATTACCAAAAGGATAATAGGGCACACAAACACAGACCCTTCCACCAAAAGGATGAAAATGAGGTCAAAGCCTGCTATTACAAAAAGGATAATAGGACGCACACACACAGACCCTTCCACCAAAAGGATGAAATGAGGTCAAAGCCTGCTATTACAAAAAGGATAATAGGGCACACACACACAAACCCTTACACCAAAAGGATGAAAATGAGGTCAAAGCATGCTATTACCAAAAGGATAATAGGGCACACACACACACACAGATCCTTCCACCAAAAGGATTGAAATGAGGTGAAAGCCTGCTATTACCCAAAGGATAATAGGGCGCACACACACAGACCCTTCCACCAAAAGGATGAAAATGAGGTCAAAGCCTGCTATTACAAAAAGGATAATAGGGAACACACACATAGACCCTTCCACCAAAAGAATGAAAATGAGGTCAAAGCCTGCTATTACCAAAAGGATAATAAGGCACACACACACACAGACCCTTCCACCAAAAGGATGAAAATGAGGTCAAAGCGTGCTATTACCAAAAGGATAATAGGGCACACAAACACAGACCCTTCCACCAAAAGGATTAAAATGAGGTCAAAGCCTGTAATTACAAAAAGGATAATAGGGCACACACACACAGACCCTTCCACCAAAAGGATGAAAATGAGGTCAAAGCCTGCTATTACCAAAAGGATAATAGGGCACACACACACACAGACCCTTCCACCAAAAGGATGGAAATGAGATCAAAGCCTGCTATTACCAAAGGATAATAGGGCGCATACACACAAACCGTTCCACCAAAAGGATGAAAATGAGGTCAAAGCCTGAAATTACCAATAGGATAATAGGGCACACACACCCACAGACCCTTCCACCAAAAGGATGGAAATGAGATCAAAGCCTGCTATTACCTAAAGGAGAATAGGGCGCACACACACAGACCCTTCCACCAAAAGGATGAAAATGAGGTCAAAGCCTGCTATTACCAAAAGGATAATAGGGCACACACACAGACCCTTCTACCAAAAGGATGAAATGAGGTCAAAGCCTGCTATTACCAAAAGGATAATAGGGCACACACACACAGAACCTTCCACCAAAAGGATGAAAATGAGGTCAAAGCCTGCTATTACCAAAAGGATAATAGAGCGCACACACACACACAGAACCTTCCACCAAAAGGATGTAAAGGAGGTCAAAGCCTGCTATTACCAAAAGGATAATAGGGCACACACACACACAGACCCTTCCACCAAAAGGATGAAAATGAGGTCAAAGCCTGCTATTACCAAAACGATAATAGGGCACACACACCCACAGACCCTTCCACCAAAAGGATGAAAATGAGGTCAAGCCTGCTATTACAGAAAGGATAATAGGGCATACACACACAGACCCTTCCACCCAAAGGATGAAAATGAGGTCAAAGCGTGCTATTACCAAAAGGATAATAGGGAACACACACACACAGACCCTTCCACCAAAAGGATGGAAATGAGATCAAAGCCTGCTATTACCAAAAGGATAATAGGGCGCATACACACAGACCCTTCCACCAAAAGGATGAAAATGAGGTCAAAGCCTGTTATTACCAAAAGGATAATAGAGCACACACACACAGAACCTTCCACCAAAAGGATGAAAATGAGGTCAAAGCCTGCTATTACCAAAAGGATAATAGGGCACACAAACCCAGACCCTTCCACCAAAAGGATGAAAATGAGGTCAAAGCCTGCTATTACCAAAAGGATAATAGGGCACACGCACACACACAGGCCCTTCCACCAAAAGGATGGAAATGAGGTCAAAGCCTGCTATTACCCAAAGGATAATAGGGCGCACACACACAGACCCTTCCACCAAAAGGATGAAAATGAGGTCAAAGCCTGCTATTACCAAAAGGATAATAGGGCACACACACCCAGACCCTTCCACCAAAAGGATGAAAATGAGGTCAAAGCCTGCTATTACAAAAAGGATAATAGGGCACACACACACAGACCCTTCCACCAAAAGGATGAAAATGAGGTCAAAGCATGCTATTACCAAAAGGATAATAGGGCACACACACACACACAGATCCTTCCACCAAAAGGATTGAAATGAGGTGAAAGCCTGCTATTACCCAAAGGATAATAGGGCGCACACACACAGACCCTTCCACCAAAAGGATGAAAATGAGGTCAAAGCCTGCTATTACAAAAAGGATAATAGGGAACACACACATAGACCCTTCCACCAAAAGAATGAAAATGAGGTCAAAGCCTGCTATTACCAAAAGGATAACAAGGCACACACACACACAGACCCTTCCACCAAAAGGATGAAAATGAGGTCAAAGCGTGCTATTACCAAAAGGATAATAGGGCACACAAACACAGACCCTTCCACCAAAAGGATTAAAATGAGGTCAAAGCCTGTAATTACAAAAAGGATAATAGGGCACACACACACACAGACCCTTCCACCAAAAGGATGAAAATGAGGTCAAAGCCTGCTATTACCAAAAGGATAATAGGGCACACACACACACAGACCCTTCCACCAAAAGGATGGAAATGAGATCAAAGCCTGCTATTACCAAAGGATAATAGGGCGCATACACACAAACCCTTCCACCAAAAGGATGAAAATGAGGTCAAAGCCTGAAATTACCAATAGGATAATAGGGCACACACACCCACAGACCCTTCCACCAAAAGGATGGAAATGAGATCAAAGCCTGCTATTACCTAAAGGAGAATAGGGCGCACACACACAGACCCTTCCACCAAAAGGATGAAAATGAGGTCAAAGCCTGCTATTACCAAAAGGATAATAGGGCACACACACAGACCCTTCTACCAAAAGGATGAAATGAGGTCAAAGCCTGCTATTACCAAAAGGATAATAGGGCACACACACACAGAACCTTCCACCAAAAGGATGAAAATGAGGTCAAAGCCTGCTATTACCAAAAGGATAATAGAGCGCACACACACACACAGAACCTTCCACCAAAAGGATGAAAAGGAGGTCAAAGCCTGCTATTACCAAAAGGATAATAGGGCACACACACACACAGACCCTTCCACCAAAAGGATGAAAATGAGGTCAAAGCCTGCTATTACCAAAAGGATAATAGGGCACACACACCCACAGACCCTTCCACCAAAAGGATGAAAATGAGGTCAAGCCTGCTATTACAGAAAGGATAATAGGGCATACACACACAGACCCTTCCACCCAAAGGATGAAAATGAGGTCAAAGCGTGCTATTACCAAAAGGATAATAGGGAACACACACACACAGACCCTTCCACCAAAAGGATGGAAATGAGATCAAAGCCTGCTATTACCAAAAGGATAATAGGGCGCATACACACAGACCCTTCCACCAAAAGGATGAAAATGAGGTCAAAGCCTGTTATTACCAAAAGGATAATAGAGCACACACACACAGAACCTTCCACCAAAAGGATGAAAATGAGGTCAAAGCCTGCTATTACCAAAAGGATAATAGGGCACACAAACCTAGACCCTTCCACCAAAAGGATGAAAATGAGGTCAAAGCCTGCTATTACCAAAAGGATAATAGGGCACACGCACACACACAGGCCCTTCCACCAAAAGGATGGAAATGAGGTCAAAGCCTGCTATTACCCAAAGGATAATAGGGCGCACACACACAGACCCTTCCACCAAAAGGATGAAAATGAGGTCAAAGCCTGCTATTACCAAAAGGATAATAGGGCACACACACCCAGACCCTTCCACCAAAAGGATGAAAATGAGGTCAAAGCCTGCTATTACAAAAAGGATAATAGGGCACACACACACAGACCCTTCCACCAAAAGGATGAAAATGAGGTCAAAGCATGCTATTACCAAAAGGATAATAGGGCACACACACACACACAGATCCTTCCACCAAAAGGATTGAAATGAGGTGAAAGCCTGCTATTACCCAAAGGATAATAGGGCGCACACACACAGACCCTTCCACCAAAAGGATGAAAATGAGGTCAAAGCCTGCTATTACAAAAAGGATAATAGGGAACACACACATAGACCCTTCCACCAAAAGAATGAAAATGAGGTCAAAGCCTGCTATTACCAAAAGGATAACAAGGCACACACACACACAGACCCTTCCACCAAAAGGATGAAAATGAGGTCAAAGCGTGCTATTACCAAAAGGATAATAGGGCACACAAACACAGACCCTTCCACCAAAAGGATTAAAATGAGGTCAAAGCCTGTAATTACAAAAAGGATAATAGGGCACACACACACACAGACCCTTCCACCAAAAGGATGAAAATGAGGTCAAAGCCTGCTATTACCAAAAGGATAATAGGGCACACACACACACAGACCCTTCCACCAAAAGGATGGAAATGAGATCAAAGCCTGCTATTACCAAAGGATAATAGGGCGCATACACACAAACCCTTCCACCAAAAGGATGAAAATGAGGTCAAAGCCTGAAATTACCAATAGGATAATAGGGCACACACACCCACAGACCCTTCCACCAAAAGGATGGAAATGAGATCAAAGCCTGCTATTACCTAAAGGAGAATAGGGCGCACACACACAGACCCTTCCACCAAAAGGATGAAAATGAGGTCAAAGCCTGCTATTACCAAAAGGATAATAGGGCACACACACAGACCCTTCTACCAAAAGGATGAAATGAGGTCAAAGCCTGCTATTACCAAAAGGATAATAGGGCACACACACACAGAACCTTCCACCAAAAGGATGAAAATGAGGTCAAAGCCTGCTATTACCAAAAGGATAATAGAGCGCACACACACACACAGAACCTTCCACCAAAAGGATGAAAAGGAGGTCAAAGCCTGCTATTACCAAAAGGATAATAGGGCACACACACACACAGACCCTTCCACCAAAAGGATGAAAATGAGGTCAAAGCAAGCTATTACCAAAAGGATAATAGGGCACACACACCCACAGACCCTTCCACCAAAAGGATGAAAATGAGGTCAAGCCTGCTATTACAGAAAGGATAATAGGGCACACACACACACATACCCTTCCACCCAAAGGATGAAAATGAGGTCAAAGCGTGCTATTACCAAAAGGATAATAGGGAACACACACACACAGACCCTTCCACCAAAAGGATGGAAATGAGATCAAAGCCTGCTATTACCAAAAGGATAATAGGGCGCATACACACAGACCCTTCCACCAAAAGGATGAAAATGAGGTCAAAGCCTGTTATTACCAAAAGGATAATAGAGCACACACACACAGAACCTTCCACCAAAAGGATGAAAATGAGGTCAAAGCCTGCTATTACCAAAAGGATAATAGGGCACACAAACCTAGACCCTTCCACCAAAAGGATGAAAATGAGGTCAAAGCCTGCTATTACCAAAAGGATAATAGGGCACACGCACACACACAGGCCCTTCCACCAAAAGGATGGAAATGAGGTCAAAGCCTGCTATTACCCAAAGGATAATAGGGCGCACACACACAGACCCTTCCACCAAAAGGATGAAAATGAGGTCAAAGCCTGCTATTACCAAAAGGATAATAGGGCACACACACCCAGACCCTTCCACCAAAAGGATGAAAATGAGGTCAAAGCCTGCTATTACAAAAAGGATAATAGGGCACACACACACAGACCCTTCCACCAAAAGGATGAAAATGAGGTCAAAGCATGCTATTACCAAAAGGATAATAGGGCACACACACACACACAGATCCTTCCACCAAAAGGATTGAAATGAGGTGAAAGCCTGCTATTACCCAAAGGATAATAGGGCGCACACACACAGACCCTTCCACCAAAAGGATGAAAATGAGGTCAAAGCCTGCTATTACAAAAAGGATAATAGGGAACACACACATAGACCCTTCCACCAAAAGAATGAAAATGAGGTCAAAGCCTGCTATTACCAAAAGGATAACAAGGCACACACACACACACAGACCCTTCCACCAAAAGGATGAAAATGAGGTCAAAGCGTGCTATTACCAAATGGATAATAGGGCACACAAACACAGACGCTTCCACCAAAAGGATGAAAATGAGGTCAAAGTCTGCTATTACCAAAAGGATAATAGGGCACACACACCCACAGACCCTTCCACCAAAAGGATGAAAATGAGGTTAAGCCTGCTATTACAGAAAGGATAATAGGGCACACACACACACAGACCCTTCCACCCAAAGGATGAAAATGAGGTCAAAGCCTGCTATTACCAAAAGGATAATAGGGAACACACACACACAGACCCTTCCACCAAAAGGATGGAAATGAGATCAAAGCCTGTTATTAACAAAAGGATAATAGGGCGCATACACACAGACCCTTCCACCAAAAGGATGAAAATGAGGTCAAAGCCTGTTATTACCAAAAGGATAATAGAGCACACACACACATAGAACCTTCCACCAAAAGGATGAAAATGAGGTCAAAGCCTGCTATTACCAAAAGGATAATAGGGCACACACACCCAGACCCTTCCACCAAAAGGATGAAAATGAGGTCAAAGCCTGCTATTACCCAAAGGATAATAGGGCGCACACACACAGACCCTTCCACCAAAAGGATGAAAATGAGGTCAAAGCCTGCTATTACCAAAAGGATAATAGGGCACACACACCCAGACCCTTCCACCAAAAGGATGAAAATGAGGTCAAAGCATGTTATTACCAAAAGTATAATAGGGCACACACACACACACAGATCCTTCCACCAAAAGGATGGAAATGAGGTGAAAGCCTGCTATTACCCAAAGGATAATAGGGCGCACACACACAGACCCTTCCACCAAAAGGATGAAAATGAGGTCAAAGCCTGCTATTACAAAAAGGATAATAGGGAACACACACATAGACCCTTCCACCAAAAGAATGAAAATGAGGTCAAAGCCTGCTATTACCAAAAGGATAACAAGGCACACACACACACACAGACCCTTCCACCAAAAGGATGAAAATGAGGTCAAAGCGTGCTATTACCAAAAGGATAATAGGGCACACAAACACAGATCCTTCCACCAAAAGGGTGAAAATGAGGTCAAAGCCTCTTATTACAAAAAGGATAATAGGGCGCACACACACAGACCCTTCCACCAAAAGGATGAAAATGAGGTCAAAGCCTGCTATTACAAAAAGGATAATAGGGCGCACACACACAGACCCTTCCACCAAAAGGATGAAAATGAGGTCAAAGCCTGCTATTACCAAAAGGATAGTAGGGAACACACACACAGACCCTTCCACCAATAGGATGAAAATTAGGTCAAAGCATGCTATTACCAAAAGGATAATAGGGCACACACACACAGACCCTTCCACCAAAAGGATGAAAATGAGGTCAAAGCCTCCTATTACCAAAAGGATAATAGGGCACACACACACACACAGACCCTTCCACCATAAGGATGAAAATGAGGTCAAAGCCTGTTATTACCAAAAGGATAATAGGGCACACACACACACACAAACCCTTCCACCAAAAGGATGAAAATGAGGTCAAAGCCTGGTATTACCGAAAGGATAATAGGGCACACACACACAGACCCTTCCGCCAAAAGGATGGAAATGAGGTCAAATCCTGCTATTACCCAAGGGATAATAGGGCGCACACACACAGACCCTTCCACCAAAAGGATGAAAATGAGATCAAAGCCTGCTATTACCAAAAGGATAATAGGGCGCACACACACAGACCCTTCCACCAAAAGGATGAAAATGAGGTCAAAGCCTGCTATTACCAAAAGGATAATAGGGCACACACACCCACAGACCCTTCCACCAAAAGGATGAAAATGAGGTCAAGCCTGCTATTACAGAAAGGATAATAGGGCACACACACACACATACCCTTCCACCCAAAGGATGAAAATGAGGTCAAAGCCTGCTATTACCAAAAGGATAATAGGGAACACACACACACAGACCCATCCACCAAAAGGATGGAAATGAGATCAAAGCCTGCTGTTACCAAAAGGATAATAGGGCGCATACACACAGACCCTTCCACCAAAAGGATGAAAATGAGGTCAAAGCCTGTTATTACCAAAAGGATAATAGAGCACACACACACACATAACCTTCCACCAAAAGGATGAAAATGAGGTCAAAGCCTGCTATTACCAAAAGGATAATAGGGCACACGCACACACACAGACCCTTCCACGAAAAGGATGGAAATGAGGTCAAAGCCTGCTATTACCCAAAGGATAATAGGGCGCACACACACAGACCCTTCCACCAAAAGGATGAAAATGAGGTCAAAGCCAGCTATTACCAAAAGGATAATAGGGCACACACACACCCAGACCCTTCCACCAAAAGGATGAAAATGAGGTCAAAGCCTGCTATTACAAAAAGGATAATAGGGCACACACACACAGACCCTTCCACCAAAAGGATGAAAATGAGGTTAAAGCATGCTATTACCAAAAGGATAATAGGGCACACACACACACACAGACCCTTCCACCAAAAGGATGAAAATGAGGTCAAAGCCTGCTATTACAAAAAGGATAATAAGGAACACACACATAGACCCTTCCACCAAAAGAATGAAAATGAGGTCAAAGCCTGCTATTACCAAAAGGATAATAAGGCACACACACACACAGACCCTTCCACCAAAAGGATGAAAATGAGGTCAAAGCGTGCTATTACCAAAAGGATAATAGGGCACACAAACACAGACCCTTCCACCAAAAGGATGAAAATGAGGTCAAAGCCTGCTATTACAAAAAGGATAAAAGGGCGCACACACACAGACCCTTCCACCAAAAGGATGAAAATGAGGTCCAAGCCTGCTATTACAAAAAGGATAATAGGGCGCACACACACACAGATCCTTCCACCAAAAGGATGAAAATGAGGTCAAAGCCTGCTATTACCAAAAGGATAGTAGGGAACACACACACAGACCCTTCCACCAATAGGATGGAAATTAGGTCAAAGCCTGCTATTACCAAAAGGATGATAGGGCACACACACATAGACCCTTCCACCAAAAGGATGACAATGAGGTCAAAGCCTGCTATTACCAAAAGGATAATAGGGCACACACACACACAGACCCTTCCACCAAAAGGATGAAAATGAGGTCTAAACCTGCTATTACCAAAAGGATAGTAGGGCGCACACACACAGACCCTTCCACCAAAAGGATGAAAATGAGGTCAAAGCCTGCTATTACGAAAAGGATAATAGGGCACACACACATAGACCCTTCCACCAAAAGGATGAAAATGAGGTCAAAACCTCCTATTACCAAAAGGATAATAGGGCACACACACACACACACAGACCCTTCCACCATAAGGATGAAAATGAGGTCAAAGCCTGCTATTACCAAAAGGATAATAGGGCACACACACACACAAACCCTTCCACCAAAAGGATGAAAATGAGGTCAAAGCCTGCTATTACCGAAAGGATAATAGGGCACACACACACAGACCCTTCCGCCAAAAGGATGGAAATGAGGTCAAATCCTGCTATTACCCAAGGGATAATAGGGCGCACACACACAGACCCTTCCACCAAAAGGATTAAAATGAGGTCAAAGCCTGCTATTACCAAAAGGATACTAGGGCGCACACACACAGACCCTTCCACCAAAAGGATTAAAATGAGGTCAAAGCCTGCTATTACCAAAAGGATAATAGGGCACATACACCCACATACCCTTCCACCAAAAGGATGGAAATGAGATCAAAGCCTGCTATTACCTAAAGGATAATATGGCGCACACACACAGACCCTTCCACCAAAAGGATGAAAATGAGGTCAAAGCCTGCTATTACCAAAATGATAATAGGGCACACATACACAGACCCTTCCACCAAAAGGATGAAAATGAGGTCAAAGCCTCCTATTACCAAAAGGATAATTGGGCACACACACAAAGACCCTTCCACCAAAAGGATGATAATGAGGTAAAAGCCTGCTATTACCAAAAGGATAATAGAGCACACACACACACAGAACCTTCCACCAAAAGGATGAAAATGAGGTTAAAGCCTGCTATTACCAAAAGGATAAAAGGGCACACACACACACACACAGACCCTTCCACCAAAAGGACGGAAATGAGGTCAAAGCCTGCTATTACCCAAGGGATAATAGGGCGCACACACACAGACCCTTCCACCAAAAGGATTAAAATGAGGTCAAAGCCTGCTATTACCAAAAGGATACTAGGGCGCACACACACAGACCCTTCCACCAAAAGGATTAAAATGAGGTCAAAGCCTGCTATTACCAAAAGGATAATAGGGCACATACACCCACATACCCTTCCACCAAAAGGATGGAAATGAGATCAAAGCCTGCTATTACCTAAAGGATAATATGGCGCACACACACAGACCCTTCCACCAAAAGGATGAAAATGAGGTCAAAGCCTGCTATTACCAAAATGATAATAGGGCACACATACACAGACCCTTCCACCAAAAGGATGAAAATGAGGTCAAAGCCTGCTATTACCAAAAGGATAATAGGGCACACACACACAAACCCTTCCACCAAAAGGATGAAAATGAGGTCAAAGCCTGCTATTACCGAAAGGATAATAGGGCACACACACACAGACCCTTCCGCCAAAAGGATGGAAATGAGGTCAAATCCTGCTATTACCCAAGGGATAATAGGGCGCACACACACAGACCCTTCCACCAAAAGGATTAAAATGAGGTCAAAGCCTGCTATTACCAAAAGGATACTAGGGCGCACACACACAGACCCTTCCACCAAAAGGATTAAAATGAGGTCAAAGCCTGCTATTACCAAAAGGATAATAGGGCACATACACCCACATACCCTTCCACCAAAAGGATGGAAATGAGATCAAAGCCTGCTATTACCTAAAGGATAATATGGCGCACACACACAGACCCTTCCACCAAAAGGATGAAAATGAGGTCAAAGCCTGCTATTACCAAAATGATAATAGGGCACACATACACAGACCCTTCCACCAAAAGGATGAAAATGAGGTCAAAGCCTCCTATTACCAAAAGGATAATTGGGCACACACACAAAGACCCTTCCACCAAAAGGATGATAATGAGGTAAAAGCCTGCTATTACCAAAAGGATAATAGAGCACACACACACACAGAACCTTCCACCAAAAGGATGAAAATGAGGTTAAAGCCTGCTATTACCAAAAGGATAATAGGGCACACACACACACACACAGACCCTTCCACCAAAAGGACGGAAATGAGGTCAAAGCCTGCTATTACCCAAGGGATAATAGGGCGCACACACACAGACCCTTCCACCAAAAGGATTAAAATGAGGTCAAAGCCTGCTATTACCAAAAGGATACTAGGGCGCACACACACAGACCCTTCCACCAAAAGGATTAAAATGAGGTCAAAGCCTGCTATTACCAAAAGGATAATAGGGCACATACACCCACATACCCTTCCACCAAAAGGATGGAAATGAGATCAAAGCCTGCTATTACCTAAAGGATAATATGGCGCACACACACAGACCCTTCAACCAAAAGGATGAAAATGAGGTCAAAGCCTGCTATTACCAAAATGATAATAGGGCACACATACACAGACCCTTCCACCAAAAGGATGAAAATGAGGTCAAAGCCTCCTATTACCAAAAGGATAATTGGGCACACACACAAAGACCCTTCCACCAAAAGGATGATAATGAGGTAAAAGCCTGCTATTACCAAAAGGATAATAGAGCACACACACACACAGAACCTTCCACCAAAAGGATGAAAATGAGGTTAAAGCCTGCTATTACCAAAAGGATAATAGGGCACACACACACACACAGACCCTTCCACCAAAAGGACGGAAATGAGGTCAAAGCCTGCTATTACCCAAAGGATAATTGGGCGCACACACACAGACCCTTCCACCAAAAGGATGAAAATGAGGTCAAAGCCTGCTATTACCAAAAGGATAATAGGGCGCACACACACAGACCCTTCCACCCAAAGGATGAAAATGAGGTCAAAGCCTGCCAATACCAAAAGGATAATACGGCACACACACACAGACCCTTCCACCAAAAGGATGGAAATGAGGTCAAAGCCTGCTATTACCAAAAGGATAGTAGGGTGCACACACAAAGACCCTTCCACCAAAAGGATGAAAATGAGGTCAAAGCCTGCTATTACCAAAAGGATAATAGGGCACAAACACACAGACCCTTCCACCAAAAGGATGAAAATGAGGTCAAAGCCTGCTATTACCAAAAGGATAATAGGGCACACACACACAGACCTTTCCACCAAAAGTATGAAAATGAGATCAAAGCCTGCTATTACCAAAAGGATAATAGGGCACACACACACACAAACCCTTCCACCAAAAGGATGAATATGAGGTCAAAGCCTGCTATTACCGAAAGGATAATAGGGCACACACACACAGACCCTTCCGCCAAAAGGATGGAAATGAGGTCAAAGCCTGCTATTACCCAAAGGATAATAGGGCGCACACCCACAGACCCTTCCACCAAAAGGATGAAAATGAGGTCAAAGCCTGTTATTACCAAAAGGATAATAGGGCACACACACACAGACCCTTCCACCAAAAGGATGAAACTGAGGTCAAAGCCTGCTATTACCAAAAGGATAATAGGGCACATACACACACAGACCCTTCCACCAAAAGGATGAAAATGAGGTCACAACTTATTACTACCAAAAGGATAACAGTAAGGAAACACGATATCAGAGGTTGTCATTCACCAAAAGGATGATACACAGGCCAAAGGTTCATGGATCGGCGACACCAAAAGGATGACGGATCAATACAAGCTACTACCACCAAAAGGATGATAGGAACTTCCCACTTGCGAGGACTGACACCAAAAGGATGCAGGTTAGGTTGATATGACATGAACGGCTACCACAAAAAATGTTGATAGTAAGTTCCTGATTTTGAGGGCTGACCAGCACCAAAAGGATGCAGGTTGAATTGAGTTGACAAGGTTTGGCTATCACCAAAAGGATGATAGTAAGGCAATTGACAAAAGGTCAAGTTTTCTGGGGATGTGATGAGTGAGGCCTTTTCGTCAACAAAAGGTTGAAGGGATCCAACTTAATGAGGAACGCCCACTGACTTGGAGAAATGCTGTTGATTGAACTGAGGATGACAAACTTCATCAACAAAAGGTTGAGGAACACAACTCAATGAAGAACGCCCACTTACTTGCTTGGAGATCACAACTTTATCAACAAAAGGTTGAAGAACTACATGAGAAATGCCCATGAACTGAAGGAGATACCCCTAACTGGGCTGAAGATTGCTTGAGCTTAATCAACAAAAGGTTGAAACAACTTCGTGAGGAACGCCCACGGACTTGCAGAAGATGCCCCTGGCTGGGCTGAAGATCGTCTTGATCTTGTCTTGAGATTGATCCTAGATCTTGACCATGCATACACGAATGCTTGATTTTATAATGATGTGCAATGCAAATGCTGACGCGCGGAGATGCAAGCGCTGGGGAAGTATGATTTGGTTTTTGTATGCATATGACGCACATGATGTTATGATGAAGAATGCGATGCATATAATGCGTATGATGCATATGATTGCAGACTGGTGATTGGATATGTTTTGGAGAGGTGCCAGCGTGGTGGCCTTTTGGGTAGTTTCCAATGTGGATTGGACTTCTGGTGGTGGGAGGGATTTGATTTCCTCGACACTCAGCTTGTTGAAGACGCCATGATTGAAACAGACAAAGATGCTCTTGAAGCCCCAAGCTCGATCACTTGATGATGAGTCGTTTCTGAGAAAACCATGACTCTGTGCTTGAGGGTCAGGATGGCCTGAAACTGAGCGTAGCGACGTGATCAACTCATGGAGATTGTACTTTTGCTATGAACTCGATGGTTTCTAGTGACTGGCAAGGTATGCTTGTTCAAGTTGAATGATACAGAGAGGATCTTCCTGCTGCAATGGGTCTTGCCCCAGTCTGAACATGGTAATGGTCTGCCCCTGATTAACCAGTTCTGAGATGATTTGATCTTTGGAAGCTGAGCTTTGATGAGATGACTTGCCCCTTATCGAGCTACTGAAGTATTTACCCCATATTTGGTTGTTGACGTAGGAATTGTTTTGATGTCTAGCACTGATTTGCAGTTAAAATTGGTCATTCAAAAATGGTAATCTTAACGCAATACTCATGCAAGTTTTGAAAAAGAGTTGTTTATTGGAGTGTCGTAATAGTGAAACGAATGGACCGTTAGCCGAAACGTGTGCTGATTTTGATGGCGTGTAAGATATAGCAAGGAGAATGAAACCAATGCTGAAGATTAGCAAATATGGGGAGTCAGTTTACGCAACCTTGCAATAGTATGCTTTCAGAATAAACCTCGCCTCAATTAGGTCTTTCGAGGGTTGTAACGTGGTCTGGTTCACAGTTATGAAACAAAGGATATTAGGCTCAAATTATGATTTTTACCCACCCCTTCTTCGTGATGAACTCCAGTCCTACGTTTAGTTAATTCTGCACATGTTTGTCTTCTAAAATGGTTGACGGTGTAAGAGTGATGGCTCAAGGTTCGCTCGAAATGATAGTCACCTTATTTTGTTTTTGGTGGATGTCAGTGACCCTTTGGTTTTGATATGGTGGTCACTGGCTCTTATTTTGTTTTTGTTGAGGATTCGAGGGCCTCTTTTGATTTTGCTTTGATCCCTATCTTTTGCATGGACTGATTTTGCTTTTCGAGTCCATCAGGGTAGCCTTGATTTTTTTCCTAAGTCTCCTTTGAGGTGCTCGACTTAGTAGGCTTTTGATTTTTGTTTTTTTTTTCGATTTTGTTGGATGATTGTGACTGCCAAGTCATAGGTTATTGATGAAAAACCGTCATGTCTTTTGGTATTTGGCTTTGTGGTTTCGGTGTGTAGTTAGGATTAACTGAACACTACCCTGCCCCAAGTTGAGTGTAAGGGTTTGAATATCCGAAGGAAACTACTACTTCTAGGCTCGAAGTGGTTTACTAGGGATTAACTCCTTGTCTCTCCAGTGTTTGGGGGTTGAAACAATGCATGTACATCATCGACGTGATTCTATCCGGAAGCATACATTTTGCAATTATGGGTATTTCGTTGTCATCATCCTCCCTCAAATCATTGCTAACAACAGTTTGATATAGAGAGTGAAGTGGAAATAAATGTGTCTGTGATTTGCAGTAAAAGGAAAAAATGAGTGAATACGACATAACTGATTCAAAATATGCATTGTCAATACATTAAGAAAACCAAATACAAACGACAATGTTTAAAGCATACAACATTTAAACAAATAAAGACGAAAATACAAGAATGCAAATGATGGGATGGCAACATGACTGCCTTCTTCGGGGAATAAACTTGACTTGACTTGACTTGACTTGATGTTGGCACTAGTTTGGCGGCGCCATAGGGTTTTTGATGACGTTTGGAGCCCTCCCATTGAACGTGAGAAACTTTGAGTCAATCATGTCTTGAACCTTGTGTTTGAAAGCTCTGCAGTCCTCAATCGTATGCCCTGGAGCACCCTTATGAAACTCGCAATGAGCATTAGCATCATAATCTGGGGGAATGACAGTTGGAGGAGCTAGGTCCCTCAGAGTGATTGCCCTCTTCTCCATCAATTGAGCAAAGATCTGAGCATATGATGTTGGCAGATGATCAAAGTCTCTATCAGACCTCCTTGTCCTTTGTTGATTAGGCTGACGTTGTTGAGCAGCTCTCTATTGTTAATATTGAGGAGGATACTGATACCCTTGTTGATTGTAGGATTGTTGCTGAGGAGCCTGTTGTTGACGCATTGGAGCTTGAACATCTTGAACTGTTGGCTGATAAGGCATTGGAGTGTATTGCGCAGCAGCAACATACAGATACTGGAAGTAAGGGATTTGATAAGGCATTGGAGCAGGAGCTTGTTGTTGAGCTTGCCCTTTCTGAGCAGAGACAATATTTGTTTCACCCTCTTTTTTCTTGTATCCATTGAAGGGCTTATTGGCTTGAGACTGACTGTTAGATCCTCCTTGGATCCTTCTGCTCTTTAGACCTTCTTCGATTCTCTCACCGACGATTACCAAATCAGAGAATCCAGCAGAAACACTACCAATCAGCTTCTCATAGTACTGGCCTTGCAAAGTACCCATGAAGATGCCAATTAGTTCACGATCAACAAGAGGTGGATGCACCCTTGCAGCTAGCTCTCTCCAGCGTTGCGCGTATTCCTTAAAGGATTCGTTGTCCTTTTGAGCCATACTCTGAAGTTGAGTACGATTCGGAGCAAGGTCAGTGTTGTACTTGTATTGCTTGACAAATGCATCAGCTAGATCATCCCAAGTGCGCACATTGCTACGCTCCAGCTACATATACCACTCAAGAGATGCCCCAGACAAGCTGTCTTGGAAGCAATGGATCATCAGCTTTTCGTCTTTGGCATAGGCAGCCATCTTGCGGCAGTACGTCTTCAGATGGATGTGAGGACAACTGAGACCTTTGTACTTTGGGAATTCTTGCACTTTAAATTTGGGAGGAATGACAACCTCTGGCACTAAGCACATATCCAGAGCATTCAGAGAAGTTAAGTTGCGTCCTTCCAGGACTCGGAGTTTTTCTGCTAGATCACGACACATTTTGATGGCTTCAGAATCCTGAGCAGCAGTTGCATTGAGAATTGGAATAGCAGCATGATAGTTCTGTACCTCATCATACTGATCTAGAAGATTTTCTTCAGCATGAGGAATAGGAATCTGAGTGACAACAAGTTGGGTTTGCAGAATGGCTCCAACAGTAACTCCAGATGTTGGAAGTAGTTGACGAGTGGCTCCTTCAGCGGAAGGAGTGAAGTTCATTGGTATCCCATAAGTGATAGGGTTGGGAACAGGAACTGAGAGTCTTGAGGTTGACCCTTGCACAGGCACATTGTTGCTGGTAGCAGCGGCTTCACGCAGTTCTTCTTCTGTTCTGGCCATCACGATGGCTTCGAGAATCTGGTCAATCTTTCCCTTGATAGAGTCCAATTCTTCTCTGAAGACAGCTTGCTCTTGTTGAATCTGCTCCATCATATGTCTGGTATTGGCTCGAGTTGCGTACTGTGTCGAGGAATCAGCTTGATTTACTGGAGGAGGAAGGAAGTTGAAGTGAGATTATGAGGTTGAAATGCAATGCAAGATGCATAACAGATGCAATGCAATGCAATGACATGTATGCAATGTAAGATGCAAAATCCAGGATCGCAGATCACAGGTTCAAACATTTTTGAGGTTGGCCGTTCACGGGTAGATGACCAAATTCTCTGATCAAAGAAGCCTTATAGGTAGGCTCTATGAGGAAAGTTCTAGATTCTTTACCTATAAACCCACTCACGGGATGGTTTCTATGTTGACAGATAAGGTTCCCAGGATTACGAACACTAATCACATCAACGTCACGCAACAGGCTAGCTGTATTACGACGAGAATAACGACAAGGTCTCCCCTGAGTGGGGTCTTCATGCTAGGCGTACAAGGAGCGAGTCCTTGGAGACTAACATTACACGACCACCAATATAGAACTTGGTTCTAAGAGTGGTTCATAGAGTCACGGACCCTTCATGAATCAAGTCGTACGACAGGCTAGCTGTGTTACAACAGGATCTACGAAAAGGTCTACTCTAGGGGAGCTTTCATGCTAGGCACACAAGGAGCGAGTCCTTGGGGACTAACACTAATCGACATCCAATTCTAAACTATGTGTTCCCTTTGCTTTTACCAAAGCTCGGGTGTAAAGCTTTACTCATGACATCAACCCATGATCCAACAACCAAGAATGATAATGAGCATAAGGGAAAGCAAAAAGAGGACAAATACGTAAACGAGAAGAAAACAAGTAAACAAAGATAACGCTCCTCATAAATCGCACTAAGTTAGGCTCGAATCGCTCTTGCATGGAGCAATTGGTCCCCAGCAGAGTCGCCATCTGTCGCACCTAAAAAAAAATTGCTTGATCGAAGACACGACCCTTCGTGCGAAAGGCGTGGAACGGTTCGACAGAGTCGCCACCGAACTTTATTAATCCCAAAAGAGGGAAAGGAAAATATCGAGAAAACCTTTAAAGGAGATAAAAATATGGTCGTCGCAACCACATTCTGGGTTCGGGAGTCGGTTACGTGAGAGGAAGGTACACGTACCCCCTCACGTCCGTTGTACTCAATGGGAACCTCTTAGTTCGAATTGTGATGAACGTTAGCTAAGCTTGTTTGTTTTCTTCTCAACGATATATGCGAAAAGGTAAAGTAAAAGGTTTCGATTACTAAGGGAAATGGGGTGGTTTTAGGATAGGGTGCTCGGCAAGATCATCACGACCTCGTGCCTACGTATGCTCATTCGGACGAGAATGAGGAATCAGAGCAATCGTAGTTCGACTACAGGAAGGGATAGAGGGAAGAAGGAAGATGGAGGGAAGGTAGCTCGCCAAGATCATCGCAATCTTATGCCTACATATCTTTACTCGGACGAGAATAAAGAATCAAAGCGGTCGTAGTTCGCACGAAACAAGGGAAGAGACGGTGAAAAATGGGGAAGGTAGCTCGCCAAGATCATCGCAATCTTGTGCCTACGTATCTTTACTCTGACGAGAATAAAGAATCAGAGCAGTCGTAGTTCGTGGTACGTCCACGAAACAAGGGAAGAGACGGTGAAAAATAGGGAAGGTAGCTCGCCAAGATCATCGCAATCTTGTGTCTACGTATCTTTACTCGGACGAGAATAAAGAATCAGAGCAGTCGTAGTTCATGGTACGCCCACAAAAAGAGGGGTTAGGGTTTGAATTTTAGGAGACGAAAGATTAAATGACATACAACCCAAGGGGCGTGCCTCGAGAGCATTCACTCAAGAATCCAAGGAATGCTAGACTCCAAGAACTCAGTTCTTTCGTGATTGATTGAGAAAATATTCGATAAAGATTAATTGTTTTAAGACGAAAGGTTGAATGAGCAACAACCCAAAGGCGTGCCTCGAGAGCCATTCATTAGAAGATCCAAGGAATGCTAGATCCCAAGAATCTCCTCCTTTCGTAGGTTGATTAAGAAAATGGTTTGAAAAATAGGATCGAATCAAATGGATTGCGAAAAAACGTGAGGAACGATACTAGTCCCTAGGGGTGCTCCTAGTAACGAAACCTACGAAATGTGCAAGTATACGTTTGACGACGAGGCAAAAGGCACTCGACTTACGAGAATGTTTTGAAGAGTGGCTCGACGACGAGTCGAGAATTGGTTTGGAAATGGTTTGATTTGTTAAGTGTTTTAGAGAGAATGACGATTATTCGATAAACGAGACGTTGGCCACGCAACCAATTAATCGGGGCATTATTGGGATGCTAGATCCCAACGACACCTTTTCCATTCGATTGATTTACGAAATATTGTTTGATGAATGATGAAAGTACCACATGGAATACTAGACTCCAACGGCATTCCTTTGTCCAAATAGTTAAGACTAGTGTTTTAGGAGCGAAAGGTCGAATGATCACCACCTAAGGCGTGCGCCTCAATAGCGGTCACTCAAGAACCCAAGAAGTGCTTGACCTCAAGAATTCAATTCTTTCGTGATTTAATTATGAAAACGATTTGAATAGGTGTGTTAAGTATTTTAATCGAAAATTAAATGCTTAGGCGTTTCGATAATTTTAGTGTGTTTTGATTAAGTGTATAAACAAAGAAAATGGTTAGATGAATAAGATATGAATATGGTATGAATAATATGATAAGAATATGAACAATAATAATCAAGATAATATTGACAAGATATAATATCGACATAAAAATAAAATTGGTCTCGTCTTAATCAAGATTTAATCGAGAAATCGATAATCAACGATTTTTTACTTTCCTTGACCAAAAGTGAAAATAAAAGAATATGAGGTAATGAAAAATAAATTGAAATAGAAATAAAATCGGAAAACTAAGAAAGGTCTCATCTCTACTAAGATTTTCAATCGAAAAAATCGATAATCTCTTGTATTTGATTTTCATTGACCCAAAATGAATAAAGATAATGAAAGGATAATAAAAATGAAATAAAATCGAAAAGAGGTAAGAAAAATAAGAAAGGTCTCACCTTTATCAAGATTTTAAATCGATAATCGATAAATCATTGATATTTTGGTTTTCATTGACCCAAAGTGAATAAAAAATAATGAAATAAAATCGAAAAGAGAAAAATAAGAAAGGTCTCACCTTTATCAAGATTTTAAATCGAAAATCGATAAATCTTTGATATTTTGGTTTTCATTGACCCAAAGTGAATAAAAAATAATGAAATAAAATCGAAAAGAGAAAAATAATAAAGGTCTCACCTTTATCAAGATTTAAAATCAGAAATCGATAAATCATTGATATTTTGGTTTTCATTGACCCAAAATTAATAGAAATAAAATAATGAAAAATAAATCAAAATAAATAATAAATAAATAAAAAGTATGCCTCAAATAAATCAAAATTTAATCGGTTTGACTAAATTATGAATATTGTTGTATCATTGGCCCATAAAAATAAAACCCAAATCAAGATGGACAAATAAAATAATAAAAAAAATCATGAAATAATAAATCAGGAACCAATCATTATAAAACAAATATTTAAAAACAGATTAGAGAAAATTAAAAAAAAAAGAAATAAGGAAATAGAAAAAGGAAAAAGAAATAAGAAAGAAAGGAGGGGGTGCGCTAAAAAACAGTATCATGGGCTCACCAAGCCCATCAACAAACCATATGAGCATGGTCCAAACATAAAACCACATTAGGTTCTACATGGTCTTTCATTCAGCATCATTCTTTCATTTTTTAATTAAAAAAAAACACCAAAAAAAATTAAAGTATGATATAAGAATCACTCATCATCAACACATCAGGTTTCAGAATAACAAAAGAAGCACGGTCTACATAGTTTAAGTCAAAAGGGCAAATACCACCATTGTCATGAAAGTGAGCTCAGAAGAGAATACTCTTCATCATCGCGCCGCAATGAATTAGAGTAAATCGGAAGAAGAAAAAGAACGATCAACAACGGCGTACTCAACCTTATTCGACTCGGTTCCGGTCCGTTCTTCACTCTCTCTGTTCATGTTCAGATTTGGTTCTTAGGTTTGATTCTAAGTTTGCGTTTCAGATCACTTCTTCTTCTCTTCTGTTAAGTCTGAATCGTTTGTGGGTTTGGCTCTGAGAGGGTTTTGTAGCAGATTTTGGGTTTGTTGGTGAATGGGTTTGGAATTGTTGTTATGAGAGAGGTTGAGAGTTACTTGAAGGGAATAGGTTAAAGGATGGTTGAGACGTGAAGAGGAAAGGCTCGTTTGGGTTCTCAGAAAATGAATGTTATTGTTGCTGGTTTAAGAAGGATGAACCGTGAGGATATTCTAGTTTGAAGGAGATTCAATGAAGAAGATTTGAGAATAGTTTGAGAGTAAGGTTTATTGCTGTTGAATGGAGGTTATGTGTGAAAGCTTGAAGGATGATTGAAGAATAATTTTGGCAGAGATTTCTTCGTTCTAAGAACTTGAAGAAATGAGAGAGAGATGTGTGCTTTTATAGGGAGAATGAGGGTAGAATGGGGAGGACACACAAGAAAACGGTGAGCTGAAAATTCTGATATTGTGTCGTACGAATTGGTGACGGTTTTGAAACGGATTGTGGTGCGTTGAGATGAATTCACGTGATTGGTTTGTGTGAGCTGTATGAATGGTTTGTTTTGCTGCTACGATATTTTTGGATGTGTGGGGGGTTTTGTTATTGTGGTTTTGTGTAATATCCTTCTGATGCAGGCGTGTTGCTTGTGCAGGGTAAGGTTTGTAATCCATGTGTATTGATGGTGCATGGGAATCATATTTCGGCTGCGAAACTGCTGCTATCATTCTTGGCTTCAATATTACAGTTTTTTGAACCTTGATGTGTAGCAGTTTTAAGGCACTTGGTGTGAATGGCTTGTGTATTGGGAGGTGATTGTTTCGTTAAAAAAAAACCTTGGAGAACGGCTTATTGAAAAAAGTTGTAATGAGCTTTGGAAACTTATTGTTTTAATATTTTGCTTTATAATTCAACCACATGACTTGATTCTTTCCTTTTTCTTAATTTATCCTTTGTAATGAACTTTGGACATTTTCTTTTTCTTTGTATGACCATTGGGCTTTTGTAATGGGCTTTAGAATGTACATGACAAGCTATTCTTTGAGGAATGGATGTTAAATGGACTTTGCATATGAGTACTTGAATTTAATTTGAAAAATGGACATTGGTTAGAAAGATGATATAATTGATAATGACTGTGAAAATGGATTTCTTAAAAAAAAGGTTAATGTATAATGGGTTTAGAGCAAAAAAAAAGGGTAATTTGGTGTATGATATGGACAAATAAAATTGGATTTAAAGAAAATGATTTGGACAGATCTTTGAGAATTAGTTAGAAACGATGAAGTGAGCATGGTATTGGAAAATGGACATTGAATGACTTGAATAATGAGTTGCACTAGTCTAAAACCCTGATTACAAATACACTGAACTCTGGTGATCCTCAGCCATGAAACATTTGCACTCATCATAACCTGATAGTCTCACTCACAGCAATTGACTTAAATTGACACAAACCCTAATCGAAAATTCAAACACATCACCTGAACCATGAAACATTATCTTGCCTAAAATACAATTCAGCTCTATAACACCTCAAGCAAAAACAACACTTTCTTTGGATTTTTTTTTGAATAATTGTCAGAATGATAGTTAGTGGGTGGATGTACAGATGAAAATTATAAACAGGTAGGACAAATTTGGGGTATGACAGTTACGCAGGCCTTACGCGTAATGGATGTGTATTACGCGTATGGCACGAAGCAGTTTTACGTACAAACCTGGTTTCTACGTAATAGATCACGTATTGGAGATCAATACGCATAACGTACGCGTAACATGTGCAATACATGTAATGCCAAATCTAGTAAGAGATGGCGTATGCGTATGCTATGAAAACCACCAGAAGCCCCCCATTTTTGCTGAGCATTACGCGTAACAGGGGTATCATTACGCGTATTGGCAGTGACATGCCATTTTTCCAAAAATCTTTACTTTTCAAATTTTTTCTAAGTTAACTCTCGGCATTAGGGTTACCTCTGATGAATTTGACTCAAATAACATGCAAATAAACTAAATTGAAAATAAAAATACTAAAATTAAAATAAAAACTCCCCTGGCCTGCCTCCCAAGAAGCACTTCGTTTAACATCGCATGGCTCGACGGGTTATCGTTATCTCAAACGAGCCTAACCTCTTCTACTAGTCCTCCTCCTTATCCCTGGTAGTAAGGTTTTAATCTTTGGTCATTGCCCTTGAAAGTATCCCCATTCTTCTCATTCTTGAGCTTTATTGCTCCATGAGGAAACACCTTAGTAACCACGAATGGTCCAGACCATCTCGACTTCAATTTTCCAGGAAATAACTTCAACCTGGAATTAAAGAGCAACATTAATTGTCCCCCCCCCCCCTCAAATTCCTTTTTCTGGATCTTTTGATCATGCCATTTTTTGTTTGTTCTTTATAAATCTTGGCATTCTCATAAGCTTGATTCCTGAACTCTTCCAACTCATGGAGTTGCAGAATTCAGGATTCAACAGCTTTCAAAAGATCATGGTTTTGGAACTTGGAAGCCCAAAAAGGTTTGTGATCGAGTTCGAGCGGAAGATGACAATCTTTACCATAAACTAATTGATAAGGAGACATACCTATGGGGGGTTTTGAATGGTGTTCTGTACGCCCACAGTGCATCATCTAGCTTTACCGACCAATACTTCCGAGAAGCACTAACAATCTTTTCAAGAATTTGTTTTATCTGTCTGTTAAACACTTCAACTTGCCCACTCGTCTGAGGGTGATACGGGGGTGGCAATCTTGTGCTTTACGTTATACTTTCTCAACAAGTTCTCCATCAACTTATTTAAAAAGTGAGTACCTTCATCACTGATTACGGCTCATGGTACCCCAAACCTAGAGAAAATGTTATTCTTGAGGAAGTTCACCACCACTTTAGCATCATTTGTAGGCAATGCTACAACTTTTACCCATTTTGACACATAATCTACAGCAATCAGGATAAAATTATTCCCAAAGGATGGTGGAAAGGGTCCCATGAAATCTATCCCCCATACATCAAATAATTCTACCTCTAGCATAGCATTATAAGGCATCTGATTTCTTCTAGAGATGTTACCTGTTCTTTGGCACATGTCACATTCTCAGACTATGTGATGCGCGTCCTTAAACAAGGTAGGCCAATACAAACCAGATTGGAGGACTTTTATTGTTGTCCTTTTAGTATATCTCTCTGCTCTTCTTCTGGAACACATGTTCTGATCAACCCATTCACTCCCCTTTTGTATAGGAATGGGTCATCCCACAAATACAACCTGCAATCATGTAAAAACTTTTTCTTTCTGTTAGAATCAAATTCCTTAGGTATAGCCCTACCTACCAAGTAGTTTTCATAGTCTGTAAACCAAGGAACACCAGTAACAGCCAAGATTCGCTCATCAGCAAATGTGTCCTGAATTGGGTGTTCCTCTTCAGTTTCCTCTATTGGGGACTTATGGGACAAGTGATCTGCAACTGTATTCTCACAGCTCTTTTTATCCCTGATTTCAAGATTAAATTCCTGAAGAAGGAGTATCCACCTCAAAAGTCTAGGCTTTGATTCCTGCTTAGCAGACAAATACTTTAAAGCAACATGATCAGTATAAACAATAATTTTAGAACCAAACAGATATGACCTAAATTTGTCAAAAGCATACACCACGGGAAACAACTTCTTTTCGGTAGTTGCATAATTCATTTCGGTCGGATTAAGGACATGACTAGCATAATAAATCACATGCAACAAATTTTCCCTCCTTTGTCCTAATACAGCTCCCACAGCAATGTCACTAACATCACACATGATTTCAAAAGGTAGACACCAATCAGGGGCTATCACAATAGCTGCAAAAATTAACTTACTCTTCAAAGTCTCAAAATCCACCCTACACTTATCATCAAAATCAAAGGGTTTGTCCTTGACAAGCAAATCAGTCGAAGGTTTGGCAACTTTTGAGAAATCTCTTATGAACCTGCGATAGAAACCTGCATGTCCCAAGAAACTCCTTATCCCCTTTTCATTTATATGGGGTGGGAGATTAGCTATCACCTCCACTGTTTCTTTGTCCACTTCAATCCCCTTGTGGGAGATCTTATGTCCCAGCACTATACCTTCCTACACCATAAAATGACATTTCTCCCAATTGAGAATAAGGTTAGTATGTTGTCACCTTTTCAAAATAAGAGACAAGTTAGTTAAACAGTTATCAAAAGAAGATCAAAAAACAGAAAAATCATCCATAAACACCTCCATTTTCTTTTCAAGCATGTCGGCGAATATAGATGTCATACATCTCTGAAAAGTAGCAGGAGCGTTGCGTAGTCCAAATGGAATCCTTCTGTAGGAAAAGATACCATAATGACATGTAAACGCTGTCTTCTCCTGATCCTCTGGGGCTACAACAATCTGATTGTACCCCAAATATCCATCCAAAAAACAATAGTACTCATGACCTGCAAGTCTCTCCAACATCTGATCAATAAAAGGGAGAGGAAAGTGATCTTTCCTTGTTGCGGTGTTTAACCTCCTGTAGTCAATACACACTCTCCAACCTGTCACTGTGCGAGTGGGAATTAATTCATTCTTCTCATTTAGAATCACTGTTGTTCCTCCCTTCTTTGGTACCACATGCACAAGACTTACCCATGAACTATCGGAAATAGGGTAAATCAGCCCTGCATCCAACAGTTTCACCACCTCTTTCCTTACAACTTCCTTCATTGCTAGATTTAGCATTCTTTGGGGTTGTACCACTAGTTTAAGGTTATCCTCCATCAGTATCTTATGCATGCATACTGTGGGGCTAATACCTTTCAAGTCTCCAATGGTTCATCCTATGACACTCTTGTATTTCTTCAACACCTGTAACAATTTTTCCTCTTCTTTTTCTTTCAACCCAGAACTGATTATAGCAGGACAATTATTTCCAGAATCCAGAAAGATATACTTTAGATTTTCAGGTAACTATTTCAATTCTACACTACTACATGTTTTATCTTCCTTTTTATTCTTCGTTTCTTGTGGAGCTCTTAAATCCTCCCACCGGTGTGGTTTGGATTTCAACCAAGGTGGTTGTGCATCAAACATGGCTAGAACTTCTTTCTCTCTTCCATCCTCATTATCCTTTATCTCTTGGGCTGATAAACTAAGAACTCTTTCCAAAGGCAACTTAGGGACTTGGCTATGTATGGCTTTAACTACCATGGTATCTATCACTTCTATGGTATGACTTATCCCTATGTCTTCTTTGTGTTTCATGCTGATCCTCAGATCAATTTTTAGCTCCTCATCATAAACCTTGAGGGACATGGTACCTCCCTCAATGTCTATCATACATCTCCCAGTTTCTAGGAAAGGCCTTCCCAAAATCAGAAGGATTTTCTCATCTTCAGGCATCTCCAAAATCACAAAATCAACAAGAAACATAAATTTATCAATTTTAACCAGAACATCCTCAACCACCCCATAAGGTCTTTTCACTGAGTGATCGGCAAACTGGAGTGTCATTCTGGTATCTTGAACACTTCTTATTCCCAACTTCTTGTAACATGGACAAAGGCATAAGATTCATACTAGCCCCCAAATCAATCAGTGCGTTTTTAAATGATCTATCTCTAATTGTGCACAGAATGCTGACAAAACCTCTATCTGGCTTCTTCACTGGAATCTTCATACCCTGCAAAATAGCACTATAATTTTCAGTTAGAATAATAGGTTGAGTGTTGACGGTACGCTTCTTGGAGATGATGTCCTTCATGAATTTGGCATATATGGGCATCTGCTCAAGTGCCTCAGAGAATGGGATGTTGATCTCTAACTTTCTGAACATCTCTAAGAACTTCTCAAAAAATTTCTCATGTTGCCCCTTCTTTTTGTTTCTTGTGGGGAATGGAAGCTTTATTACGGGTTTTGGTTCAGTGGGTTTTTCTTTCACAACCTGCTTTGGTACAACTTCTTCCTCAACAATGGCCTTATTTTCTTTGATTTCCAGATCCACTTCGAGCACTTGGTCTTCTTCCTCAGGTGTTTCTTCAGAAACTCCAACTAATTTCCCACTTCTAGTTGTCACAACACTCACATTATTATGATCTCTCGAATTTATCACTATTGCACTAGGTAAGGCACCCTGTGCTTGAGAATTTGCTATCTGTTGTGCTATCTGACCCATTTGAACTTTCAGATTCATAATAGAAGCAGTAGTGTTCCTATGATTATTTCTAGTCTCCTCTTGGAATTGGGAACTCTAAGGAGCCATCTTTTTAATGGCAAGCTCCCAAACTACCTTCTTTGGTGCTTGTTGTTGATAAGGTTGTTGCGGTTGTTGCTGGTACTATTGCTGGTACTGTGGTGATGGTTTTTAAACATTCTCCTGTTGATCCTTCCAAGAGAAGTTGAGATGATTCTTCCAACCTGGATTATAAGTCTGAGAATAAGGATTATTTTGCTTCACAAACTTAATTTCCTCAATTTGTTGCGCAGTCGCAATGCAATGTGAAGTAAAGTGTGGTCCATTACAAATCTCACAATTAATTGCTTGGACAAGTTGAACTTGGGCCACTTGTTGAGTACTCACATTCATTGCTTTCACCCTTCTTTCTACCTCAGCAGTAATTTGATCTTCCATCTTCACCACTTGGTCAGCCAGCTTTAGATCAATTATCCCTCCCGGTTTACTCACACTACGATCATACAGCTCTAGATGCTCGTTTGCTGGTATAACTTCAATAATTTTTTTAATTCCAGTGGCTGTTGTAAAGTTTGATGAGCCACCGATAACTGTATCAATAAGTTGTTTGGTCTTCATCCTCAAACCATTTATAAACATCTGCATCTGTTCCGTTGCATCCATGTTATGAGTAGGGCATGCTACCAATAACTTCTTAAACCTTTTGTATGCATCCCCAAGTGATTCTCCTTCCATCTGTTTAAAATTCACAATGTCATATCTTTTGCGAATGTAAACAGAAGCAGGAAAATACTCATTCAGGAATGTCGTCTCCATCTCTTCCCAAGTAGTTATACTTCCGGCAAGAAGGGAGTAAAACCACTCTTCTGCATCTTCTGCTAAGGTGAATAGAAATATCCTTAGCTTCTTCGCCTCTTCAGAGTCCCTCTCAATCTTCAAAGTGGTGCTCATTGTAAGAATCTGTTACAAATGTTTGTTTGCATCTTCATTTATTTTTCTTGTGAACGGTCTCTTTTCGAGCAGTCGGATCGTCGTCGAGGGCAACTGAAAGTGTGCTACGTTGACCGGTTGATTCACTATGGTCAACCGCCCAGTTGGAGCATTTACTCCTCCATAGTCACCCAGAAGTCTCTCTGCTGGTGGATTTTCAGCCATGATCACAATCTCTGGTTGTGTCTCTATGTCTGTATCGGCTCCTGAGTCTGTATTCTCAGAATGGACAGAAACTTCTTCCTCTTTTTCCGATTCTGAACCTGACGCTGCCAGTCTTTCTCGTTTTGCTTTTCGGAGTCTAGCGTGCAACGATCTTTCTGGTTCTACGTCAAAAAGAAATTCAGCTGAGGGCTCTCCTCGCATACACAGATTAGGCAATTATCAATAATAATAAAAAATTATAAAATAAAAATAAAAATTTGGTCGCATAGCAACAAAATTTCAATTGAATTAAAATTACAAACTTATATTTTGGCAGTCCCTGGCAACGGGGCAAAAAAACTTGATCGAAAAAATAGCAAGTGTATTATTTTCGCCGATTGTAGTTAAAATAGGGGGTTTATCCCCCGAATCGATCTCGAGGACTGCGTAGGAATATAAGTTCTAATACTAATTCAATTAAACAAAAAGTAATTGGGGGTTTGGTAATTATTTTTATAATTAAAATTTTGCAGTGAGAAAATAAAGCAGAGTAAAATAGTTGAATGTTAAACAGATATGAATAGATTGCTAGGGTTGGTGAATGATTCTTCTTGCAACAACTTTGACTTATCAATGCAATAACATAATTCACAACAGTTGATTACCGGTTCTCTAGAGCATCTAATCCTAAGTCCTTAGTAAAAAGATCTTTGAATGCACAACCTAATTACTATGTTCATAGGCAATTACGGCAGTGATCAAGAATTTAGATAACAAGAATATCCTGGTTAAGATAAAGTATCCCTAGTCCTAGGTGATATTTATTATCAAATGTTCTTACTCAGATCATGAAATAATAAATTACTCATACAATTCAGAATCCATTTTTCTGACGGTTAAAGCATTAAGAACAGAGATAAAAATAAATCAACAATTATGAAAATTAAATTATCATTGCATCAAATAATACGAATTCCTTACATTCAGAATCAGGGTCACCCCCTAGTAAGGAGGGGGGTTTAGCTATCCATAACATAAACTATAAACGAAGAAGAAAGTGTTATCATTATAGAAATCAGAAGGAATCAATCTTCAATCGTGAAACACTCTTGAAAATACGAATCCAATCTGAAATCCTGAGTTCTCCAGCCTCCAAAATGCTTATTTGCTTCGAAAAATCGTCCAACCCTTGAAAAATAGCGTTCTGGGAATAAATAGTCAGCTTTTGGGCCTTCAGCCATTTTGGGCTTCATTACGCATAATGCACAGACTATTATGCATAATACCTTCTCCACGTGCCAGGTAACCTACGCGTAATGCATCTGGGCCAGCCATACAGACAAACCCATACGCGTATTGCCCAGAGTGTTACGCGTATGGACAGAAGCTTGAAATTTTCACTCCTCAGGTCATTTGTGTAGCATATGAGTAAGGAACGTGTCCATACGCGTAACAACTAGTGTATTACGCGTATGGGCAGCAGACTTACGTTTTCTTCACTTTTTCCACTGCTTTCTCGTTCTGGCCCGATTTCGCATCCCGTACTTTATCCTCTGAGCTTCTAAACCTGTATTTAACCTGCTGACATACCAAAAGAGTAAAATATCCTTGAGAAACTCATAATTCATGACACATAAACCTCGTAAAAATAAATCAAACTACTGACAAAATACGAGCCAATTCATACAGATCACCTAAATTAATGTTGATAAAACAATGAAACTATAGCACAAATGGTGATTGATCATGCTCCTTTTTGCTTTACATGGGTATCGTACATCTGTATGCACTTCAACAGAGGCAACCCCTTTCTCGCTTGTTTATGGTATGGAAGCAGTGTTCCCGATAGAAGTTGAAATCCCTTCTATGGGAGTTTTGATGGAATCTGAATTGTATGAGGCTGAATGGTGTCAGAGTATATACGATCAGTTGAATTTGATTAAAGAGAAAAGAATGACAGCCTTGTGTCATGAATAGTTATATTCACAGAGAATGAAGAAAACTTTTGACAAGAAGGTTCAACCTCGTGTGTTCAAAGAAGGCGACCCCGTGCTAAAAAGATCTCGACTTTTAGTACTAATTCTAGGGGCAAGTGGACTTCTAATTATGAAGGCTAATATGATGTTAAGGGAGCCTTCTCTGTTGGTACATTAATTCTTACAACTATGGATGGTGAAGAGTTCACTCGTCCTATGAATGTTGATATAGTCAATAAATACTTTGCCTAAAAAATAAAAGAATAGCTCACTAAGTTGAAAACCCGAAAGGGCGGCTTAGGCAAAAAAGAGCGTCTCGGTGGGCTGAAAACCTGAAAGAACGGTCTAGGCAAAAATTAGAGACAAAAACAGAAATAATCATCCCTGCAGACTGAAAACCCGATAAGGGCAATCTAGGCAAAAGGTAGGGATCATGGCAAGTAACTGCATCTAGCCAGTCCTGATCGTTTGAAGCAACATTATCTATCAAGGATTTTGCTTCAATCATCCCCAGCTGAAGTTTTGAGCATAATGGCGTTCAAAGTTGGTATGGAGAATAGTGGTCATTGTATTTCAATGTAACCTTTTCCATGTATTTACCATTTTTCAAACTTTGTAATGATCCAGGGAGTTACGCCATTTGCGAACTACCATTCTATTAATAAAATTTTGGCCTTTGTCCCTTTATTTGCAATTCTTACCTTGTTTCTGTTTGCAAAATTTCATTTATTGTTGATGATGATTTTTGAAACAAAATGTGAATAATTCATATAAATTTTTTGAAAATTATAAAAGCATTCTTCTTTGATTTATGAATACAAAAAGGAATGTCAACGGTTACTCTGAGAACGATAAGATTGTGAATCGCAAGCTTAGTGTTTTCCTCAGCAGGGTTCGCTCTTACTCCCCAGTAGAGTTTGTTGATATTTCCTTAGCTGAGTTTGTTCTTATGGATATAACCAGATATGAACAAGATGATGGTTTCCTTCAGTGATTTATTGGACGCATAAGATCCAATATTTCTTAGTTAAATATCGGTTTGAGTTTTTCTCCAGACGAGTGTTGTTTGGTTTTCCCCAGCTAAGTCTCGATCCAGATTTTCTCCAGCTGATTATGTTATAGTTAGGCAGTTGAGCAATTTTGAGTTCCACCTCTCCTTGATGTTTGTCCCCACACAGAGATTCACCTTTTGCTATTCCCAAGAGAAGTTATATGAGGAATCCCCACTCAGAGTTTTACCCTTTAGATGTGTTATTGTTGCTTTGGATGTCCCCAAGTAGAGAGAAATGTTATTTCCCTCTAAGGAGTATTGATATAATAACCGTTTGTCGGGCTTTATTTTGTCTTGTGAATGCTTTTCTCTCCAGGTTATTCTACCTAGAGAATTATCCTTGCTGATTCCCCAGCGGAGGCAGTGCATTATTGTTTCGAATGTTTCCCAAGCATAGAGCAGTGATGCTAACTTTTTATTTTCCCTGGCAAGTCCTGGATGTATTACTCTCCATATTGTTTTATTCAGAGATTTATCCTCCCAGTGAAGTTTGTGCATCACTATTGCGGCTATTCCCCAACAAAGTCGCTGATGACGTCTCTATTCAAGGAGTATTGAGATATTAGTCACCTGTTGGGTTTTCTCTCATTTATGATGAGTATTGATCTAAAATCCCCCCACAACTTGATCTTTTGTTGTTTTCCCCTGCAAGTCCATGATGCTTTGCTCAGATTTGGTTAATCCCCTAAGAGTTTTCTTCTATCTCCAGCTGATATGCCTTATTTTCCCAGTGGAGTTTGTTTAAATGTTAATATGCTTACAATCCCCAGCGGATCCATCATTATTTTTCCGTAGCAGATCTCTTCATCCTATTAAAATGGAAGTTTATGTGAATTTTTATTATCCCCGGGAAGAGTTAGAAGATTTGGGTTGTTATGATTCCCCAACAGTTTTCCTTCCATCTTCGAAGCAGAGTTCATGTTGTTATCATCTTTGTGGATCATTGATGTTAGAAGATTGATATTTGGGTTTCTCCCCAAGGAGTATCTTCTTTCTCCAGCAAGATCTGAGCCTTGTAGTAGGATTTATTTTCCTTTGATGGCTTTTGTTTATCTCTTGCAGGATTTCTTCAGCTGAATCCCTAGCAGAGTTTCTATAATATCTCCATCTTGTTGGGATTAGACGAGTATTTAGTGGTGTTGTGATGTTTATTCACCCTCTATTTATTCTTATGTCTGTTTTGTTAGCATATTCATATTCATACGCATTCATTTGTGCTGCATAGCATGTTGTTGGTGCATTGCGCATCTTGCATTTGTGTTGCTGCTTCTTTGATCTTTGGTACTGTTATCCCCTCAGAGCGTGTGTGTCCTCTCTCCATTAGAGTGTTGACCCGTAAGCAGAAAAATGCCTATCTTTGTTAATTCCCCACCGAGTTTATGCCTCGTGGAAGATATTTGTTTTAGCCTTCCTCCCCAGTTCGTTTGTATGGATGGAATTAATCCCCAGTTGAGATATTTCCTCATCGGGTAGAGTCTTGTTTGTCCGTTTCTCTCTAGTTTATTCCTGGATTGAACTTTTGTCCCTTACTCTGAGAATATAAACTTATTACCTTTGTCGTATTGCCCATTAGTTGGTAGTAGGTAATATAGCTTAGCTTGGTTACTTTGTCGTAGCTATCACTTTGTGGATAGTTGGTAATCTCTCCTTTTAAAGTTTATTAGCTTTGTCGTCCTGCCCTTTGTTGGTAGTAGGTGATATTTCTCGTATCTTTTGAGATCATTACCTTTGTCGTCCTGCCCTTTTTTGGTAGTAGGTAATATTTCTCGTATCCTTTTGGTTGATTATCTCGTCGTAACTATCACTTGGTTGATAGTTGGTAATCCTTTTTTCTTTTGAACTTATTACCTTGGTCGTCCTGCCCATTTAGTTAGTAGTAGGTAATATAGCTTGGTTTGGTTACCTTGTCGTAGCTATCACTTCTTTGATAGTTGGTAATCTCTCCTTTTTCAAGTTTATTACCTTTGTCGTCCCGCCCTGTGTTGGTAGTAGGTATTATTTCTCGTATCCTTTTGGGTTGGTTACCTTGTCGTAACTATCACTTGGTGGATAATTGGTAATCTCTCCTTTTTTAGTTTATTACCTTTGTCGTCCTACCCTTTGTTGGTAGTGGGTAATATTTCTTGTACCTTTTTGGTTGATTGCCTTGTAGTAAATGTCACTTGGTTGGTAGTTGGAAATTTTTCCTATTGATCTTGTTATTACTGGATGTCTGGTAATAGATGATATTTTCCCCATCAGAGATTTTTCCCTCCCTGTTGGGTTGAGTTTTCCCTCTTTCATTTCTGGTGTTGGTAATTTTCCCCTTAGTGGAATCTTACTCATTAGTTTTCCCCTGTGGAGTCTGTTCTCTTTTCTTTTGCTCCCCGGCATTTGTTTGTTTCCTGTGGCATATGTTCCCCACAGAGGTCTCGTGTCTGCATACCATATGCATAATCATATCATTTTGTGGTCTCTTAGGGCCAAAAATTGGGTTTATTGTTATATTTAAGTCTCTTCTATCTCGTCGAGACAAAGATGTCCATCTTTGTATCTCTTGATAGAAGAAACTTAAATATGGGAAGTTGTAATACCCTAATTTTTACCCCTAAGATCCCACATATCATTTGCATCTCATGCCACAAACAAGGTCACAAGCTTTGGTTCTCCTGCCTTTCTCTGTAGGTTTGTTCTTGAGGGAGATCACCAAGCACCCTTATTTTCTTATCTACTTTTTATTTGTTTATGTCTATATTTACTAACCCTTAATTAAAATCCAAAAAATATGTTTGTTTCTCCTTTACTAACTTTTTCAGGAAGAGATTTGAATCAAGAATATCAAATGCCAGTTCCTCAGCTCGAATGAAATTCATTTGAACAAAGTTAAAGTTGATCTGCAAACAATTCAAAATCATATGGTCAAGAGTTTCTCAAGATTTAATTGACTATTATTCAAGAGACTCCAATTTTCATGTGTTTATTTCCATGCCTTCTTTGACAAGCAAGAAGAATCGAGCCAAAGCCAAGACAAAAGCCATTTTCACACTTTTTCACTGTGTTAATCAATTAACATATTTGTACATGGAAATGGTTAATCAATTAACAAGTGCGTTTTTGTGAAAAATGAGCCAAATTCAAACTCTGCAACATTTGGCACCAAATTTCACTTTGTTACATCATGAGAATATTCTAGATCGCCCCATTTTAATTCCCATACATGATCATAATTAATTCCCACCATACACCATCATTAATCACCACTTGATCTTGATTTTGCCTCCAACTTCAAATTCCAAGCCTAAGTTTGGCTCTAAACCAAGCTCCAATCCACCAAAATTCCCAAGCCTAAATTTTATAAATAGAGGTCTCATTTCATTCATTCTTCAAGCTTTTGATAGCCAAATTCACCTTGCAAAAATTTCTGTCAATTCTTCATCTACCCAAATTCACCAAAGCTCTTTCTTCCATTGAAAGTTAGTAAGTTCTTCATTGGAGCTTACTAATCTTTGAGCTAAAACTCCATCCAAACACTTTTTCATCATCAATTTTTGTAGAGCAAGGCTTTGGAGTGTGGATCTTGAAGTTGATTTGAAGCATTTTCAGATTTGAAGTGGTAATTCACTTGTTCCACCATTGTTGTGCTTGATTCATCTTCCAAAATGTGATCTCTTGTTGATTCTTGTTGCTTGATCTTTGGATCTTGCAAATTGTGTCCCTTTGGTGTTATTTGTTTTACTTGAATTTTCGTGCTAATTTGTATTCATGATCATGATATGTTTGAAGAAATGATTGGATCATGAATGCTAATTTTTTTTCCAGTTTTTTTTGTTGTCCTAGCAGTGTTAATCGATTAACACATTTCCACATGCAAATGGTTAATTGATTAACCAGTAGCTGTCATAACCCAAAATTTGACCTTCCTTTTGCGTTTGCATAAGCATGTGCATTCGCATTGCCGACATACGCATTAGCATTCTTCTCTATAGTTTTATTGCAGGAATTTAGAATTTCAGATGGTTTTTGAAACCTGATTAATCACATCCTCACAAAGTCATCACATCATCAATACATGCAAAATACAAGGGTTTCCATGCCCATTTATCAAAGCAAAGAGTCGAAGATCATCACCACAGCCATAACACCTCATTTCAGCCATAACACCCTATTTTCAGCTTTTGAACAGCTGTTAATCGGTTAACCTGATTTGGTTAATCGATTAACACCTGCTATTTCTGCAAAAATTCAGCATTTTCTTCACATTGTAGCAACACTCTCCATTCGCAACATTGTAGAAACCCCATTATAGCGACACTCTATATTCTAGACATTTCAAGACATTTCAAGACATTTGCTATAATACATCATTTTCAATCAAGACCACCATGTACCTTCATTTCCACGTTTGTAAACCATTGGATTTTGGACTTGCATTGGGATTGCTCCACCGAGTTAACAAATAACTAACTGAGTCAACTTTCGACTCAGTGAGTTAGATGTAACTAACTCTAAAGCTAGCTCCAAAGCAAGCTCCAATGCAAACTCCAAACCTAGCCCACTCCAAACCTCCACCCTATATAAAGAAAACTTCACATTTGTGAAAGGAGGTTCAACCATTCTCACTATTTTCACTTTATCACTCTCTCATTTCTCTTAATTCTCTCTGATTTTTTTGCAACTTCTTCACATTCATCTTCATCTTCTTCCCAAACCACACACAAAAGCTCAATTTCCATTCATCTTCATCTTCTTCCCAAACCACACACAAAAGCTCAATTTCCACCATTAGAGTGTAACAATCTTCACATCAAAATTGTTATTCTCTTGAGCTAAACCTCCATATTACTCCATTTCTACTTGGATTTCTGGATTTTCAGTAGCTTCTACTTCAATTCAAGTGATCGTTTCAATCATCTCGATGCAAATTCATATTTGGAGCATTTTTCGCGTTTTTATCGATTTCGCTACGATTTGATCTCAATCTTGGAATTCTCTGGTTTTCTTTGCTTATTCTCACTACATTTTGCTTACAACAATTACCAAGGCAATCCTCCGCCTTGTAGGTTGGTAATTCTTACTCGATTTACTGTTTCGATCACTTTGGCATATTCGCAATGTAGTTCCGATGGCTTTTCAATGTTATTTAATCATGTGATTGTTTGATTGTTTATCTTGATGTTTGATGCTTTCAATTGATGATTAATTGCTTCTTCTTGATGTAATTTTCATGTACAAATGCATGTCATAACATGTGGATGATTGGATAAGTGATTAATTGTTGGAAGTGCTTTTGAAAACTATTCTTTCTGCCACTGTCCCAAGGTTAATTGGTTAACCTTGATGCATGATTTGTCGAATATGGTATTGTTTTCATTTTTGAAATTGTATGATCATGTTGATTCTTGCATACTTTTGTTAACATGATTACATGATTGGTGATGCATGCCAATTGATGTTTGTTTTTGCTTTGCAAATTTATTCTTGATTGCGTTAAGTTTGTTCTTTATTGAGCAAATTTAGTTTTGTATAATCGCTACATCGCACGCTTGCTTTGACAGTCTTTCGACTCACGTGAAAAATTATTGGCTTGTTTATTCCATTTGATCGATTGATCGAAACCTTGTTTTGATTAGTTGATCTTCCCTCTTTCTTCTCTTTAGGACCTTTTAGAGCCTTGTTCTCTTTATCCCCTGCTGAGTTGGAGGTCCGCACAATGCGTTGGAGAACTGTACAAGATTGAGCTGTTATTATGTCCATTTCAATTTCTGCACTATACTCTGAATGCTAGAAAAGGGATGAGAGTGGAGAATTTCTACACTCACTTTGATTACTTTGGGTAGGGAACGAATGACCCTGTGCCTGGAATAATTATCTATATCTCTAGACTGTAGTGTCTTCCAAACTCCCAGCCGAATCGATCTTGTGATCACTCGCACCCTAATCATTGTCTCTCGAGTTAACAACCATCTCTTGGTTCAACACCATGCCTTTTGGTCAAACATTGTTCTTTGATTCTCCAGAAGAGTTGTAATCATTCTTTCTTTGGTTAATCATAGTCAGTCTGTTATAACCAAACAGTTTTCTTCCCCAACGAAGTCTCAATCTTTTTCTTCGGTTAAACACAGTCTTCTTGTTAAACACCGAATACCTAGCAGAGTTCACAACCTTTTCTCGGTTATCTCTCCCTTTTTTGTTGGTTAATCAATGTCTATCAGTTAAAACTCCAGTTTGCTCCATTATCAGTTAACCATAGTCTATCTGTTAACATACTGAGCTTTCCTTGGGTTAATCACCTTCTCTTGGTTAATCACCCATTCTTCAGTTAACCACAGTCTATTTGTTAACATACTGAGTCCCTTTTGAGTTAATCACCTTCTTTCAATTAATCACTCATTTCTTCTTGGCTAATCACAGTCCTTCTGTTAAAACCAATACTTCTATGAATTAGTAACCTTCTCTTGGTTCAAATACTAGCACCGTTTGGTTAGTAACCTTCGCTTGGTTCCACACCCATCCTTTGGGTCACAACCTTCGCTTGGTTCCACACCCATTTTTTTGGTTAACCACTTTTAATCAGTTAATACACTGAATTCCTCAGAGAGTCAAACAACTTCTCTTGGTTTTACTCTCTCTTTCTAGTTCATCACAGTCTGTCTGTTGACACCAATCCTTTTTTCCCACCAGAGTCATACTCTTTTTTTTCTCCGGTTAACCGCTGCCTGTCAGTCAATATATTGAATCTTTAGTGTCTCTTACTTTGCCTCGATTCAATGTCATTTGCTTCTTTATTCTCTTGGTTTCGACACCATTATTTTGTTTTCTCCCCAGTGGAATCGCCAATATTCCTTTGCCTTTTTTGTTGGTTTTGACACCATTCTTTTGCTCCCTAGTAGAGTCTTTCTACCTCCTTCGATCTTGGTTTTGACAACGTTTCCTTTTCTTTCTCTGTCTTTGTTCTCCGAACTACATAGGATCTGAATTCCTCATTGCACTATGAGGATATGTAGGCGCGAGATTGTAAAATCTTGGCGAGCCACCATCCCACCTTCTTCTTCCTCTTCCCTAGTTGCATGAACTTCAGAGCTTTGAATTCCTCATTGCACTATGAGGATACCTAGGCACGAGGGCCCCAATCCTCCTCGCGCACTTTTTTCCTTTTCCCTTTCCTCTTTAGCTAGTAGCCTTTAGATAGATAACCCATCCAAGCCTAGAAGTAAGCAAAACGGTTCCCGTCGAGTACGAAGGATGCGTGGGGTGCTAGTACTTTCCTCTGGCATAACCGACCCCTTACTTTTTTCTCTTCCCCTTGGGTTTTATCGATATTTTCACTGTTCTTTAGGACTAAATAAAGTTCGGTGGCGACTTTGTTGTATCTTTAACTGTGTGATTCACTTAGGTATAATCCCGCTAGCTTCAGCTGGCGACTCTGCTGGGGAGTCCTCGCTCTTGCAAGTTGGGGTCTCGCCTGGTTTTGTTTTCTTTCCTTGATTGTTTGAGTTTTTATCTTTTTGTTTTACTTGCTTTATGTTTATGCTATTTACCAAATTTCTTTACTGCTTTAAATATTCATATGCTGTATACTTTGGATATCTGCTATATTTTCTGCTGTTGTTGGGATGGGTATATGCTATTGGAGAGATAAGCCCACTACACAGGCTTGAGCATGCACACAGGATAGAATCGTGGATAGTCGTGATGCATGCGTTTTGCGTGTTGGGTTGTCACAAGAACCACACCCAGACTAGTTTCGCTTGAGAATACCTTTGTCCTGCTATAATTCGCTACGCCTATATATTTTCAGTTGATTCCATGACTCTGGGAGACCTTCTAGGGATCATCTTTGTGAGTCTAGATCACACCTGTGAGGGGATATCGGGTTTTTGCAGGAAGCCAAGAGTCTTCATGCCTTTTGTTCTCTCACGCACGTCAGATTTTTGCACCGACACAGAATCATATATGCAGATATTCAGATTATTCAAAATACATTATTCAGACTGTGCTTGGATTCTTGGTTCTTGTGTTTCATATCATTTCATCATGACAATTAATTTTTGCATGTGTATTTCCAGGTTATTCGAGGGCTTATTCTTTGTTGACTTAATCATAGAAGATGAGTACTGCACTACTACAAAATACGCAAACAACAACTCCAGGTTTATGTACGGCATCTTATACACCGTTGTAATAATGCATACTGTAACACCCTTTTCTACCCCACAATTATTGCAACAGATTAAACGAAATATAAGAGTAAAATCAAAATCACCTCAGAGGGTGCACATGTCTCAATAAATTCAAATCAACAAAATTGCTCCGTAAACAACGGGTTTTCCTCAAAATAACTCAAAAGCCTTCAAAGGGTAGCAGAACCACCATAACCACAAAATCCCATAAAAGGGTTTTTAAAATAAAACCATAGTCATCAAATAACAACAAAATAACATCCAAATAAAAACTCAACATGGTTCGACTCAACGACCCAACCCGATGTTACACTATCAGAGCAAGACCCTCTACATCGACCAAAATGCAAATAAACTCCAAAGGTCCTCGAAGGCATCCACAGCTAAACCTGATCACTTGCACGTTACCCACGTGGAGGCAACTTTCAAACAGGCAGGGTGAGTAATCACAATTCATTATAATCAATATAAAAACAAGATATGCATAAAATGGCGTCATCATCATATACAACATCATCAGAGTCATCACAAGGCAAACATCAAAACACAACATCATAAATATCAACAAATGCCACATAAATACAATGCACAACCAGACTCATGCATGTGGTACCAATCGTCACAGTCGATGGACACTTAGGCCATCACCCTCCAAAGATCCCTGTCATTAGGATCGGTTCCACACAAGAACCGGAGCACGTCATAAACCACTTCACATCCACATAATGGGATGGAAGCTGTAATACCCCATAAGCTATTTTGCTCTGGATAATATTAGTATGGTCAACTGGGTTCCGGTGTACTCTGAGAATTTGTCTACAAAGATAATTAGAGTAACTATTGAGCTCAGAGCAAATCCAATTAATATTTTCTGACTCTGAGGTTTTAATTTTTGGAGCTATAGAGACTATTTGGATATTTAGTAGTGTTACTAATTAATGATATTTTTCTATATCATTTCATTTCCACCCTTTCCAAACATAGTAACAATTGGAGAGAGAGAGAAGTTAGAGAGAAGGAAGAGGAAAGGAAAGAAAAGAAGAAAACCTAGAAGAGGAAAAAGATCAAGAATCATCATCTCTTCTTCATCAATTCATCTCATCTTATTAATCATCATCCTCTAATCTAGGTGGGTTCTAGATAGAGACTTTAGTTGTAGAATTTCTTGAGTTCTAGAGCTAGGTTTGATATTGTGAGAAAATGAGTAATTTTGCTAAATCAAAGAATCGGACGGATGAAAATCAATATAAATTGCGTAGTGTAGTCGTAATATGCATATGATCATTTGATAATACTTGTTTTGTGGTTTGGAAATGATCTGGTGTGGGAAGGGTGAATTTTGGAGCCCTTGGAACCCCAAAAGCGCAGCAGAAAAATTCTGCTTCTGATACGCACTACCGGGCGACGCAGGCTTACGCCGCTGCTCCGCCGGGCAAAAGTCAAGAGGCGCAACATGTTTTGATTTTGGAACTTTGGTTTTTGGCATGGGTCTTAGGCCGCTGCTTCACCGGGCAAAGTAGCAGGCGCAGAGGGCACCGCCGAGCGAAGCATGGATCGCCGGGCGCTCCTGGCAACTCTCTTTTCTTTAAAAAAAATTCATAACTTTTGATTTGTTTACCTGATTTAAGCGTTCTTGGTACCGATGCAAAGCTTTGAGAATATTCTACACCATGAAAGTGAAAAGTATCAATTTTATTTTCCCGATTAAATAATCCAGGGAAAACCCAAAAGTGGTATAACTTATGTTTGAATTATTACATGTAATTCTAATGTGCAATTGTAATATGTTTTGCCTAATATTGATGTTGAACATGATTGAGAGTAAATGCATGTTAAAATATGGAATAGGTAGAGTGAGGAAGTGAGGAAACCTAAGATCAATGGAATAACCTAGAAATGTAACTAGATCTTGATAGAGGTTTAGATGACAATGCTTATACATCGATACTAGAAGTGTATCTTTGATAAGTAGTTATTAGTGGAGGTTCGAGGCTTGATTTTGTGAGCTCCTATGAATGAAATGTATGTTTTATCCCTTAATAAATATTAGTGACCCGTGTCAATATCCTCTTGTGTGGGATGGCCGGGGGAAGTATTTATTAAGTAAGTAGCCGTGACCCGTGTCGATATCCTCTTGTGTGGGATGGTCGGGGAAAGTTGTTTAGTGGGTGGTATTATTGACCCGTGTCGATATCCTCTAGTGTAGGATGGTCGGGGAAAGTACTCGTGTTTAGATAATCGTGACCCGTGTCGAGATCCTCTTGTGTGGGATGGCCGGGGAAAGTTATCTATGTTAGCTTCCGGAACCCGTATCGAGAACTCTTTGGAAGCATTGGCCGGGAATAGATGTCTACATTTAAGGATCCGTGACCCGTGTTGGAACTCTCTTGAAGGGTTGGTCGGGGAAAGATGCCTTGGCATGTTTTGTCGATTAATGAGTTTTGGAGTTGTTAAACTCGAGAGTTTTTTCTAGTGTGAGATTTGTGAACTCGAAGTCTTTTCCCTTTCCTTGGACTTGAGTTAGGTTTTGGTTAGAACCTTGTAAAGCCGAGAGAATCCATAAGATAGGGAACTCACTGAGATTTGTTATCTCACCCCATGTTGTTGATTGTATTTCATGTACTTCAGGTTCCGCGAAGGGTAAGGATAAAGTCGTGTGATTATCCTTACTTGTTTGATGGCTTAGCTTCCGTTGTGGAGTTTATTTTGAGATCATTGTTGATCTAGTTCTTAGTATTTATCTTTTGAACATCTTGTATACATTATGCAACCGTTTGTAGTACCTTTTGTATTTGGGCATGTAGTTTATATAATGTGTTTACTAGGAACTTATTGGTATTTCAGTACCAAAACTTGGATTCATGTATAATATATGCTTTGATGTATATTATTATATATGGGTGTTACAGTTGGTATCAGAGCAGGTCGTATACTCGACCTATCCTTGGAATATTATAAGTATTTCTTTCCGTTCATATGCGGGTTGTCGTCATTGGTCTTAAATGTTATAATTATGGTATTGAGTCTGATCAACTTAATCCTATCTGTATGACGTTTAGGAACATGATTGAGCACCTCAGAACTCGTGGTAGACCCACAACTACTCCAGCTGGGACAAATCTGCCAGGCGGCGATGGGAATGCCCCTTTGTATCAGTTTATGTAACAGATGCGGCAGCAACATAACCAATTCATGCAGCAGGTGGTACAACAAATTAATGGAGGTCTTCATCCTCATGTGGTTATTCCAGAAGCTGTAGGTGGGAGTTTCCGAGATATCTTCCGCATGAATCCTCCAGAATTTCATGGCGGATAAGATCCTTTGAGGCTCATGGATGGGTGTCTGGCATAGAGAGAATCTTTCGGACAGTGCAATGTAGTGAAGAGAACAAGGTGGTGTTTGCTTCCCACTCATTGAAAGGTCCTGCTATGAGGTGGTGGGAGAGTGCTTCGGCTCTTATGACTATTCAGGGTGTGCCCAAGTTCTGGGAGTAATTCAAGGAAAATTTCATGGAGAAATACTTTCCTAGCTCTTTGAGGACCCAGAAAGAGTTTGAATTCCAACAGCTGAGACAAGGTGGTATTGCTATGGCCAGTTATGCTGAAAAGTTTGAAGACATGGCGGCTTACTCCAGGCAGGCCATGTATGCTCCAGATGAAAGGTGGAAAATTGATCAATTTCTTTTTGGATTAAAAGCTGAGATCTCTCATAGTGTGTCTCAGAGAGAGTTCACCACTTATGTTGAAGTTCTAAGGCAATGCTATGTGGCGGAGAATAGTTTGAAGAAAGTACAAGTTGAAGGTGTTACAAGTAGGGTGAATCAGGGTGATCATGGGAGATCAAGTCAATAGTATAGGCCTCGACCACAGGCCTTTAAAGGGAAGCAAGTGCAAAGTGCTAAACCTAACACTCCTCTTATGTGCCGGTTGTGCAACAAGTATCATTATGGGAAGTGTGCAGATGGAGCTCTTAAGTGTTATCATTGTAATGGAATGGGACATATGGCTAGAGAGTGTCCTTAGAATAGAAATCAGGTGCAAGGAAGGAATACCGAAAGGGTTTATACTTTGGATGCAAGGAAGACGAAGAATGACAACTCTTTGATTGCGGGTACGTGTTTCATAAACGGACATCCTTGTTTTGTTTTATTTGATTGTGGGGCGACACATTCTTTTGTGTTAATGTGATGTATGAAGTGACTTGGGTTGCAAGCTATTCCTTTGTCTCCTCCTATGGTGGTCACTACCGCCATGGATGAAATGGTTGAGACACCGATGATGTGTGAAAATTGTGTTTTGTCTGTGGATGGTAGAGTTTTTTAGATTGACTTTATTTGTTTACCGCTTAAGAAAGTTGATGTCGTTTTGGGGATGGATTATATTTCTGCAAATTCGGTGTTTATTGGGTGTGAGGAAAAGCTAATCATCATTCCATCTGTTGAGGCTACCCCAAAGGATATGTTAGCAACTATTTTAGAAGGTACGGTTGGAATGATAAATTTCTTGTTTGAGAAGGAGAAATTTGTTCTACTGGTTCTTACTAAGGAGGAGAGTGGTGATCATCAAGTGCTGAGTATTCCTATAGTCTGTGAGTTTCCCGAAGTTTTTCCCGAGGACGTCACTTCTCTTCCTCCGGAGAGAGAAGTTGAGTTCTCTGTTGACCTGGTACCGGGAACGGCTCCTATATCCGTTTCTCCTTATCGGATAGCACCACTTGAATTAAGAGAATTAAAGGACCAATTGGAGGACTTGATGGCTAAGCATTTCATTAGACCTAGCGTTTCACCATGGGGAGCTCCAGTTTTGTTGGTAAAGAGAAAAATGGTGGAATGCGTTTGTGTATTGATTATTGTCAGTTGAATAAAGTCACCATTAAGAACAAGTACCCCTTACCTAGGATAGACGACCTCTTAGATCAATTGAAAGGAGCCTGTGTGTTCTCGAAGATTGATTTACGGTCGGGTTATCACCAAATCCGAGTGAAGAGTTCCGATGTGCCTAAAACCGCGTTTAGAACCCGTTACGGCCATTACGAATTCTTAGTGATGCCTTTCGGTGTGACTAATGCTCCAGTTGTTTTATGGATTACATGAACCGTATATTTCAAGCTTATTTGAACCAATTCGTCGTGATCTTTATTGACGATATTCTTATTTATTCTCGTACTCCACAAGAGCACGGAGAACATCTGAGAATTGTTTTATCGGTATTGCAAGAGAAGCAACTTTTTACTAAGTTAAGAAAGTGCGAGTTTTGGATGTCGGAAGTTAAATTTCTTGGTCATGTTATATCTCAAGGTGGTGTGGCGGTAGATGCGTCGAAGGTAGAAGCAGTGATTAGTTGGGAGAGACTGAAGAATGATTCGGAACTTAGAAGTTTCTTGGGATTGGTTGGTTACTATAGGAGGTTTATCAAAGGTTTTTCTCAATTGGCCTTACCAATGACCAAGCTTACTCGAAAGGATTTTGCTTATGAGTGGGATTCGTACTGTGAACAAAGTTTTATAAAGTTGAAGGAAAGATTGACGACTGCTCCTGTGTTAATCATTCCTGATCCTAACAACTCTTACGAAGTATTTTGCGATGCTTCTAAGATGGGACTAGGAGGTGTTCTGATGCAAGGTGGTCAAGTGGTAGCTTATGCTTCTCGACAATTGAAAGTTCATGAGAAGAATTATCCAACTCATGATTTGGAACTAGCAGCAGTTGTGTTTGCACTGAAAATATGGCGTCATTATTTGTATGGTGTACGTTTTAAGATGTTCAGTGACCATAAAAGTTTGAAGTATTTATTTGACCAAAAGGAGTTGAATATGCGACAAAGAAGGTGGATGGAGTACTTAAAGGATTATGACTTAGAATTAAAGTATCATCCAGGAAAAGCAAATAAGGTAGCAGACGCATTAAGTCAGAAAATGGTTCATAGTGCCGAATTGATGATTTTGGAGTATGCTTTGTTGGAAAAGTTTAGAGATATTAATCTTCAGTTTGTGTGGACACCAAATGGTATAATTATGGGAAATTTGAATGTCAATTCTACTCTAAGAGATGAGATTCAACAAGAACAAGTTTTAGAGGATAAATTTCAAGAGATGTTACTTCAACCGGGTTTTACACGAGCAGCGGATGAGATCGTCCTGTTTAACCAAAGGATTTGTGTTCCAAATGATGTAGTATTAAAAAGAAAGATTTTAGATGAAGCTCATAAAGGTACTTTTACGATACATCCTGGTTCTTCGAAGATGTATCAAGACTTAAAGAAGGCTTATTGGTGGTCCGGAATGAAAAAGGATATTGCGGGGTATGTGTCAAAATGTGCAGTGTGCCAACAGGTGAAGATTGAGCACCAAAGACCGGGCGGTCTGTTGCAACCTTTAGAGATTCCAGTTTGGAAGTGGGATAGTATTTCTGTGGACTTTGCAGTAGGTTTACCCCGTACGCAAGGTGGTTATGATTCTATTTGGGTGATTGTAGATCGACTAACAAAATCTGCGAATTTCTTAGCCGTGAAGACTACTTACAAGGCAAGTCATCTTGCAGAGTTATTTATTTCTGAAATTATGAGATTGCATGGTGTTCCCTCTAATATTGTGTTCGATAGAGATCCAAAGTTTACTTCAAGATTTTGGAAGGCTTTTCAACAAGCTATGGGTGCGAGGTTGCGTTTGAGCACGTCTAATCATCCTCAGAAGGATGGTCAGACTGAGCGAACAATACAAACGATGAAAGATATGTTGAGAGTTTGTATGCTAGAAAGTAGAGGAAATTGGAAAGAACTTCTCCCGTTGATTGAGTTTTCATACAACAATAGTTATCATGCAAGTATTGGTATGGCTCCTTATGAGGCATTATATGGAAGGAAACGTAGGACGCCTTTGTGTTGGGCGGAAGTTGGCGAAGACAGAATTTTAGGACCTGAGATTATCTAAGAGACTACGGAAAAGATTAGAATGATCCGTGATAAAATTAAACAAGCAAAAGATCGACAGAAAAGTTATGCGAATAACCATAGGAGACCTTTAGAATTTGTTGAAGGTGATCATGTGTTTTTGAAGGTTACTCCGAGATTGAGATTAAAAGGACTGTTTAAGTCGCGAAAGTTAAGTCCGAGATACGTAGGGCCATATCAAGTTCTAGAAAGGAATGGTGAAGTAGCTTACAGATTAGCCTTACTGCCTTCTCTGTCAGAGATGCACGATGTTTTTCATGTGTCTCAACTTCGGAAGTTTGTCCCAGATCCTCTTCAGCCGATTCTACCAGATACAATTGAGATAGAAACAGATTTGATGTTGTAGCACCCCAAAATTTGCTCTCTTACCTTAGTACTAACTGGCTTATGTTTCATTTCATTTTGCATTATCATGTGTGCATATCATTGGATTTTAGCATGGGGTCAAGGTGCTTGAGGCAGTTCAAGAGGAGAAGATGTTCTTCAAAGGTCAAGTGTCATACCATTTGTCAAGAATCAAGGGTTGGTACAAAAGTTACTAAAGTTGGAAAATGACCTATAATGAGAAGTTTCCATTTTTGGCAAGTTTTTACACTACATTCAACTTGACTTTTCATCATCAAGGAAGCTTCAAATGAATTTTTCTGAAACATGAAAGTTGAAGATCTTTTTCTCCCCTTTCCAACAAGTACTAGATGGTCTCCATATCATTTGTGAAACTCAAGTTATGATCAAAAGAAGGCAAAGTGGTTTTTAGGGTTTTCTCTTGGTGCCATTTTTACACCTTTTGCATTTTAGGACATATTGACCTATAATTGGTCCTATTCCTTCAAGTCACATTCTAACATCCAAGTGCACCTCATAAAGATCATCTTTGGCCTTGGAATCAAGTGGATCCATGACTTATTCACCACTTATTTCACATTATGTAAAATGGCAAGATGCATCAAAACTCACAAACCAAGATATTTCAAGGCCCAAATCCAATTCAGGTGTGATTAGCAATTGATAAATGAGTGATCCATCATAAAAGGCTTGGGTGTACATGCATGGAGGAGGGTGTATAACTCAAAGTGAAAATTTCCAAAATCACCCAAAACTCATTAATAAAGGAATTAATCAGACCTAAATGATTATCAGTGGAAGGACCTAATGTATTTAAGCTTACTAATGCACTCATTGGAGAGGAGAGATGATTTTGAGGAGAACCAAGCTTTCAACCCTAATCCTTCATTCCTTCGAATCTCTCAATCCACAAGAGCTTTTCCAAAAATTCCTTCACAATATTAATCCTTGGGATCCATAGAGCACGAATCAACCACCATCTGAAGCTAACAACAAGGATACGGATTGCTTGATCTCAAGTTAGTGACACTTTTCATGATCTTAGAACTCAAATTTTTGACATGCATAATGATCTGTGGATGTTGCTGAGCATGATGATGTATTTTGTTTTGAGTTTGGACGTTTAGATTGGTTGTATGATAAGTTTTAAAGTTTTGAACCATAACTTTTTTTATTCGATTCTCCTTGTATGTTGATTGTTTGTGATTTCTAATGTGATATTATTGTTCCTTGGTAAATTCTGGTCAAGAGGGTATATTCGTTTGCACGTTCTGGGTTTTTTGGGGTTGCAGGTTGCCGGAGAAGACGACCGGAGCTAGGGCTCCGGCGTCTGGTCTGATCTCCGGTGGGGCTAGGGTTTCCAAGGTAGGGGATGAAATCCCACCATCCATTTGCCTGATCGCGTGGTCCACATTACGCCACCTCATTTAAAATCTGTTTTATTTTATTTAGTTATGTGTTTGCCATCCCACGATTACTATTGTGAACCTCTAATCTGAGCCAGCCATCATGTTAACTTTCATTTGATCTGGAACGTTGATGCAATCTGATGGCTATTATAATGCCAACGCATTAATGATAGAGTGTGTTCCCCACGTGTTTCCTTTTTTTCAATTCTGAGTAATTTACTGTGTGCGTGTGTTTCATAATTACCATGTTCTTTTGATCTGAAACTTTAATCATGATGTTTTTTTATTTTGTTGACTTGGTGGGAAGCGTAGGATTGATCTTGTGATCATGATTGAGTCTGTTGGTTAACTGAAGTCCACGTGTTCTTCTTTTTTTATTTTATTTTTCGCTGATGGGTTTTGGTGATTTGGGCTTACTAATTGCACCCCTCCTTTGGGCCCATCTTATTTTCCAACGTGCCATGCCTGCTATATACACCTCCCTTGTTTATTTCAATATTTTATTTTTATTTAATTACACTGTTTTCATTTTTAATTTTTAAAATTAGTTAAAGGCATTTAAAAATCCCAAAAAAAAATTATGAATCATATTTAGAGTTTTATAAAATTTTTCCAAATTTTATTTTCTTATTTTATTTTATTTTTAGCATCTGAATTAATTATCTGGTTAATTTCCTTTGAATTTATTCCATATATGCATACCCTAACTTGCTAATTTTATTTCTCCTAGCACATGAAACACTTTGAACTCATTCTTTTTGCATTGTTTCACCAACATATTGAAGTTCATTAAAACATTTTTCTCATATTTTTAAAATCTTTTCATATTGCATCTTGGTCCTTCTCTTTTGCATATTGATCCATGTTTCCTACTTGATCTTTGCATGATTGTTAGAGTGACTTATCTTGTGATTTTTTGCATGAGTTTTTAACATGATGTTTACCCCTTGTTGAGGTGTTTTGAGTTTTAATTTGGTAATTTTAAAAGATGTTTGGCTAATTGTTTGATTGCTTTTTGTTTGAGACCTCTTTTATGCTCATCTTTGATCATGTCTGAGTACTTGTTTGAGAAGGCACTTGTGCCATCATTTGGGATTGCTTCTTTGACTTCATAAACCATGTTTGAATTGTTATAGGTCACTTGATTTCCATTATAGGTCATTGGTGTGAGGTTGTTGCATACTTTGTGCATACGTTCAATGCTTGGTTTACAAGCCTTTTCTTTGACTTATCTTCTCACCTCATCTCATCTATGCTTACTCATGACTTATGTTTGGTTTATGTATGCCATAACTTATCATTAATTTGCACTTCATTTGATGTATGTTTCTGACCTTTTAGCTTTGCATTCATGTCATATTTCATTCATGTTTCATCTTACATACTTGAATCATGTTTCACTCACATGCTTCCTTCTTCTTCTATTGATGTTTGATGCTTGGATATCTATTTGCATGTCTCATGTGACATTTGCATAGCATGCTTAGGCACATGTTTAGGTCATCCACATTATGACTTGGATTAGTTTCATTTGGTTTGTAACCATTTCTCTTTGGTTTGTGACTTGCTTGGGTTTTATTTGTCTTATTGTCACTTATGTCTGTTTTGTACTAACTTTTTATGCAGGGGCTGAGGTAAGTTATTTGAGGGTGTGGATAGTTATCCATGTCCACCCTTATTCTTTCTTTCTCTCATCTTTTCTTTTCTTTAGGCTTAGGTTGTTGTCAAACCTCCCCTTTGGGCCATCTTTGCATGATAACATTAGGATAGATTTCCCCCTTAGTGTTTTTCTTTTCTTTTGAGTCCTTCTTCTCCTCTCATAACATCTCTAAGACACTTAATAAGGTAAAATTGCCTTGCACACAAGCCTTAAACATAGGAAGTGAAGATTGAGGGGTCTCCCTTCTCTCTTCTAGAGTGTTGAGCATACGTCCCATTGGGGACGACCATGCGACGCATTCGTTCCCGTGTCCTAGAATTTGGTTCAAGTTGAGTTATGAACTAACTCAAGTCACTTCTGTCCTAAAAAACACAAACAAACTTCAAACCTTTTTATCCTGCGGGATTGTCAAACTAAAGGCTATTTTCAAAAAGGGCACGTTACTTTCCGTCTGAGTCGCAAACAGGCATCGACCCTAACTGCCGGACGCGAACTTAACGTCGCTCATAAAAAACACAAAAAGAACTTGGTCTGAACTACGTTGACTCTGAGTTCCCCATTGCACAAAGGGGGAACGTAGGCCTAGGACGACGACGTCCTACCGAGTCTGTCTTTGTTTTTCCCTCCCCCATTTTAGTACAGCCATAGATGTTAGGACAACTCACCCTTAGAATAGACAACAAGCGTGGATCCCATCGAGTACGATGGACGCGTGGGATGCTAACACCTTCCCCTCGCGTAACCGACTCCCAAACCCAGGCAATGGTTACGATGACCATTCATTTCCCTCTTCCTCAGGTTTATGTGGTGTTTCCTTTCCCTCTCGTGGGATAAATATACATTGTTGGTGACTCTGTGTTCCGCACCACTTTCGCGTTTGTACCTGGATGAAAATCCTGGGAGCGACAGCTGGCGACTCTGCAGGGGATACCAGTTCCCTAAGTGGGTATGTCCTAGCGCTTGTTTGTTTTTGTTCTCTTTGGGTGTTTTTGTTTGCTTTATTTGTTGTATTTTATTTTTACCGCATTTTCTGCATTGCATATTATTATCATCTGCTGCACTGCTCTTCTGTTTGGCGGGTTGGGGGTTCCGAGAGATAAGCCCAATACCCAGGCTTGAGCGTACACGTAGGATTAGCGTGGAAAGTAGTGTGACTTGTGTGGCATTTGGCCAGACGTAGTATACATGAAAACTCCACATCCAGGCGAGGTTTTCTTTGGTAATGTTCTATCCTGCGCATTGGTGCAGATGATTGAACGTAACTTGGAAAACTGTCGACTCTGGAGGCCATTCCCGAGGACTCAGTAACGGCACTCCTCCCGAGACGTGATAATGGTAGACCAGAAATGTCAAACCCATTACACATGTTGATCCGAGGACCCAATGCTGGGAACTTGCTATAGGGTTTCCTTTTAGAAAAGAATCAGTGGAAGCACTCCTCGATTGGCGATAGTACTGTACCCTGAGGGATGAATGTACTATTGCTTCTCGACCTCAGTGCCGAAACTGAGGACTTACCATAGGATATTTTCTTTTGAGAGGAATCAGTTGAGGCCTCCTCGATTAGTGATGATGTCAAACCAGAAATGGTGAACGTATCATCATTTCTCGACCTGAGAGCCCGTGATATTGAGGATCCTTGGCTTTCTAGTACCCACGTGTGAGAGGGAAGGGCGTTTACAGGTTTGCAGGTAACCTTGACCTTCAACATACTCGGTTTTCTGGTCAGCATATTTATCAGTGTGGTATTATGGTTATTCTGGTATTCTGGGTATTTGGACAGATCTTTGAGATGGTTCAGTTTGTTCAGTGCAGCAGTTTCCAATCTGTGTGGTATCCTTGATCCCATATGTGCATTTGCATCATCATTTTGCATCCCAACATGTTTATTCATTTGTAGGGTTGTATCCTAACTTTGATTCTGGTTTCTGAAATTAAACTGGAATCAAGGGGTGGATCGCCCTGCGAATTTTTAAACATGTTCATTTGCATTCGCATATCCATAATCATTTTGCATAATAGGTGTTTATCTCTGGCGTTCTTACTTGGTTCTCCTCCGCAGTACAGGATTGCAGATCAACACATTCACCGGTATTCTACCAGACAAAATCAGAAAAGACTCATGGATCAACTACAAGATGAGATGACTGAGATACGGACTCGCAATAACTAATTCATAGATTTAATGCAAGGGGTTGCTCAGGGCCAAGAGCAGTTAAGAACTTTTTTCCAACCACTGATTGCAAGGATTGATGAAGAAGGTGTCCTTCATGGAGGAGGTCATACTGGTGTTACTGGTACTAATGTTCAGAATGGCCCTCCGGGCGGAGGTATTCCTGTTTCTGGTATTGTGATCCCTCCGGGTGGGGCTGAAAATGTTGGGGGAGGTGGTATTGGTGTCTGTGTTATTCATGGCCGTCAGTTTGATGATATTCAAGATGATGCATTCTTTGTGCCAGGTGGGGATGTTGGTTCCCAGATTGACACTGATCAGAGATTTAGGTTGATTGAGGAACAACTGAGGGGTGTTGCCAATCAAGATTCTATGGGTATGGATTTGGCGGATTTGGGGCTGGTTCCAGGCATCGTTATCCCGTGCAAGTTTCAGACTCCTACCTTCGAAAAGTACAATGGTATGACTTGCCCAAGGACTCACGTCAGGGCGTACACGAGTAAAATGGCTGCTCACGCAAAGAACGAAAAGTTGATGATGCATTGCTTTCAGGATAACCTATCTGGGGCATCCCTGGAATGGTATATGCAGCTAGAGAGGAAAGACGTTCGTAGTTGGAGAGAGCTGGCAGGGGCTATTATCAAACACTATCAATACAACACCGACATGGCTCCCAATCGTACACAGCTGCATAATATGTCTCAAAAGAGCAATGAAAGCTTTAGAGAGTACGCCCAGAGGTGGCGTGAATTGGCTTCCCGAGTTCAACCTCCGATGTTGGAAAGAGAGCTCGTTGATATGTTCATGGATACGCTTTAGGGGAATTATTATGAGAAATTGGTTGGATGTTTGTCAGCTGGATTTGCAGGTCTTGTATCGGCAGGAGAAAGAGTTGAAAATGACATCAAAACGGGAAAGATTCGAATTGCTACTGAAGATGCAAAGAAACCTTATGATGGGTCCTCCAAGGGAAAGGAGGGAGAAGCTAGTGCTGTGTATATTCCTCCTGTTGTTCAACGGCCTGTTCAGCATCAGCAACCTTATGCTCCTCAGCAACAGAGACAACAAAGATCACGAAGGCCTGAGAGAAGGTTTGATCCACTCCCTGTTCCTCACAGCCATGTTCTTGCCCGTCTACTTGAAAGTTCTCTGGTTCAACTAAGGGATGCCAAGCCTATTCCCGACCCTATTCCTCCTTATTATGATCTGGATGCTAGATGTGAATATCACTCAGACACACTGGGTCATTCAATTGGAAATTGCAACGTGTTCAAGCACACGGTGCAAGACCTGGTAGACTCAGAGATCATTGCATTCACTGAAAATGATATGTACATCAATTGAAGCCTCCTTTCTCAAGTGAGCACTCAGTCTGCAAGTACGTCCAGACAGAATCAAGCTTCCTCAGCAATGGTAATCTTCAGCTTCTTTATTGCATTTTCATTTTTAGTTTTTCATTTCTTGTTAAAGCATTGTATGCATGTAAGACTTGTTTGTTTTTAATGATGATATTAATGCAATGAATATGTTTTCTCGAAGTAATTCTTTTTATTCATTCGTATGATATTTTTGTGCATTGCAATACCAATTTTCTTTCTTAAACTCTTAGAGGGAGGATGATGAGACGAAAACGCAAAATCTCTGGTTGTATGTTCAAGGATAGAACCCTGTTGAGGATGTACAGGCATTGTTTCAAATCCCTAAACACTGGAGATATAAGGGAGATAGACCCTCGTTAACCCTTTGAGCCTTGAAGTAGGAGTTTCTTTTCATTCGAAAAAACCCTCACATCTAACACAGGGGCAGGGTAGTTGTCAGTAATTTGACCGAGCGCCCAAAGTTCAAAAGGAATGTGCATCTGAGGATCCATTCCCTCCCTTCCCTCACAAACCAAGAGATCGAGGGACGTGAAACCACAATGGTTATGCCTCATTGACCAAGTAATGAGGCAGTCACAACCTTTTCAAACAAGTCAGACAAAACAGTGTCACACGATTTGTTCAAAAAAAAAGAGAAAGAAAGCCCGCTAAGTCGAAACATGAAAATAAGAGACATAGGCAAAAGTTAGGGCATCCCGCTGGACTTCAAGATCAAAAGATTCAAAAAAGAATCCGTCCAGGAAAAATCAGGGAAATAAAGAAAAAGAGAAAAACAAAAAGAAATGATCAAAAGAAATCCTCGCAAGAACAAGTCGTATGACCGTAACACCAAAGACAAAAGGGTGGCTGCCACTCCAAAAACCTCGTGGGTTCCTTAACTGTCATTCAATCCTCACAAAAATCCTTTTGGAGATGAGCGCTTGGGCCAAATTAACCGAACATAGGACTGGGGGACATCACGAAGAGTGGGTGGGCACCGATAAATTTTGAGCCATAAATCCTTTTTTCTGAAACCGTGAACCAGACCACGTTACAACCCTTAAAAGTCCTAATTGAAACAAGGTTTATTCCGAAAGCGTACTTCAACAAGATAACGTTCCTGACTCCTATGAGTTGTGCTAATAAGATTTGTTGGTATTGCATGTGTGCATTGTTTTTCCATTCAAAAATCAAGGTCGCATCCCAGCTAGTGATTCGTTCACAAGGCTTGGCGACGCATCTTCAATAAAAACTTCAAGGTTAACATATTTGTTGCATTAGAATTATCATTCTCATAAATAACTTGTTCTGCTTGCATACATGTGCCTAAGCATCAATGCAGCTTACACAGTGAACATCAGTCAAGAAGCTTGATCCTGCCAAGGTAGGATGCTTGAAAATTCTGAAGGACAGTCATATCAAGGGGTATGCTACCAAGAGACTCAGTGTAGAGTGGGCTCTCCCCAGTAAGTCATGTTAAAGATATAGCCAATCTGGGGAAGTCACGTCGAGAAATCTCTCCGAAATTCAGTTATTCTGGGGCATTCATTCTAAGATCAGAGGCAAAGTCACTTCAAAGCTCATATTGAGGTAGGCCATCCCTAGAGCATGAGAAGTTGTCCTCTCCAGAAGACGGTTAATCAGAAGCACCTCTTCAAGGTTCAAAATACTAAAGCAGAGTATTTTAAGTCATTTTAAGTCCTCTCGAGGCAAATCCCTTCAAAGATCATACAGTCTGGGGCAGTTACATCGAGATCCGATAAATCTCTCCAAGAGTTTGAAGACCGTGGGGCAGTGTGAACGCCCGGTCCTCTGTGAAATCCTCTTGAGATGAGTTCTCCCATTAGACCCTGTGGTTTGGGGCAAGTCGGGAAGGAATCGTTGTTCACTCTTGATGATCAGTATGCAGTGATCAGCAGAAACTTGGAGTACTGAGTATCTCCCTCAGCAAATAGCCAGATGGTATCCTTCCAGCGAGGTGTTGGAAGTGATATTTTTCCCCAAGTAGAGGGTTGTCCTCAAATCGAAAAGGGTTCTTTATGAAGATTCCTTATCCCCAGCAGTGCAGGTGGGTTCCTCATTCTCAGCAGGGTAAGACGATGGAATATGTTCAAGCAGGTTGAAGACAGTGAGAAGTCAGAGTATTCTCTTCCTCAAAAGTCAGATTCGGTATTTCCCCGTAAGTCAAAGTCCAATGGTTATTGGCAGTCTCAGTAGTTCAAAGTCCAATCTTCATTGGCATCTCCCCGACAGAGTTTGCAATTCAGCTTGTAGTTCCCCTACAGAGTTTACATCACCAGTGGTTATTGGTGGTACAGTTGGTTATCTCCCCACGGGAGATCAGATATTGGTGATCCCTTCCTCAGTGAAGTCTGCTTGTTCTACTCTGCGCATTCCCCGGTGGAGTGTCCTCTCATTCTTGCATATAGTAATCATCATTGCATTGCATCCTCTAAATGCTTAGCATTTCCATTTCGTATGGAGAATTACGCCATAGAAAAAATTCAAGCATGCATCGAAGCATAAGCCAGATTTGGTACCTTGTGCGAAAGCCCAAATCAACCCTCAATCAAAACAGTGATTCCAATCCTCCAAAGAGAGCTCCAACCTCAGAGTTGACGCCCTTTTTTACCAACCTCGGAGTTTACGCCTTTCTCCAACTTCAAAGTTGTTACATACCTTTTCTCGACCTCAGAGTTGATGAATAATCCTTTTTTCCCCAACCTCAGAGTTGACGCCCTTCTTCCCCAATCTCAGAATTGACGCCTCTTTCCCCAACCTCAGAGTTGTCGTATATCTTCTCCCCAATCTCAAAATTGACGCCCTTCATCCCTAACCTCAGAGTTGACATCTGTCTCTCCAACCTCAGAGTTGACGCCTTTCTCCAACTTCAAAGTTGTTGCATACCTTTTCTCGACCTCAGAGTTGATGAACAATCCTTTTTTCCCCAACCTCAGAGTTGATTCCTTTCGTCCCCAACCTCAGAGTTGTCGTATCTCCTTTCTCCCCCAACCTCAGAGTTGTCGTATCTCCTTTCGTCTCCAACCTCAGAGTTGACGTATATCCTTCTTCTGACCAACCTCAGAGTTGATGTCTATCTTGTCCTCAACCTCAGTGTTATTGTTTACTTCAAATTTTCCCAATCTCAGAGTTTTCGTATATCTTCTCCTTAATCTCAGAGTTGACGCCTTTCTCCAACTTCAAAGTTGTCGTATACCTTTCCTCGACCTCAGAGTTGATGAAATATCCTTTCTTCCCCAACTTCAAAGTTGTCGTATACCTTTTCTCGACCTCAGAGTTGATGAAATATCCTTTCTTCCCCAACTTCAAAGTTGTCATATACCTTTTCTCGACCTCAGAGTTGATGAGATATCCTTTCTTCCCCAACTTCAAAGTTGTCGTATACCTTTTCTCGACCTCAGAGTTGATGGTCTACCTTCTTATCCCCAGCGGAGTCATCTTTATAGGTCTGTTGATTCTACAAACCTCCGATTGTAAGTCCACATTCGGCTGGCAATCACTATGTCATTTCTCTCCCCGCAGTTCGCAAATTTCTGGGTTCTTTTGATATTCAATCTCCGTGTACCTTGGATGTCTGAAAGTCGTCGCTATCATACCTTCAGGACCAAGTTGATTGAATAGGGGCAGCTGTAGCACCCCAAAATTTGCTCTCTTACCTTAGTACTAACTGGCTTATGTTTCATTTCATTTTGCATTATCATGTGTGCATATCATTGGTTTTTAGCATGGGGTCAAGGTGCTTGAGGCAGTTCAAGAGGAGAAGATGTTCTTCAAAGGTCAAGTGTCATACCATTTGTCAAGAATCAAGGGTTGGTACAAAAGTTACTAAAGTTGGAAAATGACCTATAATGAGAAGTTTCCATTTTTGGCAAGTTTTTACACTACATTCAACTTGACTTTTCATCATCAAGGAAGCTTCAAATGAATTTTTCTGAAACATGAAAGTTGAAGATCTTTTTCTCCCCTTTCTAACAAGTACTAGATGGTCTCCATATCATTTGTGAAACTCAAGTTATGATCAAAAGAAGGCAAAGTGGTTTTTAGGGTTTTCTCTTGGTGCCATTTTTACACCTTTTGCATTTTGGGACATATTGACCTATAATTGGTCCTTTTGCTTCAAGTCACATTCTAACATCCAAGTGCACCTCATAAATATCATCTTTGGCCTTGGAATCAAGTGGATCCATGACTTATTCACCACTTATTTCACGTTATGCAAAATGGCAAGATGCATCAAAACTCACAAACCAAGATATTTCATGGCCCAAATCCAATTCAGGTGTGATTAGCAATTGATAAATGAGTGATCCATCATAAAAGGCCTGGGTGTACATGCATGGAGGAGGGTGTATAACTCAAAGTGCAAATTTCCAAAATCACCCAAAACTCATTAATCAAGGAATTAATCAGACCTAAATGATTATCAGTGGAAGGACCTAATGTATTTAAGCTTACTAATGCACTCATTGGAGAGGAGAGGTGATTTTGAGGAGAACCAAGCTTTCAACCCTAATCCTTCATTCCTTCGAATCTCTCAATCCACAAGAGCTTTTCCAAAAATTCCTTCACAATATTAATCCTTGGGATCCATAGAGCACAAATCAACCACCATCTGAAGCTAACAACAAGGATACGGATTGCTTGATCTCAAGTTAGTGACACTTTTCATGATCTTAGAACTCAAATTTTTGACATGCATAATGATCTGTGGATGTTGCTGAGCATGATGATGTATTTTGTTTTGAGTTTGGACGTTTAGATTGGTTGTATGATGAGTTTTAAAGTTTTGAACCATAACTTTTTTTATTCGATTCTCCTTGTATGTTGATTGTTTGTGATTTCTAATGTGATATTATTGTTCCTTGGTAAATTCTGGTCAAGAGGGTATATTTGTTTGCACGTTCTGGGTTTTTTGGGGTTGTAGGTTGCCGGAGAAGACGACCGGAGCTAGGGCTCCAGCGTCTGGTCTGATCTCCGGTGGGGCTAGGGTTTCCAAGGTAGGGGATGAAATCCCACCGTCCATTTGCTTGATCGTGTGGTCCACATTACGCCACCTCATTTAAAATCTGTTTTATTTTATTTAGTTATGTGTTTGCCATCCCACGATTACTATTGTGAACCTCTAATCTGAGCCAGCCTCTTGTGTGGGATGGCCGGGGAAAGTTGCTTAGTGGGTGGTATTAGTGACCCGTGTCGATATCCTCTTGTGTAGGATGGTTGGGGAAAGTACCCGTGTTTAGATAAGCATGACCCGTGTCAAGATCCTCTTGTGTGGGATGGCCAGGGAAAGTTATCTATGTTAGCTTCTGGGACCTGTGTCAAGAACTCTTTGGAAGGGTTGGCCGGGAATGGATGTCTACATTTAAGGATCCGTGACCCGTGTTGGAACTCTCTTGAAGGGTTGGTCGAGGAAAGATGCCTTGGCATGTTTTGTCGATTAGTGAGGTTTGGAGTTGTTAAACTCGAGAGTTTTCTCTAGTGTGAGATTTGTGAACTCGAAGTCCTTTCCCTTCCCTTAGACTTGAGTTAGGTTTTGGTTAGAACCTTGTAAAGCCGAGAGAATCCATAAGATAGGGAACTCACTGAGATTCGTTGTCTCACCCCATGTTGTTGATTATATTTCAGGTACTTCAGGTTCCGCGAAGGGTAAGGATAAAGCCGTGTAATTATCCTTACTTGTTTGATGGCTTAGCTTCCGTTGTGGAGTTTATTTTGAGATCATTGTTGATCTAGTTCTTAGTATTTATCTTTTGAACATCCTTTATACATTATGCCACTGTTTGTAGTACCTTTTGTATTTGGGCATGTAATTTATACAATGTGTTTACTAGGAACTTATTGGTATTTCAGTACCAAAACTTGGATTCATGTATAATATATGCTTTGATGTATGTTATTATATATGGGTGTTACAGAAGCCACAATATACCGAATTTTAACATCATCACTGAAATGCTATGAATGCATGATGCACAATGTCATAATCATCATCATCAATAAAGTCATTACGTGCATCATCATTCATCAAAATCTCATATTCGTCATATCGTCATTTATTCATCAAAACATCATGCATCATCATCTTATAATCATCAATATGGCTCATGGTAATTCACATCAGTATTTAATAATCAAACATCAGGTACAAACAACTCATAATCAACAATACACTCGTGGTAATTCATATCATCACTTAATCATCATACATCATATATAAACAACTCATAATCATCAATATACATCACAGTAAATCATATCATCAAATATTCCCTCAAAACATCACGAAATCATCATCTCATAATCATCAATAACATCATGGTAAATCGTCAGAAAAATCATAGCATCAAAACATCAAGACAGCATAGCGTCATTAAACAAAATTTGCGAACAACAGACGTTAGCTGCAGAGTTCGCCGTGCGAACTCATTCGCTGGGAGGTTTGCATTGCGAGCTCCAGAGAATCCCCCAACTTCCACACAAAACCAGAGGAATCCCCCCCTTTACTCTGTCTTCCTCGCTACACTCATTTGCTGTGCGAAGCCATTTGTTGGGACGTTCGCTTTGCGAACTTTGCATCATTTAATATTTCATCTCAGTGTCATCAAACAAAGTCGCCGTGCATTCGCTGCGCTGCTCGCTTTGCAAGCTTGGGCGAGTGTTTTCCTTGCGAAGGAATTATTCGCTTTGCGAACTCGCGATTCCAGGAAATCGCTGCCACACATCAGTAGCAAAACAGACCCAAAACACCTTACGAATCCAACCTCAGTTCACCCAAAACATCCCCAAGGCATCAAGGCAAATCAAAGGCGTAAAACTTACGACATTTAGGTCGATTAATCCCACTATCCTAACTCAAAATCACCTAAACCTTCACAAATTCTCAAGGTTCCCATAAATCCCTTTCTCATACAAGATCCCACATATCATCAAAAAGGTTTAGCCTCGAAGGCTTATCTTTACCCGAATCAATTCAACCCTCAATAATCCATCACCGATCCTCAGAAATACCCCTAAATCATCAATAACTCGTAAACCCTTCAAAACCCCCAAAACCTTCAAAATCCACTTTAAAATACATCGAATCTCTATATTGAAAACAATGAAAGGTAATACTCCCCATACCTTAGATTGTCGATTCGGAGCTTTCTCTACCGATTCTTCAAAAACCTTCTCGAATCCTCGCCTTTTCCTTCTTTCCTCTGAGCTCTGCACTTTTCCCTTCTTTTCACGATCTAATAAAATGAATCATATTCTTCCCAATTCCTTTTTGTTAAACCCTTGGGCTTCCAAAATGGGCTTTCCCTAATTTACCCTCACTAATCCTCCTCAAAAGTCCATCTTACCCTTAATTCTTCTAATATTATTTAAATTAATAATAATACTAATATATTCATATTATATACTATTATTTAATTAAAATAGCTAAAACTCCACCAAAATACCGATATCGACACAAACCACCAAAATTCACCGAAAATTCACAAATATTATATTTAAATAAATTAAATAAATATTCTAATAAATTTGGGGTGTTACAACTCTCCCGCACTTAAAAAAATTTCTCCCTCGAAAATTACCTCAAAGAAATAGAGTCGGATACGACTCCCCCATCTTATCTTCACGTTCCCAAGTCTAACTTTCGCCAGCTGGTCATCCCTACATCACCTTCACCAAAGTTATGCCTTTACCCCGCACTTGTTTCATCTCTCGACCTTCAATCCACACAGGTAAATCTTCCACTGTCAGGTTATCCCTCACTTGTACATCATTCATCTGAATCACATGCAACGGATCCGGAATGTACTTCCTCAACTGAGACACATGGAACACGTCATGCAAATTTGCAAGTGACGACAGTAAAGCAACTCGATAGACTACCTCTCCTATCCTCTGCGATATTTAATATGGACCAAAAAAACATGGAGTGAGCTTCCTAGACTTTAAAGCTCGACCCACACCAGTCATTGGCGTCACCCTCAAAAACACGTGATCTCCCTCTTGGAATTCAAGTGTCTTCCTCCTCTTATCATGATAGCTCTTCTGGCGACTCTGCGACGCTCTCATCTTTTCTTGGATCATCTTAATCTTCTCGGTCGTCTCTTGAACAATCTCAGGTCCGAGTGCAGTAATCTCGCCCAACTCATACAAACACAAAGGAGTCCTACACCTTCTCCCATATAAAGCTTCATAGGGCGCCATTCCGGTACTAGCATGAAAACTATTATTGTACGTGAACTCAATCAACGGTAAATGGCTACCCCAAGATCCTCCATGATCCAACACACAAGCTCTTAGTAAATCCTCTAAGGGTTGGGTAGTCCTTTCTGTCTGACCGTCCGTCTGCGGATAATAGGCAGAACTCATCCTTAACTTAGTACCCAAAGCCTCTTGCAAGCTCTTCCAGAACCTCGATGTAGATCTTGGATCTCTATCTGACACAATACTCGAAGGTATCCCATGCAACTTCACAATTTCCTCAATATATATCTCGGCTAACTTCTGCATTGAATGATTAATCTTCATCGGCAAGAAATGAGTCGATTTAGTTAATCTATCCATAATCACCCAAATAGAATCATTCCCTCTCTCAGTCTTCGGCAATCCCGACACAAAATCCATGGAAATATTATCCCATCCCCCTTCTGGAATATTCAACGGTTGCATCATACCTAAAGGCTTCTGATGCTCAATCTTCGACTTCTGACAAGTCAACCACGCATAAACAAACTCCGCAATATCCTTCTTCATACCTGACCACCAAAACAGCTTCTTCAAATCCTGGTACATCTTTGTAGCACCAGGATGAATACTCAACCTACTTCGGTGTCCCTCTTCATGAATACTCTGCTTAATATCTAGAACATCTGGAACATACACCCTGTCTCTGAACATCACCACGCCATTCTCATCAATTCGGAATTCTCCTCCGTTACCTTGAATGATCAAAGTCAACTGGTCCACTAACTTCAAGTCGGATTGTTGCCCCACTCTAATCTCTTCCAGAATACCACTAGCCATCTTCAACATTCCCAACTTCACACTATCAGGAGTGTCTTCACACACTAAACTCAAGTCTCGAAATTGCTTAATTAATTCCAATTCTTTCACCATAAGCATCGACATATGCAATGACTTCCTACTCAATGCATCAGCCGCTACAATTGCTTTGCCCGGATGATAACTCAAGTAAAAATCGAAATCCTTCAACAGCTCTAACCACCTTCTCTGCCTCATATTCAGTTCCTTTCTGATCAAATAAGTACTTCAGACTTTTATGATCACTGAACACTTCAAACTTAGAGCCAAACAGATAATGTCTCCAAATCTTCAACACAAACACCACAGCGGCCAATTCCAAGTCATGTGTAGGATAATTCCTCTCATGAACTCGCAATTGTCTTGAAGCATAGGCAATAACTTGACCATTCTGCATCAGTACTCCACCAAGACCCATCTTCGACGCATCACAATACACCACAAAAGATTCACTCGAATTAGGCAAAATCAACACCGGAGCGGTCGTCAACCTCTTCTTCAATTCCACAAAACTCTCTTCGCAAGCTACATCTTACACAAAAGCTTGACCATTTCGAGTCAACTGAGTCAAAGGTAATGATAACTTAGAAAAACCTTAGATAAACTTGCGGTAATAACCCGCCGATCCCAGAAAACTTCGTATCTCAGTAGCAGACTTCGGAGTCTCCCACTGCAACACCACATCAATCTTAGAAGGATCTACAGCAATCCCACCACTTGAAATCACATGGCCAAGAAAACTCACTTCCTTCAACCAAAACTCACACCTCGACAGTTTCACATACAACTTCTTCTCTTTCAACACTCGCAACACAATCCTCAAGATCTCAACATGCTCTTCTTCAGGATTAGAGTATATCAGAATATCATAAATAAAAACCACCACGAACTTATCCAAATACTCATGAAAAATACGATTCATATACTCCACGAACACCAGTGCATTAGATACGCCAACCGACATCACAACATACTCATAGTCATCATACCTCGTCCTGAAAGCTGTCTTCGGAATATCATCAGGCTTAACACGAATCTGATGATAACCAGACCTCAAATCAATCTTGCTAAACACACTGGCACCTACCAATTAATCCATCAAATCATCAATCCTCAGAAGTGAATACTTATTCTTGATTGTTACTTTATTCAACTATCTATAATCCACACACAATCTCATAGTACCATCTTTCTTCTTCACCGACAACACAGGAGCACCCCACAGAGAAACACTTAGTCGACAACTTCATCCCAAGCAACTCTTCCAATTGTTTCTTCAATTCTCCCAACTCAGATGCAGACATCCGATAAGGAGCCATTGACACCATACTCATACCTGGTATCAAATCCACCACAACCTCTACCTCATGCTCTGGAGGCCAATCACTTACGTCATCAAGAAACACTTCTAAAATTTCACCAACACCAGGCAAAACACCCACTTCTCCATCTTCACTAATACTCCAAGTTACCCTCAACTTAAACATCAGCACCATCCTGCATCGACTTATCAAAACCATCTGTAAGCACTTGGCTTAACTCCAAACAATTCATTGCGCACACCACTTAAGCTCGCAAGACACATCTATCCAATCCAACACGATCCCGTCTATTATCAACAATATATTAAGGGTGATCAGTTCCTCAATTTGTCAATAACAGCCGACTATCATGAGGTGGTACAAACTATCTTACCAATCTATTGTAGCGTCCAACACCACTCTTAGCCATCGCCCCACACTTGAAGCATCTTGGAGAAGCACCATCTTCTCCCCCACTTGTTTCATTCCCGACCTGCAAATGGAAAACAAAACAAGCATCGACAGTGTTTTCACACACATATCGCACACTAGGGAATAGACAACATTAGACAACCTGGCCGGACAAAATGACCTGCTCTGATACCACTAATGTAACACCCTTTTCTACCCCACAATTATCGCAGCAGATTAAACAAAATATCAGAGTAAAATCAGAATCACCTCAAAGGGTGCACATTTCTCAATAAATTCAAATCAACAAAATTACTCCGTAAACAATGAGTTTTCCTCAAAATAACTCAAAAGCCTTCAAAGGGCAGCAGAACCACCATAACCACAAAATCCCACAAAAGGGTTTTTAAAAGAAAACCATAGTCATCAAAAAACAACAAAATAACAACCAAATAAAAACTCAACATGGTTCGACTCAACGACCCAACCCGATGTTACACTATCAGAGCAAGACCCTCTACATCGGCCAAAATGCAAATAAACTCCAAAGGTCCTCGAAGGCATCCACAGCTAAACCTGATCACCTGCACGTTACCCACGTGGAGGCAACATTCAAACAGGCAAGGTGAGTAATCAAAATTCATTATAATCAATATAAAAACAAGATATGCATAAAATGGCGTCATCATCATATACAACATCATCAGAGTCATCACAAGGCAAACATCAAAACACAACATCATAAATATCAACAAATGCCACATAAATGCAATGCACAACCAGACTCATGCATGTGGTACCAATCATCACAGTCGATGGACACTTAGGCCATCACCCTCCAAAGATCCTCGTCATTAGGATCGGTTCCACACAAGAACCGGAGCACGTCATAAACCACTTCACATTCACACAATGGGATGTAAGCCACAATAGACCAAAGTTTAACATCATCACTGAAATGCTATGAATGCATGATGCACAACGTCATAATCATCATCGTCATCAATAAAGTCATTACGTGCATCATCATTCATCAAAATCTCATATTCGTCATATCGTCATTTATTCATCAAAACATCATGCATCCTCATCTTATAATCATCAATATGGCTCATGGTAATTCACATCAGTATTTAATAATCAAACATCATGTACAAACAGCTCATAATCAACAATACACTCGTGGTAATTCATATCATCACTTAATCGTCATACATCATATATAAACAGCTCATAATCATCAATATACATCACAGTAAATCATATCATCAAATATTCCCTCAAAACATCACGAAATCATCATCTCATAATCATCAATAACATCATGGTAAATCGTCAGAAAAATCACAACATCAAAACATCAAGACAGCATAGCATCATAAAACAAACTTCGCGAACAGCAGGCGTTCGCTGCAGAGTTCGCCGTGCGAACTCATTCATTGGGAGGTTCACTTTGCGAGCTCCAGCGAATCCCCTAACTCCCACACAAAACCAGGGGAATCCCCCCTTCACTCTGTCTCCCTCGCTACACTCATTCGCTGCGCAAAGCCATTCACTGGAACATTCGCTTTGCGAACTTTACTTCATTTAATATTTCATCTCAGTATCATCAAACAAAGTCGTCGCGCATTCGCTGCACTGCTCGCTTTGCGAGCCTGGGCGAGTTTTTTCCTTGCAAAGTAATTGTTCGCTTTGCAAACTCGCAATTCCAGGAAATCGCTACTACACATCAGTAGGATAACAGACCCAAAACACCTTACGAATTCAACCTCAGTTCACCCAAAACATCCCCAAAACATCCCCAAGGCATCGTGGTAAATCAAAGGCGTAAAACTTACGACATTTATATCGATTAATTCCACTATCCTAACTCAAAATCACCTAAACCTTCACCAACTCTCAAAGTTTCCATAAACCCCATAAATCCCTTTCTCATACAAGATCCCACATATCATCAAAAAGGTTTAGCCTTGAAGGCTTATCTTTACCCAAATCAATTCAACCCTCAATAATCCATCATCGATCCTCAGAAATACCCCTAAATCATCAATAACTCGTAAACCCTTCATAAACCCCAAAACCCTCAAAATCCACTTTAAAATACATCGAATCTCTATATTGAAAACAATGAAAGGTAATACTCTCCATACCTTAGATTGTCGATTCGGACATTTCTCTACCGATTCTTCGAAAACTTTCTCGAATCCTCGCCTTTTCCTTCTTTCCTCAGAGCTCTGCACTTTTCCCTTTTTTTTCACGATCTAACAAAATGAATCCTATTCTTCCTAATTCCTTTTTGTTAAACCCTTGGGCTTCCAAAATGGGCTTTCCCCAATTTACCCTCACTAATCCTCCTCAAAAGTCCATCTTACCTTTAATTCCTCTAATATTATATAAATTAATAATAATATTAATATATTCATATTATATACTATTATTTAATTTAAATAACCAAAACTCCACAAAAATACCAACATCGACACAAACCACCAAAATACACAGAAAATTCACAAATATTATATTTAAATAAATTAAATAAATATTCTAATAAATTTGGGGTGTTACACATACTGGATGCGCGCATTTTTTTAAAGTCTTATTAAAATGCTTTTAATGACGGTTAAAATTCTAACTGTGGTGAAATGTGAGGCCTTTCACCACGGTTAATTGTAAAACCGTCATTATAGGTAGCGTCTCATCATGGGTTCAAGTCCCAGTACCAGCATTTTTTGGTTTTTTACATATTTTTTCAAACACCATGGTGATACTTCGAAACTCGTGCGCTAACATTTTTTTAATATTATTTTAATTAGAAATTTCAAGGGTATAATAACGGTTGTTGTGAACACTGTGGTGATACAATCAAGCTTTCATGGGTTCGAACCTCATCGCCCTCAAATAGTTAATTCCTTTAACGTAAATGCGTCCCTTTTTAGTTTTATTTATATTTAACTAAAAAATAATAAGGATATCACTACGGTTATTTCTTAAAATCGTTGTTACAAACTGAAGCTTCTTTATGTATTTTGAACACCAAGTATATATCCATTTATCCACTGAAAAAGAAACAAGACGAAACAATCCTAACACCAACGCCGTCACCATCATCGGGAAGAAGACAACAACAACAAGAAAGTGTTCTACTTTAAGGTGTTTTAATGTCGCATTTAAAGACAAACTCATCCAAATGTATTTCTATGTCTTCTTCCGCTGTAAAATCTCGATCTGGAAATTTCTGTGGTTGTGATGGTCGTGGTTTCGTGCCAATGCAAGAAGGGACAAAATAAAGGAAGGCTTTTTTGGTGATGTCCATTTTGGAGGAGCGATGAAACATGTAATTTGTTCATATGGGATGAAGACATGGGAGAAAGAGGTGGAAATGAATATGAGAGCATTATGAAGTCAAAGTTGGAAGTTGTGGGCTATTTGAAGGTTATGTATGAGGATTTAAGGAAGAAGAACAAGAATTTGAAGAACAAACTGAAATCAGAGAGATTTTATGGAAATCTCAAGATGTTATGTTTTCTTGTCTCCTTTATGTTTAATGTTTACTTTGTTATGACATGTAATAGTTGAATTAGGGTTTGAATTACATTGTTGATGTTTAAACTGCAGATGCATTGTGAATTACATTGTTGATGTTTGAATTACATTATGAAGACATGAATGCAACTAATAAAAGATGATTTCTTACGAGTAAGTACAACGCAAACTTTTGAATTTTCAATTAGTTATCTATTTGTTAGTATATTATTTGATAGATATTGTAGCTGATAGTTTAAGCTGTTAAGCAAAAAGATTAAAATTTCATTAGATAAATTAAGTTTCATTACATAAAATTTTCATTACATAAACTTAATCATCAAATCTAAATGCTCTGGATGAGAGGAAGTTTGACCAACCATAGTCAGCCTCATCATCATCATCAGAATCAAAAACAACGTTCTTCCTTCTCAACATTCTTCTCGTTCTTCTCCTCACCCTCAGAGCTCTCCTTCTTTCCACAACAGCCCCCTCTACAACAGCAACTTGTTGATTCTGAGGAAGGTTTTGAACGAAAACCCCCTCTACAGCAACATGTTGATTTTGAGAAAGGTTTGAACTACATCCCCCTCTAAAGCAATAGCTTCATTCTCAACATTTTTGGTAGCTTGAGCAGTATAACTCATTTTGATTCTTTTGGATTAAGTTGTTTTTATGTTTTGGCTCTTACGCTTTTATATTGTTTCTTCTTATTCTTCATCTTCTCTTGGAAGTTGAATAAGTTTCTACCAACCTCGAGCTATTGAATTAATGATTATATCTCTTTGTCTTTTGAAATTTCATTTTTCATCCTTTGATATTCCTTCTTAATTACGTACATTTTGATGTAATAATGGTTTTGATATCTGTTCACAAATGGTGTATTGTTGATTCTGGTATGATACATTTTTTTTATTCATAAACAATATCACAACGATTATTACTCTTAACCGTTGTTATAGGGCGCGCGCTTTCCAATTTATTACAACGGTCACAAGACCGTGATTGTAAGTATCATATATACAATAACACTCTACATAACAACGCATGTGTCCGCGTCATTATATATCTTTCCCAACCGTTGTTAAATGGGTCTTCTGTAGTAGTGCTGGTTGCAGAGATATCTTTAGCTACAAGTGTGTGGAGCCTAAGCTGAAGACTTTGAGAGGTTTAGTATCCCGTCTGGTTGAAGATAACAAGGGTGTTTTCAAAGATGACTATGGTAATCTTTGGCCATCCTTAACACTGAAGTCAACGTCACTGCCAATCATATGCTTGTTCAGTTCTATGACCCGCCACTTAGGTGCTTCACATTTCAGGATTATCAGTTAGCACCTACACTTGAGGAGTACTCTCATATCTTGGGGGTTGAGATCAAGAATCAGGTTCCTTTCCTCTACACTAGCAGTTGTCCAAAGTTTTCCCTTATTGCTGAAGCTCTTTGCATTAGCAAAAAGGATGTGGAAGTTAATCCCAAGACTAAAGGGAATGGTATTTGAGGGTTTGCTTCAAAGTTTCTAGTAGATAAGGTCATCTCTTTTGCTGAAGGTGGAAGCTGGAAGGCTTTCAACGTTGTGCTTGCTTTGCTGATATATGGAATTGTTTTGTTTCCAAACATGGAGGATTTTGTGGATCAAGCTGCCATCAATATCTTCTTGTCCAAAAACCCTGTTCCTACACTTCTTTCTGATACCTATTATTCTATTCATTTGACGAATGAAAAGAAGAAAGGGATTATTGTTTGTTGTGCTCCTATGTTGTACTGTTGGTTCATGTCTCACCTTCTGCTTAAGGGTCCCTTCATTGAAAATAAGGGAAATCTCAAATGGTATCAAAGGATTATGTCTCTTAATGTTGATGACATCTCTTGGTATTCTCTAGACATGCCAAATATATTTGAAGTCGAGTTGTGTAGTCGGACAAGGTTAAGCATGAACTAGACTGCGATAGCAAGAAAGGTCGGGCAATGCAAAGAGCTAGGCAAGCATCACCCATAACTCGGGCCAGTCAGGGAGCCCGACTCCCATAAGCCGAACTTCTGCGAGGCCGAGTACTGACCTCCATCAACCTGGTACTTACGCCGAACATGAACCCAATTGGCACACCAATAGTTGTAACGGTGGCGGCGCATCAATGCGGATGTTACCAGAGCTTCAAATCCTACATTCATGAAGATGAGTTACAGCAATGATGGCCATGTAATGTCAGAAGGCCAAGACACTTCTTTTAAAGGCATATCTTAATTGAAGACTATAAAAGGGGCTCCCACATGAGGGTTAAGCAAGACACAATCATCTTGAGACAATACACAGCACAAGTATAGATCTCAAATCCCCAAATATCTCTCACAATATAGACAGTGTAGTTCTTCTTGTCCAGGACAAGGGGAATCAGCACATTTAGTGTATATAACCATTTTTGGCTAGAACATTTGGCGCCCACCGTGGGGTCTAGGTAAAACTCTCTCAGGCCACACCTTACACTAACAACATGTCCTTTGAAGGAGATCCTCCAGACATGGCTCAACTACTAGCCATGATGGAGACCATGCGTTAGTAGAATGAGACGCTGCAAGACAACATACAAGTTCTTAAACAACAAAGTCAGACTGACGACGACCGTGAGGAGGTTCTCAAGCCATAACCTCTTTCTCAAGAGATATGGGACGACCATGTCCCAGAAAACTTTAAAGCATCATCACTAACCTCTTATGATACTTTCTTCTATTTTCACTATCTCACAACTATTTCCCCTCAACTTCCCCTTTTCTATCATTATATTATTATTATTATTATTATTAACATTCCACAAATCCAATGGTAATAATAATATTCTCTAATTATTTAAATTAGTAATATCCAACTAATATTACTAATATTAATTAATTAGTCCTTCTCGCCACACCTCCAAGTTTTACATAATTAGTCACACACCCCTCACCCTTATAGTCTATAACTCTAAGGTCACTACCCCCTACCACAGGGTATCCCAACACACCAAAAACACCGATAACACTTAAATATACACAACAACACATAAATATATTATGGAAAACAATTAAAATAAGTCGGGTCGTTACAATATGCACCCTGGAAAATCTCCTGCTCCTGGTGGATTTATTCTGGTGTTCTATAAATTGTTTTGGGGAGTGTGTGGGGATGACATTTTTTAGGCAGCTATGAATTGGTTGGAGAGAGGTTTTTTTCCGTCGAAGCTTAATGAGACTATATGGATCTCCGTCTCATCTCGCTGTGTAATGTGGTCTATAAGCTGGTTCCAAAACTTCTTGCTAACAGATTGAAGACTTGTTTGGCTAAATGTGTCTCAGAGGAACAATCGGCGTTTGTGGAACGCCGGCCTATTCTTGATAATGCTATGATTGCTATGGAAATTATCCATGCTTTAAAAAGGAATACTAAAGGGAATAAGGCTCATCTAACGCTTAAGATTGATATTAGTAAGGCGTATGATAGGGTGGATTGGGGTTTTCTGAGAGATATGCTTCATAGATTGGGTTTTGTGGAAAGGTGGATACATTTGATCATGATGTGTGTGACTTCGGTGAATTACTTTGTTCTAGTTAATACAGATAGTTAGGGACCAATACAACTAGTGTTAGAACAAGATTTGTTCATGATATATATCTTTAATTTTGATGATACATAAGTATTAAAAGAGCAATGGTGTTATATAATGTGTGTTCAAGTATGCAAGTTCTTATACTTAAAAGATATATTCAGAATCTGATATGAAGGGACACTTGACTGAAGCAGAGCTATGTGGTCCTGATGACACAAAATCTGAAAAAACACTTACTAAGTGTTGTTTGGTGGAGATTCTGAAGCTAAAGGCCTCAGAATCAGAAGAAACAACAAATTGTTTCTACACTTGGTAATTGTATTGACTTCTGATGAATTTTCAGAAGATGTAGCGAAGCTGAAGCTATCCGTACTGCAGAAAGCAAGCTATAATGTCAACTCAGCTCGTTAGCTAGAGTCTATGATCACAAGGCTCAAGAAAAGTTGACATGCTTTACGGATAACCACTTTCAATGGCTTTATAGTACATGATACTTCTGAAGACGCTTTGGTTAAACAAGTTACATAATGGATCAAGATCTTCTGTGTATTTACCCTCAACGTCTCTTGTACTTTGGAGAAGAATAAAAACATTTGATCAATTTATTTCTCCCAACGGCTAGTTCCATGAAATCTGCTATATAAGGAGCTAAAAGTTCTACTTGAATCTTTAACAAGGAGTAAAGAAAAAAAGAAGGAATGCCCAAGAAGATAGAGGTATTCATCGCCTCTATCTGAATGAAGAAATAACGAGATCAACAATGAGCAACACTACTGAATATACAGAATCTTCTGTTAATTGTTGTAAATTGTAAATAGCCTTAAGGTTTCCTAAACATTGAATATTCTGGAAATCTTAAAAGCTTAAGGTCTTTTTTAAGGTTATTACCCTGTACCTCTGATTCAAGATCAAGTATACCTTGTTCTATTTTCTGCTGAACATATTGTTCAGCAAATAATATTAAAAGTCTCATACTATGTGTTTGAGCATTAAGTCTGCAGTTGAAAAGTTTGAGCCAAATAAGTATATTGTTGTGTGCTTAAGCATTGAAAGTATTGATCTATGTTGATTAAGCAAGGAAGTCTTGGATTGTGAATCTGAGCAAAGGAAGTCTTAGACAAAAGGTCTGAGCAAAAAAGTCTTAGATGGTGCATCTAAGTAGGGAAGTCTTGGATCAAGGATCTGAGCAAGGGAAGTCTTAGACAGTGTGTCTGAGCAGGAAAGTCTTGGATCGAGGATCTGAGGAAGGGAAGTCTTAGGTAGTGTGTCTAAGCAGGAAAGCTTTGAACCAGGTGGTTTAAGCAAGAAAAGTCTTATGATATGAGGATATAAGCAGGAAGTCTTGATCAGGTGCTGATTGAGCAGGGAAGTCTTAGACTGTAGGTCTGAACAGTGAAAGTCTTATGCTTGAGTGCATAAGTAGTTGTAATCATGTGATTGATTATAGTAGAAAATCTCTTGCGAGGCAAGGGGACTGGAGTACTCTCAATTAGGAGAGGAACCAGGATAAATCTGTTGTGTTATGTGTTCAGTTTACTCTACTTCTTATATATTGTTCCACTGCACGTATGATTAGATTCTGAACAAACGTTTAGAGTCTGAACTCTGATTCAAAAGCAAAAATGTTTTTATTTTGGTGAATACAATTTAACCCCCCTTCTTGTGTATTTTCCTCACCTTTAATTGATATCAGAGCCCTGGTCTGTGCATAACATTTTACAGTGGTGCAGACAAAGATCATGTGAGGAAAGTATATTTTCATTTTAGTATAAAAAGAAGGGTAGCTACAAGATGAAGTAATCTATTGAAAGCAACTTGTCTTCTTCTCAATGGGAAGTAGATAGTTCAAGATGCTGACTCGTGAATAAGTAAGAAATACTTCATCAAAACAGACGACAAATCCAGAATCAGAAACGCCATCCAGGTAAGTTTTATTATTCATGATTTCAAGTGTAACTTTCTGTACAAGATGTTTCAGCATAAGTAGTCTTCGTGTTCAGATATCTTGGAAGAAATTAACTTAAGAAACTTAAGAACTGGTGTAATGGATATTCTCATATTTTGTGATAATATCTATGTCATGTTGAAACAGAAAATTCTTTTTACTTTTGAAGAAAGCTCTATTACTATTGTTCATAACAAATTAATATATTGTTCTTCACTAAACATGTTTATCTAATAATTCTCTCAAGAGTTATTTAGTTGAAATTTTTTTCTTAACATAGTGATTTATGCTTGATTTCTATGGGAGAATCTGAATCCGATAATTGTAAGAAATTGTCTTAATCAAGGTTTTTGGTAAGCAAAACATTTTATCTAAGATAATCTCTGAAAATTTTCTGATTCAGAATCTTACTTAAAGAAATCTTTGTTTCCCACTTGCACAAAGAGTGTAAATTTAATTTCGACACCCGTATCACTCTTTACACCTGTGTGAATTGTCTTCAGCACGCTTGAAATTATTGGTGACTCAAATTTGAAGGGAATTGAATTTGTTTTAAATATTTGTATGTTTAAAAACCTTTTAATGCTATTTAATTCTCTCAATACATTCTTAAGACACACAGCTTTTATCACTGTCGTTCTTGTGCTCTAACTGTAAACCCTAGAAAAACCGTTTTACCTTTTCTATGGCATCCTCTGTCAATCCACTAAACATAAATTCCATGCAAGACCTTAAGATCAAACCAAAGACTACTCCGCTCAATCAAAATGATTTAAAGCTTCTTATTGAGCAAATGGTTGATTTTGAAAGTTTTACTGCAAATGGTTGTCGGTTGAAGAAATACTTTGAGTCTCAAGGATGGATGAAATTTTTCGACATGCTAAATGGACCAACATACCTAACTCTGGTAAAAGATTTATGGGTCAGATCATAAGTATATGATGAGTTCTCTGCTCAGAATGAAGAAAGAATTGCTATAGAAAATGGAAAAAGTTTGAAAGGAAAATCAAGAGCTAAAATGGGTCTAAAAGAATTCAACTGCATTGAAATTAGATCTGTTGTAATGAGTATAGAGGTTTCGATCACTCAGGACAATATTACTCAGTTAATTGGAGCTAAGAATAAAGGTATGGTGATTCTCAACACAAAGGATGGAGGAATTTATACCAGGGATATTAAGAAATGTCTCTTAAAAAAGAAAGATGACTTTGGTCAAGTGAAGAATATGCATCTGGAACAAAAACTACTATTCAAAATTCTCATTGGATGTTTGATCCCTCGTGATGGTAGTTCTGATCAAATTTCTTGGGATCACAAGATGTTTCTCTGGTATCTTACAACTGATCAGAGGTTAAATCTTCTGGGTTACATCTTCCATCATTTGTGTGAATCTATTAAAGCGGAAGGAAACTGTCCAAAGTTACTGATAGAATATGTTGTGTTATATGTTCAGACTAGCTGATAGAATCTGTTGTGTTATGTGTTCAGCTGAGGATAAACGTTTTTACCTTCTATATGGCATCCTCTATCAATCCACTAAACATAAATTCCACGCAAGACCTTAAGATCAAACCAAAGACTACTCCGCTCAATCAAAATGATTTAAAGCTTCTTATTGAGCAAATGGTTGATTTTGAAAGTTTTGCTGCAAATGGTTGTGGGTTGAAGATATACTTTAAGTCTCAAGGATGGATGAAATTTTTCGACATGCTAAATGGACCAATGTACCTAACTCTGGTAAAAGATTTATGGGTCAGATCAGAAGTGTATGATGAGTTCTCTGCTCAGAATGAAGAAAGAATTCCTATAGAAAATGAAAAAGTTTGAAAGGAAAATCAAGAGCTAAAATGGGCCTAAAAGAATTCAACTGCATTGAAATTATATCTGCCGTAATGGGTATAGAGGTTTCGATCACTCAGGACAATATTGCTCAGTTAATTGGAGCTAAGAATAAAGGTATGGTGATTCTCAACTCAAAGGATGGAGGAATTTATGCCAGGGATATTAACAAATGTCTCTTCAAAAAGAAATATGACTTTGGTAAAGTGAAGAATATGCATCTGAAACAAAAACTACTGTTCAAAATTCTCATTGGACGTTTGATCCCTCGTGATGGTAGTTCTGAACAAATTTCTTGGGATCACAATATGTTTCTCTGATATTTTACAACCCATCATAGGTTAAATCTTCTAGGTTACATCTTCCATCATTTGTGTGAACCCATTAAAGCTGAAGGAAACTATCCAAACTTGCTGACAGAATTTGTTGTGCTATATGTTCAGACTTCTTAATAGAATCTGTTATGTTATGTGTTTAGCTGAAGAAAAACGTTTCTACCTTCTCTATGGTATCCTCTATCAATCCACTAAACATAAATTCCATGCAAGACCTTAAGATCAAACCAAAGACTACTCCGCTCAATCAAAATGATTTAAATCTTCTTATTGAGTAAATGGTTGATTTTGAAAGTTTTGCTGCAAATGGTTGTCGGTTGAAGAAATACTTTGAGTCTCAAGGATGGATGAAATTTTTCGACATGCTAAATGGACTAACGTACCTAACTTTGGTAAAAGATTTATGGGTCATATCAGAAGTGTATGATGAGTTCTCTGCTCAGAATGAAGAAAGAATTGCTATAGAAAATGAAAAAAGTTTGAAAGGAAAATCAAGAGCTAAAATGGGTCTAAAAAAATTCAACTGCATTGAAATTAGATATGTTGCAATGGGTATAGAGGTTTCGATCACTCAAGACATTATTGCTCAGTTAATTGGAGCTAAGAATAAAGGTATGGTGATTCTCAACTCAAAAGATGGAGGAATTTATGCTAGGGATATTAAGAAATGTCTCTTCAAAAAGAAAAGTGACTTTGGTAAAGTGAAGAATATGCACCTGGAACAAAAACTACTGTTCAAAATTCTCATTGGATGTTTGATCCCTCGTGATGGTAGTTCTAATAAAATTTCTTGGGATCACAAGATATTTCTCTGGTATCTTACAACTGATCAGAGGTTAAATCTTCTGGGTTACATCTTCCATCATTTGTGTGAATCCTTTAAAGCAAGGTTACTGTCCAAACTTTTCTATCAAGGTAAATTGATCAACTTGCTGATAGAATGTGGAGCCACTCAAGACTTAGATGAGGCTTATGGAAGTTTGATGTCTGCATCCGTTCTGGCTCACATGAAAGATAGGTTGAAAATGGACATTATAATGATTGACAATACCATTAGAATTAGAAGAGATAAGAGAATAAAGTTTATGGATAACTTTCCTATGATAACAAAGGAAGATTCTCTAGAAGTCATCAGAATGCCTTTTGGAAAAGCTAAGAAGGAGTGTGGAGTGACCATTTCTCAGGATCATCTCCCTGTCAAGTCTCAGAATGAGTATGACTATAGGATAAGAGGAAAAACGATGGTAATCATTTATGATAATGATGAAGAGTCAGATGAAAAAACTGTAGCTCATGCACTTGTTAGAAAGAAATTGATGGGAGATGCTCAGAAAGTAGTGTATAAGGAAGAAGAAAGGCTTGTTCATAAAAGTGGAAAGAAAGGAAATCCTCATAGCTCCAAGGAAACTTTGCAACAAGAAGTTGATGAACTGAAAGAAACCACTTGAATCCTTCCTACCAAAAGGAGTGGTGAAGGATCTGGCTACAACTCAGACAAGGAATCTAGTGCATACAAGAAAAGGAAACTGTCTAGTTTGAGCCAAATAGAAGAAGAAAAATAAGAAAAGGAAGCAAAAAGGGTTCGGGTTTTGAAGGAAGTCAAACAGTTCTTCACCGCCTTTATTCTGACTGGTATGGATGTAGTTTCTGAAGAAATGGTTAAGGAAAATCATATTGAGGAATAAGTAGAACTCGTAGAGAAAGGAAGGAAGGCTTAAGAGAACATCATGAAGATTTGTGTGTGTGTGTGTGTGTGTGTGTGTGTGTGTGTGTGTGCGCGCGTATACGTGTAAGGAGAAAAATAACAGAAAATAGATTTGTAGCAAAATTACAAGTTTGGAAAAAATTAAAACAGAATGTATTGACACATATTGTCGGTGTGTCAACCTTAAACTTTTCGTGTTGACAGTTACTGAACAGAGGAAAAATATGTGTTGACACATATTGTCTATATGTTGACCTCAAACCGCGTGTGTTGACAAATACTAAACATAGGAAAAATATGTGTTGACACATACTGTCTATGTGTCGGCCGAAAAACCTTATGTGTTGACACATACTAAACAGAGGCAACATTTGTGTTGGCACATACTGTTTATGTGTCAATCTAAAAACCTTATGTGTCGACATATAGAAGCCAATGACTTTTATTTTAAAAGGCCATCAGTATGTATCAACCCATAACATGAATCTGTCAATCCATAACCTTGTTTTTCATGTAAAACCATAATTTTGAACTTGTAAAAATCTATCTAACCTGATTTTAAGTGTCCTAATATGAAAATGCACATCTAGACACAGAAAATAAGATCCAATGTACACAAATACTAAGAGTCCTGGTTTTGACATCATTCAAAATATTTTCTAAAAGGATACTGCTCTCAAAAATTTCACTTTCCCCGATCGAATAGGGATAGAAAGTCACTAGTAGAAATTAGTGAGCTATACACCAAGGGATTATGTATAGTGGCTTTACTAATTTACCGTAAAAATATAACGAATTTACCATTCATCTAATGCAATAAATAGCAACAGAGGATAAATATGGGATTCACAGTTAAACCTAGTCGTTTTTCTCATACTGAATTCATAACAAATTTACTTTTCATAAAATAACTTGAAAACCCCCTCAACCTTTACTTTTTTAATTCGTACAATCGTAGTTTTTTAAAATAGTAATCTATGTGGATACGATCTTCATTTTTATTACTTCGGCATTATCGGTACACTTGCCGAGAAGTCAACGAGTTTTGGCATCGTTGCCAGGGATGATAATTTCAACAAGGTAATGCTTGTGCGACATTTTAATTTTCATTTTTCATTTTTCATTTTTATTTTTAATTTTTTTGTTTTAATTTAGTATTAGATTTTCATTATTTCTTTTTCTTTGGTTTGGTGCAGTACTATTGAAGGTGTTTTTGTGTTAGTTTATGCGGGGTTCAGGATCAAAGATAATACCTTTTTATTCTGAGATTGAAAGACCGCACAAGCAAACCGGAAAGCAGTGTGAGAAGCACTTTTAGCGCAACAAGCTTCAATAGAGAAAGATTCACTTATTTCTTCTGATAACAAAATCGAAGAAAAAGAAACAACCATGATGGCTCATTCAACTAAAACCATGAGGGATTACTATAAGCGAACCGATGCATAGCGAGTTTCTATGGGTTTCATACCTGCTAACCCTGATACTTTTGACATTATAAATTATGTGCTTTCAGGTTTATGGATAATTCATTTGATGGAAACATGATATATGATCTGTGGGAGCAACTAGATCGCTTCTATGAAATAACCTCAATGTGCATACTAACTAGTGTGAGTTGTGATCTGGTAAAGTTGAGGTTGTTCAGTTTTTTGTTGTTTGGGAGAGTTAAAGACTGGTTGTTCTGTCTTCCCAATAACATGATTGGTACATGGAAGAAGTTAGAAGACAAATTTCTGGAGAGGTTCTTCACCACTGGCCAGTTTTTCAAAAGAAGAGAAAATTCACAAACTTCAAGCAACAAAAGAGTGAGTCCTTGTATGATTCATGGAGAGGTTCAAACTGATATTACGAAGGTGTCTGAATCATAACATGAGCAGCATGGAACAAATGCAAGATTTCATTAAATGGCTCATAAGTCATATAAGAATGCTATTGGATGCCTCAGCTAGATGTACCATTAGAATCTTGACAGGAGGAGAGGTAAAAGAGTTAGTTTAGAAGGTTTTCTTGAGTGAATACCTCTCAAAGAGTGAAAGGGGTGCCAAGTTTGAGACGACAGGTACACCGAAAGATGTGTTAACTCTAAACACTCATACTGCATTGCTAGCTCAGATCGAACTCCTGAATAAAATATTTCCAAAAAGCAACCTTAATTATCCAATGTAAGTCAAGTTTAAACTTTGAAATGTGATTTTTGCGAAGAAGGTCATGAAAATGGGATGTGTGTTTTAGAAGGGTCAAGTGAAGAAGCCCAGTATGCAAATTTCTTGAAAAATATCCATACTTCAACACCTACCATCCAGGTTGGAAAGATCATCTCAACTCAAAATGGACCAACTTAAATTCTAATCAAGGTACTCGACAAGCACTACATGTTCCATTCTAGAGAAAGAAACCACCACCCGAATAAGCCCTTGACAAATTCATGGAAATAACACAAAGTGGTTTCAAATAGGTAAAAAAAAAGCAATGAGAAATAATGAGAGAGAATCATGAAGCATCAATAAAAGGTTTATAGATGCAGATTGGAAAAATATCTCAATAGGTATGATCGATACCAAGCTATAGTAGAGGATTTATGGGTAACATTGTTAACAACCTAAAGAATGAAACTTGTAAGGCCATTGAGTTGGGAAAGGAAATAGCAATTTCTGAGCGTAGTCCTAGTTTTGTGAGAAAAGAAGCAATCATAAATGATATTGAGGAAGTATATGAGACTTGGGATATGGAAGAAGAGATAGAATTTTAAAAGGAAAAAGAGGTGAGTGAAAAAACAAGTGAATAATCTGTGAGAAGGGATGCTTTGAGAAGTCCTTCTTCCAAAGTCTAATGAATTATTCCAAATAGATGCTTTGATAGGTATATGTGAAATTTTTGCTTTGACTGAGGAGTGTAGTGAATTATTCCAAAGAAAACTTCTACCAAAGTTAAAAGATCCAAGACATTTTACCATTAAGTGTACCATAGATGAAGAAAAGATTCCACATTCATTTTGTGATTTGGTGGTGTCATACCCTAATTTTTAACCCTAAGAACCCACATATCATTTGCATTTTTCCACAAACAAGATCATATGCTTGGTTCTTCCCTCTCTCTTATCCTTTGGGGTTTCCCTTTGCAGAGGTCACCAAGCACCCTTTTGTGTGTGTTTATCTTTATGTTTATATGCTCATTATTTATCTAACCACTAATCAAAATGCAAAAAATATGTCTTGTTTCTTTAAGCTTTGTGCAAGGTTGAGCATTTCATCAAGAGCACCATGCTTGGTTCCTCAGCAAAGGTTGTGTTCTCTCAAGGCAAAGTGTGATCATCCATTTATTCTTAAGGGATTTCCTCTCAAGACATGGCTTTTAATCTCATGGTCTTTTATCATCAAACATCTCAATATCATTTGGATCAAGAATACCTTAAGGTTGTGTAGCTTGTTTCTCAAGAAAAGTCAAAGGTTCATGAGTTTATTTCCATGCCTTCTTCAACAAGTTATCTCAAGCCTTGGTCATTTTAATCAAAGTAAATTCAAGGAAATTTTATTTTGAGTTGATAAGATCATCCATGTACCTTGAAATGCAAGAAAACCTCAAGTGCACAAGTTGATTCAAGAAGGTTTGACCAAAAGTCAACATTTTCAAGTCAAAGTTTGAAAGACTACAAATCCTTCAATTCTCCATATTTTTTAGTGCTTATTTTTTAGTATGACTCTTATCAATATCCTCTATAACTTCTCTTTACATGATTAGAGCCAATTATGCTTGGAGGATCATCAAAAGTTTGAAGACATTATAGGTCATTTGCGGACTTAGTGGAATTTGACCTACTTTCAAGTGACTTTTTCCCAACTTTCAAGGATCATAACGTCTTTAATTTTGACCCTTTGAGGCTGATTCTTTTTGCATAATATCATTTATAATGCCCTCTAGAAGTTTGCTTCAAGGATGAAGATCAAATTCTTCATGGAAGGCCTTGGAATTTGTTGGAACATTATAAGTCATTTTCTGCCTCAAAGACTTAGAATTTTTCTAAGTATGATGACCAGTTTTTTCATTCCAACTTCAACACACCATAACTTTCTCCTCAAATGTCCAAATGAATACTTTCTTGGCACATTTTAAGCTAGCCATGAGGACTACACATTTCAATAAGAATGAGACCAAAAAGCCTCTTGAGTAGGATGCCCCTTTGAGTTGAACATGGTGACTTGAAACTGAAGAAAGCTCCATGATCAGAATTTTGATTCATATAATCTTCAATTATAAATCAATTTGGCACCAGTTAACCACTTAAAAATGTTTAGTGAAGTGTCCAAAGTTTAATTGAGCCTTGAAACACAATTTTTGACCGAGTTTTGAGTGGATTCAAGTCACACTTTTGGCATGATGAGGGTGCACATAATTACACTCATTTTCCACTCAATTCATCCCTCTCAGCATTCCATCATCTTCATCTATAAATAGAGGCTTATTCTACCTTCATTCCCAACTTTTGAGAGTCATTGAACCCCTGCTTGAACTTCAAATTTTCCCCAGAAATTTCACTACCGGGTTTTGAATTCTAGCCATTCTCAACCCAATTTCTTTGTTCTAATACCTTCATCGGCCTCCTATGAAGCTTTTGCATCAAGTCTCAAGCTCCCAGACCTTCTGAAGTGCTCTGACCATATCAAGCTTCTTCAACCTCCGACCACTATCTCAACAAGGTAGTTAGAAGCTTCAATTCGCTTCAAACAAGTTACCACAATGTAGACCTTGACTTGCTGATAATTTCCCCTAACTTATCTGATATTGGTTGTTTGAATTGATCGTTTAATTTATATTTGAGTGCTCGTGTTCATTTCTTCATTTCTCCAAAATTCTCCTCACTCCTTTTCAATAAATGAAAATGGAGGATGAAGTTGAGTTCACCTTGATGAGACGGTCAAAATGGCATAGGTCTCATGACCTGGAGTAACTGTTTGCTAGAGCTCTGGTGAGAGCTCACCGGAGAAGATGGCCAGAGACGAGGGACGATGATATAAGGTGGCTTGCAGGTTGGCTATTTGAAATGTTTCTATTGGTTCATTTTATATGCATTCCTGTGTTATTTCTCTGGTAATTTCGATGGTGCATCCTCATCTCAGGTGCATTGGATCTGCCACGTCAATTAATGAGGCTTGATCCAACGCGCCTTGTTTTTTTTCTCTTTTTATTATTTTCTGATTTTTATTTTTTAATTGCACCAAACTTCAAAACTTCATAAACAATAACTACATTAACGTTTTTCACTCCAATTTTTTTCATAGTTTCATAAAAATATTTCCTATTTTTTGAGCATTTTTGTGCATTTTTATTTTATCATTTGCTATTTTTTAATGATTTTCTTCTTTTTTACATATGTTTTAAATAGTTTAAAAATATTTTTATGCATTTTAAAATTCTCAAAAAAAATTATTTGATCCTTGTGTTGTTTCCAACTTTCTAGATTCTTCTTGGTCATTTGTGATCTTGTTTGATGCATCTTTTGCATTTTCATGTTTATTTTCCTTTTTTTATTCATTTTAAAAATCATTTTCATGCATATTATTTCATTTTGTTGCATTTTGTTCTTGTTTGACCTTTGTTGACTGTTGCTTGACTTGAATCTTGGTTGATTTGGTCAAGTTTCATATCATATTATCATATTTCTTTTCTCTTTGTCCACTTGGGCTTGTGTTTATGCTTATGCTCTTTTTATTTTGTACACTTGGACTTTCTCTTAAGACATTAATAAATATTAAACTTCTTAAAAAACTTGGTTACTTTCATGGACTTGATGTTACTACCCTATGCATTATGGAGTTATGGACTTAGAATTAAGACCTTGACCTTGGCTTGGAAGTACATCTTAAGACCTATTTGGATTCATCTAGTACTCTTGGTTTAAGGATTCTCTTGAAGACTCGTCTTGGTTATTATGATTTCATTTGATGCTTGGATTACTATTTGCTTATTTGGCTTTGAGGCTCAATCCAAAGGAGGGAATTCTTGATTGACTTATGTCTTGGGGTTTACTATCTTCTCTTGGTTAGATCTTTCCTTGTCCTTAGCTTTTACTTTATGCTTTAGGATAATCCCTTCATCTCTTCCCCATCCTTAAATATACAAAATCTTCTCCCTTTTTCAAAAATCTTCTTCTTTCAAACTAGAACCACTTTCATAATAAAACCTTGACTTTGTCAAGTGCATTTTCAAAATATTTTCTTTAATAAATGCTAAGACATCTTGAGCATGCTCAAACAATTTTCAAAAGACCTAAAAAACACATAAACTCATTCAAGTCATTTTGTGATTTTGTGCACTTTTTCTTTTAAAACTTTTCATAAAGTTTAGACACGAGTCATGACAACTTTTCTTTTCATTTAAAATTAATCAAAACAAATCCATTTTTGTTATTTTTACCACGAACTATGAGGTTTTGATCCTCCATTGCACTTTGTGGGTACGTAGGCACGAGGCTCAGGAAGTCTTGTCAAACACAAAAAGTTATAAAAAATACTTCTTTCTCATCTCCTCAATCTTTTACAAGCAAATTTTTTTCAAACCAAAAAGCGTAGAATTTTCAAAGAGGTTTCTATAGAGTACTGTAGATGTTTTTGGTGCTAACACCTTCTCTTTGCATAACCAACCCCCTTACCCTGTTTCTGTTTATTTGTTCTTGTTATAGAACTTCTTTAGGTTTAGTTCGCTCTTTTTCCTTTACTTTGGATAAAATAAAAGTGCGGTGGCGACTCTTGTTTTATGAGTTAAGTTAATCAATAGCTTATACTCACAATTTTTACCGCTACAGGGGGCTAGCATTAATTTAGTGCCTCTAAAACTATTGAAAAAGATGAAATTGGGAGAGCCAAAACCAACAAATATGACTTTGACATTGGCGAACCTCTCAATCACTCATCTGTATGGGATCATAAAAGATATGCTTATGAATGTTGATGGATTCGTGTTCCTAGATGATTTTGTGATAGTGGATATAAACGAAGATACTAATGCTTCATTAATTCTTGGGAGATTGTTTTTAGCAACTAGAAAAGCAGTATTAATCTGGAATCGGGTGAACTAATCATGAAGTTCAATGAGAAAGAAGTAGACTTTGATGCGTGTGAATGTACGCAATATGTTAAAGACAGAGATACTTGTTATGAAGTTGAGGAATACCAGGTGGATAAAGGAGTAAAAGGAACCGGCGTGAGAGTATCTCTTACGCCTGCTGCACCTTAGGATTTGATAGTCAAGCTAATGACAGTAAATAAGTGCTTAATAGGAGGAAACCCATAAATAAGTTTTTATTTTCTTTGCAATTTAAACCTCGTGTTATTTTGATTAATGTGTTTTTGTGAAATATTTTAGTAAGAGGAAAATATGGTAAAAATGTTGGAAAAAGAAGGGAGGAAGAATGAGAAATTAAAAGAAATAAAAAAGAAGGAAAAACCATAAACAAGGCCTGGAATTATCGCGTCTTAATATGGTCGCGATGCATATGATCACGATCGCGATGGAGATGTTGAAACATAACCTTTGAAAGTGACAATTTGAAAGCGACCATTGTAGTACCCGTTGTACATTGCGGTTTCTATGAAGCATACTTTGGTCGTGATGGTTGTCAGTTTAGCCTATCAATAGTGGTTTTTAAACCACTTTTTACTCATAACTCTTTTAATTTTTTCTCCTACAATCTAATTACTTCTTCTAATCTTACTTATAACATTTCCTTGAATTTTTTTTAGTTGTTGTTGTTGTTGTAGGTATTATGTCACCCAAGAGAAGTTGAATTGCTCAAGCATCCACTTCAACTTCCGCACCAACCTCTGACGCATTTGAGTATCCAAACTTCATATTTCTTTTAGAAAAGAGCGTTGAACACTACCTCGAGTTTCTGAAGTGTCACATAGAAAAAGAAAGAGCTTTCAATGTAGAAAAGTGAAGGTTGAGAAACACAAGAAATATGGGTTTGAATTGAGTTTCATATTTCGTCCCCATTTGCGGAATTTAAATCAATTGTGTTAACAATTGAATAAAATAGATGAACACACGTATTTTATCATGGTTCACTGTTAACAAAGTTACTCCAGTCCACCACTCTAGGTGATTTCACCTTATCACAAGGACTTAGTCCACTAATCATCAACATGATTACAACCACAATGGAAACCCTTCATTGCCTTCTTGAGAATCTTGGCATTCATTCGCCTATCAAGGAAATATCTACTAAACTGTTAGAAACACGCTTAGTTTTCTCAAGCTTTCTAGTCTTCACTCGACCGCTCAAGGAACAACCTCCAAGCTGCTAAACCACGACTTGGCCCTCTCGAGCATTTTGTTCACCATTCGACCGCTCAAGGAACATTAGCTTTTTCAAGGATTTTGTGTGCATTACATATGCTTCTTACAAGCTGATTACACAATTGAAGTACATAGCAAGTTGTGAGCAACAAATCCTTGCTTTCTATTACAGAAAATATCTAAAATAGATCTCTAAGAGATTATAAAGCTCCCTAGTTCTATATTTTCTTAAAATATTTCTTATGAACACTGCGGCTTCTTATCATTAGCTTCAAGCTTCTATACTCCTTTTTGAGTAGATGATGCTTCTTCCATCTTAACTATCAAGATCAACTAAGTTACTATGCTTCACTTATTGATGTTTCACTTGATGAGGTTCGCATGGCTTTAGCATGTTGCATCGTTGTGCGTTCTTTATCATTCAACTTCAACTTCTTCTCCATTGAGCATTCTTCGTTTAAGCTTCAGCTTGCAGCATCTTGTACTCCTTTATTGAGCATATAATGCTTTTTCCAATTCAACCATCAAGTTCAACTATGCTGCTATGCTTCACTTATAATGTCTCACTTGAGTAGTTTCATATGGTGTTAGCATATTCATCGTTTGTGCCCACTTGTAGTAGCAGCTCCAATTTTGCTTGCTACATGTTGATTTGTTTGCTGTGTTAAGTGATAATCCTTTGTATGAACAACAATCAACAATCTTTTATATTTCTCTCTTGTGATCAATGGCTGCTTCAGCAATAATCTATGAGCTTCTATCCATGAGCAACGTTTCTTCAAGCTTCCAAGTCTTCAATTTATAGAGCAGGAGACAATAGATCTGTTAAGGAGTATTCTTGGAAACATATTCCAACAGCAATATCCCAACATTCACATGAAGGAATGGTAAACATCACTGTACAAAAAGCTGCTCCTCGCCACCTTCTCAAGGTAGAGGATACAGAGTTTTAATACTATTATATTCAGCTTAAAACCATTATATTCTTCATTCTTCTAGCATCTTCAGAGGCTCCAGATATTGATTTGATGAAGCGTGTTGTAGAAGAGTCATTCTTTGTGTAGTCTTCAGAAACTCCGTCTTCAGAATTCCAAGATCTTTGTTCAGAAGAATCTATCTTGAGAATCTTCAGCACTCATTCTTTTGGAAGCATAATCTTCATAGTCTTCAGAACCTGTTCCTTCAGAACCTTATCTTCAGATTTCATTAAGCATGTTCTTTGTCTTCAGAGTATTCTGTACTTCGTCTAATCGGAATCCTGTCTTCAGAAACTCTTCAGAACTTGATCTTCACAAAATGTGTCTTCAGAATCTTTAGAGCGTGTTCACTTGAACCACGTCTTCAGAATCTTCAGAACTTGTAACATTAGGAGCTCATCTTCATTAGAAAGTCTTGTAGACCTTTCTCATAAAGTCCTAATTAGAATGTTCAGAACTAACGTTCAGTAGAACCGTTATCTTAGAAACATTCATGAATCTTGACTTTACTTTGTACACACACAAATGTTTTCTTCCAGAGTGTTGATAATGGAGTCTGATGACGTCACATGCCTTCTTATCAGAGTCAGAATCATGTTGACAACAGCCACACACTAGACATAAATCATATCATACAAAATTGTTCTCTTAGATTATATGTGCAGTTATCATCAAAATTTAATGGCCAGATGTAGATCCAAATCTTGTTCTTACAAAAAGTTGGAGGAGTATGAGGAGTTATTTCAAATTTTTGAAGAGCGAAATTGGTAAGATTCAATAGCCTAATCCAAAAGACTAATAAATCTATTGGATTAGAATTTTAGCAAGCGCCTTTTATTTACAACACAACGAATACATATGCTATGTGCGAGGTGAGTATGTTGATTTTAGTGTTGATGCTATTAATACTCTCTTATGATTAGAAGCTCCATAAATATGTGAAATCCAAGACAAAAGGAGAAGAAATTCTCAATTAGGTGAGGAGATGTGCACTCTGATGGTAAATGAATTTTATAAATTAGGCGTTGAATGGGTAATTTATAACGATATTGCTGTAAGGTTAATTACCTCACAATTTCTCCCAATCCCTAAAGCTTGGGCATCATTCTTTGTTCAAACATTAGAGGTCACATCTAACCAATCCGAGTTTGTTGTTAAGCGGTGCTTAGGTTTATTGGATGTTTTACATAGGGAACCTATTGATATAGGTAAGTTAATTGCTATAAATATTAAATACATGGCTAACTCCCCCACATTGATCTCGTGGGCATTTTTGTGTGATTAAAGAATTGTAAGGGATAGTTAGAGTTCCCACTTACCAAAAGGATGAGATGATCAACCCATTGGCTTGAATAAACAAAAGCGCAATGAAAAAAGTGTATGCAGAACCCCTCCATGGAGGAATGTAACAAGAAGAACAAGATCAAGCACACCAACAAAATTAAGCCCAAGAAGGAGAAAATCAATAATTCTACATGCCAAATATGCAACCTAATCAACAACCATCAGATCATGACCTAAGAATGGAAGCACATGTGGTGGGTATGACAAGGTGGGCCTACGAGATCTCACAAACCTTGTATGCTGAACCACTAAGGTTCGACCCAATTTTTCAAGACTTATACAACCAACAAGATCACATGTCAGCGTTCAACTAGATTTAAGATTTGCAAACCCTCAAGACTTTGAGAACTACTTCACAGAGCAAGACTGAGAGTAATAAAGGATAAGAGAGCACATTAAAGCATAATGGACAATACATAATCAAAACTTCAAAACCACAATGAATGATATGCGAGACGTTTCTCTCACAATGATATGTGAAGCAGGGAACACTATTAAGCAAAATTTTATTTTCAACAAATTTCAATTTTGTTTCATGATTCAACGAAGAGTAAAAGCTACAAATGGCTTCCAAACTCTTCAAGGATTCCACATGCAATCATCTTCTCAACTCTTTGTATTTTATTTTATTACTATGAGTAGCTAAATTACTCTATATTTGGTTTTACCTGATGAACTTATTTTGAACCTGTTGGATTATATGTTTAGTTTGATGTTTTTTGAATAATTGAAGTTATAGTTTCTATTTAATTATCTTTGTTCTTAATGCTTATTATTTATGGATGCACTGATAAAATGAACTTAGACGAGTAGGGATTACATACCCTAGGCCTTTGAGTCTGAACTAGGATAATTAATCTACTTTTGTTGATTGAATAGGGATAGGAGACCATTAGTAGTAACTTTTGAATTAACCCACTGTAGTAACCCCTAGTTTCACTTTTGCTAATCGAATAGTGATAGGAAGTCACTAGTGGAAATTAATGAGCTATACACTAAGGGATTGGGTATAGTGGCTTTATTAATTCGTCGTAAAAATATAATGACTTTACCATTCATCTAATGCACTAAATATCAACAGGGGATAAATAAGGGATTCATGGTAAAACCTAGTCGCTTTTCTCGTATTGAATTCAGAACAAATTTACTTTTCGTAAAATAACTCAACCCCTTATAACCTTTATTTTTTTTAATTTGCACAATCATAGTTTTGTTATATAGTAATCCTTGTAGATACAACATTTATTTTTATTACTTCGACACTATCAGTACACTTGTCAAGAATTCATCAGGCTCCTAGCTTTGTTTCGCCCATGCTAGCTAGACTTGTCTGACAAACGGGAGGAGTCACCCTTTATATATTTCTTGAGGTGTCCCTCATGTATTAGTCTTTCAATTTTCTTCTTGACCTGATAGCAGTCCTTGGTGTGATTTCCTTTTACCCAATTGAACTTGCACCATATTCTAGGTTTAGAATCCATCACATATGTCTTAGAAGAAGGCGTTGTAAGGATATTGTGCAGGTGGAGTACATCACGCTAGATCTACTCATGGCGAGTGTTCAAAGGCATGAAGCTCATTGATGTCGCGTGCTTTCTTTTCAGCGTTGGTTTCCTCACCCTTTATATAGCACTCAGCTCTAGTGACTATCTCAATGGCAACCTTGGCTTCTGGGTGAGGGATTCATTAAAATGTCATACATAAGTCCATTTTGAAACACTCCCACAAACATTTCTTAGTTTGGTGGGACGACCCTGATGGTGGCCTCGTTGAAGCGGGCGGGATAATACCTCAACGACTCCGATGAACCCTGACGTATATTAAACACACTGGTAGTGGACATCTTTCTGTGGTGGCTGGCAGAAAACTGGTGTACCAGTTTCCTTACTAGTTATTGGTAACTATTGATAAAAGTATGGGGTAAACCCAGATACCATCTCAGGGAGGCGTCCCTGAAATTGTAACAACTTGCATTTCAAGGAGTCAAGCGTTCATATGATGTCTATTTGTGCATTGATGGAGCCAACGTCCTCATAGAAACCACTGCATCCATCAAAAAGTACAGGTGTGTGTGTTCACTCTGCAAAGGCAGGGAGAATGAAAGGCCATAATAGGTTTATAACACGATATGGTGGTTAGGGATTGCCTACGACGACGAGAAGCCTTGTATGGTGGTGTTTTGAGGTAAGTTTATGAGTCTTACTCACATGAGGTGAGAGGCTTTGCAGATGACGGTGATGCTTGGGAGCAGACGTATGGTTATAGTCAGTCGTGGTGTTGTAACTTTAGTAAGAGTTGTGCTTTTTTGGGTGTAAATAATGATCTCCCTATCCCCCTAGAGGAACTACATTTATATAGGTCATTTAGACCTAGGGTTTGAGTCACCCTTAGTGGTGTCAACCACTCTCTTCTTATTAGAGAAAGTTATTGACCACTTATCTTTTAGGATTTAGTGGAGACTCCCTCTATTTTGACTCACACGCCAGGCATACCTCTGGGTGGGTCTCCGAGTTATCACCTGGGAGATACGATTCCTGGGCGAGGGCGCCCTGGTTTATAAAGGTGTAATCGGTTTAGTTTGGACCGGTTTTAGGTTAAAAGTGTTTGAACTGATGATATCTCCATTAGTTTGGTTTGGTTTGGTTTTTAGTGTTTTTCAAAAATAGAACAAAACCAAACTAACCCGTTTGCTTAGGTTTGGTTTGGTTCGGTTGATCGGTTTACACCATTTTTTCAAAAATTATATTCATTTGTGTATTTTATACTATCATGTTTTCTGTATTTTTCTACTATTATTTTTCAAATAATACATTTCATACATTTCATACAATCTATTTTTTTTATTGCATGTTATACTTTTCAAACAACTTATAAGTTGTATTTAAGCCATACAATGGGGCAACAAATAAAACACAAAAATAACAAAAAAAAGTTTTCACTACACATAAATTAACATGTTTCACACCTCACACACACATCAAAACTATTTTATAACATGACTAGAAATAATTTCGTTTAATAATAAGCAAAGAAGGTATAATAAAAGATAAGAATATTAACCAAGAGAACTTGAAATATAAAGAAGACGACCATAACAAAGTAGAACGACGATGACTAAAGCAACAATTGTGATGGCCGATGAGAAAAAGAGTTTGGTGAGAACAAGTTCTTGTGCCTTAAAATTTCTACATTCTATATTTGGAGTTTGGTTGTTGAAATTGTGTTTTGCTAAAAGGAATGAAGCTTAAAAAAAGATGGAAAAGGGTTAAATTGGTGTTAGGGGTGTGCATGGTTAACCAAATGATGCAATTCAACCCTATTTTATGGTTATGGTTTGCAAATCACTTATAATAAAAACCAATTTACTAATGTGAATTGGTTCCAAATCAGTTCAGAACTAGTTTAAAACCGGTTTCAACTATAAACCAGATTTCTATAAACCAGATTTTTAATGGAATTTTTATAAATCCTATTTTTTGTGTTTTTATAGTAAAAAATTGATTTTTAATGTGATTCTGCTGCAAATGAATACAAATTAAATAATTAAACTGAATCATCAGAATTTTTTGTTTTGTTTTTATTAAACTGGAATACATTTTAAATTAATAAAAAAATTGCTATAATAAAAAAAATAACAAATAAATCAATAGTTTTTTTCTTCTTTTCTTCAATTTCAAATATAATGCTTCTTCTATTAAAAAACGTGTCACTACTTGAGAATACTATCAATTGTGTACGTGAACATTATTAATGACTTCAAATTTATTAATGAGTTTCAAATTTAATGACGGCAACATTATGTTTTAATGACTTCCAATTTATCAAATTAAAAAATCAATTATGTTTGACGTGTACGCTTTTCAATTAATAAAAATACTCTATTTTTTTAATTACTCTTTAAACTAAATTCATATCTATTCAAATAATTGTTGGAGTAGCAGTTTTTTTTAAAGTGTTACTTTTACATTTTTATTCTTATAATTAATTTTAGCATAATTAAGAGAAAATACATTTATTCTTCTCAATAATAAACTAAATATAAGTATCATATAAAAAATTATTATTAAATATAAAATTTTGTAAATAATACCATATAAAAAAAAGTATAAATGAAAAATATTGTTTTGTTTCAATATCTCTTTTATGAGTTTAATCACATTTGTAGGATTAGTACAAAATAATTTTATAATATATATGCAATTTGACAATGTCGTTAATAAAAAGAAGTTTATCTTATTATCAAAATAATTTTCAAATATATAAGTAGAACATACGTTGTTGATATTTTATATAGTTATAGATTTTTTAATTTTAAAATTTATAAAGGGCAAAATAATATTTTTGGTCCCTTAAATTTACCTCGGGTTCATTCTGGTCCCTTATCTTTAAAAAGTTTCAAAGTGCTCCTTTAATTGTTCAAAAAAATCCACGTTAGTCTTTTCCGTCCATTTTGTTCAAATGGAGTCAACTTTTGCTTAGGTGGCATCTGACGTGGCATTGGGTCATACGCGTGGCAAGTGACTTGGCACACATTATTTTTAAGGTCATTAAAATTGGGGAAAAAAACATTTCAAAATTATTGATTTAATCTGGATTCAAACCTAGGTCATCTTGCTTGCAAGCAATGACATCATACCACTACACCACTTCACAATTAATATTTATTACTCTCATATTTTAATATATTAATATTACGTTATACATTAGTAGGAATATGTTAATATAATAATAACTTTTTATACATTAATAATAACTTTTTTTCTCCTCTATAATAATTGAAATAAACTTAGTATTAATTTATGAATGATTGTGATAATGTTGGTGTATGTGCATATAGTATCACTATCATTTTGACAACAACTGCCACCATGTGTTTTATTATTATTATTTTTTAAAAATCTTATTTTATTTTATTTTTATTTTGATCTTTAATCACACAGTTTTTATGTTTAAATATTATTTTTAGTTTTTCTTTTTTAAAAGAGCAAAAATCAAAAGATTTTGATCAATTAGGAGAACATATAAAATATTTAAAAGTAATTTTAAAATTTGAGTGATTTTTATATGCAACTGTTTTAGTGTCTTTTAAAGTGACCATATTAAAAATCAAAATGTTTCAAAAAATAAATTTCTATTGGAAACATATCGTAGATTTATTTTAATATAAATTTATTATTTTATTTAAACATGTATTATTGTTATTTAAACATGTATTATTGTTGTTTATAAAAGCTTCACAAGTTTTAATTTCATCAGGACCACAATTAGGGTTTTTAAGAAAAAGTCAATTGTATCTTTGACTTTTGACCAAGACATGTTCCCAAACCTTGGGACATGGTTCAAGGCACCCTAAAACACCTATGGAATCCATCCATTAGGTTTGAATTAGGTCAAGGACTTGATTTAATAAAGGATCACACAGTTTGGAATTCATTTGACAAAAAGTCAACTGTGCCTAAAATCAAGTTTGACTTTTTGGAATTTCTCACAAATATGGTTCCTCTAAGTCAAAAACAATGTTAATGTATGATATTGATCATCATTCATAAAGAAAAATCAAGAAAAGTGAGGTTTCTTGCAAAAGGGGCAACCATGAGAAACCAAAAATTTTCTAAGTTATGAGACAAAAGTGATTTGGTACCAACTTTGCAAGGTCATAACTCCTAAACCACAAGGCCTTTTTCTCTCATCCAAAGCTAAAATGAAAGTTCATCTTACATACTTCAAATATGTCAACTACATCTTATTCCAAATCCTCATGGATTTTGAGTTATGGATTGATCAAAATCACAAAAAGTGAAAATGACCACTTTTTCCAACACTTAGTGAAATTTTCAAGAAGTCAGAATCTGTTTCACTTTTTCCAAACTTTTGAGGCCATTTTTCACCTTGATCCAAGCTTAACCAAGACCAATCTTGGACATCAAATTTAAAGTATGTCATGAGAGCTTTCCAAAGAGAACAAGAACTCTCATTAATTCAACCTGATCAAGGAGTTATGGATCTCACAACATGCCTTGCTCAAACTGGTTTTCAAGGCAGATTTGGTGCATTTCTTGTGTCACACGAATTCCATTTCAAATTTTGTCACCTTGCAAGCTTTGTCCTCTTCCAAGATCAGAGGGAATCTTGATGACTCACATAATATTTTCAAACTTGGACCATTGAGTTAAGAATCCAATCCATTTGGCATGTGATCATTCAAGTTTCCAATCCAAAACTCCAAGTTTGTCATTTGGCACTGATGTAGTGCATTGAGCTGTCATGAACCAAGCCTTATCACTCCAATTGAGTCTAGGATATTGCAAAAATCAGAAGACCTGGAGCTACCAAGACCAGCCCAAGTCAATGGCCAAGTGAAGACTTTGTACCTTGGCACTTAAGGAAGTGATACATGGGCATATCCATTGGATAATAGGGTGAATCAGTTGTCATTCACTATTCCTTAAAAAACAAAACTCCTCTACTATAAATAGAGGTCATTTCTGATGTTTCAAACCACAACAAAACAATACCAAAGCCTTGTTTTCTCACTCTCCATCTCTTTCTTCATTTTCAAGTCATTATGGAGCAATTTGGGAATTCTTGAAACCAGAGCAAATACTGTAATACCCCAAAATTTGCTCTCCCTTTTTGGCATCATAGCATGGCATTATCATTTATCATACCATATCCATCTCATTAGCATTACATTGCATTTAAAATAGAAAAAATTGAAGCATGGCATCCTTCTTACCATCAGGGCATGTGATCAGGTGGAGGGTGGGCAATCAAGAGATTATTCAAAGCACAAAAGGTCAATCAAGTGCCCTCAGGGCAAGCCAAGAGGTCTTTCATGTCTCATACCATCTCAATTGATTATCCACAACCTCAAGGATAAGAGATACAATGGGAGATTGAAGCATTACATCTTTCACTATGCAAGAGGTTCAAAAACTGAAGGAAAACCCTCAAAAGAGATAGCTCATTGATCCAAAATCATCCTCAAAAGGTATATATCATCATCCTTTAAGAAGGTACACAACATACTCTGAGGAATTTGAAATTGAAGACTGCACATTTTTCTCCTAGGAGGTGGGCACCAAAACTAGGGTTTCCCATTAAATCAGGGAATCTTTGATTTTTTGAACAAAACTTGATGTCATGATATTCCATATGTCCTTAAGTGTATGTATGTGGAAAATTGCATCTCATTTGGTTTTAGAAGTGGTTCAATTGGAAGAAAGATCAAGAATCAGAGAAATTGGGGCAAAGTCAAATAATCAGAGGAAAAAGTCAACTCTTGACTTTTTGAGCCCAAAATCATGAAATTCATGTTACCTATGTCCAATGTACAAAATTTGGTCAAGAAAATCCAAAGGAATCATGAAAAAATCAAGAGGTGGAAAGTTGCCATTTTTGGAAGAGGAAGGGTTACTAAAAATAGCAAGTTTTGGCCATTTTGCATCAGAGTTTGAACCAAGGCCATTTAAAATTGAAGCACCAAATGAAAATTCCACTCGGCCACAACAAAAGATCTTGTTTTAAGCTTCAAATCCATGTGTGGAACATCTCCATTGGATAAAAATTGAGTGAGATATGATTGATCAAAGTTTGAGCAAAGTAGGTTCAAAACTAGGTCATGACCAAGATTTTCAGGGCACGCGCGCAGTCATTTTAACAAACAGTTGGTGTGCCATATATTCGCCTATTTTTCTCATGGTTAAAGGCCTCAAATGAAAAACTTGTCAACATCAATATTGTTCCTTGCAATGCCCTCTTCAATGTTCATGTTGGGCAAAATTTCATCTGATCAAGTTATGATGGAGAAATAGTGGCCTCAAGTCATGGTAATCATGCTGAAAATCCAGGTGCCAAGATGCCTTGTCAACCAACCAGTTGCCACGCCCCATCACCAGTTCCCAAACTTGTGTATTCCAAGTCATTTTTCAACCTCTTCCAAGCCTTATTTCAATTCATTTTTCATACCAAGCATGTCCTCTTACATCCCCTCTTTCAAATGAATCCAAAAACTCACCAAACCAATCATTGAGTAGAGAGGAAAACATCATCAAATCACCATATCTCCATTGTTCTCAACTGTCATAAAAAATCAGAAACAGAACCAATGTTGTTGATGTTGTGGTTACAAGATTGCACGTGCATTATTCATACCAGCTATCCATTGCCTTTTTAAACCAAACACATTTCATACACACCATAGCACGTGCCTCATTATGCATGAAAGTAGAAATAACAAGCTTGCTGAACAAGTTTTGTGATACAACAGCCTTTCCATTCAATTCATTTCACCTCCACCATAGTTTGTTATGAACCAGCCACACCATATCATGGCTCTCCCTAACTAACTTGACTCAGTTAGTTAGGGATGACTCACTCAAACCATTGTGACTCAGTTAACCTCACTCAGTTTAACCTTGGTTAACTCACACTATAAAACCAAATTTCACTCACATTTCTAAAAAAACGACTCATTTTCTCACATTCACTTCAGAATTCCCCTCTCATTCTCTCTGATTTTGCTCATCTTCTTCTCCACGATTTCAACTCCATTGTGCTCCCATTGATCATTGCTTGGGGTGGTTGAATCAAGAGCAACAAGAACAACTCCATTTCTGCAAGTTCAGCATCATTGCAAGCTTCAACATCCTTCATCTATTTACGAATCCATAGCATTTATTTTGCTAAGTTTGAAGATCTAGAAGCTCAGCATATCAAGCTTTCCTCTGGTTTTTCTCAACATCTCCAATTGCTCCACATTTTCAGGTTTCATCATTCAACTTTGCTTCAGTTGATTTTCATTAATTTTAGCTTGTTTTTGTTAATTTAAGCTTGATAGAAGCTCTGCTTACTCCGGCTAGTTGATAGAGCTTCTTAGAAGCCTAGATCCAAAACTTAGGGCATGATTTAATCTCCTCTGTTCTCTATGTGTGTGCTTGGTATGTGAAAAACAATTGTGAATTCTTAATCTACGTGAGCTCAGCTTCATTTTGGTATAAAATTTGTGCATTTCTGGGACATGTGTGAGTTGCAGACGGTGGTGGTGTGACCGGAGAAGGTGACCGGAGGTCATCTCCGGCCGGTGACTTCAATAGCTAGGGTTTTTTCACGTTTTAATCGTGTCCGTTCATTTTGCGCGATCGTGTGGCTTGTATGGTGACAGCACATTAAAAGGCATGTGCTTGTCACATGCGTATTTTCTGAATCCACTTAAACATTGTGTGGCATGGTACATGGTAGTGAGTGTGCGTCCTCATCCGCGTGTGTTGGATCTGCGTACTTTGACTTTGGCTTGACCTTGACTTGATCTAATGGCTATTGATGAGTCAATTTTGTTGACTGGAGTGCATGGTTACTATGGTGTTTTGCGCGTAATTGGACCTATGACAGATTGTTATTTAAACCCCACGCTTCTAAGGCCCAAACGAATTGAACTATGGATTTGCTATGTTTGCACCCCATTCACATTGCATTTCATATTTTATTTTCATTTTTGCTACACGTTTCATAATTGATTTTTAAAAATATCAAACATCATCATAAAATTCCACAAAAATTCATGAGCATCATTAAAACATTTAGGAAATTTTCCATGATTTTATTTCTTGATTTTATGACCTTTTTACCCCTGGTCCATAATTTTCTTTGAATTTCCATTTAGATGCATTCTAAGCATGATACATGAATTTGTTTAATTTTGTTCTTGCTCATTACCAACTGTTTTGACATGATTCTTTTTGCATTGATTCACTAATACATTGAAGCATGTTAGATGATTTTTGTTTGATTTTTTAGGTCACTTTATTACATGTTTTGATGCCTATATTTGCACCACTTTGCATGGTGTTTCAATTTGACCTAATTGCTTTGTTTGAAGTCATTTTGCTCTGAATTTTTACATGCTATCTTGATGTATGATGCATTTCTGACCTAGGCATTCCAATAATATGCTGGCATAATTTTCATGAATCCATTTGGTTTTTTTTTGATGCATTACATTGGAAGTATAATACATGTCCTGTCATTTTAACTTTAGTGCATGTTTGCATGAATTCTCTTGTGCATATTTGTATGAGCATTTGCATAGTTGTGTGAGTCATTCATATGATATTATAGGTCTTTGATACACATTATAGGTCATCTTTACATGTTCATTTCAATTTGAACTTTGTGCATCATTAACATGTATTGTTTGCACTTTCTTTTTGAACTTTCATTTCAATTCTTCTTATATTACTTCTTGAATGTCTTGAAGTTGATTCATAAATACTTTTGAGATGCTTATAAACCATTTTCCATTTAGTTTCAATTCTGGTTGTTGATTTACATGTTCCATTTATGCATGTCCTCTTCATTTCTTTCCATCTTTCATCTACCCCTTCTTCTTGTAACATGTTTAAATGTTAATGGGTGATGATTTTTGCTTATTCACTTGCAATTGTATGATGATATTCACTTGTTGTCCATATGATGCCCATTCTGGTTGTGGTTCTAGGATTTGTTTTCTCATTTAATTCTTTTGAGTTTGATGATGCATTAAATGTTCTTTTACTTCTTATACTTCTTATACATGTTTACTAACCATGTAGGGGCTTTGGTAAGTTTCAATTGAGTGTGGATAAGGAATCCACATTCAACTTCTATCCTTTCTCTTTTACAATTCCATTTTGTGTTTTGTTAAGCACTTATGTGCTTTCTTTTAATAACTCATCACTTTCCCCTTGTGAGTTACAATTCATCTTCTACTTTAGAAGTGAATTGTTTAATTCATTCTTTCTTTAGACTTTAGGTTGAAACCTCACAAACCTTTAGGATCACTCCCTTTAATCTTCAATTAGGATTGAGTCTTAGTCCACATAGGTTTTACCTTTTCTCCTCTCTTGAGTCTCTCTTCTCATCTCAAAGAAAATTCAAAACATATAATAAAGGTAGGCATTTATTGCATTTAGGCCTTTCATATAAAGAAAAGATTATAAGGGGTCTTCTCTTGTAATCTTAGAATGGGTAGCATATAGCCCATCTTGGGTCAATGTGTTAAACATTTGATCTTGTATGAGGGACTTAAATGCAATACTTGTTGAAGGTGCAAATAATAAAAAACTTCTTCATTTCTTAATCAACCAAAACACTTAATAAATACAAGTATGCTAGTGTGTTTGAACCTTGACAATTGGAACTAAGTGTGGGGGTCTTCTTCACTCTTAGTGTGCTTTCTTAACCATTCCATCTTGGAATGTGAGAATGTACACATTCCAATGACTAAGATTCAGATACACTGTCATATGCAAATAAATGGAAAAAACTTCTAAAAGACAAAAACAAACAATAACGTCTTTCCTTCGGGAATCCTTTTCTCATCTCATTCATTCCCAACGCACGAACGCGCTTCTACTCGTTCTCTTGCAAGACGGTAACGCACTCGGACCAGCGAGCCTGCAACACCTGAGCTAGAACGTTAGCCGTTCCCTAAAAAACACAAACAATCCATCCCTAGTGAGGGGAACTACGTCGCTCTGATTCTCATGCTCCCGATGAGATACGTAGGCAGTGGGGTAGGGCCCATGCGAGCACTTCTTTTATTTTCCCTACATTTGTTTCCCGTTCCTTTTCTTTTCTTTCTCCTTTCTTTCTTTCAGTTCCTTTTCCAGTATCCTTTCTTTACACCCTTTGATCGAAACAGCAAGCGTGGATCCCATCGGGTACGATGGACGCGTGGGGGTGCTAATACCTTCCCCGTGCGTAACCGACTCCCGAACCCAGTTCTCTTGGTCGTAAGACCATGCTTTTCCTTTCCTTCAGGTTTATGCGGTGTTTCCTTTCCCTCTCTTGGGATAAATACACATTGCTGGCGACTCTGTTTTGGTGCCACTTTCGCGTTTGTACTTGGATGAAAATCCCGGGAGCGACAGCTGGCGACTCTGCTGGGGATGATCCCAGAATCTCTGGTTTCCTTAGCGAGTCAATCCTAGCGCTTGTCTGCTTTTCTTTCATTTGGTGTTTACTGTTGTGCTATATGTTGCTGTTTATTTATTTTACTGTATTTACCGCATTTTAGCATTACATATCATATATTATATTGTGTTGCACTGTTTTGTCTGTTTGGCGGGATGGGTGTACTGAGAGATAAGCTCACTACACAGGCTTGAGTACACACATAGGAATTAGAGTGGATAGTCATGACGCTTGCGTGGTGGTGACCACGTATTGTTGTTCATGAGACCCACAACCAGACGAGGTTCTATCAGGAGCTTTCTGCTACTGCATGTTATGCAGGCCAGTGGTTATTCTCTTGAGGAACTGTCGACTCTGGTGACCATTCCCGAGGACTCAGTTGCGGCACTCCTCCCGAGATGTGACAGTGGCAGACCACATTCCGTGGCAAACCCATTGCACATCCTCGATCCGAGGACCCAATGCTGGGAACTTGCTATAGGACATCCCTTTTGAAGGAGAATCAGTGGAGGCACTCCTCGATTGGCGATAGTAATGTACCCCGAGGGATGAATGTACTATTGCTTCTCGACCTCAGTGCCAGAAGCTGAGGACCTTTCGTTTTGGAGAATCAGTTGAGGCCTCCTCGATTGATGATGATGCCAAACCAGAAATGGTGAACGTATCATCATTTCTCGACCTGAGAGCCCGGGATACTGAACATCCTAGTACCCACATGTGAGAAGGGCGGGTTGTTTACAGGTTTGCAGGTAACCATGACCTCCTACATACCCGGTTTTCTATCATCATTGCACAAAAAGGAAGTTTCATCCTATTGTATTCAGATGGTTCTTATCTATGGTTCTATATTAGTCTCAGAGCTACACTGACACCGTTCACAGTTCAGCACAGACACCTGATTACCTGATCACATTGCCCTTTGCATTGCATTATCATATCCTAACATACATGTTTATTCATTTCCAGGTGCATATATTACCCTTGATTCCAGTCATCAGGTCCCTGCAAAGATGAACACTAAAGAGAGGAAGAATATCATCAGCTATAAGTTCCTTACGCCTACTTTAGGCCCTATTATTATGCTGAAGGGAATGGCGAGTCCTGCAGTACGAGAAGCTTTTGAAGAGAAATATGGGTGGATTTTATCTATGGTCCGTAATGTCAGTGATTATGAAGCCAGAGGTCTCCATACGTTGATGCAGTTCTATGATCCGCCTCTGAGGTGTTTTGTATTTCCAGACTATGTGTTGGTTCCTACCTTGGAGGAGTATTCCAACATGTTGGGGATTGCTATCAAGGAGGAGCCCCCTTTCTTTGGATCAGTGGGGGATCTTGACTTTGGAAAGGTGGCTAGTGCTCTTTATTTGAGCAAATCAGAGTTAAGCGACAATGTCTCCAACAAAGGAAAGATTCGTGGTTACAAGTTGGAATATCTGATTAAGAAGGCCCAGGAAGCAGCCAAAGGCGAGAATTGGCTTGTTTTTAATGCTTTGCTAGCCCTTTGCATATATGGCATAGTGTTGTTTCCCAACGAGCCGGATTTCATTGATACGGACGCTATACGAATATTCCTGATGAAGAACCCGGTGCCAACGCTACTGGGAGATCTTCACTACTCGTTGTACAACCAAAACGAAAAGAAAAGAGGAGGGATAATTCGTTGTTGTGCACCCTTGTTCTATAAGTGGTTTGCAGGCCGTTTACCACAATCAGGGGCTTTTGTGGATTCCAAAGATTCTCTAGAGTGGAAACAGCGTTTAATGGGATTGGTGGCCAAGGACATCGTATGGGTAGATCATGGGCTGATTGGCAAGAATATTATCCACAGCTGTGGTAAGTTCCCTAACGTTCCACTGATAGGAAGATTGGGTGGGATTAACTACAATCCTTCTTTGGCCATTCGACAATTTGGGTATGCCCTGACAGGTCCGCCTATTAAGAGAGATGTGGAGGAGTCCCTCTATTTTCATACATCAGATGGGTGGGAAGCAGCACAGAAAGCTTCTGAAAGCTGGGGTAGCATACTGAAAAAGGGGAAAGTTACTCTAGGAAAGCCTAACAACCGGGTTTATCCAGCATATGAAGAGTGGGTGAAGAAAAGAGTTGAAGATTTTCTCTTGCCTTTTGGTAAGGCACCTCTTTTGTATCCGGAGAATGAGAAAGCAAGAAGCACTGCTACTGTGGAAGAAGTTGACAAGTTGCAAGCCTTGGTGAAAAAGCTCCAAGGAGAGAATTCCGAGTTGAGTAGCCATCTTCAGAATGCTCTACATGCCAACAAAGAGCTGGAGCGGAAAGCCCAAGATGCTGAACAAATCCTAACTGCAAAAGAAAAAGACTTTGCTGGAAGAGCCCAACATTTCCGGAAGATTAGTAAAGGTGCTGATGATGCTACGCAAGCCCACAAGCAAACCAAACAGGCGTTAGCACAGACCAAAGAAAAGTTAACAAAGTTTCAGCACGCTTGGGACGAAGTTAGGATAGAGAATGCTGAATTACAGGAACAGTTGCAGATTAAGGACGAAGAGCTTGAAAATGCGCATGAGCAGAGGAGAAAGTATCGGGAAAGCCTCGGTAAGAGTCAAGAACAGCTAGAAGAAGCTAGAGGTGAGCTGAGGAATACTAAGAAAGAGCTTGAGGAAGTCATGATAGAAAGGGAGATACTCAAGACGCAAGCTGGCATAAAGAGACACAAAGGAGTGTGTGATGACGAGGCTCTGATGCTGCATATGGGTTCTTTAACTGAAGCTCTTGAGAAAAGGGATGTCTTGATCAAAGAAATGATTGAAAAGCCGAATCATCAGCGTACCCGTATACTTTTTGAGGAGATCAAATACTCAAGTGATAAGCTGAAGGGTGTGGAATTGTCAGACTGATGTTCTTTTCCTTATATTTTGTTGTTAATGGTTACCATCAGGCTTGTTGATGGATCCATTTTTCCTTGTATTGCATTTGCGGTTGAACCTTTCTTAAATGTACTTGAATACTTTGTTGAATGAGTATGAGCAGTTTTATTCAGAATTATTCCTTATCAGATAGCTGCACACAAGCACATGACCACGACACGTCTCTTTATATCACAATTTCTGGTCTTCAGATTTCTGTGGTTGGATTGGAATCAGGGTATAAAGCACCTCGGAAATGACAAACATGGCATTGCATGGCATTGCATATCATTTTGCATTTTTTGTTACTTGCTTTTCAGGTACTCGTTGCAGGGACTCTAACCTTTACTTGGTTTCAGGCAGTATAGCGGAGAGTCATATTCACCGATATTCGACGCGAAGGAATCAAGTAAGAATCATGGATCAAGTACAAAGTGATTTGGCTGAAATGAGGGCGCGTATGGACCAGTTCATGACCCTCATGACTGGCATGGCGCAAAATCAGGAGAGATTGAGGCTTCTGGTAGAGCGTCCAGACAATGGGCCCGAAGGTGATCAGCATGACAATTCACAGGGACATGGCATTCCTCCTCCCGGTGGCAACCCTCCTCCTGGTGGTAACAATCGGGGTAATGGAAATGGTAGGCATGCTGGTGTTACTCTTGAAGATACTCTAGAAGACCAATTTACTCTGCTGGATGCTGATGTGGGTAATCAAGGGGATCGAAGGTATGATGAGTTAGCAGAGAAGATCAGGGCCATAGAATGCAAGAACTCTATGGGTATTGATGTTACCAGCTTGGGGCTGGTCTCAGGAGTCAGAATTCCCCCTAAATTCAAACCTCCCACTTTTGATAAGTATCACGGCAATGCGTGCCCCCAAACGCATCTTCAAGCTTACTTTGGGAAGATTTCAGCCCATACGGATGACGAGAAGCTATGGATGCACTATTTTCAGGACAGTCTGGCTGGGGCGTCCTTGACCTGGTACATGAAGTTGAATAGAGCTGCTGTGAAGAATTGGAAAGATCTGGCAGAAGCGTTCCTGAAGCAATACCAGTATAATATCGACATGGCGCCCAACCGCACCCAATTGCAGGGATTGTCCCAGAATGCCAAGGAGAGTTTCAAAGAATATGCACAGAGGTGGAGGGAAATGGCTGCCCAGGTCCAACCTCCCTTGTCAGACAGAGAAATGGCAGATATGTTCATGGGCACCTTGCAAGGGGCCTATCTGGATAGATTAGCTGCTTGTCCGTCAACTGGATTTGCTGATATTGTGATTGCGGGAGAAAGAATAGAAAGTCTGTTAAAGCTTGGAAAGATCCAGGATGTGAGTGGGGCTGGCTCTTCGGGGACGAAGAAACCGTTTGCTAGTAACCAGAAAAGAAGAGAAGGTGATACGAATGCTGTGTTTAGAGGACGAGGCAGAGGGCGTTCTCGAGCTTATTATCAGGTAGATGCTGTAACAATCCCCACACCGTCTATTCAGAAACAACAACCCCAACAACAAGTTCAACAGCAACAACCTTTTTTCCAGCAAAGGTCTAGACAGAGGGATCGTAAGATGGATCCTCTCCCTATGACTTATGCCACGCTGTTGCCCCGGCTACTCGAGTTAAAGTTGGTAGAACTCCGTACTATGAAAGCTCCGGTTGCTGGAAACCTGCCACCTAACTTCGATGCTAATGCTCGTTGTGAGTTCCACTCAGGTGCTCAGGGACACTCCATTGAAAAATGCTGGGCTTTCCATCATAAAGTACAAGATTTGATTGATGCTAAAGCCATCAATTTCTCTCCCGCTCCTAATATTACTCAGCATCCCATGCCTGATCATAGTGCAGCAAGTGTGTACGCTATTGAAGATGGGAGGAGATTGAATTTGGTGTTAGACGTTCATCAAGTGAAAACTTCTTTGTTGGTAGTAAAAGATCGTTTATTGAAGGGACAGGTGTTCCCGGGCTGTAATCAAGATTGCTCTGAGTGTATGAATCAGGAGAACGGCTGTGATAAGTTGAAGATGGGTTTACAGAATCTGATCGATGAAGGATGTCTACAGTTCGACAGAGTCGTGAAAGACACTGATGAGATATCAACCGTGACCATCTATTACACCCCCGCTGAGATTCAAATGCCGGTCAATGCAGCTCCCGTGGCGAGTGTTGCGCCAGAAGGGCCCAGTCCTGTCACTATAACGGTGCCAGGACCAATTCCGTTCACGTCCACGAAGGCTATCCCATGGCACTATGGGGCAGATGTATATTACGAAGGTAAAAAGCAAGAAGTTGAGTCGTCAGTCAGCCCAAATATTGGTAATGTAGGGGGTGTAGGGGGCTTTACAAGGAGTGGAAGGTTGTTCGCTCCCCAAACCTTGAGAAGTGATAAGGAGGTAGAAGCTGCAGCAAAGGCTAAGGGTAAACAGGTGGTTGAAAATGCGCCTACACCTGAAGCAGAGACAAAGATTACTTTTGATAAGGAAATGGAAGAATTTATGAAGATAATCAAGAAAAGCGATTATAAGATTGTGGACCAACTGAATCAGACCCCTTCAAAGATTTCAATCTTGTCACTATTGATGTGCTCTGATGCGCACCGGCAGGCGTTGTTGAAAGTATTGAAGAGTGCATACGTGCCACAAGAAATTACTGTTAATCAGCTCGAGGGCGTAATCTCCAATGTTAATGTTAGCCATGGTTTGGGCTTTACAAGTAGAGATCTGACTATTGAAGGAAGAAACCACAATAAGGCTTTGCATATCACGATGGAGTGTAAGGGCGCGGTGTTATCTCATGTACTGGTAGACACTGGTTCATCACTCAATGTCTTGCCCAAGAAGGCATTAATGAAGCTGGAAGTTGATGGTTTGATCTTAAGGCCTAGTGAATTGGTGGTCAGAGCATTCGATGGAACTAGACGATCTGTGTTTGGTGAGGTGGAATTGCCCGTACAAATTGGACCACAGGTATTCAAATCCACGTTCCATGTAATGGACATACAACCTGCATATAGCTGCCTATTGGGACGCCCTTGGATTCACGGAGCCGGGGCTGTTACTTCTACTCTACATCAAAAGCTGAAGTATGAGTTTGAAGGGCAGGTTGTGACAGTGTGTGGGGAAGAAGACATCTTTGTGAGTCATTTGTCTACGTTCAAGTACATTGAAATGGATGGGGAAATTCATGAGATGCTGTGCCAATCATTTGAAGCAGTCAACATTGACGATGCACCTGAGTCTTCTTCTGTACCGGTTGGGGCTGGTACCTCCATTTCATCTTACAAACAAGCTGTCGAAGTCGTCAGGGCAGGCAACGCCCAAGGTTGGGGCAGGTTGATAGAGACCCCAGTGAAGGAAGACAAATTTGGTATTGGTTATCATCCCTCTACAACTTCAGATGCGGGGAGCAGGGGACCCATTACTTTCAATAGTGGGGGAATTATCTACACGGACCAGTCTTGTGCAGCCACAGAGGATAGTGTTGACAGTGATTGTGACCTGGACAACTGGGTACGCCCTCATGTTCCGGGACAACAAGTGCAGAACTGGTTCGTTGAAGAAGTCATCCGGGTTACTCTTCAGACAGAGTAATTTTTCTTTGTTTTTTCTAACCATAATGCATGTCAAAATCTTGCGCTCTGCCCAAGGCGTATAGATTCATTTGTAGGGCCACCATGGTTGCATTTGCAATGTTTAATCATTAATAAAGGACGTTTTGCAATCAAATTTTGTTCTCTGTCTTTCAGTTTTTATTTTTGCACAAAAAAAAAATAAATAAAATGGCAATGTTTCATTTTCTTTTGTTTTGCTTAAAAATAAATTCTAAAATAAGGCATGAACCCGTTCATGCAGACTTGATCCTCCGGATACCACTGATAACGATTTTGATATGGCCATGTATGACTTTGACAATCCGATTTATCAAGCCGAAGAAGGGGATGAGAAAGATTGTGAACTTTCTGAAGAACTGGCCAGATTGTTGAAACAAGAGGAAAGGGTCATCCAGCCTCATCAGGAGACTGTAGAAATCATCAATATTGGTACCAAGGACGCCAAGAAAGAGATCAGGATTGGTGCCAGCTTGCAAGCAGATGTGAAGCAAACTTTGACGGAAATGTTGCGCGAGTATGTTGACATCTTCGCCTGGTCGTATCAAGACATGCCGGGGTTGGATACGGATATTGTCGTGCACAGGCTGCCATTAAGAGAAGAATGTCCGCCAGTCAAGCAGAAACTTCGTCGGACTCACCCCGACATGGCTTTAAAGATTAAGGAGGAAGTCCAGAAGCAGTGGGATGCTGGTTTTCTTGCCGTGACAAAATATCCTCCGTGGGTAGCCAATATCGTGCCAGTACCGAAGAAAGATGGAAAAGTGAGAATGTGTGTGGATTATCGAGATCTTAATAAAGCTAGCCCGAAAGATGATTTTCCACTACCTCATATTGATGTGCTGGTCGATAATACAGCTCAGTTTTCAGTGTTCTCATTTATGGACGGTTTCTCCGGGTACAACCAGATCAAGATGGCACCTGAAGACATGGAGAAGACCACGTTCATTACTCCGTGGGGTACATATTGTTATAAAGTAATGCCTTTTGGGTTGAAAAACGCAGGGGCAACGTACCAGCGGGCGATGGTGACATTGTTTCATGACTTGATTCATAAGGAGATCGAATGTTATGTAGATGATATGATTGCCAAGTCGAGAACAGAAGAGGAACATCTGGTTAACCTGAAAAAGCTGTTCGAAAGGTTGAGAAAGTTCTGTCTGAGATTAAATCCAAACAAGTGCACGTTTGGGGTGCGTTCTGGAAAGTTGTTAGGTTTCATTGTGAGCGAAAGAGGAATCGAGGTTGATCCTGCCAAGGTGAAAGCAATACAAGAAATGCCTGAACCGAGAACAGAAAAAGAGGTTCGTGGTTTCTTGGGTAGATTGAACTACATTGCAAGGTTCATATCTCACCTGACAGCCACGTGTGAGCCAATATTTAAATTGTTAAGGAAAGATCAAACGGTCAGGTGGAATGACGATTGCCAATTGGCATTCGATAAGATAAAAGAATACTTGCAGGAACCTCCGATTCTAATGCCTCCAGTTGAAGGGAGACCGCTGATAATGTATCTGACAGTGCTTGAAGGTTCCATGGGTTGTGTTCTCGGTCAACATGACGAGACAGGTAGGAAGGAGCATGCTATTTACTACCTGAGCAAAAAGTTCAATGATTGTGAGTCCCGATACTCAATGCTTGAAAAGACATGCTGTGCGCTTGCATGGGCCGCTAAGCGATTGAGGCAATATATGGTTAGGCACACGACCTTGTTGATTTCAAAAATGGATCCTATCAAGTACATTTTCGAGAAACCAGCATTGACAGGCAGAGTTGCACGGTGGCAAATGGTCTTGACAGAGTATGACATTCAGTACACTTCACAAAAGGCCATCAAAGGAAGTATCTTGTCTGACTATCTTGCGCAACAGCCGATTGATGATTACCAACCCATGAAATTTGACTTCCCTGATGAAGACATCATGTTTCTCAAAGCTAAAGACTGTGAGGAACCACTCCCGGAGGAGGGGCCAGACCCTGAATCCAAATGGAGTCTGATGTTTGATGGGGCTGTCAATATGAATGGGTGCGGAGTTGGAGCAGTTCTTATCACGCCGGAAGGTGTTCATGTGCCTTTCACTTCCCGAATAACTTTCGGATGCACCAATAATGAAGCAGAGTACGAAGCTTGTATAATGGGGATCGAGGAGGCGATTAATCTACGGATTAAGACCCTTGATATATTCGGTGATTCAGCTTTGGTAATCAATCAAGTGAAAGGGAGTTGGTACACGCACCAAGCAAATCTAGTGCCGTATAGAGATTATACGAGGAGATTGCTGACATTTTTCACAACAGTGAAACTGTACCATATTCCTCGAGATGAGAATAGGTTCGCGGATGCCTTGGCCACTTTGTCTTCCATGATCAAAGTGCAAGGATGGAACCATGTACCTAAGATTGAGGTATCCCGCCTTGACAGACCAGCATTTGTGTTTGCGGTCGATGCAACGTCTGATGACAAGCCATGGTTTCATGACATTAAGTGTTTCTTGAAAAGTCAAGAGTACCCGCCCGGGGCATCGTCCAAAGACAGGAAGACGTTGAGAAGGTTAGCCGGTAGTTTCTTCTTGAATAAAGACGGCGTGCTGTATAAAAGAAATTTTGACACGGTCCTGCTTAGATGTGTGGATAGACATGAAGCAGACTTGTTGATGATTGAAGTGCACGAAGGCTCTTTCGGTACCCATGCCGGAGGGCATGCAATGGCTAAAAAGTTGTTAAGATCGGGATATTATTGGTTGACTATGGAGTCAGATTGTTGCAAATATGCCCGCAAATGCCATAAATGCCAGATCTATGCAGATAAGGTGCATGTGCCTCCAAATCCGTTGAGTATCATGTCGTCGCCTTGGCCGTTTGCCATGTGGGGCATTGATATGATCGGAAAGATTGAGCCTACAGCTTCCAATGGTCATCGTTTCATCTTGGTGGCAATTGATTACTTCACCAAATGGGTTGAAGCTGCATCCTATGCCAATGTTACAAAACAAGTGGTCGCTCGTTTCTTAAAACGGGATATCATTTGCAGATATGGAGTTCCCGAAAGAATCATTACTGATAATGGTTCTAATTTGAACAATAAGATGATGGCTGAGTTATGCCGGGACTTCAAAATCGAACATCACAATTCTTCTCCGTACCGCCCAAAGATGAATGGCGCGGTCGAAGCGGCCAACAAAAATATCAAGAAGATTGTGCAGAAGATGGTTGTCACGTACAAAGATTGGCATGAGATGTTACCATTTGCTTTGCATGGGTATCGAACGTCGGTACGCACGTCCACTGGGGCAACCCCATTCTCACTTGCATATGGTATGGAGGCAGTGCTACCGGTTGAAGTAGAAATTCCGTCCCTCAGAGTTATGATGGATGTTAAGCTAGATGAAGCTGAATGGGTACGAGCCAGATATGATCAGCTGAGCCTTATTGAGGAAAAGCGATTGGCGGTTGTATGTCATGGGCAATTATACCAGCGCAGAATGAAGCAGGCATTTGACCAGAAGGTGCGTCCTCGGGTTTACAAAGTCGGAGATGTGGTACTCAAAAGGATCCTTCCTCCCAATACAGATCGCAGGGGCAAGTGGACTCCTAACTATGAAGGTCCATTCGTGGTTAAAAAGGTCTTTTCGGGCGGAGCTTTATTGCTTACAACCATGGATGGCGAAGACTTTTCATCCCCTGTCAACTCGGACGTAGTCAAAAAATACTTCGCATGAATAGACCCGCTGGATAATAAAAATAAAAAAATCCAGGCAAAAAAGGGCATCCCGGCGAACCAAAAACAGAATAAGGTTCGGGCAAAAATTAGGGATATAATTGAAAAAAGATTTGTACACCCGGTAAGTTGAAAACCCGAAAGGGCAACTTAGGCAAAAAAGGGTATCCTGGTGGATCGAAAACCTGAAAGGGCGGTCCACACAAAAGAGGGATTTAAGCGAATGACTATGGTCTGAGTTATCTGTACCCATCACCGTTTGAACAACTGACGTTCTGAAGGATAGGAATCGGTCTGATCATTCCTCAGAAGGCAAGGTCGGGGAGTTTTGAAGACATACTGGTCATAACAGAATGGAAACTCAGTGGAATTCCGTTTTCACATTGCCATTAGGATAGTTTCTTTTCTCAATTTTCAGCGATCACCTCTTTCCAGGGATTGCTTCCGGATGTAATTGCTTATTCTGGGCTCTCAGTCAATAAATTGAATTTCAATAAAAAGCTTTCTATTTTTGTTTTATTGCTTTGTTTGCAAAAACGTCCTAATTTTTGATAAAACATTGCATTTGAAAACATGGCAGCCTTGCAATAACATGCGCAAAAAAAAACATTTGAAATTACTTCGAATGTTGAATACTCCCGGATGGTGGATTCTAGCCACGCAATATTCGGGGCATGTGGGCATATTCTTTTGTTGCAGGTAGCAGGTGCAGATGATTTTAAGCACAAGACCAGCAATAAATCACCCCATGCAAAAGACTGGGGCAGTTATGGGTAAGGAGATCGGCGTTCATCGTTCGGTCGACGATTGTTCATAACGGGTCGATATCAGTGAATTAAGTTCAACTGGGTACCGTTGCATCTTATTAAGTCGATTCTCTTATTCAGTCCTTCCAACAGCTACAAGCTTTTCTATGTCGATAACAGTCACAGGTTCCCCAAAAGAGTGGTCTCGTCGACACCGAAACTGATGGTCATTATCCCCAGCGAAGTCACAAGAGTTTGAAGAGGCTAGATCTTCTGTAAAATCCTCTTATGACATCCTCTTCGGGGAAGAATTGTTGTTTTGTCCAAGCATGGGGCATGTTTGTTTCCCCGGCATGAAGTGTTGATCATCCCCAGTAGAGTTTGAGGACAGTTGGTCTTCTGTAAAATCCTCTCAAAAGGCATTCTCCAGCACGAGACGTTTTAAAGCAGTTTCCTCCAGCAGAGTTTGTTATAAACTCGTCATCCCTAACGGAATTGTCTAAAGGGAAGCTCGCCTAACATGGGGCATTGTGGTACTTATCCTAAGCTTGACAGTCATATTCTTCAGCAGACTACTGTGGATTTGCTTTGGGTTTCCCCAACAGATCTCTAAGGACTCTTTCCTAGCAAGTTGCAGGGGAATGTTCTAACCAGGATTTGCATATCCCTGGCAGAGTAGCCCTGATACCCAGCAAGATCGTATCTCTGGTCATGGTATCCCCACAAAGGTCAGCATCGAATCTTGTCAGCAACTCCCAGCTGAGTTGTTGTTCTTCCCGCAGAGGTTTATCAGATCGACAAAATCTATTCCTCAACAAGGATGGTACAGTCTTTCCCCAGCCAGGTCAGAAGGTTGATAACCCCTATAAAGGGTCTTGGATTGGATAGATCCTCAAGCAGAGTTTTTTATGACTCTTCCTCCCTAGCAAGACGCCATGCAAAGAAATTCTCATCCCCAGCGGAATCGCTGTGACCAGAATTCATTCCCCTAACAGATGAAGTGATTCCTGGCAGATTTATTATTCTTCAAGTCCAATTTATTTTTGGCAAGCTTGACAATTCGAAGCAGACGGATTGTTCATTCATTCTCCAGTAGAGAGGTTATCCTTTCAGGAGTCTCCAAAGTCAAATCATTGGTCTTTGTTCCTCAGCAAAGTCGGCAGAGATGTCTGACACGGATGCAGAGTGTAATCCAGTATAGGAATTTTGCGAAAGTCCACCCGTAGTGTGGCAAGCCAGTAGTCGTCTGGCATTGTTAAAAGACGTTAGCAAAGTCCAATAGTGGATTGGCAAAAGTCCGTCTTCGGGTGGCAAAAGTCCAACAGTGGATTGGCAAAAGTCCGTCTTCGGGTGGCAAAAGTCCAACAGTGGATTGGCAAAAGTCCGTCTTCGGGTGGCAAAAGTCCAACAGTGGATTGGCGAAAGGTCCATCTAAGGGTGGCATATTCTAAAAGTCCAACAGTGGATTGGCAAAAGTCCATCTTCGGGTGGCAAAGCAGCTAAAAGTCCAACAGTGGATTGGCAAAAGTCCGTCTTCGGGTGGCAAAAGTCCAACAGTGGATTGGCAAAAGTCCGTCTTCGGGTGGCAAAAGTCCAACAGTGGATTGGCGAACAGTCCATCTAAGGGTGGCATATTCTAAAAGTCCAACAGTGGATTGGCAAAAGTCCGTCTTCGGGTGGCAAAAGTCCAACAGTGGATTGGCAAAAGTCCATCTTCGGGTGGCACGAAGCTGCAAAGTCCACCAGTAGTGTGGCAGGCCAGTAGTCGTCTGGAGTTGCATAAAAGACATTATCAAAGTCCACCAGTGGTGTGGCAGGCCAGTAGTCGTCTGGCGTCGTTCAAAAAGACATTTCTAAAGTCCACCAGTAGCGTGGCAGGCCAGTAGTCGTCTGGAATTGCATAAAAGACATTATTAAAGTCCACCAGCAGTGTGGCAAGCCAGTAGTCGTCTGGTGTCGTTCAAAAGACAGATTTTTCCGACGACGTTCATTGAAGATTCAATCCAGAAGTCTCATTGGGTTTATATCCCTTTTCTTTTTCATCATCCAGAGCAAATTTTTGGTTATATTTTGGTATTCAATCACTATATACCTTGAAAGTCCGAAAGCAATTGCTTTCAGGCATTCAGGTCTACAGCGCTTGAATAGGGGCAACTGTAATACCCCAAAATTTGCTCTCCCTTTTTGGCATCATAGCATGGCATTATCATTTATCATACCATATCCATCTCATTAGCATTACATTGCATTTAAAATAGAAAAAATTGAAGCATGGCATCCTTCTTACCATCAGGGCATGTGATCAGGTGGAGGGTGGGCAATCAAGAGATCATTCAAAGCACAAAAGGTCAATCAAGTGCCCTCAGGGCAAGCCAAGAGGTCTTTCATGTCTCATACCATCTCAATTGATTATCCACAACCTCAAGGATAAGAGATACAATGGGAGATTGAAGCATTACATCTTTCACTATGCAAGAGGTTCAAAAACTGAAGGAAAACCCTCAAAAGAGATAGCTCATTGATCCAAAATCATCCTCAAAAGGTATATATCATCATCCTTTAAGAAGGTACACAACATACTCTGAGGAATTTGAAATTGAAGACTGCACATTTTTCTCCTAGGAGGTGGGCACCAAAACTAGGGTTTCCAATTAAATCAGGGAATCTTTGATTTTTTGAACAAAACTTGATGTCATGGTATTCCATATGTCCTTAAGTGTATGTATGTGGAAAATTGCATCTCATTTGGTTTTAGAAGTGGTTCAATTGGAAGAAAGATCAAGAATCAGAGAAATTGGGGCAAAGTCAAATAATCAGAGGAAAAAGTCAACTCTTGACTTTTTGAGCCCAAAATCATGAAATTCATGTTACCTATGTCCAATGTACAAAATTTGGTCAAGAAAATCCAAAGGAATCATGAAAAAATCAAGAGGTGGAAAGTTGCCATTTTTGGAAGAGGAAGGGTTACTAAAAATAGCAAGTTTTGGCCATTTTGCATCAGAGTTTGAACCAAGGCCATTTAAAATTGAAGCACCAAATGAAAATTCCACTCGGCCACAACAAAAGATCTTGTTTTAAGCTTCAAATCCATGTGTGGAACATCTCCATTGGATAACAATTGAGTGAGATATGATTGATCAAAGTTTGAGCAAAGTAGGTTCAAAACTAGGTCATGACCAAGATTTTCAGGGCACGCGCGCAGTCATTTTAACAAACAGTTGGTGTGCCATATATTCGCCTATTTTTCTCATGGTTAAAGGCCTCAAATGAAAAACTTGTCAACATCAATATTGTTCCTTGCAATGCCCTCTTCAATGTTCATGTTGGGCAAAATTTCATCTGATCAAGTTATGATGGAGAAATAGTGGCCTCAAGTCATGGTAATCATGCTGAAAATCCAGGTGCCAAGATGCCTTGTCAACCAACCAGTTGCCACGCCCCATCACCAGTTCCCAAACTTGTGTATTCCAAGTCATTTTTCAACCTCTTCCAAGCCTTATTTCAATTCATTTTTCATACCAAGCATGTCCTCTTACATCCCCTCTTTCAAATGAATCCAAAAACTCACCAAACCAATCATTGAGTAGAGAGGAAAACATCATCAAATCACCATATCTCCATTGTTCTCAACTGTCATAAAAAATCAGAAACAGAACCAATGTTGTTGATGTTGTGGTTACAAGATTGCACGTGCATTATTCATACCAGCTATCCATTGCCTTTTTAAACCAAACACATTTCATACACACCATAGCACGTGCCTCATTATGCATGAAAGTAGAAATAACAAGCTTGCTGAACAAGTTTTGTGATACAACAGCCTTTCCATTCAATTCATTTCACCTCCACCATAGTTTGTTATGAACCAGCCACACCATATCATGGCTCTCCCTAACTAACTTGACTCAGTTAGTTAGGGATGACTCACTCAAACCATTGTGACTCAGTTAACCTCACTCAGTTTAACCTTGGTTAACTCACACTATAAAACCAAATTTCACTCACATTTCTAAAAAAACGACTCATTTTCTCACATTCACTTCAGAATTCCCCTCTCATTCTCTCTGATTTTGCTCATCTTCTTCTCCACGATTTCAACTCCATTGTGCTCCCATTGATCATTGCTTGGGGTGGTTGAATCAAGAGCAACAAGAACAACTCCATTTCTGCAAGTTCAGCATCATTGCAAGCTTCAACATCCTTCATCTATTTACGAATCCATAGCATTTATTTTGCTAAGTTTGAAGATCTAGAAGCTCAGCATATCAAGCTTTCCTCTGGTTTTTCTCAACATCTCCAATTGCTCCACATTTTCAGGTTTCATCATTCAACTTTGCTTCAGTTGATTTTCATTAATTTTAGCTTGTTTTTGTTAATTTAAGCTTGATAGAAGCTCTGCTTACTCCGGCTAGTTGATAGAGCTTCTTAGAAGCCTAGATCCAAAACTTAGGGCATGATTTAATCTCCTCTGTTCTCTATGTGTGTGCTTGGTATGTGAAAAACAATTGTGAATTCTTAATCTACGTGAGCTCAGCTTCATTTTGGTATAAAATTTGTGCATTTCTGGGACATGTGTGAGTTGCAGACGGTGGTGGTGTGACCGGAGAAGGTGACCGGAGGTCATCTCCGGCCGGTGACTTCAATAGCTAGGGTTTTTTCACGTTTTAATCGTGTCCGTTCATTTTGCGCGATCGTGTGGCTTGTATGGTGACAGCACATTAAAAGGCATGTGCTTGTCACATGCGTATTTTCTGAATCCACTTAAACATTGTGTGGCATGGTACATGGTAGTGAGTGTGCGTCCTCATCCGCGTGTGTTGGATCTGCGTACTTTGACTTTGGCTTGACCTTGACTTGATCTAATGGCTATTGATGAGTCAATTTTGTTGACTGGAGTGCATGGTTACTATGGTGTTTTGCGCGTAATTGGACCTATGACAGATTGTTATTTACACCCCACGCTTCTAAGGCCCAAACGAATTGAACTATGGATTTGCTATGTTTGCACCCCATTCACATTGCATTTCATATTTTATTTTCATTTTTGCTACACGTTTCATAATTGATTTTTAAAAATATCAAACATCATCATAAAATTCCACAAAAATTCATGAGCATCATTAAAACATTTAGGAAATTTTCCATGATTTTATTTCTTGATTTTATGACCTTTTTACCCCTGGTCCATAATTTTCTTTGAATTTCCATTTAGATGCATTCTAAGCATGATACATGAATTTGTTTAATTTTGTTCTTGCTCATTACCAACTGTTTTGACATGATTCTTTTTGCATTGATTCACTAATACATTGAAGCATGTTAGATGATTTTTGTTTGATTTTTTAGGTCACTTTATTACATGTTTTGATGCCTATATTTGCACCACTTTGCATGGTGTTTCAATTTGACCTAATTGCTTTGTTTGAAGTCATTTTGCTCTGAATTTTTACATGCTATCTTGATGTATGATGCATTTCTGACCTAGGCATTCCAATAATATGCTGGCATAATTTTCATGAATCCATTTGGTTTTTTTTTGATGCATTACATTGGAAGTATAATACATGTCCTGTCATTTTAACTTTAGTGCATGTTTGCATGAATTCTCTTGTGCATATTTGTATGAGCATTTGCATAGTTGTGTGAGTCATTCATATGATATTATAGGTCTTTGATACACATTATAGGTCATCTTTACATGTTCATTTCAATTTGAACTTTGTGCATCATTAACATGTATTGTTTGCACTTTCTTTTTGAACTTTCATTTCAATTCTTCTTATATTACTTCTTGAATGTCTTGAAGTTGATTCATAAATACTTTTGAGATGCTTATAAACCATTTTCCATTTAGTTTCAATTCTGGTTGTTGATTTACATGTTCCATTTATGCATGTCCTCTTCATTTCTTTCCATCTTTCATCTACCCCTTCTTCTTGTAACATGTTTAAATGTTAATGGGTGATGATTTTTGCTTATTCACTTGCAATTGTATGATGATATTCACTTGTTGTCCATATGATGCCCATTCTGGTTGTGGTTCTAGGATTTGTTTTCTCATTTAATTCTTTTGAGTTTGATGATGCATTAAATGTTCTTTTACTTCTTATACTTCTTATACATGTTTACTAACCATGTAGGGGCTTTGGTAAGTTTCAATTGAGTGTGGATAAGGAATCCACATTCAACTTCTATCCTTTCTCTTTTACAATTCCATTTTGTGTTTTGTTAAGCACTTATGTGCTTTCTTTTAATAACTCATCACTTTCCCCTTGTGAGTTACAATTCATCTTCTACTTTAGAAGTGAATTGTTTAATTCATTCTTTCTTTAGACTTTAGGTTGAAACCTCACAAACCTTTAGGATCACTCCCTTTAATCTTCAATTAGGATTGAGTCTTAGTCCACATAGGTTTTACCTTTTCTCCTCTCTTGAGTCTCTCTTCTCATCTCAAAGAAAATTCAAAACATATAATAAAGGTAGGCATTTATTGCATTTAGGCCTTTCATATAAAGAAAAGATTATAAGGGGTCTTCTCTTGTAATCTTAGAATGGGTAGCATATAGCCCATCTTGGGTCAATGTGTTAAACATTTGATCTTGTATGAGGGACTTAAATGCAATACTTGTTGAAGGTGCAAATAATAAAAAACTTCTTCATTTCTTAATCAACCAAAACACTTAATAAATACAAGTATGCTAGTGTGTTTGAACCTTGACAATTGGAACTAAGTGTGGGGGTCTTCTTCACTCTTAGTGTGCTTTCTTAACCATTCCATCTTGGAATGTGAGAATGTACACATTCCAATGACTAAGATTCAGATACACTGTCATATGCAAATAAATGGAAAAAACTTCTAAAAGACAAAAACAAACAATAACGTCTTTCCTTCGGGAATCCTTTTCTCATCTCATTCATTCCCAACGCACGAACGCGCTTCTACTCGTTCTCTTGCAAGACGGTAACGCACTCGGACCAGCGAGCCTGCAACACCTGAGCTAGAACGTTAGCCGTTCCCTAAAAAACACAAACAATCCATCCCTAGTGAGGGGAACTACGTCGCTCTGATTCTCATGCTCCCGATGAGATACGTAGGCAGTGGGGTAGGGCCCATGCGAGCACTTCTTTTATTTTCCCTACATTTGTTTCCCGTTCCTTTTCTTTTCTTTCTCCTTTCTTTCTTTCAGTTCCTTTTCCAGTATCCTTTCTTTACACCCTTTGATCGAAACAGCAAGCGTGGATCCCATCGGGTACGATGGACGCGTGGGGGTGCTAATACCTTCCCCGTGCGTAACCGACTCCCGAACCCAGTTCTCTTGGTCGTAAGACCATGCTTTTCCTTTCCTTCAGGTTTATGCGGTGTTTCCTTTCCCTCTCTTGGGATAAATACACATTGCTGGCGACTCTGTTTTGGTGCCACTTTCGCGTTTGTACTTGGATGAAAATCCCGGGAGCGACAGCTGGCGACTCTGCTGGGGATGATCCCAGAATCTCTGGTTTCCTTAGCGAGTCAATCCTAGCGCTTGTCTGCTTTTCTTTCATTTGGTGTTTACTGTTGTGCTATATGTTGCTGTTTATTTATTTTACTGTATTTACCGCATTTTAGCATTACATATCATATATTATATTGTGTTGCACTGTTTTGTCTGTTTGGCGGGATGGGTGTACTGAGAGATAAGCTCACTACACAGGCTTGAGTACACACATAGGAATTAGAGTGGATAGTCATGACGCTTGCGTGGTGGTGACCACGTATTGTTGTTCATGAGACCCACAACCAGACGAGGTTCTATCAGGAGCTTTCTGCTACTGCATGTTATGCAGGCCAGTGGTTATTCTCTTGAGGAACTGTCGACTCTGGTGACCATTCCCGAGGACTCAGTTGCGGCACTCCTCCCGAGATGTGACAGTGGCAGACCACATTCTGTGGCAAACCCATTGCACATCCTCGATCCGAGGACCCAATGCTGGGAACTTGCTATAGGACATCCCTTTTGAAGGAGAATCAGTGGAGGCACTCCTCGATTGGCGATAGTAATGTACCCCGAGGGATGAATGTACTATTGCTTCTCGACCTCAGTGCCAGAAGCTGAGGACCTTTCGTTTTGGAGAATCAGTTGAGGCCTCCTCGATTGATGATGATGCCAAACCAGAAATGGTGAACGTATCATCATTTCTCGACCTGAGAGCCCGGGATACTGAACATCCTAGTACCCACATGTGAGAAGGGCGGGTTGTTTACAGGTTTGCAGGTAACCATGACCTCCTACATACCCGGTTTTCTATCATCATTGCACAAAAAGGAAGTTTCATCCTATTGTATTCAGATGGTTCTTATCTATGGTTCTATATTAGTCTCAGAGCTACACTGACACCGTTCACAGTTCAGCACAGACACCTGATTACCTGATCACATTGCCCTTTGCATTGCATTATCATATCCTAACATACATGTTTATTCATTTCCAGGTGCATATATTACCCTTGATTCCAGTCATCAGGTCCCTGCAAAGATGAACACTAAAGAGAGGAAGAATATCATCAGCTATAAGTTCCTTACGCCTACTTTAGGCCCTATTATTATGCTGAAGGGAATGGCGAGTCCTGCAGTACGAGAAGCTTTTGAAGAGAAATATGGGTGGATTTTATCTATGGTCCGTAATGTCAGTGATTATGAAGCCAGAGGTCTCCATACGTTGATGCAGTTCTATGATCCGCCTCTGAGGTGTTTTGTATTTCCAGACTATGTGTTGGTTCCTACCTTGGAGGAGTATTCCAACATGTTGGGGATTGCTATCAAGGAGGAGCCCCCTTTCTTTGGATCAGTGGGGGATCTTGACTTTGGAAAGGTGGCTAGTGCTCTTTATTTGAGCAAATCAGAGTTAAGCGACAATGTCTCCAACAAAGGAAAGATTCGTGGTTACAAGTTGGAATATCTGATTAAGAAGGCCCAGGAAGCAGCCAAAGGCGAGAATTGGCTTGTTTTTAATGCTTTGCTAGCCCTTTGCATATATGGCATAGTGTTGTTTCCCAACGAGCCGGATTTCATTGATACGGACGCTATACGAATATTCCTGATGAAGAACCCGGTGCCAACGCTACTGGGAGATCTTCACTACTCGTTGTACAACCAAAACGAAAAGAAAAGAGGAGGGATAATTCGTTGTTGTGCACCCTTGTTCTATAAGTGGTTTGCAGGCCGTTTACCACAATCAGGGGCTTTTGTGGATTCCAAAGATTCTCTAGAGTGGAAACAGCGTTTAATGGGATTGGTGGCCAAGGACATCGTATGGGTAGATCATGGGCTGATTGGCAAGAATATTATCCACAGCTGTGGTAAGTTCCCTAACGTTCCACTGATAGGAAGATTGGGTGGGATTAACTACAATCCTTCTTTGGCCATTCGACAATTTGGGTATGCCCTGACAGGTCCGCCTATTAAGAGAGATGTGGAGGAGTCCCTCTATTTTCATACATCAGATGGGTGGGAAGCAGCACAGAAAGCTTCTGAAAGCTGGGGTAGCATACTGAAAAAGGGGAAAGTTACTCTAGGAAAGCCTAACAACCGGGTTTATCCAGCATATGAAGAGTGGGTGAAGAAAAGAGTTGAAGATTTTCTCTTGCCTTTTGGTAAGGCACCTCTTTTGTATCCGGAGAATGAGAAAGCAAGAAGCACTGCTACTGTGGAAGAAGTTGACAAGTTGCAAGCCTTGGTGAAAAAGCTCCAAGGAGAGAATTCCGAGTTGAGTAGCCATCTTCAGAATGCTCTACATGCCAACAAAGAGCTGGAGCGGAAAGCCCAAGATGCTGAACAAATCCTAACTGCAAAAGAAAAAGACTTTGCTGGAAGAGCCCAACATTTCCGGAAGATTAGTAAAGGTGCTGATGATGCTACGCAAGCCCACAAGCAAACCAAACAGGCGTTAGCACAGACCAAAGAAAAGTTAACAAAGTTTCAGCACGCTTGGGACGAAGTTAGGATAGAGAATGCTGAATTACAGGAACAGTTGCAGATTAAGGACGAAGAGCTTGAAAATGCGCATGAGCAGAGGAGAAAGTATCGGGAAAGCCTCGGTAAGAGTCAAGAACAGCTAGAAGAAGCTAGAGGTGAGCTGAGGAATACTAAGAAAGAGCTTGAGGAAGTCATGATAGAAAGGGAGATACTCAAGACGCAAGCTGGCATAAAGAGACACAAAGGAGTGTGTGATGACGAGGCTCTGATGCTGCATATGGGTTCTTTAACTGAAGCTCTTGAGAAAAGGGATGTCTTGATCAAAGAAATGATTGAAAAGCCGAATCATCAGCGTACCCGTATACTTTTTGAGGAGATCAAATACTCAAGTGATAAGCTGAAGGGTGTGGAATTGTCAGACTGATGTTCTTTTCCTTATATTTTGTTGTTAATGGTTACCATCAGGCTTGTTGATGGATCCATTTTTCCTTGTATTGCATTTGCGGTTGAACCTTTCTTAAATGTACTTGAATACTTTGTTGAATGAGTATGAGCAGTTTTATTCAGAATTATTCCTTATCAGATAGCTGCACACAAGCACATGACCACGACACGTCTCTTTATATCACAATTTCTGGTCTTCAGATTTCTGTGGTTGGATTGGAATCAGGGTATAAAGCACCTCGGAAATGACAAACATGGCATTGCATGGCATTGCATATCATTTTGCATTTTTTGTTACTTGCTTTTCAGGTACTCGTTGCAGGGACTCTAACCTTTACTTGGTTTCAGGCAGTATAGCGGAGAGTCATATTCACCGATATTCGACGCGAAGGAATCAAGTAAGAATCATGGATCAAGTACAAAGTGATTTGGCTGAAATGAGGGCGCGTATGGACCAGTTCATGACCCTCATGACTGGCATGGCGCAAAATCAGGAGAGATTGAGGCTTCTGGTAGAGCGTCCAGACAATGGGCCCGAAGGTGATCAGCATGACAATTCACAGGGACATGGCATTCCTCCTCCCGGTGGCAACCCTCCTCCTGGTGGTAACAATCGGGGTAATGGAAATGGTAGGCATGCTGGTGTTACTCTTGAAGATACTCTAGAAGACCAATTTACTCTGCTGGATGCTGATGTGGGTAATCAAGGGGATCGAAGGTATGATGAGTTAGCAGAGAAGATCAGGGCCATAGAATGCAAGAACTCTATGGGTATTGATGTTACCAGCTTGGGGCTGGTCTCAGGAGTCAGAATTCCCCCTAAATTCAAACCTCCCACTTTTGATAAGTATCACGGCAATGCGTGCCCCCAAACGCATCTTCAAGCTTACTTTGGGAAGATTTCAGCCCATACGGATGACGAGAAGCTATGGATGCACTATTTTCAGGACAGTCTGGCTGGGGCGTCCTTGACCTGGTACATGAAGTTGAATAGAGCTGCTGTGAAGAATTGGAAAGATCTGGCAGAAGCGTTCCTGAAGCAATACCAGTATAATATCGACATGGCGCCCAACCGCACCCAATTGCAGGGATTGTCCCAGAATGCCAAGGAGAGTTTCAAAGAATATGCACAGAGGTGGAGGGAAATGGCTGCCCAGGTCCAACCTCCCTTGTCAGACAGAGAAATGGCAGATATGTTCATGGGCACCTTGCAAGGGGCCTATCTGGATAGATTAGCTGCTTGTCCGTCAACTGGATTTGCTGATATTGTGATTGCGGGAGAAAGAATAGAAAGTCTGTTAAAGCTTGGAAAGATCCAGGATGTGAGTGGGGCTGGCTCTTCGGGGACGAAGAAACCGTTTGCTAGTAACCAGAAAAGAAGAGAAGGTGATACGAATGCTGTGTTTAGAGGACGAGGCAGAGGGCGTTCTCGAGCTTATTATCAGGTAGATGCTGTAACAATCCCCACACCGTCTATTCAGAAACAACAACCCCAACAACAAGTTCAACAGCAACAACCTTTTTTCCAGCAAAGGTCTAGACAGAGGGATCGTAAGATGGATCCTCTCCCTATGACTTATGCCACGCTGTTGCCCCGGCTACTCGAGTTAAAGTTGGTAGAACTCCGTACTATGAAAGCTCCGGTTGCTGGAAACCTGCCACCTAACTTCGATGCTAATGCTCGTTGTGAGTTCCACTCAGGTGCTCAGGGACACTCCATTGAAAAATGCTGGGCTTTCCATCATAAAGTACAAGATTTGATTGATGCTAAAGCCATCAATTTCTCTCCCGCTCCTAATATTACTCAGCATCCCATGCCTGATCATAGTGCAGCAAGTGTGTACGCTATTGAAGATGGGAGGAGATTGAATTTGGTGTTAGACGTTCATCAAGTGAAAACTTCTTTGTTGGTAGTAAAAGATCGTTTATTGAAGGGACAGGTGTTCCCGGGCTGTAATCAAGATTGCTCTGAGTGTATGAATCAGGAGAACGGCTGTGATAAGTTGAAGATGGGTTTACAGAATCTGATCGATGAAGGATGTCTACAGTTCTACAGAGTCGTGAAAGACACTGATGAGATATCAACCGTGACCATCTATTACACCCCCGCTGAGATTCAAATGCCGGTCAATGCAGCTCCCGTGGCGAGTGTTGCGCCAGAAGGGCCCAGTCCTGTCACTATAACGGTGCCAGGACCAATTCCGTTCACGTCCACGAAGGCTATCCCATGGCACTATGGGGCAGATGTATATTACGAAGGTAAAAAGCAAGAAGTTGAGTCGTCAGTCAGCCCAAATATTGGTAATGTAGGGGGTGTAGGGGGCTTTACAAGGAGTGGAAGGTTGTTCGCTCCCCAAACCTTGAGAAGTGATAAGGAGGTAGAAGCTGCAGCAAAGGCTAAGGGTAAACAGGTGGTTGAAAATGCGCCTACACCTGAAGCAGAGACAAAGATTACTTTTGATAAGGAAATGGAAGAATTTATGAAGATAATCAAGAAAAGCGATTATAAGATTGTGGACCAACTGAATCAGACCCCTTCAAAGATTTCAATCTTGTCACTATTGATGTGCTCTGATGCGCACCGGCAGGCGTTGTTGAAAGTATTGAAGAGTGCATACGTGCCACAAGAAATTACTGTTAATCAGCTCGAGGGCGTAATCTCCAATGTTAATGTTAGCCATGGTTTGGGCTTTACAAGTAGAGATCTGACTATTGAAGGAAGAAACCACAATAAGGCTTTGCATATCACGATGGAGTGTAAGGGCGCGGTGTTATCTCATGTACTGGTAGACACTGGTTCATCACTCAATGTCTTGCCCAAGAAGGCATTAATGAAGCTGGAAGTTGATGGTTTGATCTTAAGGCCTAGTGAATTGGTGGTCAGAGCATTCGATGGAACTAGACGATCTGTGTTTGGTGAGGTGGAATTGCCCGTACAAATTGGACCACAGGTATTCAAATCCACGTTCCATGTAATGGACATACAACCTGCATATAGCTGCCTATTGGGACGCCCTTGGATTCACGGAGCCGGGGCTGTTACTTCTACTCTACATCAAAAGCTGAAGTATGAGTTTGAAGGGCAGGTTGTGACAGTGTGTGGGGAAGAAGACATCTTTGTGAGTCATTTGTCTACGTTCAAGTACATTGAAATGGATGGGGAAATTCATGAGATGCTGTGCCAATCATTTGAAGCAGTCAACATTGACGATGCACCTGAGTCTTCTTCTGTACCGGTTGGGGCTGGTACCTCCATTTCATCTTACAAACAAGCTGTCGAAGTCGTCAGGGCAGGCAACGCCCAAGGTTGGGGCAGGTTGATAGAGACCCCAGTGAAGGAAGACAAATTTGGTATTGGTTATCATCCCTCTACAACTTCAGATGCGGGGAGCAGGGGACCCATTACTTTCAATAGTGGGGGAATTATCTACACGGACCAGTCTTGTGCAGCCACAGAGGATAGTGTTGACAGTGATTGTGACCTGGACAACTGGGTACGCCCTCATGTTCCGGGACAACAAGTGCAGAACTGGTTCGTTGAAGAAGTCATCCGGGTTACTCTTCAGACAGAGTAATTTTTCTTTGTTTTTTCTAACCATAATGCATGTCAAAATCTTGCGCTCTGCCCAAGGCGTATAGATTCATTTGTAGGGCCACCATGGTTGCATTTGCAATGTTTAATCATTAATAAAGGACGTTTTGCAATCAAATTTTGTTCTCTGTCTTTCAGTTTTTATTTTTGCACAAAAAAAAAATAAATAAAATGGCAATGTTTCATTTTCTTTTGTTTTGCTTAAAAATAAATTCTAAAATAAGGCATGAACCCGTTCATGCAGACTTGATCCTCCGGATACCACTGATAACGATTTTGATATGGCCATGTATGACTTTGACAATCCGATTTATCAAGCCGAAGAAGGGGATGAGAAAGATTGTGAACTTTCTGAAGAACTGGCCAGATTGTTGAAACAAGAGGAAAGGGTCATCCAGCCTCATCAGGAGACTGTAGAAATCATCAATATTGGTACCAAGGACGCCAAGAAAGAGATCAGGATTGGTGCCAGCTTGCAAGCAGATGTGAAGCAAACTTTGACGGAAATGTTGCGCGAGTATGTTGACATCTTCGCCTGGTCGTATCAAGACATGCCGGGGTTGGATACGGATATTGTCGTGCACAGGCTGCCATTAAGAGAAGAATGTCCGCCAGTCAAGCAGAAACTTCGTCGGACTCACCCCGACATGGCTTTAAAGATTAAGGAGGAAGTCCAGAAGCAGTGGGATGCTGGTTTTCTTGCCGTGACAAAATATCCTCCGTGGGTAGCCAATATCGTGCCAGTACCGAAGAAAGATGGAAAAGTGAGAATGTGTGTGGATTATCGAGATCTTAATAAAGCTAGCCCGAAAGATGATTTTCCACTACCTCATATTGATGTGCTGGTCGATAATACAGCTCAGTTTTCAGTGTTCTCATTTATGGACGGTTTCTCCGGGTACAACCAGATCAAGATGGCACCTGAAGACATGGAGAAGACCACGTTCATTACTCCGTGGGGTACATATTGTTATAAAGTAATGCCTTTTGGGTTGAAAAACGCAGGGGCAACGTACCAGCGGGCGATGGTGACATTGTTTCATGACTTGATTCATAAGGAGATCGAATGTTATGTAGATGATATGATTGCCAAGTCGAGAACAGAAGAGGAACATCTGGTTAACCTGAAAAAGCTGTTCGAAAGGTTGAGAAAGTTCTGTCTGAGATTAAATCCAAACAAGTGCACGTTTGGGGTGCGTTCTGGAAAGTTGTTAGGTTTCATTGTGAGCGAAAGAGGAATCGAGGTTGATCCTGCCAAGGTGAAAGCAATACAAGAAATGCCTGAACCGAGAACAGAAAAAGAGGTTCGTGGTTTCTTGGGTAGATTGAACTACATTGCAAGGTTCATATCTCACCTGACAGCCACGTGTGAGCCAATATTTAAATTGTTAAGGAAAGATCAAACGGTCAGGTGGAATGACGATTGCCAATTGGCATTCGATAAGATAAAAGAATACTTGCAGGAACCTCCGATTCTAATGCCTCCAGTTGAAGGGAGACCGCTGATAATGTATCTGACAGTGCTTGAAGGTTCCATGGGTTGTGTTCTCGGTCAACATGACGAGACAGGTAGGAAGGAGCATGCTATTTACTACCTGAGCAAAAAGTTCAATGATTGTGAGTCCCGATACTCAATGCTTGAAAAGACATGCTGTGCGCTTGCATGGGCCGCTAAGCGATTGAGGCAATATATGGTTAGGCACACGACCTTGTTGATTTCAAAAATGGATCCTATCAAGTACATTTTCGAGAAACCAGCATTGACAGGCAGAGTTGCACGGTGGCAAATGGTCTTGACAGAGTATGACATTCAGTACACTTCACAAAAGGCCATCAAAGGAAGTATCTTGTCTGACTATCTTGCGCAACAGCCGATTGATGATTACCAACCCATGAAATTTGACTTCCCTGATGAAGACATCATGTTTCTCAAAGCTAAAGACTGTGAGGAACCACTCCCGGAGGAGGGGCCAGACCCTGAATCCAAATGGAGTCTGATGTTTGATGGGGCTGTCAATATGAATGGGTGCGGAGTTGGAGCAGTTCTTATCACGCCGGAAGGTGTTCATGTGCCTTTCACTTCCCGAATAACTTTCGGATGCACCAATAATGAAGCAGAGTACGAAGCTTGTATAATGGGGATCGAGGAGGCGATTAATCTACGGATTAAGACCCTTGATATATTCGGTGATTCAGCTTTGGTAATCAATCAAGTGAAAGGGAGTTGGTACACGCACCAAGCAAATCTAGTGCCGTATAGAGATTATACGAGGAGATTGCTGACATTTTTCACAACAGTGAAACTGTACCATATTCCTCGAGATGAGAATAGGTTCGCGGATGCCTTGGCCACTTTGTCTTCCATGATCAAAGTGCAAGGATGGAACCATGTACCTAAGATTGAGGTATCCCGCCTTGACAGACCAGCATTTGTGTTTGCGGTCGATGCAACGTCTGATGACAAGCCATGGTTTCATGACATTAAGTGTTTCTTGAAAAGTCAAGAGTACCCGCCCGGGGCATCGTCCAAAGACAGGAAGACGTTGAGAAGGTTAGCCGGTAGTTTCTTCTTGAATAAAGACGGCGTGCTGTATAAAAGAAATTTTGACACGGTCCTGCTTAGATGTGTGGATAGACATGAAGCAGACTTGTTGATGATTGAAGTGCACGAAGGCTCTTTCGGTACCCATGCCGGAGGGCATGCAATGGCTAAAAAGTTGTTAAGATCGGGATATTATTGGTTGACTATGGAGTCAGATTGTTGCAAATATGCCCGCAAATGCCATAAATGCCAGATCTATGCAGATAAGGTGCATGTGCCTCCAAATCCGTTGAGTATCATGTCGTCGCCTTGGCCGTTTGCCATGTGGGGCATTGATATGATCGGAAAGATTGAGCCTACAGCTTCCAATGGTCATCGTTTCATCTTGGTGGCAATTGATTACTTCACCAAATGGGTTGAAGCTGCATCCTATGCCAATGTTACAAAACAAGTGGTCGCTCGTTTCTTAAAACGGGATATCATTTGCAGATATGGAGTTCCCGAAAGAATCATTACTGATAATGGTTCTAATTTGAACAATAAGATGATGGCTGAGTTATGCCGGGACTTCAAAATCGAACATCACAATTCTTCTCCGTACCGCCCAAAGATGAATGGCGCGGTCGAAGCGGCCAACAAAAATATCAAGAAGATTGTGCAGAAGATGGTTGTCACGTACAAAGATTGGCATGAGATGTTACCATTTGCTTTGCATGGGTATCGAACGTCGGTACGCACGTCCACTGGGGCAACCCCATTCTCACTTGCATATGGTATGGAGGCAGTGCTACCGGTTGAAGTAGAAATTCCGTCCCTCAGAGTTATGATGGATGTTAAGCTAGATGAAGCTGAATGGGTACGAGCCAGATATGATCAGCTGAGCCTTATTGAGGAAAAGCGATTGGCGGTTGTATGTCATGGGCAATTATACCAGCGCAGAATGAAGCAGGCATTTGACCAGAAGGTGCGTCCTCGGGTTTACAAAGTCGGAGATGTGGTACTCAAAAGGATCCTTCCTCCCAATACAGATCGCAGGGGCAAGTGGACTCCTAACTATGAAGGTCCATTCGTGGTTAAAAAGGTCTTTTCGGGCGGAGCTTTATTGCTTACAACCATGGATGGCGAAGACTTTTCATCCCCTGTCAACTCGGACGTAGTCAAAAAATACTTCGCATGAATAGACCCGCTGGATAATAAAAATAAAAAAATCCAGGCAAAAAAGGGCATCCCGGCGAACCAAAAACAGAATAAGGTTCGGGCAAAAATTAGGGATATAATTGAAAAAAGATTTGTACACCCGGTAAGTTGAAAACCCGAAAGGGCAACTTAGGCAAAAAAGGGTATCCTGGTGGATCGAAAACCTGAAAGGGCGGTCCACACAAAAGAGGGATTTAAGCGAATGACTATGGTCTGAGTTATCTGTACCCATCACCGTTTGAACAACTGACGTTCTGAAGGATAGGAATCGGTCTGATCATTCCTCAGAAGGCAAGGTCGGGGAGTTTTGAAGACATACTGGTCATAACAGAATGGAAACTCAGTGGAATTCCGTTTTCACATTGCCATTAGGATAGTTTCTTTTCTCAATTTTCAGCGATCACCTCTTTCCAGGGATTGCTTCCGGATGTAATTGCTTATTCTGGGCTCTCAGTCAATAAATTGAATTTCAATAAAAAGCTTTCTATTTTTGTTTTATTGCTTTGTTTGCAAAAACGTCCTAATTTTTGATAAAACATTGCATTTGAAAACATGGCAGCCTTGCAATAACATGCGCAAAAAAAAACATTTGAAATTACTTCGAATGTTGAATACTCCCGGATGGTGGATTCTAGCCACGCAATATTCGGGGCATGTGGGCATATTCTTTTGTTGCAGGTAGCAGGTGCAGATGATTTTAAGCACAAGACCAGCAATAAATCACCCCATGCAAAAGACTGGGGCAGTTATGGGTAAGGAGATCGGCGTTCATCGTTCGGTCGACGATTGTTCATAACGGGTCGATATCAGTGAATTAAGTTCAACTGGGTACCGTTGCATCTTATTAAGTCGATTCTCTTATTCAGTCCTTCCAACAGCTACAAGCTTTTCTATGTCGATAACAGTCACAGGTTCCCCAAAAGAGTGGTCTCGTCGACACCGAAACTGATGGTCATTATCCCCAGCGAAGTCACAAGAGTTTGAAGAGGCTAGATCTTCTGTAAAATCCTCTTATGACATCCTCTTCGGGGAAGAATTGTTGTTTTGTCCAAGCATGGGGCATGTTTGTTTCCCCAGCATGAAGTGTTGATCATCCCCAGTAGAGTTTGAGGACAGTTGGTCTTCTGTAAAATCCTCTCAAAAGGCATTCTCCAGCACGAGACGTTTTAAAGCAGTTTCCTCCAGCAGAGTTTGTTATAAACTCGTCATCCCTAACGGAATTGTCTAAAGGGAAGCTCGCCTAACATGGGGCATTGTGGTACTTATCCTAAGCTTGACAGTCATATTCTTCAGCAGACTACTGTGGATTTGCTTTGGGTTTCCCCAACAGATCTCTAAGGACTCTTTCCTAGCAAGTTGCAGGGGAATGTTCTAACCAGGATTTGCATATCCCTGGCAGAGTAGCCCTGATACCCAGCAAGATCGTATCTCTGGTCATGGTATCCCCACAAAGGTCAGCATCGAATCTTGTCAGCAACTCCCAGCTGAGTTGTTGTTCTTCCCGCAGAGGTTTATCAGATCGACAAAATCTATTCCTCAACAAGGATGGTACAGTCTTTCCCCAGCCAGGTCAGAAGGTTGATAACCCCTATAAAGGGTCTTGGATTGGATAGATCCTCAAGCAGAGTTTTTTATGACTCTTCCTCCCTAGCAAGACGCCATGCAAAGAAATTCTCATCCCCAGCGGAATCGCTGTGACCAGAATTCATTCCCCTAACAGATGAAGTGATTCCTGGCAGATTTATTATTCTTCAAGTCCAATTTATTTTTGGCAAGCTTGACAATTCGAAGCAGACGGATTGTTCATTCATTCTCCAGTAGAGAGGTTATCCTTTCAGGAGTCTCCAAAGTCAAATCATTGGTCTTTGTTCCTCAGCAAAGTCGGCAGAGATGTCTGACACGGATGCAGAGTGTAATCCAGTATAGGAATTTTGCGAAAGTCCACCCGTAGTGTGGCAAGCCAGTAGTCGTCTGGCATTGTTAAAAGACGTTAGCAAAGTCCAATAGTGGATTGGCAAAAGTCCGTCTTCGGGTGGCAAAAGTCCAACAGTGGATTGGCAAAAGTCCGTCTTCGGGTGGCAAAAGTCCAACAGTGGATTGGCAAAAGTCCGTCTTCGGGTGGCAAAAGTCCAACAGTGGATTGGCGAAAGGTCCATCTAAGGGTGGCATATTCTAAAAGTCCAACAGTGGATTGGCAAAAGTCCATCTTCGGGTGGCAAAGCAGCTAAAAGTCCAACAGTGGATTGGCAAAAGTCCGTCTTCGGGTGGCAAAAGTCCAACAGTGGATTGGCAAAAGTCCGTCTTCGGGTGGCAAAAGTCCAACAGTGGATTGGCGAACAGTCCATCTAAGGGTGGCATATTCTAAAAGTCCAACAGTGGATTGGCAAAAGTCCGTCTTCGGGTGGCAAAAGTCCAACAGTGGATTGGCAAAAGTCCATCTTCGGGTGGCACGAAGCTGCAAAGTCCACCAGTAGTGTGGCAGGCCAGTAGTCGTCTGGAGTTGCATAAAAGACATTATCAAAGTCCACCAGTGGTGTGGCAGGCCAGTAGTCGTCTGGCGTCGTTCAAAAAGACATTTCTAAAGTCCACCAGTAGCGTGGCAGGCCAGTAGTCGTCTGGAATTGCATAAAAGACATTATTAAAGTCCACCAGCAGTGTGGCAAGCCAGTAGTCGTCTGGTGTCGTTCAAAAGACAGATTTTTCCGACGACGTTCATTGAAGATTCAATCCAGAAGTCTCATTGGGTTTATATCCCTTTTCTTTTTCATCATCCAGAGCAAATTTTTGGTTATATTTTGGTATTCAATCACTATATACCTTGAAAGTCCGAAAGCAATTGCTTTCAGGCATTCAGGTCTACAGCGCTTGAATAGGGGCAACTGTAATACCCCAAAATTTGCTCTCCCTTTTTGGCATCATAGCATGGCATTATCATTTATCATACCATATCCATCTCATTAGCATTACATTGCATTTAAAATAGAAAAAATTGAAGCATGGCATCCTTCTTACCATCAGGGCATGTGATCAGGTGGAGGGTGGGCAATCAAGAGATCATTCAAAGCACAAAAGGTCAATCAAGTGCCCTCAGGGCAAGCCAAGAGGTCTTTCATGTCTCATACCATCTCAATTGATTATCCACAACCTCAAGGATAAGAGATACAATGGGAGATTGAAGCATTACATCTTTCACTATGCAAGAGGTTCAAAAACTGAAGGAAAACCCTCAAAAGAGATAGCTCATTGATCCAAAATCATCCTCAAAAGGTATATATCATCATCCTTTAAGAAGGTACACAACATACTCTGAGGAATTTGAAATTGAAGACTGCACATTTTTCTCCTAGGAGGTGGGCACCAAAACTAGGGTTTCCAATTAAATCAGGGAATCTTTGATTTTTTGAACAAAACTTGATGTCATGGTATTCCATATGTCCTTAAGTGTATGTATGTGGAAAATTGCATCTCATTTGGTTTTAGAAGTGGTTCAATTGGAAGAAAGATCAAGAATCAGAGAAATTGGGGCAAAGTCAAATAATCAGAGGAAAAAGTCAACTCTTGACTTTTTGAGCCCAAAATCATGAAATTCATGTTACCTATGTCCAATGTACAAAATTTGGTCAAGAAAATCCAAAGGAATCATGAAAAAATCAAGAGGTGGAAAGTTGCCATTTTTGGAAGAGGAAGGGTTACTAAAAATAGCAAGTTTTGGCCATTTTGCATCAGAGTTTGAACCAAGGCCATTTAAAATTGAAGCACCAAATGAAAATTCCACTCGGCCACAACAAAAGATCTTGTTTTAAGCTTCAAATCCATGTGTGGAACATCTCCATTGGATAACAATTGAGTGAGATATGATTGATCAAAGTTTGAGCAAAGTAGGTTCAAAACTAGGTCATGACCAAGATTTTCAGGGCACGCGCGCAGTCATTTTAACAAACAGTTGGTGTGCCATATATTCGCCTATTTTTCTCATGGTTAAAGGCCTCAAATGAAAAACTTGTCAACATCAATATTGTTCCTTGCAATGCCCTCTTCAATGTTCATGTTGGGCAAAATTTCATCTGATCAAGTTATGATGGAGAAATAGTGGCCTCAAGTCATGGTAATCATGCTGAAAATCCAGGTGCCAAGATGCCTTGTCAACCAACCAGTTGCCACGCCCCATCACCAGTTCCCAAACTTGTGTATTCCAAGTCATTTTTCAACCTCTTCCAAGCCTTATTTCAATTCATTTTTCATACCAAGCATGTCCTCTTACATCCCCTCTTTCAAATGAATCCAAAAACTCACCAAACCAATCATTGAGTAGAGAGGAAAACATCATCAAATCACCATATCTCCATTGTTCTCAACTGTCATAAAAAATCAGAAACAGAACCAATGTTGTTGATGTTGTGGTTACAAGATTGCACGTGCATTATTCATACCAGCTATCCATTGCCTTTTTAAACCAAACACATTTCATACACACCATAGCACGTGCCTCATTATGCATGAAAGTAGAAATAACAAGCTTGCTGAACAAGTTTTGTGATACAACAGCCTTTCCATTCAATTCATTTCACCTCCACCATAGTTTGTTATGAACCAGCCACACCATATCATGGCTCTCCCTAACTAACTTGACTCAGTTAGTTAGGGATGACTCACTCAAACCATTGTGACTCAGTTAACCTCACTCAGTTTAACCTTGGTTAACTCACACTATAAAACCAAATTTCACTCACATTTCTAAAAAAACGACTCATTTTCTCACATTCACTTCAGAATTCCCCTCTCATTCTCTCTGATTTTGCTCATCTTCTTCTCCACGATTTCAACTCCATTGTGCTCCCATTGATCATTGCTTGGGGTGGTTGAATCAAGAGCAACAAGAACAACTCCATTTCTGCAAGTTCAGCATCATTGCAAGCTTCAACATCCTTCATCTATTTACGAATCCATAGCATTTATTTTGCTAAGTTTGAAGATCTAGAAGCTCAGCATATCAAGCTTTCCTCTGGTTTTTCTCAACATCTCCAATTGCTCCACATTTTCAGGTTTCATCATTCAACTTTGCTTCAGTTGATTTTCATTAATTTTAGCTTGTTTTTGTTAATTTAAGCTTGATAGAAGCTCTGCTTACTCCGGCTAGTTGATAGAGCTTCTTAGAAGCCTAGATCCAAAACTTAGGGCATGATTTAATCTCCTCTGTTCTCTATGTGTGTGCTTGGTATGTGAAAAACAATTGTGAATTCTTAATCTACGTGAGCTCAGCTTCATTTTGGTATAAAATTTGTGCATTTCTGGGACATGTGTGAGTTGCAGACGGTGGTGGTGTGACCGGAGAAGGTGACCGGAGGTCATCTCCGGCCGGTGACTTCAATAGCTAGGGTTTTTTCACGTTTTAATCGTGTCCGTTCATTTTGCGCGATCGTGTGGCTTGTATGGTGACAGCACATTAAAAGGCATGTGCTTGTCACATGCGTATTTTCTGAATCCACTTAAACATTGTGTGGCATGGTACATGGTAGTGAGTGTGCGTCCTCATCCGCGTGTGTTGGATCTGCGTACTTTGACTTTGGCTTGACCTTGACTTGATCTAATGGCTATTGATGAGTCAATTTTGTTGACTGGAGTGCATGGTTACTATGGTGTTTTGCGCGTAATTGGACCTATGACAGATTGTTATTTACACCCCACGCTTCTAAGGCCCAAACGAATTGAACTATGGATTTGCTATGTTTGCACCCCATTCACATTGCATTTCATATTTTATTTTCATTTTTGCTACACGTTTCATAATTGATTTTTAAAAATATCAAACATCATCATAAAATTCCACAAAAATTCATGAGCATCATTAAAACATTTAGGAAATTTTCCATGATTTTATTTCTTGATTTTATGACCTTTTTACCCCTGGTCCATAATTTTCTTTGAATTTCCATTTAGATGCATTCTAAGCATGATACATGAATTTGTTTAATTTTGTTCTTGCTCATTACCAACTGTTTTGACATGATTCTTTTTGCATTGATTCACTAATACATTGAAGCATGTTAGATGATTTTTGTTTGATTTTTTAGGTCACTTTATTACATGTTTTGATGCCTATATTTGCACCACTTTGCATGGTGTTTCAATTTGACCTAATTGCTTTGTTTGAAGTCATTTTGCTCTGAATTTTTACATGCTATCTTGATGTATGATGCATTTCTGACCTAGGCATTCCAATAATATGCTGGCATAATTTTCATGAATCCATTTGGTTTTTTTTTGATGCATTACATTGGAAGTATAATACATGTCCTGTCATTTTAACTTTAGTGCATGTTTGCATGAATTCTCTTGTGCATATTTGTATGAGCATTTGCATAGTTGTGTGAGTCATTCATATGATATTATAGGTCTTTGATACACATTATAGGTCATCTTTACATGTTCATTTCAATTTGAACTTTGTGCATCATTAACATGTATTGTTTGCACTTTCTTTTTGAACTTTCATTTCAATTCTTCTTATATTACTTCTTGAATGTCTTGAAGTTGATTCATAAATACTTTTGAGATGCTTATAAACCATTTTCCATTTAGTTTCAATTCTGGTTGTTGATTTACATGTTCCATTTATGCATGTCCTCTTCATTTCTTTCCATCTTTCATCTACCCCTTCTTCTTGTAACATGTTTAAATGTTAATGGGTGATGATTTTTGCTTATTCACTTGCAATTGTATGATGATATTCACTTGTTGTCCATATGATGCCCATTCTGGTTGTGGTTCTAGGATTTGTTTTCTCATTTAATTCTTTTGAGTTTGATGATGCATTAAATGTTCTTTTACTTCTTATACTTCTTATACATGTTTACTAACCATGTAGGGGCTTTGGTAAGTTTCAATTGAGTGTGGATAAGGAATCCACATTCAACTTCTATCCTTTCTCTTTTACAATTCCATTTTGTGTTTTGTTAAGCACTTATGTGCTTTCTTTTAATAACTCATCACTTTCCCCTTGTGAGTTACAATTCATCTTCTACTTTAGAAGTGAATTGTTTAATTCATTCTTTCTTTAGACTTTAGGTTGAAACCTCACAAACCTTTAGGATCACTCCCTTTAATCTTCAATTAGGATTGAGTCTTAGTCCACATAGGTTTTACCTTTTCTCCTCTCTTGAGTCTCTCTTCTCATCTCAAAGAAAATTCAAAACATATAATAAAGGTAGGCATTTATTGCATTTAGGCCTTTCATATAAAGAAAAGATTATAAGGGGTCTTCTCTTGTAATCTTAGAATGGGTAGCATATAGCCCATCTTGGGTCAATGTGTTAAACATTTGATCTTGTATGAGGGACTTAAATGCAATACTTGTTGAAGGTGCAAATAATAAAAAACTTCTTCATTTCTTAATCAACCAAAACACTTAATAAATACAAGTATGCTAGTGTGTTTGAACCTTGACAATTGGAACTAAGTGTGGGGGTCTTCTTCACTCTTAGTGTGCTTTCTTAACCATTCCATCTTGGAATGTGAGAATGTACACATTCCAATGACTAAGATTCAGATACACTGTCATATGCAAATAAATGGAAAAAACTTCTAAAAGACAAAAACAAACAATAACGTCTTTCCTTCGGGAATCCTTTTCTCATCTCATTCATTCCCAACGCACGAACGCGCTTCTACTCGTTCTCTTGCAAGACGGTAACGCACTCGGACCAGCGAGCCTGCAACACCTGAGCTAGAACGTTAGCCGTTCCCTAAAAAACACAAACAATCCACCCCTAGTGAGGGGAACTACGTCGCTCTGATTCTCATGCTCCCGATGAGATACGTAGGCAGTGGGGTAGGGCCCATGCGAGCACTTCTTTTATTTTCCCTACATTTGTTTCCCGTTCCTTTTCTTTTCTTTCTCCTTTCTTTCTTTCAGTTCCTTTTCCAGTATCCTTTCTTTACACCCTTTGATCGAAACAGCAAGCGTGGATCCCATCGGGTACGATGGACGCGTGGGGGTGCTAATACCTTCCCCGTGCGTAACCGACTCCCGAACCCAGTTCTCTTGGTCGTAAGACCATGCTTTTCCTTTCTCTCAGGTTTACGCGGTGTTTCTTTTCCCTCTCTTGGGATAAATACACATTGCTGGCGACTCTGTTTCGATGCCACTTTCGCGTTTGTACTAGGATGAAAATCCCGGGAGCGACAAATACCACTCAAATAACCATCCTAACACATCATAAATCATCCATTGGAGGTGTTCAAACCTTCATCCACATTGCACAACCACAAAATCAGAAAGTCAACCTCCAAAACCTCAAATTTTGACTTTTTTTGCATTTTACAAGCCATGTCTTGATTCAGTCACTTTCAAGACCAAACAAAGCTTCAAATACACTCCAAATATCATCCTCAAACTGTCCCAACTGGTTTCCCTCAACTGGAACACCATTTGAGTGAGTTACCATTTTGGTCATTTTTGCCACTTTTGCAAGAAAGAGCCAACTCTTGTTCCTGAGGTTTCGAGCTGGTTTTGATCATCCTAAAAGCTTCTAAGGGATCAATCAAGAGTGTTTAAAGCATTGGATTACTTCTGGCACAAGGATCTTGACAGTTAACACAAGGAGCTTCAAGAGGTAAGTGCATCACAACTTGAACTCTTAAAAATATGCATTGCTTTGATGTCCATTGATCATGGACATATCATACATATCATATGTGTTGTGTTTGAACCAATTTACCATGCTATTATTGCTTGTATGATAAGATAGCATAGAACATGTAAATCTTGGCCTATTTTGAAACCACTATCGGGTTTTAAAATGGGGACATCTTTAGAAAAATCTAAAAGCACCATTGAATTCCTCATGAAATTCTAGGTAGGATCCATCTAAATTTTGTCCAAATCCATGGAGAAATGAGGGAGTTATGACCTTCATGCAAGAGGCACAAAAATTTAATTATTTTTTATTGGTTCTTTTTTTGAAAATCCACAAAAATGTTGAAATATTTTATTCCACAAAAAAATTGAATTTATATTATTTATTTAATATATTTTGAATTTTTGCAATTAATTTCATTTTATTTGTTTTCAAACATTTTTAAAATGAGATTTCCACCTTGATTTTTCAAAACCAATTGAATTTCAAGCCTTCATGTGATTAAACATGATTTTTAAAAACATTTTTCAAAATTTACAACTTGTTTTTTTTCAATATATTTGGTATTTTATATCATTTATTACTTATTTTTCTTTGAAAATTATATTTATAAAAGAAATTAGGGTTTCCTCTTGATCAAACTACTTTTCAAAGACACTTTTGGGCCTCTAATAGAGTGTAAGACCCATCCCTTGTCCCACACAAACCATTTTGGGCCTCAGTCATTGAATAAGTCCCAGTACATTTTTAAAAATCTCGGCGCGATCGCCGTTTTAAAACGACTTTAAATTGGGCCTCCCTTTGGTTGTAAGTCCTATTTCTCTTCTTTTTTAAAATAATTTTTTGGACATCTAAAAGAGTGTAAGACCTGTCCCTTTGTAAACAAACCATTTTGGGCCTCAGTCATTGTATAAGTCCCGACACGATTTTCAAAATGACGGTGCAATCACTGTCTTTCATTGGGCCTCTCCTTGAGTTGTAATCCCCATCTTTTGTATAAAAATAAACCTTGGGCCTCTAATAGAGTGTAATACCTACCTCTTTTGTAAATACAATAAATTTGGACCTCAGTCATTGTATAAGTCCCTCGGTGATTTTCAAAACTATCACGCGATCGTCGCCTTTTCAAAGGAATTCATTTGGGCCTCTCCTTTAGTATAAGCCTCAAGCTTCCTTTTAAAACAACTTTCTTTTTTATTTAGATTCAAATTCATAGTTATTATCAAAACTTCCTTCAATTTCTTGAATAACTAACCATACAACTGTGTTTTTAATACTGAAAGCTTGCTCATCTGTAAGTTCTACCAACTTTCTTTACATACCTTCTTATATATATATATATATATATATATATATATATATACTTGCTTAGAGTTTTCCCCGATAATTAGGTCTAGGATTAGATCAAGCCGGTGGTCACTCTTTCAACACAGTCAAAACTAGTTCCCCATAGGAAATTCTAGATACAGTCTTGCCTCCTTTTGGTGAAACTTTTCTCAAGACTGTCACAACTTAGAAATTTGTACAGGAAATTCATTTCCCCAGAGAGGATTAATTCCCAGTGAAACCTCTCTTGAATTTCTTCAAACTCTAGAACTGTTCACTAAAGAAAGGATTATTCCCGGTGAAACCTTTCTTGAACTTTTCTTAGGTTTTGATCCACAGGCTTCCTAAAAGCATCCCTAGCCTCCTCTTGGGCTTTGTACAAGGACCCTCAGGTTTCTTAGAAGTTCTCAGCCTCCTCTTGGGCTTAGTACAAGGACCCAAAGGACCTCCTACAGGTATAGGACAGAACCTAGTCATCATTTGTTAGAGTAGTCCTCTAAAGAGTCAAAACATCAGACCAACTTAGGGTTGATTTCTCATCCCTTAAAACATCAGCCTCCTCTTGGGCATCACACAAAGATAAACCTTTTCACACCAGTAGACTTGGACAGTCTCACCTCCTTTTGGATCTCAAAGAAACCCTCAAGTTTCCTAAAAGCATAGGAAAAACCCTGATCATTTCATCAATTTCCAACAGAGTTAAAACCTCCACAGGTTTCAAAACTCAATCTTTAAACTCTTACTTTAAATTTCCCCAGCTAGGGTCAAATTACTACCAGTAAACACTCAGAAAATCAGAACCTCAAAGCATCTGATATTTCAACTCTTCTGCAATCCTCAGCAAGAGTTGATTCCCCAATTTGGACCTGTCTCTGGATCTCAAAAATCCTCATCATAAGCTAGTATCCTCTTAGGCTTCATATACGAAATTCCCTAGTCAGCCTCCTCTTAGGCTTTGTATAATGATCTTCCCTCGGCCCTTTTAGCCTCAATCTTGGGCTTTGTATAAGACACATATAAATATTCTCCAGCTGAGTCAGTCAAACCTTTTAGCCTCAATCTTGGGCTTTGTACAAGACACATATAAAACCTCTCCAATGGAGTCATTTCTTTTAGCCTCAATCTTAGGCTTTGTACAAGACAGACAAAATATTCCCCAGAAGAGTCAATTCCTTCTAGCCTCCTCTTAGGCTTTATATAATGATCTCCCTAAGCATAGTCAATCTCTCTTCAGCCTCAATCTTGGGCTTTGTACAAGACAGAAATAAAACTCCCTAAATAGAGTCAACCTTTTAGCTTCAACCTTGGGCTTTGATCAAGGCACGCATAAAAATCATCATCCTCTCAAAGGAAATAAAAAATCTCTCTACAGGAAGACATTTCTCTGTACAATCACACATCAAAACAGACAATCAAACAAACCCTAATCCTAGATAATTGTTGTAAGTGGCACACTTGTTGATTCAAAAATCCTAGCTGTTGTCCATCTTTTATCCTGGTAAACTCCCCTCTTTCATCTAATTGCTGCAAGTGGAAAGCCTCTGGATTATTTACATCTAAGCCAATGTCCCTCTCTTAGCATGAAAGACTCCTAAGGAAAAATGGCATTGCTCTACACTAAGTTAAAGTTTCCTCCTTCAGGACACCTCCCCTATAAAGGAAATTATGGCATTGCTGGACTCCACGTATTCTAGTTAAAGTAATTCTCCTTTATAATCAGTTACCCAACAACTGTGATAAACAGATGAGATATCTCCCTTTTGAGATGACAAATTCTCTCTCAATCAAACCATCTAGCTTCAATCTTGGGCTTCGAATATGACACAAATAGCCTTTAGCTTCAATCTTGGGCTTCGAACAAGACACAAATAACCTTTAGCTTCAATTTTTGGCTTTGAACAAGACACAAACATCTTTTTCCTTCCATAGAAATAGGAGGAACTACGATTGCTCTGATTTCCCTGTTTTCTTTAATGGGAATATGTAGGCATAAGATTGCAAAATCTTAGCGAGCACACATAACAAAAACTTTAGGTCTAGTACCTTATCAAAAACATCAGAAAACCCAAAAAATAACAAAAATACTCTCTCATTATTCCCAAAGGAGAAACTTTCCCGATTTATGACAGATAAACACCAGTAAGTAGATAACAGAAGAAAATGCCAAACAATCTATGGATAACCATATATAGGATGGGTAATTGACAACTCCCTATTGTATAACCTGATCCCGGACCCCCAATCTCTTAGCATTTGTTAAAGAAAACATTTGCGTGCAAGGTTAGTTTTAGATAGCTTCCCTTTCCTTTCTAGCTTCATAGGATAAATAAGAAATCAGAGAGTAGCACCCAATTCTAACTAATGCGGTAAGGTGGTCGCGTCACCGACAAAAATCGCACGCTACAGAAAAATGGCGACTCTGCTGGGGACCTAAATTAGGATTATAATTTCTGAGAGGTCTAGGTTATTTAGCATTTTCTATACTATATACTATATATATATTTACTGTTATTCCTACTTGATATCCGTGTTTATTTTTCTGTCAAATGGGAATGCGATTGATACGCATGTGGAAAGTTTGAGAGAACATTAAGATAAGGGTGGCATAGACAGGAGACATTTATAGGGAGTGAATCCCGAACAAGCTATCCTGATAGCCCACCAAATCAGTCGAGGTACCCATACGGAAGTATCGATGTTGAACGACCGATTGTCGTGAAAGCATTGTCTTTCCTAGTGTGGTACCTATGACCCTGAGGATTTAGTAGACATTAACCATATGACCATTTGGTAGTTCGGTAACTATCGAGAATAGTTGATACGCGATACTACACTTAAATAAGATTAATCCTAGGATATTACAGCTCGCTCGAGTGAATCAGCTTGCTGTTGATATCCCTAGGGGGGTCAATGATTTTGGGAACCTTAGAACCCGTTCTACAGGTACAAAAAATTGACCAAAATAGTACAACCTTTGGGGATGGGTAGAGCCATGACTCCATGCTCGTGACGTTGAACCCTTGAACCCATGTTTTCAAATGTTTTTGTGTACTGCATTCATGCATTCATCTAAAAAACTCTTTCAAACAAGAAAAAAAATCTTCTTTTTCAAAATAAACTAAAACAATAATTGTAAATATCAGAGATTGCGTTATGGATTTCGGTAGAAGAAAGACGCACAAGTACACCTTCAAGGCTCCGAAACTAGAGGATTTAAGGAAATTAGCAAGAATGATTACCAATCCCGAGGCTTTCAGAGCTAATCACGGAGGACTGTTGTCTCTGTTAAGGGTCAACGTGGTTGAAGGAATCCTGTCTACGCTGATTCAGTTCTACGACCCGGTTTACCACTGCTTCACTTTCCCGGATTACCAACTGGCACCAACATTGGAAAAGTACTCTCATCTGATTGATTTACCTATCACCGATCAAGCTCCATTTTCTGGAATGGAAGAAATTCCAAAGGAACAAACCATTGCAAGAGCAATCTCTTTGGACGAGTCAGAAGTTAGGACTCACATAACCACTAAAGGAGGAACCCAGGGTTTACCAGCTAAATTCGTGATGGAGAAAGCTCTATACTTTTCCAGTATAGGAAACATAACTGCTTTCGAAGATATCTTTGTTCTGCTCATATACGGGTTATTCCTCTTCCCCAACATCGACAATTTCGTTGACACCAATGCCGTTAAGATATTTCTAATTGGGAACCCCGTACCAACCTTGCTCGCAGATGCTTATCATTTTGCACACGTAAGGAATTTGTATAGCAGAGGAATGATCACATGATGTGTACCCTTACTCTACAAATGGTTCATTTCCCATTTGCCCAAGTCTCCTGCTTTTTGGGATCACAAGAGTACTCTACGTTGGTCACAATAGATTATGTCTCTTACCAACTCTGATATAGATTAGTACAATAGGATTTGTGAGGGGATAGAGATCATTGACAGATGTGGAAATTTCCCTAACGTACCCCTCATTGGAACTAAAGGAGGAATCAACTACCATCCAATTTTAGCTCGCCGTCAACTCGGATACCCGATGAAGAATATCCCACATAATGTTCATCTGGAAGGTCTTTTCTTCAAGGAAGGGGAAAATGACAGGGCACTAAAGAAGGATATAGTGCACGCCTGACAACATATTCACAAGAAAGGAAGAGAGTCTCTAGGAAGATCAAACTATACCTCCATGGAACCTTATCTCCACTGGGTGCAAACTAGAGCCCTCAGGCTGATGATGCCTTACCCTCACCAAGAAGTTTTTCCGTTAAAGGAATCTGTCCTTTATTTCATGTCTGATACGGAAAAACTACAGGTAGCTCTCAACAAAGTTCAACGTGAGAAAAGCTCTTGAAAAAAAAAGTACCGAATCCTCAATTTAGAGTGTTCCAAGATTCAGGAACTATTAAAGGAAAAGGATGCTCTGATTGAGATATTAGAACAGCATGCTATGGAGAGTTAGGAAGATCGAAGAAATTTGCTCGCTCCTTTCACTTGGAAAAAGACTGACAACCCGACAACGGCTGAAGAGCCCCAATCAAAGAAAAGGAAAATACAGGAACCGGCATCTGAGCTTTATTCAGAGAGGACTCAGGATCCATGAGTTTAGACATTTTCCTTACAGCACTTTGTAAAATATTGTACTTCTCCTTGTAAAATACCACAGTCCTTCGAATTCAAAAAAAGGGTCTCTCCTCACTGTATGATATTTGCAACCTATTTGTTGAAGTTTCTTTTTTATTAAAACAAAAACTAAAAAAAATATGTCATTGCATATCATTCATCATTCTCACATAAACGCATTTTCTTATCTTTGAGTCTCACGTACGTGTCATAATTAGAGAGTCAAACTGTCTCACTCATACAATACTCGGGCCAATCCACAAAAGAAAATAGACAATCTCGAGGAAGAGAACAGAGAGTTGAGAGAAGAAATCGACGCTCTGAAGGAAAGTTTGGAAAAACTTCACAGTGACATGCAATCCCTGGCAGCAGCTCAGGAGCAGCAACATTAAAAGACTATAATCTCAGAGATCACATCTACGCCCATGAGGGAGGCACATGAGAATCATCCTCGGTACAACATGCCTAAGGGTCGCCCCTGGGGCATGCCTCTCAACTTTATACCTGAAGGATATATCCCACCGGTCACTGAAGACCCAGAAACCATGGCAGGAGCCACTGGACCTGAAGGTTACAAACTTTAGGAAAGTGAAGATGCAAGGGTTACGACTGCAACTCCTGAAGGTTACAAACTTCAGGGCACTGAAGCTCCAAGAGTCACCACTATAATGTCTATACCACAACCAGTAGTACACACAGACCCGGGAGGACAGATTCCACAAGTAATTTCTGGTGGAAACGAAGACATGTACGAAAGGATGAATGAGTTCCAGGAACAATTCTTGGAAATGCAGAAGGAACTGAATGCCATTTGCGGTCAAGATTTATTCGGAAAGGACGCTGCATACCTCTGTTTGGTCCCTAATGTAAAGATACCACACAAATTCAAGGTGCCTGACTTTGAAAAATACAAAGCCAATTCTTTCCCTCAAAGTCATCTGGTGATGTACGCTCGAAAAATGTCTACTCAGACAGAAAATCAACAGCTACTGATCCATTACTTCTAAGACAGTTTAACCGGTGCCGCACTCAAATGGTACATGGGTTTAAACCGTACCAAGATCGGTACTTTTAGAGATCTCGGGGCTGCCTTCGTTCAGCAGTATAAATATAATTTGGACATGGCACCAGATAGGGATCAGCTTAGAGCAATGTCACAAAGGGACAAAGAAACTTTTAAAGAATATGCTCAGAGATGGAGTGAAATTTCCGCTCAGATCTGTCCCCCTCTCGAGGAAAAAGAGATGACCAAGATTTTCCTAAAAACCTTAAGCTCATTCTATTACGACTGAATGGTCACCAGTGCGCCCAGTGACTTCACTGAGATGGTAAACATGGGAGTATGCCTTGAAGAAGTCGTTCGAGAAGGATGATTGGTCAAAGATGCAGAGCCATCTAGCAGTACTAAGAGATACGGTAGTTCTTTCCAAAAGAAGAAAGAACAGGAGATCAGTAATATCTCTCTGGGAAAGCAAAGGCAAAGGTATCAACTAGTAGTGGTGGTAACTCCCGCTATCAACCCAGTGCCAGCTCCGACTTATCAACCTCAGGTTGCTCAGAGCCAACCAAGTCAACAACAGTATCAACAAAGGACGCAATAGCCTCTTCAGTAGGCTCGTCCCCAGTACAACAACAACAATCATACAACACGACCATCAGGGTTTGACCTTATACCGATGTTGTACATAGAATAATTTCCACTCCTACTGGCCAAGGGGCAAGTCCAAACCAGGACTCCTCTTACAGTACCGGAAAATCTTCCTTTTTGGTTCAAAGCGGATAAAACTTGCCCTTACCATCAAGGAGGATCGAGGCACAACATTGAGAACTGTCTCAGCTTCAAGTCGGATGTACAGAAGTTGGTCAGGAACAGGATCTTATCTTTCAAAGATACTAATTCAAATGTTCAAACGAACCCGTTGCCGCAACATGAGAAAACTGCAGTAAATTTAATAGAGGAAGAATTTAGCCGCAGTTATCAAATTCACGATGTACTCCTATTAGGAACCAATCTGGTCAGGATGCATTGCTGACAGAGCGGGTACGGTCATGTGCCATCTCACAATTATCACTAGTGTGATATCTGCTCAAAGAATAATCAAGGGTGTTCCGTAGTGCAAACAGCATTACAAGAACAGATGAATCTGGGATGGATTCAGGATCACAGGATCCGTGAAGTAAACATGGCCCATGCACATCCCAACATTGTTCAGAACCACAACATTCTCGCGATGAATGTCAATTTAGTGGCAATGCATTCGAGACAGAGTCAATATCATAATCTGCCACGACACGATTACAATACTTGTCCGATTTGCTCGACAAGCAATCAGGGATGCTCTTTTGTGCAAGAGTCCCTCCAACGTCAGATGGATCTCGGATGAATCCAAGACTACCGTGAAAGAAATGACCATCAAGTCAATATGATTCAGATCTTTGACATACGATTGATGAATACTAGTCTGGTAGAATTACATGCTAAGCAAGTTGGGCTGGTTTTTTGACTTCACATGATTATCAAGATTGTGAAGAATGCCGTGAAGATGATCAAGGGTGTGCACTTGTCCAAATAATACTTTAACACCTGTTAGACCACTGGTGGCTTCCAATCTACCTAGATGAAGCCACACAACAGATCAGCGTAACTGACGGGAATCCTAGTAGACATCAAAGTTGTGATGTCCGCTCAATGGTAACAAATCTGGTAAAAATGCACTGCATACAAAACGGGCGTGGTAAGGTACCACCGCATAATTATGAGCGTTGTAGAGTTTGCTCCGAGAACAACCAAGGATGATATCTTGTACGAGTGGCTCTTCAAAATCAATTGGACCAAAAAGAGGTTCGACCATGTTCAAGTTCCGGGTCGATCAATGTGATACAAAACTATCTCCCTGATCAGAGCAAAAACGTTGTCGTAATCTTCGATCATGACATAACAAAAGACGTTTACGCCATAATCCCTCTATTCAATGAATTAAGAATCCCTCTTGATAGTAGAAAAGTTCCCAACCAGGAACTGATTGAGGTTGCCTATAACGGTCAGAAAAATCAAAAAGATCTTGTGGTTATCTACTTGCCAGGTCCAATACCGTACAAATCAGAAAAGGCTATCCCTTATAAGTATGGTGCAACAACCATCGAGAATGGAAAGGAAACTCCATTACCCTCTGTTGTGAACTTTGCCGACATCAGTCGAGTCACCCAGAGCGGTCGGATCTTCAACAGAGGAGTTGGAGAACCTGCTAAAGAGAAGGAACCTCAAACAGAAGTTCCAAATCAACAAGTCGGTCAATCCAGTAATCTAGAACTGGTAAAGAACAATGATGAGATGTTGAAGCTCATCCAGAAAAGCGAGTATAACATTGTGGACCAATTGTTGCAAACTCTGTCACGAATCCCTGTGTTATCTCTCCTACTTAGTTCCGAAGCTCACAGGGAAGCTCTGTAGAAAGTCTTAGAGCAAGCCTTTGTGGAACAAGACATGACAGTAGGACAATTTGACAGCATCATATCCAATATCACTTCCTGCAACAATTTAGGATTCAGTGATGAAGAAATGCCGGAAGAAGGCAAGAATCATAATATGGCGCTTAACATTACAGTCAACTGCCAGGACGATGCTTTACCCAGCGTACTGGTAGACATAGGATCATCTTTGAATGTTATACCAAAATCGACTCTGATACGACTATCATTTCAAAGAGCTCTGATGAGAGGCAGTGAGATCATCGTTAAAGCCTTTGACGGATCTAGAAAAATAGTTATCGGCGAAGTCAATCTTCCCATAACCATCGGTCCTCACACTTTCCAAGTCACTTTCTAGGTCATGAACATCCGGGAAGCATACAGTTGTTTATTAGTAAGACCTTGGATACACGAAGTTGGGGCAGTCACTTCGACACTTCACCAAAAGCTGAAGTTCGCCAAGAATGACAAGTTAGTCACAGTCTGCGGAGAGCAAGCCTTAACCGTGAGCAACTTATCATTATTCTCCTGTATAGAACCAGAGGAGGTTGTTGGAACTCAATTCCAAGCACTCTCGGTGAGCAACAAGAATCGATCAGAAAGAGGGACGTCGATTTCCTCATACAAGGACGCTCTCGAAGTGATCAAGAGTGATAACGTAAAGGGATAGGGACAGCTTGTAATTCCTACGGATAACAAGACAAAGAAAGGCCTTGGTTTCTCTTCAACCTGTACACAGACTGCCAAGAAAGCTGAAAGTTTTCAACCCATTCAGAACTTCTTCCACAGTGGGGGCTTCCTCCACCCAGTGTCTCAAGAAGTACACACTATCAATGAGAGTGACTCCTCTGATACGTATGAAGAATGGAAATCTTATCTCAATGATAACGGTTATATGTCTCAGGAAGAAGCGCATATGCCATTCTGTTTTCCAAAGCAGAGCCCGAGATATATACCAAGATCAGACGTCCAAATTATCTATGGAGAGCGCGATCTTGAAGGGTGTCGTGATCCACCTAACTCATTAGAAGATGAGCTAATTAAAGACAACTTCGATCAAGATTATTATGATCCCCTGGATGACTTGCCTATCTGGAAGTTGTACACAGAAAACTTGGGGCAAAAGAGTCAGCCCAACGATGTCTATCAGCTGAGTAATATTGAAAAGAATACCCACGTCCCACCGAGCCATGAGATCATTACTCAAGACATTCAGAAAATAACCAGCACCACAATGATGAATTTGCAAAGACTGCAGGACAAAAGTTCATCAACTATGCTTTTCCTGAGGTCAACGTCATTAAGGAAGATGACTCGTCCACTCCTATAGAAGTATGGGACAGTTTAGGACAGCCGAGTGGCAAGTACGACTTCTTAGTCAAGTACACCGCTCCTAAAAGCTCTCGCATCAGATACGAGGACATCCAGCCAACTGGATGGGGAGATCCTCTTGAGAGTGAAAACACTAGGAAAGATACAACAGAAGAGTTCGTTTATGATAACTCTGCATGAGAGGAAGACTCCAATGATCCTGCTTTGCCAGAATTCAGCGTTTTTTCTGAAGACAAACCAAGGAAGAAGGTACCAGACTTTGTAATTCACAGAGGAGTTCGTCGCCAATGGGTTGTTGTCGATGTCCCAAAAGTTGTCCATAAGTCTAAATTGCTTGTTTTAAACCCCATTGAAACATACGATCCAATGCCTTCTCCCAACTTTGAATTCCTGGTATTTGAAGCTGAAGAAGAAGAGGACGGTGAAATTCCAGAAGAGATCTCCCGATTACTCAGATAAGAGGAAAGGTCTATTGAGCCTCACAAAGAGCCATTAGAAACGGTCAATTTGGGTTCATAGGAAGAGAAGAAAGAAGTTAAGATTGGAGTACTACTCAGTCCAAATGTCAAAGAAAGCTTGATAAAACTTCTCAAAGAGTTTCCAGATGTATTTGCTTGGTCCTATCAGGACATGCCAGGGTTGGATACCAGCATCGTGGAACATCACTTACCACTGAAAATGGAATGTCCGCCAGTAAAACAACGACTGAGAAGGACTCATCCTAATATGGCCATCAAAATTAAAGAGGAAGTGCAGAAACAGATCGATGCAGGTTTCCTTTCTACCTCAGAATATCCTCAATGGCTAGCCAACATAGTACCAGTTCTGAAAAAGGATGGAAAAGTCAGAATGTGTGTAGACTACAGGGATCTGAACAAGGCAAGTCCAAAGGATGGCTTCCCCTTACCACACATTGACATGCTGGTAGATAGTACGACAAAATTCAAAGTCTTCTCCTTCATGGATGCATTCTCGGGCTATAATCAAATCAAAATGGCGCCGAAAGATATGGAGAAAACTTCATTCATCACCCCATGGGGCACCTTTTGTTACAAGGTAATGTCGTTCAGTTTGAAGAACGCGGGGAAAACCTATCAAAGGGCCATGACAACTATGTTTCACGGCATGATGCATAAAGAAATTGAAGTGTATGTCGATGACATGATTGCCAAATCTAAAACAGAAAAAAGAGCATGTGACACCCCTGTCAAAGTTATTCGAGCGTCTGAGGAAATACAAACTCCGCTTGAATCCCAACAAATGCACGTTCGGTGTGCGGTCAAGAAAACTCTTAAGATTCATCGTCAGCCAGAAAGGGATTGAGGTTGATCCTGACAAGGCCAAGGCCGCTCAAGAAATGCCTTCGCCAAATACTGAAAAACAAGTCAGAGGATTTTTGGGATGTTTGAATTACATCTCAAGGTTTATATCCATCATGACCGCGACATGCGCGCCAATCTTCAAACTACTCATAAAGAATCAAAGGTGTGTGTGGACAGAAGATTGCCAAAAAGCTTTTGACAGTATCAAAGAATATATGTTGAATCCGCCTATCCTGTCTCCTCCAGTGGAGGGAAGACCATTGATCTTTTACTTAATAGTCTTGGAAGACGGAAGACTCCATGGGTTGTGTACTTGGCCAACAAGAAGAGATAAAGAGAAAAGAGTCTGTCATTTACTACTTAAGCAAGAAATTTACAGACTCTGAGACTCGGTACACTATGCTCGAGAAAACTTCCTGTGCTCTGGATTAGGTAGCCAAACGTATTTGCCAATACATGATTTGTCACACTACTTGGTTAATCTCTGAAATGGATCCAATCAAGTACGTCTTTGAAATGCCTGCTCTCACGGGAAGGATTTCCCGTTGGCAGATGTTGTTATCAGAATACGACATTGAGTACCATGCTCTGAAAGCGGTCAAAGGAAGTCTTTTAGCCGATCATTTGGCTCATCAACCAATTGACGATCAGGAATCATTCAGATTTAACTTCCCAGACAAATATGTCATGTACTTAAAAATGAAATATTGCGATGAACTGCTACCCAACGAATGGCCAGAACCAGGATCCCAATGGGGACTAATATTCGACGGAGTCGTCAATACTTATGGAAACAGAATTGGGGCAATCATCATAACACCTCAGGGTACCCATATTCCTTTCATGACCAGATTGACATTCAAATCCATGAACAATGAGGCCGAATACGAAGCTTGTATCATGGGTCTCGAAGAAGAATTTGACTTAAGGATTAAGAACTTGGATGTGCATGGAGACTCAGCCCTGGTTATCAATTAGATCAAAGGAGAGTGGAACACATACCAATCAAGATTGATTCCTTACAAAGATTACGCGAGAAGGTTGTTACCATTCTTCAACATAATCGAGTTTCATCATATCCCTCGGGAAGAAAACCACATGGCTGATGCACTAGCCACTCTCTCTTCCATGATTAGTGTAGGTCAATGGAACGACGTACCTAAGATTAACATAATGCGCCTTGAAAGGCCCGCTTTCATTTTCATAATTGAAGCAGTCATAGGCAACAAACCTTGGTATCATGATATCAAGTGCTTCCTTCAAAGACAAGAGTACCCACCCGGGGCATCGAGAAAAGATAGGAAGACTCTCAGAAGACTGGCTGGTAATTTCTTCCTGAACGGTGAAACACTCTACAAGAGAAACTTTGACATAGTTTTGCTCAGATGCGTGGATAGACAAGAAGAAAACATGTTGATGAAAAAGATTCACGAAGGATCCTTTGGCACTCATTCCAATGGACACACGATGGCGAGAAAAATTCTGAGAGCAAGATACTATTGGTTAACAATGGAATCCGATTGCTACAAATACATGAGAAGGTGTTACAAGTGTCAAATATACGCAGACAAAATCCATGTATCGCCAACGCATCTCAAAATACTTTCTTCTCCATTGCCTTTATCTATATGGGGAATCGACATGATTGGCATGATCAAACCCAAGGCGTTGAACGGACATCGGTTCATCCTGGTAGCCATTGACTACTTCACCAAGTGGGTCGAAGCAGCATCATACACCAATGTAACCCGACAAGTGGTTGTCCGATTTATCAAAAATAATCTCATCTGCCGTTATGGTGTTCCAAGCCAGATCATTACGGATAATGGATTTAACTTGAACAACAAGATGATGAAAGAGTTGTGTGCTGAGTTCAAGATTAAACACCATAACTCATCTCCCTACTGACCCAAAATGAATGGAGAGGTAGAAGCAGCTAACAAAAATATCAAAAAGATCGTTCAAAAGATGGTTGTAACCTACAAGGATTGGCATGAGATGTTACCCTTTTCTCTTCACGACTATCGCACGTCTATCCGTACTTCAACAGGGGCAACCCCTTTCTCTCTAGTATATGGCATGGAAGCAGGGCTTCCCATAGAATTAGAGATCCCATCAATTTGGGTATTGATGGAAGCTAAGCTGATAGAAGCTGAATGGTGCCAAAGCAGGCATGATGAATTGAACCTAATCGAAGAAAAAAGAATGACGGCTCTATGCCATGGTCAATTGTATCAACAAAGAATAAAGAAGGAGTTCGACAAAAAGGTTTGACCTCGTGTCTTCAAGAAAGGAGACCTTGTGCTCAAGAAGATACAATCATTTCTCACTGATTCCCGGGGCAAATGGACTCCGAATTAGGAAAACCCCTATGTGGTCAAGAAAGCATTCTCAGGCGGTGCCTTGAGACTCGCAACCATGGATAGAGAGGAGTTCACCTGCCCCACAAATGTTGATGTAGTCAAGAAATACTTCGCCTAAATAAAAAAATAAATGTCTCGGTGGATTGAAAACCCGAAAGGGCAGTCCAGGCAAAAATTAGAGACATAAGCAAAAAAAACCATCCCGATGGATTGGAAACCTCAAAAGACAATCCAGTCAAAAATTAGGGATTCATGGCAAGTAACTACGTCTGATCAGTTTGACTCCTCAGCAGTAATGACATCTATTAGGAAAACTTCAGTCAAGGTCACCTTCGACAGAAGCCCAAAATGTCCAGAATTCAAAGTTGGTAGAAGGATAGCGGTCGTTGTGTTTCAATGTAGCCCCTTTTCCCTTAAATTGCCATTTTTCTAAACTTTGTAATGCTCTATGGGATCACGCGCTTGGCTGATTTCCATTCTATCAATAAAATTTGAGCCCTAGTGCTTTTGTTTGCAATTCTCATTTATTTTGCTTTATAAGAATGACATTTTTAACATGATCAACGATTCTTGAAACAAAACAAAAATGAATTTAATTGTCAAATTTTGTTTTCTTTTGCTTTTAAAATAAAAATGACAATTCCTTTTGACTTTGAACATAAAAAAGAACATTGGTAGCTTCTCCGGAAGTGATTAAACCTCAAAGTGCAGAATCAAAATACTCCTTTTAAACCAGTGCACCTAAATGAAGGATCCACTATTTCAGATGAGATGTCCCCATCTGATATCCCCGGCATAGTGCTTACCTCTTAAGACTGATTGACGATTCTTTCTCCCCCACAGGGACTACCTCTCCTAAGAAAAACAGGATTGATATCTTGAACCGATGGTACTTTTCATCCCCCGCAGTGGCCGAGTATCCAGTCGTGTTCATCCACTAGTCTGTATGTCGCGTCAGTTTTGTCAGTATAAACGTATATACATCATGCATATTTGATTCACATTCATATTCATATTGCATTACTATCACTCTGGTCATATTCATTCCCAAGTGATAAAAGTCCTCTCACCAATAGAGTTGTCAGTTCTTTCCTCATTCCGAAATGTATCGTCTAAACAATTCCTCCCCAGTTTATTTTTGGATTGGGAACTGTCCTTGACCACTTTGATAACTTGAACCTCTGAAAGGTAAGAAGACAGTCAACAGACACCTTTGGAACATCACACTTTACTATTAAAGATGATATTTTCGCTTTCCCGGGTTTAAGAAAAAATCCCCAGAGAAAGCCTCTCAACAAAAGACTCTCGGTAATGCATCGGTGTTTCTCCCAAAAGATTCGATGTAAAAAAAGTCATTAGCACCTCAAAAAAAAATTGGATCACATCACATGGCATTTCTCCGAAAGAATCCTGAAGAAAAGTGTTAGTTCTTGTGTTGGCTGGAATTTTGGTAAAACAAAGTTGAACAATGTTGATTTCATATGTCTGATGTCATAACATTGGTTCTTATCATTAGCTGTTGCAGGGTTGAAGTTTTATATGCTGATGTTATAAGTGATGTCTTGACATCACTATACCAGAACATCAGAACATCAGTTTGTGATGTTTTAGGGCTGCGCGTGTCATTTGAGTTTTAAGGAGATCTGTTAGAGTGATTGGATGCGAATATCTTGGAGAAGAGATTTCCAATAAGATATATTTGCAGATTATGGAGTAGATTCTGTAACCAATATTAGGGCTGATTTGGAGAGATTTTAAAAAGATTTGAAGATCAAATTTGTTTTAATATCAGATATTTTTGGAAGAGATCCAAGCCCAAGTCAGAAGGGTATAAAAGCATCCTCAACCCTTATTGGAAGATGACGAAGACAGAGAGCATAGACTGAGAGTCAATTTGAGTTTTCGTGTGTGTTTTTGTAAACCATTCGTGTGTGAATTGGTGTTACTAGTTTGAGTTGCAAGTGTATTCACTCTAGAGCTTTTAAGCAAGAGTTTGTTGTCCTTGATCAAAGCTGTTAAGCAGAATCAAGTTGGGTGGTTAGTGTGTAATCATTGGATTGTCTCACTGTGGTGAATTAGGGAGTGAGTGGTTTCTCATACCTAAGTGGTTTCTTAGGTCGAAGTGTTATTGGGTAGTGATTAAGTTAGATAGATGTCAACTTGGATTATTGAGTCTATAATTTGATACTACTAATAATGAATTTCCTCCCTGGCTTGGTAGCCCCCAGATGTAGGTAGTTAGACCGAACTGGGTGAACAATTCTTTATGTTATTTATTGTTGCTTTTACCTTATTTATATAGCAGAGTGTGTTGTTGTGACATCACACTCAACATCACACATCTGATACTAGAATTTCAATTAGTATCAGAGCAGACATCCTGCTCTGCATCTGGGTGAGATCTAGGGCTGATACTTTCTGGTAAGATGGACAAGGAAGTTGGTGGATTTGTGAATAGACCCCCTATTCTGGATGGTTCTAATTATGATTATTGGAAACCAAGGATGGTTACCTTTTTGAAGTCCTTGGACAGCAGGGCTTGGAAGGCTGTGTTAAAAGAGTGGAAGCACCCTGTTATTACTGATAAAGAAGGAAACACCAAGCTGAAACCTGAAGAAGAGTGGACCAAGGAAGAGGATGAGCTAACACTTGGCAATTCTAAGGCCTTGAATGCCATCTTTAATGGGATTGATAAAAATATCTTCAGGTTGGTAAACACTTGTGAAGTGGCAAAGGATGCTTGGGACATTTTAAAGACTACTCATGAAGGAACTTCAAAGGTTAAGATGTCAAGACTTCAACTTCTGACATCAAAGTTTGAAAGTCTATAAATGAAGGAAGATGAAACTATTCATGATTTTCACATGAATATTCTTGAGTTGTTCAATGCATCTAGTGCTCTTGGAGAGAAGATGACTGAAGAAAAGCTGGTGAGGAAAATTCTTAGATCCCTTCCCAAGAGATATAAGATGAAGGTGACTGCAATTGAAGAAGCTCAAGACATCAGTAAAATGAGGGTTGATGAGCTGATTGGATCTCTTCAAACTTTTGAGTTAGGGTTGAGTGAAGAGGAACCTGAAAAGAAGACCAAGAGTATAGCTTTGGTATCTAATACTCAAGAAGAGAAGAAAGGGAATGGTGCTGAGTCTCAGGAGGAGCTGTCTCAGGCTATTGTTCTGATGGGAAGACAGTTTAACAAGGTGTTTAAGAGGATGAATAGAAACTACAAACCTAATGTTAAGAACATCTCCTCTGACATCAACAAGTCAAAAGAGAAGGATGAAGAGAAGAATGTTCAAGACAAAGGAGTTCAATGCTTTGAGTGTGAAGGCTATGGTCATGTCAAGAAAGAATGTCCTACATTCCTTAAGAAGCAGAAAAAGGGCATGGTTGTTTCCTGGTCTGATACTGACAGTGAAAGTGAAGAAGAGTCTGCCAAGCATGTTAGGGCATTGACAGGATCATGTATTTCTGATGGAGAATCTAGTGATGAGGAATTGACTTTTGAGGAGTTAGCAGCATCCTATCAAGAGTTATTTCTGAGGAGTCCAGAGGTTTGTCAAGAAAGTGAGAAACAAAAGAAAAGAATAGTCCAGCTTGAGACTGTTAAAGCTGATCTTGAAAATGAAGTCTTGTTAGTTAAATCTCAACTTGATCAAATGACCAAGTCTGTCAGAATGTTGAACAGTGGGTCTGATACTCTTGATAAGATTCTTCAGGCTGAAAAGGTTGCAGGAGACAAGTCTGGCTTAGGATTTGTTGTTGAGGAGAAGGTCTCTGGTGAAGCTAGTACTTCTGGAACCAAAAAGGACATCTCTCAACCAATGTCTCAACATAACAGAAGAAGACATAATCCTAAACCTAAGCAGGTTGTTCATCAACTTCCTTAAAATGTTGGGAAAAGGTATGCTCATGGTCCTCATCATGGGAAGGCACAGGCTTCTAGAGCTAGTCAGTATATGCCTCCACAATACCATAGGAGTATGCAAGCTTCTAGGTTTAACATGTTCCATCAGATGTCTCAACATCAAGGGAATATGTATGGCTTTGGACCTAATAATGCAGTGCCTCGTTATTATGGTAGAAGAAAGCCACATCATCATGGTAGAAGACAGCCTAAGAGACAAAATCATCACTACAGAAGACATACTAACTATGGAAGAAGACAGCCCCATTACTTTGGATGGTAGCCACAGCAGTTTCATCATCAAGGTGGCAGGAAGTTTAATCACTTTAGAGAAGAGGTTAAAAGAGTTAGGTGTTTCTATTGTGGAAGTTTTGGCCATATGCAATATTCTTGCTTTAAACTGCATGGCTATCCAAAATCTGTCCATCAACCTAGACAGAATCAGAACGGGTCTAAGACTGTTAAAAAATGGGTTCCTAAAGCTGTTGTTACATGTCTATTAGCCCACACATCTGATAGACATTCTGTTAAGGATGGATGGTACTTTGACAGAGGCTGTTCAAAGCATATGACAGGGTTCAAAAATCATTTGGTGGATATCAAGACTTGCTCCACAAATGATGTTACTTTTGGTAATGGAGAGAAAGGGGAAGTAAAAGGAGTTGGAAAATTGAGGTGTCATGATGGACCAAATTTGGAAAATGTTCTTCTTGTCAAAGGATTGACTGCTAATTTGATTAGCATCAGTCAGCTATGTGATGAAGGATATAAGGTCAGCTACCCTAAAGATGAGTGTTTAGTGACTAATGGGAAGAATGAGGGTGTTATGAAGGGAGTCAGATCCATAGATAACTGTTATCTATGGGTACCTCAAGAGTCCAGCTCATCAAGTGATGTTAAGGTTGATGCTGTGACATCAGACTGTAACATTAGCTGTGAAGACTTAAGCAGAAAATTGAGCATATTGAAGTTAGTGGCTTATGGAGTGAATTTATTAAAATTCAAAAATTTAAAAGGATGTGTTTTGGTGGGGAAAATACATTTATTGGCTTTTAAGTGATCCACAAAATCAGGCTCCATACTTTAGGCTATCATTTCCTATTGTAGCTATCACATGCTTCATCAAACACCATACCCCTAGACTGTTCATCTCCTTCTCCATCAACAGAAGTAGCAATCCTTCCCTGATCCTCAGTTGCTTCACTGGAACAATGTCAAAACAAGTATCATCCCCTTCAAAGAAATCTGCTTCAAAAAGTTCTTCTCTTGAAAAAGCTAGGGTTTTGACGAACGAGGGTTCTGCTGAAGAGGCTTTGAATATAGCACCCATCTCCATGATGGTTCCTGAATCTGGTAAGTCAAGACCTTCAAAACTTCAACCCAAAAGGCCTACCCCTAAAATTGATGATAGTGAAACTAGGAGGTTAGTCACTAGCATTATTTTTAAAGAAAAATATGCATCTGGGTCTTCTACCCCTCAAGCTGTTGAAGAGAGGGTTGATGTTGATCGTAGTCTTAATCAGATGGCCACCAAAATTTTGGATAAGGGTTTATCTGTAAAAGGAATTTCTATTCCCCTTAGACAAATGTCAGCGAAAAAGGATGACATGCAGAATGCGGATACCAATCTTCACAGAATGGCTATTTCAGTCATTGAAGATGCAGAAGTGGAAGTTGAAGATGAAGGTGTTCATGTTGAAGAAGAAGTTGAAACCAATGTCAGAACATCGCCTGATAGGGATGTTGGAACTAGCCCTAGTGAAAAGAAGAATACTGATAAGGTGGATGTGATTGATCTTTCTGATAATGAAGTGATTGGAAAAGCTGTCCCTGGTATTGCCAGTAGAATGAGGTCTAGAAGAGGGAAGTCAGTAGAGTACTCACCTAAGGAGAGACCCGAGAACAAAAAGAAAAAGTCAACTATGGTGGGACCTGCTAAGACTTGGAGCAAAGTTGCTGTGAATTCCAAAAAGAGAAAGGTGAGGGAGGATCCAGAGTCTGAATTTGATGTTGAGGATGATGTTCAAGACATCACTCCTGTGAGAAGGTCTATATTGAAGAGAATTATTGATAAGATTCCTGATATCCCTGTTGACAATATTTCATTCAACTATGCTAGTAGTGCATCCATGTGGAAATTTGTCTGTCAGAGAAGACTAGCGCTGGAAAGAGAACTTGGTGGAGATGCTTTGGGTCTTAAGGAAGTCATTGAATTGATTAGATTTGCTGGGTTAATGAAGACCGTGTCTGGACTGTCCAAGTGCTATGATGGATTAGTCAAGGAATTTATTGTAAACATTCCTGTGGCTATTAATGACAGCAGAAATATGGATTTTAGGAAGTTTTATGTAAGATGTCAATGTGTTAATTTTTCTCCTGAGGTCATTAACACTTACCTAGGAAGGGATGAGAAGGAGTATAGAGAGTTAGAAGAAACAGACAATGTTGTGTGTAAGGAAATCACAGCAGGACAAGTGAAAGTCTGGCCTCTGAAAGGAAAATTTTCTGCCAGTTTGTTAAGTGTCAAATATGCTATTCTGCACATAATAGGAGCAGCTAATTGGGTCCCTACCAATCACAAGACAACTATCTCTGTTAGATTGGGAAAATTGATTTATGCTGTTGGGACAAAGAGATTGTTTGATTATGGGGCTTATATATATGATCAGACTATCAAGCATGCTGCTACAAATGCAGTGAAGATGCCTATTGCCTTTCCATCTCTCATTTGTGGGATCATCTTGTCACAACATCCTGGTATTCTTCATCAATCTGATGTGGTGTGTAAGAGGGAATCTGCCTTGTCAATCCATTATAAGTTGTTTGAAGGGAAGCATGTTCCTGACATTGTCAAGACATTAGCTTCAACATCACAACAGCCACCTGCCAAAACTGGGTTGATTTCAGAATTGGAGGAGGCTGGCAAGGAGTTGGATGAAGTCATCAGAGTGAGTACTGAAAGAAAGCAAAAATTTGAAAAACTTCTCATGACTCTGAGATTGGTAGAAAAAGAAGATGAAGCAGTCAATGCTAGCCAAAATGATGATGATTTCCAGAACAATGTTGAAGGATCAGGTTTTGAAGAAGGTGACCCTAGCACTGAGGATGGAGGTGTTGCAGCTAGTTTTGATGGCTCTGATGCTTATGAAGATTAAATTGCTGTTTCTTTAGCTATTTTATTTTTTTGTAGTTTATTTTTGCTTCTGCACTTAGTGTGCTTGCTATGGATTCTGAATTTTGTTGCTTTTAAGTTCTTCTGGTTTATGTTCTGTGATTTGTCTTGTCACATTTTGCTGACTTTTGACTGACAATGAGAGCTAGCTTAGGACTATCTGGTAGTTAGTAGGACTAATAGGTGGATGTTTGTCCAATTATGGCTAAAAAGGGGGAGAGAGTTGCCAAGGTGTGGTTGTGAAGCCTTTTTCTGATATGGTGTAGGAGTTGAGGGGGAGAGTGTATGAATAACTGTGAGCTGGTTCTTGTTTTCAGGGGGAGTTTTCCCTATGCTGATGTGAAGGTGGTTTGTGCAGCTTGTTGAAAAGGTGCTGCTAGTTGTTTTGAAAATTTATCAATTTTTATCCGCTGCTGGGTTCTCTGATGATGGCAGAGTTTGTTTTAGCCAAAATTAGCCAAAGGGGGAGATTGTTAGTTCTTGTGTTGGCTGGAATTTTGGTAAAACAAAGTTGAACAATGTTGATGTCATATGTCTGATGTCATAACATTGGTTCTTATCATTAGTTGTTGAAGGGTTGAAGTTTTATATGCTGATGTTATAAGTCATGTCTTGACATCACTATACCAGAACATCAGAACATCAGTTTGTGATGTTTTAGGGTTGTGCGTGTCATTTGAGTTTTAAGGAGATCTGTTAGAGTGATTGGATGCGAATATCTTGGAGAAGAGATTTCCAATCAGATATATTTGCAGATTATGGAGCAGATTCTGTAACCAACATTAGGGCTGATTTGGAGAGATTTTAAAAAGATTTGAAGATCAAATTTGTTTTAATATCAGATATTTTTGGAAGAGATCCAAGCCCAAGTCAGAAGGGTATAAAAGCAGCCTCAACCCTTATTGGAAGATGACGAAGACAGAGAGCATAGACTGAGAGTCAATTTGAGTTTTCGTGTGTGTTTTTGTAAACCATTCGTGTGTGAATTGGTGTTACTAGTTTGAGTTGCAAGTGTATTCACTCTAGAGCTTTTAAGCAAGAGTTTGTTGTCCTTGATCAAAGTTGTTAAGCATAATCAAGTTGGGTGGTTAGTGTGTAATCATTGGATTGTCTCACTGTGGTGAATTAGGGAGTGAGTGGTTTCTCATACCTAAGTGGTTTCTTAGGTAGAAGTGTCATTGGGTAGTGATTAAGTTAGGTAGATGTCAACTGGGATTGTTGAGTCTATAATTTGATACTACTAATAGTGAATTTCCTCCCTGGCTTGGTAGCCCCCAGACGTAGGTAGTTAGACCGAACTGGGTGATCAATTCTTTGTGTTATTTACTGTTGCTTTTACCTTGTTCATATAGCAGAATGTGTTGTTGTGACATCACACTCAACATCACACATCTGATACCAGAATTTCAAAAAGCAGATGTAATATCCCCAACCAAAAAGCAGTCTCTCAAGAGACTCGTTTTCCCAGTAGAGTCAACAAATGGCATCTCCAACAAAGAAGTTTACGCACCTCTATAACCCAGGAAAATGGGTTCCCCCAGTAAGTCTGACCTCAAACTTTTTCCATAAAATAGCGTCTCCCCAGCAGAACTCGGAGAGAAGTTTAATGAAGACCGCTATAAATAGCGTTCCTTGTCGAAGAAGAAACTCGACAAAAAGAAACTAAGACCAGTTTCGTGGCTGAATACCAGGATCGAGGGGAGGTTTATTTCAAAAGAAACTGAGACCAGTTTCGTGGCTGAAGACCAGGATCGAGGGGAGGTTTATTTCAAAAGAATTTGAGACCAGTTCCGTGGCTGAAGACTAGGATCGAGGGGAGGTTTATTTCAAAAGAGACTGAGACCAGTTCTGTGACTGAAGACCAGGATCGAGGGGAGGTTTATTTCAAAAGAAATTGAGACCAGTTCTGTGGTTGAAGACCAGGATCGAGGGAAAGTTTTACCCTTTTCTAAGTAACATTGCTTAGCAAAAGAAGATGGATGAGCAAACTGCTATTCATAACCACCGTCAAAATTTCGGGTATTCTGATATTTAATCCTCTTGCACCCTGAATGTCCGAATATCTTCACCATTCACACCTTTGGGTCCAAGAAGAATAAATAGGGGCATCTATCATACCTCAAATTTTGACCACAAGATTTCCCATCATTGTGACAGTCATCACCACAATATGGATGTACCATCATGTCTCATCAATCTCCTCAAAGATTGTTGAGCATTCACTATAATCAAGAATTAGGGTTTCCATCCCTCTCTAAGAATTTGGGCAAAAGATCAATCAAGAAAGGACATGATCTTCAACTTGTCTAACCTCTAAAACACCCCTAAAGGATCAAAAGGACTCCCACATCAAGAATCAAGCACAAGGTTGCAACATCCCAAGTGGATCAAGCCTCAAGATCGACAGTGTCACCAAATTAGGGTTTTGATCGACCAAGGCCTCCAGATGAAATTTTCATTTGGGCATGAGCCAATACTTCCAAGCATGACCCAAGATTCTCAAAGGGACCACATGGACCCAATCATCAAGCCAAAACAACCTCAGGGGAACCTTTCATCAAAAATCAGGAATTAGGGTTTCTTGACCTAATTCACCCCTAAGTTGACTTTTGAGGCAAGGCATGAACCAAGACCTCAAGACATGATTTGAGGGCCTTAAATACACCACATTGATCCATTTACAACAATGGGTTGATCCAAGAAGCTTGATTCACAAGTTTCAATTTCATCAGGACCACAATTAGGGTTTTTAAGAAAAAGTCAACTGTATCTTTGACTTTTGACCTAGACATGTTCCCAAACCTTGAGATATGGTTCAAGACACCCTAAAACACCTACGGAATCCATCCATTAGGTTTGAATTAGGTCAAGGACTTGATTTCACAAAGGATCACACAGTTTGGAATTCATTTGACAAAAAGTCAACTGTGCCTAAAATCAAGTTTGACTTTTTGGAATTTCTCACAAATATGGTTCCCCTAAGTAAAAAACAATGTTAATGTATGATATTGATCATCATTCATAAAAGAAAAATCAAGAAAATTGAGGTTTCTTGCAAAAGGGGCAACCATGAGAAACCAAATTTTTTCTAAGTTATGAGACAAAAGTGATTTGGTACCAACTTTGCAAGGTCATAACTCCTAAACTACAAGGCCTTTTTCTCTCATCAAAAGCTCAAATGAAATTTCATCTTACATACTTCAAATATGTCAACTACATATCATTCGAAATCCTCATGGATTTTGAGTTATGGATTGATCAAAATCACAAAAAGTGAAAATGACCACTTTTTCCAACACTTAGTGAAATTTTCAAGAAGTCAGAATCTGTTTCACTTTTTCCAAACTTTGAGGCCATATTTAACCTTGATCCAAGCCGAACCAAGACCAATCTTGGACATCAAAGTTAAAGTATGTCATGAGAGCTTTCCAAAGAGAACTCCCATTAATTCAACTTGATCAAGGAGTTATGGATCTCACAACATGCCTTGCTCAAACTGGTTTTCAAGGAAGATTTGGTGCATTTCTTGTGCCACACGATTTCCATTTCAAATTCTGTCATCTTGCAAGCTTTGTCCTCTTTCAAGATCAGAGGGAATCTTGATGACTCACTTGATATTTTCAAACTTGGACCATTGAGTCAAGAATCCAATCCATTTGGCATGTGATCATTCAAGTTTCCAATCCAAAACTCCAAGTTTGTCATTTGGCATTGATGTAGTGCATTGAGCTGTCATGAACCAAGCCTTAACAGTCCAATTGAGTCAAGGTTGTTGCAAAAATCAGAAGACCTAGAGCTACCAAGACCAGCCCAAGTCAATGGCCAAGTGAAGACTTGGTACCTTGGCATTTAAGGAAGTGATAAAAGGGCATATCCATTGGATAATAGGGTGAACCAATTGCCATTCACTATTCCTTCAAAAACAAAACTCCTCTACTATAAATAGAGGTCATTTCTGATGTTTCAAACCACACCAAAACAATACCGAAGCCTTGTTTTCTCATTCTCCCTCTCTTACTTCATTTTCAAGTCATTATGGAGTAATTTGGGAATTCTTGAAACCAGGGCAAATACCACTCAAATAACCATCCTAAAACATCATAAATCATCCATTGGAGGTGCTCAAACCTTCATCTATATTGCACAATCTCAAAATCAGAAAGTCAACCTCCAAAACCTCAAATTTTGACTTTTCTGCATTTTACATGCGATGTCTTGATTCAGTCACTTTCAAAACCAAACAAAGCTTCAAATACACTCCAAATATCATCCAAAAACTGTCCCAATTGGTTTCCCTCAACTGGAACACGATTTGAGTGAGTTACCATTTTGGTCATTTTTGCCACTTTTGCAAGAAAGAGCCAACTCTTGTTCCTGAGGTTTCGAGCTGGTTTTGATCATCCTAAAAGCTTCTAAGGGATCAATCAAGAGTGTTTAGAGCATTGGATTACTTCTGGCACAAAGATCTTGGCAGTTAGCACAAGGAGCTTCAAGAGGTAAGTGCATCTCAACTAGAACTCTTAAAAATATCCATTGCTTTGATGTCCATTGATCATGGACATTTCATACATATCATATGTGTTGTGTTTGAAGCAATTTACCATGCTATTATTTCTTGTATGATAAGATAGCATAGAACATGTAAATCTTAGCCTATTTTGAAACCACTATCGGGTTTTAAAATGGGGACATCTTTAGAAAAATCTAAAAGCACCATTGGATTCCTCATGAAATTCTAGGTAGGATCCATCTAAATTTTGTCCAAATCCATGGAGAAATGAGGGAGTTATGGCCTTCATCCAAGAGGCCTAAAATCAGGCCAGCCTTGGGCAAGGGCCAGGCCAAGGCGCCTTGGCCAGGCCTAAAACCTTGTCACCCTTATATGCACATAGGGTGGTTTTGATACACGGATGTATCACCACCCCAGTGGTAGCGCGCATGTGTGTTTGGTTGGGAGGTCATGGGTTCAACACTCACACAGACCATTTTGCCATTTTCTCTCATATTTTCCTTTTTTTATGGTTTTTATTAATTAATTCCAAAATTATTTTCTCTCTTAATTTTAATTATTTTTTATTGGTTATTTTTTTGAAAATCCACAAGAATGTTGAAATATTTTATTCCACAAAAAAATTGAATTTATATTATTTATTTAATATATTTTGAATTTTTGTAATTAATTTCATTTTTTTTTTGTTTTCAAATATTTTTAAAATGAGATTTCCACCTTGATTTTTCAAAACCAATTGAATTTCAAGCATTCATGTGATTAAACATGATTTTTAAAAACATTGTTAAAAATTTACAACTTGTTTTTTTTCAATATATTTGGTATTTTATATCATTTATTACTTATTTTTCTTTGAAAATTTTATTTGTAAAATAACTTAGGGTTTCCTCTTGATCAACCTACTTTTCAAAGACACTTTTGGGCCTCTAATAGAGTGTATGACCCATCCCTTGTGACACACAAACCATTTTGGGCCTCAGTCATTGAATAAGTCCCAGTACGTTTTTAAAAATCTCGGCGCGATCGCCGTTTTCAAACGATTTTAAACTGGGCCTCCCATTGGTTGTAAGTCCCATTTCCCTTCTTTTTTAATATACTTTTGTGGGCCTCTAAAAGAGTGTAAGACCCATCCCTTTGTAAACAAACCATTTTGGGCCTCAGTGATTGTATAAGTCCCGACACGATTTTCAAAATGATGGTGCGATCACTGTCTTTCATTGGGCCTCTCCTTGAGTTGTAAGCCCCATCTTTTGTATAAAAATAAATCTTGGGCCTCTAATAGAGTGTAAGACCCACCTCTTTTGTAAATACAATAAATTTGGGCCTCAATCATTGTATAAGTCCCTTGGTGATTTTCAAAACTATCACGCGATCGTCGCCTTTTCAAAAGAATTCATCTGGGCCTCTCCTTGAGTATAAGACACGAGCTTCCTTTTAAAACAACTTTCCTTTCCTTTTTATTTAGATTCAAATTCATAGTTGTTATCAAAACTTCCTTCAATTTCTTGAATAACTAACGATACAGTTGTGTTTTTAATATTGGAAGTTTGCTCACCTGTAAGTTCTACCAGCTTTCTTTACATACCTGCTTATATATTTCATTTGTGTGTGTGTGTGTGTGTATATATATATATATATATATATATATATATATATATATATATATATATATGTTTATATACTTGCTTAGGGTTTTCCCCGACAATTAGGTCTAGGATTAGATCAAGCCAGTGGTCACTCTTTCAACACAGTCAAAACTACTTCCCCATAGGAAATTCCAGATACAGTCTTGCCTCCTCTTGGGCTTATACAATATGGAACAGAGAAAGGCATTATTCCCGGTGAAAATTTTCTCAATACTGTCATAACTTAGAAATTTGTACAGGAAATTCATTTCCCTAGAGAGGAGTAATTCCCGGTGAAACCTCTCTTGAATTTCTTCAAACTCTAGAACTGTTCACTAAAGAAAGGATTATTCCAGGCGAAACCTTTCTTGAACGTTTCTTAGGTTTTGACCCACAGGCTTCCTAAAAGCATCTCCAACCTCCTCTTGGGCTTTGTACAAGGACCCTCAGACTTCTTAGAAGTTCTCAGCCTCCTCCTGGGCTTAGTACAAGGACCCAAAAGACCTCCTACAGGTATATGACAGAACCTAGTCATCATTTGTTAGAGCAGTCCTCTAAAGAGTCAAAACATCATACCAACTTAGGGTTGATTTCTCATCCCTTAAAACACCAGCCTCCTCTTGGGCATCACACAAACATAAAACTTTTCATACCAGTAGACTTGGACAGTCTCACCTCCTTTTGGATCTTAAAGAAACCCTCAAGTTTCCTAAAAGCACAGGAAAAACCCTGATCATTTCATCAATTTCCAACAGAGTTAAAACCTCCACATGTTTCAAAACTCAATCTTTCAACTCTTGCTTTAAATTTCCCCAGCTAGGGTTAAATTAATACCAGTAAACACTCAGAAAAATCAGAACCTCAAGGCATCTGATATTTCAACTCTTCTGCAATCCTCAGCAAGAGTTGATTCCCCAATTTGGACTTGTCTCTGGATCTCAAAAATCCTCAGCAGAAGCTAGCCTTCTCTTAGGCTTCATATAAGAAATTCCCCAGCCATCCTCCTCTTTGGCTTTGTATAATGATCTTCCCTCAGCCTTTTTAGCCTCAATCTTGGGCTTTGTACAAGACATATATTAATATTCTCCAGCTGAGTCAGTAAAACCTTTTAGCCTCAATCTTGGGCTTTGTACAAGACACATATAAAACCTCTCCAGTAGAGTCATTTCTTTTAGCCTCAATCTTGGGCTTTGTACAAGACAGACAAAATATTCCCCGGAAGAGTCAATTCCTTCTAGCCTCCTCTTAGGCTTTGTATAATGATCTCCCTAAGCAGAGACAATATCTCTTCAGCCTCAATATTGGGCTTTGTACAATACAGAAATAAAACTCCCTAAACAGAGTCAACCTTTTAGCTTCAACCTTGGGCTTTGATCAAGGCACACATAAAAATCATCATCCCCTCAGAGGAAATCAAAAATCTCTCGGCAGGAAGACATTTCTCTGTACAATCACACATCAAAACAGACAATCAAACAAACCCTAATCCCAGATAATTGCTGTAAGTGACACACTTGTTGATTCAAAAATCCAAGCCATTGTCCATCTTTTATCCTGGTAAACTCCCCTCTTTCATTTAATTGTTGTAAGTGGCAAGCGTCTGGATTATTTACATCTAAGCCAATGTCCCTCTCTTAGCATGAAAGACTCCTAAGGAAAAATGGCATTGCTCTACACTTAGTTAAAGTTTCCTCTTTCAGGACACCTCCCCTATAAAGGAAAATATGGCATTGCTGGACTCCACGTATTCCAGTTAAATTAATTCTCCTTTATAATCAGTTACTCAACAACTGTGATAAACAGATGAGATATCTCCCTTTAGAGATAACAAATTCTATCTCAATCAAACCATCTAGCTTCAATCTTGGGCTTCGAACAAGAAACAAATAACCTTTTGCTTCAATCTTGGGCTTCGAACAAGACACAAAGAACCTTTAGCTTCAATCTTGGGCTTTGAACAAGACACCAAACGTATTTTTCCTCCCATAGAAATAGGAGGAACTACGATTGCTCTGATTTCCTTGTTTTCTTTAACGGGAATACGTAGGCATAAGATTGCAAAATCTTAGCGAACACACATAACAAAAACTTTAGGTCCAGTACCTTATCAAAAACATCAAAAAAACCCAAAAAAAATAACAAAAATACTCTTTCATCATTCCCAAAGGAGAAACTTTCCCAATTTACGACAGATAAACACCAGTAAGTAGATAACAGAAGAAAATGCCAAACAATCTATGGATAACCATATATAGGATGGGTAATTGACAACTCCCCATTGTATAACCTGACCCCGTACCCCCCAATCTCTTAGAATTTGTTAAAGAAAGCATTTGCGAGCAAGGTTAGTTTTAGATAGCTTCCCTTTCCTTTCCAGCTTCATAGGATAAATAAGACCCAATTCCAACCAATGCGGTAAGGTGGTCGCGTCACCGACAAAAATCGTACGCTACAACGAGGGAGTTAGATGAGAAAAGAAGTTACATCAAAAGATTAAATGAGAGGCACGACACGCAGGTCTTATTTTAAAATCCCAAAACAAAATAAAGGAAAACTAAGGCCATAACTGATCACACTACGCAGGTATTATTAATTAAATTCTGTTAATTAAATGAATCAAATTAAATTTCAGCGAATGATCACACTACGCAGACGGGGGTTCCGCTGCCCGGTCAGCGGACGGGGGTCGAGGGTGCACCGCCCCTACGAAAAAAAATTAATGAACAATTCATTTGAAATCAGCATTGTTTTTCGCATTTACACTTAATACTTTCCATAAAATTAAAGCACAACTTTTGTGCCATCACAACCCTAATCGCAGACCTTTTAGACAACACAATCCTTGTGCCGTCATGAACCCTAATGCAACAATTCCATATTGTCAAAACACCATGATCAATAATTCAGTATGATTGATCCATATGCCACTGCTTCACCATACTAAAGTCGGATCCCGAAACAAATAAACACAGATCGCTCAAAGGAATAATGATCATTACATGATTTAAATGAACAAAATAGAAACATTATATCTAATATACCATCATTGCATCACAGTTAATTATATCACATATAAAATTTGATCGATCATATTTGTGTAACTTAAGGACGATCTATATATCGCTGCTTCACTATACTATTTTCGGATTTCGAAGCATAATCAATATCGATCATCCAAATCGTACACAACCTCATGCCAAAATTCAATATCTCGGTTTAATTTAATTTGTTATGTGTTTTAATCGAATTAAAACAAAAACAAAAACAAAAAATAAACACTTATCTGATGCATGGTTTCGTAAATCGTGATTCAAAATGCATCGGAAATTAAAATTTCCCTTTAGCGATCCTTACGAAAATCATGATCAGTGATAGAATGGTTACCTCTTGTGGCGATGAAACCTTTGATTCTGAATTGAAGGAATGATCACAAGCGATGTACGATGAACAACGCCTCTACTCAGTCCACACGAATAACTTCCTTCAGTCTCAGTGCTAGTTGTTACTATTGAAGGCTTTGTGTGAGAGATAGAGAGAAGGAAAATACGGCTAGGGTTTCACAACTGATTTTTCATCAAGTGTTTATGCTTCTGCACAAGGGTTATATTTATAGAACCACTTGTGTGGGCTGCAAGCTAAATAGCCCACTTAAGTGCACGCACACCATTTCTTATGATGTACCATATATCACTTAAGTACGCGGTACCTTACCACAATCCGTATTCCACTTAAGTGCACTGTACCTTACGGTGTTACATATTTACTTAAGTACACCGTACCTTACGGTGTGCCTTATTTACTCTACCTCTTATCAAATTGTCCTTATGTGTGTGACCCTATAGGATTTCGCGACATTGGTAATTATATTAAATCATGCATTTAACATAATAAATAGTGAGTGATATCTAGCAAGACATCACTGATACCCAAGTCACGAAATTGTCATGTGATCTGACAAAACCTTTTGTGATAGTGGTTGTGTGTACAATTACCCTTTTTCCCTTATGTCTATATTGAACACAAGGCATATACCGTGTCATCATTATTTAGTTAAATATTGGTCCCTTAGACATTTATCCTGTTATGTAGGATATGTAAATTCCATCTAGGTCACTCATGTCCCTCAGCATGCTTTATAAAGTACCCATCAACTGTCTTTATAGTCATCCAATTACGGACAATGTTTGATCAGCAATAAAGTACTTGACTCTACATCTAGGGTCCATAATGGTTTCAGTTCGAAGGGTGATATACACTACTATCACCATGAGAGTAACTTATGACACTTTGCATAATATTCTATGTAGTACTCTCATAGTGGGTCAGTCCAGTATAAATATTACTCCTAATATTAATACATATGTTAAGACTTGATAACTCCTTATCCATGATCCATGAGATGTGATCATTAATCTATCTACATAATAGTCTTAATGCTTTAAGGTTATCCAATTTCACATTAAAGCTCGACTACGGATACTTTAAGAATAGTGTCCTTATGTTTAATAATCTCATGATTAAGTCACACTTAATATTTCATTAAACGAACTAATTATTCTAGGGACTTTATCACTTTGGAAAAACAAACATAATAAAGAAATGTCTTTTATTATTAATAAATAATTCGATACAAGTACCAAAAGTATTGGCCTTTAGGGCTTACACCAACACATACACGACGTCCAACTTGGCGTTCACCATGGAGGTAGCCATATGCTGGATGACGCATCCCACGTGCCAACGGTCACAAAACCACGTTCAAGAAAAATGGAAAGGTGGAGTTCGCCACCCTTACATTGCGGTCGCCATCTTTGTTTTTGACTCCCCAGTCCATTGGTTATTGAAGAATCTCCCCATGACCCCTTTTTCTTCTCACACGAATTCTAAAATTGCAACTTGATTTCCAAGACTTGACACCAGTATAAATAAGGCTTATATTTCACCTTTTGATTCATCCAGGCTTAGGTACAACATAGACCATATATTTACACTTAAAAGTAATAATTCTTCACACCGGAGGGTTATTACCCAATTGTTGTATTTGAGTTTGGAGCACTTTATATTATTGTTTTTAATCTTGCCGCCATTTACATTCCGCCGAAGTTATTTCCTGTATCAGATTCAAGTCTCCGATTGGAGCAGATTCTTAATTTCAATTTATTTACATTCTTATTGTCTTTTTTATTCGCATTGCTTTACCTTATTTACTTTCATTGCACTGCTTTATTTAATTTATTTTCATCGCACTACTTTACTTTGTTTACTTTTACCGCACACTCTTTATTTTAATCAAATCGCTTATTATGTTTAATTCTTTTTTTTCAAACAAAAGCCAAACTGTTTACCGTAACCATGTCCAGCTAATTTCATTAGTGCTGGAATGTGAGTATCGTCGTTTCGACGGTGCTCCACATGTTATTTTTATAGAGTTACTATTGGGGCTGTTTTGGTTTTAATTCAATTTTTCCGTAATTAATTTGATCGGTTACTACGAAAGTAGAATCGTGACACGTCGGGTAAGATCGAAAGTCGTCCGACACTTAAGATTAAAATTGATTAGATTTTGGTTAATAAAAACTGCGAAAGCACTTTGTTAATTGATTAGGAGAATTTAATATTACTTGAAGGTGATTTTGAAACTATCTTCAGACGCGTTTATAGGTTTAGAATCTGGTTGTCCGAGCAAATGCCGAAAACCCTTTTGTGTTAAAGTTTCCAATCAATATTAATTTTCAACTGAGCTAAAGAAGTGATTACTAAAAAATATTTTCTACTTTAACGCAATATGCAATCGGTTACGCGTGAGCGGACGGTGTAGATTTAAAGATTAAATCTGGTTCTGAAAAATTGAAAGTGACAGTTCCTTTTTAATTAAATTATTTTTCTTGGGAGAAAATATTGCCCCGTAAGTAGTTTTATTTAGAAATAATAGGAGTGCCATTGATTTATGAAAGCCATATTCAAATATTACACCTTTGAATTCATTAAATTTTTGTTATTCTATTTTATTTTCATTCCATAACCTTTTTACGATCGCCTTAGATAAACACCGTAACAATAGAAGACGATAGATTGACCATTAGGTCTCTGTGGGATTCGACAACCTTTTATATTACTTCGATACATTCCATATAATTGAGGATAACACGCATCACCAAACCACCTCAATTTTCATCGGTTCAGTTTGTTTTTGAACAAAACAAAAAAATCAATTTTTTGATTTGGATTGTCAGTTTAATTGATTTATTTTTTATCCGCTTACACCTTATATATATATTTGGTAGACAATAGTTTGATCTTTCACCTTTTTTGTTATCCGATAAGGATTCATCTGAAATAGTGTTTTAGTTTGGCAATGTTTTAAGTTCTTGGTATTTGTTCCCTAACTAGTGTTTCTAGGATGTAGGCCCCGTTTTCGGCGTATACTTAGAACCTTATATGGGCATTCTCTATTTGCTAATAGTTTGTCATCCCGGACGTTTTTTCATCTAATTTTGGCCCACCACAATACTAGGTCTCTGTCATACCCCAAATTTTGACCACTAAGATTTCCCATCCTTGTGAAAATCATCATTACAATATGGAGGAACCATCATACTTCATCAGTCTCCCCAAAGATGGGTGAGCATCCACTACAATCAAAATTAGGGTTTCAAGCCCTCTCAGAGCTTTTAGACAAAGGATCAATCAAGGAATGACTTGATCTTCAACTTGTCTAACCTCTCAAACATCCACAATGGATCAAAAGGACTCCCACTTCAAGGATTAAGCACAAGGCTGCTCCCTTCTAGGTGGATCAAGTCTCAAGATCGACAGTGTCACCAAATTAGGGTTTTGGTCGACCAGGGCCTCCAGATGGGAATTTTTCATCTGGGTACAAGCCAATGATCCAAAACATAACCTAATATACTCCATGGAACCTCATGGACCCAATCATCAAGTAAATTTTGCCTTAGGGGATGCATTCATCAAAAATCAAGAATTAGGGTTTCTTGACCTAATTCACCCCTAAGTTGACTTTTGGGGCAAATCATGAGCCAAGACCTCAAGAGAGGGTTTGAGGGTCTCTAATGAACTATATTTATCCATTGGCAACAATGGATTAATCCAAGAAGCTTGAGCAACAAGTCTCAATTTCATCTGCACCACAATTAGGGTTTTAAGGAAAAAGTCAACTGTAACTTTGACTTTTGGCCAGGACATGCTCCCAAGCCCTATGACATGCACCAATATACCCTATAACACCCATGGAACATGTCCATCAAGTTTGATTTAGGTCAAGGACATGATTTCATGAAGAATTGCACAGTTTGGAATTCATCTGATAAAAAGTCAACTGTGCACAAAAGTCAACTTTGACTTTTTGAGATTTTTCACCAAAATGTATTTTTAACCCTAAAATGATGTTAATGTATGATTTGAATCATCATCCATCAAAAAAAATCAAGAAAAGTTGGATAACTTGTAAAAGGGGTAACCATAAAAACTTAAAATTTTCTAAGTTAAAAATAAAGTGACAAGGGTACCAACTTTGGAGGATCATAACTCCTAAACCACAAAGCCATTTTTCCTCATCCAAAGATGGATTTGTAGCCCTCATTACCCTCTACAAAAACTTCAACTAGACCTAAGTCCAATTCATTAAGGATTTTGAGTTATGGAGTGATCAAAATGGCTGAAAAATGAAAATGTCACTTTTTCCAACACTTAGTGAAATTTTCACTAAGTCCAAATCTGTCTTCATTTTTTTCCAAATGTAGGGGGATTTTTCACTTGGATTCAAAAGAGATCAAAACCAAACATGTTCAAACAGTTGTTGTATCATGTAAGGGCTTTCCAAAATGGCCAAGAACATTGCCAAATTCCATTTGGCCTATGAGTTATGACATTGTCAAATTGCCTTGTTGAAATCTGTCAAGGCAAGGCAGAATTTGCATTTTTGCTCGATTTGCCAAAATCAGCCAAATCCAAATGCTCCTATCCACTTGGACACATCAGAGGATTGAATCTAAAGGGGACAATCACTGAGCCAAGCCTCCAAAGTCTTTGGAACAAGAAATAACATGTTGAACCTATAATGGCCAAAATTGGGACAAGACTCCAAATTTGGATTGGAGCATTCAATGGAAGCATCAAGGTGGCATGGACTGAGCCATTTTCATTTGAATTCAGTCAAGACTTATCCAAGACTAAGGGAACCACAACCCTGTGCCCTAACCTCTAGTCAATGGCTAGAGGGGACTTGGATTTCCATTGGCCAACATTGAACAAACACCTGCTGCAGTTGCCATTCACTATGGATCCCAAAACAAACTTGCTCTACTATAAATAGAGCTCAATTGTGTTCAGTTTAAGTACACCAAAGGCCTACAACACTTTCCTTTCTCAAAATCTCTTTCTCTTGGCAAAAATGCCTTTCTTAGCAAGGTAGCTATCGGGTTTTGAGCTAGAGGGCAATTCCACTCAAACCAATCACTCACACACCTCACATACATCACATATGAGCTGATCAAACACTTAAACAACATCTGGAACACTGATTTCTCAGAATCACCAGTCAATTGCTCAAGGTTTTAACCAAAGTGCAGTTGAGATGCCATGAAATGATCCAGCCAATTTCAATCAAGTCCAAGCATTCAAACACACTTCATAGGGTGTAGGGAAGCTGTTCAGATCATCACCACTCATCTGTAACACCTCCAAATCAAAAATCACATTGCACTTGCTGTCACGACCTAGAGGTAAGCATATACTTGGTCATCTCTCAATCTATGCATATTTCCTCGCACAATAATTTGGCCACAAGCAAACCAAACAGGCGTTAGCACAGACCAAAGAAAAGTTAACAAAGTTTCAGCACGCTTGGGACGAAGTTAGGATAGAGAATGCTGAATTACAGGAACAGTTGCAGATTAAGGACGAAGAGCTTGAAAAGGCGCATGAGCAGAGGAGAAAGTATCGGGAAAGCCTCGGTAAGAGTCAAGAACAGCTAGAAGAAGCTAGAGGTGAGCTGAGGAATACCAAGAAAGAGCTTGAAGAAGTCATGATAGAAAGGGAGATACTCAAGACGCAAGCCGGCATAAAGAGACACAAAGGAGTGTGTGATGACGAGGCTCTGATGTTGCATATGGGTTCTTTAACTGAAGCTCTTGAGAAAAGGGATGTCTTGATCAAAGAAATGATTGAAAAGCCGAATCACCAGCGTACCCGTATACTTTTTGAGGAGATCAAATACTCAAGTGATAAGCTGAAGGATGTGGAATTGTCAGACTGATGTTCTTTTCCTTATATTTTGTTGTTAATGGTTACCATCAGGCTTGTTGATGGATCCATTTTTCCTTGTATTGCATTTGCGGTTGAACCTTTCTTAAATGTACTTGAATACTTCGTTGGATGAGTATGAGCAGTTTTATTCAGAATTATTCCTTATCAGATAGCTGCACACAAGCACATGACCACGATACGTCTCTTTATATCACGATTTCTGGTCTTCAGATTTCTGTGGTTTGGATTGGAATCAGGGTGTAAAGCACCTTGGAAATGATAAACATAACATTGCATGGCATTGCATATCATTCTGCATTTCTGTTACTTGCTTTTCAGGTATTCGTTGCAGGGTCTCTAACCTTTGTTTGACTTCAGGCATTATAGCGGAGAATCATATTCACCGATATTCAACGCGAGGAAATCAAGTAAGAATCATATTATGGATCAAATGCAGAAGGATTTGGCTGGGGTGAGGGCCCAATTGGGGCATTTTATGGGGGACATTCAGGCGCTGTCCCGAGGTCAGGAACTACTGAGGGAGGAAGTCAACCAGATGAAGATTCAAATGGGCCTGGTCATGGAAATCTTGAATAAGGTGTTAAAAAAGGAAAATGATCATGTGCCCGCTTCCACAACAGAGGTCTCTACTCCTCCCATCTCTTTGGGATATGCTTTAGATCATGAATTGCTTCGTGAATCCCCTCTGAAAGCTAAAGGTTCAGAGCTCTCTCATCAGCAGTCACTTCCTGATTTTCAAGAGGATCCTAAGTCAGCGGGGCCTAAGAGGAAGTTCGATCCCATTCCGATTCCGTACGCGCAATTGCTTTCTTACTTGCTCGAGCTCAAGCTGGTTGAGCGTGTTAGTTTGGGACCGTTGCCCACGAAGATTCCTCTGGGACCTAATGCTAAGGCTAGATGTGAGTTCCATTCTGGGGCACCTGGTCACAATGTTGAGAATTGTACCAGGTTCAAGCATAAAGTCCAGGAGCTAATTGATTCAGGGGCAATCAAGTTTGCATCAGTTGGTGCTGGTAAACCAAGTGATGTCACTCCCATTGTTGCAAGGGAACTGAGGACTCTCTCCTTTTCCAAAGGGTCTACCTCGCGTCAGGGATCTCTTCCACAACCCTGTGTTGCAGAAGACCTATGTCAGCAACCCTTATTTGTGCCTCAGCCGAATGCAGAAAGGAAAGTGCAGGGCCAGGTTGGGCGCCCGAACCAGCAGCAGCAAGATTATCAGCAGCGGAGGCTACTCAGACCAAGGAAGCCCAAGAGGACATTTGATCCTATTCCTATTCCGTACAGTCAGTTGTTGGCTCGTTTGCTCAAAAGTTCGCAAATCCAGCTGAGAAGGGCCATGCCCGTGCCATACCCCATTCCTCCGGACTATGACATGAGTGTTAGCTGTGAGTTCCATTCAGGAACATTTGGGCACACACTTGATAACTGTAATGTGTTCCAGCACAAGGTGCAGGATTTGATTGACTCAAAGGTTATCACCCCAGACGGTACCCCACAAGGTGAAGCTTCTGTACCATGGTGAGTGCTCAAAGTTACAAGAACATCACCAGAAGTGGTCAGTCTAGACGGAGCCAAGCCTTCTCAACAACGACAATCTTTATTTTCCTTTCTGCATTTTCATATGTAGTCTTTATTTGTTCGTTCAGACATTGTTCGCATGTTAAAATTTGTTTGTATTTGGTATGAGGATTTTAATGCAATGAATATGTTTTCTTGAAGAATTTCATTTGTGTTTACTCATTTAATGCTAATGTGTACTGCAATACCATTTTTCTTGCCCAAACTCTATGAGGGAGAATGATGATCTGAAAACGCAAAAATCTCTAACGGTGTGCTTTGGAATAAGAACCCTGTTGAGGATGTACAGGCATTGTTTCAACTCCTCAAACACTGGAGATATAAGGGAGATAGACCCTCGTTAACCCCTTTGAGCCTTGAAGTAGGAGTTTCTTTTCGTACGAAAAAACCCTCACATTTAACCCAGGGGCAGGGTAGGCGTCAGTTAATTTGACCAAGCATTCAAATCTCAAAAGGAGTGTGCATCTGAGGATCCATTACCTTTTAATCCACCATCAAGAGGTCAAGAGATGTGAAACCACAATGGTTATCCATCAACAATCAAAGAGTGAGGCAGTCACAACCCTTTCAACAAAGTCAAGACAGGCCAGTGTCACACGACGTGTTCAAGGAAAAATAAAATGAATAAAAAAAAATGAAAAAAGCCCGCTAAGTTGAAACTTGAAAACAAGCAACTTAGGCAAAAGTTAGGGCATCCCGCTGGACTCCAACATCTAAAGATTCAAAAGAATCAGTCCAGGCAAAAATTAGGGATCAAAAAGCAAAAGAATGAAAAAGCAAAAAACAAAAGGATTACAAAAGAAAATCCTCGAGCAAGAACAAAGTCGTGCGACTACGAACAAAAGACAAAATGGGTGACTGTTACTCCAAAGCCTCATTAGGTGTCAAACCATCAAATGCATGGATTCCTTAAAGATCACAAAATTTTTTTTTGAGAAATGAGCGTTTGTGTCAAATTAGTTGAACGTAGGACTGGAGAACATCACGAAGAGTGGGTGGGCACCAATAAACTTTGAGCCTTAAATCCTTTTCTTCTCAAAACCGTGAACCAGGCCACGATACAACCCTCAAAAGTCCTAATTGAAACAGGGTTATTTCAAAAGCATACTACCAAGAGATAGCGTTCCTGACTCCCATGAGTTGTGCTAAAAGATCTTTGTTGGTGTTGCACGTGCATTGCATTTTTTTCATTCAAAAATCAATGTCGTATTCTAAGCAGTAATTCGTTCACAGCTTTACGACATCTTTTCAATAAAGACTTCAAGATTAACACGTGTGTTTCATTAGAATTTTCATTCTCAGAATAAAACATTTTCTGCTTGCATACATTTGTTTGACATCAAAAGAAGTTTACATATGAAAATTCAGTCCAGAAGCTTAATCTTGTCGAGTTGAGGATCCTGAAACTCCCGAAGGGCAGCCATATCCAATGGTACTTCCTCAGGAAACTTTGTTGGGCAGGGGCTTTCCCAACAAGTTGTGCTAAGATGTAGTCGATCTGGGGCAATCACGTCGAACCATCTCTTTAAGGTGTAGCTCATCTGAGCCAATCACGTCGAGAAATCTCTTCAAAGTTCAACCAAACTGGGGCAATTATTGCGAGATTCAAATCCCTACAAATGCAAGCATTTTTGGTTTTCCTTCGAAGATCAGTAGTCAGGGGCAAAACCACTTCAAGGTTCATACTGGGGCAAGCTATACCAAGAGCACGAGAAGTTAGTCCATCCAAACGACTAATCAGCCTATCCAGAGTTCAGAATACTGGGACAGAATATCCCACGGTGGTATGAGATTGTTCATGAATCATTTCAAGGCGAATTCCTCTGTAGTCCATACGGTCTGGGGAAGTTACGTCGAGATCCAACGAATCTCTACAAGAGTTTGAAGACACTGAAGCATTGAGCTTGCCAAGTCTTCTGTAAAATCCTCATGCGATGACTTCTTCTAAGTAATCCATGCGGTATGGGGCAGTTACGGCGAGATCCAACGAATCTCTACGAGAGTTTGAAGACATTGAAGCGTTTTGGATGTCAAGTCTTCTGTAAAATCCTCTTGGGACAATTTCTTCCAGTGGACCATGTTGGTCTGGGGCAAGTGAAGAAAAATGGTTGGTCACGCATATGCAGTCAATCAGCCAAAAGGAGTGAAACTAAGGGGCATTCCAACCCAAGGCATTTTTGGTCCTCGTCTTCAGTAGGCTTCATTAATAATGTTCTCCAGCAAGAGATTGCATGCAAACCTTTCTCCCCAGCAAGTGGTGGTTCAGAGTTAGATTTTCTCAGTTGCAGAAGTCATATCTCGCACGGGGTATACGTGCATATCCTTTGCTTGCAGGTAGCAGCCTCATACTAGGCTCAAAGGAAAAATTGAAGCCTTTGCGAGATCACGGGATCATGTCTTCTAGACGAGTAATCACTTACTTCCATGCAGAAGACTGGGGCAATCATGTTCGAGAAAGGTGGTCACCCTTTTGTCACAATGTTCACTGATTAAGTCCATCATTCGGTCGACGGTCGGTCACGACGATTCGATATCAACGAATTGAGCTCAACTGGGTATCGTGGTATCTTATTAAGTCGATTCTCTCATACAGTACTTCCAACAGCTACAAGCTTTTCTGTGTCGATGACGGTCGCAAATTCCCCAAGAGAGTGGTCTCGTTGATACCGAAGCTGATGGTCATTATCCCCAGCGAAGTCGCAGGAGTTGGAAGAGGCTAAATCTTCTGTAAAATCCTCTTATGACATCCTCTTCGGGGATAAATTGTTGGTTTGCCCAAGCATGGGGTATGTTTGTTTCCCCAGAATGAAGTGTTGATCATCCCCAGTAGAGTTTGAGGACAGTTGGTCTTCTGTAAAATCCTCTCAAAAGGCATTCCCCAGCACGAGACGTTTTAAAGCAGTTTCCGCCAGCAGAGTTTGTTATAAACTCGTCATCCCTAATGGAATTGTCTAAAGGGAAGCTCGCCTAACATGGGGCATTGTGGTACTTATCCTAAGCTTGACAGTCATATTCTTTAGCAGAATACTGTGGATTTGCTTTGGGTTTCCCCAACAGATCTCTAAGGACTCTTTCCTAGCAAGTTGCAGTGGAATGTTCTAACCAGGATTTGTATATCCCTGGCAGAGTAGCCCTGATACCCAGCAAGATCGTATCTCTGGTCATGGTATCCCCACAGAGGTCAGCATCGAATCTTGTCAGCAACTCCCAGCTGAGTTGTTGTTCTCCCCGCAGAGGTTTATAAGATCGACAGAATCTATTCCTCAACAAGGATGGTACAGCCTTTCCACAGCCGGGTCAGAAGGTGGATAACCCCTACAAAGGGTCTTGGATTGGATAGATCCCCAAGCAGAGTTTTTATGACTTCCCTCCCCTAGAAAGACGCCATACAAAGAAATTCTCATCCCCAGCGAAATCACTGTGACCAGAATTCATTCCCCCAACAGATGAAGTGATTCCTGGCAGATTTATTATTCTTCAAGTCCAATTTATTTTTGGCAAGCTTGACAATTCGAAGCAGACGGATTATTCATTCATTCTCTAGTGGAGAGGTTATCCTTTCAGGAGTCTCCAAAGTCAAATCATTGGTCTTTGCTCCTCAGCAGAGTCAGCAGAGATGTCTGACACAGATGCAGAGAGTAATACAATTTTGCAAATTCTAAAAGTCCAACAGTGGATTGGCAAAAGTCCGTCTTCGGGTGGCAAAAGTCCAACAGTGGATTGGCGAAAGGTCCATCTAAGGGTGGCATATTCTAAAAGTCCAACAGTGGATTGGCAAAAGTCCATCTTCGGGTGGCAAAGCAGCTAAAAGTCCAACAGTGGATTGGCGAAAGGTCCATCTAAGGGTGGCAAATTCTTAAAGTCCAACAGTGGATTGGCAAAAGTCCGTCTTCGGGTGGCAAAAGTCCAACAGTGGATTGGCAAAAGTCCGTCTTCGGGTGGCAAAAGTCCAACAGTGGATTGGCGAAAGGTCCATCTAAGGGTGGCAAATTCTTAAAGTCCAACAGTGGATTGGCAAAAGTCCGTCTTCGGGTGGCAAAAGTCCAACAGTGGATTGGCAAAAGTCCGTCTTCGGGTGGCACGAAGCTGCAAAGTCCACCAGTAGCGTGGCAGGCCAGTAGTCGTCTGGAATTGCATAAAAGACATTATTAAAGTCCACCAGTAGCGTGGCAGGCCAGTAGTCGTCTGGAATTGCATAAAAGACATTATTAAAGTCCACCAGCAGTGTGGCAAGCCAGTAGTCGTCTGGCGTCGTTCAAAAGGCAGATTTCTCCGACAATGTTTCATTAAAGATTCAATCCAGCAATGTCGGGGGGTTTCTTTCTCACCATCCAGAGCAAATTTTTGGTTATATTTGGTATTCAATCACTATATACCTTGAAAGTCCGAAAGCAATTGCTTTCAGGCATTCAGGTCTACAGCGCTTGAATAGGGGCAGCTGTAATACCCCAAAATTTGCTCTCCCTCTTTGTCATCATAGCATGGCATTATCATTTATCATATCATATCCACCTCATTAACATTACATTGCATTTAACATAGAAAAATGAAGCATGGCATCCTTCTTACCATCAGGGCATGTGATCAGGTGGAAGGTGGACAATCAAGGGATCATTCAAAGCACAAAAAGGTCAATCAAGTGCCCTCAAGGCAAGCCAAGAGGTCTTTCATGTCTCATACCATCTCAATTGATCATCCACAACCTCAAGGATAAGAGATACAATGGGAGATTGAAGCATTACATCTTTCACTATGCAAGAGGTTCAAAAATGAAGGAAAACCCTCAAAAGAGATAGCTCATTGATTCAAAATCATCCTCAAGTGGCATTTCTCATCATCCTTTAAGAGGATACACAACATACTCTGAGGAATTTGGATTTGGAAGATGTGCAATTTCCTCCTAACCAGAAGGGGCTGAAATTAGGGTTTACAGTAAAATCAGGTTATCTTTGATTTTTTGGACAAAACTTGATATCATGGTATTCTACATGTCCTTAAGTGTATGTGTATGGAGAATTGCCCCTCAATTGGTTTTGGAGGTGTTTCAATTGGAAGAAAGATCAAAAATCAGGAAATTTGGGGCCAAGTCAAATAATCAGAGGAAAAAGTCAACTCTTGACTTTTTGAGCCCAAAATCATGAAATTCATGTTACCTATGTCCAATGTACAAAATTTGGTCAAGAAACTCCAAAGGAATCATGAAAAAATCAAGAGGTGGAAAGTTGCCATTTTTGGAAGAGGAAGGGTTACTAAAAATAGCAAGTTTTGGCCATTTTGCATCAGAGTTTGAACTAAGGCCATTTAAAATTGAAGCACCAAATGAAAATTCCACCAGGCCACAACAAAAGGTCTTGCTTTAAGCTTCAAATCCATGTGTAGAACATCTCCATTGGATAAAAATTGAGGGAGATATGATTGATCAAAGTTTGGGCAAAGTAGGTTCAAACCTAGGTCGTGACCAAGATTTTCAAGTCACGCGCGCAGTCATTTTAACAAACATGTGGTGGGCCAAATGTACCCCTATTTTTCTCATGGTTAAAGGTTTTATTTGCAAAACTTGTCAACATCAAAAATGTTCCTTGTAGTGCCCTCTTCAATGTTCATGTTGGGAAAAATTTCATCTGATCAAGGTATGATGGAGAAATAGTGGCCTCAAGTTAGGGTGGTTATGCTGAAATTTTGTGCCATGCCAGCCTTGCCAACCGACCACCTGGTGCGCCCATCAGCCAGTCTTGTGTGCTTAAGTTTATAGTCATTTTGGAGCATGTTTGAGGCATCATCTCAATTCCTTTTTCACATCAACATTGTTCTCCAATGTGCCATCTTTCCAATGACTCCAAAAACACACTAAACCACCCATGGAGTAGAGAGAATTTCATCATCAAATCACCTTATTTCCATTGTTATCAACTGCCATCAAAAAACCAGAAAATGAGAAATGAAAGTTGTTGATTGTCACAGCCCGTGCATTGTTCACCCTCCCAACATTATTTCATTTGGCCCAATATATTTCTCATTTACCATACCACGTGCCGCACATGATCATAAAAAGGGAAAGGAGTGGAAACTTGTATAACAAGTTTTTCTTGCTGCAGCTTTACATTTCGTTCCACCATAGCATGTCATGAGCCCTCTTCACCATAGCACTGCTCTCCCTAACTAACTTGACTCAGTTAGTTAGGGATGACTCAGTTTAACCACCTTGACTCACTTTAATTCACTCACCAAACCATGGTTAGCTTACACTATAAATAGAAATCTCACCTCATAATTTCATTTTCAGCTTCATTTTCTCATTTTTCACTTCAAAGTTCTCTCTACTCTATCTCTAATCCTCTCACTCTGTCATCAACTCTCTCAAAAATCCTTTTCCAAGCACACGATACTTCACCCTCATCATCATCAATGGCACTTGATTGAAGGCGGTTTGAGCATAGTTCTGGAGGTTGTTTCAAGCATTGTTCAACAGTGAATCTCTGCTCTCAAGACAGCCAGATATATAGCATTTATTTTGCTTAGTTTGTGAAGCTCCCAGGTTGAAGAACAAGTACTTCCTCTGGTTTTCTCAAATTATACAAGAACTGCAAGATCAGGTTCCAAAGCTCACAAACTTTTTCCTCACGATTACTGGATTATTCTGTTGTTTTTATGATGATTTGAGCTTAATAGAAGCATTTGAACTCCGGCTAGTTGATAGAGCTTCTTAGAAGCTTAGATCCAAAAGTTAGGGCATATCTTTGTCTCCTCTGTTTTCTACGTGTGCGTATGGTACGTGGAAGATAACTGTGGATTCGTATTGTGCTTAGCATGAGCTTCATTTTGATGTGTGCATTGCGTATTTTTGTGAAGATGTGGATTCGCAGGTGGCGGTTCTCGCCGGAGAAGGTGACCGGAGGTCCCTCTCCGGCCGGTAGCTTTAACTCCTAGGGTTTTCTCAGTTTGAATATTGGCCGTTGGATTTGTAAATCGTGCGGATAAGATTGTGCCAACACATAAAAAATGTCACATGCGCGGCACATGTTTTATTTTAATCAGAGTGAACATTATGTGGTGTGGTACACTGTATGTTGTGTGATCCTTCGTGCACGTGTATTGATTTTGGCTACTTTGATTATAGTTTGACTATGACTCAATCCGATGGTTGTTATTGTGTTGACTTGGTTTGACTGAAGTGCATGGTTATTAATGTGTATTGCGCGCTTATTGGACTTAGCCAGAATGTTATTCACACCTCCCTATTTTTAAGGCCCAAATGAATTGAACTGTTAATTTGCTATGCATGCACCCCCTTCTTTAGTTCCATTTCATTTTATTTTTCCATTTTTCTACACGTTTGTTTTTTAATTTTTAAAAATACTAAACATCATCATAAAATTCCACAAAAATTCATGAGCATCATTAAAACATTTAGAAAATTTTTCATGATTTTATTTTCTGATTTTATGACCTTTTTGCCCCTGTTCCATAATTTTCTTTGAATTTCCATTTAGATGCATTCTAAGCATGATACATGAATTTGATTAATGTTGTTCTTGCTCATTACCAACTGTTTTGACACGATTCTTTTTGCATTGATTCACTAATACATTGAAGCATGTTAGATGATTTCTGTTTGATTTTTTAGGTCACTTTATTACATGTTTTGATGCCTATATTTGCACCACTTTGCATGATGTTTCAATTTGACCTAATTGCTTTGTTTGAAGTCATTTTGCTCTGAATTTTTACATGCTATCTTGATGTATGATGCATTTCTGACCTAGGCATTCCAATAATATGCTGGCATAATTTTCATGAATCCATTTGGTCTTTGTTTGATGCATTACATTGGAAGTATAATCCATGGCATGTCATTACAACTTTAGTGCATGTTTACATGAATTCTTTTGTGCACATTTGTATGAGCATTTGCATATGTTATGAGCCATTCATACGATATTATAGGTCTTTGATACACATTATAGGTCATCTTTACATGTTCATTTCAATTTGAACTTTGTGCATCATTAACATGTATTGTTTGCACTTTCTTTTTGAACTTTCATTTCAATTCTTCTTATATTACTTCTTGAATGTCTTGAAGTTGATTCATAAATACTTTTGAGATGTTTATAAACCATTTTCCATTTAGTTTCAATTCTGGTTGTTGATTTACATGTTCCATTTATGCATGTCCTCTTCATTTCTTTCCATCTTTCATCTATCCCTTCTTCTTGTAACATGTTTAAATGCTAATGGGTGATGATTATTGCTTATTCACTTGCACTTGTATAATGATATTCACTTGTTGTCCATATGATGCCCATTCTGGTTGTGGTTCTAGGATTTGTTTTCTCATTTAATTCTTTTGAGTTTTATGATGCATTACATGTTCTTTTACTTCTTATACTTCTTATACATGTTTACTAACCATGTAGGGGCTTTGGTAAGTTTCAATTGAGTGTGGATAAGGAATCCACATTCAACTTCTATCCTTTCTCTTTTACAATTCCATGTTATGTTTTGTTAAGCACTTATGTGCTTTCTTTTAATAACTCATCACTTTCCCTTTGTGAATTACAATTCATCTTCTACTTTAGAAGTGAATTGTTTAATTCATTCTTTCTTTAGACTTTAGGTTGAAACCTCACAAACCTTTAGGATCACTCCCTTTAATCTTCAATTAGGATTGAGTCTTAGTCCATATAGGTTTTACCTTTTCTCCTCTCTTGAGTCTCTCTTCTCATCTCTTAAAGAAAATTCAAAATATCTAATGAAGATAGGCATTTATTGCATTTAGGCCTTTCATATAAAGAAAAGATTATAAGGGGTCTTCTCTTATGATCTTAGAATGTGTAGCATATAGCCCTTCTTAGGTCAATGTGTTAAACATTTGATCTTGTATGAGGGACCTAAATGCAATACTTGTTGAAGGTACAAATAATAAAAAGCACTTCTTCATTTCTTAATCAACAAAAAACACTTAATAAACACAAGTATGCTAGTGTGTTTGAACCTTGACAATTGGAACTAAGTGTGGGGGTCTTCTTCATCCTTAGTGTGCTTTCTTACTCATTCCATCTAGGAATGTGAGAATGTACACATTCTAATGACTAAGATTCAGATACACTATCATATGCAAACAAATAAAAAAAACTCTTAAAAGACAAAAACAAACAATAACGTCTTTCCTTCGGGAATTCTTTTCTCACCTCATTCACTCTTAGCGTACGAACGCGCTTCTACTCGTTCTCTTGCAAGATGGTAACGCACTCGGACCAGCGAGCCTGCAACACCTGAGCTAGAACGTAAGCCGTTCTCTAAAAAACACAAACAATTCATCCCTAGTAAGGGGAACTACGTCGCTCTGATTCTCATGCTCCCAATGAGATACGTAGGCAATGGGGTAGGGCCCATGCGAGCACTTCTTTTATTTTCCCTACATTTGTTTCTCTTTCTCTCTTATCCTGTTCCAGTTCTCCAGCTAGTAGTTCCTTTTCCAGTATCCTTTCTTTGCACTCTTTGATCGAGACAAGCAAGCGTGGATCCCATCGGGTACGATGGACGCGTTGGGGTGCTAATACCTTCCCCATGCGTAACCGACTCCCGAACCCAGATCTTTTGGTCGTAAGACCATGCTTTTTCCTTCCCTCAGGTTTATGCGGTGTTTCCTTTCCCTCTCCTGGGATAAATACACATTGCTGGCGACTCTGTTTCGGTGCAACTTTCGCGTTTGTACTTGGATGAAAATCCCGGGAGCGACAGGGTTTCCCCTAACTTGTTTATATTTATGTTCTTTATTTACTTGTTTACCTATATATCTTTATATCTGTATATATATCTGCTGTGCCTGGTTTTGCTGTGTGCAGGGGTTCTTGAGTGGTGAGGAGTCCTAGACCCGGACTTGAGTGCAATTATGATAGGAGATGATATGGTCAAGGATACTTTGACGGAGTCGATTCCTGAAAAGTTGAATTGAGAAAATCATCGCTCAGTTTAGGTTCTTTTGAACTTAATGTTGTTTGAACGAGTCAATTCGTGAAAACGATATTAATTTCGACCAAGAACCAGTGAGACTGAGGACCATAGTACCTTTAACCCCACTTGGCCTTTTAGAATGTAGTGCGGTGACTATGCGGGAGTCTATTTCCAAATAGTTGTCACGCGATACTACACTCGGACGAGATTCTCTTGAGAATATTATTGACTAACCGAGTAATTTGGGAAGTCGATAATATCCAAAAGATGGATTGTAGACTCTGGGAACTTTGTAGAACCCGTTCGGCAGGTACAAATAAACCTCTAGTACACACCTTGGGAAGGGTAGACCATGGCTTCATGCTCGTGATCTTCAAGCCTAGGCCTTTGTTTGCCTGTATATGTGTAGACCTGTGTTTATGCATCTATTCATGCATTCATGCATAAACATTCGGTTTCAAGAAGCTCAATTGTTCTTTCCCTTGCAAAATCAATAAAAAAATCATGGATTATAAAATGAAACCTTTTTTTCCGAAATGTTTGCAACCTACTTTTGATTTCCTTGAAACCATTGCATCGCATTGCATATCATTTGCATCTTTCATTGCATGCGTCCGTTTGTCCAGCAACTCATTCCAGCTATCTTTATCTTCAGTGTCACCTGTGAGTTGTCAAGCTGATTCCTCAACATCGATACCAGACTAGAGCTAACTACAGACGCATAATGGCAGAGCAAGAAGCACACAATGTTGAGATGCGAATGGAGATCGACGACCTTAAGTCAAGCATGACAAAGCTCACTGAAATGCTCCAAGTCTTGATCGCTAGAGGAGAGCAACCCCAAAGGACTGTCATCCAAGAAGTTTCAACTGTTGATCCTCAACATGTTCAGGTGCCACCTTCCACTTGGCCAGAGTTTGGTTTACCTCACAACTACTCTCCACCTCTTGCATCTACTAATATGATTGGTCAGACTGTTGGACCAGTTTTTCAAGTTCCAGTTTTCTCCGAGCCTAGACCTGTGGTTCATGCTGTTGCCCAGACTACTCGACCTCCTTTTGAAAACCCTCTCTATGAGTACAATGCTGCCAATGCTCAGGGTGAAGACCATGAAGATTTTGTCGAACCCGCGATTGTCCGTGAACATCTTCAAACTATAGACAAGAGACTTAAAGCCGTAGAGGGTACTGATTTCTTTAACATTGATGCAGAAAACATGGGTTTGGTTTCTGACCTTGTTATGCCTGCTAAGTTCAAGGCTATCGATTTTGTGAAGTACAAAGGTGATTCTTGTCCAAGAGCTCATTTGGTCATGTATACTCGAAAGATGGCTGCTCATGCCAAGAATCAAAAGTTGCTCATCCATTGTTTTCAAGACAGTCTGAGTGGAGCTTCTCTCAAATGGTATATGAATCTTGAACAGAACAGCATTCACTATTTCCAGGATCTTATTAATGCCTTCGTGAAGCAATACAAGTACAACCTCGACATGGCTCCTGACCGCCGTCAGCTGGAAAACATGTCTCAGAAGGATAAAGAGTCTTTCAAGGAATATGCTTAGCGCTGGAGAGAGTTGGCTTCTCAAGTTGAACCTCCTTTGGCAGAGAAAGAATTAATTGGATTGTTTATGGACACCTTGTCTCCATTTTACTGGGAGAAGATGATTGGTAGTGTTTCCTCCAGCTTCACTGATTTGGTTACTATTGGTCAGAGACTCGAGGAAGGACTTAAGAATGGTAAAGTATCCAAGGCTGCTGAATCTTCTAATGGTGCTAAGAAATTCTATGGAAATTTCCAGAAGAAGAGAGAAGATCAGACCAATGCTGTTATGTTTGAAACCAGAAGGCCTCGTCCTCGACCACAGTATGCTGACCACCCTGATATTGCTGCTGTTACTCCTGTTGTTGCTGCTCCACGACCAGCTCATACCCTTCAACGTCTGACTGTTGGACAGAACCATTACCGTAATAGGAATAATTTTGATCCTATTCCAATGACATACACTGAACTTTATCCTGGGCTAGTTCAGAAAGGTTTGATTACCACAAGGCCTTTGCCTCCTCCTCCAAATCCTCTTCCAGCCGGTTATAGGGCCGATCTTCATTGTGAATACCATCAAGGTGGCGCAGGCCACGACTTGGAACATTGCTTTGCATTGAAGGCTAGAGTACAAGAGCTGATCAGAATTGGTATTCTCTCCTTTCGTGACACTAATCTGAATGTCAAGAACAACCCTTTGCCAGAGCACGCTAAGTGAAGCTTCAGCTGACTTCAGCAGACTTTAGTGTTTCAGACAGGATAACTCACTCTTGTTTCTGACTATTCACTAGATTTTTGTTTCTTGTTGTTTGCATTTTCCTTATCTTGTATTAGTTGTTTGCTTTCAAATCATGTTTGTACTTTCATAATTAATAAAATGAGCATTGTGACTTTTGGATTCAATTCATTTGTGTTTGCTATTTACATCTTTACGCCTTCCTTTTCAAAAAGAAAACAAAAAAAACAAAAACAAAATTATTATCTCTTTTCCACTTTCCTTCTGATTATGCTAAGATTGGAGGGAGGATGATGAAAATGTTATACTCATAATTGTTGTTGGTATGCTTTCAAATCAAAACTTTGCTGAAGATGTAAGGCATTGTTTCAATTCCCAAACACTGGAGAAATAAGGAAGATAATCCCTCGTCAACCCCTTTGAGCCTTGAAGTAGGAGTTTCTTTTCTTTACAAATAAAAACCTGCAATCTTAACCTGGGGCAGGGTAGTTCTCAGTTAACTTGATTGTGCATTCAAATACAAGAGTTCATGCAAGACATCTTTCAACAAAAAGGTTGCATTCTCAATTTTTCCTTCGCACGCAACAAGCAAGTGTCGAAGATGTCTTTCAAGTCAAAAGTCAATGATGGTTCACCGTAATCCTTAAGCCAATCAGTCACTTTCTTTAAAAAAAAAAAGATAAAAAAAAATCAAAAAAGGAAAAAGCCCGCTAAGTTGAAACCTGTGAAGGAGACTTAGGCAGACAAAAAACTGGGGCATCCCGCTGACTGTAAGATTCACGAGAAACAGTTCAGGCAAAAGTTAGGGATAATAAAAAGGAGAAATCTTTAAATCCTTAACATGAAATCCTCAATGAAAAAAACAACCAAGAGTTATAAGGAAGTAGTGACTGTCACCTCAAAAGTCCTTTAACTTCTGAACCATCATCACTATCATCAATGCAATCCATAACCTATGGGAACCTGAGTGCAAAGTCTGAGTTAACTGAGTGTAGGACTGGAGATCATCATGAAGATTGGGTGGGTACAAATAAATTTTGAGCCTTTATCCTTTGTTTCTTAAACCGTGAACCAGGCCACGTTATAACCCTCAAAAGACCTAATTGAAGCAAGGTTATTTTGAAAACATACTACAACGAGGTTGCGTAAACTGACTCCTAAAGATCTTTGCAGATCATTTTTTTGGCATCACGCCTTTTTGTTTTATCTTTCACTTTTAAACGTCTTGAACCACCGTGTTTTGACCAGTGACCCTATTGTTTTACCTCTTTCCAAAAATAATTTTGATTTCAAAAGTTGCATGAACTTTGCATTTATTATGCTTGTCTGAACACTTTTGTTTGCAATCTGGCTTCCGCTTAAGGAATTTTCAAACATTTGAGAAACTTGGTCAGTGATCCAATCAGGGGCAAGTTCGTTCCAGATCCTATTGAGAATCAGTTCAAGATTTGTTTAGTGCAAGTCCTTCTCAGAGTCGATTTTATACATAAGACTTTTCAAGACTCATGCTGGGGCAAGCTTTCCAAGAGCACAATACAAGTAGTCACTTTCAAGAATCAGACCAGCTGAAGCAATTATCAGTTCATCTACAACAGTAAGCTAATCTGGGGCAGTTTACTTGAAGATTCCCCATGCAGCTTTCCTTCCTTCCTACAAGGATTATCAAATTGATACTATTTACCAGTGTGGCAGAGATTGTGCTCAGTAGTAGCATCTTTAGTCCCAGAGCTGAATGGCAGTGATCCGTGTTGAGGAATCAATCTTCCAGTCTTGTCTTTTCCACAAAAGAGTCGAGTCGTGTCGTCGACATCTGCATTGCATCTGCATTTGCATTTAATCATATATCATAGCATAATTCATATACATATGAATAGCAAGAGTGTCATCCTCATTTGCACTCATTTGCATCCTCCATAGGTTGTGTTGTTATTCACGTCTTACCTTGTGGTCAAAGTTCAACTTACTTGGCACCTACCAAATAGATATTGTCACATCTATCCAATGCTTTCTTAAGTACATCTTTATTCATATTCGTTCAATGCCTTCTTGAACTTTGTGGTTTCTTTGTCCAATGCTTTCTTGGATCCCTACCATTGTTCACTTTGTCTAAAGCCATTATTAGATATCGTGATTACACCTCTCATTCAAAGCCATTATTGGATGATTGGTTTCTTTGCATTCAATGCCATTCTTGAATGTAGTCTCTATTCACTTTGTCTAAAGCCATTATTAGATATTGTGATTATACCTTTCATTCAAAGCCATTATTGGATGACTAGTTTCTTTACCATCTGATGTTCTTCCGGATGTATCCCTCTTTCTGATGTTCTTCCAGATCGAGTCTTTGTTCACTTTCATCTAAAGCCATTATTAGATATTGTGATTATACCTTTCATTCAAAGCCATTATTGTATGACTGGTTTCTTTACCATCTGATGCTTTTCCGGATGGATCCCTCTTTCTGATGTTCTTCCAGATCGAGTCTTTGTTCACTTTGTCTAAAGCCATTATTAGATATTGTGATTGTACCTTTCATTCAAAGCCATTATTGGATGACTGGTTTCTTTGTCCAATGCTTTCTTGGATCCTTTCTTGTTCACTTTGTCTAAAGCCATTATTAGATATTGTGATTTTACCTTTCATTCAAAGCCGTTATTGGATGATTGGCTCCTTTTGCATTCAATGTCATTCTTGGATGTCATCTTTGCTCACATTTATCTAAAGCCATTATTAGATATTGTGATTTTACCTTTCATTCAAAGCCATTATTGGATGACTGGTTTCTTTATCTTGTTCACTTTGTCTAAAGCCATTATTAGATATTGTGATCGTACCTTTCATTCAAAGCCATTATTGGGTGTATGGTTTCTTTATCTTGTTCACTTTGTTTGAAGCCATTATCAGATATTGTGAGTGTACCTTTCATTCAAAGCCATTATTGGATGTCTGGTTTCTTTACCTTTTTCACTTTCATCTGAAGCCATTATCAGATATTGTAAGTGTACCTTTCATTCAGAGCCTTTATTGGATGATTGGTTTCTTTGCATCTGATGCCTCCTCAAATAACATTATTTTGTCTCATTCTCATCTGTTGCCTTCTTAGATATTGTGAGTTTACCTTTCATCCAAAGCCATTATTGGATGTTTGGTGCTTTTCTTCATCTAATTCCATTCTTGGATGATGTTTTCCAAGATACTTTGCTTTGTTTCAATTCGGTTCTTACATAAATGTAACACCTTTTCCCCTGTGGCACCTTTCCCCATAGGCTTCTCTGTCTTGCACTCATTTCATCTCATGTCATATCATATGCATTTGTGGCATCTTAGGGCCAAAAATTGTGCACGTTTGTATTTAAGTATCTCCTATCACGTCGAGACGAAGATTTCAATCTCCGGATAGAAGACACTTAAATAGGGGCATCTGTCATACCCTAATTTTTGACCCTAAGATTCTGCTTTTCATTTCGCATTTTTCGCATGACATATCACGCATTTTATCATGCATAGCTAACCAATTTATCAGACTTGTGTTTGTTTGTTTTCCTTTGTGAATTTAGGGCTACTCCAAAAGGTTTAAAGGTCCTGGAAGTTGTGTGTGTGCTCATGGTGATTCTGATCCCTTTGCAAATTATGCTGGATTCTTGTGGAAATGGAGGAAGAATATGCCCTCATTCTTATGGCCCCTTAGTCAATACAAGGTCTTTTATTCTCAAGGTTTCTCAGAAGCTCGATGTATGCCCCAGAGATTAAGGGTTTCTCCTACTATTGGTATTGAGCATGGTCGTTTATGGACTGGTTGTGATTTTTGTGGCAAGTTATGTCTTCATGATTTGTGTGCCGGGTTCGTCATCATCTAAATCTTTCTTTGATGATGCAAATTCATCATTTTTGTTTTAGAATGAAGTTGGATTTTCTTGTCGAAGGTTTGAAATTGTAAGCTTGGATTAAAAGTTTGAATCAAGTTCTTGCCATAAGTTCTTAAATTGAAATTCAAGAAGTGATTCACATGAAATTTCAAATTCAAAAGTTATTATTTTAAGAGTGTGAAGTGGAATTCAAAGGATCTTACCAAGATTCATCACAAGTTCAAGTTTAAAATTCAAGTTCCATCATCATTCAAGTTACAAAGCCCATTTTAAAATAAGGATGGTTTTTTTTACATAATGTCAAAAAAATTGAATTTCATCCAGTTTTATTTCAAAAAGCTCAAAGTAAAACAAAATTCTAGATATGAGTTCACATTGATTCAAATTATTTTTCTTCCCTCCCGAGCTTCCCTATTTGAAGCCCACCATGCTTTTGAAATGGTATCACAACTGTACAAATTGTGACTTATCCTATCACTATCGTGTTCATGCATCAAAGTACAAGAAAAACAAAATCTAATGTTTTGCCACAAGATTTTAATAGTGGGCCAGCTTTATTTCAGTGAGTTTGGATAGCCATCAGTGAGTTAAGAAGAGGTGGAAAGCATTGAAACAGTATCGGATTGGACTTGGTACTCAGAATCTGCACAATTTAAAGCATAATGTTAATTTCCAAAACCACAGGTCCTCACCATTTAAGCTTTGATTGCTGCAAGACAAATGAAGATGACATTAATGAAAACCAAATCTGATCAGACATAATCAAGTCAAAAACACGTAAAGAATCACCAGCAGCAAATCAGAGGAATTCAAAGTATTTCCAAAACAAGACACAAGCATATCGAGATGAAAACGGGAACTCATTCATGTGTTCAAGACAAAATCAAATGGAAGAGGAAGTTTTTTTTCAAACATAATCCAGACACAATCAAAGTGTTCAAACAAGTTCCCAAAATAATCACAACATGTTTTTGGATCAGATCTCCATCAATAATCACATTAAAGAGCAGGATTAAAAGAAGGTTCATTGTTTTAGCTTATAAAAGGGACACACATCAGAACCGAACGGGACAATTCACAGAAAATAGACGGAAAACATCATACACAAAATCCTCAAGAAAAAGTTCACAACAGCAGATCCCAACACAAAAAAAAAACTCACGTATAGCATTAAGAGGGTATCAGCTTTTCACCTCAGAAAATCACCAAAAAATATTCACACATACACGAGCAGCATATCAGAAGTCAAAAAACTCCATATCACAGCATACACACACGCATTGGCAGTGAAGAGAAAAATTTCACAGAACCAACAACAACATACATTCACAACGTGAAAAAGAAGAGTACAAAACCTCACCCACTAAAATTCAAAACAAGTTCACATTATCATCATATACAAGAAGAACAATACACCAGAAGATTCACAAGCACACGCAGTGAGACACCGAGCAAAAATTATCACAAGAGACACGCAGTATTCACTCCAAGACGCATTCAAAACAACATAAAAAAGGCTCACAGCTTGAAAGGAATCACGGTTTTAAAAGAGCAACATCAACGACAATTGCGACAAACACGCGGACACGGAGACAAGTGCAAAAATCAACAACAGTAGCCAAGTATCAGAGCAACGACGACGCACACGCGTTGAAAGTTAAAAGTGCAGAGAAACAATACCTTCGAAGTTGCCGTGTCGGAACTTCCGCTTCAAGACCGCTCTAAGGTACGCGAACCTTGCCCCTTTGATGTTGCGTAATCTTTGAAACGTTGTTTGATTTCCCCATGTGTTGTTGAATCTTTGCAATGTTATCTGTTTCCTCTTTGTTGTTGTTTTAAATTCACATTCGGAGAGTTAGAATTCGCGGGGCAACCGTTGGATAGAATATAATTAGTTGCGTTGAGAGGGAGTGGGACGAACGAGGTGCGTGAGCATGTGAGAGAACTGGTTGGATAAGTGTTGCTTGGCATCAAGACAGGAAGACGAGAAAGTATGGCGAACGGAATTGGGAATGGAGCTGCTGTAGAATTAGGGACTTAGGGTTGGAGTTTCGTGTTGCCGTTTTAAGCGAGCCGGGTCATGTACCCGACCTAGTTCTGTTTTTATTGGGCTGCAGTTTCCGCTTTGGAGAAAGGCCCACTAGGTTTGTTTTGATTTTTTTAAAATTTAGATTAATTATTAACATTTAGTTTAAATAGGTTTTAAGTAATATTTAGTTTCTAGTTTAATTAAGTTAATTCGAATTTAGAAATTTAATTTAATTAATTAGAGTTTATTTTAGTTTCAGTTAGAATTTTAATCCATCTAGGTTTTTATTTAAGTTTTAGTTTTAAGTAGGTTTTAATTTATTTAGTTTTCAGTAGTTTTCAATTAGATTTTATCGTAATTAATTAATTAGTTTTTTAGTTAATTTAAATTAAAGTTTATCAATTATGATGTTAACTATGATTGTTTGTTTTATCAATTTTCTTGTAAGAGTTTTAATATACCCATATGGTTTTGATTCAAATGCTCCCGTAGAATATCTTTATTGAATTTAAATCAGATAGACATTAGGACAACATGTTCCCCTTAATCCAATTCCAAAGGAAAGAATTCCCCTCGTTGACTACCATGTCATCTTAGCCTAACCTTAGGACCATCCCTTAATCCTAGCCTTAGGATCGGAGTCACCGTACTCCATATACATGTGTTCTACCATGGACACTCTCTACCATTTTTAAATTAACTTTAACTTTAGAGTCACCGTACTCTATGTAGTGTCTTGCCATAGACACTACCTCCCCCTAGAACCTTGACCACCGTCAAGAGTTCCTCACCCTCTTTGAGGGGAACTACGAATACTCTGATTCCACTCCCGTCAGGATACGTAGGCACAAGATGCGATGTCTTGGCGAGTATACTTAGAAATTAACCCCTAGGTCTTTCCCTTAGCAGATACCTTAGCAAGCGAGAAATAGATAACATAAATAATAAACAAGAGGTTCCTGTAGAGTACTACAGACGTTTAGGATGCTAATACCTTCCCTAGGCGTAACCAACCCCCGAACTTAGATCTCTTAGGTTTTTTTTCGTTCTTGAACCTTTCCTTTGGATAAATCAAAGACGGTGGTGAAATAATAAGAAACGTGATCTTGGTTAACATAATAGCTATGGTATCCGATTCTCACCGCGACAAGAAGCTCAGCTACAAAGGATTGTGATATCAGGGATCACCTCAACGCCCATAGTGGAGAAGTATGATCCTAGGTATCAAATACCGAAAGATCGTCCTTGGGGCATGCCTGTTAACAATATCCCGGAAGGATATGTTTCGCCGATCACTGAAGATCTGGGAATCACAACAGAAGCCGCTGGGCCTGAAGGTTACAAACTTCGAGAAAGCGAAGATGCCAGGGGCATACTAAAGACTCCTGAAGGTTACAAACTTCGGGAGACGCCAAGACTCGCTACCGTAGTCAAGGTACCACCCCCTGTGGTGCACACTGTCCCGGAAGGACAGATTCCACAGACACCTTCTGGTAAGAAGGAAACTATGTTTGACAGAATGGAGGAATTCCAGGAGCAGTTCTTGGAAATGCAGAAGGAGCTGCAAGCCATTCGCAGTCATGATTTATTTGGAAAGGACGCCGCAGACCTCTGCTTGGTCCCCAATGTGAAAGTTCCGCACAAATTTCAAGTGCCCGACTTTGAAAAATACAAGGGTAACTCTTGCCCTCAAAGCCATCTGGTGATGTACGCCCGGCGGATGTTAGCTCAGACGGAGAATCAGGACCTACTGATTCACTACTTTCAGGATAGTTTAACCGGTGCCGCACTCAAATGGTACATGGGTTTAAACCGTGCTACGATCTGTACATTCAGAGATCTTGGCACTGCCTTCGTCCAACAATACAAATACAATTTGGACATGGCACCCGACAGAGATCAACTCAGATCAATGTCGCAAAAGGACAAGGAAACCTTTAAGGAGTATGCTCAAAGGTGGCGTGAGATTGCTGCTCAAATTTGTCCACCTCTTGAGGAAAAAGAGATGACAAAGATCTTCTTAAAAACCTTAAGCTAATTTTACTATGACCGAATGGTTGCCAGTGCACCCAGTGATTTCACCGAGATGGTGGGCATGGGCGTACGTCTTGAGGAAGTCGTCCGAGAAGGACATTTGGTAAAAGACACTGGATCGATGAGCAATACAAAATGATACGGTAGTGCTCTCCCTAAGAAAAAAGAGCAAGATATTGGGAATATCTCTCTCAGAAAGCAAAGGCGACATTATCAGCCGATAGCAGCTGTGACTCCTGCTATCAACCCTGTGTCTATTCCTACGTATCAACCTCAGGTAGCGCAGAGCCAACCTGATCAGCAAAGGACACAACAGCCTCTTCAGCAGGCTCGTCCTCCATATAACAACAACCGTACAACACGGCCACCAGGATTTGATCCTATACTCGTAACGTACGCAGAGCTGTTTCCATTACTACTGGCTAAGGGGCACATCCAGACTAAGTCTCATCTTACAGTACCGAAAAATCCACCTTTTTGGTTCAAGGTGGATCAAACTTGCCCTTACCATCAAGGAGGATCAGGGCATAACATAGAGACTTGTCTCAATTTCAAGTCCTACGTGCAAAAACTTGTTAGGAGCGGGGTCTTATCCTTCAAAGATACGAATCCTAATGTTCTCACGAACCCGCTGCCTCAACACGAGAAGGCTGCAGTCAATTTGATAGAAGGAGAGACTGACGATGTCTATCAAATTCATGATGTACTCTTGTTGAAAACCAATCTGGTCAAGATGCATTGTAGACAGAGTGGATATGGCCAAGTGCCACCTCATAATTATCACCAGTGTGATATCTGCTCTAAAGACAACCAAGGATGTTCTGTGGTGCAAGCAGCTCTACAGGAACGAATGGATCTCGGATGGATCCAAGAGCACCGAGTTCGTGGAGTTAACATGGTTTACACGAATTCCAACGTCATTCAAAACCACGACATCCGTGCAATGAATGTCAACTTGGTGGCGATGCACTCAAGGTAAAGCCAGTATCATAATCTGCCGCGGCACGATTACAATTCCTGTCTGATTTGCTCGGTAAACAAACAGGGATGCTCTTTCATACAGGAGGCCCTCCAGCATCAGATGGATCTTGGATGGATCCAAGACTACCATGGTAGGAACCCTTATCAGATCAACATGGTTCAGATCTTTGATATTCGCGTGATGAATACCAACTTGGTAGAGTTACATGCTGAGCAGGTCCGACTCGGATTCTTAATATCGCACGACTATCAAAGCTATAAAGCAGGTTGCGAAAACGATTGAGGTTGTACCCTTGTCCAGGAGGCACTTCAACACTTGTTAAATCACTGGTGGATGCCAATCTATATGGATGAAGATACTCAGCAGATTAGTATAAATAACAGGAATCCCACTCGGCGTCAAAGTCAGGATGTCCGATCTGTGGAGGCTAACCTAGTGAGGTTACATTGTATTCAAAGTGGGCGTGGCCAGGTTCCACCACACAACTATGAACGTTGCGGCATCTGTTCGGAAAGTAACCAAGGGTGTTACTTTGTGAGAGTAGCTCTTCAGGGTCAGGTGGATCGTGGAGAGATTCGTCCATATCCGGGTTTTGGACCCATCAACTAGACGCCGAACTACCTTGCCGATCAAGTTGAGGATGTTGTCACAATCTCTGGTCATCACAGGACCAGGGATGTTTTTGCCATTATCCCTCTACTTGACGAATCTAAAGTTCCCAACCGGGAACGGATCGAGATTACTTATGATGGTCAGAAAAATCATAAGGCTCCCGTAGTCATCTATCTACCGGGACCACTACCGTATGAATCAGCTAAGGCGATCCCTTACAAATACGGTGCAACAATAGTTGAAAATGGAAAGGAAATTCCATTACCCTCCATCATAAATATTGCAGACATCAGTCGTGTAACACGGAGCGGTAGAATCTTCAACCGAGGAGTTGGAGAACCTAACAAGGAAAAGGAACTTCAGACAGAAGCTCCAGATCTATCAGTCGGTCAATCCAATAATCCCGACCTTTCGAAAAATGATGATGAGATGCTGAAGCTCATCCAAAGGAGCGAATATAACATTGTTGATCAACTGTTACAAACTCCTTCAAAGATCTCGGTATTATCACTGTTACTCAGTTCAGAAGCACACAGGGAGGCTCTACAGAAAGTCTTGGAGCAAGCCTTTGTGGAACAGGATGTAACAATCAGACAGTTCGATAGCATTGTCTCTAACATCACTTCCTGCAATAATTTGGGATTTAGTGATAAGGAATTACCCGAAGAGGGTCGCCGTCATAACATGGCGCTCAACATTACAGTTAACTGCCAGGACGATGCTTTAGCCAGCGTACTGGTAGACACAGGGTCATCCCTGAATGTTATGTCGAAGTCTACTTTGATGCAATTATCATTCAAAGGCCCTCTGATGAGAATCAGCGAGGTCGTCGTCAAAGCGTTCGACGGATCCCGAAAAACAGTTATCGGCGAAGTTGATCTTCCCATAACTATTGGTCCTCACACTTTCCATGTCACTTTCCAGGTCATGGATATCCGGGCAACGTACAGTTGTTTATTAGGAAGACCTTGGATACACCAGGCTGGAGCGGTTACTTCAACCCTCCACCAAAAGCTAAAGTTCGTTCAGAACGATCAACTTGTCACAGTCTGTGGAGAACAAGCCTTGCTTGTAAGCAACTTGTCATCATCTACTGGTGTAGAACCCGAGGAAGTTATTGGAACTCAGTTCCAAGCACTGTCGGTAAGCAAGAACAATCAGTTCAGAGGAGGAACCTCGATTTCCTCATACAATGATGCTATTAAAGCAGTCGAGAGTACCGATACAACCGGATGGGGACAGCTTGTCATTCCTATTGACAATAAAACAAAGAAGGGTCTTGGTTTTTCTGCAACATGTACCCAGACAGCTGCCAACGATGAAAATCTTCATCCCCTTCAAAACTTCTTCCACGGTGGAGGTTTTCTTCACCCAGTGTCTCAAGCAGTACATGCTATCAATGAGGAAGATCCCTATGACACAGATGAAGAATGAAAGTCCTATCTTAACAAGGACGGTTATATGTCTCAGGACAAAACATAAACTCCTTTTTGCTTTCCTACAGAGAGTCCGGGATTTATACCACGGTCAGATGTCGAAATGATATACAGAGATTGCGATCCAGAAGGATGCCGTGCTCCGCCAAATTCATTAAAGGAAGACACTCCGATGAAAGACAACTTTGAGCATAATTACTATGGCCCAATGGATGGTCTGCCAATGTGGCAACCTTATCCAGGAAACTTGGGGCAAGAGAGTTAGCCGAACAATGAAAATCAGCTGACCATCATTGAACAGAATACCTGTGTCCCCACCATGTCATGGGATCAACACACAGGTCATTCAGAAACTACTCAACATGAAGATGAATTCGCAACGTTTGCAGGACTTAAATTCATCAACTATGCTTTTCCCGAGGTTAACGTCATCGAGAGGGATGACTCCTCCAGTTTGAAAGAAGTGTGGGACACCTTGGGACAACCGAGTGGAAAATACGACTATATGGTCAAGTACACCGCTCCCGAAAGCTCTCGTATCAGGCTCGAAGACATCCAGTCAACTGGATCGGAAGATACAGCTGAGAGCACAAATACTCTGCAAAATGCAGCAGAGGAATTTTCCTACGACAATTCTGCTTGGGAGACAGATTCCAATGATCCTGCTCCACCAGAAATCAGCATTATTTCTAAAGACAAATCAAGGAAGGTACCAGACTTTGTGATTCACCGAGGAGTTCGCCGCCAATGGGTTGTCGTCGAGGTTCCAAAGATCGTTCATTAGTCAAAGTAATTTTCGTCCTTTAACCTTTCACCCTTCCCAGGTGAAATGGATGTTTTGATAGGGCTCGCTTTCTGTAAATTTCCCTCTTCGCTTAGCCCAAAGCGACAGAGTTTTGTTTTAGAGGGCTGTAGTTTCAAGGATCGACTTGTTCATTAATAAAATAACGTTGTTCTGTAATTTCTGCATTAATTGCTGTTTTCTCTTTTTGCTTTTTCAGAAAATGGTAATCCTAAAAAACAATTCAATAATAAAAACAAGCAGTAAAATAAAACACTGCACACACTTGCATTTTCTCTAACTCTTCTAAACACGAATCATCACGTCATGCGAATTGCTTGTTTTAAACCCCGTTGAAACATACGATCTAATGCCTTCTCCCAACTTTGAGTTCCCGATATTTGGGGCTGAAGAAGAAGTTGACAACGAAATTCCAGAAGAGATCTCCCGACTACTCAGACAAGAGGAAAGGTCCATTGAACCTCACAAAGAGCCGTTGGAAACAGTAAACTTGGGTTCAAAAAAAGAGAGAAAAGAAATCAGGATTGGGGCACTGCTCAGTCCAACTGCCAAAGAGAGTTTGATAAAGCTTCTCAAAGAATTTCCCGATGTATTCGCTTGGTCCTATCAGGATATGCCAGGGTTGGATACCAGCATCGTGGAACATCACTTACCGTTGAGATCAGAATGTCCGCCAGTAAAGAAAAGGTTGAGACGGACTCACCCGGACATGGCCATCAAAATCAAAGAGGAGGTGCAGAAACAGATTGACGCGGGTTTCCTCGCTACATCTGAATATCCTCTATGGTTAGCCAACATCGTACCCGTTCCCCAAAAGGACGGAAAGGTTAGAATGTGTGTCGATTACAGGGATCTGAACAAGGCTAGTCCAAAGGACGACTTTCCTTTACCACACATTGACATGCTGGTAGACAGCACAGCAAAGTTCAAAAATTTCTCCTTCATGGATGGATTCTCGGGCTATAACCAGATCAAAATGGCGCCGAAAGACATGGAGAAAACTTTGTTCATTACCCCATGGGGCACCTTTTATTACAAGGTAATGCCGTTTGGTTTAAAGAACGCCAGGGAAACCTATCAAAGGGCCATGACTACTCTTTTTCATGACATGATACACAAAGAAATCGAAGTGTATGTCAATGATATGATTGCAAAATCAAAAACAGAGAGTGAGCACGTTGAACATCTATCAAAATTGTTCGAACGTCTAAGAAAATTCAAGCTCCGCTTGAATCCCAATAAGTGCACCTTCGGTGTCCGGTCGGGGAAACTACTAGGGTTCATCGTCAGCCAGAAAGGAATTGAGGTTGATCCTGACAAGGTCAAGGCCATTCAAGAAATGCCTTCTCCGAAAACTGAAAAACAAGTCAGAGGATTCCTAGGACGTTTGAACTACATCTCCAGATTCATATTCCTCATGACCGCCACATGTGCGCCGATTTTCAAATTACTCAAAAAGAACCAGGATTTCGTTTGGACAGAAGATTGTCAAAACCGCCTTCGACAGTATCAAGGAATATTTGTTGAATCCTCCGATTCTATCACCTCCAGTGGAAGGAAGACCACTGATCATTTACCTCACAGTCCTAGAAGACTCAATGGGGTGTGTACTTGGCCAACAACACGAAACCAAACGGAAAGAGTCTGCCATTTACTATTTGAGCAAGAAATTTACCGACTGCGAAACTCGGTACACGATGCTTGAGAAAACTTGCTGCGCTTTGGCTTGGGCAGTCAAACATCTTCACCAATACATGGTTCGCCATACTACTTGGTTAATCTCCGAAATGGATCCAATCAAGTACGTCTTCGAAAAGCCTGCTCTCACGGGAAGAATTGCCCGTTGGCAGATGTTGTTATCAGAATATGACATAGAGTACCACGCTCAGAAAGCCGTTAAGGGAAGTATTTTAGCCGATCATTTGGCTCATCAACCGATTGACAATCAAGAATCAATCGGGTTTGACTTCCCAGACGAAGATGTCATGTATCTAAAAATGAAAGATTGCGATGAACCGCTACCCAGTGAAGGTCCAGAACCAGGTTCCCAATGGGGACTTATCTTTGACGGAGCAGTTAATCATTATGGAAACAGAATTGGGGCAATCATTGTTACCCCTCAGGGTACCCACATTCCTTTCACCTCTCGACTTACGTTCAAATGTATGAACAACGAGGCCGAATACGAAGCTTGTATTATGGGTCTCGAAGAAGCAATTGATTTAAGGATCAAAAACTTGGACGTATACGGTGACTCAGCCTTAGTTATCAATCAGATAAAAGGAGATTGGAACACATACCAATCAGGATTGATTCCTTACAAAGACTACGCAACAAGGTTGTTACCTTTCTTCAACAGAATCGAGTTTCATCACATCCCTCGTGATGAGAATCACATGGCTGATGCATTAGCCACCATCTCTTCCATGATTAGTGTAGGTCAATGGAACGACCTGCCTAAGATCGACATAATGCGCCTTGAAAGGCCCGCTTACATCTTCACGATCGAAGTAGTCATAGACGACAAACCTTGGTATCACGATATCAAATGCTTCCTTCAGAAACAGGAGTACCCATCTGGGGCACTCAGAAAAGACAGAAAAACCATCAGAAGATTGGCTGGAAACTTCTTCCTGAGCGGTGACACTCTTTATAAGAGAAATTTTAACTTGGTCTTGCTCCGATGTGTAGACGAACTAGAAGCAGACATGCTTATGAAAGAAATTCATGAAGGATCCTTTGGCACTCATGCCAACGGACATACAATGGCGAGAAAAATTCTAAGAGCAGGGTATTACTGGTTGACCATGGAATCCAACTGCTACAAGTACATGAGGAGGTGTCACAAGTGTCAGATATACTCCGACAAAATTCATGTACCGCCATCACATCTCAAAGTTCTTTCTTCCCCATGGCCTTTTTCCATATGGGGAATCGACATGATTGGCTTGATCGAACCTAAGGCTTCAAACGGACATCGGTTCATCCTGGTAGCCATTGACTACTTCACCAAGTGGGTCGAAGCAGCGTCATTCGCCAATGTAACCCGACAAGTGGTGGTCCGATTTATCAAAAATAATATCATCTGCCGTTATGGTGTTCCAAGCGAGATCATTACTGATAATGGGTCTAACTTGAACAATAAGATGATGAAAGAGTTATGCGCAGAGTTCAAGATCGAACACCATAACTCATCTCCCTACCGACCCAAGATGAACGGAGCGGTAGAAGTGGCTAACAAGAACATCAAGAAGATCGTTCAAAAGATGGTTGTAACCTACAAAGACTGGCACGAAATGCTACCCTTTGCTCTTCACGGTTATCGCACATCTGTCCGCACTTCAACAGGGGCAACCCCTTTCTCTCTAGTGTATGGCATGGAAGATGTGCTCCCCATAGAAGTAGAGATCCCGTCAATCCGAGTATTGATGGAAGCTAAGCTTTCAGAAGCTGAATGGTGTCAAAGCCAACACGACAAATTGAATCTGATCGAGGACAAGCGAATCACGGCACTATGCCATGGTCAGTTGTATCAACAGAGAATGAAGAGGGCGTTTGACAAAAAGGTCCAACCTCGCGTTTTCAGGAAAGGAGACCTCGTGCTCAAGAAGATACAATCATTTCTCACTGACTCTCGGGGCAAATGGACCCCAAATTATGATGGGCCCTATGTGGTCACAAAAGCTTTCTCAAGCGGCGCCTTGAGACTTGTAACCATGGACGGAGAGGAATTTTCCTACCCCATGAATGTTGATGTAGTCAAGAAATACTTCGCCTAAAAGAAAAACGTCTCGGTGGATTGAAAACATGAAAGGGCGATCCAGGAAAAAGTTAGAGACATGAGAAAAAAATCATCCCGGTGGATTGGAAACATCACAGTACAATCCAGACAAAAGTTAGGGATAATGGCAAGTAACTATGTTCAACAGAGGCGAGTCCCTCAGCAGCAGCAGTTACACCATCCATCGGAGGAAAACTCCAGTCAAGGTCATCTTCGACAGAAGCTCAGGATGTCCCGAATTCAAAGTTGGTAGAAGAATAGTGATCGTTATGTTTCAACGTAGCCCTTTTCCCTGTAAATTACCATTTTCTAACTTTGTATATACTCTTTGGAATCACGCGTTTGGCTGATTTCCATCCTATCAATAAAATTTCAGCCTTTGTGCTTTTGTTTGTAATTCTTATTTGTTTTAGCTTTACAGAACGACGTTGTTAACATGATTAACAATTCTTGAAATAAAACAAAAATGAATTTACTTGTTAAAACTTTTTCTGCTTTTAAAATAAAGACGACAATTTCTTTTGACTGTTGAACATCAAAGGAACATCAACCGCATCTCCAAAAGTAAGCGAACTTCAAAGTACAGAATCAAAGTACTCCTTCTAACCCAGTACGCCTGAATGAAGGATCCACTGTGTCAGAGACCTTGTTTTGTCTGACACGCCACGACAGAGTTCTTATCTCCTTAGCCCGACCAACGGTAGCTCCCAATAGGGACTGTCTTTCCTAAGCAAGGTGGAATTGCTATCTTGAACCAGCGATATTTCTACACGCCCCGCGATGGCCGAGTATCCAGCCATGTTCATCCGTCAATTTGTATGTCGTGTCAGTTTTGTCAGCATATACATACATCATGCATTATTGATTTACATTCATATTGCATCACTATCACTCTAGTCGGTCTTATCCCCTAGTGATAACAGTCATCTCAATCGAGTTGTCAGTTCTTGCCTCGTCAGGAAACGCTGCGTTTGAACAACCTCGCCTCCAGTTTATTTCTGGAAGGAAGTTGGCCCTCGACCACTTTGATAACTTGAACCTCTGAAAAACCAGAGGAACCCTCACTCAACATCACTCTTCGCCATTGAAGATGATGTCCTTGCTTTCCCGAATTAAGGAAAATCCACAGAGAAAACCTCGTAATCAGATATTCGGCAGCATGCCAGTTTCGCTCCAAAAAGATCGCTGATGAAAAGGTCATCGGCACCTCAAAATTAGACCCCATCATATGGCATTTCTCCAGGAAGACCCGGAGAAAAGTATGATGTAATATCCCAAGCGACAGCAGTCTCCCAAGAGACTCGCTTTCCCCAGTAGAAATAAATGGCGTCTCCAACAAAGAAGTTTGTGCAACTCTACAGCTCAGACGACTGGGTTTCCCTAGCAAGTCTGACATCAAAACTTTTTCCGTCAAATGGCATCTCCCCAGGAAAATTCAGCGAGAAGTTTTAGGAAAATCGCTACGAATAGCGTCCCTTGTCAATTAAGTTTATTGACAAAAGAAACTAAGACCAGTTCCTCGGTAGGAAACCAGGATCGAGGGGAAGTTTAAATCAGAAACTAAGACCAGTTCCTTGGTAGGTAACCAGGATCGAGGGGAAGTTTGTTTCAGCAACTGAGACCAGTTCCTTGGTAGGAAACCAGGATCGAGGGGAAGTTGACAAAAGAAAACTGAGACCAGTTCCTTGGCTGAAGACCAGGATCGAGGGGAAGTTTACCTTTTCTAAGCATCATTGCTCAGCAAAAGAAGATGAATACGATCCGCCATTCATAACCACCATCAAAATTTCGGGTATTCCGATATTTAATCCTCTTGCACCCCGAATGCCCGAATACCTTCGTCATTCACACCTTCGGGTCCAAGAAGATTAAATAGGGGCATCTGTCATACCCCAAATTTTGACCACTAAGATTTTCCATCATTGTGAAAATCATCATTACAATATGGAGGAACCATCATACTTCATCAGTCCCCCCAAAGATGGGTGAGCATCCACTACAATCAAAATTAGGGTTTCAAGCCCTCTCAGAGCTTTTAGACAAAGGATCAATCAAGGAATGACTTGATCTTCAACTTTTCTAACCTCTCAAACATCCACAATGGATCAAAAGGACTCCCACTTCAAGGATTAAGCACAAGGCTGCTCCCTTCTAGGTGGATCAAGTCTCAAGATCGACAGTGTCACCAAATTAGGGTTTTGGTCGACCAGGGCCTCCAGATGGGAATTTTTCATCTGGGCACAAGCCAATGATCTAAAACATAACCTAATGTACTTCATGTAACCTCATGGACCCAATCATCAAGTCAATTTTGCCTCAGGGGATGCATTCATCAAAAATCAGGAATTAGGGTTTCTTGACCTAATTCACCCCTAAGTTGACTTTTGGGGCAAATCATGAGCCAAGACCTCAAGAGAGGGTTTGAGGGTCTCTAATTAACTATATTGATCCATTTGCAACAATGGATTAATCCAAGAAGCTTGAGCAACAAGTCTCAATTTCATCTGCACCACAATTAGGGTTTTAAGGAAAAAGTCAACTATAACTTTGAATTTTGTCTAGGACATGCTCCCAAGCCCTATGACATGCACCAATATACCCTATAACACCCATGGAACATGTCCATCAAGTTTGATTTAGGTCAAGGACATGATTTCATGAAGAATTGCACAGTTTGGAATTCATCTGATAAAAAGTCAACTGTGCACAAAAGTCAACTTTGACTTTTTGAGATTTTTCACTAAAATGGATTTTTAACCCTAAAATGATGTTAATGTATGATTTGAATCATCATCCATCAAGAAAAATCAAGAAAAGTTGGATAACTTGTAAAAGGGGTAACCATAAAAACTTAGAAAATTTTCTAAGTTAAAAATAAAGTGACAAGGGTACCAACTTTGGAGGATCATAACTCCTAAACCACAAAGCCATTTTTCCTCATCCAAAGATGGGTTTGTAGCCCTCATTAACCTCTACAAAAACTTCAACTAGACCTAAGTCCAATTCATTAAGGATTTTGAGTTATGGAATGATCAAAATGGCTGAAAAATGAAAATGTCACTTTTTCCAACACTTAGTGAAATTTTCACTAAGTCCAAATCTGTCTTCATTTTTTTCCAAATGTAGGGGGATTTTTCACTTGGATTTAAAAGAGATCAAAACCAAACATGTTCAAACAGTTGTTGTATCATGTAAGGGCTTTCCAAAATGGCCAAGAACATTGCCAAATTCCATTTGGGCTATGAGTTATGACATTGTCAAATTGCCTTGTTGAAATCTGTCAAGACAAGGCAGAATTTGCATTTTTGCTCGATTTGCCAAAATCAGCCAAATCCAAATGCTCCTATCCACTTGGACACATCAGAGGATTGAATCTAAAGGGGACAATCACTGAGCCAAGCCTCCAAAGTCTTTGGAACAAGAAATAGCATGTTGAACCTAGAATGGCCAAAATAGGGACAAGACTCCAAATTTGGATTGGAGCATTCAATGGAAGCATCAAGGTGGCATGGACTGAGTCATTTTCATTTGAATTCAGTCAAGACTTATCCAAGACTAAGGGAACCACAACCCTGTGCCCTAACCTCTAGTCAATGGCTAGAGGGGACTTGGATTTCCATTGGCCAACATTGAACAAACACCTGCTGCAGTTGCCATTCACTATGGATCCCAAAACAAACTTGCTCTACTATAAATAGAGCTCAATTGTGTTCAGTTTAAGTACACCAAAGGCCTACAACACTTGCCTTTCTCAAAATCTCTTTCTCTTGGCAAAAATGCCTTTCTTAGCAAGGTAGCTATCGGGTTTTGAGCTAGAGGGCAATTCCACTCAAACCAATCACTCACACACCTCACATACATCACATATGAGCTGATCAAACACTTAAAGAACAACTGGAACACTGGTTTCTCAGAATCACCAGTCAATTGCTCAAGGTTTTAACCAAAGTGCAGTTGAGATGCCATGAAATGATCCAGCCAATTTCAATCAAGTCCAAGCATTCAAACACACTCCATAGGGTGTAGGGAAGCTGTTCAGATCATCACCACTCATCTGTAACACCTCCAAATCAAAAATCACATTGCACTTGTTGTCACGGCCTAGAGGTAAGCATATACATGGTCATCTCTCAATCTATGCATATTTCCTCGCACAATATTTTGGCCATATGTTCATAATCAGGCATAGAATGTTTCCCCTCAATTAATTGCATTGTTTGAATCGTGTATCAAAAATCCCAGCCTTCATGCAGAAATTAGGGTTCTTGAGGATTTTTCGTGATTTCTTGTTATATGTTTAATTTAAATGAAATTAAATGCCATAAACTTGATCGTGAGGTTGAAACGAGTTGATTGGTATGTGGATTGCATGATGTAATCAAGTATTTAGTGAGATTGGATAGAAAATGCAAATCTGGCCAAACCCAGAACACGCGCGTGTTCTTGGTTTGTTCTTGGCGCCATTTCTTTCAAATTCAAATATTTGAATTTTGTGATTTTATTTAATTGATTCAAAAATTAATTTCTCTCTGAGTTTTAATGATTTTGAGTTGATTCTTTTTTTAATAATTCACAAAAATGTTAAAATATTTTATTTTATCAAAAAATCCCAAAAATATTATTTATTTCATATAATTGATATTTTTGCAAAGAATTAATATTTTAATTGTTTTTGACATTTTAAATATTTTTTCCACATTGATTTTGCAACTTTTAATGCTTTCTAATTATTTTGTAGGTCAATACTTAATTTTTGAAGCATTAATCCAAGATCACAATTTGTTTTTCATATGTTAAACAATTTTGATCATTTTTATTGAATTTTTATTCAATTAAATACATTTTTGAAAACAAATTAGGGTTTTTGGATTAATTCAACCCTCATAAATCATTTTCAAAATACACTTGGGCCTCTAATAGAGTGTAAGACCCAATCCTTTTTTTGACCAAATCATTTTTTGGGCCTCAGATATTGTATAAGTCCCGATACCGTAAAAAACAAACGGCGCGATCGTCGCCTTCTGAAAAATAACCTGGGCCTCTCCTCGAGCTATAAGACCCATTCAAAACTTTTTGGCCTCTATTAGAGTGTAAGACCCAACACCCTTGTACAGAAAACCATTTTGGGTCTCATTCGTTGTATAAGTCTCTCTGTACATTTTCAAATAAACGGCACGATCGTCGCCTTTTCAAAATAACCCTGGGCCTACCCTCGAGTAGTAAGACCCATTTCTTTTCTTAAAACTCACTTGGGCCTCTTGAGAGAGTGTAAGACCCATCCCTTTGTACAGAAAACATTTTGGGCCTCGGTCACTTGTATAAGTCCCTCTGTACAAATTCAAAGAGTGTGCTCACTAATAAAACCCTGGGCCTCTCCTTGAGTTGTAAGCCCCAAATCTTTCTTTTTCAAAGCACTTTCTCCTTTGATTTTGAATATACTGTTGTTTTTCAATCTTTCTTTGTTGAACAACTAACCAAACAACATGGAAGCTCTACAACCGAGTAAGTGGTTAACGCTTTCATTTACTGCTTTCATATACATATAATTGTATTGTGGGGCTGTTTCACTGTAAGTCTTCTTTCATAAACTCATATCAACTGTGTAATAATAGTATAGATATTTAGAGTTACCCCGGCAACTACGTCTAGAACTAGGGGACGCCGTTTCGTTTATTCGTAGAAATAGTCTAAACTAGATCCCCATAGGATTACCAGACACAGTCTTCCCTCCTCTTGGGGTTAAACAATATGGAGATATGTAAGGCAGCATTCCCTGTGAACCCTTTCATAGACTGTCACTCATAGAAGTTGTCAAGAAACTCTATTCCCCAGAGATGATCTCTTCTCCGTGAATGGCATCTCTTGAGTTTCTTCCAAATTCTCGGACTTTCCTGGCTTGATCTATTCTCGGTGAATGGCATGTCTTGAACTTCTCGGGGTTTGGGGACCCACAGGCTTCTTAAAAGCATTTGTCAAGAAACTCTATTCCCCAGAGATGATCTTTTCTCCGTGAATGGCATCTCTTGAGTTTCTTCCAAATTCTCGAACTTTCCTGACTTGATCTATTCCTTGTGAATAACTTGCCTTGAATTTCTCGGGGTTTGGGGACCCATCGGCTTCTTAAAAGCAATCGGCCTCCTCTTGGGCATCATACAAAGACCCACGGGCTTCCTAAAAGCAACCCCGCCTCCCCTTCGGCTTAGTACAAGGACCCTACGGCTTCTTAGAAGTATTCACAGCCTCCTCTTAGGCTTCGTATAATGATCCTTCCTCCGGGAATGATAGCCTCCTCTTGGGCTTAGTACAAGGACCCGTCGGCTTCTTAAAAGTTTCCAGCCTCCTCTTGGGCTTCGTACAAATTGTCCCGACGACCTCCTAGAGGTATAGGAACAAAACTTAGTCATCTGCATAGAACAGTCCTTTCAAAGAGTCTACTACTGTTTCTCAAAGCATAGTACAATAAAGGAAACTCTAGACTTGGACAGTCTAAGATCCTTGAGTCTCAAAGACATTCTCAAGTGACCCTCTCGTTAAATAGGAAGAAAACCCGTAGACTCGGACAGTCTCAATACCCTTTGGATTTTCCACTTCCTTAAAGAACAGGGAACAAACCCGATCCTCAGATCAAATCCATGAGTACAGTGTTACTCATATAAGAAATGATTTTCTCTTAATCAGTATACTAGACCTGTCACTTAATTGAGACAGCAAACCTTTTAGCCTCTCTCTCGGGCTTTGTATAAGACACATATCATCCTCCATCTCGGGCTTCGTACGAGATACAAAATCACTCTCTTGTTGAGTATAAGAGACTCCCTCGTTGAGTCAATCACTCCTTTCGCCTCCATCTCGGGCTTTATACGAGATACAAAAAGGTTCTTATTGAGCCAAACAAACTGTTAGCCTCCATCTCGGGCTTCATACGAGATACAAAAACTCTCTTGTTGAGTAAAATAGCCTCCATCTCGGGCTTTATACGAGATACCAAAAGATTCCCTCATTGAGTCAAAACCTTTTAGCCTCTCTCTCGGGATTTGTACGAGACACATAATAGCCTCCTCTTAGGCTTTATACAAGAAAACCACTGGTTGATCCAATCAACCTTTTAGCATCAAAGTTGTGCCTCGTTCACAGTACACAAACATCAACAACTCCTTCCCTTTCATCTAATCGCTGTAAGCGCAAGCCTCTGGATCATCTACATCCATGCCACAGTCCCTCTTTTAGCATGAGAAATTCCTAAGGAAAGATAGCATTGCTCTGAACTGAGTTAAAGTCTTCTCCTTCAGGTTAAAACCCCTATAAAGGAAATTATGGCATTGCTAGGATCCGCGTATCCCGGTTAAAGTAATCCGCCCTTTATAACCAGTCACCCAACAGTTGTGACAAACAGACCTCTTTAGAGATGAAAAATTCTCTCTAAAGTCAACACCCTTTTAGCTTCACATCTTGGGCTTTGAACAAGATATAAACCACCTTTCGCTTCACGTCTTGGGCTTTGAACAAGACACCAAATACCATTTCCTCCCATAGAATAGGAGGAACTACGAACGCTCTGATTTCCCTGTTTCGGTAAATGGGAATACGTAGGCATAAGATTTAAAGAAAAAAATCTTAGCGAGCACACTAAACAAAAACCCAAAATCCCATACTCTCATGTATCTATCAAAAGCATCTGCCCTAACATCCTAAATCCTTGTTCCCTGCTATAAAGTCCTAGAAAGAGAAAAGAAAACCGTATTGGCAAAAATACAAATAACCAGTACAAAGGCCCCCTCCACATTGATAGCATTCGTAACCTAACAGACCGCTGTTTAAACTCAGTATGCAAAGCAGGGTTAATTGGAGACATCTATTTCCCTTCCTTCATCAGCTTTAATAGGATAAAAAATGAATCGACCTGTAGTAAGCCCAACCGCAGAGAGCGACCAGCGCTTAAGAACCACGTCCAAAATCGCTCGCTACAGTCTCTAACTTAGAACTCCCTAGGTTAGACGTGCCAATTGTATCGGGTTGTCTTAGCTTATTTTATAACAACACCAACGAAGACAATGGATGTCCTCTTTTCCTCGAAGAAGTCAATTTCATCCCTAAGCGCACGTTTGTTGTCTTCCAATGGTAAGGGGTGTGTTGTTATCCAACTTTGTTCTTTGACCTCTACTTGATTGATAACTTCAGTACCATAAGTTAGACGAAAATGAGTTTCTTCAGTTGTTGAATGAGGGGTTGTTCTGTTTGGCAATTCAACTGCCCAAGTTTCTTTTTCAAGCCTTCATATTAGTCCCCTTAACAACACCCGGTCAGCTACTTCTACTTATTTGTTTGTTTAGATATGCTCTATAGAGGCAAAGTGTTATTTAACTTTCAACTCTTCTAAAAATCTCTTTAACTATCTATTCGTGAATTGTGTTCCATTGTCTGTCACGATGGCTTGAGGAACTCCAAATCTGGCCAAAATATTTCTTTTGAAACACTTTAAAATATTTGTTGTCGTGATATTCACCAAACCCTCCGCTTCGACCCACTTGGTAAAATAGTCAATCGCCACTATCAAATATTTAAGTTGACCCAGAGCTGAAGAAAACAGATCGAGGATTTCAATACCCCACTAAGTAAAGGCCCAGTGTGATGTTAACATGTGCAACTCTATCAATGGGGCTCTATATATCTCTCTATGCCACTGGTATTGGTCACATTTCTTCATGTATTCCTTAGCATCTTAGACCAGGGATGGCCAATAATACCCTGCTCTTAAAACCTTTGTGGCCAATGCTCGAGGCACCCAAGTGTTGCCCAATTATCCCCTCATGCACTTCTAAGAGAGCGTACACAACTTATTCTCCTTCCATGAATTTTAACAGAGGGGTAGGTAGGACTCTTATGTTGAAATTTTCCTCAATCATAGTATGAACTTGCTCATCTTTTCACAAAGCAGCTTCAGCCATGTCAGAAGGAAGAACTCATTGCTCTATGTATAAAAGGATTAACTGGTACTGCCTACGACCATCACCGCGTCTCCTTGAGTTTTGATTCTCATATTCTTCAAAGTCTCTTGGAAGAAAGAGTCGTTGACTCTGAATCCCCTTGTACTCACAGCTTAGAGAGCAAGTCCGCATGACTATTTTCCTCGTGTGGGACATGCCCGACCTCAAACATATCAAACTTTGCCAACTTCTCTTTAGATAGCCATAAATATCGTTACATTTGTGGATCCTTTGATCATACTTCTTTTTTTACTTGAGAAATAGATAGATGGGAATCAGTCCTTAGTTTAACACTCTCTACCCCTATCTCTGCCGCCAAGGTAAGCCCGACGATGACTACTTTATTCTCAGCTTGATTGTTTGAGGTGGAGAATTCAAAATGTAAGGAAACTATAACCATTATACCGACTTCATTTTGCAGAATTAAGCCAACACCGCTCCCCTGATTATTATATGATCCATCTGTAAATACCATCCAAGTGTGAGTTGGCTTAGGTGGGCTGGGAGTCATTTATGTTAGGAATTTAGCGAACAACTAGGCTTTAAATGCTTTCCTTGTTTTGAAATACTCCTTGAAATTCTGGCATGCAGATACCAGATGTCGAGACAGATATCACAATATTGGGATCAAAACACAGCTTGAACACACAACAATCAAAAACTATAAATTGCAAAAAATAAATAACACCAAAGTTGTTAATCCAGTTCGGTGCAACTGACCTACATTTGGGGGCTACCAACCCAGGAAGGAAATCCACTATTAGCGGTATTAATTTGAAGCAAAACAATCACAGTTTACAACTTCTCACTTAATCCCTACCCAGTGCAATTTCTACCTAGAAATCACCATCTATATATGAGAATTTCCTCTCACTTCCTTAATCACCTCATTGATATCAAACAATCCAAATCCCAGTAACTGTATCCAAAACAAAAAATAGAAGATCACACTTCCAAAACAATACTCGGTTTTGCTTAAAAGCTTCAACCAAGAATAATACATTATTTGCTTAAAAGCTTAGAGTGAACAATGAACAATCAGTTAAACTCAATGCATCAGAAGATACATGAGTGACATACAATTAACAAACGAAAACCCTAGAGACCAACCAAAACAATGACTAATCCTTATTCTCTAAATTCTCACGTTATACTCTATTTTTCCAATAGGGTTTTTCTTCTCTTTAAATAGCCTTCAGACCTACTGGACTTAGACTTCTTGAGGCGCACAAATAGCAGCAACCAATATAAACTGGCTGCAAATAAACTACACAATAATAGGAGAAAAATACAAACTTTCCTAAAAAGGCTCAACGATCCTTTTTACGAAAAGTAACAGAACCAACAATAACAAAAATTCCCACAATATTCTCCCATAACAGTCACCCACATGTACATCAGAACACACTCAAAATACACACTAAAATTACCAAAATAGTCATGCCCTAACTATCTGGTATAACATGTCCTGGAATTTGTCCCAACATCATGTAGAACATTATGTCTGACTGACATGGCAGAACTTCTGGTTCAACATCTTGCTAACAGCATGTTGTTTTACCAAAATTCATCCAATCTAAAAACCACAGGTCTTACAATCTCCCCCTTTGGCAAATTTTGGCTAAAACAACTTTAACACACACCAGAGGTACACAACGGAAACAGAAACACAGAAACCCAAGAACCACAGTGTTGTCACACCAAAAAGAAAAAAAAACACTCTGACAGCACAATGTCAAGACATTAGGCCAGACATCACAAAACAATACATGCCACATAAGACCATCCAAGCTCTGTACAAGCTGCAATCTTACAGCAACAACACAGACAGGTAAACCACCCCCCATGTCACACATAACTAGTCTTTCCCCTGAAGGAGAAAACCAAAAACACAAAAAATAATTGAAAAATTCAAGTTCCCATAAAGGGCAGTCACAACCACATCCACCTCAGTCTCACTCCCCCTGAAGACTACAACCTACTGCAGAGAATAACTTCTCCCAGACACAAAAAAGAGTTCCCCGTCTTTTCAGCAGTAGCAAGCAAACAAGCATGACAAACTATCATGCTCCCCCTAAATAGTTGCACAAGTTCAACAACACAAACACAATTACTCTTCCTAAGCAGTAGTAGACACACATGACATAAAGTCGTGACATCTGATCTAACATCAGAAACAACAAACAAAACAACACTTTACTCCCCCGTTTTAGCCTAAAATAGACAAAAATAGAGCAAATGTACACATACACAAATAAAATTACACATGGAAGTACAAAAGTAACAAAAATGCATACATCATAAGTTCAGACGGAAACAAAAAACAACCAGATGGAAACAAAAACATCCAGAAGGCATCCTCATAATTGGAAACACAAAAAGTTCATGACCTTGTCCAGTAATACACCAAAAAGGCATAAAAGTGTAAACAAAAACAAAAACACAGTCACAAAGAGGTATATTCCCAAACAGTACAAGAAAACTTCAGCTAGCTCTAATCATCAGAGCTCTCATCTTCATTGTTGGGGTCTTGATCATCATTATTTTCCTCTTCTGTATCAGCCAGGTTGTCATTTGTGCCTTCCTTAGCCAGACTTTTAGTGAGTCCTTCCAGTTTGATCTTTCTAGCAGTACAGACTTTGATAGTCTCATCCAAGTCACTACATGAGGACCTCAGTTCAACTATAATACCAACTTTGGAGGTGGTGGATACCTTTTCTTTCCATGTGGTTATAACAATGTCTGCAACATGTGTCCCTTCAAAGAGTTTGTGGTGAAAAATAAGCGGACATTCCCTCTTAGCAAAACCTTCTGACTCAGCCAGAATTCCTGGGTATTGATTCAAAATTATGCCACAGATTAAGGTTGGAAATGCTATGGGCAGCTTTACCGCAGATGATGTAGCATGTCTCAAGGTTTGTTCAAAAATATAAGTACCAAAATCATAGTCTATTTTAGAGCCAATTATGTAGATAAACTTCGCTAATCATGTAGCTATTATAGAAGTATGATTAGTGGGTACCCACTTGACAACTCCAATTTTGTAAAGGATTGAGTACTTCACAGTTAAATAACTTGCAAACAGCTTGCCTTTCCTAGGCCATTGCTTCACTTGTTTCCCAGTGATTATTCTAGAGATGAGATTATCAGATACCTCAACTTTTGGTCGTTTAGATTCACATCTTCCTAAGTACCTATTTATTATCAAGGGGGAAAATTCTACACACCTTCCTCTTACATAAACCTTCATGTAGTCCTTGCTCCGATAATCATCACATCCTAGAGAGATGTTCACAACAAATTATTTTACCAGCTTCTCATAACACCTTCCTAATCTGGAAACTGTCTTCATCAGACCAGCTTGATCAATGAGATTAGCAATCTCCTTGTATTCTGAGGCTTCCTTTCCTAGTTCTCTTTCAAGATCAATGCGACATTGGTAGACACATTTCCACTTCTCAACATTTTCAAATGAGTGGATGGATTCATTATCAAAAGGGATATTAGGAATCTCACCAAAGCTTCTTTTAGCTACTGACTTTCTTTTGTCCTTAAGGACGATGTCCTCGACATCTGTTTCAACTTCAAACTCTGAGTCACTGAAGGAAACATCCTTCATCTTCAGGTTCTTTTTGTCAGAAGCAGGAGTCGAAACTTTGCTCCATCCCTTCGCTGAACCCACACTCACACTTTTCTTTGAAGGAGCACTTTTAGACGTATCATTAGTCTTTTCTTTTCTGCTTCTCAATCTCTTGGCGATGCCAGGAAGTAATCTCTTACTAATGGGTTCATCATCAGAAGTAAGATTGTCAACGTTGACTACCTCATTCTTTTTAGAATTCTCTTCAATGTCAGCCTCTGTAGCAGCCTCGTGCTCGGTTTCACAGAACTTTGGATTTTCATTGTTCACAACATCAGAGGACTTCGTCTCTAATGTCCCAACATTAGGTGCATCATCAGGAATGGCATTTTCTCTATGAATGTCAGACAATAAATTTTGTATACTTCAGTCAACATTAATGTCTTCCTAGTTGAATCTTCCAGGAGCCTTTTTGATACCAGGTTTTTCGGACTCCTTGACTATGTTAGTGACATTAGGTTTAGCTGAACCACTATGCCTATCCACAGATAGGGTTTCCTTAGAGATCCTTTTAAAAGAAGTACTTACCCCAAAAGGGTGAGGACCTTTTCCTTCCTGGATCTTTGTTCTACGCTTCTTAGGAGTTTCACTCAGAATGATAGTGAGAGGAACAACGTCCGTTATCACATTAGGCATTTCTTCAGAAATCTTAGGAGAGTAGGGAATGGGATCATACATGTCTTCTTTGTTAGACATATTTTGTTTTTGAAATCCTGAGGAGGAGATATCAAGAATCATGTTCTGATCAAGTTCGTTGTGAAAGAATATATTTAACCACTGTTGAGACTGAGGTTTAACCAAGAAAGATGAATGAGTAGTGCAGTAGGTGAAAAGGTTTGCGTAACGTGTGAGAAATTCAAGACTGGGTAATGATGCTTCTGATTTTTCATAAGCCACTAAATAAAGAAAAAAACTATCTGTTGCATGTATTCACCTTACTGATTTCAGATTCTTTTCCCTACAAAATCCAACAGCACTCTTCACCTTCTCAATTTGGTTTTAATGACCTCAACTTTATTCTGATTAAGGAGAGAACAAAAGTTATTCCATCTCTTAAATCCATAAGAGGTGAAGTCCTTCACCTCCTTGAGATCTTTCACGTGATCATAATGTAATGTCATAACATTTTGTGTGACATTGATATTTCTGAGATTTTCTTCTCACCTTGACACTCATCACAAGCTTTTCTTATAGAGGTTATCCAGATCCTTTCAAGATGGTTCCATGAGTTATGGTGCCCTTCAGATTTCATGAAGGATCTCAGAAGTTGAATAATATGTTGGAACTTTCTCTTTGTGACAAATTTTTTTTTCTCTTTTGAGGATAGACATGTCTAGATACAAATTTTTCCTTTTTGTTACAATCAATTCCTGCTGGACTTCCAGATTTGAGAATATCATTCAACACATATGTTCCATTGTTTATCACTCTAACAGGTTTGGTCAAGTGATACAACTTAGTGGTTACTCTGGATATTTCACTATGAAAATCAGACACTTTAGTAAGCATTTCCTTCTTCTCATCCTGCAGTTATTTCAAGATGAGCTTGTGTTTTTCACCCTCCTTGCACTCCTTTTTAACATTGACACATAAGTTTTTGTAAGCTTCAGCTAGGTCTTCATATGACATCTTATTTCCTCCTAGAGAGTCACACTTCCCAGAGAAGGCTTTAACAAGCTTGATATCTTTATTATCCTTTCTTCCTCCACAGTCATCCTTATTCCAAGAAATAGTTGTTCCTTTTTGTTGTTTCTTGAGATACATTGGGCATTCAGCACTAAGCTGTCCAATCCCTTGATACTCATAACATTGAACACCTTTGCTTTTTTCTTGAGAATAACAGTTCTTGTTGGCATCAAGAGAAATGTTCTCGACATCTAGTCTCATTCTTCTACTCATCTTCTCAAGTACATGATTTCTAATAGTATTTGACATTCCTTCCTTGGTGTCCATATCATATCGAGTCTCTATATCTTCCATAGTTGTCACCTTAATATCAGGTCTCTGAGGAAGAGCTCTGAAGGTTTCTCTAATCAACTTTTCATCAGACATTTTTCTATAGTTGTGCCTTCATGAGTTGTCCTGAGGATTTCCCAAGCCCTTTTAGCCACAATACAGGTATTAATAAACTTGAAGGTGTTCTTGTCTACTCCATTGAATATGGAATCCAAGGCTTTGGAGTTTCCAAGAGCTAATTCATCTTCCTCTTCTGACCAGTCTTCTTCTGGCTTCAAGGACTCATTGTCATCCTTGTCCTTCACAATGGGGTAATCCCATCCTTCCAGGATAACATTCCAAGATCTGCTGTAGCATAGATTTTAAAAAGACTATCATACGCTCCTTCCACCAGTCATAATTGGACTTATTCAACAGAGGTGGTCGGTTGTTGTATCCTTCTTCCTTGTCCATGATACCAGAATACAAACTCCCTGGAGCTCACCCAATAGTAGAACAGGGTGACCTGCTCTGATTCCAATTAAAATTCTGGCACGCAGATACAAGATGTCAAGACAGATGTCACAACACTAGGATCAAAACACAGCTTGAACACACAACAATAAAAAAACTGTAAATTGAAAAAAATAAATAACAAGAAAGTTGTTAACCCAGTTCAGTGCAACTCACCTACATTTGGGGGCTACCAAGCCAGGAAGTAAATCCACTATTAGCAGTATTAATTTGAAGCTAAATAATCCCAGTTTACAACTTCTCACTTAATCCCTACCCAGTGCAACTTCTACCTAGAAATCACCATCTAGATATGAGAATCCCCTCTCACTTCCTAAATCACCTCAGTGATATCAAACAGTCTCAATCCCAGTGACTGTATACAAAATAAACAATAGAAGATCACACTTCTAAAATAATACGCGGTTTTTTTAAAATCTTCAACCAAGAACAATACACTCTTTGCTTAAAAGCTTAGAGTGAACAATGAAGAATGAGTCAAACTCAATGCATCAGAAGATATTGAGTGACATACAATTAACAAAGGAAAACCCTAGGGACCAACCAAAACAACGGATAATCCTTATTCTCTAAATTCTCACATTATGCTCTCTTTTTCCAATAGGGTTTTTCTTCTCTTTAAATAGGCTTCAAATATACTGGACTTGGGCTTCTTGAGGTGCACAAATAGGAGCAATCAGTATAAACTGGTTGTAAATCAACCCGCACAATAATAGGAGAAAAATACAAACTTTCCTAAAATGATTCAAGGATCCTTTTAATGAAAAGTAACAGAATCTGCAATAATAGAAATTCCCACAATATTCTCCCATAACACTCGCCCACGTGTGCATCAGAACACACTTAAAATACACACTAAAATTACCAAAATAGTCATGCCCTAACTGTCTGGTATAACATGTCTTGGAACATGTCCCAACATCATGTAGAACATAATGTCTAACCGACATGGCAGAACATTTGGTTCAACATCTTGCTAATAGCATGTTGTTTTACCAAAATGTAGCCAATCCAAAAACCATAGGACTTACACTCCTGAAACTCAAAAAATTCAATGGACCATATAGTTTATCGTACGACCAAGTCTGGTTGGTGAAGTACCTAGTCAGTCTGAAATACTATAAAATGTGTGAGGAAATACTTCTGAAGCTTCCTCAATGTGGTCACCAATGCTAGAGCTACCATTTCTATCTTTTGATAGCGTGATTCTAGTATGGATAGAACCTTTGAAATGAAGTTTACCTAGTTTTAGTTGGAATCCGACTCTCTAATCAGAACAACGCTAACATCTTCTTGGATACTTCTAAGTAAAGATAGACGACTTCGTTGGGGATTGGTCGAGTAAGCACCAAAGGTGTATCCAACATAATTTTTAATAAGTTAAAGTTCCATTTATATTCTAGATTCCATTCGAATTGTGATTCCTTCCTTAACAACTTGTAGAACAACAATGCATGTTGGATGGATTTGAGACAAATTTGTTCAAAGTGATAAGCATCTCGTTCAACTTCATGACTTCTTTCTTTGAGGTTGACACATTCATTCAGATGGATGCTTTTGATTTGTAGGGGTTGGCCTTTATCCCTCTTTCTGTAAGGTAAAACCCAAAAAAATTATTGTCTCTAACTCTGAAGGTATATTTCTCTAGATTGAGCCTTATGTTATACTGTCATTCCCTCTTGAATACCCATTTGAGATAATGGTAGTGTGACTTTTCTTGGTTGGACATCACAATCATTTCGTTCATATACACCTCTAACGTCTCACCCATCTCCTCTTGAAAGAATTTGTTCATCATTATTTGGTAAGTCACGCATGCGTTCTTCGACTCAGAAGGCGTCACATAGTATTGGTAACTGGCTTGCTCAATCATCAATGATGTGTTTCCTTTATCATGACCAAACATGTGTATTTGGTTTTAGTCTAAATAAGCATTCATGAATAACAAAAACTTGTAATTAGTCGAACTATCTACCAATTTTTCTATTTTTGGAAATGGATATGAATCCTTCGGGCATGCCCGGTTGAGGTCAGAGAGGCACATCCTCCACTTCCCGTAAGCCTTTTTTTACTAGCACAATATTGGAGAGCCGTTTTGTATATTTTATTTCAGAAATAAAGTTGGTGCCTGATAGACATTGGATCGTGTTGCTCGTAGCTTTGACTTTTTATGAGGTTTGCCTTCTTCTTCGCTGAGATTAGGGGTTGGATTAGGCCAGACCAACTAATAGGGGTCTATAGCCTAGCCTACACAGGCTTAGGTCAGGCTAGGCTTTTATCAAATAGAAAAGGTCTAGGCTTTTTTATTAGCCTATTTAGTTAAAAAGGTTAGGCCAGAGGCTATAAAAAAAGCCTTTTAAGCCTATCAGGTTGGCCTATTTAAATAAATATGCATAATTTTATTATTATTATTATCATATTGTATTTGTATTTTGAATTAAAATAAAAAAGTAAAGCTTAGTTAACTTGAAGAACTTATGAAAATAAGTTTTAAAAAAACCTTATGAACACTGTCAGAAGTTGTTTTCGTAAGTTCTCTCAAAAAATAGTATCACAAAACTTATGTTAATATGTAAACTTGAATAAGTAAATGCAAATAAGCATTTAGTGTCATTGATCTTTTAATTTGTTACTCTATTTAAACATTATTGTAATTGCTTATTTACAAACGTTCAAATACAATAGGCTTTTATGTAGGCTAATAAGCCAAACAAGCATTCGAAAAGGCCAGACTTAGGCCTAAAAATAAGCCTATGATAGGCCATAGGCCAAGCTTAGGATTTGAAATTTTAAGCAGGTCAGGCTTAAGCTTAGCAAAGCCTAACTCGGCCCAGCCTATTCCCACCCCTAGCTGAGATACATATTGGGCGTTAGGGTTGACGTTCAACCGATCACATACCACATTCGGGTCTATGCTAGAAATCTCATGAAGAGAGATTGTAGAGAGATCTACGTTAGCCCAAGACATTTGATTAATGCGTTCTTCACCCCCGAGGCGGAGTCTGGTTGCTATCTTCACTGACCAGATCAGATTGTCGTCAAGTTGAATATGATAAACAAGCAACTCGTAAAATATGATAAGAATGTTTGAGATAATTTTAAATGTTTGTATGTTTAGTACAATTTTATATAAAAAATATAGATGTAGATGAACATTAAGGCCTGTATGCATAATAATATGATAATTCATAATAATATTTTTTTGATGTCTTATTTGGAAACTAGTAAAAAAATTGTGCCTACACACGAATACTAGTATGTTACACGCATTTGTTTTCAAAATATAATAAAAATAAAATGAAATAAAAACAAAATTGTTTAATAAAAAAAGTTTATTATTTTTAAAAAAGATAATAAGTCAGTGTCTATAATTTTTTCGGTATATAAAAATATTTTAGGATTAAATAGTTTTTTGGTCCTTGTAAGTTGACGTGTTTTTGTATTTTGTCCCTGTATCTTTTTTTCTTCTGGATAAAGTCCTTAAATGTTGAATTTTATTTGATTTTAATCCCTAAATTTAAAATTCGAAAGAAAATAACTTTAAGGACTAAAACCAAAATGATTTTAACATTTTGGGATTATTTCCAGGAAAAAAAAGATACGGGGACGAAAATAAAAAACACGTCAACGTACACGGACCAAAACATTATTTAAGCCAATATTTTAATTAACAGTATATTTTTTTTGTATATAAATATTATTTTTATTTACACATTATTTATAAAATGGGTTTGCTAACGTAGACCCACCTCTTTTTAAGAAGATCTATTTTAGCAACATGCACCTTAGGATGCATTTAACCATGTTTTAGTTAAAACTAGCTAAAACACATCTTCATAAAAACAAGGGGGTGTATTATAACAAACTCCTGTACCCGCTTGTTTTTATGAAACTGTATTTTAGCAACATGCATCTTAAGGTATATTTAAGCATTTTCAGTTAAAGTTTACTAAAATAAACCTTCATAAAAATAAGTGGGTCTACGTTAGCAAACCCCTTTATACAAATATTTGAATTAATCGTAAATTTATTTCTGTATATAAATTTTTATTTAAATTTTTTTTTAATCTAGTCAAATGTATTTTAAAAAAGAGTTAATATTTATTTTCACCCCTGCCATATGAGCGTGTTTTGAAAAACCCCCATGCGAAAAAAAAAGTTGCAAGATTGACCTTAACAAATTTTAAAAGTTACCATTTAGACCTTCATCAGGCCACATCATCAAAAATAATGATGTGGCAGTCATTTTTTTAATTTTTTAATAAAAAAAAATTCCACATCATTAATAGGTTTTGTGAAATGACTCTTATACCCCCACTTTTTAATTTTTTTTTATTTAGTTTTTTTAGTTTTTCTTTTATTTAATTTTTTTAGATTTTACTTAATTTATAATTTTTTTATTTATTTAAATTTTTCTTTAATTATTTTTCGTATTAATTTTATTTATTTAAATTGTTATTTTAAATTATCAAAATATTAATCTTGGACCTACACTCAGCCTTAGCATGGACACGTTCACAATGTCTCAATCCAACTGAAATTTATTGCACTGTAGCGTATTATAAACACCCATACAATAGTTGTTATGAACGATGTGGGACTCTATTCAGGTCTGTGATAAAATTCATGTCTGCGAGATGATTATCCATCAGTTGTTAGCGTGAAAGCTAGAACAACGATGGTGAGTGCAAAGGCAATAGTGGCACCACTAAATAACCGTGCATACTTAAATGCAGTCTGCTTCTTGTTATCTTCATTGCTTAAGTCAATCTCTTTGAGTAGTTCTCTTACTTGCAGTCTACAGAGTAATGATGCCGTTCTCGAACTTCTCTTTGAGCACTGTGAACTACAAGAAGCCATACAAGAGCTAAACTGAAACCACCATACGCTTCCTGCAACCATATTTTAACAAAATAGAAGTCACAAATTATGATGCAACTTTAAATCAAATACAAATAACCTCGAGATTATAAGACAATGCATTCTAGAAAACTTGCAATGGAATTTAAATCTTACTCTGCAAAGGTGGAAAGGTTCATATAAATGTAGAGAAAAGTATTAGCATATATTATAGACATATTTATTATCTAGCTTTTATAATTTTGAACATTGAAATTACAGATGATACATAAATAACAAAAGCTAAAACTCAGATGAAGTGCGTTGGTGTTATTCTATCACTTCATTAAATTTTTGTTTTGGATATTTATTCTAAGAGTTAGTTGTATGTATTTGTGAGCTAAGATTTTTCTATTCAATGAAAACTGATTCATTGCATATTAGTTTGGCTACTTCCATTGTATATTCTTAAAAAAGAAAATAGTGAAGTGTTAATGTTCTCTTTGCTTCCCATTATTCACAATGATGATTTTTATAGCAGGATTCTTTTCCAGTTTCCGTTCCCGCAATCTCAGATTCAGATGCATTGTTGGCTTATTTTAACAGACCTGACGATAACCTATTTGATGGAGGTACCTACTTGAAACCATACTTGTTAAAAACTGTTTGTTTGTGATGATGAATAGATGGTGAATAGAAATTATCTAGAATAGGTGGTGAATAGAGTCCCACATCGTTCATATCAACTATTGAATGAGTGTTTATAATACGCTACAGTGCAATAAGTTTCAATTGGATTGAGACAATGTGAATGGGTCCATGCTTAGGCTGAGTTCAGGAACTTAGATGGGCTTAGGCCCTTTTGTAATATTTTGATAATGTAAAAAAAAAATTAATATAAATAATTTAAGAAAAAAATAATTCATAAAAAAAATTATATAAATAATTTAAAAAAATGTAAAATAAATTAATACAAAAAGTAAAAAAAATATTAAAAAATATATATATAAATGTGACGTGGATATTAAAAATTAAATAATAATTAAAAATGTGGGGTATAAGAGTCATTTCACAAAGCCTATTAATGATTTGGAATTTCTTTTCATTAAAAAATTAAAAAAATGACTGTCACATCATTATTTTTGATGAGGTGGCCTGATGAAGGTCTAAATGGTAACTTTTGAAATTTGTTAAGGCCAATCTTGCAACTTTTTTTTTCGCAGGGGGTTTTTCAAAACACACTCATATGGCAGGGGTGAAAATAGGTATTAACCCTTTAAAAAATAATCAAACACATTCAAAATAATTATACACATTTAAAATTACTTTTGATTTTTTTTAAATAGAAACTAAAGATATGCTTTTTAAATATTTCATTTTATAACAAATTTTGTTTGAATTTTAAATAAAAAACTTTTTATGCAATACATGTATTAACTGATCTTGTAATCATATAAAAATAAGTATAAATTGATGTGAAAATTGTTATAAAATGGAATGGTTTGGAACCAAATTGGATAAGATCAAAATGAATAAATTAATTATTAAGGTTTGTATAGTAAACACATGGTTAAAATATAATTATAGTAGAATTTTGAAAGAAAAAAATATTAAAAAAAGTATATTATAGTTTTGTCCAATGTTTTAAAAACTAGATCGATTATCAAACTAATGAGGGTATTGGATAAGTCATTGGTCGAACTACATGACTAAATCGGATAAAATCAGATAACTCGGTTGAATAAACCTGTCACTATAACAAAATTATATATGTATTTAACCGATTGAACCGGATGACTCGGTGTTCGAATAAAATCACTAACACCTAAAAAAAATTAGGGTTAATAGTCATTTACCCCCCTGCAATATTAGCGAGTTTGATTTACCCCCCTTTAAAAAAATAATTTTGGATTACCCCCCTGAAATTTTTGGGTACCCCCCTAAGCGTGTAAAAACCAGGGGGCTAAATAAAAAAAAATATTTTATAGGGGGGTAATTTTTTTACCTGGGGGGCAAAAGACTTAGAATTTTAAAATTTCAGGGGGGTAATCCAAAATTATTTTTTCAAAGGGTGGTAAATCAAAAGTCGCCTATATTGCAGGGGGGTAAATGACTATTGACCCAAAAATTTAAAATTATCATAATTTTACAAGTTCATAATTTAAATTCAAATTTGAGTCAATTGTAAATTTGAGTCAAGTAATTGATTTAAAAATTTAATCAAACTATCACTCTCAAATATAAACTTATGTTTGTTGTATATCAAACATGAATTACCATTTACTTTATGCAACACCCCAATCCAATTAATAGAAACTAGTGATATCAATCACATAGGAGAGAAAATAGAGTATGTTCAAATTGCGCAACCTATCAATACTATAATACTGCAATAGTCTCTATATACTATATTTAACATCACTGTCACCAATATTTAAAGGAAAAAATATCAACTTTATTTTATACTTTTACTTTTTTTAATAATGAAAAACGATGTCGTTTTAATTAAAAAAAACGCATTTAAATCGTCGGTTTTCCGGTTTACACCGGTTTTGACCGGTTCGCATGGCTCAATTACATACCCGATCCAACAATTAAACCATATCGATTACCACTCCGGCTCTCGGTTCAACCGGTCTGACCTGCCAGTTCACTCCGGTTTTTAAAACTATGGTTTTGTCTATATGAATTGTTAATCTATCAAATATTATAGCTACTTTATGTACAGGAAAGTATATGTGAGAAAAATTTTCAAAATAATAATATATTGGATGATTGTATTATTTGAAATAATGAAATAAATATTATATTCAAATTTTGTATCTAAAAAATTGGATGGTTAGATGAATAATTTATTCATTTATTTAAATATAAATAATTTAAAATGAAAAGTGACTAGTTACCTTTTATTAGGGCTGGCAATAAACCGAACTAACTCGAAAATAGTTCGGAACTCGGTTCGATAATTAAATCGTTGAATTAGGTTCATGAACCAAATGAGTTGAATATGAGCGAAAAACTAAGTTCGTTAACTAAATGAGCTGAACTTGAACTATACATAGTTCGACTCGTTAGGTTCATGAGTCAACTCGATTATATATAAGAATGATTATATTGTCTTTAAGAGTAGGTTTAAGGATTTACTCCAAATTTTAACCCTATATTGTCCCTTTCGTACTAGTTATGAAATAAAGTTGTTAATTACATTTAGAGTCATCCTTGTTGGAGGCATTATGGCATTTACGAAAATAACACGTGTAATGAAGGTTGCAACTGATGTACACATTCTGTGATGGAAATGTATTAATTTCTAGTAATATTTGGTGTATTATTTCATTAAATTTGTAAGGTTCCTAAATATTTAGATGAAATTATGGATTTTTGTGACAAATTTAGACTTCAATTGAGTAGTTTTTGAATTAGACTTTCAAATGTATCTCTTGAAAGTTGTGTAGTTTTTGAATTAGTAGATTTTTGATACAAAGTAAAATTCCAATCTAATAAATTTTATTTTATTTCAACATGTTCTTTTTAAAAAATATTAATTTAAAATATCAAATATGTAAAAAAAAAATAGACTTAAAAATGACTTTAAAATCCGTGAAGCAAGTGAGATGAACCTAATGACATGAACCTAATGAGTTGAACCGAACTGTTTGTGAACTTATAACGAGTCGAGTTTGAGCTTAAAAAAAAGTTCGTGTCGAATTCGAACCGAGATTTGAGCTGAACCATTTCTTAATGAGTCGAGCCGAGCTGAGGTGAGTTCGACTCGACTCGGCTCATTTCCTGCCCTACCTTTTATTTAAGAACAAATGCAACTTACTAACTCAACAATCCTATTTTTATGCTGAAAAGGTGCAATACCTCTTTTTATACGTTATAATCAAAACGGTGCAAAACCTCTTAGAGATGTTTTCTGTTTTTAAATCGATGTGAATCTCATTATAAATAAGAGGTTCTCGACATTTGATTAAATCATGAAAAATTATTCAGTCTCCAAATTATTTTCTCATTCTAAATCATCTTTCTCTTCTCTAATGCATGAGAGCAAGTAAAAGAAACATTCTTCTTTAAAGTACTATCAAAAGATACGCTTAGAGAGATTGTGCAATTCTCTTTAAGGATTGCAAAGTATCTTGTAGGAAATTCTCCGGTAAACCCTTTTGCATCCAACGTACAAAGACTGGTGGGGGCGAATTATTCCTTAAGCTTAGTGTGGAAACACACGTTTTAGAAATTTATCAAACAAAATTATTTCTCAATTTTCATCTCCATTTATTCTTAGTTTTGCAGCAGCACCAAAACGAAATATATAACATTCTTAAGGAACAATTCATCTTATTCAATGGCTGCTTCACTAAAAGAGATTACTTCTGACTTTGTGAAATTAGAGAAGTTCGATGGAGGCAATTTTATCCGTTGCCAGAAAGTTAAAGATGAAGTTTTTACTCTCAACATTGAAAGTGATGTATGTTCTGACCACTACAAGACCATTAAAGAGGGAAGAAGAAACCATTGCTGAAACTAGAGAAAGACAAAAATGGGACAATGATGATTACATTACATGAGCCATATTCTCAACGGTATGTCAGACTCTTTATTCGATATCTATCAAAGTAGCAATTCTGCAAAGGAACTATGAGAAAGACTAGAATCAAGATACATGCAAGAAGACGCTACAAGTAAGAAGTTTCTTGTTTCTCATTTCAATAATTACAAAATGATAGACAATAGGCCTGTAATGGAACAAATGTATGAAATCGAACGTATTCTCAATAATTACAAACAACATGATATGCATATGGATGAAATAATTTTTGTATCTTCCATAATAGATAAACTTCCTCCATCATGGAAAGATTTTAAAAAATCTTTGAAATATAAGAAATAGGAGATATCTCTTGAGAAATTGGGCAATCACCTTTGTTTAGAAGAAGATTATCCTAAACAAGATGATACTAAATATCAAATTGCTCATGAGAAGGTGAATGTAATAGAGGAAGAAAATTCAAGTAAAACTTTCAAGAAAAGAAAACGAGATTTTGGAAAATCTTATGAAAATCATAATGTTAATAGCAATAATAACAATAGAAAGAAAAAGAAAGGAAATTGTTATCATTGTGGAAAACCAAAACACTTTAAAAATGAGTGCAAATACTTGAAAAGAGAGAACAAAAACAAGAATTCAAATGCAATAAAAGACAATCTCGTTGCTGTCATTTCTGAAATCAACATGATAAAAGATGTTGATTCTTGGTGGATAGACTCTGGTGCTACCCATCATGTGCACAAAAATAAAAAACTATTCAAGACCATCAATAAAGAAAATACTAATATTTTTTACATGGGAAATGCGTCTACTATTCAAGTCAAACGAAAAGGATCAGTGGAGATTAAATTCACTTCTGGAAAAACACTCACTCTTCAAGATGTTCTTTATGTTCTAGAAGTTAGGAAGAACTTGATTTATGTACCTTTAGTTAATAAGTATGGTTTCAAATATGTATTTGAGGGAGATAAATTTATTTTATCCAAAGGGGGTATGTTTGTAGGGAATGGTTATCTTTGTGAGAATATGTTCATGTGTAATGTTAATAATAATAATAATAATAATGTGATTTCTGCTTATATTGTCGAGTTTTGTGATTTATGGCATATGTGACTAAGACATGTTAATCTTAGAAAATTAAATGATATGGTGAAATCAAATTTAATTCCAACACTTGACAAAAATTCAAATTCATGTACTACTTGCATGCTTACTAAAATCACAAGACAACTTTTTAAAACAGTTGAAAGAAGTTCTAAAGTGTTAGATTTAATTCATTCTGATGTATGTGATTTACATGGTTGGCCCACAATAGGTGGTAAAAATTACTTTGTCACTTTTATTGATGATTGCACTAGATTTTGCTACGTTTATTTAACGCACTCTAAGGACGAAGTCTTAGACAAATTTAAAATTTTAAAGCACAAGTAGAACTTTAACATGAAACCTTCATTAAATGTTTTGGGAGTGATAGAGGGGGGGGGGGGGGGGGGGGGAGTTATATCATCCTAATTATTTTGAGTCAATTGGTATTATACATCAAATAATTGCACCATAATCCCCATAACAAAATGGGATACCAGAAAGGGAATAAGGTTTTGAAAGAAATGGTAAATGCCATGTTATCATATTCTGGTTTATCTAAAGGATATTGGGGTGAAGCCATGCTAACTGCATGTTGTATATTGAATAGAGTTCCTAATAAAAGGAATAAGATAACCCCATATGAACTCTAGAAGAAAAGAAAATCCAATCTTAATTATTTAAAAGTTTGGGGTTGTAGAGCAATCGTAAAGGTGCCTGAACCAAAGAGAAAGAAATTGGGAGAAAGAGAAATTGAATGTGTATTTCTGGGATATACTGAAAATAGAAAAGTATATAGATTCATGGTTATTGAATCCAATGACTCATATCCTATTAATACCGTGATTGAGTCAAGAGATGCAATTTTTCAAGAGAGTAGATTCACCTCAATTAAAAATCCCAAATGATGTTCAAAGTCTAGAGCGTAATGTATCAAATAATGATATGTTGGCATGTTTAGAACCTAGAAGAAGTAAAAGAATATGAAAAGTGAAAAATTATGGATCAGACTTCTTCATATTCCTCGTAGAAGGAAATAATGATTCAATAAATCGTTATGGACATTTTTTCTATAACCTAGAGAATGATCTAGAAACATTTGAAGAGGCAATAAAATCTCAAAATTCTGCCTTTTGGAAAAAAAATATCCAAGAACAAATGAACTCAATTATGGGTAATAAAACCTGGAAACTAGTAGATCTCCCACCAGGATCAAAACCAATAGGTTGTAAATGTATCTTTAAAAGTGAAATTCTGACATGCAGATACCAGATGTCGAGACAGATGTCACTGGGATCAAAACACAACTTGAACACACAACAACCAAAAACTGTAAATTGCAAAAAATAAATAACACCAAAGTTATTAACCTAGTTTGGCACAACTCACCTACGTCTGGGGGCTACCAAGTCAGGAAGGAAATCCACTATCAGTAGTGTTCTGGACCGGGCAGGGCTTCCTGCCCTTAAGGATCAGGCCCAATCCATTATAGTGGGCGAACAGGCCCAATAGGCACAATATAGCCGTTGGGCACAATATAGCCGTTGGGCATGTCCCCTTCACGCGCAGAGTAGTTCACGCGACCAACTGCCTCCCCGGATATCCCGGAAACAGTTAGTCCAAGTCAAGAGGCCACGCACCTTTCCCTCCATCTGGAAATCCCTCATTGGTAGATCATGCGCTTTGCTCGCCAAAAATCCACCTATAAATACCCCCTCGCTTGAGAGGGGCAGGTAACACAAATCATATACTTGACATCTCTTACTTGCTTTTCCCCTTTTTGACCAAACACTTACTTGGGCATCGGAGTACCTTGTAGGTACCTCCACCCCTTTTTCCTCTCCTACAAGCATCAACTCTTGCCCTACACGAAGGCCGCGACAACTCCTTCTGGTCCTCTCCGATCAGTGGCGCCGTCTGTGGGAAACAGCTTCCCCGTCTTTAACCAAGATTCTCTCTTGCTCAACAAAGACCAAAGCTTCATCTTTTCAAATCACAGACCGACATGGCTTTCATCAAGAACGATGTTCACCAAGACTCTGTGACCCCTGCGGCCAACAACAACAACGACCACGCTTTCGTCAGACATATCCCGCAGGAAAGTGACCGAAGCGACGGAAGGCCTGCTTCCCGAAACCCGACGAACCAAAGCCACGGACACCAGCCGTGGAGCTCACCTTCGAGCCCATCCCGGTTCCCTAGGATGCTGATCCGAGCACCACAGCGCTCATCGCTTCTCTCAACAACTCGAACCTCTTGATCCTCCAGCAGGGGAGAAGCTCAATGCTCTCGAGCATATCCTTCAGGAACGCCTTGCTTTAGAAAAATCGGCGAGTCTTTCCCCGCGTCCACGTACTCCCTCGAAGCGAAGATGCAACAGCCTCTCCCCGGAGAGGAAACGTTCAAGATCGAGGAATCCTACACCCGATCTAGCACGACGACGTCATCAGTCTCCCCCGCGAAGATCCAGGCACTCCCCGGTTTCCAAGAGGTCGCAACACGCAGATAAGTACGATCACCGACACACCCGCGGACGTTATCCTCGCCGAAGTCGAAGCCGCGGTCACAGTCGTTCCCGTTCGCTCTCTCCTAGTTCCTGCAGTGACGATGATGTCCACGGCCCATTCACAAGAGATATCCTGGACACTCGAATTCCCCGCGGATTGGAGAAACCACCCGCGTTGACAACCTACGATGGGAAGTCTGATCCCCGTGAGCATATCGAAAATATAGAAGCTATGCTCCAATATCACGGTGTCTCCGGGGCTATCAAATGCAAAATGTTCCCCATCACCTTGAGAAAGGGAGCGATGACATGGTTCAAACGACTTCCTCGCGGATCCATCTCTTCCTGGAAGGAGTTAAAGAGCCAGTTTGCCCGCCATTTCACAGCTTCCCAATGACATCCTAAGTCGGAGGCTACACTGGAGGCCACTATCCAAGCCAGGGATGAATCCCTGCGGGCATACATTGAAAGATTCAACAAGGAAGTAGTGGAAGTTCAAACAACGGATCACATGAAGAAGTACCTCCTCGAAAAGGGACTCCGGCTCAAAAGCGATTTCCGTAAGGCAGTAGGGATCGAAGCTCCCCGAACACTGACAGAACTTCTTCATAAAGCTAAGGACTACATCCGCTACGAGGAAAAAGAAGCCGCATTCCATGCCCGGGACTTAAGAGATCGCGAAGCACCCCGGGCATCAAAAAAAGACGAGCCAGAATCATCCCGACAAGGGAAAGAGAAAAGGCGCGATAAGCGTCCTCGCGAAAGCAAAGGGTCGGCTGGCCGGTTTACAGAGTACACCGTACTCACGACCTCGCGAGATCACATTCTCTCTGACTGCATCAACACAGAATTTAAACAAGTGGGTTGTCAGGTTCCCTAAACCGACCACGTCCAAAGGAAACGTCGACAAAAGCAAATACTGTCGTTTCCATCGTAGTCACAGCCACGTGACAGAAGATTGCGTGCACCTTGAGGATGCAATAGAGATCTTCATCAAAGAGGGTCACCTGAAGTAATACGTGAAGAAAGGAGAGTCCTCCCGACGAGACACATCCGATCCGAAGAAAGAGGCAGAATCAGTCAAATCCAGTCCTCCCCCGCAGATCGCAATGGCCATCAGCCGACCAGAGGACTTCTTCGTTCCTGACCACCTCGACCCGACTTCCCAGGCATTCATCCACAGCACCTGAGAAGCCTTTCCTACGGCCATGGTCATCTCATGTGGGGGGTACCACGAGCTTATAATAGGGTCCATCAAACGAAAGTTTGAACAGCTGATAGACAGTAGCCCCGAGCAGTTGTACACGATCGGAAAGGGTAAAGGGCGTTCGCAGCCGATCACGTTTTATCAAGAAGAACTCCTCGGAGGATCACCAAACTCCCATATACCTCTGCTGGTCAGGGCCAAATTATCCTCTACCGATGTTCGGAGAATCCTGGTCGACCAGGGCAGTTCCGTGGACATCATGTATTCCAACCTGTTCCGCGCATTGAAATTGAATAAGTCCAACCTCTCACCATACGTGGGATCGAATCACCAAGGATTCAACGGGGGCAACAGCCCGACCTTGGGGTTACGTGGAGATACCAGTCACTTTTGGCGAGGAAGAGGCATCTCGGACAATCAAAATGCAGTTCTTAGTCATTGATTGCCCGTCGCTTTACCAGTGCATCCTCGGCAGGCCAGCTCTTGCCGAACTCATTGTTGTCCCCTCTACGGTCCACCTCAAACTCAAGTACTATACGGAGAAAGGGCACGTCGCAACTCTGCATGGCGACATCGAGGCTGCCTGCAGATGCTTTGAGGCCGTAACAAAAGGGCAGAACCAGATCGCGACGACGGCAGCGTCGGCCAAGCGCACTAGAGAGGACGAGGTTCCAGCTCAGGATGGCCAGCCAGAGAAAAAGCCCAGGCTTCCTGTGCATATCATCGACCTCAATAGCAGGCTCCCTGAGGAGGGCAATGAAGATCGTGACGAAGACAAACCATCAGGAGTAACAAGGTCCCCGTCTTCTTCACTTATGCGACCAGTCCCAGATGGGGAATTCGAGATCATCACCTTCAGTGACAACCCCAACAGGGGAGTAAAGATAGGCGCTGGTCTCCCCGAAGAGATAAAGAAGGAGTTGAAGAAGTGTCTTGACGACAACATCGATCTGTTCGCCTGGAGTGCGGAGGATGTGCCCGGACTTGATCCAGAAACTACATGTCACCACTTGACAATCAATCCAGCTGCTCGCGCCGTTGCCCAACAAAGATGAAACCAATCCGAGGAAAAGGCACAAGCTGCCGAAAAACTTGTACAAGATCTCGTAGAGGCAAAATTTATTTCTGAGGCCAGGTATACGACCTAGCTCTCAAACATTGTACTTGTAAAGAAAAGTAATGGAAAATGGTGCATGTGCATTGATTACACTGATCTCAATCGGGCTTGCCCGAAAGACGCTTATCCGCTACCGAGCATAGATAAACTCGTAGATAATTCCGCAGGTTTCAAGCTCTTGTCCTTCATGGACGCTTATTCGGGATACAACTAAATCCCAATGGCAGACGAGGACAAGAGGTACACGACATTCATGACCTCCTCGGGGAACTATTACTATAACGTAATGCCCTTTGGACTAAAGATTGTCGGGGCTACATACCAGCGCATGATGAATAAAGTCTTCCGATCAGAAATCGGGGACATGCTCAAAGTATATATGGATGATATGATCGTAAAATCCCAAGAGGAATCCGACCATACCACCTATTTACGAAAGGTGTTCGACCAAGCTCGAAAATGTAAAATGCGTTTCAATCCAGAAAAATGCACCTTCGGCGTACGAGCAGGAAAATTCCTCGGATTTTACCTCACTGAAAGAGGAATAGAAGCAAACCCAGATAAATGCCGAGCACTCGTTGAGTTCCCCACTCCGCGGTCGAAGAAGGCGATACAGACCCTCAACGGGATGCTCGCGTCCCTTGCCCGCTTCGTGAGTAAATCTGCCCAGCACGCCCTGCCCTTCTTCAAATTACTTCGGAAAGAAGCAAATTTCGAGTGGACGGACGAATGCGAACAGGCCCTTACCCATTTTAAACAAGCGTTGTCTGAGCCACCAGTATTGTCCCAACCAGACCGCGGGGAAACCATATACCTGTACCTCTCCATGGCCAACGAAGCAGTAAGTGCAGCACTTATTCGCGAGACGACTGACGGGCAGAAACCCATCTATTTCACCAGTAAAGCCCTACAGGGACCCGAAGTCAGGTACACGCAAATAGAACGAGTGGCCCTTGCTCTCATAGTTGCCGCGAGGAGACTCAGATATTACTTCCTGGCGCACACTATCGTCGTCAGAACTGACCAGCCTATTAGGCAACTGTTAAGCCGACCAGATATGGCGGGCAGGATGCTAAAATGGTCCCTTGAATTATCCGAGTTCGACATTCACTACGAGGGGAGGAAAGCCCTCAAGGCACAGGTCCTGGCCGACTTCGTGGCAGAAATGACTCCGGAACCATCCCCTCCGAGAGGGACACGTAAGTGGATCATTTACGTGGATGGCGCATCAAGCCCCTCAGGCAGCGGAGCAGGAATTATCCTCGAGAATGAGGAAGGGACCCTGATCGAAGTATCCCTGGTCCTCTCCTTCAAAACATCCAACAATCAAGCCGAGTATGAAGCCTTCCTCACAGGATTACGACTGGCCAAAGACGTCGGCGCGAGAGAAATAAAAATTTGCACTGATTTCCAGCTCGTAGCGTCCCAAGTACGGGGAGAGTTCCAAGCAAAGAACGACCAACTAGCCGAATACTTGGCAATGGTAAAAGAAAAAATGGCGGAGTTTGAAGCATGGGAAGTTCAGCTCGTCCCGCGCGAACAAAATACCCGAGCAGACATCCTCTCTAAACTAGCCAGCACCAGGAAAAAAGGTGGGAATAAATCCATCATACAAGAAATGCTAGCCCGCCCGAGCATTGTAAAACCTGACCTGGTAGATGTTAACGTCATCGGAGATCGCCGTTGTTGGATGACCCCGGTATACAATTATCTCACCAAGGGGGAACTCCCCGAGGACAGTAAGGAGGCCAGCGTAACTAAGCGACGAGCCTGCTCGTACGTACTGGTCGAGGAAAAATTATATCGACGAGGATTTTCCATCCCCCTGTTGAAATGTGTCGACGAGGCCCAGGTCCCCGAAATCTTACAAGAGATCCACGAGGGCATCAACGCACAACACCTAGGGGGAAGATCCCTGGCTCGAAATGCTTTGCGCGCAGGATATTACTGGCCAACCATGCAACACGACGCCAAAGAACATGTACAAAAATGTGACCGTTGCCAGCGCCACGGGGACATGCATTTGGCACCACCCAACGAGTTGAAGACCCTCTCCTTGCCGTGGCCCTTCGCCTGGTGGGGGATGGATATCCTAGACCCCTTTACAATGGGATCTTATCAAAATAAATTCCTAATCGTGGCCGTCGACTATTTCACAAAGTGGATTGAAGCCGAAGCGCTCGCCAAAATCACAGCCTTCAACATATTGCGTTTCTACAAAAGGAACATCCTCGCCAGATTCAGGGTACCCCAGGCCCTCGTAACGGACAACGGAACCCAATTCACAGACAGAAAATTCCAAAACTTCGTCGCCAAGTTAGGAACAAAACAACACTTTACTTCGGTCGAGCATCCCCAGACCAACGGGCAAGCAGAGGCCGCGAACAGAGTAATCTTACGCGGATTGAAGCGGAGGCTGGGCGAGGCCAAGAAAAGGTGGGTCGAGGAGCTCCACAGCGTCCTCTGGGCGTACAGAACAACACCCCACTCTACCACCGGGGAAACCCCTTTCTGACTAGCGTATGGAACAGAGGCGGTAATACCGGTGGAGATAAGGGAACCCTCCAGAAGGACAGAAGCTCCCCTCGACGAAGAAATGAACGATGAAGGTCTACGCGAGAAGCTCGATCTGGTCGAAGAAATAAGATCAGGGGCTGCTCTCCGCGAGGCCGCATTAAAGCAACAAATAACGTTGCGACATGACGCCAGAGTCATAAAGCGCAACTTCCCCATAGGCAGTCTGGTCCTGCGCAGAAACCAGAAGGATTCGCGCGAAGGGAAACTGGCAGCGAATTGGGAAGGACCTTATAGGGTCAAGTCCAAAATGGGCACGGGAGCATATTACTTGGAAACATTGGACGAAAAACAACTTGCTCGACCATGGAATGCTGAAAAACTCAAGCAGAACTACAGCTAAGTCCTTAACCACGAGGATAGACAAATTGCCGACGTAATCACCCAAAACGGGGAGAGTTGCGCGGCCATCATATCATGCCCTGATGAAGCATGACACGCGTTACAACGCCGGCCAGCTTCTGGTCGTTGTATGAGCAGATCCTGCGCACAACGGGGATACCTCGACCGAGCTCCGCCGTTGCCACACCATTCAGGCAGGACACCCAGCTCGTGATGGGAATAGTCCAAGCCTATGAGATTAGTACCTCAAACGAAGTCCTAGCCTCATCATCGGCAAAACCACTTCGCCATCCTCGGTAGGTTTCACAACTCGCTGAGCACACACATATAAATAAACAGAGCAAACGTCCAAGATAAAACATTTTCACAAAATCCAAGTATATTAAAACACCGGGCATGACCGGGTAATGTTATAAATACAAAGCTAAGAGCAAAAAACCATAAATATAAGTTATCATCGGCGTCGGCCGGAAAAATGAGTTTTAGGGCATAACCCCTACAAATTCATACAAAAAGGGCACGCAGGCCCACAAAATATGCATACACTAAGTCCTATTCAGCGACTTCACTCTCCTCCTCAGCAGAAATGACCTGACCGTCCACCACCTTGTTGAATAAACCCATCCCATCCGTCGTGAGCTGTACATCATAGTTGAGGGCCACCATCTGCTCTTTTGCAGCACTGAAGCCGAACTCATCTGCTTTCAAGTTGTCCTCGCCAAGGATTCTAATCCTCCCGATCAAGTCAGCCCGCGACTTCAGGGACTTCTCGTCGTCATTTTTGTCCTGGACAGCTGAAGTCAAGCCTTCCAATTCAGCGATCCTCGCCTGCAAACTCGCCTTCTCCTCGTCAGCCTTGAGCGCATCTAACTTCAGCTGGGTCACCTCCGTCTGAAGCAACACTTTGGCCTCCTCATGACCTTCAAACTGTTTTAAATCATTGTACATCTTGTTATTTTCCGTCTCCAACTCGGCAATTCTATTCTTGGACGTCACGAGGCTCGCCCGAGTAACACCTTCATCATCGGCAAGGACAAGGGCTACTTCAAGCACCCTAAACATGCCCGCAGCATCCTAGCACAGCTGTTTTCTCCTCGCGTTGGAATTGGCATTTAGAATAGCCACGGCTTCAGAATCGTGAACATCTATGGACTCCCCTTCAGCAAACAAATCTCGGCGCGAATAGCAGGCAGGCAGGACAAGATGACCGGCACCAGAACCTCTAAGGCCAGCACCCAAAGACGTACCAACGACATCTAGTTTTCTCTTATGTGAGGTGTTTGGGGTCTCCGGGGTGGAAGTTACCTCCGGAACAGGTGAAGGAATAGCTGTGAAGCTATCCGGTACAGTCTGCTTGGTCGCCACGACCTTGGCACCTATTGTAGTCTTCTTGTGAACCTTCGCCGCCTGAGACCTCATCAAACGCTCCCGCATGTCGGCCATCATACCTGCGAACACACATAACAAGTCAGGACTAAGAATTCAAAGAAATAAAATCAAACAGTGGAGCATACCAAGCAAGGTCATCGTATCATCGTCATTATCACACTCGAGGAGAGCCCTGATATTAATATATCTAGTTGCAGTAACGGGCTCCCCGTCATCCCCGATCTCCGCATTCCCATGCCGATCAACCACGAAAGTCGTGGAAAAACTCTCCACGTATTAGTGAAGAAGTCTATACCCCTCCTTATCCGTCGGGCAAAGCTGCTCGTGCTTCACCAGGAACTGATCCGTTCTGCGCTTAAAGTGGGTATAGACCCATTCCAAAGGAAATATGGAGACGACACCATCCCTCTCCCTACCATTCACTACCACCTTCTCAATGGTTGAGATAGTCCTCTTTGCCTCCTCGGTAATAGGCTTCACGATCAGAAACCTATCCTTGAAGTTGCGAATTGAATCAGAATACGGCCAGAACAGCCTACTCTGTTGTTTAAACGAAACCCAACTTTGTTTCGTCCCCGCTGTGCTCCTTTGGATTTGGAAAAGGCAGAAGAAAAGATCTGTGGTCGCCCCGACATTAAGGTAACGGCACACTAGCTCAAAAGCCCGGATGAAAGCCAAGGCATTGGGGTGAAGCTGAGACTGGCACAAGGCCAGATGTGTGAACAGGGAAACTTGAAAGTCGGTAAAAGGGAGATGCATCTTGGCCTCCATAAAAGCGAACTCGTACATAGGAAAACGTAATCCTGGGTATGAGGAGCAAATTTTATCATACTCCCTGGGGAGAAATGCTTTCCACGTCCGAGGAGCATCATCTACACGTCTCTCCAACAAGTCAAATTCTCGTATCTCCTCTGCGGAGAAAGTTGATCGGAACGATAGAGGCTCATGTGCGAGCCAGTCAAGGTCCCCTCCTGCGACCTTGATATTTGAATAATCAGCGGGCACACTGGGCCCCTCTTGTGTATCTTGCGTGTCGGGCACAACATCATCCTGGGGTTCAGCCATTTTCACCTGAAAGGCAGAGGAAGAGAAGTGAATTCGACATCCAAGATCAAATCCACCCTTCCACCACTAATCAAGAGAAAGGGCGTTGATGAAGCTGAGGACAACCGCGAGCCCGTATAAATTACCTACCAATCATCAGAAGAGGTCTCCATGACCAGAACTCGCAAATATCCATACGAGGACGCATACTCACCTCAAAATCACGTCAAAGTTCCAAACAGGCCTAGTGCCCGACTATAAACAAAATCCTACACTTAACCAGATTCTACAAGGATCTGCGCTAACAATTTCTACAAAAATCCTAAAATTCATCATGTTCTTCATGTTCTTCATGAATTTTCCAGAAATTCATGTGTTCATCGAAGAACACATGAAGTTCAACCGGAAAACATGAAGTTCAACCAGAAAATTCATAAACTCAACGGAGAATCCATAAACGACATCCAGAAAACTGAAGGTTCATAAACAAAATACAAAAAAGGAAGAACAAACTTACAGGAAGAAGAAGAGATTGACGGAGAAGAAGAGGATCAACGGTGGCGAAGAGGAACTCCAACGAAGGACTAGCTGCAGAGCAAATAAGAGAAAAGAGTGAGAACTTGTGAGAATTGTGAAAATAAAACCTTCCTCCACCCCTTTTATAACCATTTAATCGTGAGGAATCATGAAGGTTATCATAGCCTATGCGGCCCTAGGACTGACAAAGGCCTTAAATGCTCACCACGTGTCACAAAAACTCTTCGCCTGGCTTACTGCAGAAAATACACCCAAGTCCTTGGCTCCCACGAGCAAGTCTCCTCATCAAAACAAACGCATCCGTACTGGGCTGCTCGGCGAAAAACACCAATCTCTGCGAGCACACAACAAGCCTTGGTCGGCATTCAGCGTAATCATCCAGCGACCACATCTGGTCAGGGCACGAATGGGACACTCCACGCGAGCAACCACTTCCCCGACGGTACGGTCGTCGTCACAACTGTCTGAAGTCATTACTCTCCAGCAGAGCAACGACTTGGGGGGCTCCTGTTCTGGACCGGGCAGGGCTTTCTGCCCTTAAGGATCAGGCCCAATCCATTATAGTGGGCAAACAGGCCCAATAGGCACAATATAGCCGTTGGGAACAATATAGCCGTTGGGCATGTCCCCTTCACGCGCAGAGTAGTTCACGCGACCAACTGTCTCCCCGGATATCACGGAAACAGTTAGTCCAAGTCAAGAGGCCACGCGCCTTGCCCTCCATCTGGAAATCCCTCATTGGTAAATCAGGCGCTTTGCTCGCCAGAAATCCACCTATAAATACCCCCTCACTTGAGAGGGGCAGGTAACACAAATCATATACTTGACATCTCTTACTTGCTTTTCCCCTTTTTGACCAAACACTTACTTTGGCATCGGAGTACCTTGCAGGTACCTCCACCCCTTTTTCCTCTCCTACGAGCATCACTCTTCCCCTACACGAAGGCCGCGACGATCTCCTTCTGGTCCTCTCCGATCAAGTAGTATTAATTCGAAGCTAAACAATCCCAGTTTACAACTCCTGACTTAATCTTTACCCAGTGCAACTTTTACCTAGGAATTCCTAGATATGATAACCACTCTCACTCCCTAATCACCTCAGTGATATCAAACAATCACAATCCTAGTGACTGTATACAAAAAAACCTAACAAAACAGAAGATCACACTTACAAAACAATACTCGATATTATTTAAAAGTTTCAATCAAGAACAATACACTCTTTGCGTAAAAGCTTAGAGTGAACAATGAACAATCAATCAAACTCAGTGCATCAAAATATACATGAATGACATACAATTAACAAACGAAAACCCTAAAGACCGACCAAAATAACAACTAATCCTTATTACACAAGATTCTCACATTATGCTCTCTTTTTCCTATATGGTTTTTCTTCTCTTTAAATAGCCTTCAGACCTACTGGACTTAGGCTTTTTGAGGCGCACAAATAGCAACAATCAGTATAAACTGGCTGCAAATCAACCTGCATAATAATAGGAGAAAAATACAAACTTTCCTAAAAAGGCTCAAGGATCCTTTTTATGAAAAGTAACAGAATCTGTAATAACAGAAATTTCCACAATATACTCCCATAAAAGTCGCCCACGTGTGCATCATAACACACTAAAAAATCACACTTAAATTACCAAAATAGTCATGCCCTAACTACCTGGTATAACATGTCCTGGAACAAGTCACAACATCATGTAGAACATGATGTCTGACTGACATGGCAGAACATCTAGTTCAACATCTTGCTAACAATATGTTGTTTTACCAAAATGCAGCCAATTCAAAAACCACAGGACTTACAAAAATAGAAACGAAAGTTGATGGTATAATTGAAAAATTCAAATCTAGACTTGTCGCTAAAGGATTTACACAAAAGAAGGAATTGGTTATTTTGATACATATGCACTTGTTGCAAGAATTTCATCTATTAGAGTGCTTTTGGCACTCACTTCCATCTATAAATCTGTCATTCATCAAATGGATGTTAAAACTGTCTTCCTAAATTGAGAGTTAGATGAATAGGTATATATGAAACAACCTGAAAGGTTTGTTATCAAAGGTCAAGAACATAAAGTGTGTAAATTAACTAAATCATTTTATGGGTTAAAAAAAGCACCCAAACAATGGCATAAAAAATTTGACCAAGTTATGTTGGCCAATGAATACAAAATAAATGAATCTGACAAATGTATTTATAGTAAATTTAACAATGGAAAAGGTGTTATGATTTGTTTATATGTGGATGATATTCTAATCTTTGGGACTGAATTAAAAGAGGTAGAAAAGACTAAAGTTTTCTTATCCAAATTTTTTGATATGAAAGACTTAGGTGAAGCAGATGTGACTTTAGGGATTAAAATCATAAGAGATGATGAACATATTGGTTTATCTCAATCTCACTATATTGAAAAAGTGCTTAAGAAATTTAATCATTTCAATTGCAAATCCGTTTCTACCCCATTTGAACAAAATGTTAATTTGCAACCACATAAAGGATGTCCTGTGGCACAACTTGAATATTCAAAGGTAATCAGATGCTTGATGTACGCTATGACTAGTACCAGATCTGACATAGCATATGTTATTGGTAGGTTAATTCGGTATACAAGTAATCCAAGTAAAGACCATTGGCATATTGTTAATAGAGTATTAAAATACTTGAAAGGGATGATTAACTATACTTTAACATACAGTGTATATCCTTCGGTTTTGGAAGGATATATAGATGCCAGTTGGGTAACATATGTAGAAGATAATGCCTCTACTAGTGGATGGATCTTTAATCTTGGTGGAGGTGCAATTTCTTAGGGTTCAAAGAATTAAACTTGCATTGCCGACTCCACCATGGCTACAGAATTTATTGCTTTGGTTGAGGGTAGTAAAGAGGCTGAATGGCTAAAAATTTTGTTATATGAGATACCTATTTGGCCAAAGCCAATAGCACCTGTATCCATACATTGTGATAGTCAATCTACACTATCTAAAACATATAGCCAAGTATATAATGAAAAATAAAGACATATTGGTATAATACATAGTTATGTGAAGGATTTAATTTTAAATGGAGTAATCTCCATGGTGTATGTAAGAACTAAAAATAATCTTGCAGATCCTTTGATGAAAGGTCTGACAAAAAAACATGGTGTTGAAGACATCATTGGGGATGGTTCTCAAGCCCATATCTAATTGATCACCAATAGTCGAAACTCAACTCACACTTGATTAAAATCAAGTCTTGAGTTCAATGATGAAAGTGCATTATTATAGTGATTGAAGTACTTGACAATACATACATCCTAAGGGGCAAAAAGTACTTAGACCATGAAAGTAAAGTGATAGAATGAGATTATTCTCTTAATAGATATATAGCATATGTTTGTTGGAATTCTTATTATGGGAGCATTTCTGATATAATCTACCTATATGAGAATGAAGTGGACCACTTTATAGAGTTTAAAGGCTTGATTATTAAATTCTCATGAAAATGATACATGACATAGGGCATTATCAACTGTGTCATATTTACAATTCTTTTGATAGTATCGAGATTTCATGTGTAAGTTTTGCACACCCGTTCTAATGAATAGTTGGTTCAAAGCTTGTCTACCAATGTCTATTCGGGATGAGTGGAACCCATAACTTACTAAGTATTAGTTCAAACCGTAAGATACCTATATCTTAAACCATGATATTTTCATAATTATGAGATTTAGTTATTTTGAAAATGGTGGGGGATAGTTGTAGCGAGCGATTTTGGACGTGGTTGCGAAGCACTACCGCTCTTTGGTATCTACAGCTCGATTCATTTTTTATCCTATTAAAGCTGATGAAGGAAGGGAAATAGATGTCTCAAATTAACCCTGCTTGCAAACTGAGGTTAAACAGTCAAAATTGTTGGTTTACAGATGCTACAAAGATTCGGGGTCTCTATTAGGTTTATTTTTTTAAAAGTGGTGTTCGGTTAATTGGTGGGGGGTTAAGATGTTAGGACGGATATATGAAAGTATGGGATTTTGGGTTTTTGTTTAGTGTGCTCGCTAAGATCTTTTATTTCAACCTTATGCCTACGTATTCCCGTTTACCGAAACAGGGAAATCAGAGCGATCGTAGTTCCTCCTATTCTATGGGAGGAAATGGTGTTTTGGTGTCTTGTTCAAAGCCCAAGACGTGAAGCGAAAGGTGGTTTGTATCTTGTTTAAAGCCCAAGATGAGAAGCTAAAGGTTTGACTTTAGAGAGAATTGGTCATCTCTAAAGAGGGGGTTATATGTCACAACTGTTTATAAAGGAGAATCACTTTAACCGGGATGTGTGGATAAGGCAATGCCATAATTTCCTTTATAGGAGATTTTTAACCTGAAGGAGAAGACTTTAACTCGGTGTAGAGCAATGCTATCTTTCCTTAGGAATTTCTCATGCTAAAAGAGGGACAGTGGCATGGATGTAGATGATCTAGAGGATTGCCGCTTACAGCAATTAGATGAAGGGGAAGGAGTTGTTGATGTTTGTGTACTGTGAATGAGGCACAACTTTGATGCTAAAAGGTTGATTGGATCAACCAGTGGTTTTCTTATACAAAGCCTAAGAGGAGGCTAATATGTGTCTCGTACAAAGCCCGAGAGAGAGGCTAAAAGGTTTTGACTCAACGAGGGAATCTTTTGGTATCTCGTATAAAGCCCGAGATGGAGGCTATTTGACTCAACAAGAGAGTTTTTGTATCTCGTACAAAGCCCGAGATGGAGGCGAAAGGGGTGATTGACTCAACGAGGGAGTCTCTGGTATCTCGTACGAAGCCCGAGATGGAGGCTAAAATTGTTAGCTCCGCTGGGGAGAATCATTGTACAAAGCCCAAGAGGAGGCTATTGTAACTGTTTCAGTTGAGTGACAGATCCAGTATACTAATTTTAAAGAGAAAATCAGTTCTTATATGAGTAATGTTTGCACTCAGGGATTTTGATTCGAGGATCAGGGTTATTTCCTGTTCTTTAAGGAAATGGGAAATCCAAAGGGTATTGAGACTATCCGAGTCTACGGGTTTCCTTCCTATTTAACGAAGGGGTTACTTGAGAATGTCTTTGAGACTCAAGGATATTAGACTGTCCGTGTCTAGAGTTTCATCTTTAGTTCTATGCTTTGAGAAATAGTAGTAGACTCTTTGAAAGGACTGTTCTATGAAGATGACTAGGTTCTTTTCCTATACCTCTAGGAGGTCGTTGGGACAATTTGTACGAAGCCCAAGAGGAGGCTGGAAACTTTTGAGAAGCCGACGGGTCCTTGTACTAAGCCCAAGAGGAGGCTATCATTCCCGGAGGAAGAGATCCTTATACGAAGCCTAATAGGAGGTTGTGAATACTTCTAAAAAGCCGATGGGTCCTTGTACTATGCCCAAGAGGAGGCGGGGATGCTTTTAGGAAGCCTGTGGGTCCTTGTACAATGCCCAAGAGGAGGCCGATGCTTTTAAGAAGCTGATGGGTCCCCAAACCCCGAGAAATTCAAGACAGGCTATTCACGAGGAATAGATCAAGCCAGGAAAGTTCGAGAATTTGGAAGAAACTCAAGAGATGCCATTCACGGAGAAAAGATCATCTCTGGGGAATAGAGTTTCTTGACAAGTGCTTTTAAGAAGCCTGTGGGTCCCCAAAACCCGAGAAGTTCAAGACATGTCATTCACCGAGAATAGATCAAGCCAGGAAAGTCCGAGAATTTGGAAGAAACTTAAGAGATGCCATTCACGGAGAAAAGATCATCTCTGGGGAGTAGAGTTTCTTTGACAACTTCTACGAGTGACAGTCTATGAAAGGGTTCATAGAGAATGCTGCCTTTCATATCTCCATATTGTTTAACCCCAAGAGGAGGGAAGACTGTAACTTGTATCGTATTTTTAATGTCACCACCGGTCTTTGATTTATCCAAAGGAAGGGAGAAAAAACCGAATTCCCACAATGCAATGCAAATGCACTAAGATTCTAAGTTCGGGGGTTGGTTATACCTAGGGAAGGTGTTAGCATCCTAGATATCTGTAGTACTCTACAGGAACCTCTTGATTCAATTATGTTATTTGTTATCTGTTTGCTAAAGGTTCTATTCTAAAGGTTGGAAAACCCTAGGGGTTAGTATCTAAGTATACTCGATAAGGCATCGCACCTTACGCCTACGTATCCTCGGGAATAGAATCAGAGTATGCGTAGTTCTACATCTATTGATCTATTGACTATGGTCAATATTCAGAGGGGAAATGAGTACAAGCTCATTGTAGAGTTTAAGAACTCTCTAGATCTAGTTATAATGGACCTATGTTGAAGTTTAGTCAGTAGGGGAAGTGATAAATTCATTATGATGAATATCACTAAGAGTTGAAGAACTCTTCCTAAAGCTAATTGTGGTTTCTATGGCTCTAATGAGGCCAAGAAACAAAGTTCCTTCCTAAGAGGCTACTTAGGTTAAGATGGGGGTCATTACTTATCTTTAAGGTAACAATTATGAATGCAAATGATATGCACCATGCACAATAACATGGTCATCATGCATGGGATTTTCCTTTGGATATTAATGCGATTAAGTTACGTTGTTTAGGCGATGGTGCTAGCAAGGTGATGCTAGACTTGTGTCTTGTGACCAAAGGTTGAATGCGATACCCGAAGGTGATCGACTTACATGGGTAGAAAATGGGCTCGACGTTGGATCGAGAATTTTTATGAGTTTGAAAAGGTTTGGACAGTAGTAAATAAACATACAGATAGAAGTAAGATATGATAAACACATACATTATAAAATGTCAAGGTAAGGCATAATATAAGTTACAACATTGATATGAGATAATATAATGGAAACAACATAAGCATGAGGATGGCAATATGTTTCATGATGAGATATGGATAAGATGAATATGATTCAAGTAGAATGATTAAAATGATATCCATATGTTTAAATCTTTATGAAGACAAACCTGTAGAGTGATAATTAAGAATGAAAATCAATATGCTTAAATCTTTAGGAAGACAAACATATAGAATGATATTAAAGATGACAATCAAAAAGAGTGATATTAAAGATGACAATTTAGAAGGATGATATTCATGTAAAAACCAAACATATGGCCAACCAACATGGATAGGTTAATTCAAGGATTAAACAAGTCAATTAATGAAATAACACTTCAAAATTAACCAAGGCGCTCATAGGTGACACTAATAATTAAGCCAAAATTGATAATCAAGACAAAACTAACAATTAACACACAAGGTAATTTGAAATTGACTACATGTGGATAATTAACATTTAGGAATTAATAATTAATCATACCTTGAAAATTAGAGAATGACAAATTCAAAATCAAGACACAAATAGGTAATTTAAGAATTAACAACATGATTAGAAATAACAATTGACATCACAATTAGAAATTAACAATACAACCCAAAATGAAATTAATAATTAAAATTAAAACTAACACAACAATTAGCAATTAGAAATATAACTAACAATAATAAAACATCACATATTAATTAATGGTAAAATCAATAATTAGGGGTACAAACTATAAAAATAAATATTTTTAGAGTTTTAAATATATAAAACATTTTAAGCAAAATAAATAAAAGAATTTTAAAAAGAAGAGAAGATTTTGAAGAGGAAAAAAAGCTGAAATAAAAAGCAAGGGGTGTATTGGTGATTTAGTTCAGTTAGAAAAATAAGAAGAAGTAAATTGGGCCAGATGTGAGGGGGTGTATATAGTGAAAGGCGCAAGGCCCATCAAGGAGAGGGAAAGCTTTCAGGCGAAAAAAAGGAAATAACAAAATGGGTGATCCAAGGATCGAACCCGGTACATTTTGGTGAAAGGCGAGATGCAAGGCGTGTGGTAGACCGTTGGGACGGCAGATACATCCGTTCATAAACATGATTCAATTAATACATAAGGAAAACAAAACAAATGAAAATATAAAATGGAAAACATGCACAGAAAACTGAACGTGCAGTGTGTGTAACGTGATAACAATTAGGCATGGTATGTTAACGTATTATCAGTCAAACTTCAAACAACCAGCCAACTTAGCGCGTATGGAAAAGATGCAGCCATGAACATGCTATCATTTAAATAGAAAAACAGAACAACCAATCGAAACATGGACCACGCATGGTATGTGAGAAGAAGACATGCAGAACAAAACTGCAATTCTGCTCAGTTTACAAGACAAACTTCAACTTCTAACCAAACTTATTCACTCGAAACTTAACCAATTAACAAGAAACAAAAGGCTAAAATGAAGCATTTTCCAAGCAAGATAAGATGCAACCAAAAGTTAGACAGGATAATGGTTAGGTCATGAAAAGAAAGAGGAAACCAAGTGTTCCGAACATGACATCAGTTTGAGATAAAGGAGAACATCCTTCCTGTTTTAACACAAATATTCCCAACACCCTCATTCGCATTACTAACAGCAACATTAAGAACGATTAAAAGAAATAACAGTGAGTTAACAGCAATGATTCACAAACCAAACGGCCAGCAGGACAAATTCACATATGTTTGGCATGCATTTTTATTGACAACATGGATTCAGTTTAAAACAAAATGACCAAATGATTGCCTCAACACACGGGCCTCCCCATAACTTAAGCCAAACAGCATAAAATCCAGACAATATATTAAAGTTTGGGCATACATAATAGGTAGCATGGCATCATTCAAAACAGGAATAGTATATATAAACATGATGCCATGGTTATCACACGAACCTTATAAACATCCCAGCCAACATGCCTCTAAAACAAACTTAACCAAAATTCACACCACACATACAGATATATAAACATCAAAACAACGAATGGTTGAAATACATTCCATATGGCATATGATTTCTAACATGAATACAATGATATTCACTATGGCAAGACGGAATGACATGCAAGCGAAGTCTAAAGTTCCAATGGAAATAGCATTATGCCTGTTGACATTCATCCAAAACAAACGACATGTGATGAGTAGTATAAAAGCTACCTAAATCCATGCATTGGGAGGGAGTGTATTTAGTGCTCCATGATTTACAAGAACAACACACCATAATAAAATATTAACATTCTAAACCACACCAATTTGTAAACACACCAATCAAAATGTTTAACAAGAGCAACTGCTGTAAGTTCAAATCATTAGGGCAGTCGTGGACATATTAGAGTTTCTATCACAGCCTCAAACCATGGTTCATGAAAACATTTATTGCTATGTAAATGCAAACACCATATTGAAGCAGTATAGAGGATATTAACTAAGACATGTTTATGTTAACAGTATGAATGACCATGATAAAAAAAGAAGTTTAAGAAACTTACCTGATTTCCAAAACAAGTAGCAAGAGCTTCTTCCCCCTCCCAGCTGGCTCTCGTGTGCTCCAAGGAAATGAGTTTAGAGTGTTTTAGTGTTTGTTGTTGTTGTTGTCCTTCTACTTTCGAATCCCCCCCCGTTCTGAGGAAGTTGGGGCCTCCTTTTATAGGTGAGTTTGATGCATGGCTTAGGATGCATTAAATGGATGTTCCCTGCATGGCTGCAAGCGTGGCTTGTGATTCTTGAGCCGTGTGAAAGTAAGTTTGCCTTTTTCCTCCTTTTGCATGCTTGGGACAAAACATATAGCTATACCTTGGGTTATTCCCTTTTTTGCACGGGCTAGGGGAGTGTTAGAATGATGTGGTGAGGTCAGATTATTGCATTTGGAGAGAGGGGAAAGAAAATTTGAATTCAAAACATGATGTTCTTGGTGCAAAAATTAACTCGTATGGCCATATTGTTCACAAGATATTTCCTAACTTAATGATCCAATTTTAATGCTCTTGGGTTCAAATGAAAGTTCTTGGATGATACTTCAATGTTGATGTTGGAAAGTAATTGAAATAATGTCTTGAATTGATAGAAAAATCCCTCACAAGTCGTGTCCCCAAAACTGCCAAAAGAACTTAAAAAAATTCTAAGTTATTGAAATTTGACAATTTCAAGTGCCCTACTTTGACGACCCATAACTTGAGAATGGTTTGTCCTATGAAGATGTTCCACATATGGTTGGAAAGCTCTCAACGAGCTCTACAACTTTCATTTGAGACTCGAGACTTGAATCCAAATGGAAATTGGTGAAAAGTGGTGTCAAAGTTGAGGAAAGGAGTGATGAAAAGGGCTGAAAAATTTTCTAAGTGTTGGGCCAAAACGCCTTGTAAGCTCCATAACTCAAAATCCAAGCATTTTTAGGCAAAAAGTCATATGGAATGAATTAAAGATCTTGATGAAAGCTTTCCAATGAGCCTTGAGTCGCTTAATTTGAGTGCACGGTTTAGGAGTTATGGTTATTTTAAATCGGGCTATTAGGGGGGAAATGCCATATACAGAGTCTTTCGCGATCAAAACCCTACTTCTCTTGCACGAAACCTCATGAAACTTGATATGGATGCTTTTAATACTTCATGAGACAATATGTGATGGTTAGATCCATTAACACTTCATTTGATCCAAGATTCCAAAAGATTAGGGGTTTCAGTCGAACCCTAATTACGCCTGTGAACGCACTGAGGTCGATCCTTGTGAGTTTGTTTCTTCCTTCCCATCTAAAGGTCTTAGGAGACTCTTGAGGATGTTGATAAGCCAATAGCATTGATAATTAGGTTTTAGGGGATCATCTTGATGAAAAATCAAGGTTGTTGGCTGGTAAGCGTCACAGAAACCCTAGTTTTGAGATATAGTGGGATTGCGGCTCAATTTCCGCTCGTTGAGAACCCATAGACCTTGGGTTTTTGTTAAATGATATCTATTGGATGTAGATGGCATTATATGGTAAGTGATCCATACAAATCTTGATTTGATAAAGCTAAAACTTAATGATCCCTTCAGGATAGAACCCTAATTCCAAAGCTCTGGTATTGGAGATCTGTTGTCGATTTGACTTGCTTCAAACAACTTGTGGAGCCTCACGATGATAGGTAGACCTAATTTGAACACAAATAAATAAACTACAAGATATGGGTTAGCTCAAACAAATGCAGAGATGCTCCTAAGATGCACAAAATCTGGATGACATCTAAGGGTAAAAATTTAGGGTACAACAGTTGCCCCTATTTAAATAGCTTCACCGGAGGGCACGAGGAACGGAGATTCCGGAGGCATCAAGGTGAAAGGTATTTAAATATAGCAAACCAAAAATTTTGCCCTTAGATGGAATGCGAATGCTAAGGACACGCTACGGACATGCAAATGCTGACATGCCATGACTTCTAAAATGGTGATATGATGCCAGGAATGCAAAGGATGCAGACGAACAAGACACCAGGGACCACAGGAAGCAAACACACAAGCAAAGCTTCGTCGGGGAAAGACGGAAGCTAGTATCCACAAGCAAAGACTCACTGGGGGTACACGCCAAACAACGAAAGAGACTCACCGGGGAAATCCCGAGGAAACACTGGGGAAAAACTAAAAGACAATCTCCACTGGGGAGAGATCCAAGGAGATAGACTTCACGGGGAAGGAAACAAACCCACGCTCTTCCTGGGCATGAAACCAGAAAGAAGAAACTGATCACTAAGAGTCAGTCTAGAGGAGACAAACAAACAAACAAAGACTTCCTGGGAATCTCAAAATAAGAGTTCAAAATGGGATCTTCAGAAAGAGTCAGGAAGGCAGAGACTAACTCTGCGCACCAGATAGGAGTCTTAAAGTTGAAGAAATTTGTTCCAAGAAACTTAATCTTAAAGCAATTTTTAGAAAAGCAACAAAGATTAGGGTGTTCAATGTCTGACACGATTCGAACAAGAACAGTTTTAAAACAAAAGACGGTGCTTGACATGATTCAAACAAAGCCTCAATTCGAGTTCGACGCGATTCGAACAAGAACGGTTTTAAAACAAGAGTCGATGTCCGACACGATTCGAACAAGGACTCTGTTCAGGTTTGACACGATTCAAACAAGAACAAGTTTTTTTTTTTTTTTTTTTTTTTTTTTTAGAAGACAATGCTTGACACGATTCAAACAAAGTCCAAGCTCAAGTTTGACGCGATTCAAACAAGAACAAAGTTTGTAAGAAGACAATGCTTGACACGATTCAAACATAGTCCAAGTTCAAGTTTGACACGATTCAAACGAGAACAAGTTCAAGTTTGACACGATTCAAACAAGAACACATAAGACAGTGTTTGACACGCTTCAAACAAAGTCCAAATAAGACAATGCTTGACACGATTCAAACATAGTTCAAGTTCAAGTTTGACACGATTCAAACAAGGACAAGTTCAAGTTTGACACAATTCAAACAAGAACACATAAGACAGTGTTTGACACGCTTCAAACAAAGTCCAAATAAGACAATGCTTGACACGATTCAAACATAGTTCAAGTTCAAGTTTGACACGATTCAAACGAGAACAAGTTCAAGTTTGACACGATTCAAACAAGAACACATAAGACAGTGTTTGACACGCTTCAAACAAAGTCCAAATAATACAATGCTTGACACGATTCAAACATAGCTCAAGTTCAAGTTTGACACGATTCAAACGAGAACAAGTTCAAGTTTGACACGATTCAAACAAGAACACATAAGACAGTGTTTGACACGCTTCAAACAAGAACACATAAGACAGTGTTTGACACGCTTCAAACAAAGTCCAAATAAGACAACGTTTGGCGCGATTCAAACATAGTCCAAGTTCAAGTTTGACACGATTCAAACGAGAACAACTATAAAATCCTTTAAAGTTAAACCTCTTGGGGAACGGAAAAAAAGATTTTAAAGATTCGAATTTGGCGCGCAGAGGTTAAGACCGAACGAGCACGACGCAAAGAAAACCGGGAATATCCTTACTCCACTAGGGAAATAAAGATAAGCACAACAAAAGATCACCAGCAAAACAGAGCACAAAGGATGCAAAGATGCTAAAGGATGATGCACATGCTTAGCTATATGCTAGGAACAACGCGAACGACGCAAAACAGGAAAGGAGAAAGGATAACACAAGCCAACACCCTGAAACCCAACGTCAAGGATAGCCAAGGCGATCTTCTTTCCACTGGAGGTGGAGAATCCATGCCAAAAATGCAATACTGCTAAATCTCCTTACACCAGCTTGATTCGTAGAAGATCCAGAGTAAAACTTAGTTTATCTTTGTGTTTTCTTAGCAATTGCAATATTTCCGTTTTCAAAAATCAAGTGAAAATGGCAAAATTTGCAAAAATAAAGACGATAAGAAGATGATCATATAACTGATATTCATTGAAAACTGGTGACTTGCCAAATAGCATAGTCCCATGAGATATTACAGATGTATCGAAATGGCAGTTTAGCAAAAGGTTATATTGTATTCAATGACCAATGACCCCTAATGACTAAGGATTTCTGTTGTAGCAAAACTTGAGGTTCTCTGGGGATTCTTGGATGTTACAGAGGCGTCCTAGTCTTAGGCATAATACTTCCGCACCGAATCAGCATTCGCAGGATGCGCAAGCTGTTCACCGTCCATAGTTGTAAGAAGCAATGACCCTCCTGAAAACACTGTCTTAACTATGTAGGGACCTTCATAATTAGGTGCCCATTTTCCACGGGCGTCTCTTTGTGATTGCAGAATCTTCTTAAGTACCAATTCGCCTACTCGGAATTCCCGAGTGCGGACCTTTTTATCAAATGCTCTCTTCATCTTCTTCTGGTACAACTGACCATGACACATAGCTGCCAGGCGCTTCTCATCAATTAGATTCAACTGATCGTATCTCTCTTGAATCCATTCAGCTTCGTCAAGCTTTGTTTCCATTAATATCCTCAGAGAAGGTATCTCAACTTCTATAGGGAGGACAACATCCATTCCATATACCAGCGAAAAAGGGGTTGCCCCTGTTGATGTTCTGACGGACGTTCTATATCCGTGTAGCGCATATGGCAACATCTCCTGCCAATCCTTGTATGTTTTGACCATCTTCTGAATAATTTTCTTAATATTCTTGTTCGCGGCCTCAACTGCTCCGTTCATCTTCGGTCGATATGGTGAAGAGTTATGGTGCTCAATCTTGAAGTTATCGCACAATTCCTTCATGGTTTTGTTATTCAAGTTGGTCCCGTTGTCGGTTATGATTTTGCTTGGAATCCCATAACGACAAATGATGTTGTTCTTGATGAAACGAGCAACTACTTGTTTAGTTACATTCGCATAAGAGGCGGCTTCCACCCATTTGGTAAAGTAATCTATAGCCACCAAAATGAATCGATGCCCATTGGATGCTTTAGGCTCAATCGCCCCAATCATATCAATGCCCCACATAGAGAATGGCCAGGGCGATGATAGCACATTTAGCAAAGTAGGAGGAACATGCATTTTGTCTGCGTAAATCTGACATTTATGGCATTTCCTAGCATACTGGATGCAATCAGTCTCCATAGTTAACCAATAGTATCCAGCTCTCAAGATCTTTTTAACCATGGCGTGTCCATTGGCATGGGTGCCGAAGGCTCCCTCATGAATATCGTGGATCAGCAAGCCTGCTTCTCTCTTGTCGACACATCTTAGCAACACCATATCATGATTCCTTTTGTATAGTACACCGTTGCTGATGAAGAATTTAGCTGACAACCTTCGCAGAGTTTTCTTATCAAGAGCGGAGGCGTTGGCCGGATATTCTTGATTCTTCAGGAAGTTCAAAATATCATGAAACCAGGGTTTGCCATCTGATTCTTCTTCAATGGCCTGGCAGTAGGCAGGTTCAGCCCTTCTCCCAATACTGATAACCGGATCCTCATTGATAAATCTGACTTGCCACATTGAAGCCAGCGTTGCTAAAGCATCAGCCACGTGATTCTCAGTACGTGGCACATGGCGGAAAGTAATCTCATCAAAATGCTCAATCAATTCCAAAGCATATGCCTGGTAGGGGATAAGCTTCTCATCTTTTGTCTCCCATTCACCTCTAATTTGATAAATAACTAAAGCAGAGTCACCCATAACTTCGAGAAAACAAATTCCAAGATCGATCGCAGCTTCTAGTCCCAGGATACATGCCTCATATTCAGCAATATTATTCGTACATCCAAAATCCAATCTAGCTGTAAAAGGGGTGTAGCCACCTTCCGGATTAATCATAACAACACCTACTCCATGCCCCTTGTAATTGGACGAACCATCGAACATCATCTTCCACCTGTATTCGGCCCTGGGATCATCTTCAGAACTTGACTCTTCACCATCTTTCACTGCCATAATGTCCTCATCAGGGAAATCAAATTTGAGTGGTTCGTTGTCTTCAACTGGTTGATCGGCAAGATATTCTGAAAGAACACTTCCTTTAATAGCCTTTTGAGTGACATATTGAATATCATATTCGGACAATAACATGTGCCAACGGGCAAGTCTACCTGTTTGAGCAGGTTTCTCAAAAATGTACTTTATCGGGTCCATTTTGGAAATCAACAAGGTGGTATGACAAATTAGGTACTGTCTCAGGCGTTTGGCGGCCCATGCCAGAGCGCAACAAGTCTTTTCAAGCATTGAGTAACGGCTTTCACTGTCTGTGAACTTCTTGCTCAGATAATAGATTGCATGCTCCTTTCGGCCAGTCTCGTCGTGCTGTCCCAAAACGCAACCCATGGATTCTTCCAAAACAGTTAGATACATAAAGAGCGGCCTCCCAGGTACTGGAGGGATCAGGATAGGTGGTTCTTGGAGATAACTCTTGATCTTCTCAAAAGCTTGCTGACATTCAGTATTCCATTCTACCGGCTGATTCTTGCGGAGTAGTTTGAAGATGGGAGCACATATCGGAGTCATATTGGAGATGAACCGGGAGATGTAATTCAGACGGCCCAAAAATCCTCTGACTCGAGACTCTGTTCGCGGAGCTGGCATTTCTTGAATAGCTCGCACTTTATCGGGATCCACTTCAATGCCTTTCTGGCTAACAATGAAACCCAATAACTTCCCTGACCTAACTCCAAAAGTACATTTTGCAGGGTTTAACCTCAACTGATACTTTCGAAGCCTCTTGAACAACCTTAGCAGATGTTCTACATGTTCTTCCTCATTTCGAGATTTGGCTATCATATCGTCCACATACACTTCTATCTCTTTGTGGATCATGTCGTGGAACAAGGTTACCATAGCCCTTTGGTAAGTTGCCCCAGCATTCTTTAGTCCAAAAGGCATGACCTTATAACAATAAGTACCCCACGGGGTAATGAAAGTGGTTTTATCCATATCAGATGGATCCATTTTGATCTGATTGTAGCCTGAAAAACCGTCCATAAATGAGAACATGGCGAAACGGGCCGTGTTGTCTACTAATGTGTCGATATGTGGTAGAGGAAAATCATCCTTGGGACTAGCATTGTTAAGATCCCTATAATCCACGCACATCCGCACCTTTCCATTCTTCTTCATAACTGGAACAATATTAGCTACCCACTCTGGGTATTTGGAAACTGCTAGGAAACCGGCATCCAACTGTCTCTTGACTTCGTCTCGAATTTTGAGGGCCATGTCTGGATGACTTCTGCGAAGCTTTTGTTTCACTGGTGGGCACTCAGGCTTAAGCGGTAGCTTGTGAACCACAATATCTGTATCTAAACCAGGCATATCTTGGTAGGACCAAGCAAACACGTCCACATACTCTTCAAGGAGTGAAATCAGCCGCTGTCTAATTTCTGGCTTCAGGGATGCCCCAATCTTAACCTCTTTCTTCTCTTCCTCGGTGCCAAGATTGATGACGTCCACCTGCTCTTCATGAGGCTGGAGGTCTGCATACTGGTAATCACACATATCTGCTAGATCCTCGGACACTTCATAATCTTCCTCCTCCTCAGCTTGATAGACGGGGGAGTCGAAGTCAATGGTAAGATCAGGGTCATTGAATACAAGAGGTTTATGATTCATTCTGCATAGTAGAATGACTTATATTATTAAAAGCGCAATAATTCAAGAACATGCGGGATGGAGATGCTTTTGTTTGAAAAGATTGCCATTTTTAGAAATAGAATGCAATAAATCAAAACAACAAATTTTAGCAAAAGAGTCATTTCATTGATTTAAAGTTTGAAAACGGAGGCCCGTACAAAACAATCCACTAGCTTTGGGCAAGACTAGGGAGATGAAAACAACAAATCTAGACAAGTTACTCTGGTTCCGGGTACAGAATTGGGATCTCAATGGACTCCCAGTTGCATAATGCGCCTTCTTGGCGAAAAATCAAACGATCAATATCTTCGTCTTCTTCAGTGCTTCCTATGATTGCGTGGACTTGATGGCCACCGCTGATAAATGTCTCCTGTACGGTCATTATCTTCATTCTTCTTTCTCTTGAACCTGAAGCAGCCTCTTCTTCTTGAGTGGGTCTGTAACCCAACCCTTGGTGTCTGACTCTCTTCTCGACCTCAATCACTTCACCCCAACCTGCGGGCACACCGTCTTGAAGGGCAGACTGAATACTCTTATACGAAGCAAAAGATGGATATTCTGGTACCACTGTCTCCTCATTGTCAACCGTAACTGCGTTGGCTATTTCCAGGGCTTGAAAAGAAGTTTCCAATGCATCTTCGTCAGCCTCAATATAACGGAAAGACGACAAGTTACTAACCATTAAGTCTTCTTCCCCATGGATGATGACCAGCTTGTCATCGGCCACAAATTTCATTTTTTGGTGTAAGGTTGAAGTAACAGCACCTGCCTCGTGGATCCAGGGTCTTCCCAGTAGGCAGCTATAGGCAGGGTTAATGTCCAAAACCTGAAACAGAACATTGAATTCCTGGGGTCCAATCAAAACTGGCAGCTCAATTTCCCCCATCACGGATCTTCGTGAGCCATAAAAAGCTTTGACAATTAACGACGTGGGTCTCATGATCCCTCCTTTGTATGCTAGCTTGTCGAGGGCCCTCTTCGGTAGGACCTTTAGAGAGGATCCTGTATCCACAAGAACTCTGGCCAATGTGTCCTCCTGACACTTCATTGATATATGCAGGGCGAGATTGTGATTCCGACCTGATTGGGTTAATTCTTCATCGCTGAAGCTGAGCGTATTGCAAGCAGTAATGTTAGAGATAACATGATCGAACTGTCCGGCGGTAATGTCCTGGGCCACATGAGCCTGAGCCAGTACTTTCTGTAGTGCTGACCGGTGGACTGGTGAATTAATCAATAGGGATAAAATAGAAATTTTGGACGGGGTCTGGTGAAGCTGATCCACAACCCTGTAGTCACTTCTCTTTATTATCTTGAGAAATTCTTCATCGTCCTCCTTGGAGATTACTTCTTTACTTTTGTCGTTGGTGGGTACACGCACCTCATTCCCTTTATCTGACGTTTCTTTGTTAATAGGGGGGAGAATCCTTCCACTCCTCATCATTCTTCCTGTTCCCGCTATATTAGACACGCTCTTTTCATCAGCCCCCACCTCTTTCCTTGGGACCGGTTCTTCTATAATGACCCCCACCTCTTTCCTTGGGATCGTTTCCTCCTTCCACTTTCCACTTGCACTGCCTTCGTAGACCCACGGTACTGCTTTGGTTCCCCTGAATCTGAACGGGACTGGTCTTGGGAGATTATTCCTCCTTGTATGATTATCAAGAGAAACAGTTTCAGACCTGTTAAATCTTGGAACTGGTTGTCTGAATACTGGACTCACGGTATTTACCCCCGGATTATTGAACACAGGGCTCACGGTAGCTGCCCCTGGATTGTTGAACACAGGGACTACTGATATGTACTCTTCTTCAAGCGCTGGCATCCGCTTTGGTAAATTAAACACTGGTTCAATCACTGCTACCTTGCCTTCCTTTCTAAAAACCTGTAAGAAACCTTCGTCGATCAATTGTTGGATATCATTTCGAACCAACTGACACCCTTCATTATTACTGTCACACTTTTTACAAACATCGTGGCAATCTTTGACCAAACCGGCGCTGAATAGCTTAGCATGAAACATCTTCAAGGGAGTCTTAATCTTTGTTACATCTGAGACTAGTACTTCACCATTCTCATCTTCGATGGCATTGGCTGACCCATGTGTTGGCAAGGGGTTGTTTTTCACATTTGGCTGGTTGTTAGCGAAAGACAAGATATTTTTCTCCATCAGACTCTTTACTAGATTCTTTAGCGCCAAACACCCTTCTAAATCGTGGCCTACTCCTCCTTGATGGAAAACACATGATGCGTTAGGATTGTAGAACTGCATAGCTTTTTCAGATAGTGGCCCCAATGGCCTAGTAACGATTAATCCTTGCTCCACCAGCGAAGGATACAATGCCGTGTACGTCATTGGTATGGGCGGAAAATTTGGTGTTACTGCTTGTCTTCTTGGCGGGGTATTTTGCTGTGGCACTGGCCGCCGTTGTTGCTGGTAATTCTGATTCTGGTTCTTCGTCCACTGTTGCTGATTTGGTGACTGGGAAGCAGGAACTTGCTGCATTATCTGACGATTAAAAGTGGGCGTAACAGACGCCACGTATGGTTGTTGTGCAAACTGTGTGGGATAGATTGGCTGCTGAGGAAAGCCGGGACTCGGTTGTGGTTGGAATAGAGATCGTTTCCAACTAGGATTTTGCCTCTTTCCTGTCAAAATAGCGTTAGTCTCGCCTTCCTTCTTCTTATGGAAGTTACCCGGAGACTTCTTGATACCGGTGCTAGTAGAACTGTTCGGTGAGCTGGCTACCTTTCCACTTTTCAGACCTGCCTCCACCTTCATACCAATTGCAATGATATCAGAGAAATTAGTGCCGATATTACTGATCATCTTCTCATAGAATTCTGGTCTTACAGTATCTACAAACCAATCAGCTAATTCCTTTTCAGTCAATGGCGGTTCAACTTGTGATGCAGTCTCTCTCCATCTTTGAGCATATTCTTTAAACGACTCTGTGTTCTTCTGAGTCATGGTCAATAGCTGTCTACGATCAGGAGCTAAATCCAAATTATACTTATAATGCTTTATGAACATGTCCATAACATCCTGGAAACACTTGATCTGAGACTGGTCTAAGCTTAAATACCACTTTGCGGCAGCGCCCTTCAGGCTGTCTTGGAAACAATGGATCATTAACTTATCATTATCCATATAAGCCGCCATTCTTCGGAGATACATGACTAGGTGTGCCTTAGGACACGTGGCACCAGAATACAATTCAAAACTTGGTAACTTGAATTTTGGTGGAATCACTAGATCAGTGACTAGACACATATCTTTAAGGTCAGAACTGAAAACGTTGTCTCCTTCCATAGCCTTCAGCTTTCTTTGCATCACCTCCATGTTGGCTCTCAACTTCTCGTTACTGTCACCCTCTTCTACAGACATACCATCAAAATACTGCTGGTTCTGGAAAACAGGTTGGAATTGGGTCTGTACCACAGGCGGAACATAAGTCGGAATAGCTCGTTGATTCTCACTGAGCAATGGTACCGCTTGTTGCGTGGATTGAGGGGCTGTGGCTCGCATGAACTCGAATGGCATCCCCAGAGTGGGATTTACGACAGGTGTAACCGGTGGCACCATAGTCGTAGTGACGATTTCTGAGACCACAGTGGCTTGTGTGTCCATCGTTGCTCGTATGATACTCAAGGCTTCCATGATCTGCCCCATTCCTACTCTTAATTCAGCGAGCTCGTTGTTAACCTGATCCAGGTTCTCGCAATTTTCAGACATCCTTTCTCTTCAAGGTTGTAACGGTGCAGGGCACTCAGGGTGGTGGTTCAATGACGACAACTGAAGAAGATAAAAGGATAATGAGACACCGAAGGAATGCACATGTATATGCGAAAATGCAGATGTGATGCGAAATGATGCGTATGATGCAACATGATGCAACGTTCACTTCAAGGAGCTCGAAAGTGTAGTTAAATATCGCAATTGGAAACTTGTTTTTATTAAAATTTTAAAACTTGTTTACAAACGGTACACCCTCAGGGCTTTCAGTACAACAAAATACAACAAAGAGTAACTAGGGCTTTGATCCGCTGGATGATGCTCCTTTCCTTTCGCTGAGTTCCTCCATCAACTTGTCAATCCTTTCCTGCAATATGTACTTGTCCAGTGTCAGCTTCTCCACTTCTACCTTTAGTCTTGAAACTTCATCTGATTCTATTACAGGAGGCTTGGGCCGAGGATATGGCATCGTCAGAGCGAGGGCTCGTTTGCGTGACCACTCTAGGTAAGATTCTGTAACCGTGCAGTCAGGGTTTGTTGTTGCAGTCATTCCTTGTCTGTTGATTTGACGCCAGGCGAATAGAATTTGCATCTTCAGCTGGGGGTCTTCTCCTTCATAGAGGAAAATTCTTTTCAAGTTCTCCGGATCTGGTATCTCATTCATCGGATGTCCAAGCTGGCGACGAGCGAGAACAGGGTTGTAACTGGTGCACCCTTTCGTGCCAAGAAGAGGCACGTTGGAAAAATCTCCGCAACTGTGAATCATGGGAATCCCTCCGTATATCGGATCATACCAAACAACATCTGAGTGGGTCAGGTCCATGAGTTTAACGGGCCATTCTGAGCCATCCCTCACATCCCAGAAGGCCATGGTCTTTGGTAGGTGCGAAATAAACCACCTATAGAGGATAGCAGTGCAGCATACGATCTGACCTTCTCCTTTCAGGATCCTTGAATGGATCGAGTGGTATGCATCGGCCAATAACGTTGGTACCGGGTTCTTGAGCATGAAGATCCTGATTGCATGAACGTCGACGAAATTCTCAACATTCGGAAACAAAAATAGACCATAGACCAGTAGCGCGAAAAGATTCTCGAAAGCCCTAGTTTTTTCTTGGTCGGTGAACTCTCGAGCTTTCTTAAATAAGAATTGAGCAGGCAAGCCGTCGACCCCTCTTCTGCACCTCATGTGTGTCTGGATCTCTATCAGCTTGATGCGAGTCACTCTCGCGATGTCTTCTTGACTGGGTCTTCCTTCTCCACCGTAGAACGGGGGTGAATCTTTGACGGGTATCCCTAATAAGGCGGAATACTCTTCCAAAGTGGGCATCAACTGGAAATCTTGGAAGATGAAACAGTGGTAGATCACATGGTAGAGTTGAGCCAATGTCTCTAATAAACCCTCAGCTACTTGTACCTGCAATAAAGAGAGCATATGCCCGTGCTTTGCGGCGAAGGCATCTGGATCCCTTATCCGACCTCCTAGTTCCCTCAACTGTTCCACATCAAAAACCCTGAAGGTGTATGGTACCGTTCCTTTCCTTCCATGATCCATTTTGCGATATCTAAAAACAGCAAACTTTGAGTTCTTTGAAGTGAATGAGAATGAGAATGCAAATGCAATGAGATGCAAAAGTTCGTGGAATTTTGAGTATTTGTAATCGTCACAGAATACCAACGGACCTGATTTCATTAATCATACAAAATTTGTTACAAGTGAAAGAAAACGGGAATTAAAACTTCGTAAAGAAAACATTACAACCGTTGATATTCTTACAAGAGTTTTAATAATTAAATAAAGGCTAATAAAAGACCTATGGAGATTCCCCCAATAATCTTAGCTTGTACTTCTTAATCTCTTCTTCCATTCGGGACTTCTCGAGAACCAGCTCCTCTATTATCGCCTCCCACGAAGTAGTCTCAGGGTTTGAGGGACTCGGGTCTTCTTGTAACTTCCTCCTTTTGCAAGAGAGAACTTCCTCACTTTTTGCCTTTAGTTGTCTTTGAAGCGCTTCGTTCTCTTCCACAAGCACCTCACACTTATCCTTCCAAGCATTCCCTATCTGCTGAGCTTTCCTTAAGGTGATCTTTAATTCCTCTGTCTCAGATGCAAAGATGAAGACAGGTTCTTCATTCAAGACCATAGGCTCTTGGCGATCATAGGGCATCCTTAGTTCAATAGCCCTTCTTCTGACCCATTGTAGGTAGGGGTCCATGGAGACACAGTTATGCTTCCCCAAAGCATTCCTATCTTTCTTGTGTTTGTCCCTCCAGGCTTCTAAAATTCTGCTCCTTAATTCCTCTTGCTTTTCGTAATCCTTGGAGAAAAATCCTTCTGTGTGAATACCAAGAGGCTTGACCTTCAAAGGGTAACCAAACTGTCTGCGAGCTAAGACCGGATTGTAACTGGTTATTCCTTGTATGCCAAGAAGAGGCACGTTCCCGAACTTTCCACAACTGTCAATGATCACCACATCCTCGTACCTATGAGGGTTATACCAATCAACGTCAGAATGAGTAAGGGCCATGATCTTCTTAGACCACCATCCTTTTTTAGGGTCCCAAAAAATGTTAGCCTTGGGCAAGTGCGAAGTAAACCACTTGTACAATAAGGGTACACAGCATGGGATCTGCCCTCCTTTGGCATGCTTCGAATGTATGGCGTGATAAGCTTCAGCTAACAAAGTAGGGACAGGGTTCCTCTTCATAAATATCTTGATGGCATTGAGGTCCACATAGTCTTTGAGATTGGGGAACAGAAAGGTACCATAAATCATTAAAGCATATATAGCCTCAAAGGCAGCCATGTCAGAACGCCTGGCATAATGATGAGCTTTCTCCACCAGAAATTTCATAGGCAAAACAGAAATCCCTCCTTTGGTAGTCATATTCCCTCGTATGTCTGCTAACTCCAAATGTGTCGCCTTAGCAATCTCTTGTTCCTTAGGGTCCTTACCAAAAATGGGAAAAGGGGACTTATCCAAAATAGGTATCTCAGTCAGACATGCATATTCCTTAAGAGTAGGCACCAGTTGGTAATCAGGGAATGTGAAGCAATGATATACCGGATCATAAAACTGAAGTAGGGTGGAGAGAAGTCCTTGATCAACCCTCACCTTCAATAGAAACAAAAGCGCCCCATATCTACGCTCGAATCCTTTTGGATCAACCAACAGAGTCTCCAACCTCCTTAGGTCACTTGTGTCAAAACTCTTGTAAGTATACTTCACGGTGTTCCTTCTTTCATTGTCCATGGCACCCTACGACGTAAATAAAAGACTCAGACTCCACGAACTTGAACGAAAATGATGCTTATGTATGCATGTATGCACAAACACACAAACAAAAGGGCACACAAACAAGCAAACAAAAAGTCCTAGGTTCAAAGGAGCATGAATGGAGTCAAGGTCTACCCATCCCATGGGGTGGTGTGGTTTTAGAATGTACCTGCCGAACGGGTTCTAAGAGTTCCCAGAGTCTACGACCCATCTTTCGGATATTATCGACTTCCCAAATTACTCGGTTAGTCAATAATATTCTCAAGAGAATCTCGTCTGAGTGTAGTATCGCGTGACAACTATTTGGAAATGGACTCCCGCATAGTCACCGCACTACGTCCTAAAAGGCCAAGTTGGGTTAAAGGTGCTACGGTCCTCAGTCTTAAAGGTCCTTGGTCGAAGTTAATATCGTTTTCACGAATGTACTCGTTCAAACAATATTAAGTTCAAAAGAACCTAAACTGAGCGATGATTTTCTCAATTCGACTTTTCAGGAATCGACTCCGTCAAAGTACCCTTGACCATATCATCTCCTATAATTATACTCATGTCCGGGTCTAGGACTCCTCACCACTCAAAGTGACAACCCAAGCAAGCATAACAAATACAAGTATATATAACAAATAACATGATTAAACAAGTTAGGGGGAGCCCTCTTATGAGAAGTGTCCCCAGTGAAGTCGCCATTTCTGTCGCGGTGAAAATTGGATAACAAATTATTAATTAACTTGTATCGTATTTTTAATGTCACCACCGGTCTTTGATTTATCCAAAGGAAGGGAGAAAAAACCGAATTCCCACAATGCAATGCAAATGCACTAAGATTCTAAGTTCGGGGGTTGGTTATACCTAGGGAAGGTGTTAGCATCCTAGATATCTGTAGTACTCTACAGGAACCTCTTGATTCAATTATGTTATTTGTTATCTGTTTGCTAAAGGTTCTATTCTAAAGGTTGGAAAACCCTAGGGGTTAGTATCTAAGTATACTCGATAAGGCATCGCACCTTACGCCTACGTATCCTCGGGAATAGAATCAGAGTATGCGTAGTTCTACATCTATTGATCTATTGACTATGGTCAATATTCAGAGGGGAAATGAGTACAAGCTCATTGTAGAGTTTAAGAACTCTCTAGATCTAGTTATAATGGACCTATGTTGAAGTTTAGTCAGTAGGGGAAGTGATAAATTCATTATGATGAATATCACTAAGAGTTGAAGAACTCTTCCTAAAGCTAATTGTGGTTTCTATGGCTCTAATGAGGCCAAGAAACAAAGTTCCTTCCTAAGAGGCTACTTAGGTTAAGATGGGGGTCATTACTTATCTTTAAGGTAACAATTATGAATGCAAATGATATGCACCATGCACAATAACATGGTCATCATGCATGGGATTTTCCTTTGGATATTAATGCGATTAAGTTACGTTGTTTAGGCGATGGTGCTAGCAAGGTGATGCTAGACTTGTGTCTTGTGACCAAAGGTTGAATGCGATACCCGAAGGTGATCGACTTACATGGGTAGAAAATGGGCTCGACGTTGGATCGAGAATTTTTATGAGTTTGAAAAGGTTTGGACAGTAGTAAATAAACATACAGATAGAAGTAAGATATGATAAACACATACATTATAAAATGTCAAGGTAAGGCATAATATAAGTTACAACATTGATATGAGATAATATAATGGAAACAACATAAGCATGAGGATGGCAATATGTTTCATGATGAGATATGGATAAGATGAATATGATTCAAGTAGAATGATTAAAATGATATCCATATGTTTAAATCTTTATGAAGACAAACCTGTAGAGTGATAATTAAGAATGAAAATCAATATGCTTAAATCTTTAGGAAGACAAACATATAGAATGATATTAAAGATGACAATCAAAAAGAGTGATATTAAAGATGACAATTTAGAAGGATGATATTCATGTAAAAACCAAACATATGGCCAACCAACATGGATAGGTTAATTCAAGGATTAAACAAGTCAATTAATGAAATAACACTTCAAAATTAACCAAGGCGCTCATAGGTGACACTAATAATTAAGCCAAAATTGATAATCAAGACAAAACTAACAATTAACACACAAGGTAATTTGAAATTGACTACATGTGGATAATTAACATTTAGGAATTAATAATTAATCATACCTTGAAAATTAGAGAATGACAAATTCAAAATCAAGACACAAATAGGTAATTTAAGAATTAACAACATGATTAGAAATAACAATTGACATCACAATTAGAAATTAACAATACAACCCAAAATGAAATTAATAATTAAAATTAAAACTAACACAACAATTAGCAATTAGAAATATAACTAACAATAATAAAACATCACATATTAATTAATGGTAAAATCAATAATTAGGGGTACAAACTATAAAAATAAATATTTTTAGAGTTTTAAATATATAAAACATTTTAAGCAAAATAAATAAAAGAATTTTAAAAAGAAGAGAAGATTTTGAAGAGGAAAAAAAGCTGAAATAAAAAGCAAGGGGTGTATTGGTGATTTAGTTCAGTTAGAAAAATAAGAAGAAGTAAATTGGGCCAGATGTGAGGGGGTGTATATAGTGAAAGGCGCAAGGCCCATCAAGGAGAGGGAAAGCTTTCAGGCGAAAAAAAGGAAATAACAAAATGGGTGATCCAAGGATCGAACCCGGTACATTTTGGTGAAAGGCGAGATGCAAGGCGTGTGGTAGACCGTTGGGACGGCAGATACATCCGTTCATAAACATGATTCAATTAATACATAAGGAAAACAAAACAAATGAAAATATAAAATGGAAAACATGCACAGAAAACTGAACGTGCAGTGTGTGTAACGTGATAACAATTAGGCATGGTATGTTAACGTACTATCAGTCAAACTTCAAACAACCAGCCAACTTAGCGCGTATGGAAAAGATGCAGCCATGAACATGCTATCATTTAAATAGAAAAACAGAACAACCAATCGAAACATGGACCACGCATGGTATGTGAGAAGAAGACATGCAGAACAAAACTGCAATTCTGCTCAGTTTACAAGACAAACTTCAACTTCTAACCAAACTTATTCACTCGAAACTTAACCAATTAACAAGAAACAAAAGGCTAAAATGAAGCATTTTCCAAGCAAGATAAGATGCAACCAAAAGTTAGACAGGATAATGGTTAGGTCATGAAAAGAAAGAGGAAACCAAGTGTTCCGAACATGACATCAGTTTGAGATAAAGGAGAACATCCTTCCTGTTTTAACACAAATATTCCCAACACCCTCATTCGCATTACTAACAGCAACATTAAGAACGATTAAAAGAAATAACAGTGAGTTAACAGCAATGATTCACAAACCAAACGGCCAGCAGGACAAATTCACATATGTTTGGCATGCATTTTTATTGACAACATGGATTCAGTTTAAAACAAAATGACCAAATGATTGCCTCAACACACGGGCCTCCCCATAACTTAAGCCAAACAGCATAAAATCCAGACAATATATTAAAGTTTGGGCATACATAATAGGTAGCATGGCATCATTCAAAACAGGAATAGTATATATAAACATGATGCCATGGTTATCACACGAACCTTATAAACATCCCAGCCAACATGCCTCTAAAACAAACTTAACCAAAATTCACACCACACATACATATATATAAACATCAAAACAACGAATGGTTGAAATACATTCCATATGGCATATGATTTCTAACATGAATACAATGATATTCACTATGGCAAGACGGAATGACATGCAAGCGAAGTCTAAAGTTCCAATGGAAATAGCATTATGCCTGTTGACATTCATCCAAAACAAACGACATGTGATGAGTAGTATAAAAGCTACCTAAATCCATGCATTGGGAGGGAGTGTATTTAGTGCTCCATGATTTACAAGAACAACACACCATAATAAAATATTAACATTCTAAACCACACCAATTTGTAAACACACCAATCAAAATGTTTAACAAGAGCAACTGCTGTAAGTTCAAATCATTAGGGCAGTCGTGGACATATTAGAGTTTCTATCACAGCCTCAAACCATGGTTCATGAAAACATTTATTGCTATGTAAATGCAAACACCATATTGAAGCAGTATAGAGGATATTAACTAAGACATGTTTATGTTAACAGTATGAATGACCATGATAAAAAAAGAAGTTTAAGAAACTTACCTGATTTCCAAAACAAGTAGCAAGAGCTTCTTCCCCCTCCCAGCTGGCTCTCGTGTGCTCCAAGGAAATGAGTTTAGAGTGTTTTAGTGTTTGTTGTTGTTGTTGTCCTTCTACTTTCGAATCCCCCCCCGTTCTGAGGAAGTTGGGGCCTCCTTTTATAGGTGAGTTTGATGCATGGCTTAGGATGCATTAAATGGATGTTCCCTGCATGGCTGCAAGCGTGGCTTGTGATTCTTGAGCCGTGTGAAAGTAAGTTTGCCTTTTTCCTCCTTTTGCATGCTTGGGACAAAACATATAGCTATACCTTGGGTTATTCCCTTTTTTGCACGGGCTAGGGGAGTGTTAGAATGATGTGGTGAGGTCAGATTATTGCATTTGGAGAGAGGGGAAAGAAAATTTGAATTCAAAACATGATGTTCTTGGTGCAAAAATTAACTCGTATGGCCATATTGTTCACAAGATATTTCCTAACTTAATGATCCAATTTTAATGCTCTTGGGTTCAAATGAAAGTTCTTGGATGATACTTCAATGTTGATGTTGGAAAGTAATTGAAATAATGTCTTGAATTGATAGAAAAATCCCTCACAAGTCGTGTCCCCAAAACTGCCAAAAGAACTTAAAAAAATTCTAAGTTATTGAAATTTGACAATTTCAAGTGCCCTACTTTGACGACCCATAACTTGAGAATGGTTTGTCCTATGGAGATGTTCCACATATGGTTGGAAAGCTCTCAACGAGCTCTACAACTTTCATTTGAGACTCGAGACTTGAATCCAAATGGAAATTGGTGAAAAGTGGTGTCAAAGTTGAGGAAAGGAGTGATGAAAAGGGCTGAAAAATTTTCTAAGTGTTGGGCCAAAACGCCTTGTAAGCTCCATAACTCAAAATCCAAGCATTTTTAGGCAAAAAGTCATATGGAATGAATTAAAGATCTTGATGAAAGCTTTCCAATGAGCCTTCAGTCGCTTAATTTGAGTGCACGGTTTAGGAGTTATGGTTATTTTAAATCGGGCTATTAGGGGGGAAATGCCATATACAGAGTCTTTCGCGATCAAAACCCTACTTCTCTTGCACGAAACCTCATGAAACTTGATATGGATGCTTTTAATACTTCATGAGACAATATGTGATGGTTAGATCCATTAACACTTCATTTGATCCAAGATTCCAAAAGATTAGGGGTTTCAGTCGAACCCTAATTACGCCTGTGAACGCACTGAGGTCGATCCTTGTGAGTTTGTTTCTTCCTTCCCATCTAAAGGTCTTAGGAGACTCTTGAGGATGTTGATAAGCCAATAGCATTGATAATTAGGTTTTAGGGGATCATCTTGATGAAAAATCAAGGTTGTTGGCTGGTAAGCGTCACAGAAACCCTAGTTTTGAGATATAGTGGGATTGCGGCTCAATTTCCGCTCGTTGAGAACCCATAGACCTTGGGTTTTTGTTAAATGATATCTATTGGATGTAGATGGCATTATATGGTAAGTGATCCATACAAATCTTGATTTGATAAAGCTAAAACTTAATGATCCCTTCAGGATAGAACCCTAATTCCAAAGCTCTGGTATTGGAGATCTGTTGTCGATTTGACTTGCTTCAAACAACTTGTGGAGCCTCACGATGATAGGTAGACCTAATTTGAACACAAATAAATAAACTACAAGATATGGGTTAGCTCAAACAAATGCAGAGATGCTCCTAAGATGCACAAAAGCTGGATGACATCTAAGGGTAAAAATTTAGGGTACAACACTTATTATGGGAGCATTTCTGATATAATCTACCTATATGAGAATGAAGTGGACCACTTTATAGAGTTTAAAGGCTTGATTATTAAATTCTCATGAAAATGATACATGACATAGGGCATTATCAACTGTGTCATATTTACAATTCTTTTGATAGTATCGAGATTTCATGTGTAAGTTTTGCACACCCGTTCTAATGAATAGTTGGTTCAAAGCTTGTCTACCAATGTCTATTCGGGATGAGTGGAACCCATAACTTACTAAGTATTAGTTCAAACCGTAAGATACCTATATCTTAAACCATGATATTTTCATAATTATGAGATTTAGTTATTTTGAAAATGGTGGGGGATAGTTGTAGCGAGCGATTTTGGACGTGGTTGCGAAGCACTACCGCTCTTTGGTATCTACAGCTCGATTCATTTTTTATCCTATTAAAGCTGATGAAGGAAGGGAAATAGATGTCTCAAATTAACCCTGCTTGCAAACTGAGGTTAAACAGTCAAAATTGTTGGTTTACAGATGCTACAAAGATTCGGGGTCTCTATTAGGTTTATTTTTTTAAAAGTGGTGTTCGGTTAATTGGTGGGGGGTTAAGATGTTAGGACGGATATATGAAAGTATGGGATTTTGGGTTTTTGTTTAGTGTGCTCGCTAAGATCTTTTATTTCAATCTTATGCCTACGTATTCCCGTTTACCGAAACAGGGAAATCAGAGCGATCGTAGTTCCTCCTATTCTATGGGAGGAAATGGTGTTTTAGTGTCTTGTTCAAAGCCCAAGACGTGAAGCGAAAGGTGGTTTGTATCTTGTTTAAAGCCCAAGATGAGAAGCTAAAGGTTTGACTTTAGAGAGAATTGGTCATCTCTAAAGAGGGGGTTATATGTCACAACTGTTTATAAAGGAGAATCACTTTAACCGGGATGTGTGGATAAGGCAATGCCATAATTTCCTTTATAGGAGATTTTTAACCTGAAGGAGAAGACTTTAACTCGGTGTAGAGCAATGCTATCTTTCCTTAGGAATTTCTCATGCTAAAAGAGGGACAGTGGCATGGATGTAGATGATCTAGAGGATTGCCGCTTACAGCAATTAGATGAAGGGGAAGGAGTTGTTGATGTTTGTGTACTGTGAATGAGGCACAACTTTGATGCTAAAAGGTTGATTGGATCAACCAGTGGTTTTCTTATACAAAGCCTAAGAGGAGGCTAATATGTGTCTCGTACAAAGCCCGAGAGAGAGGCTAAAAGGTTTTGACTCAACGAGGGAATCTTTTGGTATCTCGTATAAAGCCCGAGATGGAGGCTATTTGACTCAACAAGAGAGTTTTTGTATCTCGTACAAAGCCCGAGATGGAGGCGAAAGGGGTGATTGACTCAACGAGGGAGTCTCTGGTATCTCGTACGAAGCCCGAGATGGAGGCTAAAATTGTTAGCTCCGCTGGGGAGAATCATTGTACAAAGCCCAAGAGGAGGCTATTGTAACTGTTTCAGTTGAGTGACAGATCCAGTATACTAATTTTAAAGAGAAAATCAGTTCTTATATGAGTAATGTTTGCACTCAGGGATTTTGATTCGAGGATCAGGGTTATTTCCTGTTCTTTAAGGAAATGGGAAATCCAAAGGGTATTGAGACTATCCGAGTCTACGGGTTTCCTTCCTATTTAACGAAGGGGTTACTTGAGAATGTCTTTGAGACTCAAGGATATTAGACTGTCCGTGTCTAGAGTTTCATCTTTAGTTCTATGCTTTGAGAAATAGTAGTAGACTCTTTGAAAGGACTGTTCTATGAAGATGACTAGGTTCTTTTCCTATACCTCTAGGAGGTCGTTGGGACAATTTGTACGAAGCCCAAGAGGAGGCTGGAAACTTTTGAGAAGCCGACGGGTCCTTGTACTAAGCCCAAGAGGAGGCTATCATTCCCGGAGGAAGAGATCCTTATACGAAGCCTAATAGGAGGTTGTGAATACTTCTAAAAAGCCGATGGGTCCTTGTACTATGCCCAAGAGGAGGCGGGGATGCTTTTAGGAAGCCTGTGGGTCCTTGTACAATGCCCAAGAGGAGGCCGATGCTTTTAAGAAGCTGATGGGTCCCCAAACCCCGAGAAATTCAAGACAGGCTATTCACGAGGAATAGATCAAGCCAGGAAAGTTCGAGAATTTGGAAGAAACTCAAGAGATGCCATTCACGGAGAAAAGATCATCTCTGGGGAATAGAGTTTCTTGACAAGTGCTTTTAAGAAGCCTGTGGGTCCCCAAAACCCGAGAAGTTCAAGACATGTCATTCACCGAGAATAGATCAAGCCAGGAAAGTCCGAGAATTTGGAAGAAACTTAAGAGATGCCATTCACGGAGAAAAGATCATCTCTGGGGAGTAGAGTTTCTTTGACAACTTCTACGAGTGACAGTCTATGAAAGGGTTCATAGAGAATGCTGCCTTTCATATCTCCATATTGTTTAACCCCAAGAGGAGGGAAGACTGTATCTAGTAATCCTATGGGAATCTAGTTTTGACTATTTAAGAGTGATCAACGGGCTTAATGCTAGACGTAGTTGCCGGGGAAACTCTAAATATCTATACTATTATTACACAGTTGATATGAGTTTATGAAAGAAGACTTACAGCGAAACAGCCCCACAATACAGTTATATGTATATGAAAGCGGTAAATGAAAGCGGATAAACACTTACTCGGTTGTAGAGCTTCCATGTTGTTTGTTAGTTGTTCAACAAAGAAAGGTTGAAAACAACAGTATATTCAAAATCAAAGGAGAAAGTGCTTTGAAAAAGAAAGGTTTGGGGCTTACAGCTCAAGGAGAGGCCCAGGATTTTATTAGTGAGCGCACTGTTTGAATTTGTACAGAGGGACTTATACAAGTGACTTTGCCCAAAAATTATTTTCTGTACAAAGGGATTTGGGTCTTACACTCTCTCAAGAGACCCAAAAAGTTTTAAAGAAAAAGAGTGTGGCTTATAACACGGGGGTAGGCCCAGATGATTTTTCGTTTAAAATGGCGATCGCGCCGAGATTTTCTTTTAACGCAAAGGGGCTTATACAATATCTGAGGCCCAAAGTTGTTTTTGGTTAAAAGGGGGTTGGGTCTTACACTCTAATAGAGGCCCAAAAGTTGTGAATGGGTCTTATAGCTCAAGGAGAGGCCCATATGGTTTATTTTTAAACTGGCAACGATCGTGCCGAATTTAAAAATGTACAAAGGGACTTATACAATAAGTGAGACCCAAAATATTTATGTACAAGTGGGTTGGGTCTTACACTCTAATAGAGGCCCAAAAAGTGTTTGAAAATGATTTGTGAGGGTTGAATTAATCAAAAACCCTAATTTATTTCCAAAATGTATTTTAATTGAATAAAAATTCAATTAAAATGATCAAAAATTGTTTAACATGTGGGAAACAAATTATGATCTTGGATTAATGCTTCAAAAATCAAGTATTAACCTACAAAATAATTAGAAGTCATTAATCTTTACAAAATCAAGAGGGAAAAAATATTTTAAATGTCCAAAACAATTAAAATATTAATTCTTTGCAAAAATATCAATTATATGAAATAAATAATATTTTTGGGATTTTTTGGGAAAGTAAAATATTTTAACATTTTTCTGAATTATTAAAAAAAGAATCCACTCAAAATCATTAAAACTCAGAGAGAAATTAATTTTTGAATCAATTAAATAAAAATCACAAAATTCAAATATTCAAATGTTGGAAAATGGCGCCAAGAACAAGGGCAAGAACACGCGCGTGTTCTGAGTTTCCCAGATTTGCATTTTCTATCCAATCTCACTGAATACTTAATCATATCATGCAATCCACATACCAATCAACTCGTTTCAACCTCACGATCATGTCTATGACAATTAATTTCATTTAAATTAAACATAAAACAAGAAATCATGAACAATCCTTAAGAACCCTAGATTCTGCATGAAGGCTAGGATTTTTGATACACGATTCAAACAATGCAATTAATTGAGGGAAAACATTCCATGCATGATTATGAACATGTGGCCAAATTATTGTGCAGCAAAAATTGCATGGATCTTAGAGTTAGAAGAGCCCATGCTTACCACTTGCAGTTGGTGATCGTGATTTGTGTTGGAGGTGTTACAGATGAGTTATGATTATCTGAACAGCTTCCCTACACCCTATGGAGTGTGTTTGAATGCTTGGACTTAATTGAAGTTGGTTGGATCACCTCATGGCATCTCAACTGCAACTTGGTTAAAACCTTGAGCAATTGACTAGTGATTCTGAGAAATCAGTGTTCCAGTTGTTGTTTAAGTGTTTGATCAGCTCATATGTGATGTATATGAGGTGTGTGTGTGATTGGTTTGATTGGAAAAGCTCTCAAACTCAAAACCAGATAGTGACTTGCCTTAGAAGGCAAAATTGGAGTGAAAGAAGAGATTTTGAGGAAAGCATCTGTTTGATGGCTTTAGTGTACTCAAACTGATCACAATTAAGCTCTATTTATAGTAGAGCAAGTTTGTTTTGCAAGGAATAGTGAATGGCAACTGCTGAGTAGGTTTGGCCAATGTTGGCAAATGAAAATCCAAGTCTCCTCTAGCCATTGACTAGAGGTTAGGGTACAGGCTGCTGGTCCCCTTGGTCTTGGATAAGTCTTGACTGAATTCAGTTGCTAAGAGCTCAGTCCATGCCACCTTGATGCTTCCATTGAATGCTCCAATCCAAAATTGGAGTCTTGTCCCTATTTTGGCAATTCTAGGTCCAACATGTTATTTCTTGTTCCAAAGACTTTGGAGGCTTGGCTCAGTGATTGTCCCCTTTAGATTCAATCCTCAGATGTGTCCAAGTGGATAGGAGTGTTTGGATTTGGCGGATTTTGGCAAATCGACCAAAAGTGCAAAAATCTGCCTTGCCTTGGCAGATTTCAGCAAGGCATCTTGCCAATGTCATATCTCATAGCTCAAATTGAATTTGGTAATGTTCTTGGCCATTTTGGAAAGCCCTTACATGATACAACAACTGTTTGAACATGTTTGGTTTTGATCTCTTTTGAATCCAAGTGAAAATTCCCCTACATTTGGAAAAAAGTGAAAATTCCCCTACATGTTTGGTTTTAATCTCTTTTGAATCCAAGTGACTTTTCTTGATTTTGATCACTCCATAACTCAAAATCCATGAGGAATTTGGACATAGGTCAGTATGAAGCTTTTGTAGAGGGTAATGTGATCTACAAATCAAGCTTTTAATGGGGAACAATGGCCTTGTGGTTTAGGAGTTATGGTCCTCCAAAGTTGGCACATTAGTGTCACTTTTTCCATAACTTAGAAATTTTTCTAAGTTTTTTTGGTTACCCCTTTTACAAGTTATCCCACTTTCTTTGATTTTTCTTGATGAATGATGATTCAAATCATACATTAACATCATTTTAGGGTTAAAAATCCATTTTGGTGAAAAATCTCAAAAAGTCAAAGTTGACTTTTGTGCACAGTTGACTTTTTATCAGATGAATTACAAACTGTGCAATTCTTCAGGAAATCATGTCCTTGACCTAAATCAAACTTGATGGACATGTTACATGGGTGTCATAGGGTATATTGAATCATGTCTTAGGGTTTGGGAGCATGTCCTGGTCAAAATTCAAAGTTACAGTTGACTTTCCTCACGAAACCCTAATTGTGGTGCAGATGAAATTGAGACTTGTTGCTCAAGCTCCTTGGATTAATCCATTGTTTCAAATGGATCAATATAGTATATTAGAGACCCTCAAATCATGTCTTGAGGTCTTGGCTCATGATTTGTCCCAAAAGTCAACTTAGGGGTGAATTAGGTCAAGAAACCCTAATTCCTGATTTTTGATGTATGCATCCCCTGAGATCAAATTGAATTGATGATTGGGTCTATGAGGTTCCATGGAGTATATTAGGTTATGTTTTGGATCATTGGCTTGTGCCCAGATGAAATATTTCCATCTGGAGGCCCTGGTCGACCAAAACCCTAATTTGGTGACACTGTCGATCTTGAGACTTGATCCACCTAGAAGGGAGCAACCTTGTGCTTAATCCTTGAAGTGGGAGTCCTTTTGATCCATTGTGGATATTCTAGAGGCTAGACAAGTTGAAGATCAAGTCATTCCTTGATTGATCCTTTGTCTAAGGCTCTGAGAGGGCTTAAAACCCTAATTTTGATTGTAGTGAATGCTCAACAACCCTTGAGGCATTTGATGAGGCATGATGGTTCATCCATATTGTGATGATGATTTGCACAATGATGGGAAATCTTAGTGGTCAAAATTTGGGGTATGACAATAGTGAGAAAAATTTCTAAAATAATAATATATTGGATGATTGTATTATTTGAAATAATGAAATAAATATTATATTCAAATTTTGTATCTAAAAAATTGGATTGTCAGTTGAATAATTTTGTTATTTATTTAAATATAAATAATTTAAAATGAAAAGTGAGTAGTTATCTTTTATTTAGGAACAAATGCAACTTACCAACTGAACAATCATATTTTTATGCTGAAAATGTGCAATACCTCTTTTTGTACGTTATAATCAAAACGGTGCAAAACCTCTAAGAGATGTTTTCTGTTTCTAAACAGATGTGAATCTCATTATAAATAAGAGGTTCTTGACATTTGATTAAAGTATGAAAAATTATTCAGGAACAAAATTATTTTCTCATTCTAAATCATCTTTCTCTTCTCTAATACATGAGAGCGAGTAAAATAAATATTCTTCTGTAAAATACTATCAAAAGATACGATTAGAGAGATTGTGCAATTCTCTTTAAGAATTTCAAAGTATCCTGCAGGAAATTCGCCGGTTAACCCTTTTGCATCCAACGTACAAAGATTTGTGGGGACGAATTGTTCCTTAAACTTAGTGTGAAAACACACGCTTTGAAAATTTATCGAGCAAAGTTATTTCTCAATTTTCATCTCCATTTATTCTTAATTTTGCAGTAGTCTCAAAACGAAATATCTAACAACATAGAAGTATAGAAGGGCATTACATGATATCTCTCAAGTTAGTTTTGTCCATAAAAAATGATCTTTTATCTCGGTTTCTATGAATCAAATCACAATAATAAATGCTATCAACCCCGATAATTTTATCAATTTTTCTATTGTCTTTGAGATTTGTTTATAACATAGATGTAAGTGTAGTTGTGTCTCAACCAATTTAGTTTTTCTATTTAGAAAAGTTACAAGTAACAGACTAAAAGAGTGTTTGTGTGTCATAAATATTAAATAAATAAAAATAAATAAAAAATGATTTTAAAAAATAACATGATATAAAATAATAGTTGAAGATTTAAATTAGATATCATCAATAATATAATACTATATTTTAAAGTTGTGAACAAAGTTAAAAATTCAAATTAATCAGTTTTAAAACACTATAATAAGTTTCTAAAAAAAAACTTAATTGTAACAAATTATTATTATTTTATTAAAAAGTATTGCAGATTAAAAACAACTCTAATATATTTTGCTTACTTAAAATTATTCAATAGATAGTACGTGTATTAGAGTATACCAAAATTAATTGTTAAAAAATTAAATACTGTTAGCGGAACAATCGAGTGGGTCAATGAGGGAGCGTTTCTTATTTGGGACACACCTTTGTGAGAGACACACAAAATACTCACCTAAAACCTTAAGGTGATTGGTGTGTGAGTTCTCTCACTTATATAGTGTTCAATCTTCCCTTTTCTAATCAATGTGGGACTTCTTCCTCACACTTGATTCTCAACACTCCCCCTCAAGTGTGAGTTTATACACAATGCTTCCTCTCATGTGGAAGCTCTCTCTTCCACATAAACTTGTATCTCCGTTGAACTCAACGGAACACATTCTACCCACACCTGCGGGAAGTGTTTCGATACAAGTAAGTCGGTCCCTTTCTCGAACCAGGCTCTGATACCATTATTAGCGGAACAATCGAAGGGGTCAATGAGGGAGCATTTCTGATTTGGGACACACCTTTGTGAGAGACACGCTACATACTCACCTAAAACCTTAAGGTGATTGGTGTGTGGGTTCTCTCACTTATATAGTGTTCAATCTTCCCTTTTCTAATCAATGTGGGACTTATTCCTCACACTTGATTCTCAACAAATACTGTCTTGAATGCAAATAAATCACCATTTATAGTTATTATGATAAAATATTTTTTATTAAAAATAAAGTGTTATAATAATCATAAAGTAATTAACTAATTAATTTACTTAAAACCTATAAATTATTTTAAATTACTATAAATAATATTTAGCAAAAAAGAGTTACTATTATTTTTTACCGTGAATTATTATTATTATTATTTATTTATTTTTTAATTTTTATTTATTTTTTGAACCAATAAAATGAATTAATTCAAAAGCCGATAATACAACGGTAATCACAAAAGATCCAACCCACCAAAAAGAAATTACATCATAAGTAAAGCTATATAATTTCTATACTTCCTATAGCACCAACCCCTTTGAACTATCTTCTCTATAATGCTATTTACAATATCATCCATTCAAATATTTCTATCACTATTAAAACATTGAGTATTCCTATAATACCAGCAATGATAAACGGTCTCAGCCAAGGCCATCTTCATCAAGCCAACTTTACTTCCCTTGCCCTTGCAGTAGGTGGTCACCCAAGACAATTCCTCATCCCAATGCTTAGGCATGTGACAAACTTGCAACCAATGCAGAATTTTCAACCAAATCCCTTTCATCATCCTACAATCAAATAAAAGGTCGTTGATGTTTTCATTGGCATTACAGAAACAACATTTCCTATCATTCACCATCCCCTAATTCGCAAGCCTCTCCTTCGTGGAGAGCTTCTTGTGGCAGACAAGCCAAAGGCAAAGACAGGCCCTGGGTCTGGCCTTATTACCAGCAATAACAGGGTACCAATCAACAGAAATTTCATGGGTCAACATATTCTTGTAAACAGTGCCAACCTTAAACTTTCCTTCAATAAGAATTTGATCCCAATAACCCTGCAGCATCTGAATCTTCTGCCTAGCTTTCAAGATGCTTTTGAGGATCCAAGAAGCATTATTAGTCACCTCCATAGCCATCAAATCCTGATTTTTTATGAAGAACATGTGCATCCACTTAACCCAGAGACAGACACTCTTCCTGCAAATATTCCAAAGCAGCTTTAGCATAGTTATGGAGTTCCAAATGTCTAGGTTGAGAATATTTAAACCATCCTTGTTTTTAGGTCGACAAACAGTGCTCCAAGCCGCAGGACTTTTTCTGCTAGTATTAGATCCACTAGTCCAAATAAACCTTCTGCAAATGTTATGAATCTTCCTAATCACATTTTTAGAAATAGGTAAGCATTGAAGCCAATAGTTAGATATGGAGAAAATCACACCATTAACTAATTGAACTCTACCAGCTTGACTAAGTAGCTTAGCACTCCAATGATGGATTCTATGTAAAATTCTGTCAATAAGGGGGAGATAGTGATTCACTGAGAGTCTCTTACTAGTAAGAGGAACTCCAAGATACCTAAAAGGTAAACAACCCTCATTGAAGCCAGTCAAACTAAGAATTTGATGTTTTTCATTATCATCAATAGCTCCAAAGTAAAACTGACATTTTGCTGGGTTCACCACCAATCCAGTAGACAAAGAGAACTTCTGCATAGTATTGTTCATAAGCTCAACAGAACCTTTGTCACCTCTACAAAAGAGTAAAATATCATCAGCAAAAATCAGGTGGGTGAGCTCCAACTTCTCAAATTTTGAGTGATGGTTGAAATTTAGATTATTTTGCATTCTAGCTAGTAACCTGGACAAATAATCCATGACTATAACAAACAGGAAGGGAGATATGGGATCTCCCTGTCTAATACCTCTACTAGCCTTCAATAGCTTGAAGTTCTCACCATTAATATTGTACCTATAGGACACTGCTGTTACTCCCATCATGATCCACTTCACAAACTGGTCAGGAATGTCAACTTCCAAGAGGATAGTCTCCAGGGCCCTCCAATTGAGCATGTCATAGGCTTTTTGAAGATCAAGTTATAACATGCACCTAGGAGTGCCATTATTCCTAGAATAGACCTTGATGAGCTCTATAGTAAGCAAGATATGATAGTGAATTTGCTGACCAGGAATGAAGGCAGCTTGATGGAGACTAACAATGCTTCCAATCACTTTAGCTAGCCTAGCTATCAAAATCTTTGAATAAATCTTATAAACCATAGTGCAGGAAGCAATAGGTCTATAGTCTCTTATGTATCTAGCATTATCCTTTTTAGGAATAAGTGTGGCAATGGTGTAATTAAAAGCCAAGAACATTTTGTTATGCTGAAACCAATAACAGATAGTATTAATGAGGTCCATCTTCACAATGTTCCAGCAACTTTTGAAGAATTTTGCACTATATCCATCTACCCCTGGAGCTTTGGAGTCACCAATATCATGCAGCGCCTCATAAAATTCTCTCTTAGTGATGGGTTTAACAAGCTGATGTCTTTGATCATAATTTAGGTGAGAACCATCTCTCATGACACTTAAATCAATTTACTGGAGCACCCTGTCTTCCTTTCCCATTAGCTCTTCATAATAATTGATAACCTCAGTTTCCATAACCCTATTAATGTTCAACTATATGCCATCATTCTTGTACAGGGTCAGCAATCTTTTAGAATTGTTTTTGGCTTTAAGGGAGGCATGGAAATAATGATTATTTCCATCACCAAGTCTAATCCAGTCAATTTTGGATTTCTGCTGAAGCACTTTCTCCTCAAGGGCATTCCATCTAATGATTTCCTCTGTCTTATCCTTAACCCTCTGAATAATAGCAGGGTTCATATGATCATCAACTAGCTCCTGCTGGTAGTTCTTAAAATCCTTTCTAACATCCATAATAGTTCTTGAACATCAGTTAGAGGTTTGCTAAGACTTTTGATAATTGGTCTTAACCTCTTAAGTTTTTCCCATAAAATGTAAGGAGGGGAATTTGTGATAGTTTCAGCCCAATTTCTAGCAACAGCTTCATGGAAACCATCTATCTCAGTAACACAATTAATAAACTTGAAATTATTTCTGCTGGGTTGAGTTTGAGCCTGGTTACAAAGATGCAGAATGACATGGTCGGATATACTAGAAGGAAGATGCTTCAGCTGTAAGTTCATAGATTGGAACCAAGCTACATTACCTATAACTCTATCAATTCTAGAGTATATAGGATCTCTAACATGTTTATTGTGCCAGGTATAATAATCTCCTTGATTATCCATTTCTGTTAACTGGCAAATATCCATCATTTCCTGTAAGTCTTTAAATTCATTTTCTGTCACCATTTTTTCACCAATTCTATCTTTGCTTTGAAGCACATTATTATTATTATTATTATTATTATTATTATTATTATTATTAGGGATAAATATACCTCACCCCTTGCCAATGTAGCGAATTTTGGTTTTACCCCCTGAAGTATTTTTTTTTATCCCCCCCTCACCAAACCAAGATTCTATTTTTCACTCCCCCTTAATCCAATCTTTGCTAACTGTATCAAGAATTTAGCACATGTGTCATTTTTTGCCTTGTTGACTGGATATATTAAATGATGACTGTATTAATTTTAAATAAATAAATACTCAGAAAATAATTTTTTTATTTTTTTTATTTTTTTGTTTTTTTTAATTATATATTTTTTTTACTTTTTGGATTAATTTTTATTACTTTTTCTTAAATTATTTTTAAATTAATTATTAAAATATACTTTAGGGCTTAAAGCCTAATATCATTTTAGAAGCCCATTACATGAAGTTTTGAAAAGTATTGTATTAAAGTAGTATATAAACTCTTATATTTAGAATAACATTTCCGATGTGGGACTTGTTGTAACACCCTAAATTCCCCTGAATAATTTAATCGAAAAATCAGAGTAAAATGAAATAACTCGGAATAAAAGGGTATTACTTTCACAAGAACTTGCTCACAAATAAGACATGTAACATATAATAAATATTAATGCAACTTTAATCCAAAAATCATCTTTATTACACAACGGAAATTCTTCATTGTGATCAACAAGGTATAACGGTTCCAATTAATAAAAATATTAGTTTTCAAAAATGTAAAGGCAACTGTAGTACTTTAAGAAAGTAAAATCATGCATAAAGCGTTCCCGACTCCCAATCTTACATATCAGAGCAGACTTCAAACTAAAGTGAAGCACCTCGTCTTCACCGACCACGACTTCCACACTACTCCTGATTATCTGTACGTTACCCACGTGGAGGTAACATTCAAACAGAAGGGTGAGATTCTCAAATCAAACAAAAGAGAAAGATGATATAAATATAAGAGCATAAATTATCAAGTATATCACCCACAACACCACTTCCAACACAGTTTGCACAATTCAACATAACACAGATAATCAATCCAATCACAATGCAACTCAACTATCAAAAGGAATACAAAGAGACACCAACTAGACTCAATGCATATGGTACTATTTTCGATCCCTGTTTCATGATCACAATTCCCGTCGAAACGTCAATTAGTCGCTCACACCCCACATGGGCACACGACAATCGTGATTGCTCACACCCCACATGGGCACACAATCACCCCAACAACAACAACAACGATTCCATCAAGGAATCCGGATAAACGCTCACACCCCACATGGGCACACGTCATCCCTCAACTCATGCATATGCTGATGCACCTTCAACGACAACATGCAACAACAACTAAATGCATACATATAGCATTTCATCCCACATCACATCACCATCATACAACGACCAACAATTATGCATCCAAACATACATCATCATATTTCCCCAACAACTACACATATGTGCACATTTAAACTATGCACTTCACATTCCATCATATCATTGCACCAACGAAACACCTACACATACATCGCATATAACTCATCAAATCATACCTACCACATAACATGCTGTAACAACTCAACGTCATCATCATATTACCACATAAGTAATAGCTAGTGCATTTACAAGTTAAGTCACAACAACTCGACAACAACATCATGCAACTTCATAAGCAACAACTATTGCATTTATCAATTAAGTCACAACACACCATACCAAAACTAGTCAACAATATCATCACACATTATTATAAGCAACAACGATTACACCCACATGGTATGCTACAATAACTCCTCAACAACATCACGTAACATCATAAGCAACAATCACAATACACATTCCTACGACTAACTCCCACATTTCACTCTATCACATCAACATCAACACAACAAGCATATAACACCTCCATATATGCTTTCCATACAACAGCAACAACACAGCATTAATATAATATAAAACATATATTTTTCATGAATTTCCAATTAATAAAAAAATGAATTTTTTCACTCCAGGTTGCGCTAAGCGCGCTTGCTACTGCCCCGAAGGGGGCAATTTTCCTCAGGCCGGGCTAAGCGCCCTCTGCGATTTCTGCAATTCAAACCTTGCGATAACAGCCACTTCTCACCTGTGATCCTGCACTCCTAAACTAGTTTTTGACTCAAATTTTTCACAGATTATGCCATTATAACCTATACCTAACATATACGTTTGAACCAAACAATCAAAACACAACAATTGCATCAATTTTAATCCCTTAATCATGGATTCTCCCAAAAACCCCAATCACCATTCTCATGGATTCAACCTAATAATTTCTACCCAAATACATACATCATTAATCCCTTAAGAGATTAAAGAACCCCACCCTTACCTTGTATCGATGAGCTTTCCTCTTCTCCAATGGGTTCTTCCTCTCTTCTTGCTCTAGCCTCTTTTCACCTCTTTTCCTTCTTCTCTCCTTTTTCGTAGAATGAATCTAACTTCTCATTCCCTAACTCCTTACATAACCCCCAACTATGGTTTACCTCATTTGCCCTTACTCATCCTCCTACGATTACCACAATGTCCTTCACACCTCTACACATCTGATTATCTCATTATATTATTATTAATAATTTTGATCCATATTATCCAATAATAATAATAATGATAATAATAATAATAATTCACATTACTCACATAATTCCACTAATATCCAACTTTACACCATTCTAATTAATTAAAAATAGATTAGTTAATCTTACACTCTACACCACCAATTCTCTATGCTTTTAGTCACACACCCCTACTAACCCCAAGACTTATCCTTAGGGTCACTACCCCTACCACGGGTACTTAAACAAAATTAAAGCACACCAAAACCACATTCAAACACAACAGCTCATAATTATATTCGCAACTAATAATTAAATAAAAACGGGGTGTTACAACTCTCCCCCACTTAGAATATTTTCGTCCTAAAAAATTCACCTGATGCGAACTACCCCGGATACGTCCTCGTATCCGACTAGTCAATTCCCATGCCATGAAGGCAACACCGCGGTTAACACAAAAACAACAAACTACCGTATTAACGATAACAACAACAAGATGCAAAGCCCACGCAATGCACTCGACGACCAACTCAAGACACAAGGAATACCCAAGTTAAGAGCACACAGGTTCACTATGAACCAGAACACAACACGATCGTTACCATCACCATAGGCAACACTCCCCTAATTACCCATCATAGGAATTAGCTACTCGCACTCGAACCGTCACCATAGGTAACGAGGCAACAACAAGGATAAAAATACAAAAGTCCATAACACAACCTCAATGTAACCAAACTACCAACATCGTTGTTACACACGTACGAACAAACTGCACTACACCATGCTTTCGCTGCGCACTCGAATTACTCGCAACTATCAAATCTACCAAGTTCACATCCAACGTCCGACCATCAAAGCAGACATAAGAAACGACTTTCGACTTAATTCATCGAGAATTTTGACCAAACAGGTATTCTAAAATCTTGTGATTACTAAACACTCCGGACCTAGATTCATACAAATAATACCTCCGGATACCCAACACAATTACAACCTCAGCCAATTCCAAATCTTAAATAGGATAGATACTTTCATGAATCTCTAACTATCGTAAAACATAGGCTACAACTTCACCATCTTATATTATCACACTATCTAAGCTCATCTTAAACACATAACAGCATCCCATCACCATAACCGCATAAGGATACATATCTCCAATTAATTTCGACAAGAAAAATCACCTTTTCCACTCCCAGACCGCGCTGGGCGCGCTCAACGGCACTAAACGCCCTTCGCGATTCCTGCTACAAAACTTCATGATAATAACCAACTAAGTCCAAGAATATTATACTCCCCTTAACCCACTTCAGAGCTTCCTCATTGTAGAACTACATCTACTTTGGATGGATCCACAACAATACCCTCATCTGAATTAACACAACCAAGTAAACTCATCTCTACTAACCAAAAATCACACTTTGATAACTTAACATATAACTGCACATCTTTCAATACTTGTAACTCAATTCTCAAATACTCTACACGTCCTTCTTCCGATTTTATAATAGATCAGAACATCCACAACGAACACCAGTTCTGACTTATCCAAATAAGTATGGAAGATGCAATTCATACTCTCTACATACACTTCAAGACATACTAGCCACTACCATCCTCTACCCGACATCCTTGGTCAAATTATGGTCTCACATTTCCATTTACTCCCTCACTGGATCATCTTTCCAATGCTTCAAGTCTCATGTCTACCGGATTCTCGATTCATCTCAAATCAAAACTCAAGCTACCCCGGACACAACTGTGAGTTTCCATACTACTAACCGATCCACACGCAACCTCATGTTGTAATCCTTTTCTTTACTAATAATAATAAGGCTCTCCACGGCGACACCCTTGGCATATCTTTAGTCAGCACGTTGTTCTCTGCTTCTGATAAGTAATTATCAACATCCTCTGATCAACATACAAAAGCCTCGAATCCGCCTCATCTTCAGATATAGGAATCTGCATCGACTAATCAAACAATCCACAAGCACTTGGCTCGACTTCAAACAATTCAATGTACATACTATACCAGTTGGCAAGATACGTCTATCTCATCCAACATGATTCTATCTACTATCAACAAGAGATTAAGGGTGACCAGTTCCTCAATTTGTTAATAAACAGCCGGTAACCATAGCGGTGGCATAAATCGTCATTACCCAACTACAATATCGTCCTTTACTTCGTGCCCAAAGTTACCTAAGCATAATGCTCCACTCTCTCTCTAAGGCTTACAACCGTTTTCTTAATTTCCTTCTTTTCAACTTCGTCAATGATACATAAACGTCCAAAATCCATTACACATTCTCCTATACACGCTTGTAGCGCAACCGAATTATTAATTATTCTGCAAACACCGGAATGCTACTACATCTAGTACAATCTACATCGGTCAGCTCTTAAGGAAACCTTTATCCAAGTAGAGGACTTTAACAATACTAATAAATCCTTCATCCTTTCTTTAATTTCACAATCTCGATGATCCATATAGTTTCACATTTAGTCTCATCCTAATCACAATCTTAACAGCACCATCTCATCATCTGGTTAGTGATAGAAACTCTCCAAAATCTTCCTGACACGTGTCGACACTCTGTCATCAATGACACATAATCTACTTTACTATTTAACCTCCTCCCTTCCTCAAAATTTATCCACTATACTCATTCTCAATTGGCATACGCCGCATCTCCATGTGTTTCTCTGAGGTCCTCACCTTCGTCCTGTTACCAAACATCTTATAACTGAACTCATCTTACCCACTTTCAGCAAGACTCACTCAACTTCAAACGCAATTATCTCCTTCAATACGGACCTTTTTGATACAAAATTATATGCCCAAATGAAGGGAATTTCCTGTAAATTCTAGAAATTCAAGAATCGCTTAAATCCGAGTTACGAGTAAAAGTTATCACTTGTTTTGTGAAGACTGTTCCATAAGTGCGAAAATGAAGATTGGAAAGGGTGAACATGAGTTCCACATTTTTCTCTTACTTCCAAGATCCTCCAACTATCCTCAGTTTTCATCCAAATCCGAAGGTAATCCGACTTCAATTCCATTATACCGAAAACACACTAGCCCACTAGTTGGTCCATCAAATCATCAATCCCGTTGAAATGGATATTTATTCTCAACCGTCGGTAACCCACACACCATTTCGTACTACCTTCTTCCTTCTTAACTAATAACACCGGAGCTACACTTGTCTCAACAACACACTACACCACTCATTTAAATAATTGGTAAACACGTGGTTTATCTCCACCAATTCGTCCAAAAATGACATCATCTTGTTCTAACTAAAGATAACTGTGCACCTCCTAAGGAAACACATCAAGATACTCCACACATCACCGACCTATCTCTAGCCACAACATCGCCTTCCCCCTCACAAGGAAGAGAACAACGAAAACACCTAACCGTCTTCCCTCAAGCATCACACCATTCTCAAACAGTTGGACAATCCAACGCTGCACTCCCTCATGCGACAACATGATATCCAATCCCTCAACCAATGGAATATCCAAGAGAATCAAATACTTCTCCCCCACTTGTTTCATTCCCAACCTACAAATGGAAAACAAAACAAGCACCAACAGTGTTTTCACACACATGTCGCATACTAGGGAACAACATAATTAGACAACCTGGCCGGACGGACCGACCTGCTCTGATACCACTTTGTAACACCCTAAATTCCCCCGAATAATTTAATCGAAAAATCAGAGTAAAATGAAACAACTCGGAATAAAAGGGTATTACTTTCACAAGAACTTCCTCACAAATAAGACATGTAACATATAATAAAAATTAATGCAACTTTAATCCAAAAATCATCTTTATTACACAGCGGAAATTCTTCATTGTGATCAACAAGGTATAACGGTTCCAATTAATAAAAATATTAGTTTTCAAAAATGTAAAGGCAACTGTAGTTCCTTAATAAAACAAAATCATGCATAAAGCGTTCCCGACTCCCAATGTTACATATCAGAGCAGACTCCAAACTAAAGTGAAGCACCTCGTCTTCACCGACCACGACTTCCACACTACTCCTGATTATCTACACGTTACCCACGTGGAGGCAACATTCAAACAGAAGGATGAGATTTTCAAATCAAACAAAAGAGAAAGATGATATAAATATAAGAGCATAAATTATCAAGTATATCACCCACAACACCACTTCCAACACAGTTTGCACAATTCAACATAACACAGATAATCAATCCAATCACAATGCAACTCAACTATCAAAAGGAATACAAAGAGACAGCATCTAGACTCAATGCATGTGGTACCATTTTCGATCCCTGTTTCATGATCACAATTCCCGTCGGAACGTTAATTAGTCGCTCACACCCCACATGGACACACGACAATCTTGATTGCTCACACCCCACATGGGCACACAATCACCCCAACAACAACAACAACGATTCCATCAAGGAATCCGGATAAACGCTCACACCCCACACGGGCACACGTCATCCCTCAACTCATGCATATGCTGATGCACCTTCAACGACAACATGCAACAACAACTAAATGCATACATATAGCATTTCATCCCACATCAAATCACCATCATACAACGACCAACAATTATGCATCCAAACATACATCATCATATTTCCTCAACAACTACACATATGTGCACATTTAAACTATGCACTTCACATTCCATCATATCATTGCACCAACGAAACACCTACACATACATCGCTTATAACTCATCAAATCATACCTACCATATAACGTGCTGTAACAACTCAACGTCATCATTATATTACCACATAAGTAACAGCTAGTGCATTTACAAGTTAAGTCACAACAACTCGACAACAACATCATGCAACTTCATAAGCAACAACTATTGCATTTATCAGTTAAGTCACAACACACCATACCAAAACTAGTCAACAATATCATCACACATTATTATAAGCAACAACGATTACACTCACATGGTATGCTACAATAACTCCTCAACAATATCACGTAACATCATAAGCAACAATCACAATACACATTCCTACGACTAACTCCCACATTTCACTCTATCACATCAACATCAACACAACAAGCATATAACACCTCCATACATGCTTTCCATACAACAGCAACAACACAGCATTAATATAATATAAAACATATATTTTTCATGAATTTCCAATTAATAAAAAAATGACTTTTTTCACTCCAGGTTGCGCTAAGCGCGCTTGCTACTGCCCCGAAGGGGGCAATTTTCCTCAGGCCGGGCTAAGCGCCCTCTGCGATTTCTGCAATCCAAACCCTGCTATAACAGCCACTTCTCACCTGCGATCCTGCACTCCTAAACTAGTTTTTAACTCAGATTTTTCACAGATTATGCCATTATAACCTATACCTAACATATGCGTTTCAACCAAACAATCAAAACACAACAATTGCATCAATTTTAATCCCTTAATCATGGATTCTCCCAAAAACCCCAATCACCATTCTCATGGATTCAACCTAATAATTTCTACCCAAATACATACATCATCAATCCCTTAAGAGATTAAAGAACCCCACCCTTACCTTGTATCGATGAGCTTTCCTCTTCTCCAATGGGTTCTTCCTCTCTTCTTGCTCTAGCCTCTTTTCACCTCTTTTCTTTCTTCTCTCCTTTTACGTAGAATGAATCTAACTTCTCATTCCCTAACTCCTTACATAACCCCCAACTATGGTTTACCTCATTTGCCCTTACTCATCCTCCTACGATTACTACAATGTCCTTCACACCACTACACATCTGATTATCTCATTATATTATTATTAATAATTTTGATCCATATTATACAATAATAATAATGATAATAATAATAATAATTCACATTACTCATATAATTCCACTAATATCCAACTCTACACCATTCTAATTAATTAAAAATAGATTAGTTAATCTTACACTCTACACCACCAATTCTCTATGCTTTTAGTCACACACCCCTACTAACCCCAAGACTTATCCTTAGGGTCACTACCCCTACCACGGGTACTTAAACAAAATTAAAGCACACCAAAACCACATTCAAACACAACAACTCATAATTATATTCGCAACTAATAATTAAATAAAAACAGGGTGTTACAACTCTCCCCCACTTAGAATATTTTCGTCCTAAAAAATTCACCTGATGCGAACTACCCCGGATACGTCCTCGTATCCGACTAGTCAATTCCCATGCCATGAAGGCAACACCGCGGTTAACACAAAAACAACAAACTACCATATTAACGATAACAACAACAAGATGCAAAGCCCACGCAATGCACTCGACGACCAACTCAAGACACAAGGAATACCCAAGTTAAGAGCACACAGGTTCACTATGAACCAGAACACAACACGATCGTTACCATCACCATAGGCAACACTCCCCTAATTCCCCATCATAGGAATTAGCTACTCGCACTCGAACCGTCACCATAGGTAACGAGGCAACAACAAGGATAAAAATACAAAAGTCCATAACACAACCTCAATGTAACCAAACTACCAACATCGTTGTTACACACGTACGAACAAACTGCACTACACCATGCTTTCGCTGCGCACTCGAATTACTTGCAACTATCAAATCTACCAAGTTCACATCCAACGTCCGACCATCAAAGCAGACATAAGAAACGACTTTCGACTTAATTCATCGAGAATTCCGACCAAACAGGTATTCTAAAATCTTGTGATTACTAAACACTTCGGACCTAGATTCATACAAATAATACCTCCGGATACCCAACACAATTACAACCTCAGCCAATTCCAAATCTTAAATAGGATAGATACTTTCATGAATCTCCAACTATCGTAAAACATAGGCTACAACTTCACCATCTTATATTATCACACTATCTAAGCTCATCTTAAACACATAACAGCATCCCATCACCATAACCGCATAAGGATACATATCTCCAATTAATTTCGACAAGAAAAATCACCTTTTCCACTCCCAGACCGCGCTGGGCGCGCTCAATGGCACTAAACGCCCTTCGCGATTCCTGCTACAAAACTTCATGATAATAACCAACTAAGTCCAAGAATATTATACTCCCCTTAACCCACTTCATAGCTTCCTCATTGTAGAACTACATCTACTTTGGATGGATCCACAACAATACCCTCATCTGAATTAACACAACCAAGTAAACTCATCTCTACTAACCAAAAATCACACTTTGATAACTTAACATATAACTGCATATCTTTCAATACTTGTAACTCAATTCTCAAATACTCTACACGTCCTTCTTTCGATTTTATAATAGATCAGAACATCCACAACGAACACCAGTTCTGACTTATCCAAATAAGTATGGAAGATGCAATTCATACTCTCTACATACACTTCAAGACATACTAGCCACTACCATCCTCTACCCGACATCCTTGGTCAAATTATGGTCTCACATTTCCATTTACTCCCTCACTAGATCATCTTTCCAATGCTTCAAGTCTCATGTCTACCGGATTCTCGATTCATCTCAAATCAAAACTCAAGCTACCCCGGACACAACTGTGAGTTTCCATACTACTAACCGATCCACACGCAACCTCATGTTGTAATCCTTTTCTTTACTAATAATAATAAGGCTCTCCACGGTGACACCCTTGGCATATCTTTACTCAGCACGTTGTTCTCTGCTTCTGATAAGTAATTATCAACATCCTCTGATCAACATACAAAAGCCTCGAATCCGCCTCACCTTCAGATATAGGAATCTGCATCGACTAATCAAACAATCCACAAGCACTTGGCTCGACTTCAAACAATTCAATGTACATACTATACCAGTTGGCAAGATACGTCTATCTCATCCAACATGATTCTATCTACTATCAACAAGAGATTAAGGGTGATCAGTTCCTCAATTTGTTAATAGACAGCCGGTAACCATAACGGTGGCATAAATCGTCATTACCCAACTACAATATCGTCCTTTACTTCGTGCCCAAAGTTACCTAAGCATAATGCTCCACTCTCTCTCTAAGGCTTACAACCGTTTTCTTAATTTCCTTCTTTTCAACTTCGTCAATGATACATAAACGTCCAAAATCCATTACACATTCTCCTATACACGCTTGTAGCGCAACCGAATTATTAATTATTCTGCAAACACCGGAATGCTACTACATCTAGTACAATCTACATCAGTCAGCTCTTAAGGAAACCTTTATCCAAGTAGAGGACTTTAACAATACTAATAAATCCTTCATCCTTTCTTTAATTTCACAATCTCGATGATCCATATAGTTTCACATTTAGTCTCATCCTAATCACAATCTTAACAGCACCATCTCATCATCTGGTTAGTGATAGAAACTCTCCAAAATCTTCCTGACACGTGTCGACACTCTGTCATCAATGACACACAATCCACTTTACTATTTAACCTCCACCCTTCCTCAAAATTTATCCACTATACTCATTCTCAATTGGCATACGCCGCATCTCCATGTGTTTCTCTGAGGTCCTCACCTTCGTCCTGTTACCAAACATCTTATACCTGACCTCATCTTACCCACTTTCAGCAAGACTCACTCAACTTCAAACGCAATTATCTCCTTCAATACGGACCTTTTTGATACAAAATTATATGCCCAAATGAAGGGAATTTCCTGTAAATTCTAGAAATTCAAGAATCGCTTAAATCCGAGTTACGAGTAAAAGTTATCACTTGTTTTGTGAAGACTGTTCCATAAGTGCGAAAATGAAGATTGGAAAGGGTGAACATGAGTTCCACATTTTTCTCTTACTTCCAAGATCCTCCAACTATCCTCAGTTTTCATCCAAATCCGAAGGTAATCCGACTTCAATTCCATTATACCGAAAACACACTAGCCCACTAGTTGGTCCATCAAATCATCAATCCCGTTGAAATGGATATTTATTCTCAACCGTCGGTAACCCACACACCATTTCGTACTACCTTCTTCCTTCTTAACTAATAACACCGGAGCTACACTTGTCTCAATAACACACTACACCACTCATTTAAATAATTGGTAAACACGTGGTTTATCTCCACCAATTCTTCCAAAAATGACATCATCTTGTTCTAACTAAACATAATTGTGCACCTCCTAAGGAAACACGTCAAGATACTCCACACATCACCGGCCTATCTCTAGCCACAACATCGCCTTCCCCCTCACAAGGAAGAGAACAACGAAAACACCTAACCGTCTTCCCTTAAGGATTACACCATTCTCAAACAGTTGGACAATCCAACGCTGCACTCCCTCATGCGACAACATGATATCCAATCCCTCAACCAATGGAATATCCAAGAGAATCAAATACTTCTCCCCCGCTTGTTTCATTCCCAACCTACAAATGGAAAACAAAACAAGCACCGACAGTGTTTTCACACACATGTCGCATACTAGGGAACAACATAATTAGACAACCTGGCCGGACGGACCGACCTGCTCTGATACCACTTTGTAACACCCTAAATTCCCCCGAATAATTTAATCAAAAAATCAGAGTAAAATGAAACAACTCTGAATAAAAGGGTATTACTTTCACAAGAACTTCCTCACAAATAAGACATGTAACATATAATAAATATTAATGCAACTTTAATCCAAAAATCATCTTTATTACACAGCGAAAATTCTTCATTGTGATCAACAAGGTATAACGGTTCCAATTAATAAAAATATTAGTTTTCAAAAATGTAAAGGCAACTGTAGTTCTTTAATAAAGCAAAATCATGCATAAAGTGTTCCCGACTCCCAATGTTACATATCAGAGCAGACTTCAAACTAAAGTGAAGCACCTCGTCTTCACCGACCACGACTTCCACACTACTCCTAATTATCTACACGTTACCCACGTGGAGGCAACATTCAAACAGAAGGGTGAGATTCTCAAATCAAACAAAAGAGAAAGATGATATAAATATAAGAGCATAAATTATCAAGTATATCAACCACAACACCACTTCCAACACAGTTTGCACAATTCAACATAACACAGATAATCAATCCAATCACAATGCAACTCAACTATCAAAAGGAATACAAAGAGACACCAACTAGACTCAATGCATGTGGTACCATTTTCGATCCCTGTTTCATGATCACAATTCCCCTCGGAACGTTAATTAGTCGCTCACACCCCACATGGGCACATGACAATCGTGATTGCTCACACCCCACATGGGCACACAATCACCCCAACAACAACAACAACGATTCCATCAAGGAATCCGGATAAACGCTCACACCCCACATGGGCACACGTCATCCCTCAACTCATGCATATGCTGATGCACCTTCAACGACAACATGCAACAACAACTAAATGCATACATATAGCATTTCATCCCACATCACATCACCATCATACAACGACCAACAATTATGCATCCAAACATACATCATCATATTTCCTCAACAACTACACATATGTGCACATTTAAACTATGCACTTCACATTCCATCATATCATTGCACCAACGAAACACCTACACATACATCGCATATAACTCATCAAATCATACCTACCACATAACGTGCTGTAACAACTCAACATCATCATCATATTACCACATAAGTAACAGCTAGTGCATTTACAAGTTAAGTCACAACAACTCGACAACAACATCATGCAACTTCATAAGCAACAACTATTGCATTTATCAGTTAAGTCACAACACACCATACCAAAACTAGTCAACAATATCATCACACATTATTATAAGCAACAACGATTACACTCACATGGTATGCTACAATAACTCCTCAACAACATCACGTAACATCATAAGAAACAATCACAATACACATTCCTACGACTAACTCCCACATTTCACTCTATCACATCAACATCAACACAACAAGCATATAACACCTCCATACATGTTTTCCATACAACAGCAACAACACAGCATTAATATAATATAAAACATATATTTTTCATGAATTTCCAATTAATAAAAAAATGAATTTTTTCACTCCAGGTTGCGCTAAGCGCGCTTGCTACTGCCCCGAAGGGGGCAATTTTCCTCAGGCCGGGCTAAGCGCCCTCTGCGATTTCTGCAATCCAAACCCTGCGATAACAGCCACTTCTCACCTGCGATCCTACACTCCTAAACTAGTTTTTGACTCAGATTTTTCACAGATTATGCCATTATAACCTATACCTAACATATGCGTTTCAACCAAACAATCAAAACACAACAATTGCATCAATTTTAATCCCTTAATCATGGATTCTCCCTAAAACCCCAATCACCATTCTCATGGATTCAACCTAATAATTTCTACCCAAATACATACATCATCAATCCCTTAAGAGATTAAAGAACCCCACCCTTATCTTGTATCGATGAGTTTTCCTCTTCTCCAATGGGTTCTTCCTCTCTTCTTGCTCTAGCCTCTTTTCACCTCTTTTCCTTCTTCTCTCCTTTTACGTAGAATGAATCTAACTTCTCATTCCCTAACTCCTTACATAACCCCCAACTATGGTTTACCTCATTTGCCCTTACTCATCCTCCTACGATTACTACAATGTCCTTCACACCTCTACACATCTGATTATCTCATTATATTATTATTAATAATTTTGATCCATATTATACAATAATAATAATGATAATAATAATAATAATTCACATTACTCACATAATTCCACTAATATCCAACTTTACACCATTCTAATTAATTAAAAATAGATTAGTTAATCTTACACTCTACACCACCAATTCTCTATGCTTTTAGTCACACACCCCTACTAACCCCAAGACTTATCCTTAGGGTCACTACCCCTACCACGGGTACTTAAACAAAATTAAAGCACACCAAAACCACATTCAAACACAACAGCTCATAATTATATTCGTAACTAATAATTAAATAAAAACGGGGTGTTACAACTCTCCCCCACTTAGAATATTTTCGTCCTAAAAAATTCACCTGATGCGAACTACCCCGGATACGTCCTCGTATCCGACTTGTCAATTCCCATGCCATGAAGGCAACACCGCGGTTAACACAAAAACAACAAACTACCGTATTAACGATAATAACAACAAGATGCAAAGCCCACGCAATGCACTCGACGACCAACTCAAGACACAAGGAATACCCAAGTTAAGAGCACACAGGTTCACTATGAACCAAAACACAACACGATCGTTACCATCACCATAGGCAACACTCCCCTAATTCCCCATCATAGGAATTAGCTACTCGCACTTGAACCGTCGCCATAGGTAACGAGGCAACAACAAGGATAAAAATACAAAAATCCATAACACAACCTCAATGTAACCACACTACCAACATCGTTGTTACACACGTACGAACAAACTGCACTACACCATGCTTTCGCTGCGCACTCGAATTACTCGCAACTATCAAATCTACCAAGTTCACATCCAACGTCCGACCATCAAAGCAGACATAAGAAACGACTTTCGACTTAATTCATCGAGAATTCCGACCAAACAGGTATTCTAAAATCTTGTGATTACTAAACACTTCGGACCTAGATTCATACAAATAATACCTCCGGATACCCAATACAATTACAACCTCATCCAATTCCAAATCTTAAATAGGATAGATACTTTCATGAATCTCCAACTATCGTAAAACATAGGCTACAACTTCACCATCTTATATTATCACACTGTCTAAGCTCATCTTAAACACATAACAGCATCCCAACACCATAACTGCATAAGGATACATATCTCCAATTAATTTCGACAAGAAAAATCACCTTTTCCACTCCCAGACCGCGCTGGGTGCGCTCAACGGCACTAAACGCCCTTCGCGATTCCTGCTACAAAACTTCATGATAATAACCAACTTAGTCCAAGAATATTATACTCCCCTTAACCCACTTCATAGCTTCCTCATTGTAGAACTACATCTACTTTAGATGGATCCACAACAATACCCTCATCTGAATTAACACAACCAAGTAAACTCATCTCTACTAACCAAAAATCACACTTTGATAACTTAACATATAACTGCACATCTTTCAATACTTGTAACTCAATTCTCAAATACTCTACACGTCCTTCTTCCGATTTTATAATAGATCAGAACATCCACAACGAACACCAGTTCTGACTTATCCAAATAAGTATGGAAGATGCAATTCATACTCTCTACATACACTTCAAGACATACTAGCCACTACCATCCTCTACCCGACATCCTTGGTCAAATTATGGTCTCACATTTCCATTTACTCCCTCACTGGATCATCTTTCCAATGCTTCAAGTCTCATGTCTACCGGATTCTCGATTCATCTCAAATCAAAACTCAAGCTACCCCGGACACAACTGTGAGTTTCCATACTACTAACCGATCCACACGCAACCTCATGTTGTAATCCTTTTCTTTACTAATAATAATAAGGCTCTCCACGGCGACACCCTTGACATATCTTTAGTCAGCACGTTGTTCTCTGCTTCTGATAAGTAATTATCAACATCCTCTGATCAACATACAAAAGCCTCGAATCCGCCTCATCTTCAGATATAGGAATCTGCATCGACTAATCAAACAATCCACAAGCACTTAGCTCGACTTCAAACAATTCAATGTACATACTATACCAGTTGGCAAGATACGTCTATCTCATCCAACATGATTCCATCTACTATCAACAAGAGATTAAGGGTGATCAGTTCCTCAATTTGTTAATAGACAGCCGGTAACCATAACGGTGGCATAAATCGTCATTACCCAACTACAATATCGTCCTTTACTTCGTGCCCAAAATTACCTAAGCATAATGCTCCACTCTCTCTCTAAGGCTTACAACCGTTTTCTTAATTTCCTTCTTTTCAACTTCGTCAATGATACATAAACGTCCAAAATCCATTACACATTCTCTTATACACGCTTGTAGCGCAACCGAATTATTAATTATTCTGCAAACACCGGAATGCTACTACATCTAGTACAATCTACATCGGTCAGCTCTTAAGGAAACCTTTATCCAAGTAGAGGACTTTAACAATACTAATAAATCCTTCATCCTTTCTTTAATTTCACAATCTCGATGATCCATATAGTTTCACATTTAGTCTCATCCTAATCACAATCTTAACAGCACCATCTCATCATCTGGTTAGTGATAGAAACTCTCCAAAATCTTCCTGACACGTGTCGACACTCTGTCATCAATGACACACAATCCACTTTACTATTTAACCTCCTCCCTTCCTCAAAATTTATCCACTATACTCATTCTCAATTGGCATACGCCGCATCTCCATGTGTTTCTCTGAGGTCCTCACCTTCGTCCTGTTACCAAACATCTTATACCTGACCTCATCTTACCCACTTTCAGCAAGACTCACTCAACTTCAAACGCAATTATCTCCTTCAATACACACCTTTTTGATACAAAATTATATGCCCAAATGAAGGGAATTTCCTGTAAATTCTAGAAATTCAAGAATCGCTTAAATCCGAGTTACGAGTAAAAGTTATCACTTGTTTTGTGAAGACTGTTCCATAAGTGCGAAAATGAAGATTGGAAAGGGTGAACATGAGTTCCACATTTTTCTCTTACTTCCAAGATCCTCCAACTATCCTCACTTTTCATCCAAATCCGAAGGTAATCCGACTTCAATTCCATTATACCGAAAACACACTAGCCCACTAGTTGGTCCATCAAATCATCAATCCCGTTGAAATGGATATTTATTCTCAACCGTCGGTAACCCACACACCATTTCGTACTACCTTCTTCCTTCTTAACTAATAACACCGGAGCTACACTTGTCTCAACAACACACTACACCACTCATTTAAATAATTGGTAAACACATGGTTTATCTCCACCAATTCGTCCAAAAATGACATCATCTTGTTCTAACTAAAGATAACTGTGCACCTCCTAAGGAAACACGTCAAGATACTCCACACATCACCGGCCTATCTCCAGCCACAACATCGCCTTCCCCCTCACAAGGAAGAGAACAACGAAAACACCTAACCGTCTTCCCTCAAGGATCACACCATTCTCAAACAGTTGGACAATCCAACGTTGCACTCCCTCATGCGACAACATGATATCCAATCCCTCAACCAATGGAATATCCAAGAGAATCAAATAATTCTCCCCCACTTGTTTCATTCCCAACCTACAAATGGAAAACAAAACAAGCACCGACAGTGTTTTCACACACATGTCGCATACTAGGGAACAACATAATTAGACAACCTGGCCGGACGGACCGACCTGCTCTGATACCACTTTATAACACCCTAAATTCCCTCGAATAATTTAATCGAAAAATCAGAGTAAAATGAAACAACTCGGAATAAAAGGGTATTACTTTCACAAGAACTTCCTCACAAATAAGACATGTAACATATAATAAATATTAATGCAACTTTAATCCAAAAATCATCTTTATTACACAACGGAAATTCTTCATTGTGATCAACAAGGTATAACGGTTCCAATTAATAAAAATATTAGTTTTCAAAAATGTAAAGGCAACTGTAGTTCTTTAATAAAGCAAAATCATGCATAAAGCGTTCCCGACTCCCAATGTTACATATCAGAGCAGACTCCAAACTAAAGTGAAGCACCTCGTCTTCACCGACCACGACTTCCACACTACTCCTGATTATCTGCACGTTACCCACGTGGAGGCAACATTCAAACAGAAGGGGTGAGATTCTCAAATCAAACAAAAGAGAAAGATGATATAAATTTAAGAGCCTAAATTATCAAGTATATCACCCACAACACCACTTCCAACACAGTTTGCACAATTCAACATAACACAGATAATCAATCCAATCACAATGCAACTCAACTATCAAAAGGAATACAAAGAGACACCAACTAGACTCAATGCATGTGGTACCATTTTTGATCCCTGTTTCATGATCACAATTCCCGTCGGAACGTTAATTAGTCGCTCACACCCCACATGGGCACACGACAATCGTGATTGCTCACACCCCACATGGGCACACAATCACCCCAACAACAACAACAACGATTCCATCAAGGAATCCAGATAAACGCTCACACCCCACATGGGCACACACCATCCCTCAACTCATGCATATGCTGATGCACCTTCAACGACAACATGCAACAACAACTAAATTCATACATATAGCATTTCATACCACATCACATCACCATCATACAACGACCAACAATTATGCATCCAAACATACATCATCATATTTCCTCAACAACTACACATATGTGCACATTTAAACTATGCATTTCACATTCCATCATATCATTGCACCAACGAAACACCTACACATACATCGCATATAACTCATCAAAGCATGCCTACCACATAACGTGTCGTAACAACTCAACATCATCATCATATTACCACATAAGTAACAGCTAGTGCATTTACAAGTTACGTCACAACAACTCGAAAACAACATCATGCAACTTCATAAACAATAACTATTGCATTTATCAGTTAAGTCACAACACACCATACCAAAACTAGTCAATAATATCATGACACATTATAATAAGCAACAACGATTACACTCACATGGTATGCTACAATAACTCCTCAACAACATCACGCAACATCATAAGCAACAATCAAAACACACATTCCTACGACTAACTCCCACATTTCACATTATCATATCAACATCAACACAACAAGCATATAACACCTCCATACATGCTTTCCATACAACAGCAACAACACAGCATTATTATAATATAAAACATATATTTTTCATGAATTTCCAATTAATAAAAAAATGACATTTTTCACTCCAGATCGCGCTAAGCGGGCCCCACCCACGCTAAGCACGCTCGCTACTTCCCCGAAGGGGGCAATTTTCCTCAGGCCGCGCTAAGCGCGCCCAACCGCGCTAAGCGCCCTCTGAAATTTCTGTAATCCAAACCCTACGATAACAGCCACTTCTCACCTGCGATCATGCACTCCTAAACTAGTTTTTGACTCAGATTTTTCACAGATTATGCCATTATAACCTATACCTAACATATGTGTTTCAACCAAACAATCGAAACACAACAATTGCACCAATTTCAATCCCTTAATCATGGATTCTCCCAAAAACCCCCAATCACCAACAATCACCATTCTCATGGATTCAACCTAATAATTTCTACCCAAATACATACATCATCAATCCCTTAAGAGATTAAAGAACCCTACCCTTACCTTGTATCGATGAGCTTTCCTCTTCTCCAATGGGTTCTTCCTCTCTTCTTGCTCTAGCCTCCTTTCACCTTTTTTCCTTCTTCTCTCCTTTTACGTAGAATGAATCTAACTTCTCATTCCCTAACTCCTTACATAACCCGCAACTATGGTTTACCTCATTTGCCCTCACTCATCCTCCTACGATTACCACAATGTCATTCACACCTCTACACATCTGATTATCTCATTATATTATTATTAATAATTTTGATCCATATTATCCAATAATAATAATAATAATTCACATTACTCACATAATTCCACTAATATCCAACTTTACACCATTCTAATTAATTAAAAATAGATTAGTTAATCTTACACTCTACACCACCAATTCTCTATGCTTTTAGTCACACACCCCTACTAACCCCAAGACTTATCCTTAAGGTCACTACCCCTACCACGGGTACTTAAACGAAATTAAAGCACACCAAAACCACAATCAAACACAACAACTCATTATTATTTTCGCAACTAATAATTAAATAAAAACGGGGCGTTACACTTGTGGCTGGTGGTAGAAATGAAACAGAGAAAAGGCAACAACTTGGAATATGATGGGCTCATTACATGTAATAGAGCTATAACTTGTAGGTTTTGTATTGGTTTTCTCAGCAAGTGGTCTTGTCCCACTCCTTGATCTACTATTTTCTGTCTGTCTCTATCTATCTATTAGCACTTTCACGTTTTGTTTTTCCATCATGTCATGGAGTGTCTCAAACTATTTTCCAGGGAAGCAAGGCTTTTCGAGTGTATGTTTTTGTTGGAACAACCATGGGTTTGTTCTTGCCTCTGGCTTATGTTTTGGGTGGATTTGGCAGAGAAGATAAACATATGTGAAATCTGCAAGTCCACACTTGTTTTTTTTATCTCTTTTCAAATACTCACTGAAAATATAATAAATGGGTTGTCAATGTTTTCACCTCCTGTGAGAGCTTTGGTTCCATTTATGAATGTGACATGTTTTTGAAACTTTGATGTATTCAAGTATGTGTATATTGGAAATGAATTGCAGTTTTTGTGCATGTACATGACAAGGCATGGTTTTGGTTTATGAGGGTTCTGGCTGTGGCTAATCTTGTTTATTTCTCCATCAATCTCTATGGATTCTTGATTCCAAGGTTCCTTCCTAGAGCTTTCAAGAGGTATTTCAAAGAGAGGGGAGAGAGATATATGCTAAGGCTGCTGAGACAAACCACATGTACCTAAGAGGAAGACAACAAGTTTATGTCTTTAATTTGTTCAACATCTCTTGCTATGTTAAATAGCTTAGCACTTTTCTTTCCCTTGAAAACTAAGGTTGTGTCTATGATATATATGCATAAATGACAAATAGATAGCTTAGCACTTCTATGTTTGTGAAACTTTAAGAGTGTTAGATGTAATTCAGGTTTTGTCGAAGAGTCGAAGGACATATAGGTTTGGCGAAGTCGAAATGTTGTAGTTGTAGTGTTGTAAGTCAACTGTATTCGACAGAGTCGAATATAGCTGATAAAGATTTCAGTCGATATGTTAGTTTGTGGGCCTGGGCTTTGATAGCCTATCTAAAGGGTCTTTTACTTTGTATTTTTGTACAACAGCTTCATAATAAAATTTTACAGAGTTTCAAACCCTAATCTCTTCTTATTTTCTTCTCTCTCTTCCTCCTTCTTCTTTCTCTCAAACATTCATCTTTCTTGGAACCCAGTTCCAACAATTAGTATCAACGAGCCCGGTTACGATTCAGAGAGAATCTAATGGCAAACGGAACAACAATGTCCACACAATTCCCAGCGAATCTACCGGTTTTCAAAGGGGAAAACTACCAACGGTGGGTGGCGCAGATGAGGGTTATCTTCAGATTTCAAGATGTGGTTGAAATCGTGAATGATAGTGTAACAGAATTGGGGGAAAATGCTACTGATGAACAGAAAGCTGCGTACAAGGATCAAAGGAAGAAAGATGGTAAAGCGTTGTTCTTGATTCACCAGTGTGTGGATCCGAATGTGTTTGAGAAAATTATTGAAGAGGAATCTGCAAAAGGAGCGTGGGACAAGTTAAAGAACTTGTATGGAGGTGATGAGAAACTAAAGAGGGTGAAGCTGCAAACCTTGAGAAAGCAATACGAAATGATTCAAATGAAGGAAGATGAATCAGTTTCAGAGTTCTTTTCAAGATTGGTGATGCTGACGAACCAGATGAAGTCTTGTGGAGAAACAATCACAGATTTGCAGAAGATTGAGAAGGTACTAAGATCTCTGACTGCAATTTTTGATTACATTGTAGTGTCAATTGAAGAGTCCAAGAATCTCGCTGAGATGAAGGTTAAAGAGCTATAGGCTTCGTTAGAAGCTCATGAGATGAGATTGAAGCAAAGAGATTCAAAAAGAGAAAAGGTATCGGACCAAGCACTACAAGCGAAACTCACCAAGAAATCTGGGAAGGCGAAGCAGGGAAGGAATCTTGCTAGTGATGAGAAGTCAAGCAAGAGTTCAAAGAATCATGATGATTCAAAGAAAGTCATGGGCAACAAGTATTCTGGGAAGAAAGTTGACATGAAAGACGTGCAGTGTTACAATTGTCAAAGTTTTGGTCATTATGCTCGAGACTGTCGAAAGAAGAAGGAAGCACGAGCAAAAGAAAGTGACAAAGCGCAGTATTCACAGGCAGAAGATAGTGATTCTAAAGGTGTGCTACTAATGGCAGACAGTCAGTCGAATGATGATGAAACAAATTTGTGGTACCTTGATTCAGGTTGCAGCAACCACATGACTGGTAATAAGAACTGGTTCACGAAGCTTGATGAATCAGTTAAGAAGGTGATAAAGTTTGCAGATGGTAGACATGTCACATCAGGTGGAAGAGGAAACATATCTGTAATGAAGAGAGATGGTAGAAAATCCAGCATTACTGATGTGTTGTATGTGCCTTCTATGACAAGTAACTTGATAAGTATAGGTCAATTACTTGCCAAAGGACATAATATGAAGTTGGAGAATAATCAAATGAAGGTGTATCATGCTGATGGTAGGTTGATACTGAAAGCGCCATTGGCTGATAACAAGACTTTTAAAGTTCAGATTAACATGATTAATCATGAATGTCTTGCGTCAACTACAGAAGAGGAAAAGAATTGGCTATGGCATCATAGATATGGGCATCTAAACTTCAGGAGTTTGGGTATGCTGAATCAGAGGAAGATGGTGTATGGTTTACCTCAGGTGAAGGAACCAAATCATGTGTGTGAAGAATGCTGCAAAGCAAAGCAGGCTAGAAAAGCATTCAAACATGATCTGCCAATTAAGTTGAAAGGAAAGTTGGAACTTGTTCATTCTGACGTATGTGGACCTTTTGAAGTTAGGTCGAATAGTGGAAAGCATTACTTCTTAACTTTCATTGATGAATTCACCAGATATATGTGGATTTATGTGATCGAAAGTAAAAGTGAAGTATTCACAAAGTTTAAGAAGTTTAAGTTGCTTGTCGAAAAGCAAAGTGGCTGCAAGCTAAAGAAACTGAGAACTAATGGTGGTGGTGAATATATCTCTCGAGATTTTGCTAGATTTTGTGAAGAGGAAGGTATAGAGCATGAGGTTATTGCACCCAATACACGTCAACATAATGGGATAGCTGAGAGAAAGAATAGAAGTATACTGAATATGACGAGAAGTATGTTGAAGGCTAAAGAGGTGCCAAAGAGATTTTGGGCTGAAGCAGCTTTGACAGCAGTATACATTCTGAATAGATGTCCAACGAAGAAGTTAGTCGAGAAGACTCCTTATGAAGCTTGGACAGGTGAGAAGCCAAATGTAAGTCATTTTAGAGTTTTTGGATCAATATGTTTCAGGTATGTTCCTGAGCAACTAAGAACAAAACTAGATGATCGAAGTCAAACCATGGTGCTCATAGGTTATCATTCGACTGGTGCATATAGACTATATTCACCAGAAGATGATAAATTTGTGATCAGTCGAGATGTTCTGGTAGATGAAAATCAAAATTGGGAGTGAAGTCATGGGTCAGTTCGACAGGATACTGGTCGACAGATGGAAGAGACAGTTCCGACGGTGTTTGAAGAAGACCAACAAACTGAGGCCACGATAAGTCAAAATGAAGAACCTCCTGAGCAGAATGTCAGAAGATCAACTAGAACAAGAGTTGAGTCGACAAGGTTAGCTGGATATGAGAGATTTCCAGATAATGCAATCGATGCAGATGGTGACTTAATAGAAGAAGCAATGATGATGGCTGAAGCAGAACCAATTAACTTGGATGGAGCCATGAATAATTCGAATAGGTGTGAAGCCATGAAGGAGGAACTCAGGGAAATTGAAAAGAACAATACCTGGGAACTTGTCGAAAAAGCCAGCAAGAAGCCTATTGATGTGAAATGGGTTTACAAGCTGAAACGAAGGCCAAATGGTGAAATTGCCAAGGATAAGGCAAGACTAGTGGCAAGAGGATTTCTGCAGAAACCTGCCTGGTATTGATTTCGACGAAGTCTATGCGCCAGTGGCTAGGTTGGAAACAATCAGGATTGTTGTTTCGACAGCAGCATATAGAGGACGGAAGATACATCAGTTGGATGTAAAATCAGCATTTTTTAATGGACCTTTGGAGGAAGAAGTATATGTCAGTCAACCACCAGGATTTGAGGTCAAAGGGCAGGAGTCGAAGGTGTATAGATTGAGGAAGGCTCTCTATGGATTGAAGCAAGCCCCAAGGGCTTGGAACAAAAGAATAGATAGCTTCCTAATCGAAGCAGGTTTCACAAAGTGTGTGTTTGAGCATGGAGTTTATATAAATGATGTTGACAATGATAGTCGAATCATTTTATGCCTGTACGTTGATGATTTGCTAATTACAGGTGCAAATGAAGCTGAGATAAGAAAAGTTAAGTCGAAGTTAATGCAAGAGTTCGAAATGTCCGACCTAGGGAATTTGTCATATTTCTTAGGGATGGAATTCAAAGACACAGCTGAAGGTGTGTTCCTGCACCAGAAGAAGTATGCTCAAGACATCTTGAAGAGGTTCAAGATGACTGACTGTAAAGCTGCAACAACTCCATTGGAAACAGGAGCAAACTTGAAGAAGGTAACTGATGATGAGTTTGTAAGTTCGACACTGTACAAACAAATTATTGGATCCTTGAGGTATCTTTGCAATACAAGACTGGAAATTTGTCAAAGTGTCGGATTGTTAAGTCGATTTATGGAGAAACCCTAAGAATGTCATCTTAAGGGTACGATTGATCATGGTGTGTTAATGCCATGTCGAAATAGGTCCAAGTCGAAAGATGTGGAGGTATATGGTTATACTGATTCAGATTTCAGTGGAGACCAAGATGAGAAGAAAAGTACTGCAGGCTATATTTTCATGATCGAAGGAGCTCCAATCTCTTAGAGTTTGAGAAAACAAAGCATTGTGGCTTTGTCATCATGTGAAGCTGAGTATGTAGCTGCATCGTATGCAGCATGTCAGGCAGCATGGATAGATATGTTGCTCGAAGAACTCAAGATCAAGGAACCTGGGAAGATGAAATTGTTCGTAGACAACAAGTCAGCTATTGATCTTGTCAATCATCCTATGTGTCATGGTCGAAGTAAGTACATAGAAAGAATGTATCATTTTCTCAGGGATCAAGTGAACAGAGGGAAGCTGGATCTTGAATATTGCAAGACTGAAGTTCAACTAGCTGACATACTTACCAAACCTTTGAAGAAAATCAGATTCGACGAGTTAAAGAAGAGCATTGGGATGAGAAGTCTCGAAAACATGAATTAGGTGGTGTGTTAGATGTAATTCAGGTTTTGTCGAAGAGTCGAAGGACATATAGGTTTGGCGAAGTCGAAATGTTGTAGTTGTAGTGTTGTAAGTCAGTTGTATTCGACAGAGTCGAATATAGCTGATAAAGATTTCAGTCGAAATGTTAGTTTATGGGCCTGGGCTTTGATAGCCTATATAAAGGGTCTTTTACTTTGTATTTTTGTACAACAGCTTCATAATAAAATTTTACAGAGTTTCAAACCCTAATCTCTTCTTGTTTTCTTCTCTCTCTTCCTCCTTCTTCTTTCTCTCAAACATTCATCTTTCTTGGAACCCAGATCCAACAAAGAGTAGCATATATTGATATTATTAACTGTTACGTTAACGATTTTCTTTTGCTTTGGATACACGTGCAAAACTATGGATATTAAACTTAAGCAACAATGGATATACAAAATTGATAGTGGACATTCTATCTCTACTTTCCAAACAACAAGAATAATTAGATTTCATTTTTATTGTGAAATCATGATTTATACAAATTGATTGACAACATTAAGCATATTGATAGCTTTAGATTTAGAAAGCATCATGATTTGCATTGTGATTTATTTTACTTAGATTTGGAAATTGTTGAAGTTTATTTCTTTATATAGGGATTGAATGGCTACATTGAAATTAATCCAGCAATAGTACCTATTTTTTCCAATGCTATGTGAAGTCCCACATTGATTTTTTTAATAACAATCTTAGTGTTTATATATCAAACACACACCAACCTAATAGAATTGAAAATGGGCTCTAGGTATATAGACCATGAGTCCAATGTATTTAATGTATATTTTGTATAATATATTTCTTAATTTAAAAACAAAATGAAAATAAAAAAAAAGTAATTAAACATCAAATTTATAATTCATAATAAAAAATTAATATATAATATTTAAAAAACAAAACGAAAAAAAAAATTAATACCAAAACCAAAATTTAAAAAAATAATAATTCAAAATTAATATAGGCCACATGTACAGATTCCCTCGTCCAGTCAGCAGATTCCCTCATCCAGTCAACAACAGGGGGGAGTGAAAATAAAATCTTAGTTGGGTGAGGGGGAGATAAAAAAAATACTTCAGGGGGTAAAACCAAAACCCCCTACATTGGCAAGGGGTTATTCCTTATTATTATTATTATTATTATTATTATTATTATTATTATAAATTGATGTAGCTAAAGGTATGATATCATAACATGTTTTGTTCAAATATATTTCTATCATTAGAATCTAATATTGGATTGCATCATGGATGTGGTTATATACCATGTTAAAGCACTAAAGCATAACAATGCAAAGGAAAAGGGGATTTTCCAGTTCTATAAAAAAAGTATTGTACCTTAAATAATAAAGATCCATAATGTATGATTTACATTTCTTCTTAAAATATGTTGATGCTTGTGATGTCAATAGAATTGAATGAAAATATTATTTATTAGTACAAATTTGGTAGCATTTAAATCAACAAATTTGCACACATTTGATTGTCATTTAAATTAGTAGATTCAACATTATTCTGTAATTATGTATTGATTAAATAGTCTAGAGTATATAAAAATTACAAATTGTATTAACACTATATAACAGAGAATAGTACAACAGAAGAAGACATAGTTTTCCTTCTTCATTTTCTGCATTTAATATGTTATCACTTTGGGTTTTGATCCAACCCAAGTTTTCTTGTTCTCGATCCCTTGTTCCATGCGTTTCCAAGTCCCTTCTTCTATCAGTCCCTCATTCCAGATGTACCGTCGCCTCCTCCCGATCATTTTCTGGTGGTTGATTTGGCATTTCAGCTACAAGTAGCCTCTTTACACCAGAGTACCCACATTCATTAACTACCGGAGAAAAATGGTTTTTCTGATCCTTTATCTTTGACAACAACTTTAGCATCTATTCATATTCCTTCTTCATATAAACATGCTATGGAGCATAAATATTGACAAAATGCTATAGAAGGTGAACTTTTGGCCTTCAAGGAAAATCAAACATGGGACGTTGTGCAATGTCATTCGTCTATTATGCCTCTCGGTTGTAAATTTGTGTTCAATAAAAAGCTTTGTATAGATCAATGGATCGCTACAAGGCTAGCTAGACTGGTTGCTTTTAATAATAAGCAAGAATTTTATTTAGACTATGAAGAGATATTTGCACCCGTGGACAAAATGACTACGGATAACTATTCTTCCCATTGTTGCATCTGAATCATGGCAAATTCACCACCTATATGTGTAAAAATGCCTTCCTTCATGGTGACCTCAAAGAAGTTTACATCAATCATCCTAATGGTATGCCCTTATAATCTAATTCTTTTTGAAAATTTAAGCATTCTTTTTATAAGATTAAACAAGGCGCCAAGAGTGTGGTTTGAAAAGTTTAAAACTACACTACTTGGATTTTCCTTTCTCCAAAGCAGCTACGATCCATCTCTCTTTCTACAAAAAATAAAAGGAATTATGATATTTGTTTATGTGGACGTTATTGTCATTACTGGCTCATATCAAGAGGGTGTCACTGTAACACCCTAAACCCCGGGACGATTAATAATAGAAAATCAGAGTAAAATAAAACATACAACGTTTAGGATGCCACATTCAACAAACACCTGCTCACGCATACGATATGTAACACATAAATATCATCAATAAACCATACTTAATTAATCTTCTCATTTAGCAGCGGAATTCTATCAAAATATAACATGTGTAATGCCACATAATCATCATCAAGCAAATAACGTGGTAACAAATAATAAAATAAATAACGACAAGCATTGCGAATCCCCAGTGTTACACATCAGAGCATACGCCGACATAATGAAATAAAAGAGAAGTCTCCATCTTCACTAACTTCGACTCCGCATTAATCCTGCTTATCTGCACGTTACCCACGTGGAGGTAACATTCAAACAGAAGGGGTGAGATTCTCAATCAACAAAAAAAATGCATAATATAAATATAAAAGCATTTAAACAATTACACGATTCATCCTATCATCGCCACATCAACGAAATCACACTCTTCCACATAAGCAGACAACCGTACAATTCACCATACAACATAACATAATGCAATGCAATAAGACCCACGACTTGACTCAATGCATGTGGTACCAATTCGATCCCTTTTTCATGATCACAATTCCCGTCGGAATTTCTATATCAGTCGCTCACACCCTACATGGGCACACGACATCCGTGATCGCTTACACCCCACATGGGCACATGATCACCTCAACAACAACACGATTCTATTTCAAAGAATCCCGATAAGATGCTAACACCCCACATGGGCACACGACTTATTGCACAACTTATGCAACATGGCATGCATACTACGACAACATACAAGACAAATAAATGCATATGACTATTAATGTGTCATTACATCATACTGCAATTATCCAACACGCAGCATATACCTGCCAACACATACAACAACAGCAATCCACAACCACAAAACGCATACACATAACCACATTCATCATTTCAACGTACAACACATAACACATACACGAAGACCCGACTATTGCATCGAATAGTTAGAATCCTGACATTGAAATTAATTTTATCAAAAAGTATTTGAAACCAGCTTTCCAACAATTCGAACGCGACTGAAACGGACATACGGATTAAATGTTATGAATTTTCGAAGTTTGATAAAATTCTGTCCGTAACAGCAACAAACAGTACTGTCATGCTCGCTGCGAGTTCGACTAGAGAACTTGCCAGCGAACAATTTCTCTTATACAAAAACCAGAGACTCACCTTTTCTCCTCTCCGTTCGCTACACATTCGCCCAGCGAACTGGAGTTCGCTAGGAGTTCGCCCAGCGAACCTGGGGCGAACTTCCCCACCACACATCCCAGAATTCCTCTCTTTTTTCCTTCATTCGCTGCCTTATTCGCTTAGAGAATCTGGGGCGAACATTCTCCCAGCAAACTTTTGTTCGCATTGCGAGCTACGCGATTCTGCAATTCTGCAGTTGCGATTTTAGCCTCATTCCTACCCAACCTTTCTCCGATTTTACTCCCAAATAGTCCCAAAAACATACATATAATCACAGATTACCAAACATACAATTAGGAATACATAGACCACAATTTAATCGATCAATTTTGTTAGACGATGGTTATGGATCTAGAAGGGGGTTGAATAGATCCCTTGAGTTTTACAGGCAAATGGTTTACAAAATTTGTTTTTAAAAATTGTTTAAACGAAAGCTACCACTGGATAGAACATCTACAACGAACCTTCTACCAAAAGGATCGGATATGCACGAAGATATCACGGATGAGTGCAGAGGAGAAAAATTTAGTTTTGAATATTACACATAAGATACGCAATCAACAAAATATCACTTGGTTGATGTATATTCCAATCCAATGAGGAAAAGTGATAAGCAATTTAAAGACAACAAGTTCGCATTTGCTTTGAAACAAATTATCAAACACCTAGTGTGCGAAAACACACTAAGTGCAGAATTTCAGTAACGAGTAATGTACAGTTGCTCCAAGATACAATTCAAGGAATTGTATCAGTTTAACAAAGCAATTTATCAGCTTACAATTACTCTACTACAGAAATTTCGATGACTTGCGACTTCACAGATTCGAACGAAATGAATTGTAAAAGAGTTAAGGAAAGAGAGAACAAACGCGATTTGTTTAGGCAGTTCCCCAATCGTCCTCGCTTTGGGTACGTCTGACCCCAAATCCACAAATGGAATTGAGATATATATATATATATATATATATATATATATATATATATATATATATATACTGTTGTTGCAAATTGTTTATTACAAGAGAAAACAATGAACATCCAAACCCTCGAACGTCTTTGATCGTTGATGCAGAATTTTCTCTTCCCTTGATTCAATACGAATCAAGTGCTCCGAATATGGTTGATCCAATTACCATCCCACGCTACTAAACCGAAAGAAACCACCGTTCTTTAGTTACCTTCACTCGGTCAATTGCGATCTACCAAGAATTCGAACCCAAACCTCCTTTCTACGATCCTCTGATTACAGCTACTAAACCAAACAATTGCGCCAATTTCCGGTTACCTTTGCCCAGCCGAATCCCTATAGAAAGAACACTTTGTGCAAAAACCCCCCAAAATCTATCTGATTCTTGGAGGACAAAACCAACTGGTTTTATTCAAGAAACACCTGCCAAACTCTCAACCCAGAAGATGAAGATTACACTTCCTAAATTCTGAACGTTATCACTTCGATCAATGGGCGACACAAACAAAGATGATTATGTGTGATTGTTTGTTTACACAGTGAAGAAGATGAAGATGAAGAGAGAAATGACATATATCTTTCACGTTTCTTGTTATAAAATAAAAAGGATGACCAAAACTATTTATATGAAAAATATGACCAACAAAAAAAATAATAGAAAAATAACAGAAAAGAAATTAAGTGAAAAAATGCAGAATCTGAGGTCATGCGTCGACCTCCAGCTTTCATGCGTCGACGCATAAGTGAATAATTTGGTGTCCACAAGTTTGTACGCTTTCCCGCGAGTTTTGGAGGTTAGCGCATAAAATTTGGGGTTAGCGCATGAACTGAAGGGTCAGCGCATGAAGTGCAAATTTTCAGGAAATTCAATTTTTCTGAGCATTTTTACCAGACCAATATCAAAGACACATACTAGACACAACTAAAACGATAGTGGACATTTATTATTGGAGAGAACAAGATCCTATGCATCTAGACATATGAACGATAATGGTTAGACGCTATATGCCCGACACGTGAAGTGATACCGCTCAAATTACAATCTAATATGTTTGTTGACATCATTAAAACAAGGTAGCTAAGAGAATATACCTCACATACTCCCCCTTTTTTATGATGGCAACACTTTCTGAGCTGTCACAAGATATGTAATTTGAGAGTGAACAAAGCTCCCCCTGTCTTTGACATCTGGTAAATAAGATTTCTGCTTGTTATTCTTCTCCCCCTTTGACAACATCAAAAAGATGAAAAGACAGTGGTCAAAATAATGCAGTATAATACGTATTGGATCATCATATATTTGCAACAAACACACATTAACATGTATCCACATATGATACCGCTAATGTAAAATTAGGAATGATTAAATACGGAACAAAAAAAATGAGCAAAACATTCACTCTGGAAGAGTTTAAACAAACGGAAGCACATGTCAAAGTTAAGCAAAAAAAAAAACCAGATCACAAAACATAAACGGAAACACAAATGAAGCATAATGCCCTAAGCTCTATGGTCTTCTCCCCCTAAAATGATGACCTCTTCCCCTATAATGTTAACTTGGTGGTGGAAGATCCTCAAGTTGAAGTTTGAGCTCAATCAAGGTGCTGTTGAGGTTACCAAGGCTGTTTGCTAAGTTTAGATTTTGTTGAGTTAAGTTGGCATCCATTTGATTGAACCGATTCATGGCTGCATTTGTGAAATTGTTGAAGTTGGTGACGTGAGAAGATAGTTGGTTAGACAGATTTGTGAACTGTTCCTGCTGAGTCATGTATCGAGTGTCCTGCAGTGCTTGGAATTCTTGATGTTGCAGAGACAACTCATTCAGCCTTGCTAGAATTTCTTCAGACGACTACTGATCATGCTAGAATGGTGGAGTTGGCGGAGCAGAATTTTCCGGTGGCTGCCATTCATAGTCTTCACCATAAGATGGAGGATCGTATGCATCACCAAGCACAGTCCAGTAGTTTTGTTGCCACTGACCCCAGCCCTGATTTTCAGAGGTCTCTTCAGGATGTTGGCCCATCCATGCCTCATTGTCCTCTTCCTGCATATCCACATTCTCTTGCATAACCACATCTTCTTGTACGACCACATTTTCATCATTAACCGCTTGATTTGCATTTCCAGGAATGCCTTCATCATCACTTGCTTCAAGATGAACCGGTTCATCATGTTCAGGATGGGTGGATCTTGGTTGATAGATGAACCTGTTCTCATGTGACTGCCAAAAGTAACCCATCATGGAAAGGGTTTTGGCAAGAAATTGTTGTTCGGCAGTGATATGAATGTGACAAATCTGCAGAATAGGAACATCAAAGTGATTCAAGATGTTTGCAACAACAGACGCATAACCAAGTGCCAGAAATTTGTGGGAGCTGCGAGTAGTGAACATCCTATAAGCTAAATAATAGGGCCAGTTAATTTTGATCCTATTCTTGAGAATATAGATGAGGTGAACCTCTGCCTGCTTAACTCTTGAGTATCCTCCTTTCTTAGGCCTCAAGATGCGAGCAACAATCCACTGAAGAATACGATCTTTGAATTTTAGATGGCCGGTAGTGACACTTTTAGGAAATAATTCACTTGCCACAAAATCAGCTGAATACGGCTCCCACAACATTGAATTCAGAGCAGTTTTAAATTCATAGCCCTCAACAAAGGTTTTATCAGTAACCTTTGGGAGAGTGTCATCAGTGTCCAAGACAAACAATGTAGACCATACATCATTTGTCACTTCAAATTCTGTATTATTCATGGAGAATTTAAACTCAGCCCCACGAAATTTGCCCTTGATCCCACAATAGAATAACCGAGTCAAGTCTTCACTATACTTATCATCACATTCTACAAATTCACTAAGATTTTGAAAATTTATAAGTTCAGAAATCTCAGGAATGTGAAAATCTGGACCCATCAGAGGATAAAACCCATGTTGTCTTATAACAGCCCGATTAGAAAACAGTTCCGCAAACGGAGTAGTTAGCCTTTCAGAAATTAAAGATTCAAATGTTACCCGTTGTGTAGATGATGATGCTCTGGAAGGTGCTGATTGTGAAGATGATCCTCTTGTTCCCCTTCTACTAGGGTTTCTTCTTGAAGCCATTGTTGAAGAGAAGTTGAGAGAGGATGATGACACTTGTTTTTCTCTGAGAGTAAAGAGTAGATATGACAGCCTTTAGAAAACCTTGTAGCAGTATAGAAGATTTCCTCTTGGTGGGTTTTGATTTCTAGGGTTTGAATGAGGATTTAGTGGAGAGTAATTTTGATTGATGAGGTTTAATGGAGGAGGATAGGGAGAGATTGACCACAAAGACTAATGGGATGACATGCAAGAATCATGGATTAATGTGCAATGAGAATATGTAGGGAAAATGAACAGCACTAGATCGGAGCACAAGTCCCAGTAAAGAAGGGAGTCTGAACGGTCAAGTTATGCGTCGACCTGTGAATCTGTGCGTCGGCGCATGATTCGTGAAATTTTAAAAAAAATGTTGAACATGTGTTTATGCGCTATCCCGAAAATTTAGTAGGTCAGCGCATGAATCTATGCATCGACGCATACATAAAAAAAGTGAAATTTTGCAATTTTAAAGTTCCAACCAGATAAATAGACACATGCACATACAGAACAAAACATCCACATGAACGACAAGTGCTCTAAATGCAATAAACATCAAGATTAGAGTGATTAATATGGCACAAAATATTGATAAACATCTATAAATCGGAACGATATTACCTTGGTCATCATGACGATAGAATCCCTCACATATGGCTAAATATCTCTTTGCATTGTTAGTGAAAATAATAAACAAGCATACATATATATATGTGAAGATCAATACTCTAAAGTACTATTAAGCATGATCCGAGATATCGAGAATGCCAAGTTCCCTACAGATGTGAAAGAAAGGCTCTGTAGCTAATGGTTTTGTGAAAATATCAGCAAGTTGATTCTTCGAGTCAATTTGCTCAAAAATTACATCATCTTTCTCTACATGATCCCTAAGAAAATGATGGCGTATTTCGATATGCTTGGTGCGTGAATGCAATACGGGGTTCTTAGTTAGATTAATCGCACTAGTGTTATCGTCCAAAATTGGAATACGTTCAAGTTTTAAGTTGAAATCAAGTAATTGTTGTTTAAGCCATAAGACTTGAGCACAACAACTACCGGCAGCAACATATTCCGCCTCGGCTGTTGACAAAGCAACAGAAACCTGTTTCTTGCTGTGCCAACTCACCAAGGAATTTGCGAAAAAGTGACACGTGCCACTAGTACTTTTCCTATCCAACTTGCACCCGGCAAAGTCGGAATCGGAGTAGCCAACTAAGGAACAAACACTACCTTTGGAATACCACAGCCCATACTTTGGAGTACCAGAAAGGTATCAAAGTATGCGCTTAACTGCCTTTAGGTGGGATTCCTTGGGATGTGCCTGATACCGCGCACACATGTATACACTAAACATTATATCGGGATGTGATGCGGTAAGATAAAGAAGAGACCCTATCATACCTCAATACTTCTGTACCTCAACATCCTTACCCTTTTCTTCACGATCAAGATTAGCACTTGTAGGCATAGGAGTATCTATTGCTTTGCAGTTTAGTATATCAAAACGTTTTAGTAACTCAAGATAGTATTTCGTTTGACTCACGAATGTGCCCTCTTCAAGTTGTTTGATTTGCAATCCGAGGAAATAGTTGAGTTCCCCCATCATGCTCATTTCAAACTCCCCCTGCATCAAACTAGGAAACTCCTTGACCAAGGTCATGTTAGTAGACCCAAATATGATATCGTCAACATAAATTTGTACCAAAATTAAGTGTTTTCCTTGACGTTTAATAAAGAGGGTTGTGTCAACCTTTCCTCTTGAATACCCTTGATCTAGTAGAAATTTGCTTAGACGTTCATACCAAGCCCTAGGGGCTTGTTTAAGTCCGTACAAAGGTCGTTTTAGTTTATAGACATGATCAGGATATTCGTGGGATTCAAAACCCGGAAGTTGGGCTACATAAACCTCTTCATTTATGTATCCGTTAAGGAACGCACTTTTAACATCCATTTGGAATAATTTAAAGTTCTTTGTGCACGCATAGGCAAGTAGAAGGCGTATAGCCTCGAGTCAGGCAACCGGCGCATAAGTTTCCTCATAGTCGATTCCTTCCTCTTGGTTATAGCCTTGCGCTACAAGCCTAGTTTTGTTACGCGTTATTACTCCATTTTCATCAAGTTTATTCCTAAACACCCATCGGGTGCCTATTACTCGATGATCTCGCGGAGGGGGGACAAGGTCCCAAACCTCATTTCTCCATAATTGATTTAGTTTATCTTGCATTGATAGAAACCAATGCTCATCGAGTAACGTATCCTTAGCATTTTTAGGTTCAACTTGGGAAACAAAAGCAGAGTAATAACAAAAGTTACTAAGTTTAGAGCGAGTAGTTACTCCCTTAGAGATATCACCAAGAATGTTGTCAATTGGATGGTCTTTTGAAGACTTCCAAGCTAGAGGAAGTTTATCTTTATCAGCATGATGATCATCCTCACTTTTCACTGGTTGGTGATCCTTTTCCTCCTCAATACGCACTGCTTCAGGCTGGTCAATTCCCTTATCAGTGTCCTTGAGTATGTCTTCAGTAGGTACACATGCACCATGAAAAGAACTACCTTCTCTGACATTTCTCGGATAAGACTCATCAAAAGTAACATGAACTGACTCTTCAACTATGCGTAACCTCTTATTATAAATTCTATATGCTTTACTTGACTAAGAGTATCCAAGAAAAATACCCTCGTCGGCCTTGGCATCAAATTTACCAAGAGACTCTTTCCCATTGTTTAACACAAAGCATTTGCAACCAAATACATGAAAGTGAGATATGTTTGGCTTACGCCCTTTTAAAAGCTCATACGGTGTCTTGTTTAGAATAGGCCGGATGAGCACCCTATTCAAAACATAACAAGCCGTACTTATGGCGTCGGCCCAAAAGTATTTTGGTAATCCACCATCATTGATCATAGTCCTTCCAAGTTCTTCCAAAACTCTATTTTTACGTTCCACTACCCCCATTTTGTTGAGGGGTACGTGGTGAGGAAAAATTATGATCAATTCCGTTGGAATCACAAAATGCTTCAAATAAATGATTGTCAAACTCACCCCCATGGTCACTTCTAATTGACCCAATGTCTGTGTTTAACTTGTTCTGAGATAACTTAGCAAATCGTTCAAAGGCCGAGAAAGTATCACTCTTATTTGCTAAGAAGATTGTCCAGTAAAACCTAGAAAAATCATCGACTATAACAAGCCCATAATAGTTACCACCTAGACTTTTAACCCTAGATGGTCCAAAGAGGTCCATATGGAGTAGCTCAAGGGGTCTCATAGTTGAAACGATGTTTTTGGATTTGAATGAGATCCTTGTTTGCTTCCCCATTTGGCACGCATCACAAAGGTGATCCTTTGTGAATTTAATTTTGGGCAAACCGATGACTAAGTCTTTAGAGACAATTTTGTTAAGCAAATCAAAATTGATGTGAGCCAACCATCTATGCGACAACCATGAATCTTCACTCATAGCGACTAGACACTTGTCTCCAATCAACGATACCTCATTTAAGTCTAGCATATAGACGTTGTTCACCCTCAAGCCCTTAAACACGTTCTTTTTGTCGCAATCTTCAACTATGCAACAATCCTTGGAAAAAGATACTTTATAATTTTTGTCACATAGTTGACTGATGCTTAAAGGTTGTGTCTAAGTCCTTCCACAAGCAGCACATTAGAGATAGTAGTAGATGAGGGGTTACCTACACTACCTTTGCCGAGAATTTGTCCCTTGTTGTTATCTCCGTAGGTGACAAACCCCTTTTTCTTCGCCACAAAGTCGATAAAAAGAGATATGTCTCCGGTCATGTGTCTCGAGCAGCCACTATCCAGAATCCATCTTCTTTCGGTGGTCTCAAGACTTTGTTCCTACAAAAACAATCAAGGGAGAGTAGGTACCCAATTCTCATTGGGTACTTTAAGGTGAGTGAAACCAAAATCGCACTTGGGCAACCATTGGTAGATGCCTTTCGGAACAAGAAACCTTCTGAAGCGGCATTTCTCAATAGTATGACCAGGCTTACAACAGTAAAGACAATTACGATTCATTTAGAATTTACTTTTGCTATCACTATCTCGAATCACATAAGTATACTTTTGATATGGATTATTCATGCTCTCACGAAAATGTGATCGATCAATAGCAAACGTAACTTTTGGCTTAAGAGCCTTGTCCAATTTGTCCTTGAGGGTTCTCACCTCTCGTTGCCAAATGTGACAAGTGTCACAGCCCCAATTGAACCAAGAGGTAGGATCCTTTTCAACCTTGGCTTTTGATGTGTCCACTATAGAGTTTTTGAGAGCTTCCAATTCCTTTTCGGAATCGGAAATCTTCTTCTCCAAATATGTGAAAATTCTTTTGTTTGAGGCTAAGCGTTGAAATGCTTCCTTAGCCTCATAGTGTAACATGTCAAAAGCCTTTCGTAACTCTAAATGAGACATAGTATTAACATGATCATATTTAAAATGTTTTACCTCTTTTGCTTTGTTGTGGCGTGCCTTAAGACAAAAGTTAACGGATTCACTTTCGTCGCTTGAGGAATCATCTTTCTCCAACTCACTATCGCTTTCCCAAGCGATGTATGCTCGTCGAGACTTGTTGGACTTTTTGTTTGAGCGACTCTTGTCATTATCCTTATCTTTGCCTTTCTTTAGAGATGGACAATCCGGCTTATAGTGCCCGGATTTTCCACAGTTGTAGCACGTACCTTTTACCTTGCCATTTTTATTTCCTTCGCTTCTAGATTGCTTCCTAAACTTAACTAGATTTCTATCCGAGTGTTGAATATCGTTCTTACGAACATATCTATTGTATTTCTTCACAAATAAGCCCATATCATCACCGGATTCTTCATCTTTGTCATTATTGGTTTCATCATCACTTAGCTCTTGATGTGTGGACTTTGAACAAAAAGCCTTAAGAGCTATCGACTTCTTCTCCGTATCTTTTGCCTTCTCTTTCTTGATACTCTTTTCATGTTTATCCAAGCTAGTGAGCACTTGCTCATGCTCATCAAGTTTCCCAAACAGTGTCGTGAGGTCTAGTGTAGCAAGATCATTGGCCTCCTTGATAGCGGTGACCTTCGGTTGCCATTCCCTGTTAAGACACCTCAGAATTTTGTTAGTAGAAACCTCATTTAGAATTGGTTTACCAGCAACATGCAGTTTGTTGATAATGTGAGTGAATCGTTTTTGCATATCGGCAATGGTTTCCCCTTGCTTCATGTAAAACAAATCAAACTCTTGCGTTAGTGTATTAATACGAGCCAACTTAACATCATTAGTGCCTTTGTGGGCTACTTGTAAAGCATCCCACATGGCTTTGGCCGTTTCACAATGGGAGACTCGATAATACTCGTCAACTCCCAAGAAGGAGATGATCATATTACGAGCCTTCCAATCATAACTGTACTTTTTCTCGTCCTCCTCAGTCCATTGAGCTTCGGGTTTAGGAACGACAACGCCTTCCGCGTTAGTCATAGTAATTTGCATGGGACCGTTTAAAATAACGTTCCAAACCTTCCGATCATTGGAATTAATATGAATGCGCATACAATCCTTCCAGTAGCGGTAATTTTCTCCTGTAAAAACTGGAGCTCTATTATAAGCCCCTATAGGTTCGTTCGCCATGATCCAAGAAGTTTTACCAAAGCACCAGAATTAACCGGAGCTCGTGATACCACTTGTTAGACGATGGCTATGGATCTAGGAGGGGGGTTGAATAGATCCCTTGAGTTTTACACGCAAATGGTTTACAAAATTTGTTTTTAAAAATTGTTTAAACGGAAGCTACCACTGGATAGAACGTCTACAACGAACCTTCTACCAAAAGGATCGGATATGCACGGAGATATCACGGATGAGTGCAGAGGATAAAAATTCAGTTTTGAATATTACACATAAGATACGCAATCAACAAAATATCACTTGGTTGATGTATATTCCAATCCAATGAGGAAAAGTGATAGGCAATTTAAAGACAACAAGTTCGAATTTACTTTGAAACAAATTATCAAACACCTAGTGTGCGAAAACACACTAAGTGCAGAATTTCAGTAACGAGTAATGTACAGCTGCTCTAAGATACAATTCAAGGAATTGTATTAGTTTAACAAAGAAATTTATCAGCTTACAATTACTCTACTACAGAAATTTCGATGACTTGCGACTTCACAGATTCGAACGAAATGAATTGTAAAAGAGTTAAGGAAAGAGAGAACAAACGCGATTTGTTTAGGCAGTTCCCCAATCGTCCTCGCTTTGGGTACGTCTGCCCCCAAATCCACAAATGGAATTGATATATATATATATATATATATATATATATATATATATATATATATATATATATACTGTTGTTGCAAATTGTTTATTACAAGAGAAAACAATGAACATCCAAACCCTCGAACGTCTTCGATCGTTGATGCAGAATTTTCTCTTCCCTTGATTCAAGACGAATCAAGTGCTCCGAATATGGTTGATCCAATTACCGTCCCACGCTACTAAACCGAAAGAAACCACCGTTCTTCAGTTACCTTCACTCGGTCAATTGCGATCTACCAAGAATTCGAACCCAAACCTCCTTTCTACGATCCTCTGATTACAGCTACTAAACCGAACAATTGCGCCAATTTCCGGTTACCTTCGCCCAGCCGAATCCCTATAGAAAGAACAATTTGTGCAAACATCCCCAAAATCTATCCGATTCTTGGAGGACAAAACCAACTGGTTTTATTCAAGAAACACCTGCCAAACTCTCAACCCAGAAGATGAAGATTACACTTCCTAAATTCTGAACGTTATCACTTCGATCAATGGGCGACACAAACAAAGATGATTATGTGTGATTGTTTGTTTACACAGTGAAGAAGATGAAGATGAAGAGAGAAATGACATATATCTTTCACGTTTCTTGTTATAAAATAAAAAGGATGACTAAAACTATTTATATGAAAAATATGACCAACAAAAAAAATAACAGAAAAATATCATAAAAGAAATTAAGTGAAAAAATACAGAATCTGAGGTCATGCGTCGACCTCCAGCTTTCATGCGTCGACGCATAAGTGAATAATTTGGTGTCCACAAGTTTGTGCGCTTTCCCGCAAGTTTTGGAGGTTAGCGCATAAAATTTGGGGTTAGCGCATGAACTTAAGGGTCAGCGCATGAAGTACAAATTTTCAGGAAATTCAATTTTTCTGAGCATTTTTACCAGACCAATATCAAAGACACATACTAGACACAACTAAAAGATAGTGGACATTTATTATTGGAGAGAACAAGATCCTATACATCTAGACATATGAACGATAATGGTTAGACGCTATATGCCCGACACGTGAAGTGATACCGCTCAAATTACAATCTAATATGTTTGTTGACATCATTAAAACAAGGTAGCTAGGAGAATATCCCTCACAAATTTGTGCATTTTTCCTCTTATCAAAACCTCCGACATACAAAACCCCAATTTCCCAAATCAACACAAACCATACACAAGGGACGATCCTAAAGGTTTACCTACCCTCATACAAATATTATGCAACCATTAGAGATTAAAGAACCCAACCCTTACCTCAGAGTTCTTGACGAAAACCTCGGCCTCAACAATGGTTTTTCTCCTCCTTCTGCCCTAGCTCTCCTCTTTCTCTTTTTTCCCAAAAGCACGTACTGAATGGCTTCTCCCTTCTGATTCCCTCTTTTCTATTTTCTTTTCTAATGTCCTTTTATTATTAATACTATTATTATTATTTTTGTTATTATTTCAATATTATTATTATTATTATTATTATTATTTTACTAATTAAATAACAATGACAATATTCTTAAATAATTTAAAATAATAATATTAATCCAATAACCATTCTCACCACACCACAAAGTTCTACCTATTTGGTCACACATTCCCGACATTTATTCCCTTTAATTCTAAGGTCACTACCCCACACTAAGGACATCCCCAAACACAACTACACGCACCAATGCACCACAACATAATTCAAATTACGAAAATAATAAATTAAATCGGGGTGTTACAGTCACTACAATCAAATAATTGTTACATACAACTTTCCACATGAAATATCTTTGACAACTTAGTTATTTCTTGGGATTAGAAGTATAATTCCAACTAAAGGCATCTTTGTTACTCAACACAAGTATAATCAAATCTTATTCAACTAGCTGATATCACTCATGTAATTTCACTTGACACTCCTAAGGAGGTTAATGTAAAGCTACAGAGGGATGAGAAGGAACTCATAGAAGACCCAATTTTTAACCGAAAGTTGGTTGGAAGTCTTATCTACCTAACTATTATAAGACCTGATATCTCATTTTCTATCCACATAGTTAGTAAATTCATGCAAAATCCTAGACACTTGCATCTTTCTACAGTACAATGGATCATTAGATATCTACTAGCCACTTCATGGCGAGGTATTTTCTTTCCTACTAGTACAACAATACAACTCCAAGCATAATATTTTTACGAGATTCCCAGACATAAGGAAGTCAACTACTGGTTGGTGTATGTTTTTAGAAGATGCCCCTATCTCTTGGAAATGCAAGAAACAAGAATCAGTGTCAAAATCTTTTACTGAAGCAGAATATCGGTCCATATTCGCAGCATGCTTTGAAGTTATTTGGTTACATGGTCTTCTTTTAGGACTTGTTATTCACTAACATAACCAACTCTATTGCATGCCGATGACACAAGTTCTATACAAATTGTAACAATTTTTGTATACAACAAAATAACGAAGCACATAGAAGTCGATTGTCATTTAATCAGAGAAGCTTATATTGCAAAATGATCACTTTGCCTCATGTTTCTACATTTGTTAAACATGTTGGCATACTTATCAAATCCATGACACGTCAACGCCATCATTTTAAAATTAACAAATTGGTGCTTGTTGACTTACTATCATCAATTTAAGGGGGGATGCCAATAAAATTGAATGACAAAATATTATTTATTAATGCATATTTGTTGGCATTTAAACCCGCAGATTTGCACACATTCTATATTAGTGTACATTATTGTACATTATTTTATGGTTATATTAAGCTAATAACCAATTTGCTTTTTCTTATCACGACCTCTTGAGTTGGATTACACAAGATTGACAAACCATCCCGTCAAAGTTAGTTCTTACTTTTTTTGTGTGGGTAGAAAGCGAGTATCCTCTACGCGGTTAAGGTTGAATGGATCCGTTTACCAACTTATCAAGATACTTTTGGATTAATACTTAATTTATATGTCTATTTAATATATTCTTATTAGTATATTTTTATTAAGATAAATATATTATAAATGTTAATTTAAATACATTGTAATAGAAAAAAAAAAGGTTTTTTTTAAACAATTTTTTTTGTTATTGTGATAATTATTGAAAAAAAGTGAATAATTGGTATTTAATTGCATAAATTTAACACAAATTGTTTCAAAAAAGCTCTTTTATGATACTTATGAAAAAAAGATCGTATGATGTCTTTTTTTTTTTTCATGTTGTTCGATATACACTAGTTTATGTGTAATTTCATGTTTGAAACCCTAAAATTGATTTTTAATGTGTAAACTTGATTTTAACATGTTTGATTGATTTCAAGTAAAATTAATTATATTTTTTTAGAATTCATTTTATTTAAAAAGAATTATGATTTTTGAATTTAAATATGATTCATACACTAAAATATATTTTTCAAGGTTTAACTCATTTTTAAAAGAATCTATTCATATACAAATCACTTTTTATCATAATCAACTTTATTGAATCAATCAATTTAAAATTATTTTTCTTCACCACATAATCAATTATATTAGAAAATGTATTAAAAAGTGCTTGAACAATAAGGATGTGCTCTGAACTATTCAATCACTAGAGAAGATTCAGAAGCTTATGTATGTATTTAATTTATTTTGAATCTAACTAGTGTTCCAAAGCAAGTGTTATTTAAGTAACCTTTAATTTAGACAACACATGCATGATGGGAATTACAAATTTTTGAATGTCTTACCTATTATGTTCTCTTTCACTAATATTACTTTTACATCATTCCTCTCTTCGTACCTCTTTCTTGCTTTTTGTCCTAATTATATTACTATCTCCGTCCTTAAATATAAGACCCCATTGAGAAAATTACGGGAATTAAGAAAGTTGGTTAATGTATTAAATTTATTGACTATTTTGTATATTTTTACAAATTTATCCTTAAGAGAGAGAAATAGTTAATGTGTATGTAACTGTATTTATTATAGAGTGCAAAAAAAGATGTAATATAATTAGGGGTATGTGTGGAAAAAAATAATTAATGCATTTTGAAAGTTGAAGAGGGTCTTATAAAAAGGGACAAAAAAAAACCTCAACAGGGTCTTATAATTAGGGACAGAGGTAGTATTTACCACATTTTTCATTTTCTTACTTTCTATATCTCCCTCCCTCCTCCTATGAATGAAATAATCATTTTTAGAAACTCAAATTCAACCGAAACCTAACCAAAACTATTTGTTTAATCTATAAAATTAGTTAGCATATTTAACCTCCAAAATCAATTTATCAAGTTTTATTTAAACTGTGACATGATAAAAAATAAATTGTTATACTACAATTAGTTAAGTATCTATTATCTATTATCTATTATCTATTATCTATTATAATATATTAAATCTAATGCATTACACAATATTGTGACACATCATCAATTAAATCTTTTAATTAGTCCACGTCATCTTAATTGTATATGTGTACAAATTGCCTATTGTTTATAAAAAAAAAAGTAACTACAAACATCGTTCTATCTCTATAATTTTTCCTTTACTTATAAGTATACTTCTACTTATTCTTAAATTAATATGTCATATTAATTTCTTGTATATAACTTTTGAATATTATCATATAAAATTTTATTCAATTTTCAAAAAAAAACTATACAACTAATTTAGTCTTTATTAAAACTTAGAACAATTTTTATTTTTAAGAAAATGACTTATTCACTACTTAAACACCTTTAAAAATGAACAATTAGGCGCTTAACAATAAATATAAAGATATATCTAATTTTCTAATGTTCATTAAAAATATACAATTTGAATCCTATATAAAAACATGCTTTTAAGATGAGTCAAAATTTTCTATTTTCTATTTCGGACACTAACTACTCCTATAATTTTCTCATGCACTTATTTTTGTTCATAAAAATTCTCATAACTAATAAAATTTTACAAAATAATTTTCCGACTTTTTAATTGTGTACATAAGATTTACACAAAACAAGATTAAAAAAAATTAGAAAAATAAAAAATAAAAATAATACACATGATAAATATTTTTTAAATAACTTAAATACGAATGTAATACATTCATACATTAATTTTTAAATTACTACAACGACATAAACTTTTAGAGATGACTCTTTTGGATGACAAAGATAAATAAAAAAGACATGAAATAATAAATAAATTGATTAGAATTTTTTTTTTTAACTTATTTTACAATTTCATGATTCAACATTTTTACCTATCTAATTTATTTCACATTTTTATGATTGAACATTTTCACTTATATTACTTACTTCAAATCTCACATTTAAGTTAAATCACAATAAAAATTGGAATATTGTGGAAATTTTCAGACTTATTTTACATTTTCACTTAAAATTTTACAATTTACTTTTTTGACTCTCCTACTTTTTTGTCTAAATTACTGAACCTTTATAATAAATAATATCAAAATATATTTAATTTAATATTACTTAAATAACTCATCTCCAAACCCGCGCAACGCGCGGGTCTTAATCTAGTTACTATTAATTACAGGAATTTCTTTTCCATCCTAGTGCTCTAAAAATCCAAAATTATCCTAAGGTGTTTCGGAGATGCATCTCCAAACGAATCTTTAATCACATTATCTTTGATAAATCAAGCAGCCACCCTATTTTTCAAAATATTCGTCCGGAGATGCATCTGCAAAACTTTTATCAGGTGTATTCGGAGATGATGCATCTTCGAAAGTGCATTTTAAGCTATTTAAAAAATCTTGTTTTGGATATACAATCTTGTCTTAAGTTTGTATTTTTCTGAATCAAAAGTAATTTTAATCTGCTAACAATGCCATAATTTGATTTGAACATTAATAAACACGAACATTATAGAATAAGGTAATGCATTTATTAAAAAAATCTCATAATATTACAAACATTGTTCTCAAAGTATGGAAAATAAAACTAAAACATCCCAAAATACAAAAAAAAAAAAACATAACCTACTGCTTATGCCTAATACTAACCCCTGACTCCTCCTCTGACACTTCTAAGCCAAGGCATTTTATGACTCGATAAGAATGACACGTGCGAGGGCAACCGCATCATCACCACCTCTATCAAACAACCCAGCCTCTATGACCTCATACGTAATCCACATAATATTTTGACAAATCAACAACACATCAATGACATGGTAATCCCTGATCTGATCATTCTCCAGGATCTCCTCATTAGCATACCTAAGTGGACATCAAAGAGTGTCTGGTGTCATGAGAGAGTGTGATACACAATAGAACCAAATCATGTAGCCGTCCATATAAGAGCACTGAATTGTGGCTGACATACATCAATACTCCTCTAGTACCAGATGACTCTCATAATCCTCCAGTATGTCATCAAGATACAATGTTGTTAGGAGTAGACTCGAAGGGGGATCTCAGAATGATCTGCGCATATCCAAATCGATGCATGAATCACTCGGGTAGATACTTGCACATCATATTCCTCCCACATGCCATCCATCCAGAGTAAAATAAAATGGGGTCAAAGGCAACAATGTCTCGGTGAGTGGTGTATGTTGTCCAAACGATGTCATCATGTTGAGTTTGATCAATATAAATACGAAACGATCACACAATATCATTTTCTCTGTGCAGGTAATACATGCAAGTACGTGGCCAATCCTCAGTATACTCTACCACACAATCAAACTTGTGTATGCGGTGAAAATGAGTTATGATTTATCCCTGAAAAAGAATTAAAAAAATATTAGTAACAAGTGTAAAAAAAGTGCTTTTAAAATTAATAGTTACTATGAAAATTACCATCATCAGGGTGCAGGAGCCTGCCATTTTCCTTGTCGGCCAAAGAGAACCTTCGCTTAGCTTGAAGTACAAGTTTACCAAACAAGCGGCCCTCTAGTTCAACTCGTCAATGAACGACAAGTTGATGAAGTACTTATCGTATGCCACATCGATAGAAGTTGCACTTTTGTCCACAAACATAGGCATGCCAGCCAATAATAGGAGTAAACACCTCAAAGCACACTCCCGGTGGTAGGTAACCTATTGATCATCTTTTTTAGAATCATCGCCAACTCTTAGTTTTTTTCATAAAGCTTCTTCAAGTATGAAAATTTGGCATGAGCACCTTTGGTGCTCTCACACGGCATCTGAACATCCATTGGGTCAGCTCCCAAATAAATGACCATCATCTCCTAGGTTTCAACATGTTTGATATTGGAATGATCAAGTAACTTTCCCCTAATTGAAACGTGTAAAAGGCAAGTGATGTCATCTAGTGTAATCATCATCTCGCCAAGGAGAAGTGGAAAGATGACGTTTTTTTATGTTATCTCTCAACAAAAGCCCCCTGCATGCCATGGTCTTTATCCGAAGCAACACATGCCAACAAGACCGGAGTATCAGATGACACTTTGGAACTAATCATCCTTAGGCTGATAAAGCTAAAAAAATCTTTTTGCTATGGTTAACAGACTTCAAACATTCGCGCTCCTGTTAAAAAAACAATATCAGTCGCATGGAATTTTTTTAAAACATATAAATAACAACCGTTAAAAAATATACCTCTCCGACCCAGACATGCCCAACAACATGGTCTCTATAATATATCAGTAATGAGGTGTCAGAGAACCCTTCTGGATAAGGGTCTCCAAGTGCAGGGACACCAACATGTGGAGCAGGGGATTCCTCTCGAACTTCGTGAGCAGGGGAGACATGACCATGGGACGAAGACTCCTGTGACAAGCGGCTCCTAAAAGTCGATGCTTCCCCATCAAGAGGCCTAGGGATGGTTCCCTTCCTAGCCCTGGCCTGCTTATTCTAAAGTCTAACCTTCTCACTTCGAACGAACGTGTAATGAGTTTCACGACCGAGTCTCAATCTATCAGTTTTGTTTACAACCATTTTTCCTGAAAAAAATGAGAATATGACATATTAAAACTTTTTAGATATGCATCTCAGAAAATCAATAAAGACATAATTCGGAGATGCATCTTCGAATAAGCTCGTGTTTCTCAAGAATGACACAAACATATACCAGTCTTGCCCTAATAACCCAAAATGAAACCAACTGAAAGTGCATGTTTTTAACAACTACCTATTTTGAATGCGAATACTACCTAATGCATTTAAAACAAACTATTTTACCTAATACATTAAGCAAAACTTTAAAAAAGTTAAATGAGAAACTTACTCAAAAAAGTGTTGATGAGGATGAAAAATGTTGAATATAGTAAGTTGAGTAAGTTGAGATTGGAAAGCTTGAAGTAGAGGTAGTGATGATCCTCTTGTTGCTCTTTTTTAATGGCTATTGATAAGTGGCCTGCATGAAATCTCTCAAAATAATAGTTAGTGTACATTGCATTTCAATCTCAAATTGAAAAATTTGCAGGTTTGCTCATTTGGACTTCAAGGATATTGATGGCTATAAGAAGGCACTACAACTCGATCAAACTGCGATTGGCGATTTTTGGTTGTCAGTTGAAAAAGCAAAACCAAAGCATGTACGCCATAATCAGGGTATAAATGGTGGCAGATATGGCTAACATAGTGGTGGAAGGGATGGAGGAGACTATGGGGGTGGAGCAGGTTGGGAGAGAAGTCGTGGTTTTGGGAGGCACTATTAGGGAGAAATACAAGCTTTGCCGAAGATGACTTGCTGAAGTTTTTACCATCTTCCCTGTTTTATTTTTGGTTCACTGGTAGTATGCAATGGTGATATTTATTGCAGTTTTGTACAAGTGTAATTTGGTTTACATTTTTGGCTTATTATTATGGATCCATAAACAGTTTTGTGTAGAGAGGAGTGCATAGATTGATTATGTTACTCACGAACAATTTGGTAACTTATATTGAATGTGAATGTGAATTTTATTGTTGATGAACTTTCTATTTTTTCTTTTCTGTTCCATAATACTTATCTCATTTGACACGTGAGAGTCCATTTCTAAAGGGTGCAGTGGACACATTTTATACACATTTGTAATGAGAGAGTCCATTTTTATATTTCCATTTAACATATGCTAAAAAAATTATAAATAAAAGAAAGATGGTTTTATTAATTTATTTTTATTAATTATTGTTATATTTTTATTACGATAAATATAATTAGATTAATATTTTAAATAGACTGCAACAAGTAATTAAATGTGGTTTTTTAAACAATTTTGTTTTGTTAATGTTAGAAAGCTAAATCTAATTTGCTAGAAAATAAAAGTAAGACAAATTAAATAAAATAAAAGAGACATTTGATTTCATTGCTTGATTCATTCTAAGAGATATTAGACTTAATATATAACTCTTAGAGCATCATAACCATACATGTGGCATAATCTTAAAACTCTAAGAACATTCTAGAAATATTAAAATAATAACTAATTTATCAAAATACAAAAATAAACTATTACTATTATAACCCTCTATCATTGCCACCGGATTCACTTGAACCTTGTCCTCAAGGTTCTAAAAATAAGATTGGAATAGAAAATATTATCTAATTTAAAATTATAATAGACCAATGAACCTAAATTTGTGAAAAATAATACCAAGAGTGAAAAAATAGCGTCAAAACATGTTGACACGTTTTTTTTTTCATTATGGATATTGTAAAAATAAAACAGAACATGAGAGAGAGAGAGAAATTAGAGGCCTATTATGACATAGTACTAGATTTAAGTGGGAGAGATAATTTGTGGGGTTTTGAAATAAAGTTGGAGTGGTATTTGAAATACTATGGAAATGGTGATGTAGATGGAACAAATGAGTGTAATGGATAACGTCAACATCAAATGTTGCTTTTCACTTTTTTCATTTTTTTATATTTTTTTCTCATCTTTCTCTTTCTTTTTTTATTTCTTCTCTCCAACCTTTTTTCTCTTTCTTTCTTCTTTCTCTTTTTTTCTCTCTCTTTCTTTCTGCTTCTTCTTTCCCTCTTTCATTCTCATGTTTTTTCTTCTTCTTCTCTTTCTCTTCCCTTTCTACTTCTTCTTTCTTCCTTATTTTTTTCTTTTTCTTTTTTTTCAAACAAAAATAAAAACAATGAAACAAGTGAAAATTATGGAAATGAAAATATGGTGATTTTGATGGCGATTTCGATGGTGAAAATAATTATAGATCTAGTGGTTTTAATGGTGATCGTATTGGAATAATATAAGCAAGTGTGAGTAAGTGGGGAAATAGTCCCACATTGGATAAGAATGTGGTGACTTGAGCATTTATAAATGGGAGAATCCACTCGCTTATCACCTTAAGGTTTTAGGTGGACAAATGGTGTGTTTCTCACAAAGGTGCATAGTCCTACACTATGTATCAATGCTCCCTAGTGAACTCCCACCAACAAATGGTATCAGAGCCTTTGGTTCGAGAAAGGGACCGGCTTACTTGTATCGAAATGCCCAGGAAGTGGTGTTCCGTTGAAATCGACGCTCGGGAAGAGGTGTATTGAAATGCCATTGGAAAAGGTGTCAACGAAGGTACAAGTATAAAAAAAGGGGAACATTGTGGACTCACACTTGAGGGGGAGTATTTGAATAATATAAGCAAGTATCAGTGGGGAAACAGTCTCACATTGGATAGGAATGTGGTGACTTGAGCATTTATAAGTGGGAGAACCCACTCACCTATCACCTTAAGGTTTTAGGTGGACAAGTGATGTGTCTCTCACAAAGGTGCCTAGTCATACACTATGTATCAATGCTCCCTAGTGAACTCCCCCCAACAGGTCGGAGTTGTGGAATGATAAATGGTGGTGGGTCTAAAGGTTTTGACAATGGTTGTTGCAAATCCAGTGGCTTTTTTGGTGGTCGTAAATGTAACACCCCGATTTAATTTAATTATTTTTCGTGATTAATTTGAAGATTGTTGTATGTAGTGTGTGTTGATGTATTTTGGTCAAGTTTGGGTTACCTTTAGGGTGCGGTAGTGCCCTTAGAATTATGAAGAATAGGGTGTCGGAAGAAGGGTAGTTGGTTAATATTATTATTTGAATTATTGAGGATATTGTTTTTATTATTTAATTTGGTGAAATAATAATAATAATATCTAAATAATAATAATAATATTAGGCAATAATAATATTTGGATAATAAGGAAAATATAAATAGGAAAAAGGATTAGAAAGGGAAGGTTGGTCAGTACGTATTTGGAAAAGAAAAGAGAAGAGCAGAAGAAGCTAGGTTAGAGAAGGAGCAATTGTTGAAGAAGAATTTCTAAGGTAAGGGTGGGAATATCTAACCTCTTAGGGATTGTATGTCGTTTGTATGAGGGTAGGAAGATATTAGGATCGTCCCTATTCTGTGTTGTCAAAATTTGGGAATTGAGATCGTTAGGTCAGAGGGTCTGATTAGAGGAATAACATGAAAATTGATAGATTGAGTCATGCTTTTGTGTTTCTAATTGTGTATATGAATAATTGTGGTTGTATGTGCACGATTGGGTTGTTTGAGGACCAAATTCGAGAGAAATTGGGTCTGGAATGGTGCAATCGTCGCTACTGCAAAAGTGCAAGTCCGCGATGTTCGCTAAGCGAATGAATGATTCGTTGGGCGAAGGTTTGCCCCAAATTCGCTAAGCGAATCTTCTGGCGAAGCCCCGATTCGCTGGAGCGAAGGGGTAGCGAAGGAGGGCAGAAAGTGGACTCTCTGGTTTTTGTATGGAAGGGAGGCCTTCGCTGGCAAGCTCGCTAAGCGAATCTCTGGCGAGGTGTTCACTGGTCAGTTCGCTAAGCGAACCTTTGGCGAACGAGGATTCGCTGTGAATCCAAGGCGAACAGTGGCAGTAGCGAAATTCTGCTGCACAGGCTGAATTGTTCCGAAACTTTGGAACTGCATAACTATTAGTCCGTAAGTCCTTTTGAGTCGTCGTCTGAAGCTTTGGGAAGCTGGTTTCCCCTACTTTTCGTTAAAACTAATTTTGAACTAGGATTCTAACCCTTCGACGTGTTGATTGGATTGTGTGTATGCTATTGTGGTGTAGTAATGGGAGATGATAGAGTCGTCGATGTGTATGCCTGATATCGTTGTATATTGATGTTGTAGCGTAGTATATTATTGTTGTGGCAGGTATAAACTATTGTTATATCATTGTATTATGATGTATTGATGTGTTAGTTGTCATATGCACGTTGTATTCGTCGTGGTATGTTGTTGTTGTGTGTTATTGTGTGCATGCATGACATGTTGCCTAAGTGTGGGATAGACGTGTGCCCATGTGGGGTTGAGCGTCTTATCCGGATTCTTAAATAGAATCGTTGTTGTGGTAATCGTGTGCCCATGTGGGGTATGAGCGATTACGGATGTCGTGTGCCCATGTGGGGTGTGAGCGACTAATATGATGTCCCGACGGGGATTGTGACCATGAAACAGGGGTCGATTGGTACCACATGCATCGAGTCGTGTCGTGGTCTCATTGCATTGCGTTATTGTGTGTTGATTATCTATGGTGTGATAAATGCAGTTGTGTTGATGTGTTGATAGGGTGAATTCTGTATGTTTTTATGCTTTCATACTTATGCTATGCATTCTTTGTATTGATTTGAGAATCTCACCCCTTCTGTTTGAATGTTACCTCTACGTGGGTAACGTGCAGATAAACAGGAGTAGGTCGCAGGTGGAGTAGTGAAGACAAGATCTTCTGGTGTGGGTTATCGAGTCGTGTCTGCTCTGTTTTGTAACACCGGGGGTGTCGGAACGCTAGAGTCCTTTAAATTCCGTTATATCTTATTACTGTTTCAATTAAGGAGATTATGTCTGACTAAACATGTTTCCACTTGCGTTGACTTTTCCGCTGTGCATGAATGTTGAAATGCTATGTTTAATTATAATACCACAGTATTATTATTGTGTGCATGCTAAGTTGAGTAGTAAAAGTAGCATCCTAAATCCATGTATTCTATTTTTACTCTGATAAATTATGTTTAAATTGTCGCGGGGGTTTGGGGTGTTACAAAGTGGTATCAGAGCAGGTCGGTCCGTCCGGCCAGGTTGTTTAATTGTGTTGGTCCCTAGTATGCGACATGTGTGTGAAAACACTGTCGGTGCTTGTTTTGTTTTCCATTTGCAGGTTGGGAATGAAGCCAAGTGGGGGAGGTGCTCATACTCCTCTTAAATGCTATAGGTGTGGTGAGTTGGGACATCGTGTCAGTGAGTGAACGAGTGATGTGAAGAAGTGCTTCAAGTGTGGATAGACAGGACATCTGGTTGCTAACTGCAAAGCTAATGTGGTTACTTGTTACAATTGTGGGGAACAGGACCATATTAGTACTCGTTGTCAGAAACCAAATCAAGCTTCGACTGGAGGAAAAGTGTTCGCTTTGGCAGGGACTCAGACTTCCAGTGAGGACAGATTGATTAGAGGTACATGTTATATTAATAATACACCTTTGATTGCTATTATTGATACTGGTGCTAATCACTCTTTCATTGATGCTGATTGTGTAAGAAGGCTAGGCCTTGTTGTTTCTCCTATGAAGGGAGAGATGGTTATCGAAACTCCTGCTAAGGGATCGGTGACTACTTCTTTAGTCTGTTCGAATTGTCCATTATCAATCTTTGGTAAGGACTTTGGTGTGGATCTGATTTGTTTGCCGTTGGGAGGTCTCGATGTGATTTTAGGTATGAACTGGTTGGAATTCAATCATGTTCATATTAACTATTTTAACAAGTCGGTTCGATTTCTTACTCCTGAGGAAGAGGGAGAAGATGGTTTTCTGTCTGCTAGAGAGTTGAAGGAGCTCTTGGAAGAAGAAGTTCAGGTGCTTGCATTGTTTACATCTTTGTCAGTGGAGAGTAATTCAGTGATTAATGAATTGCAAGTGGTGCGTGAATTCCCTGAAGTGTTTCCAGATGACATTTTTTATGTGCCACCAGAGAGAGAAGTAGAATTTGTTGTTGATCTTGTCCCTGGTACCAGACCTATTTCTATGGAACCATATAGGATGTCGGCATCAGAGTTGTCAGAGCTGAAGAAGCAACTGGAAGACTTATTAGTAAAGAAATTTGTGAGACTAAGTGTATCACCTTGGGGAGCTCCAGTGTTGTTGGTAACGAAAAAGGATGGTAGTATGAGGTTGTGCATCGAATACAGACAGCTGAATAAAGTGACGATTAAGAATAAGTATCCACTTCCGAGAATAGATGACTTGATGGATCAATTAGTGGGTGCCCGTGTGTTTAGTAAGATTGACTTGAGGTCGGGTTATCATCAGATACGGGTGAAAGACGAAGACATTCAGAAGACGGCTTTCAGGACGCGATATAGACATTGTGAGTATGTGGTGATACCGTTCGGAGTTACTAATGCGCCTGGTCTATTCATGGAATATATGAATCGTATCTTTCATGAGTATTTGGATCAGTTCGTGGTTGTCTTTATTGAAGATATTCTAATTTATTCTAAGTCAGAAGAAGAACACGCTGAACATTTACGGATTGTGTTGCAAGTGTTGAAAGAGAAGAAGCTTTATGCCAAGTTGTCTAAGTGTGAATTCTGGTTGAGAGAGGTAAGTTTTCTCGGTCATGTTATTTCTGGTGATGACATTGTTGTAGACCCGTCCAAGGTAGATGCCGTTCTACAATGGGAGACTCCGAAGTCGGTGACCGAGATTAGAAGTTTCTTGGGTTTGACTGGTTATTACAGAAGGTTTATTGAAGGATTTTTTAAGTTGGCACTTTCGTTGACTCAGTTGAGGTGCAAGGGTAAAGCATTTGTGTGGGATGTTCATTGTGAGAAGAGTTTCATTAAGCTGAAGAAGAGATTGACTATAGCTCCAGTGTTGGTTCTACCTGAACCAAATGAACCGTTTGTAGTGTATTGTGATGCTTCTTTGATGGGCTTAGGAGGTGTGCTGATGTAGGATGGTAAGGTTGTGGCTTATGCTTCTCGATAGTTGAGGGTACATGAGAGGAATTATCCGACTCGTGATTTAGAGTTAGCTGCAGTGGTATTTGTATTGAAGATTTGGAGGCATTATCTCTAAGGTTCCAGATTTGAAGTGTATAGTGATCATAAGAGCTGGAGGTATCTGTTTGATCAGAAGGAATTGAATATGAGGCAAAGAATATGGTTAGAATTCTTGAAGGATTGTGATTTTGGCTTGAACTATCATCCCGACAAAGCTAACGTCGTGGCTGATGCTCTGAGTAAAAAATCCTTGCATATGTCCGCTATGATGGTTAAAGAGTTAGAATTGATTGAACAGTTCAGAGATATGAGTTTGGTTTGTGAACAGACACCGCATAGTGTTATATTGGGTATGCTGACGATCAACAATGAATTTCTTAATAATATCAGAGAAAGTCAGAAGTTGCATGTGAAACTAGTATATTTGATGATTGGAGATAACTAAGCAGAAGGTAATGAGTATAGGGTGGATGAACAAGGTGTGTTGAGATTCCGTGACAGGATTTGCATTCCTGATAATCCTGAGTTGAAAAGAATGATTTTAGAAGAAGGTCATCAGAGTAGTTTGAGTATCCATCCAGGAGCTACGAAGATGTATCAAGACTTGAAGAAGATATTTTGGTGGCCTGGATTGAAACGCGATGTGGCTCAGTTTGTGTATGCTTGTTTAACTTGTCAGAAGTCGAAAGTGGAACATCAGAAACCTGCTGGTATGATGCAACCGTTAGATATTCCAGAGTGGAAGTGGGACAACATTTCTATGGACTTTGTGACCGGATTGCCTAATACGCCGAGAGGACATGATTCCATTTGGGTAGTATTGGATAGACTGACGAAGTCGGCATATTTCATTCCGATTAATATCAGTTTTCCTTTGCAGAAGTTGGCAGAGATTTATATTCAGGTGATTGTGAAGTTGCATGGAATTCCATTGAGCATTGTGTTGGATCGAGATCTAAGGTTCACTTCCAGATTCTGGGAGAGTTTGCAGAAAGCTTTGGGATCGAAGTGGAGGTTGAGTTCGGCTTATCATCCGCAGACGGATGGTCAGACGGAAAGAACTATCCAGTCTTTGGAAGATTTATTGAGGGCTTGTGTGCTTGAACAAGGAGGTGCTTGGGATAGTTATTTGTCGTTGATTGAGTTCACTTATAATAATAGTTATCATTCCAGTATTGGAATGGCACCTTTTGAAGCGTTGTATGGTCGGAGATGTTGGACGCCTTTTGTGGTAGCACAAATCTGGTGAGAGTGTAGTGCTTGGACCTGAGATTGTTCAGCAAACTACCGAAATGGTGAAGTTGATTCGGGAAAAGATGAAAGCTTCACAGAGTAGGCAGAAGAGTTATCATGATAAGAGAAGGAAAGATCTTGAGTTTCAAGAAGGGGACCATGTGTTCTTGAGAGTCACTCCAGTGACCGGTGTTGGTCGTGCGTTGAAGTTGAGGAAGCTTACTCCTCGGTTTATTGGTCCGTATCAGATATCTGCAAGTGTTGGACCTGTTGCCTACAGAGTGGCGTTGCCACCAAATTTCTCGAATTTGCATGATGTGCTCCATGTGTCACAGCTTCGAAAGTATGTTCCGGATCCGTCGCATGTGATTCTGATGGATAATGTGGAAGTAAGAGATAACCTTACGGTTGAAGCCTTAACAGTACGAATTGAAGACCGCGAGGTAAAGCAGCTAAGGGGCAAAGAGATCGCTCTTGTGAAAGCTGTGTGGGGAAGCGCTGCTGGTGGAAATATGACATGGGAGTTGGAGAGCAGGATGCGAGAGTCGTATCCAGAGTTATTCGTATGAGGTAAATTTTCGAGGACGGAAATGTTCTAAGTGGGGGAGAGTTGTAACACCCCGATTTAATTTAATTATTTTTCGTGATTAAATTGAAGATTGTTGTATGTAGTGTGTGTTGATGTATTTTGGTCAAGTTTGGGTTACCCTTAGGGTGGGGTAGTGCCCTTAGAATTATGAAGAATAGGGTGTCGGAAGAAGGGTAGTTGGTTAATATTATTATTTGAATGATTGAGGATATTGTTTTTATTATTTAATTTGGTGAAATAATAATAATAATAATAATAATAATAATAATATCTAAATAATAATTATAATATTAGGCAATAATAATATTTGTATAATAAGGAAAATATAAATAGGAAAAAGGATTAGAAAGGGAAGGTTGGTCAGTACGTATTTGGAAAAGAAAAGAGAAGATCAGAAGAAGCTAGGTCAGAGAAGGAGCAATTGTTGAAGAAGAATTTATAAGGTAAGGGTGGGACTATCTAATCTCTTAGGGATTGCATATCGTTTGTATGAGGGTAGGAAGATATTAGGATCGTCCCTGTTCTGTGTTGTGAAAATTTGGGAATTGAGATCGTTAGGTCAGAGGGTCTGATTAGAGGAATAACATGAAAATTGATAGATTGAGTCATGCTTTTGTGTTTCTAATTGTGTATATGAATAATTTAGGTTGTATGTGCATGATTGGGTTGTTTGAGGACCGAATTCGAGAGAAATTGGGTCTGGAATGGTTCGATCGTCGCTACTGCAGAAGTGCAGGTTTACGATGTTCGCTAAGCGAATAAATGATTCCCTGGGTGAAGGTTCGCCCCAGATTCGCTAAGCGAATCTTCTGGCAAAGCCCCGATTCGCTGGAGCGAAGGGGTAGCGAAGGAGGGCAGAAAGTGGACTCGCTGGTTTTTATATGGAAGGGAGGCCTTCGCTGGTGTTAGCTCATAAATTCGATGCCCATATGAAGTTGGAAGTGTTGATGGGAATGTTGAGCTCTTGAAGAGGTATAGAGAAGCTTCCGACAGGATCTGTATGATAGGTTTCAGTCGAATGTGCTCGTAAGAGGAGAATATGTCTTTTTGGGACTTAGAATATTTTTCTAAAAGTTTAAGAGGGTACCTTTTGACCGAGGATGCTGATGACGTCCGACGCTGGGAATTCAAATTCAAATAAAGGAGGGAGTAGTTACTGTGGTTCGCTCTTGAAGAAGGACAGGTGCGTACATCCAAGTGATGGAAGCATGCAATGCGACACTTGTCATTCGCTTATTATTTCAGGCAGTTTATAACAGTTATTTTTAGGCATTATAAGTAAGGGTTCTAGCAATAGGATTTGGGGTGTTGTGTTCACTTTGTACAAGTAACTCTAAATTCACTCAAAGTATCCGTGTGTTGAGAAAAGAGTCTTGTGAGAATGTACGTGATGTAAACACCATTTATTTTTCAATGCAATTTACTTCAACCTTTTCGTTAAGCTTTTATCTCCTATTTAACGCAAGTTATATTTCTGCACTGTCTATAGTTTTCAACCTTTACTGCACGCCTTCGACTTTTTCTTTTACCATTGTTCAGTCTTTTAATTTAACATTTTAAAAACATTGTCTAGATTATGCTTTCAACTAACTTTCTTTATGAGTTCTGTCGAAGTACTTATTTCCTTAGAATGCGCTTTAGATCAATCGTTAGCACATGTCCTAGGATCAATCTGATCGATCCAGTGAGTCACCAAAGTTAGATTTGGAAGATCAACGGTTGTTTACCAATTTTCACGGCAAACAAATTGGCACGCCCAGTGGGACAGTGCTAACTTGATAAAGATCTTTCCAAATATTTTTGAAAATCTTCAGTCATAGTGTCCTTCTTAAAAAGCTTCGTTGCATGTTATTGAGAAGTGGTAAGGTAGCCACTACAAACGAAGAGAGACCAAAGAGAAGATATACTAGAAAAATGGCGACGAACACTAGTCAGCCAAACAATCTAAACCCTCAAGGGGGTGGTTCTAATCCTCAGTCAAGTAATTCGAATACCCAGCCTAGTGACATAAACCCTCAAAATATGTCTAGGAATGATGTGATACCACCTCCAGTCCCTTCGACGAGAGAGCCGGTCCCACCTCTTGTTATGTCCGACCCAATGCCATCAATGATAGGACCAGGGTCGACATATATAAGGGCTTACACTCAACCTGTTTTAGAGTACGTTGGGCCACAAGCATCTAATCCCCAAACTCCACCAAGAGGAACTTCGACATTTAGGCATCTTCCCCCTCCAGGATTTTCACAACCCTTACCAAGGAATCCACCTTATGGAATGCCAACGTCAATAATGCAAAGCCTCCAAAATGCCCCCCAGTATTCTCAAACAATGTAATTTCTTCGCCATTACAGAGGTCGGGATCTGGGATAAATGTGGGTCGAAACAGCCAAAGTGTAGGTATAGGATATTCCACTCAAGGTCCTAGTCTGACAAACACGTCTATAGCATGTTTAAGACAACAAATGGATGAGAGTAACCTACAAATGGTACAAACTTTGTCTCAAACTATGGGAGAAATTTTCCAGCCTTTGATTCGGAACACTACCCAAACTAACCAATAACTAGCAACGCAATTGGCGCACATGGCAGAATTTATGGGGGTGTCGGCCCCTGTGCGAGGTACGACTGTGATGGAGAATATCCCACGGCGGAACCTAGAGACTATGCCTGAGGCCAACCTGGAACCCCCTAGAGTCGAACCTCCTAGGAACCAAGGGCCAATTCCTGAAGAAGGGGAACAAGGGGTAGTGATAGTGAATAGAAACCAAGATGATGATCATGTTGTACAACAGGTTTGACGTAACAACATAGCAGCGGATAACAACCTAGCAGCCATGGTCGAAAGAATAATTGCTCGAAATGGGGTGAATTTTGGCTTTACTAGGCCAAACTATACCTCACCCATAGTGGATTATATCCTGCAATCAGAATTACCCCCTAGGACGAAGGTCCCAAAGTTTACCAAGTTCTCAGGAGATACAACTGAATCTACTGTCGAACACGTAGCCCAGTATATGATCGAGGCTGGAGAGATCGCAAATGATGAAAGTCTTAGGGTAAAATATTTCCCAAGTTCTCTCACCAAAAATGCTTATACTTGGTTTACAACCCTACCTCCTAACTCAATCTATAATTGGATCCAATTAGAGCGCTTGTTCCATGAACAATTCTATACGGGGCAAACTAAGATTAGTTTGAAGGAGTTGGCCAGCATAAAGTGAAAGTTTACTGAGCCAATAGACGATTACCTAAACAGGTTTCGATTACTTAAGGCTAGGTGTTTTACTCAAGTGCCAGAGCATGAGCTGGTCGAAATGGCCGCTGGTGGCCTTGATTACTCTATTAGAAAGAAATTGGATACCCAGTATCTGAGAGTGAGGTAGATGTTACTGAGTTAAAGCAAGGCTAAGTTCAATAAGGGTAAAAAGGTAGCTTATGTTGAATATAATGAGGATGTCGAAGGTTTGTACGACGAACCATTATATTTTGATGAGAGTGAGGTAGATGTTACTGAGTTAAAGCAAGGTCCTCCGTGTGCTTGTAAAATGTTAGCCCCTTCGACTGGAAAAAATTCTGGCGAATCCGAAAAGAATGATAAGTTTCCCAAGAAAACATACACTTTCGATATCACCAAATGTGACAAAAAAAATTATTTGTTGGTAAAAGATGGGCAGATGATAGTGCCTCCTGGCGCTAAAATGCCGCCTTTAGAACAAAGAAAAAAGAGAGGATTTTGTAAGTACCATAATTTTTTGGGTCATAAAACTTCTCAATGTTTTCTTTTCAGGGATCTGGTACCAAATGCTATTCAGGAAGGCAGGCTGAAATTTGGAGAGAAGAGCAAAGGTCAGATGAAAATTGATTCCGACCCATTACAAACAGCAGATGCTCATTATGCTGAGCCAGAGGTACATATGGTTGCGGTTGCTGATGACTTAAACCATTCAGTCAATATGGTGGAAATTACTGAAGATTTCGCCAACAAAGATGTGTTAGCCAAGGTTACTGAAGACCTTGATATTTATGCTATGGAGAAACTCATGAGAGAGGCCGTTGATACCTTCGACGAAGCCACTGAGGGTTTAAATGATGGGATCAATGAGGGTTCCAACATGATGTTGGTTACTAAAGAGACTGCTGAGAGTTTTGTTAAGATGGATAAGGCTGTTGAGGGCCTTGATGTGGACTTCTGCAATCTGAACCTTAGTGTTGATGTCGACATGGACATCAACATGGTCGAGATTACGCAACATCAGACCATGGAGGTGGACGAAGCAAGCCGCCAAGAAGAGCGTAACAAAGTGGCGTATCCAAAACAGGATGAAACTATCAATGAATTCCTTCACCGCTACCAAAAGAAGGGACCAGGCGTCATGTTATGCCCCAGATGTAGTGCAATCTTCGATCAAAAGGCTGCTTCACAATCTTGAAGGGATTAGGAAGGTTAAAGAAAGAAGGGAGCAGAGATCATCTCATGGTCAAAGGGGTTTCGTCCCTAGAAGGTCCTATTCAAAACAAGTAGGAGGGAAAACACAGTTCCCAGGGGCCAGACCCAGTACCTTCAAACCAACAAGCAATGCACCGATAGGGAGCTGGATGAAACCCGTCGAAGGAAAGGATAAAGGTCAGAAAAAATGGCAGAAGTTTGATGTGGGCAGAGGCTCTTCAATATAGTATCGAAAGGAGTTTCAGACCTCTAACAAATCGGCATATGTTTCTAAAAACTATAAGGGGGAGAACCTGATGTCGCGATCTCAATGGAGGAGAGAGCAACGTCGAAGGAAGGCTCTCAGGGAGGCCCAGTCGAAGGATCAAGGAGAGTCCAGTATTAATATCCCTATTGAGAATAATGGAGGGAATCCAATGAAGGCTGCTGAAAAAATACCTGTAGGACGAAAACTATTTGCCTCTCAAGAGGATAAACCAGAGAAGACTGTCGAAGAGGATGACGAAATGACAGACAACTTCGACTCTGAATCTGATGCTTCTCTTGACATCATAGTCAATGTGGTGTCTGTGATGCCCATAGAGTTCGACTAGCTCACAGAAGTCGAAGATTTATATGCCTGCACTGAGGCAGAGATGGCAGCACATAAGCCGGTATGTTACTATATTATGAACAATGGGTGTGTCGAAGAGCAGAACGCTTTTTTTGAGCGACCCACAGAGGAAATGAGGGGTCACCTAAAGCCCCTCTACATTGCTGGCAAGGTGGAGAACATGCCAATAAATAAAATATTAGTCGATTGTGGCGCAACAGTGAACTTGATGCCACACTTCTTACTGAGCAAGATTGGCAAATATGATATTGACACTAGGCCACATAACATGGTTCTTTCGAATTACGAAGGAAAAGTTAGCTCTACTCTGGGGGTGATACAAGTCGACTTAATAGTGGGGAAAATCACTAGGCCTACTATCTTCATGGTAGTAGAAACAAAATCCAACTACAATATGCTCCTAGGACGAGAGTGGATACATGGCATTGGTGCAGTGCCATCTTCGATGCATCAATGCATCACCATCTGGAGGCCAGACGGCATAGTCGAAAACATTAAGGCTGACCAGGGGTATTTTAAAGCACCAATCAATCATGTAGACAGATGTCAGTTCGACAAACATTTGGCTCACATTGCCCCCTGTGGTCCAGCATATTTTGAGTTTGTCCCAGACGACGAGACATTTTGCTCATTGTACTTACATCCCGTCGAGGGTTTCCGTTGGGATAAGGAGGTGCCAGGGGAAATACTTTCATACCTTGGTGAGCCTGCAGTAGACCCCACGGGGTGGGGGAGTGAATTCAGTGATAATGACTGAGTTCAAAGCATTGAGAAGAATTTCGGCCTACGTGGCTGAAACCAGACTACAAGCGGCTTTGGAGGCTACTAACGAATATATGGCTGGCGAAGCCAATCCTGAATTCCACCAAGAAGGTCCTGGTAAGGACTTCGACCCAGAGCCACCTGATAAGGTTCGGGGTGTAGAGAAAGGCCAGAGGCTTGACGCCATTTATGACGATGAGCCTTTGGGATTCGAGAAGGATCCGCTGGCAAGTAACACTAAGATGCTAGCTCACGATCCACTGGAAGAAATTGACCTAGCAGAAGGGGTGATCAAGAGGCCAACATATGTTAGTGCCAATCTTGACCCACAACTTAAGGTCGAAGTTACCCAGCTGTTACACGAGTTTAAAGGCTGTTTCTCCTGGCACTACGATGAAATGCCCGGTTTGAGTATAGAGTTGGTCGAACACAGGTTGTCGATCAAGCCTGGGAAGAAGCCAGTCAAACAGAACCCAAGACGGTTTGCCCCAGAGGTTCTCTCGAAGATAAAGGAGGAAGTCGAAAGACTCCTTCGATGCAAATTTATCCGCACTGCCAGGTATGTCGAATGGTTAGCTAACATTGTACCTGTTATTAAAAAGAATGGTTCCTTAAGAGTTTGCATAGACTTTAGAGATTTAAATGTTGCAACTCCTAAGGATGAGTATTCTATGCCTGTGGCAGAAATGCTAGTCGATTCCACCGCAGGACATGAGTATCTTAGTATGCTAGATGGGTACTCTGGCTATAACCAAATATTCATTGCTGAAGATGATGTCCCGAAAATAGCTTTTCGTTGCCCTGGAGCCTTAGGCCCCTACGAGTGGGTGGTGATGCCTTTCGGCCTCGAAAATGCTGGGGCAACATATCAACGAGCAATGAATTCAATCTTCCATGATTATATAGAGACTTTCATGCAAATATATATTGATGATATTATGGTCAAGTCTGTTTCAGAGAAGAATCATTTAGACCATCTTCAACACTCCTTTGAAAGGATGAGAAGGCATTGTCTTAAAATGAATCCTCTTAAATGTGCGTTTTGTGTGTGGGCAGGGGATTTTCTAGGCTTTGTGGTCCATAAAAAGGGGATCGAGATCAACCAGAACAAGACCAAGGCCATCATGGAAGCGAAAATGCTGGGCAAGATCAATTTCTTGAGAAGATTCATATCGAACCTAAGCGGAAAAACGCAGGCCTTTTCACCATTGCTTCGATTCAATAAAGATGGGTTCGAATGAGGGTGTCGCTCCCAGGATTTTCATCCAGGTACAAATGCGAAAGTGGCGCGGAACACAGAGTCTCCAGCCGTGTATATTTATCCCAAGAGAGGGAAAGGGAACACCGCATAAACCTGAGGAAGAGGGAAAAGAATGGTCATCGCAACCATAGCCTGGGTTCGGGAGTCGGTTACGTGAGGGGAAGGTGTTAGCACCCCACGCGTCCATCGTACTCGATGGGATCCACGCTTGTTGTCTATTCTAAGGGTGAGTTGTCCTAACATCTATGGCTGCACTAGAACGGGGGGAGGGGAAGACAAAGACAGACTCGGTAGGACGTCGTCGCCCTAGGCCTACGTACCCCCTTTGTGCAATGGGGAATTCAGAGTCAACGTAGTTCGGACCAAGTTCTTTTTGTGTTTTTTTATGAGCGACGTTAAGTTCGCGCCCGGCAGTTAGGGTCGATGCTGTTTACGACTCAGACGGAAAGTAACGTGCCCTTTTTGAAAATAGCCTTTAGTTTAACAATCCCGAAGGATAAAAAGGTTTGAAGTTTGTTTGTATTTTTTAGGACAGAAGTGACTTGAGTTAGTTCATAACTCAACTTAAACCAAAGTCTATGACACGGGAACGAATGCGTCGCATGGTCGTCCCTAATGGGACGTATGCTCAACACTCTAGAAGAGAGAAGGGGGACCCCTCAATTTTCATTTCCTATGTTTAAGGCTTGTGTGCAAGGCGAGTTGACCTTATTAAGTATCTTAGATATGTTTTGAGATGAGAAGAGGGACTCAAGAGAAAAGAAAAACACTACGGGGAGAATCTATCCTAATGTTATCATGCAAATATGGCCCTAAGGGGAAGTTCGGAGGGAGACTATCCTATGGAATTTAGTCCTAATGTTATCATGCAAAGGTGGCCCTAAGGGGAGGTTTGACAACAACCTAAACCTAAAGAAAAGAAAAGATGAGAGGAAGAAAGAGTGAGAGTGGACATGGATAACTATCCACACCCTCAAATAACTTACCTCAGCCCCTGCATAAAAGGTTAGTACAAACAGACATAAGTAACTATAAGACAAATGAAACCCAAGCAAGTCACAAACCAAAGAGAAAAGGTCACAAACCAAATGAAACTCATCCAAGTAAGAATGTGGATGACCTAAACATGTGCCTAAACATGTTATGCAAGTGTCACATGATACGTACAAACAGATATCCAAGCATCAAACATCAATAGCAGAAGAAGGGAGCATATAAGTGAAACATGTTCAAGTATGCAAGATGAAACATGAATGACATATGACATGAATGAATGCAAAGCTCCAAGGTTAGAGACATACATCAAATGAAATGCAAATTAATGATAAGGTATGGCATACATAAACCAAGCATAAGTCATGAGTAAGCATAGATGAGATGAGGTGAGAAGATAAGTCAAAGAAAAGGCATGCAAACCAAGCATTGAACATGTGCACAAAGTATGCAACAACCTTAAACCAATGACCTATAATGGTAATTAAGTGACCTATAATAATTCAAACATGGTTTATGAAGTCAAAGAAGCAATCCCAAATGATGGCACAAGTGCCTTCTCAAACAAGTACTCAGACATGACCAAATATATGCATAAAAGAAGACCTCAAACAAAGAGCAATCAAAAAATTAGCAAAACATCTTCTAAAATTACCAAATTAAAACATAGCACACCTCAACCAGTGGCAAACATCATGTTAACATCTCATGCCAAAATTCAAAAGATAGGTCACTCAAACAATTATGCAAAGTCAAATGAGAATTATGAACTAACATGCAAAAGAGGAGGACTAAAATGCAATATGAAAAAGTTTTTAAAATGAGAGAAAAATGTTTTAATGACATTCAATATGTTGATGAAACAATGCAAGAAGAATGAGTTCAAAATGTTTTATGGATGATGAGAAATAAATTCTACAATGCAATGTGCGCAAAATGAAACAAATTCAAAAAGAAATTATTCAAATAATTAATTCGGATGCTAAAAATAAAATAAAATGATAAAATAAAATTTGAGAAAATTTTATAAAATGCTAAATGTGATTCATGAATTTTCTTGTAATATTTTAATGCACAAACCTATTTTTAATAATAAAAAATGAGAAACAAACAATTAAATAAAATAAAAACAATGAAATATGCAAGGGGGTGGGTTTAGCAAGCAGTCCACGTTAAAAATGACAAACGGGCTTAAGTGGGGGGTGTGAATAGAGGGCCTAATCCAAGAATCCATCAAAAAAACAAAAACAATAACATGTGAACCCAGTCCACCACGTTGACTCCATATGAGCCCTTGGATCAATCCAACGTATGCCATCAGTCAACCAAAACAAAAAAGCAACCATGATGAGCGTTCAGGATCACAAGACACACCATAAACAAGTACACACGCGCACCCTAAATTATCAGAAGTTAAAAATAAAACGCACGTGGTATCACATGGTAAACTTAATGTGTTGGCAAAATGTACGCCACCAGATCACATCAACGTACCCAAACAAACAATCAGAAACATGATGAGTGGTGTAGATCTAGGGTACACTATAACAAACATGAGATGCCACACACCTAACTAAATAAATAAAACAGAACTTAAATGAGGTGGCGCAATATGGACCGTCTGATCCAAGCAACGAACAGCCAGGATTACATCTTCTTCATCAAACCCTAGCTGGCCGGAAAACACAACCAGACGCCGGAACTAGGGTTCCGGTCATCTTCTCCGGTAACCACCACCCAAAAAAATCCCAGAAATGGCATATGAGTACACTAAACTGATCAGAAAAACATGAGGATCAATAATATCATATCATTTTTTACAAACAAACAACGCATAAAGCAAATCGAATGGAAAAAAGTTTGGGTCCAAAACTTAAAACTCACGAGACAACCAATCTATACATCCAAACTCAAAACAAAACATATCAGCATGCTCAGTACACATCACAGATCATCATGCGCATTTAAAAAAGGAGTTTTAAGATCATGAAAAGTATCACTAACCTGAGATCACGCAACCTTAGATTGAGAGATTCGAATGAGAGAAGGATTAGGGTTGAAAGCTTGGTTCTCCTCAAAAATCACGTGTCTTCCTTTCAATGAGTGTATCATTTTAGCTTAAATACCTAGGGTTATCACACTGATTGGCATTTGGGCCTTGTTAATTCCTCACTTAATGAGTTTAGAGTGATTTTGGAAATTTGCACAATGTGAAATACACCCTCCTCCATGCATCACACCCAAGCCTTTGATGATGGATCATTTATTTAACAATTGCTAATCACACCTGAATGGAATTTGGGCCTTGAGATGTCTTGGTTCATGAGTTTTCAATGATCTTGCAATTTTGCATAATGTGAAATAAGTGATGTACAAGTCATGAAATCTCTTGATTCAAAGGCCAAAAATGGTCCTTATGGAATGTACTTTTGATGTTAGAATGTGCCTTGAAGCAATGGAACCAATTATAGGTCCATATGTCCCAAAATGCAAAAGTTGTGAAAATGGAACCATAAGGAAACCCTAAAAACCACTTTGCCTTCTTTTGATCATAACTTGAGTTTCACAAATGATATGGAGACCATCTAGTACTTGTTGGAAAGGGGAGAAAAAGATCTTCAACTTTCATGTTTGAGGAAAATTCAATTGAAGCTTCTTTGACGATGAAAAGTCAAGTTGAAAGTAGTGTAAGAACTTGCCCAAAATGGAAACTTTCAAATTATAGGTCATTTCCATATTTAGTAGCTTTTGTACCAACCCTTGATTCTTGATAAATGGTATGAAACTTGACCCTTGAAGAACACCTTCTCCTCTTGAACTGCCTCAAGCACCTTGACCCCATGCTAAGAACCAATGATATGCACACATGATAATGCAAAAATGAAATGAAACATAAGCCAGTTAGTACTAAAGTAAGGAGAGCAAATTTTGGGGTGCTACAGAGGGCAGAAGCAGCAGGCAGCCTTCGACAAGATAAAGGAATACCTGAGTCATCCCCCAATTCTTTCCCCACATTGTAGGGATAGGAGTATGAGATTGTACATAGCTGCATCAGACAAAACCATAGGGAGCATGTTGGCTCAAGAGGATGTGGATGGTGTCGAAAGAGCCATTTACTACCTCAGTAGAGTTTTAAATGATGCAGAAACTAGGTATAGCGTGATAGAAAAATTATGCATATGCTTGTATTTCTCTTGTACAAAATTAAAGCAATATATAAAGCCAGTTAAAGTTTATGTTTCGTCTCATTTCGATGTTATTAAGCACATGTTGTCTAAACCTATCTTACATAGTCGAATCGGTAAATGGGCACTAGCATTGACTGAGTACTGTTTAACGTATAAGCCTCCGAAGGTGGTTAAAGGACAAGTGGTAGCAGACTTTATAGTCGACCACTCCATAAACGAAAGCATGTTGAATTATGTCGAATTGGAACCTTGGAAGTTATACTTCGATGGCTCCAGCCACAAAGATGGCACAGGTGTAGGTGTGCTGATTATTTCTCCGGATAAAATTCCAACAAAATTTAAGTACAAGGTCGAAGGATTTTTTTCCAACAATGAGGCTGAGTATGAAGCCTTAATATCTGGACTTGAAATTTTGTTAGAATTGGGGGCAACTCGAGTCGAAATAATGGGAGACTCAGAGTTGGTCATAAAGCAAATTACAAAGGAATATAAATGTGTTAAGGAGAATCTTATCATGTACTTCGTAGTGGCCAACAGACTATTGAAGAAATTCGAAGTAGTCAGCATTCAACACATACCTCGACTGGAAAATCAAGTGGCCAATGACTTGGCTCAGGTTGCTTCTGGGTATAAGGTTTCGAAGGAAAATTTACAAGAGGTAATCGAAGCTAGAGGCAAAGTGGTATCTGTTGGATTATGTCCATCAGACCTAGAAGTGACAAAGCATGGATACGCTGATGAAGAAAATTTTGAGATTTTTGCAATAGACAGCTTGACGGATAAAGACTGGAGGAAGCCTATAGTCGAGTATTTGAAAAACCCGACAACATCCACAGAGCGAAAGGTTAGGTATCAAGCCTCAAGTTATGTCCTTCTAGGCAATGAATTGTTTAAAAAGACCCCTGAGGGGCTCTTACTTAAGTGTCTTAGTGAAACAGAAGCATATATGGCCCTTTCGACTGTCCATAGTGGGGCATGTGGGGCGTATCAGGTAGGCTATAAGATGAAGTGGCTATTATTTCGACAAGGCATGTATTGGCCTACGATGCTAAAAGACTGCATTGAATTTGCCAAGGGTTCCCAAGAATGTCAAGTTCACGCTGGTATACAGCATATCCCTGCAAGTGAGTTGCATTCCATAGTCAAGCCATGGCCTTTTAGAGGTTGGGCTTTGGATCTGATTGGAGAGATTTGACCGGCATCCTCCAAGAATCAGAGATACATTTTGGTAGGAATTGACTACTTTACAAAGTGGATCGAGGTGGTACCTTTACCAAATGTGGATCAAGAGGATGTGATCGAGTTTATTCAAAAATACATCATTTACAGGTTTGGAATCCCAGAAATGATCACAACAGATCAAGGATCAGTCTTTACGGGTCGAAAGATGCAGGAATTTGCAAAAGAGATGGGTTTTAAACTCCTAACCTCCACACCTTATTATGCTCAGGCTAATGGTCAAGTCGAAGTAGCTAATAAAGTGGTGATTGGCCTGATCAAGAAGCATGTGGAAAAAAAGCCTAGAAATTGGCATAGGACATTGGACCAGATCCTCTAGGCATGTCGAACCTCTCCCAAGGAAGCAACCAAAACTACTCCTTTTCGATTGACCTTTGGTCACAATGCAGTGTTTCCTGTTGAGATATATCTCCAGTCGATTAGGATTCAGAGACATCATGAAATTCCCTCTGAGCTTTATTGGAATATGATGTTAGACGAACTGGTAGATCTGGACGAAGAAAGACTTAAAGCCTTAGAACTTTTGAAGAGACAAAAGAAAAGAGTGGAGAAGTCTTATAATAAGAAGGTTAGAATCAAGACCTTCTCACTTGGAGATTTAGTTTGGAAGGTAATCCTACCTATGGATCGAAAGGTTAGAGCCTTGGGTAAATGGTCCCCAAAATGGGAAGGCTCGTTTCAAATTACGCAAGTATTTTCTAATGGAGCCTATGAAGTTGAAGAATTAAATGAGGATAAAAGAATCTTGAAAGTAAATAGCAAGTATTTGAAAAAATATAAACCAGCACTTCAAGAAATTAAAATTGTTAAGGAGTAATTCGACATAACAAGGGCAAAGCCAATAATGGTATTTATGAATGCCAAAATGGCTTAGTAGTCATTACATATAAATGCCTCAAAGGGCCATAGAGCATCAAATTAAAAAAAATTACAAAGAGAGTAACAAGCTAAAAGGGGAGATTCTCCTTCATCTTCAAGTACTTCGACTTCTGGAGGTCAAGACGCTTTTCACATAAGGCCTTGTCAGATTTTAAGTGTGCAACTTCCTTCTCCAGTCGTTGAGCTTTTTCAGCAAAAGTTATGGCATTTTCAAGCTCTTTCAACAAGCCAGAGTCATCGAAGGCAGACAATTCAGCGTTACGCTTTTTTGCCTTTGAGATCTTGGCTCGAAGTTTCTTGATTTTTTGCTCCCAAGAAGTAATACTTTCTTCATTGGAGGCAATTTCTTGCTTGTTCTTTTCTTTTGTTTCCTCTAATTCGGCTACCTTATTCTCAGAATCAGTGGCAGCAGTCCAAGCGGCAACCTCACTTCCAGCTTTGGTTGAAATGGCCTTTTCTATTTGGGGCAGGCGTTTGAGGTCACCATGGACTTGGTCAATCATAGTGCCAAGCTCTAAGATGACGTTGGCAGATTTTGGAGAAATAGCGTGAATATCAACTTGCTGGAGGAGACTTTTCAAAGATATGTGAGTGACATCATCCATCCGTAAGAGTGTGAAAAGGTCACCCTTAAAGAACTTGTTTTTGATCTTCAGAAGGATATTGTCCTCAAGCTTGCTTGAAGGCGGATCCCCAGGGGTAGTCGAAGCACTGGGAGTTTTATCAGATGAGCTTCCTCGGTGCCCAAGAAGGATCTTTATGTATTGACGAGGGTTGCTAGCTTTCAAGGCATCCAGTTCCTCTTCAGAGAGTCCTGCTCCATACACAGTCGAGGCTGCCTTGCCTTCAGTCACAGCACTAGGTGTGGGGGTAACAGTGGCTTCGACATGGGTTGGCTCGTTGATAGGTCCTTTGTCAGCTTTCTCCTCCTCACCTTTATTCTCCTCCTCTTCATCTTCGTTCATTTTGTCTTCATCTTCATTTTCATCATCATGGCCATCAAGTTCAGATTGGTGCACGGTCTCATCATCATCTTCTTCCATTTCTTTCTCTCCTTCTGGGTTAACATTGGCAGCCCTAATGGGTTCGTCATTTAGGGGTCCCTCTTCATCGACCAAGGGTGGGTCTTCATCCATGGCAGTAGATTTTGGATTCTCTGTGTCAGGATCCTGCTGAACATCGTCTGCCTCATGGTCGGAGCCATCTGTCTGAGATTGTTGGGTAGCAGTCTTTGCTGGCGAAGGGGGAGCTGTTTCAAAACCAGGCTTATTAATTTCACCTAGTGAACTCATTCCAGAGCCCAAGTCAGAAGTGGGATGGTATGTGGGCTCACCTTGGCTATTCAGAACGGTGATGGGAGAAGGAGGATTGTCCACCGGTGGGAGCGAACCACTAGCATCAGCCTGAATCATATCGAAGCAAGTCAGATTAAGGAAAACAAGGTAAATAAGTTTTATTTGAAGAAAAAATACGACAAGTTACCTTGACTCCTTCAGCATCAGGGCTAGAGTTATTGCTTTCAGCATGGCCTGCAGCTGGTTTAGAGGCGGTTCCAGAAGGGGCTTCTGCAGCTTTACTCGTAGTAGTGGTCTTTTTGGGGGCTTTAGCCGTTGTAGGCTCAGATTGGCCACCAGTAGCACCAGATTCTTGGCTTGGCTTCCTCCTCTTCTTGAGTTTCAAATCTTCAGGAGGAGATTGGTCTTCATCCTTGGAATCGAAGATAATTTTGGCAGTGCCTCTCTTTGACTTCCTTTGGGGTGTCGGAGGTGGTTTGCGAGAAGCCTGAAATTGAGATGCATTAGGGGGAGAGAGAATAATCAACGAAAGGAAAAGGTGTGTGATGTACCTTGCTGCCTTCGCCTTTTGCTTCGACTAGGTGCTGAGGGGTGTTCTTTTTGGGAACAACTGCAAAACAAGCCAAGTAACCACATGTCAGTAATGATAAAGTTCAAGTGAAAGAGCATAAAATCGAAGAATCCAAACCTTCATGTATTTCAGATTCGATGCGAACATCTTCGATACCGACATGAAGGTGTCCTTTGAAACTGTCTAGCGTATATTTAGTCGGAACCACCCGCTGAGCCTTGGGTTTTGACTGCTGGCGAAGGATCTTTATAGAGTCCCCACAGATGAACCAATCTGGAAATGGAGGGGCAAGAGCCACTCCAAAATCAGCAGATGGCAGTCGAGGAGTCTTTGGAGGAAATAGTGCGAAAGCCACTTCATAGCGTTTCTCAGGAGTAATATATGAAAGGAGTTTCAAACTCTCCATTTTCTTTAAAAATTTCTCCTTTAGCGTAACCGCAGCTTCGCGGACAATTCGACTAATATCGTCTGGTCGATAAACAGTTTCAAAGTACATCTGGAAGGCCTGAATCTCCTTAATATGAGCGGATTTACCTTTCATGATCTTCTCCTGCACATCAACAAAAGCTTGGTCAATCAACTGAGCAAAGCTGGAGACATCAAGGAATTCTGCAGCATAATGTTTCGACCACCAGTCGTGGAATTCTTGGGTGCAGAGATGAGAAGGTTCAAAGTAGACGGGAGTCAGGAGTGATCGATGAGCATGTCGCGCAAGGTGTGTCTAACTCTCTATGGCATCATAGATAGTGTTGGGGAGGATAACATGAACTTTCTTCTCGTACAGACACTTGGGTAGAGTTTGGACTAAACCAAACTGTCGAGAGACAAGATTTGGTTGATAGGCCATTAGAGAGGTTTGGCCCTTTAGCAATTTGAGTCGATGAATAATAAGTCGAGGGATGAGGAATGCCTCCCAGACACGCTGCGATTCTTCTTCATGTTTTTTGAACGAAGGAGGAAAGGACCTGGTAAACCACTCAGGACCATATTTTTGTTCAGCAAAGGGCGCCATCCTTGGTGTGAACTTATAGCGCTTAGTAAACATTTTGACGAAGCCAGAGAAGGATGCCTTGAGTGACTGCCCTTCTTCGTTTGGAGTCAGTTGCACCAGTCGAACCCATTCGACTTGTCTCTCCTTAATCTCCGCAGCTTCTTCATCTACAGGCCCTTTGTTGGGAAGGTTGGCCTCAAAAGTAGCATTAAGCCAAAGTTGAAGCAACCAAAAGGGTCCTGACAGGAGGAGGTTCCCATTGCTTGCTTGGTCTTTCAGACGACCAGCACCTTCGCTCAAAGACTCGTACAAACAGGCCAATATCATTTCGCTTAGGTAAATGCCTAGACTAAGGTGTAGTTGATTGGCTAGGGTCAGATACTTTCTTGCCACCTGCAAGGAATTGGTACAGAACACGTAGCGAGAAAGCCACATAGCCAGGAATGATATATGTTCTTTGTCCTCGACTGTGTCAGTTTGCTTGTCGTGATAGTGGTTCATGAAATGAGTATAGGTGTGTTTGGTGGTGGCGAACCTTATGGTGTCTAGAGCATCTATCTCAGGGTCGTAAACCAACCCATGAGGCTTTAGCCCTGTGATAGCGGCTATGTCAAACAGAGTGGGTGTCATCATCCCACAAGGGAGATGAAAGGTATAGTGGGTACTATCCCAAAAATACAAAGAGAATGCCAGTAAAGTTGGACAGTAAGTGGGTCCAGTCTTTGACATCATAATTAAGTCGTAGATTCCTAAGTTCTTCCAAGTCTCTGCTTTCACTTTCTCCAACTTGGCTAACCAGTTCAAATAGAGGTCAGAATCCTTAAAATACGGGGTAGCCCTAAACAGCCTAGACCCATCATTCAGATACTTCAAATCCAGGTTCTTTAGGTCTACATTGTCATGGGGTTCAGAGGTTACCCTAGTTTTGTCTTTCTGCCCTAGAGGTTTGGTTTTACGATATGATGGAAAGAAGTCACTAATGGCGGTATAATCTGTATCTAAAGAAGATAAGGGACCAGATAAAGCTAATGGTTTCCCAGAAACGGTGATATGAATTAGTACCTGGGATTCGTAGATGTGTCTTTTTTCCTCCTTGAGAGGCTCAGGGATGAATTGTTGATTCTTTACCAGCTTAGGTCCATTTAATGTGGCGAATTGAGGGAGTAGTGATGCGCCCTTTTGTCCTTTGAGCTTCTGGTTTTTCTTTGGGTCTTGAGTAATAGCAGTTGAAGAAGCCATTGGTGAAAAAATTTGAAGAAAAGAGTTTGTTGAAGGTGAAGGGTTGAACGTTTTGGAAGAAAGGAGAAGGTGCGTAGTGGATACTTGGGAGTGGAAAAGAAAATAAAAGTAGTTTCTGAAGAAGCTATTTATAAAGTGCTTTGGAGACACGAAAGGGCTCACTAATCATCATTAAGGGGCTAAGGCTAGTGGGACACGTGTCCTCCCAGGAGCCAAAATAGGGGCGGTGGCAGTTGCCACCTACGTCCATGATTTCCTAGGCTATAGGAGAGGTTATGGTGATTTGCGGCTTGATGTGATTTCCGAGGGGACGTTTCAGTCATAATCATAATTGGCTGTGATGTCATAAATTTGATTGAAAAGAAACTGAATAGTTTCTGGGAACGTGGGTTAATCAGTTTTGTTTGGACTCCTATGCATGGTCGAAAGATGGCGTCGAACGGACACTATAAAAAATGCCCTTTTCTGCGATACTGTAGAAAAAGACATTTTTGGGGGGCAATTTGTTAGCTCATAAATTTGATGCCCATATGAAGTTGGAAGTGTTGATGGGAATGTTGAGCTCTTGAAGAGGTTTAGAGAAGCTTCCGACAAGATCTGTGTCATAGGTTTCAGTCGAATGTGCTCATAAGAGGAGAAGATGTCTTTTTGGGACTTAGAAAATATTTCTAAAAGTTGAAGAGGGTACCTTTCGACCGAGGATACTGATGACGTCCGACACAAGGAATTCAAATTCAAATAAATGAGGGAGTAGTTACCATGGTTCGCTCTTGAAGAAGGACAGGTGGCGTACATCCAAGTGATGGAAGCATGCAATGCGACACTTGTCATTCGCTTATTATTTCAGGCAGTTTATAACAGTTTGTTTTAGGCATTATAAATAAGGGTTCTAGCAATAGGATTCGGGGTGTTGTGTTCACTTTGTACAAGTAACTCTAAATTCACTCAAAGTATCCGTGTGTTGAGAAAAGAGTCTTGTGAGAATGTACGTGATGTAAACACCATTTATCTTTCAATGCAATTTACTTCAACCTTTTCGTTAAGCTTTTATCTCCTATTTAACGCAAGTTATATTTCTGCACTGTCTATAGTTTTCAACCTTTACTGCACGCCTTCGACTTTTTCTTTTACCATTGTTCAGTCTTTTAATTTAACATTTTAAAAACATTGTCTAGATTATGCTTTCAACCAACTTTCTTTATGAGTTATGTCGAAGTACTTATTTCCTTAGAATGCGCTTTAGATCAATCGTTAGCACATGTCCTAGGATCAATCTGATCGATCCTGTGAGTCACCAAAGTTAGATTTGGAAGATCAGCGTTTGTTTACCAATTTTCACGGCAAACAGCTGGCAAGCTCGCTAAGCGAACCTCTTACGAGGTGTTCGCTGGCCAGTTTGCTAAGCGAACCTTTGGCAAACGAGGATTCGCTATGAATCCAAGGCGAACAGTGGCAGTAGCGAAATTCTGCTGCACGGGCTGAATTATTTCGAAACATTGGAACTGCATAACTATTAGTCCGTAAGTCCGTTTGAGTCGCCGTCTGAAGCGTTGGGACGCTGGTTTCAACTACTTTTCGTTAAAACTAATTTCGAACTAGGATTCCAACCCTTCAACGTGTTGATTGGATTGTGTGTATGCTATTGTGGTGTAGTAAGGGGAGATGATAGAGTCGTCGATGTGTATGCCTGATATCGTTGTATATTTTTGTTGTAGCGTAGTATATTGCTGTTGTGGCAGGTATAAACTGCTGTTGTATCATTGTATTATGATTTATTGATGTGTTGGTTATCATATGCACATTATATTCGTCGTGGTATGTTTTTGTTGTGTGTTGTTGTGTGCATGCATGACATGTTGCATAACTGTGGGATAGACGTGTGCCCATGTGGGGTGTGAGTGTCTTATCCGTATTCTTAAATAGAATCGTTGTTGTGGTAATCGTGTGCCCATGTGGGGTGTGAGCGATTACGAATGTCGTGTGTCCATGTGGGGTGTGAGTGACTAATATGATGTCCCGACTGGGATTGTGACCATGAAACAGGGGTCGATTGGTACCACATGCATCGAGTCGTGTCGTGGTCTCATTGCATTGAGTTATTGTGTGTTGATCATCTGTGGTGTGATAAATGTAGTTGTGTTGATGTGTTGATAGGGTGAATTCTGTATGTTTTTATGCTTTCATACTTATGCTATTCATTCTTTGTATTGATTTGAGAATCTCACCCCTTCTGTTTGAATGTTACCTCTACGTAGGTAACGTGCAGATAAGCAGGAGTAGTTCACAGGTGGAGTAGTGAAGACGAGATCTTCTGGTGTGGGTTATCGAGTCACATCTGCTCTGTTTTGTAACACCGGGGGTGTCGGAACGCTAGAGTCCTTTAAATTCCGTTATATGTTATTATTGTTTCAATTAAGGAGATTATGTGTGACTAAACATGTTTCCACTTGAGTTGACTTTTCCGCTGTGCATGAATGTTGAAATGCTATGTTTAATTATAATACCACAGTATTATTATTATGAGCATGCTAAGTTGAGTAGTAGAAGTAGCATCCTAAATCCATGTATTCTATTTTTACTCTGATAAATTATGTTTAAATTGTCGCGGGGGTTTGGGGTGTTACAGTAAAAACTTATTTGTGAACAAAAAACATGTTTGTTTCTGTGTTTCTTGTGTTAATAATAGAGTCGAAAAAATCGCCAAAAAAATCGTCGGAAGTGACGTCGGAGTAGCTGAAGAAGACTTCAGAGCTATTGTCGGAGAAGATTTCGGAAATCCCGCCGAAAATTTCACCGGAGAAGGCACCGGAGATGTCGCCGGAGTCAAAAATTTGTTAGTGCGTGAGGCACTTTTAGTGAGGAGAAAATAGAGAGAGAATAAGGAAATAAGGATTTATATTACTGAATTGTGTAAATAATGATACAAACTATGACTATTTATATACAACTCTAATTGGGCTTGGGCTAACACAACTTAGATTATATTTAAAAATTAAATCTAATCAAATCTAATCTAATATTTCAACACACCCCCATAATCCAAGTTGTCGAGCCTACGTTACTCCTTCCATGCAGAACTGGATTCTTCGCCAGATTTATAGCAGACTTGTTGTCGATTTGCAACACAAGAGGTTTCTTCACTTCGACCTCCATTTCTTCAAGTACTGATCTGATCCAAATTGCTTGACATGTAGCATAGGCTCCTACTATATATTCTGCTTCACACGATGACAATGCCACCACAGGTTGCTTCTTCGAACACCATGAGATTGAGGTGCCAAATACTTGAAAGAAATAGCCACTTGTACTTCTTCTATCTTCCTTATCTCCACACCAATCAACATCTGAAAAGCAATTAACTATTGCTCTTTTGCCTTTAGAATCTCGTCGAAATAGAATTCCAAAATCTGTTGTTCCTTTTTAGTATCTCAGAATTCTTCTTGCAGCTTTCATGTGGGACACTCTTGGTTCACCCATGAATCTGCTCACTAATCCGACTGCGAAATCTATATCAGGTCGACTGTTACACACATATCTCTGAGATCCAACTATTTGTTTGAACAAAGTTACATCAACTTTGTCTTCCTCTCTATGCTTCTCTAACTTCAAGTTTGGTTCGACAGGTGAGGATGCAGGATTCGAATCATCCATTCTGAATCTCTTGAGTATCTCTTTGACATACTTCCTTTGATGTAGCACCATACCTTGCTTCAGCATTTGAAATTCCATGCCTAAGAAATCAGACAATTTTCCCAGATCCGACATTTCAAATTCCTTCATCATCAGCTCTTTGAACTTCGACAAGTTCTCCAAACTATTTCCAGTTACCAATAAGTCATCGACATATAAGCAGGTGATTGTTATATCTTGTGCTACAACATGAACATAGACACCATACTCAGACTTGCATTTGACAAATCCCAATTCGATTAAGTATGGGTCGATATTCTTGTTCCATACCCTAGGTGCCTACTTGAGGCCATAGAGCGCTTTGTGCAACTTATATACTTTACTCGCTTCCTTCTGAATCATAAACACAGAAGGTTGTATGACATAGACCTCTTCGTCTAACGGACCATTCAGAAATGCGGACTTCACATCTAAGTGAAATGTCGACCAACCTGGGTTACATGCTAATGCTACCACTAGTCGAATAGTCTTCAGTCTTGCTACTGCAGCAAATACTTCAGATTAGTCAAGTCCTTCTCTTTGAAGAAACCCCCGAGCTACTAATCTTGCTTTATGTCTTGCTATCGACCCATCAACATTGTGTTTCAACTTAAACACCCACTTTACTTTGATAGCTTTTATATGTGCTGGCAATTCGACAAACTTCCATGTGTTGTTTCTTTCGATTGCCTGTAACTCTTCTACCATAGCTAACTTCCACTGTTGAATTTTTAAAGCTTCATTATGGTTAATTAGTTCAGCACATGCAAGTAAAGCAAAATGAACTAATTCTCCATCTGGTGTGACCTCATCATCACCAGTCACTTCATAATCATGAAGTCTTGTTGTAGGAACTCTATTTCACCGAGGTCTTTGGCTTGTTTCAGCCACAACCTCTGTGTTGGGAATGTCAGCAACTGATTCTACTTTGACTTCGACTAGATTCTTAGCAATTCCTTCAACTTCGACTTTATCAGTTTCTTCGTCAAATCAGAGCTCATCAATGGCTTGTTAATTGAATTACTAGAATTCCAATTCCAGGTAGAATTTTCATCAATCACAATATCTCGACTCAACATAATCTTCTCATTAATTGGATTGAATAGACTGTATGCACCAGTCTTATGATATCCTACCAGAATCATAGGTTCACTCTTGTCATCAAGCTTCCTTCTTCTTGCATCAGGAACATACTTGTAACACATAGAGCCAAACACCTTCTGATGACTCACTGATGGTTGTTTGCCACTCCACACTTCTTCAGGAACCTTGTTCTTCAATTGCTTGCTAGGGCACCTGTTCAGGATATAAACTGTAGTCGAAACAGCTTCACCCCATAAAGATTTTGGAAAATTCTTATGCTTGAGCATACATCTCGCCATATCCAATATGGTTATGTTTCTTCTTTCACTAATTCCATTATGTTGAGGAGTATAAGGAGCAGTTACCTCATGATCAACACCATGTTCTGCAAAGAATTTTTCAAACATCTTCGAAGTGTATTCACCTCCTCCATCGGTTCACAGAACTTTGATCCTCTTCTCACTCTGGTTTTCGACAACCATCTTGAATCTCTTAAACATTTCAAATACCTCATCCTTTCTTTTAATCACATAGATCCACATCTTTCTATTAAACTCATCGACAAACGAAACAAAATATCTGTTTCCACCAATGGTATGTTCTTCAAACGGACCACATACATCTGAATGTACAACTTCGAGTATGCAGAATGATCTCATTGGCATAGTCGAAATGAAAGAATTTCTGGATTGCTTTCCGACTAACAACCTTCACAGAGTTTGTCAGGCATCTCAAGACTTGGAATACCAAATACCATATCTTGAGTAATCAGCTGATTGAGTGATCGAAAGTTAAATTGTCTAAACTTTAAATGCCATAACAAACTATCCTTGTGGTCGACAACAGTTTTTAGACATTGTACTTCAGTCGAACTGATCATGGTCTTAAATGTCCTGTTCTTCGACAACGGAGATTTCAAAGCCAAATTGTTCTGGGCGTCGAACAATTTCAAAACTCCATCTTTCATGACAAATGAGAAGCCTTTTTCGACTAGTTGTCCAACACTTAAAAGGTTGCACTTCATTCCAGGTACATAGAACACATCTCTGATCATAGCTTTCGCTCCATTACTCAGTTGAAAAACTATGTTGCCAGTACCTTCTGCTTGCAACAAACTCTTATCAGCAAGTTTTACCTTGCTCTGCTTCGACTCGTCAAAATTTGCCAACCACTCATGTCGACCAGTCATGTGATTTGAGCAGCCTGAGTCGAGGAACCAGATCTTGGATTCGACATGGTTATCTACCACTGCAGCCATAACCACCATACCACCTACAAAATCATCTGAATCTTGGCGTGTAAGGTTCGCTCCTTCATCCTTGCCTTTTTTTGATCCATTGACTTTCCTGTACCAACAATATTTGGCCAAATGACCCCACTTTTCACAGTTTTAACACTGCATACCTTTCTTATCTTCTTTGTCCTTTTGATAGTTTCCTCCTCCTCTTTTTGAGGATTCAGAAGCTCTATCTTCGACCTGATTCTTGTGAGGGTTCGACCAAGACTTATTTCCTTGAGTCTTGTCGACTTTGCCTTTAGATTTGTTGGAACCACCATTCCTTTTCCATAACTGAGCCTGCAGTGCTTGTATCGAATCCTAAACTCTCTTTCTTTCGACAATCCTTATCTTACGCGCGTCCAACGAACCAACCAAATCTTCCATTTTTAGGGTTTCAAGATTGTTGGATTCTTGAATAGCTACTATAACGTGATCAAACTGAAGTCAACGTTCACATTACCTTCTTAACTATCATCTTATCAGTTATGGTTTCGCCACAACCCTTCATGAGATGAATGAGTTTCTGAACCTTTGACACATATTTTGCAACTTTTTTGTCTTCTCCCATCGACAACAACTCATATTGTCGACGCAAGGTTTACAACTTGACAACATTGACTTTCTCACCTCCTTCATAATACTTCACCAGAATATTCCATGCCTCCTTCACCGTTTCAACATGAGAGATTCTGTCGAAGTTAGCAGCATCGACCGCCGTCTGGATGCAATAAGCAGTCTTGCAATCTTTCTTCTTGACTTCGTTGTGGGCTTTTTTCTGTTCTTCGGTTGCATTTACAGCCAACACGGGAACTCCGCCGGTAACCACTTCTAGGGTATCATGGAAGCCAAATAAGGATTGCATCTATTTTTTCCATCGGATCCAATTCTTGCCGTCAAGCATTGGAAGAGAATTCTGAATGCTCTTATCACCACTCATCTTCGCAGCGGTTGATTCACTTGCCCTGGAAACACAATCTCTGACGTGAAGTTCTTGAAAAATTGATCAAGAACAATAACTGGAAGCTCTGGATACCAATTTGTTAGTGCGTGAGGCACTTTTAGTGAAGAGAGAATATAGAGGGAATAAGGGAATGACGATTTATATTACTGAATTGTGTAAATAATGATACAAACTAAGACTATTTATTGACAACCCTAATTGGGCTTGGGATAACACAACTTGGATTATATTTAAATATTAAATCTAATCAAATCTAATCAAATCTAATCTAATATTTCAACAAAACTTCGCCGAAAATATCCTTGGAGATGTCTTCGAATGTGCCATCAGAGGTATCACCGGAAATGACGGCGGAGACTCTGTTGGAGTTAGCTTCAGAGACGGTTTTAGTGAATCACGATGTTTTTCTTCTTCTTCCTGTTGTTGTTCTGGTTTTTTTTCAACAATAAATTGTTGAAACTTTTTTGTGCATTTTCTTAGGGCATCAAAAAACTCTTGTGATGAAGTTTTGAGAGAATAACTCAAATTTTGAATCAATACCTTCAACTCTTCTCTATATTCATTTTCGATTTTCTGAGTTTCAATCAAATATTGTTTTAGAGTTTCTAGTTGTGAATAGAAATCTTGAGATTGAGGTTGGTAGCTATGGTAACTTGAATGTTCATGGAAGGTGGAAGATGATTGTTGAGGTGAAGTAGAAATTATGTGGTGTTGTTGTTGATATGAAATATATAGAGTGTATGGAGTATAGGAATAATAATATGGATATGCCATAGAAGGAAGGATTGAAGTTCAAGAATGAAAGCACCAATTGATAGGAAGTTAATCTAATTTGCTAGAAAATAAAAGAAAGACAAACTAAATAAAATAAAAGAGACATTTGATTTCATTGCTTGATTCATTCTAAGGAATATTACACTTAATATAGAACTCTTAGAGCATCATAACCATACATGTGGCATAATCTTAAAACTCTAAGAACATTCTAGAAATATTAAAATAACAACTAATTTAAACCAAGTACTTGGGCTCGAATGGTAAACGAGCTCCTACTAAGGGACGAAGGTTCAGGGAATACCGAGTTCGATTCCTGGTGGGAACAATACTTGGCCAGTGTCAGTACCTCTCGACACGAGCCCCTTTTCCCTAGGAACCAGAGACATTACAACATGAAACTAAAAGGTTTTTGCTTTTAAAACAAATTCTTTTTTTTGTTAGTGACAATTATTATAAAAAAGTGAGTAATTGGTACTTAATTTATGTATTTATTTGATTTACTTTTATTGGTATATTTTTATTATATAAATATAATTAGAATATTAATTTAAAGGGTTAATAGTGAATTTCATCCCTGTAATGTTAGCGAATTTTGCTTTTCCCCCCTTCTTGCCTTTTGGCAACGGTTTTTTCAAAAAAACCGTTGCCAAACCCTGCCTTTGGCAACGGTGGGGGGGGGGGGGGGGTAAACCGAAACACGCTCATATGGCAGGGGGGTTTCATATAATTAACCCTAATTTAAACATACTACAACAGAAACAAAAAGGTTTAAAAAAAAACAAATTCTCTTTTTGTTATTGTGCAATTATTATTAAAAAAAGTGAATAGTTGGTACGTAATTGCATAAAGTTAACACAAATTGTTTCAAGAAAACTCTTTTATGATAATTTTTGAATTTAAATATGATTGTTACAGTTCAACCGACTATTACAAGAATTTATTCAAATATAAATTACCTTATTTGTTTAATGACAAATTGACAATTTTAAACCCTCAATTGTTTTCTTTTTAATTTTGATCCCTCATTTTTAAATTTGGATTTGAAGTCCTTTTTAAAATTATTTGTCAAGATTTTAACTCCCTTTAATTTGAATCCAATTTTTAATAATGTGACATTAAAAATTTTTAATAATTTGGTATCAGATATGTGATGTCGAGTGAGATGTCACAACATCAATATCTGCTATATGAACAAGACAATAAAAGTAACAGCACTTAAAAGCAATAAATAAACACAGAGAATTGTTCACCCAGTTCGGTCTAACAACCTACGTCTGGGGGCTACCAAGTCAGGGAGGAAATTCACTATCAGTAGTATTAATTCATAGACTCTACAATCAACATAGAAGTTGACAATCTATTCACTTAATCACTACCCAATGACACTTCTACCTAAGACACTCTTAGATATGAGACACCTCTCACTCCCCCTCAATCACAGCAGTGATGACAATATAAAAATTACAAATATTAGAAGATCACACTTCAATGACAATACTTGATCTTGCTTAAAAGGTTCAATCAAGAACAAACACTCGTGCTTAAAAGCTTAGAGTGGACAAATTACAACTCAACTAATTCAGTCCAATTCAAACATCAAAATAGATGAATGAATGGCTTACAATACACAGACGAAAACACAAACCCTAATGCTTGACTCTCAGTACACAATCTCTTGTCTTCGTATCATCCAAGTAGGGTTGAGACTTCCTTAAATAGAAACAGATTCTTGGGCTTGGGCTCTGTGAAAAACACATATTTGATGCATAATAAAAACAGATTTTATCTTCAAATCTTTTCGCCCTAAATATAGAAACAAACAATTGCATCTGAATAAATCTTCTCCAAGAATTTCGCCTGCAATCTCACAAACAGAATCCCTCATAACATAACAATTAACACGCAGCCCTAAAACACATATCAGTCTTGACATGATGTTCTGTCAACAGATGTTAAGAGATCAGTCTTGACATTATGCACAAAAGCTGCAATACCAAACAACACAACACAAGCAGAATGTTAGAAACACATGTTAAGACATCAGACATGACATCTTGAATAAACACATTGTTTTACCAAAATTGCTGCCAATAACAGAACTAACAATCTCCCCCTTTGGCTAATTTTGGCTAAAATAATATGAGCGCACATCAGAGATACCTGTAGCAGAAACACACCATAACACATCTAACATTCAACAGCTACACACCAATCAAAACTCAAAATTCAGCAGCTGCACACCAATCAAAACTCAAACTCCCCTTCAAGCCAAGGGACCAGCAACAGCCAGAAACCCAACTATTTCAACCAACAACCAGCAGCAAAACCACAACAGCAAAGCCAACTACTAAGCCACCACATCAAAGCCAACTACTCTCCCCCTTTTTAGCCACAATTGGCCAAAAGAACAACAAGCCCAATGTTCTGACACCTAGTCAAACATGGTCAAGTACCAATAAAAACAGTTGTAACACAGCTTAGAAAGAGTGACACATTACTCAACAGAGAGAGGTGCACAAACACCAAACAACTTTGACTGACCAGGTGATACAAACAAGGGTTTCCATTTGAATTATAAAAACTACACCAAACTGCTTCTTACTACAGCCAATCTGAGAAGGAAACATGAGTCAGTCCTCCAAGACAGTTGAAACACACAAGGGTCAGTTGAAGCAAGACCAGAAGAACAAGAGCACAAAACCAAAGGAGATGAAGTCCAAAGAAATGACAACCGGTGGATCCTCTACAGGGGCAACAAGGACAGGAAGAAAAACAGAAACAAGGATGAAGACCATCAAGAAGGCTCAGGTGCAACTACATGATTCTGAGGATGAGGCAGATGAAGATTGGGTTAATTTCATTAACTCAGGTGGTTGGAATGAATAGCTGAATCCAAACATAAAAACTTTTTTCTTATAGTTTCTGGAAAAAAATTGTAAAATTGAGTACTTCCAACAATAAAAATGTTCTTGTTTGTTTCCAAACATTCTTATTTTGACAATTTCACCAAAGAGATAAGCCCACACACATAAGACAGCAGCACCAAAAATCACCTTCCTGCACACAAAAAAATTCTACTAATCCTCATATATGCAGATCCCTAATTTGCTTCTTAAATTTTCAAATTGATTTGCATCTAAGGCCTTAGTAAAAATATCAGCTAATTGCACTTTCGTAGCAACATGTTCCAAAGCAACCACTTTATCTTCAACCAGATCTCTTATGAAGTGATGACATATGTCAATATGCTTAGTCCTGCTATGTTGAATTGGGTTCTTGGAGATATTGATAACACTCAGATTATCACAGTACAATGTCATGACATCTTGCTTGACATTGTATTCAGTTAACATTTGCTTCATCCAAACCAGTTGTGAACAACTACTTCCTGCTGCTATGTACTCAGCCTCAACAGTAGATAGAGACACACAGTTCTGCTTTTTGCTAAACCACGAGATAAGATTATTCTCTAAGAAGAAGCATCCTCCAGAAGTACTTTTTCTATCATCAGCACTCCCTGCCCAATCAGCATCACAATATCCACTCAGTTCAGTGTCTGATCCATGACTGTATAGTATACCATAGTCACTAGTACCATTCACATATTTCAGAATTCTCTTCACTTGATTCATGTGGCTAACCTTAGGTTCAGATTGATATCTGGCACAAACTCCTACATCAAAGGAGATATCAGGTCTACTAGCTGTGAGATACAGTAGGCTTCCAATCATGCTTTTGTATAGGCTTTGATCCACACTCACTCCATGTTCATCCTTGGACAGCTTCGGGTGAGTAGGAGCAGGTGTCCTCTTGTGATTATCATTCTCCAGACTAAACTTCTTGACTATATTCTTTGCATACTTGCTCTGAGAGATAAATATGGAGTCTTCCATTTGTCTAACTTGCAGACCCAGAAAATAGCTGAGTTCACCAACAAGACTCATCTCAAACTCAGACTGCATCTGTTTCACAAAACGTTGAACCATTGCTTCTGACATCCCACCAAACACTATGTCATCAACATATATTTGAGCTATCAGCAGTTTTCCTCCTTCCTCTTTGACAAACAATGTCTTGTTAATTCCTCCTTTTCTGTAACCATTCAGAGACAGGAATTCATTAAGCCTGTCATACCAAGCTCTAGGTGCTTGCTTTAATCCATAAAGAGCTTTCCTTAGTTTGTAGACATGGTTAGGAAATGTTGGATCAATAAACCCCTTGGGTTGATCTACATAAACTTCTTTATTTAAGTACCCATTCAAGAAAGCACTCTTTACATCCATCTCGAATAACTTGAATTTGAGATTACAAGCCACACCTAAGAGTAACCTGATAGATTCCAGTCTGGCCACAGGAGCAAAGTCTCATCAAAATCAATTCCTTCTACCTGAGTGTAACCTTGGGCAACCAGTCTAGCCTTATTTCTGGTGACCACTCCTTGTTCATCAGATTTATTCTTGTAAACCCACTTGGTGCCAATCACATTTATACCATCAGGTCTTAGTACAAGATCCCACACTTCATTCCTTTTGAATTGTCCCAGCTTTTCTTGCATGGCATTAATCCAAAATTCATCTTTCAAGGTTTCTTTAACATTTTTGGGCTCAATTTTGGATACAAAGCAAGAATTTGACACAACTTCTCTTGACTTAGTGGTAACCCCTGAGTTTGGATCACCTATGATAAGCTCTTTTGGGTGGTCCTTTTGCACTCTGATGGATGGTCCCTTGTTAGGCTGCTCTGGTTCAGGTTCAGCAGCAGTAGGACTGGGAGTTCCACTTCTGTCTTCAGCTTCTATTGATACATCATCAACAAATGTTCCAACATCATCCAGGACATCAGTAACTTCCTTCATTCCATAGTCATCAACAACCACATTTATAGATTCCATCATGACTCTGGTTCTGGAGTTGAATACCCTATAAGCTCTGCTGTTTGTAGAGTATCCCAAAAAGATTCCCTCATCACTTTTAGGATCCATTTTTCTCCTCTGTTCACAATCTGACAGAATATAACATTTACTTCCAAAGATATGAAAGTACTTCACACTTGGTTTTCTTCCCTTCCACAGCTCATACAAGGTAGCTGAAGTACCTCTTCTCAAAGTAACTCTGTTGTGAATGTAACAGGCAGTATTCATAGCTTCAGCCCAGAAATGGTAAGGAAGCTTTTTGGCATGAATCATTACTCTAGCAGATTCTTGAATGGTTATGTTCTTCCTTTCAACAACTCTATTTTGCTGAGGAGGAATAGGTGAAGAAAACTCATGACTGATGCCTTCAGTAGAACAATATTTAGCAAACTTGCTATTTTTAAACTCTCTTCCATGATCACTTCTTATTCTGATGAGATTGCTCTCCTTTTCTCTTTGGAGTCTTTGACAGAGATCTTTAAACACATCAAACACTTCTGTTTTGTCTTTGATAAAATTCACCCAAGTGTACCTGGAATAATCATCCACAACTACATAGGCATATTTCTTCCCACCTAGACTTTCCACCTGCATAGGCCCCATTAAGTCCATATGAAGAAGTTCCAACACTTTAGAAGTAGTGGGATGTTAAAGCTTTTGATGTGACATCTTGGTCTTCTTCCCTATCTGACAGTCTCCACACACTCTTCCTTCTTCAATTTTGAGCTCTGGGATTCCTCTTACTGCTTCTGTAGATATGATTCTCTTCATTCCCTTCAGATGTAAATGTCCCAACTTTTGATGCCATACTTTGACTTCATCTTTTTTTGCAAGAACACATGTGGAGGAACTTGAGTCTTGTGACACCCATAGGTAACAGTTGTCCTTAGACCCAGCACCCTTCAAGATAACTTCACCTTTCTCATTTGTGACAATGCACTCAGTTTTTGTAAAATTAACTATGAGTCCTTGATCACATAGTTGACTAATACTGATCAAATTTGCTGTCAACCCCTTGACTAGCAGTACATCATCAAGTCTAGGTGTACCTTCACAATTCAGCTTTCCCACACCCTTGATTTCTCCTTTGACACCATCACCAAAAGTCACATGGCCAGAAGAATGAAGTTTAACATCCACCAGCAAATTCTTCACTCCTGTCATGTGTCTTGAACAACCACTGTCAAAGTACCAGTCTTCTTTAGCAGAGACTCTAAGAGAAGTATGAGCTATCAAGCTGACAACATCAATTTTAGAGACCCATTGCTTCTTTTGCTTGATGACTTGATTACCTTTATGAATGACCTGTCTGGGTGCACAATTAGGAGTACTCTTAGGATACCCATGTAACTTATAACAGAAAGCCTTTATGTGTCCAAAGCTCCCACAATGATGGCATCTCCAGTGCCTGAATTTCTTCCTAGAGGGAGTCCTGTCAGGATGTTTCAATGTCTGTTTTAACATCACTGGCTTGGAACTGGGAATAACATCATTTGAAGCAGATCCACTGTTGAACCCCAACCCATTTTTGTCTCCTGCAGTTCTTTCAACATCAAGAATCTTGTCTAGAACATCAGTTCCACTATTCAACATTCTGATAGACTTGGACATAGATTCAAGTTTAGAGTTCAGCACAAATACTTCATCTTCCAGCTTGGCAATGGTTTCCAGATGCTCTGTCTTTTCAGCCTTGAGTTGAGCAATGATCTTCTTCTGCCTCTCCCCTTCTTGACAGGCTTCTTCACTGTTAATGCATAGCTCTCTATAAGAATCGGTAAACTCATCATATATGCTCTCTTCATCCCTAGAATCATCATCAGATGTATACCTTCCAGTCAATACCCTAACATGCTTGGCAGTCTCTTCATCTTCCTCACTTTCAGTATCAGACCAGGACACAGATAAGCCCTTTTTCTGCTTCTTAAGATATGTAGGGCATTCAGCTCTTATATGACCATAACCCTCACATCCATGACATTGGATTCCTTTGTCATAATTAGGCTTCTCCTCAGTTCTTGTTTTCTTCATCTGATCACCTGACTTGTTGATGTCAGATGTGATGTTCTTGACATTAGGTTTATAGCTCCTGTCCATTATTTTTAAAACCCTATTAAACTGTCTTCCCAGTAGAACAATGGCATTGGATAGTTCTTCCTGAGTTTCAGGACCACACTCTTTCTCATCATCTTCTGTACTAGACACCAAAGCTATGCTTTTGACCTTCTTTTCAGATCTGTCATTCAACCCTAATTCAAATGTCTGAAGTAAACCAATCAATTCATCTACCCTCATCTGGCTGATGTCTTGAGCTTCCTCTATAGCAGTCACCTTCATATCAAATCTCTTGGGAAGAGATCTGAGAATTTTTCTTACCAACTTCTCATCAGACATCCTCTCTCCTAGGGCACTAGAAGCATTTGACAGTTCAAGCATATTCATGTGAAAGTCATGAATGGTCTCTTCATCTTTCATCATCAAACTTTCAAACTTTGTTGTTAGCAGCTGAAGCCTTGACATCTTGACCTTGGAAGTTCCTTCATGAGTTATTTTTAGGATATCCTAAGCCTCCTTAGCCACTTCACATGTGTTGACCAGCCTGAAAATGTTATTGTCAATACCATTAAATAAAGCATTCAAGGCCTTAGAGTTCCCAAGAGAGAGTTCATCTTTTTCCTTGGTCCACTCCTCCTCAGGTTTCAGCTTTAACACACCATCTTTTCCCACAATGACAGGATGTTTCCATTCTGTCAGAACAGCCTTCCAAGCCTTGTTGTCTAAAGATTTTAAAAAGGCAACCATGCGAGGTTTCCAATAGTCATAATTTAATCCATCTAGAATAGGGGGTATATTCACAAAACCACCCCTCTCCTTGTCCATTGCACCAGAAAGTAACAACCCTAGATCTCACCCAGAAACAGAGCAGGATGACCTGCTCTGATACCAATTGAAATTCTGGTATCAGATATGTGATGTCGAGTGAGATGTCACAACATCAATATCTGCTATATGAACAAGACAATAAAAGTAGCAGCACTTAAAAGCAATAAATAAACACAGAGAATTATTCACCCAGTTCGGTCTAACAACCTACGTCTGGGGGCTACCAAGCCAGGGAGGAAATTCACTATCAGTAGTATTAATTCATAGACTCTACAATCAACATACAAGTTGATAATTTATTCACTTAATCACTACCCAATGACACTTATACCTAAGACACTCTTAGATATGAGACACCTCTCACTCCCCCTCAATCACAGCAGTGATGACAATAGAAAAATTACAAATATTAGAAGATCACACTTCAATGACAATACTTGATATTGCTTAAAAGCTTCAATCAAGAACAAACACTCGTGCTTAAAAGCTTAGAGTGGACAAATTACAACTCAACTAATTCAGTCCAATTCAAACATCAAAATAGATGAATGAATGGCTCACAATACATAGACGAAAACACAAACCCTAATGCTTTACTCTTAGTACACAATCTCTTGTTTTCGTATCGTCCAAGTAGGGTTGAGACTTCCTTAAATAGAAACAGATTCTTGGGCTTGGGCTCTGTGAAAAACACAGATTTGATGCACAATAAAAATAGATTTTATCTTCAAATCTTTTCTCCCTAAATATAGAAACAAACGATTGCATCTGAATAAATATTCTCCAAGAATTTCGCCTGCAATCTCACAAACATAATCCCTCAAAACATAACAATTAACACGCAGCCCTAAAACACATATCAGTCTTGACATGATGTTCTGTCAACAGATGTTAAGACATCAGTCTTGACATCATGCACAAAAGCTGCAATACCAAACAACACAACACAAGCAGAATGTTAGAAACACATGTTAAGACATCAGACATGACATCTTGAATAAACACATTGTTTTACCAAAATTGCTGCCAATAACAGAACTAACACAAGTCATTTTCATTAATAATAATAATAATAATAATAATAATAATAATAATAATTACTATTATGTTATCAAAATAAATAATATTTTATTAATAATAATAATCATAACTTACTAACATAATAATAATTTATCACAAAAAAATGTGTTCTTCTCTAAAACGTGTTCTCTCTCCTCAAACCCTAACCAATCGTGAAATCTAATTATGCTTCTCACTCTCCTATCACAATAAACAAAAAAGGGGTTTCGAACTCCTATCATTACCACCACGACCTCTATTTTCTTCCAACAAAACAATTTCAGTTTGGACTCATTTCTGTAACTCACTGCATATCGTGAATAAGGATTGAGGCTATGTTAACTTTAATGAGTTGATGCATGTAGCTATTTTTCATTACGTTATTGTTGTTGGTGAATGGGAGCCGCATGGAATCGAACGTGAAAAAGGTTTCTACCATTCACAAAGATTTGATGTTGCTATTGTGGATTTTGGTTGATTAAACCATTTTCAATAGTGATGATTTACTAGTTTGTTGAACCACTTTTTATGTTATGGGTTTTTGATGTTGTTGTTAATGGATTTTTTAATGAATTTGTGATGAAATGGTGATGTTAATGGATATTTATGAATATGTTGACATTGCTTTTGTTACCAGATTTTTGATATTTTGGATGGTAATGGCTCTTTCCACCTGATCGTACCTGATCAGAATTGGATCAGCAGCCAGCAACACGTCGTGAGCTCCATTATTCTCCAGTGGTGGTGAAGAGGCGGGGTGTACCTGAAAGGTACTCCGATGCCAAAGTAAGAGACGTAGTAGAAAGCGCAAGTACAAAAAAGGTGTATGGAGAGTGAAATTCAGAATACTTGACCCTCTAGTGATAGAGGGTATTTATAGTGTTCCCTCAGCACTGGGCCAACGGTCATCTGCACTGGGTTGGATTGCCAGGCCCAATGCAAATAACTGTCAGGGCTTACGTGGCGTAGGGAAGACCAGCATGTGGTCTTCGCTTTGGAGCAACTGCCCCGTGATCCTCGAAAGGTGGGCTGACCAGTTCTTCAGGAAGTGGGTAACTGCCTGATGACGTGTCCCCGCGTGGGGGGTACATGGAGTCTGTGGGCAAGATGCCTGATCTCTCCCCGTGCTAGGTAGTGGCCTGTCCGATTACATAGAGTACTGAGCATGCCCGGCAGGGAGGAGGATTGGGCCTTGCTGGGCCTTCCCAATGCGATGCTGGGTTGAGCCTACCCGACTGTGGGGCAGGTACTGGCCCAGTCCAGAACAGGAGCCCCCTAAGTCGTTGCTCCTAAGTGGAGGAGTAATGACTTAAGCGTCAGTCCCACCGCCGAGGATGATGGATGCAACCAGGTGCCAAGCTTATCTGTAAGTTCCTGGATTGGCTGGAATTTTGGTAAAACAACAAGGTGTTCAATGCTGATGTCATGGTGTTGATGTTGCAGCATTGAGTCTTAGTACTGGGCTGTACTAAGTTGTGAAGGTTAACTATGTTTGATGTCATGGGCTTGATGTCATAACATTGCACTTAACACTGGGTTGTGTTAAGGTTGCTAGTTGCTGAAGTGGATGTCTGATGTCACATAGGTGATGTTGTAACATCAGACCTACAGAACTGAAGCTAATGATAGCATGGGCTTGTTGTTATTAGGGTCGCGTATTAGCTGGAATTGTGGAGAGTGTTGACTCCTTGGATGAGAATATCTTGGGCTAGATATTTTCTGTTACATGGGAGATTTGATTGCAGGTTTGTTGGAGAATTAAAAGGTGGAAGATTTAAAAAGATTTTGGGGATAAAATCTGTTTTAAAAGATTCAGTTTTTAATTAACAAATCTGATCAAATATTGTGACAAATCCAATCCAAATTCAAGGAGCTATATAAAGCGCACAAGACCAAGGAAGAAGGTACAGAAAACAGATTGAAGATCAAGAGCTGGAGGCTTAGAGTCTAGGGTTTGTTTAGAGTACTTGTAATCACACTATGTTAGGTTGAATAGGTGTTGAATTTTCTGTCCTCTCTAGAAGCTGTGAAGCAATAGAGAGTTGTTGATTGATCGAAGCTAGGAAGCAAGATCAAGGGATCTCAAAGAGGTTGTTCTTTGAGTGTTTTAGGGGATTGAGTAGTGTTCTCATATCTAAGTGGTTTCTTAGGTAGAAAGTCACTAGTAGAGTATAAGTTTAGGAGATTGTCAACTGGTGTGTTGAGTCTGTAAATTATATCTACAAGTAGTGAATTTCATCCCTGGCTTGGTAGCCCCCAGACGTAGGTAGTTAGACCGAACTGGGTGAACAATTCCTTGTGTTTTCCTGTTGCTTATTCTGTCCATTATTGCAGAGTGTGTTGTTGTGACATCGCACCTTAACATCACACGTCTGGTACCAGAATTTCAATTGGTATCAGAGCAGGCATCCTGTCTATCTCTGGGTGAGATCTAGGGAAGTTACTTTCTGGTGAAAGATGGACAAAGAGGTTGGAGGATTTGTCAACAAACCCCCTATATTGGATGGCTCAAACTATGAGTATTGGAAGCCTAGAATGACTACCTTTTTAAAGTCATTAGACAGCAGAGCTTGGAAGGCTGTCATTAAAGAGTGGGAAGCTCCTGTTGTGTGTGAAAAAGATGATGTTGGCAAGGATATAGAAGGCACCTCTAAGCGAAAGCCTGAAGAAGAATGGTCCAAGGAAGAAGATGAGCTTGCCCTTGGGAATTCAAAAGCCCTAAATGCTATCTTCAATGGGGTTGACAAGAACATATTCAGGCTGATCAACTCATGTGAAACTGCTAAGGCTGCTTGGGATATTTTGAAGGCTACTCATGAAGGTACATCTAGAGTGAAGATGTCAAGACTTCAGCTTTTAACATCTAAGTTTGAAAGTCTGAAGATGAAGGATGAGGAGACCATTCATGACTTCCACATGAATGTTCTAGAGCTGGCAAATGCTTCCAGTGCTCTAGGTGAGAAAATGTCTGATGAAAAGCTGGTGAGGAAGATTCTTAGATCCCTCCCCAAAACATACAAGATGAAGGTTACTGTTATTGAAGAGTCACAAGACATCAGCAAGATGAGAGTAGATGAGCTCATTGGATCTCTTCAAACCTTTGAGCTTGGGTTGAATGAGGAAGAACCAGAAAAGAAGCCAAAGAATATAGCTCTGGTGTCAAATGATCAAGAGGAAGAAGGGAAGAGTTCTGAATCCCAGGATGACTTATCTCAGGCCATAGCAATGCTGGGAAGACAATTCAACAAAGTGTTAAAAAGGTGGAACAATAACTACAAGCCTAGGGTCAAGAATAGTTCTTCTGACATCAGTAAGCCTAAAGAGAAAGATGAAAAGAAGCCTGCCCAGGATAAAGGTGTTCAATGCGTGGAATGTGAAGGGTATGGACATATTAAGAAAGAATGTCCCACAATCTTGAAGAAACTGAAGAAGGGGATGTCAGTCTCCTGGTCTGAATCTGATAGTGAAAATGAAGATGAGTCAGCAAGGCATGCTAGAGCCTTAACAGGAACAGTTGTGTCAAATGATGACAGTGATGAAGAAATAACCTATGAGGAACTAGCATCTACTTATCGAGAGCTGTGTTTGAAAAGTGCTGAAATTTGTCAAGAAAACAAGTGTCACAAACAACAAATTGCTCAGCTTGAAAGTGAAAAAGCTGATCGAGAGAACGAAGTTGTACTTGTTAAGTCTCAATTGGAGCAGATGACAAAATTTGTTAGGATGATGAACAGTGGTACTACTAATCTGGATAAAATTCTTCAGTCTGAGAAAGCAGCTGGAGATAAATCAGGAATAGGATATGTGGCCAGCACTTCAGGAACAACAAGAGAGATGTCTCAACCTGTGTCTCAACATCAACCCAAGAGACAGAATCCTACCTCAAAGAAGAATAGTCCTCAGTCTCAAGGAGTTAGTCAGCATACGCCTCCCCAATTTCACAAGAACTTGGAGACTGCTGGGTGCAATCAGAACAGGGTTCATCATTATAAGAACAGGAATGGAAACAAATTCAACAAAGCTGTTCCTCATTGCTATGGAAGAAGGAAGCCACATCACCATAGTAGACAGCCTAAGAGACAGCATCATCAGTACATGAAAAGACAACTCAACTATGGTATAAGAAGACAAAAGTATGAGTGGCAGTCACAGCCCTATCAAAGCAGAAGAAGATGCTTCTACTGTGGTAGGATCGGGTATATCCAGTCCTCATGCTTCAAGCTACATGGTTATCCTAATCCTGCTCCTCAACCCAAAGAGGTAAGAACTAAAGTGGTGAAGAAATGGATACCTAAAGTTATCAGCTTGATAGCTCACACCTCCTTAAGGGTTTCTACCAAAGATGACTGGTATTTTGACAGTGGGTGTTCAAGACACATGACTGGAGTAAAGAATCTGCTCGTTGATGTGAAACCTCAGACTTCTGGCTACGTGACATTCAGTGATGGAGTCAAAGGGGAGATAAAGGGGATTGGGAAACTAAATTGTGCCAATGCTCCCAGACTGGAGAATGTCCTACTTGTTAAAGGACTAGCAGCAAATTTGATTAGTATCAGTCAACTATGTGATCAAGGATTCAAAGTAGACTTCACTAAGTCTGAATATGTGGTCAAAGATGACAAAGGAGAAGTAATCATGAAGGGAGACAGGTCAAAGGACAATTGCTATCTGTGGGCACCTCAAAACTCTGAGTCATCCACGTGTGTGCTTGATAAAGAAGATGAAGTCAAAATCTGGCATCAGAAGTTGGGACATCTTCACCTAAAGGGAATGAAAAGAATTATCTCCTCAGAGGCAGTCAGAGGGATTCCCAAACTGAGCATTGAGGAAGAAAAAGTGTGTGGAGACTGTCAAAAAGGAAAGCAGACAAAGATGTCTCATCCGAAGCTTCAACATGACACCACCTCCAAGGTGTTGGAGCTTCTTCATATGGATCTGATGGGACCCATGCAGGTTGAAAGTCTAGGTGGAAAGAGATATGCTTATGTTGTCGTGGATGACTACTCAAGATACACTTGGGTAAATTTCACCAAAGACAAATCTGAAGTGTTTGATGTCTTCAAAGAGCTCTGCCAAAGACTCCAAAGGGAAAAGGAGAGTAAGGTCATCAGAATAAGAAGTGATCATGGAAGAGAGTTTGAGAATAGCAAGTTTGAAGAATTTTTCTCAACTGAAGGAATAAGTCATGAGTTTTCATCACCTATCACACCTCAGCAAAATGGAGTTGTTGAAAGGAAGAACAGAACTATACAAGAATCGGCAAGAGCAATGATTCATGCCAAGAAACTTCCTTATCACTTCTGGGCAGAAGCCATGAACACTGCCTGCTATATTCACAACAGAGTTACCCTAAGAAGAGGGACTTCATCTACTCTGTATGAGCTGTGGAAGGGGAGGAAACCAAATGTCAAATACTTTCATGTATTTGGAAGTAAATGTTATATTCTGACTGATAGGGAGCAAAGAAGAAAACTAGATTCCAAGAGTGATGAAGGAATCTTTTTGGGATACTCTACCAATAGCAGAGCTTATAGAGTCTTCAACTCCATAACCAAAGTTATGATGGAGTCTATCAATGTTGTGATAGATGATTAAGATAAGCAGGAAGTTGAGGATGTTATAGAAGATGTTGAAACACCTGCTGGTGAAGCATCTCTTGATGTCGAAGAAAGAAATACCTCTCCTGGTCCCACTAATGCTGAGCCTGAACAACCTCAGAAAAATCCTTCAATCAGAATCCAGAAGGACCATCCCAAGGAACTAATTATAGGCGATCCAAATTCTGTAGTAAGAACTAGATCTAGAGAAGTCATTGCTAGCTCATGCTTTGTTTCCAAAATTGAGCCAAAGAATGTCAAGGAAGCTTTGACAGATGAATTTTGGATAAGTGCCATGCAAGAAGAACTGGAGCAATTCAGAAGAAATGATGTCTGGGATCTAGTGCCAAGACCAGAAGGGGTGAATGTTATTGGAACAAAATGGATCTTCAAAAACAAGTCAGACGAGCTTGGAGTAGTTACAAGAAACAAAGCCAGACTTGTTGCACAGGGCTATACTCAAGTAGAGGGAGTTGATTTTGATGAGACTTTTGCTCCAGTGGCTAGATTAGAATCCATCAGGCTTCTCTTAGGTGTGGCTTGTAACCTAAGATTCAAGCTGTTCCAAATGGATGTGAAGAGTGCCTTTCTGAATGGCTATCTGAATGAAGAAGTCTATGTTGATCAACCGAAAGGATTCACTAATCCAAACTTCCCCAATCATGTGTTCAAACTGAGGAAAGCTCTATATGGCTTAAAACAAGCTCCAAGGGCATGGTATGAAAGCCTAACAGAATTCTTAACAGCTAGTGGATATAGAAAGGGAGGGGTAGACAAAACCCTGTTTGTCAAAGAAGAAGGCGGAAAGTTAATGGTAGCCCAAATCTATGTGGATGACATAGTATTTGGGGGAATGTCAGAAGCTATGGTCGAACAGTTTGTTCAACAAATGCAATCTGAATTTGAAATGAGTTTGGTGGGAGAACTCAGCTACTTTCTTGGACTACAAGTCAGACAAATGAAGGACTCTATCTTTATTTCTCAGAGCAAGTATGCTAAGAGTACAGTAAAGAAATTTGGCCTGGATAAAGCAAATCACAAAAGAACTCCTGCTCCTACACATTTGAAGTTATCCAAAGATGAGAATGGAGTGAGTGTGGACCAAAGCTTGTACAGAAGTATGATTGGGAGTTTGCTATACCTCACAGCAAGCAGACCTGACATTTCATTTGCTGTTGGAGTGTGTGCAAGATATCAGTCTGATCCTAAGGTAAGTCACTTAAACCAAGTAAAGAGGATTATGAAATATGTGAATGGGACAAGTGACTATGGGATGTTGTACAGTCATAATACTGGAACTGAGTTAAAAGGATACTGTGATGCTGATTGGGCTGGAAGTACAGATGATAGGAAAAGCACTTCAGGAGGCTGTTTCTTTCTAGGGAATAATCTGATTTCCTGGTTCAGCAAGAAACAGAATTGTGTGTCTCTCTCAACTGCAGAAGCTGAGTATATAGCAGCAGGAAGTAGTTGCTCTCAGCTAGTGTGGATGAAGCAGATGTTGAGTGAATACAATGTCAAGCAAGATGTTATGACTTTATACTGTGATAATTTGAGTTCCATTAACATCTCTAAAAATCCTATACATCACAGTAGGACTAAGCACATAGATATAAGACATCACTTCATAAGAGATCTGGTTGAAGATAAAATCGTTACCTTGGAACATGTAGCCACAGAGAATCAACTGGCTGACATATTCACTAAAGCCTTAGATGCAAACCAATTTGAAAAATTAAGAAGCAAATTGGGAATCTGCATTTATGAAGACTAAATTTGCAAAAGGGGTTGTGGGCAGTTGGAGGTTCTGGGCTTGTGTGTAGCCAACTGCCAGGAGATAATTGTCTAATTATGGCTAAAAAGGGGGAGAGTTAATAAATGCCATAAAGAGATGAGTAGTAAAAATAAAAGGTGAAAAGTAATGATGCAGCTGTGGAGGGGGAGTATAGACAGCATAGTTGTGGAGCTGCTAGTGAAGTATTCATAGCATTGAAGAGTGCAGAGTGCAGCAAAGCAGACATCAAGGGGGAGATGTGTTGCACATTGTGAGCTACTGAACAGCTGTGATGCTGGTTCAAGTTTTTGAGGGGGAGCACCAATTGGCTGTTGTCAATAATGAAGATGGTGCTGCAGCAGATCAAGTAATGAAGACTATATGAAGATTGTCAAACTGCTGCAAGTTAAAGTTTCAAAATATTGAAGATATTCCGCTGCTGAAGTCTCTGAAGATGCAGAGATTGTTTTAGCCAAAATTAGCCAAAGGGGGAGATTGTAAGTTCCTGGATTGGCTGGAATTTTGGTAAAACAACAAGGTGTTCAATGCTGATGTCATGGTGTTGATGTTGCAGCATTGAGTCTTAGTACTGGGCTGTACTAAGTTGTGAAGGTTAACTATGTTTGATGTCATGGGCTTGATGTCATAACATTGCACTTAACACTGGGTTGTGTTAAGGTTGCTAGTTGCTGAAGTGGATGTCTGATGTCACATAGGTGATGTTGTAACATCAGACCTGCAGAACTGAAGCTAATGACAGCATGGGCTTATTGTTATTAGGGTCGCGTATTAGCTGGAATTGTGGAGAGTGTTGACTCGTTGGATGAGAATATCTTGGGCTAGATATTTCTTGTTACATGGGAGATTTGATTGCAGGTTTGTTGGAGAATTAAAAGGTGGAAGATTTAAAAAGATTTTGGGGATAAAATATGTTTTAAAAGATTCAGTTTTTAATTAACAAATCTGATCAAATATTGTGACAAATCCAATCCAAATTCAAGGAGCTATATAAAGCGCACAAGACCAAGGAAGAAGGTACAGAAAACAGATTGAAGATCAAGAGCTGGAGGCTTAGAGTCTAGGGTTTGTTTAGAGTACTTGTAATCACACTATTCTAGGTTGAATAGGTGTTGAATTTTCTGTCCTCTCTAGAAGCTATGAAGCAATAGAGAGTTGTTGATTGATCGAAGCTAGGAAGCAAGATCAAGGGATCTCAAAGAGGTGTTCTTTGAGTGTTTTAGGGGATTGAACAGTGTTCTCATATCTAAGTGGTTTCTTAGGTAGAAAGTCACTAGTAGAGTATAAGTTTAGGAGATTGTCAACTGGTGTGTTGAGTCTGTAAATTATATCTACAAGTAGTGAATTTCATCCCTGGCTTGGTAGCCCCCAGACGTAGGTAGTTAGACCGAACTGGGTGAACAATTCCTTGTGTTTTCCTGTTGCTTATTCTGTCCATTATTGCAGAGTGTGTTGTTGTGACATCGCACCTTAACATCACACGTCTGGTACCAGAATTTCAATTGGTATCAGAACAGGCATCCTGTCTGTCTCTGGGTGAGATCTAGGGAAGTTACTTTCTGGTGAAAGATGGACAAAGAGGTTGGAGGATTTGTCAACAAACCCCCTATATTGGATGGCTCAAACTATGAGTATTGGAAGCCTAGAATGACTACCTTTTTAAAGTCATTAGACAGCAGAGTTTGGAAGGCTGTCATTAAAGAGTGGGAAGCTCCTGTTGTGTGTGAAAAAGATGATGTTGGCAAGGATAAAGAAGGCACCTCTAAGCGAAAGCCTGAAGAAGAATGGTCCAAGGAAGAAGATGAGCTTGCCCTTGGGAATTCAAAAGCCCTAAATGCTATCTTCAATGGGGTTGACAAGAACATATTCAGGCTGATCAACTCATGTGAAACTGCTAAGGCTGCTTGGGATATTTTGAAGGCTACTCATGAAGGTACATCTAGAGTGAAGATGTCAAGACTTCAGCTTTTAACATCTAAGTTTGAAAGTCTGAAGATGAAGGATGAGGAGACCATTCATGACTTCCACATGAATGTTCTAGAGCTGGCAAATGCTTCCAGTGCTCTAGGTGAGAAAATGTCTGATGAAAAGCTGGTGAGGAAGATTCTTAGATCCCTCCCCAAAACATACAAGATGAAGGTTACTGTTATTGAAGAGTCACAAGACATCAGCAAGATGAGAGTAGATGAGCTCATTGGATCTCTTCAAACCTTTGAGCTTGGGTTGAATGAGGAAGAACCAGAAAAGAAGCCAAAGAATATAGCTCTGGTGTCAAATGATCAAGAGGAAGAAGGGAAGAGTTCTGAATCCCAGGATGACTTATCTCAGGCCATAGCAATGCTGGGAAGACAATTCAACAAAGTGTTAAAAAGGTGGAACAATAACTACAAGCCTAGGGTCAAGAACAGTTCTTCTGACATCAGTAAGCCTAAAGAGAAAGATGAAAAGAAGCCTGCCCAGGATAAAGGTGTTCAATGCGTGGAATGTGAAGGGTATGGACATATTAAGAAAGAATGTCCCACAATCTTGAAGAAACTGAAGAAGGGGATGTCAGTCTCCTGGTCTGAATCTGATAGTGAAAATGAAGATGAGTCAGCAAGGCATGCTAGAGCCTTAACAGGAACAGTTGTGTCAAATGATGACAGTGATGAAGAAATAACCTATGAGGAACTAGCATCTACTTATCGAGAGCTGTGTTTGAAAAGTGCTGAAATTTGTTAAGAAAACAAGTGTCACAAACAACAGATTGCTCAGCTTGAAAGTGAAAAAGCTGATCGAGAGAACGAAGTTGTACTTGTTAAGTCTCAATTGGAGCAGATGACAAAATTTGTTAGGATGATGAACAGTGGTACTACTAATCTGGATAAAATTCTTCAGTCTGAGAAAGCAGCTGGAGATAAATCAGGAATAGGATATGTGGCCAGCACTTCAGGAACAACAAGAGAGATGTCTCAACCTGTGTCTCAACATCAACCCAAGAGACAGAATCCTACCTCAAAGAAGAATAGTCCTCAGTCTCAAGGAGTTAGTCAGCATACGCCTCCCCAATTTCACAAGAACTTGGAGACTGCTGGGTACAATCAGAACAGGGTTCATCATTATAAGAACAGGAATGGAAACAAATTCAACAAAGCTGTTCCTCATTGCTATGGAAGAAGGAAGCCACATCACCATAGTAGACAGCCTAAGAGACAGCATCATCAGTACATGAAAAGACAACTCAACTATGGTATAAGAAGACAAAAGTATGAGTGGCAGTCACAGCCCTATCAAAGCAGAAGAAGATGCTTCTACTGTGGTAGGATCGGGCATATCCAGTCCTCATGCTTCAAGCTACATGGTTATCCTAATCCTGCTCCTCAACCCAAAGAGGTAAGAACTAAAGTGGTGAAGAAATGGATACCTAAAGTTATCAGCTTGATAGCTCACACCTCCTTAAGGGTTTCTACCAAAGATGACTGGTATTTTGACAGTGGGTGTTCAAGACACATGACTGGAGTAAAGAATCTGCTCGTTGATGTGAAACCTCAGACTTCTGGCTACGTGACATTCGGTGATGGAGTCAAAGGGGAGATAAAGGGGATTGGCAAACTAAATTGTGCCAATGCTCCCAGACTGGAGAATGTCCTACTTGTTAAAGGACTAGCAGCAAATTTGATTAGTATCAGTCAACTATGTGATCAAGGATTCAAAGTAGACTTCACTAAGTCTGAATATGTGGTCAAAGATGACAAAGGAGAAGTAATCATGAAGGGAGACAGGTCAAAGGACAATTGCTATCTGTGGGCACCTCAAAACTCTGAGTCATCCACGTGTGTGCTTGATAAAGAAGATGAAGTCAAAATCTGGCATCAGAAGTTGGGACATCTTCACCTAAAGGGAATGAAAAGAATTATCTCCTCAGAGGCAGTCAGAGGGATTCCCAAACTGAGCATTGAGGAAGAAAAAGTGTGTGGAGACTGTCAAAAAGGAAAGCAGACAAAGATGTCTCATCCGATTCTTCAACATGACACCACCTCCAAGGTGTTGGAGCTTCTTCATATGGATCTGATGGGACCCATGCAGGTTGAAAGTCTAGGTGGAAAGAGATATGCTTATGTTGTCGTGGATGACTACTCAAGATACACTTGGGTAAATTTCACCAAAGACAAATCTGAAGTGTTTGATGTCTTCAAAGAGCTCTGCCAAAGACTCCAAAGGGAAAAGGAGAGTAAGATCATCAGAATAAGAAGTGATCATGGAAGAGAGTTTGAGAATAGCAAGTTTGAAGAATTTTTCTCAACTGAAGGAATAAGTCATGAGTTTTCATCACCTATCACACCTCAGCAAAATGGAGTTGTTGAAAGGAAGAACAGAACTATACAAGAATCGGCAAGAGCAATGATTCATGCCAAGAAACTTCCTTATCACTTCTGGGCAGAAGCCATGAACACTGCCTGCTATATTCACAACAGAGTTACCCTAAGAAGAGGGACTTCATCTACTCTGTATGAGCTGTGGAAGGGGAGGAAACCAAATGTCAAATACTTTCATGTATTTGGAAGTAAATGTTATATTCTGACTGATAGGGAGCAAAGAAGAAAACTAGATTCCAAGAGTGATGAAGGAATCTTTTTGGGATACTCTACCAATAGCAGAGCTTATAGAGTCTTCAACTCCATAACCAAAGTTATGATGGAGTCTATCAATGTTGTGATAGATGATGAAGATAAGCAGGAAGTTGAGGATGTTATAGAAGATGTTGAAACACCTGCTGGTGAAGCATCTCTTGATGTCGAAGAAAGAAATACCTCTCCTGGTACCACTAATGCTGAGCCTGAACAACCTCAGAAAAATCCTTCAATCAGAATCCAGAAGGACCATCCCAAGGAACTAATTATAGGCGATCCAAATTCTGGAGTAAGAACTAGATCTAGAGAAGTCATTGCTAGCTCATGCTTTGTTTCCAAAATTGAGCCAAAGAATGTCAAGGAAGCTTTGACAGATGAATTTTGGATAAGTGCCATGCAAGAAGAACTGGAGCAATTCAGAAGAAATGATGTCTGGGATCTAGTGCCAAGACCAGAAGGGGTGAATGTTATTGGAACAAAATGGATCTTCAAAAACAAGTCAGACGAGCTTGGAGTAGTTACAAGAAACAAAGCCAGACTTGTTGCACAGGGCTATACTCAAGTAGAGGGAGTTGATTTTGATGAGACTTTTGCTCCAGTGGCTAGATTAGAATCCATCAGGCTTCTCTTAGGTGTGGCCTGTAACCTAAGATTCAAGCTGTTCCAAATGGATGTGAAGAGTGCCTTTCTGAATGGCTATCTGAATGAAGAAGTCTATGTTGATCAACCGAAAGGATTCACTAATCCAAACTTCCCCAATCATGTGTTCAAACTGAGGAAAGCTCTATATGGCTTAAAACAAGCTCCAAGGGCATGGTATGAAAGCCTAACAGAATTCTTAACAGCTAGTGGATATAGAAAGGGAGGGGTAGACAAAACCCTGTTTGTCAAAGAAGAAGGCGGAAAGTTAATGGTAGCCCAAATCTATGTGGATGACATAGTATTTGGGGGAATGTCAGAAGCTATGGTCGAACAGTTTGTTCAACAAATGCAATCTGAATTTGAAATGAGTTTGGTGGGAGAACTCAGCTACTTTCTTGGACTACAAGTCAGACAAATGGAGGACTCTATCTTTATTTCTCAGAGCAAGTATGCTAAGAGTACAGTAAAGAAATTTGGCCTGGATAAAGCAAATCACAAAAGAACTCCTGCTCCTACACATTTGAAGTTATCCAAAGATGAGAATGGAGTGAGTGTGGACCAAAGCTTATACAGAAGTATGATTGGGAGTTTGCTATACCTCACAGCAAGCAGACCTGACATTTCATTTGATGTTGGAGTGTGTGCAAGATATCAGTCTGATCCTAAGGTAAGTCACTTAAACCAAGTAAAGAGGATTATGAAATATGTGAATGGGACAAGTGACTATGGGATGTTGTACAGTCATAATACTGGAACTGAGTTAAAAGGATACTGTGATGCTGATTGGGCTGGAAGTACAGATGATAGGAAAAGCACTTCAGGAGGCTGTTTCTTTCTAGGGAATAATCTGATTTCCTGGTTCAGCAAGAAACAGAATTGTGTGTCTCTCTCAACTGCAGAAGCTGAGTATATAGCAGCAGGAAGTAGTTGCTCTCAGCTAGTGTGGATGAAGCAGATGTTGAGTGAATACAATGTCAAGCAAGATGTTATGACTTTATACTGTGATAATTTGAGTGCCATTAACATCTCTAAAAATCCTATACATCACAGTAGGACTAAGCACATAGATATAAGACATCACTTCATAAGAGATCTGGTTGAAGATAAAATCGTTACCTTGGAACATGTAGCCACAGAGAATCAACTGGCTGACATATTCACTAAAGCCTTAGATGCAAACCAATTTGAAAAATTAAGAAGCAAATTGGGAATCTGCATTTATGAAGACTAAATTTGCAAAAGGGGTTGTGGGCAGTTGGAGGTTCTGGGCTTGTGTGTAGCCAACTGCCAGGAGATAATTGTCTAATTATGGCTAAAAAGGGGGAGAGTTAATAAATGCCATAAAGAGATGAGTAGTAAAAATAAAAGGTGAAAAGTAATGATGCAGCTGTGGAGGGGGAGTATAGACAGCATAGTTGTGGAGCTGCTAGTGAAGTATTCATAGCATTGAAGAGTGCAGAGTGCAGCAAAGCAGACATCAAGGGGGAGATGTGTTGCACATTGTGAGCTACTGAACAGCTGTGATGCTGGTTCAAGTTTTTGAGGGGGAGCACCAATTGGCTGTTGTCAATAATGAAGATGGTGCTGCAGCAGATCAAGTAATGAAGACTATATGAAGATTGTCAAACTGCTGCAAGTTAAAGTTTCAAAATATTGAAGATATTCCGCTGCTGAAGTCTCTGAAGATGCAGAGATTGTTTTAGCCAAAATTAGCCAAAGGGGGAGATTGTAAGTTCCTGGATTGGCTGGAATTTTGGTAAAACAACAAGGTGTTCAATGCTGATGTCATGGTGTTGATGTTGCAGCATTGAGTCTTAGTACTGGGCTGTACTAAGTTGTGAAGGTTAACTATGTTTGATGTCATGGGCTTGATGTCATAACATTGCACTTAACACTGGGTTGTGTTAAGGTTGCTAGTTGCTGAAGTTGATGTCTGATGTCACATAGGTGATGTTGTAACATCAGACCTGCAGAACTGAAGCTAATGACAGCATGGGCTTGTTGTTATTAGGGTCGCGTATTAGCTGGAATTGTGGAGAGTGTTGACTCGTTGGATGAGAATATCTTGGGCTAGATATTTTCTGTTACATGGGAGATTTGATTGCAGGTTTGTTGGAGAATTAAAAGGTGGAAGATTTAAAAAGATTTTGGGGATAAAATCTGTTTTAAAAGATTCAGTTTTTAATTAACAAATCTGATCAAATATTGTGACAAATCCAATCCAAATTCAAGGAGCTATATAAAGCGCACAAGACCAAGGAAGAAGGTACAGAAAACAGATTGAAGATCAAGAGCTGGAGGCTTAGAGTCTAGGGTTTGTTTAGAGTACTTGTAATCACACTATTCTAGGTTGAATAGGTGTTGAATTTTCTGTCCTCTCTAGAAGCTGTGAAGCAATAGAGAGTTGTTGATTGATCGAAGCTAGGAAGCAAGATCAAGGGATCTCGAAGAGGTTGTTCTTTGAGTGTTTTAGGGGATTGAGTAGTGTTCTCATATCTAAGTGGTTTCTTAGGTAGAAAGTCACTAGTAGAGTATAAGTTTAGGAGATTGTCAACTGGTGTGTTGAGTCTGTAAATTATATCTACAAGTAGTGAATTTCATCCCTGGCTTGGTAGCCCCCAGACGTAGGTAGTTAGACCGAACTGGGTGAACAATTCCTTGTGTTTTCCTGTTGCTTATTCTGTCCATTATTGCAGAGTGTGTTGTTGTGACATCGCACCTTAACATCACACGTCTGGTACCAGAATTTCAATTGGTATCAGAACAGGCATCCTGTCTGTCTCTGGGTGAGATCTAGGGAAGTTACTTTCTGGTGAAAGATGGACAAAGAGGTTGGAGGATTTGTCAACAAACCCCCTATATTGGATGGCTCAAACTATGAGTATTGGAAGCCTAGAATGACTACCTTTTTAAAGTCATTAGACAGCAGAGCTTGGAAGGCTGTCATTAAAGAGTGGGAAGCTCCTGTTGTGTGTGAAAAAGATGATGTTGGCAAGGATAAAGAAGGCACCTCTAAGCGAAAGCCTGAAGAAGAATGGTCCAAGGAAGAAGATGAGCTTGCCCTTGGGAATTCAAAAGCCCTAAATGCTATCTTCAATGGGGTTGACAAGAACATATTCAGGCTGATCAACTCATGTGAAACTGCTAAGGCTGCTCATGAAGGTACATCTAGAGTGAAGATGTCAAGACTTCAGCTTTTAACATCTAAGTTTGAAAGTCTGAAGATGAAGGATGAGGAGACCATTCATGACTTCCACATGAATGTTCTAGAGCTGGAAAATGCTTCCAGTGCTCTAGGTGAGAAAATGTCTGATGAAAAGCTGGTGAGGAAGATTCTTAGATCCCTCCCCAAAAAATACAAGATGAAGGTTACTGCTATTGAAGAGTCACAAGACATCAGCAAGATGAGAGTAGATGAGCTCATTGGATCTCTTCAAACCTTTGAGCTTGGGTTGAATGAGGAAGAACCATAAAAGAAGCCAAAGAATATAGCTCTGGTGTCAAATGATCAAGAGGAAGAAGGGAAGAGTTTTGAATCCCAGGATGACTTATCTCAGGCCATAGCAATGCTGGGAAGACAATTCAACAAAGTGTTAAAAAGGTGGAACAATAACTACAAGCCTAGGGTCAAGAACAGTTCTTTTGACATCAGTAAGCCTAAAGAGAAAGATGAAAAGAAGCCTGCCCAGGATAAAGGTGTTCAATGCGTGGAATGTGAAGAGTATGGACATATTAAGAAAGAATGTCCCACATTCTTGAAGAAACTGAAGAAGGGGATGTCAGTCTCCTGGTCTGAATCTGATAGTGAAAATGAAGATGAGTCAGCAAGGCATGCTAGAGCCTTAACAGGAATAGTTGTGTCAGATGATGACAGTGATGAAGAAATAACCTATGAGGAACTAGCATCTACTTATCGAGAGCTGTGTTTGAAAAGTGCTGAAATTTGTCAAGAAAACAAGTTTCACAAACAACAGATTGCTCAGCTTGAAAGTGAAAAAGCTGATCGAGAGAACGAAGTTGTACTTGTTAAGTCTCAATTGGAGCAGATGACAAAAATTTTTAGGATGATGAACAGTGGTACTACTAATCTGGATAAAATTCTTCAGTCTGAGAAAGCAGCTGGAGATAAATCAGGAATAGGATATGTGGCCAGCACTTCAGGAACAACAAGAGAGATGTCTCAACCTGTGTCTCAACATCAACCCAAGAGACAGAATCCTACCTCAAAGAAGAATAGTCCTCAGTCTCAAGGAGTTAGTCAGCATACGCCTCCCCAATTTCACAAGAACTTGGAGACTACTGGGTGCAATCAGAACAGGGTTCATCATCATAAGAACAGGAATGGAAACAAATTCAACAAAGCTGTTCCTCATTGCTATGGAAGAAGGAAGCCACATCACCATAGTAGACAGCCTAAGAGACAGCATCATCAGTACATGAAAAGACAACTCAACTATGGTATAAGAAGACAAAAGTATGAGTGGCAGTCACAGCCCTATCAAAGCAGAAGAAGATGCTTCTACTGTGGTAGGATCGGGCATATCCAGTCCTCATGCTTCAAGCTACATGGTTATCCTAATCCTGCTCCTCAACCCAAAGAGGTAAGAACTAAAGTGGTGAAGAAATGGATACCTAAAGTTATCAGCTTGATAGCTCACACCTCCTTAAGGGTTTCTACCAAAGATGACTGGTATTTGACAGTGGGTGTTCAAGACACATGACTGGAGTAAAGAATCTGCTCGTTGATGTGAAACCTTAGACTTCTGGCTACGTGACATTCGGTGATGGAGTCAAAGGGGAGATAAAGGGGATTGGCAAACTAAATTGTGCCAATGCTCCCAGACTAGAGAATGTCCTACTTGTTAAAGGACTAGCAGCAAATTTGATTAGTATCAGTCAACTATGTGATCAAGGATTCAAAGTAGACTTCACTAAGTCTGAATATGTGGTCAAAGATGACAAAGGAGAAGTAATCATGAAGGGAGACAGGTCAAAGGACAATTGCTATCTGTGGGCACCTCAAAACTCTGAGTCATCCACGTGTGTGCTTGCTAAAGAAGATGAAGTCAAAATCTGGCATCAGAAGTTGGGACATCTTCACCTAAAGGGAATGAAAAGAATTATCTCCTTAGAGGCAGTCAGAGGGATTCCCAAACTGAGCATTGAGGAAGAAAAAGTGTGTGGAGACTGTCAAAAAGGAAAGCAGACAAAGATGTCTCATTCGAAGCTTCAACATAACACCACCTCCAAGGTGTTGGAGCTTCTTCATATGGATCTGATGGGACCCATGCAGGTTGAAAGTCTAGGTGGAAAGAGATATGCTTATGTTGTCGTGGATGACTACTCAAGATACACTTGGGTAAATTTCACCAAAGACAAATCTGAAGTGTTTGATGTCTTCAAAGAGCTCTGCCAAAGACTCCAAAGGGAAAAGGAGAGTAAGGTCATCAGAATAAGAAGTGATCATGGAAGAGAGTTTGAGAATAGCAAGTTTGAAGAATTTTGCTCAACTGAAGGAATAAGTCATGAGTTTTCATCACCTATCACACCTCAGCAAAATGGAGTTGTTGAAAGGAAGAACAGAACTATACAAGAATCGGCAAGAGCAATGATTCATGCCAAGAAACTTCCTTATCACTTCTGGGCAGAAGCCATGAACACTGCCTGCTATATTCACAATAGAGTTACCCTAAGAAGAGGGACTTTATCTACTCTGTATGAGCTGTGGAAGGGGAGGAAACCAAATGTCAAATACTTTCATGTATTTGGAAGTAAATGTTATATTCTGACTGATAGGGAGCAAAGAAGAAAACTAGATTCCAAGAGTGATGAAGGAATCTTTTTGGGATACTCTACCAATAGCAGAGCTTATAGAGTCTTCAACTCCAGAACCAAAGTTATGATGGAGTCTATCAATGTTGTGATAGATGATGAAGATAAGCAGGAAGTTGAGGATGTTATAGAAGATGTTGAAACACCTGCTGGTGAAGCATCTCTTGATGTTGAAGAAAGAAATACCTCTCCTGGTACCAATAATGCTGAGCCTGAACAACCTCAGAAAAATCCTTCAATCAGAATCCAGAAGGACCATCCCAAGGAACTAATTATAGGCGATCCAAATTCTGGAGTAAGAACTAGATCTAGAGAAGTCATTGCTAGCTCATGCTTTGTTTCCAAAATTGAGCCAAAGAATGTCAAGGAAGCTTTGACAGATGAATTTTGGATAAGTGCCATACAAGAAGAACTGGAGCAATTCAGAAGAAATGATGTCTGGGATCTAGTGCCAAGACCAGAAGGGGTGAATGTTATTGGAACAAAATGGATCTTCAAAAACAAGTCAGACGAGCTTGGAGTAGTTACAAGAAACAAAGCCAGACTTGTTGCACAGGGCTATACTCAAGTAGAGGGAGTTGATTTTGATGAGACTTTTGCTCCAGTGGCTAGATTAGAATCCATCAGGCTTCTCTTAGGTGTGGCCTGTAACCTAAGATTCAAGCTATTCCAAATGGATGTGAAGAGTGCCTTTCTGAATGGCTATCTGAATGAAGAAGTCTATGTTGATCAACCGAAAGGATTCACTGATCCAAACTTCCCCAATCATGTGTTCAAACTGAGGAAAGCTCTATATGGCTTAAAACAAGCTCCAAGGGCATGGTATGAAAGGCTAACAGAATTCTTAACAGCTAGTGGATATAGAAAGGGAAGGGTAGACAAAACCCTGTTTGTCAAAGAAGAAGGCGGAAAGTTAATGGTAGCCCAAATCTATGTGGATGACATAGTATTTGGGGGAATGTCAGAAGCTATGGTCGAACAGTTTGTTCAACAAATGCAATCTGAATTTGAAATGATTTTGGTGGGAGAACTCAGCTACTTTCTTGGACTACAAGTCAGACAAATGGAGGACTCTATCTTTATTTCTCAGAGCAAGTATGCTAAGAGTACAGTAAAGAAATTTGGCCTGGATAAAGCAAATCACAAAAGAACTCCTGCTCCTACACATTTGAAGTTATCCAAAGATGAGAATGGAGTGAGTGTGGACCAAAGCTTGTACAGAAGTATGATTTGGAGTTTGCTATACCTCACAGCAAGCAGACCTAACATTTCATTTGCTGTTGGAGTGTGTGCAAGATATCAGTCTGATCCTAAGGTAAGTCACTTAAACCAAGTAAAGAGGATTATGAAATATGTGAATGGGACAAGTGACTATGGGATGTTGTACAGTCATAATACTGGAACTGAGTTAAAAGGATAATGTGATGCTGATTGGGCTGGAAGTGCAGATGATAGGAAAAGCACTTCAGGAGGCTGTTTCTTTCTAGGGAATAATCTGATTTCCTGGTTCAACAAGAAACAGAATTGTGTGTCTCTCTCAACTGCAGAAGCTGAGTATATAGCAGCAGGAAGTAGTTGCTCTCAGCTAGTGTGGATGAAGCAGATGTTGAGTGAATACAATGTCAAGCAAGATGTTATGACTTTATACTGTGATAATTTGAGTGCCATTAACATCTCTAAAAATCCTATACAGCACAGTAGGACTAAGCACATAGATATAAGACATCACTTCATAAGAGATCTGGTTGAAGATAAAATCGTTACCTTGGAACATGTAGCCACAGAGAATCAACTGGCTGACATATTCACTAAAGCCTTAGATGCAAACCAATTTGAAAAATTAAGAAGCAAATTGGGAATCTGCATTTATGAAGACTAAATTTGCAAAAGGGGTTGTGGGCAGTTGGAGGTTCTAGGCTTGTGTGTAGCAAACTGCCAGGAGATAATTGTCTAATTATGGCTAAAAAGGGGGAGAGTTAATAAATGCCATAAAGAGATGAGTAGTAAAAATAAAAGGTGAAAAGTAATGATGCAGCTGTGGAGGGGGAGTATAGACAACATAGTTGTGGAGCTGCTAGTGAAGTATTCATAGCATTGAAGAGTGCAGAGTGCAGCAAAGCAGACATCAAGGGGGAGATGTGTTGCACATTGTGAGCTACTGAACAACTGTGATGCTGGTTCAAGTTTTTGAGGGGGAGCATCAATTGGCTGTTGTCAATAATGAAGATGGTGCTGCAGCAGATCAAGTAATGAAGACTATATGAAGATTGTCAAACTGCTGCAAGTTAAAGTTTCAAAATATTGAAGATATTCCGCTGCTGAAGTCTCTGAAGATGCAGAGATTGTTTTAGCCAAAATTAGCCAAAAGGGGAGATTGTAAGTTCCTGGATTGGCTGGAATTTTGGTAAAACAACAAGGTGTTCAATGCTGATGTCATGGTGTTGATGTTGCAGCATTGAGTCTTAGTACTGGGCTGTACTAAGTTGTGAAGGTTAACTATGTTTGATGTCATGGGCTTGATGTCATAACATTGCACTTAACACTGGGTTGTGTTAAGGTTGCTAGTTGCTGAAGTGGATGTCTGATGTCACATAGGTGATGTTGTAACATCAGACCTGCAGAACTGAAGCTAATGACAGCATGGGCTTGTTGTTATTAGGGTCGCGTATTAGCTGGAATTGTGGAGAGTGTTGACTCGTTGGATGAGAATATCTTGGGCTAGATATTTTCTGTTACATGGGAGTTTTGATTGCAGGTTTGTTGGAGAATTAAAAGGTGGAAGATTTAAAAAGATTTTGGGGATAAAATCTGTTTTAAAAGATTCAGTTTTTAATTAACAAATCTGATCAAATATTGTGACAAATCCAATCCAAATTCAAGGAGCTATATAAAGCGCACAAGACCAAGGAAGAAGGTACAGAAAACAGATTGAAGATCAAGAGCTGGAGGCTTAGAGTCTAGGGTTTGTTTAGAGTACTTGTAATCACACTATTCTAGGTTGAATAGGTGTTGAATTTTCTGTCCTCTCTAGAAGCTGTGAAGCAATAGAGAGTTGTTGATTGATCGAAGCTAGGAAGCAAGATCAAGGGATCTCAAAGAGGTTGTTCTTTGAGTGTTTTAGGGGATTGAGTAATGTTCTCATATCTAAGTGGTTTCTTAGGTAGAAAGTCACTAGTAGAGTATAAGTTTAGGAGATTGTCAACTAGTGTGTTGAGTCTGTAAATTATATCTACAAGTAGTGAATTTCATCCCTGGCTTGGTAGCCCCCAGACGTAGGTAGTTATACCGAACTGGGTGAACAATTCCTTGTGTTTTCCTGTTGCTTATTCTGTCCATTATTGCAGAGTGTGTTGTTGTGACATCGCACCTTAACATCACACGTCTGGTACCAGAATTTCATTATCCATATCGTGGATGCTCACGGGGAGCCGTGCTCGCTTAAAACGGTCATAATCTGCTCTCCGCGTCTACGACGAGATACTACAGGACCGCGCCACGTGGGAGATGTCGGAGGGGACGGGCACATACATTTTCGAGCAGGAGAGGAATTTGAACGGGTGCGTGACGTGTCTGGTGATGTCACATGTCAGGGAAATTAATGCTTAGGGCGGCTAGGAGTAGGGGCATTCAAGTGCCTAGGGACGCCTCGAGTCCCGTGCTAGGATTGTAAATAGGGGGTGAGTCTGTTTCATTCGCACGCATTCCTTCTTCTGCTCAGAACTTCCCCTATTCTCTTTTCTCTCTCTCTCTCTCCCTCTCTCTCTCTCTCTTCATTTCTGTTCGTCCGCCGTCCGCTGTCGTCTCGTCGCTCAACAACCTTCGTGTCCAAGTAAGTTTCTGGCTTCGTCATTTTGGTTTTGTGTGTTTTTCGGCGGTTTTTCCGGTGAATCGATGAAGTTCCTGGGGAAACCATGGAGTTTCCGGCGAGTACGCCAGAACTTCTTTAAATTTATGAAGCTCTCGATGAAGGTCTCGGGGACCCGGGATGAATGTCCCAAGGATATAAGATGAAGGACCCGAGGACCTGATGAAGGTCTCGAGGACATGGGATGAAGGCCCCGAGGATGTTAGATGAAGGTCTCGAGGACCTTTGCTGAAGGTCTCAGAGGGGTCCTATTCCCGGTTTCTCATTGTCGTTTTGAGGTGATCCCCGTCCAGGAGGCTCCTCTTGTCAGGCGGGGTCTCATAGCCGAAGAGAAACTTTCCTAGATAAGTACCCCAGTGTGGTATTTTTGGTCGGGGAGGCCAGTCTGGTGGCTTCGTGCCCCTCTCTTCGCCCTTTTAGTTGATTTGCGGTAGAAGGGTGGATTTTATCTGGAATGTCGAATTCACCGTTTTCCTCTGCTTTTCTGGTAAAAATGGCTGCAAGGATCGAGGGGGTCATCGAGACCGATGACGAGCCCGATTCACCGGTAATACAGACCAGCGGTGTTCGAAAGCGGACTGCCGAGGATTGGCCAGGGCAGGAGCCTCTGAGCGTCCCTTCTCTCTTTGTCGTGGATGACTCAAATGCTTATGCTACTGTCGAGAACTGCTGTGAGGGTTCCTCTCAGAACTGGCAGGTGTACAAACCCCGGGAACACCATCAGATATGCTCGTATTTTAGAGGGATGAGGTTTCCCATGTATGAATTCACTTTCCTGGAAGCGGGCCTGCGCCTTCCCTTCAGTGATTTCCAACGGGAGGTGTTCGCCTGGCTGCGTCTGGCGCCTTCAAAGCTCCATCCCAACGCGATCGCGTTCGTGCGAGCGTATGAGCTCGTATGTCGGTACTATAATGTCGGAGCTACGATACCTCTTTTTTTTTTGCATCTTCTATATACAGAGATAGACGGTTAAGGGCCTGCACAATTGGGTGTCCTGAAGCAACCGAGGAGACTGTTTCGGGCGTACCTAAACTCTATCCGTAATTTCAAATACCGATATTTCGTTGTCAATCCTATCACCCATGTGGCTGTCGATTCGTTGTATGATCGCGTGGTTAGGGAGAAAAATGGGCAGCGGGGGGAGGTCTTACAATCGAAGTTTCCATTGGAATGGACAGAGGAGAATTTCAAAAAGGGGACGAACAATTACATAGTTAGCCCCGACGTGTTCGATGACGGGGATCAGTTAGCTTACTAGAAGTTAGTCAAGTTCGTCTCCGGCTTCACCCCTGCGAAATGTGTGACTCCGGACGAGAACTTTATCCTCGACGCTCGCGGTGAGGTTTTAAAGGAGGCCCGGTTGATAAATACGAAGGCCATCCTCGAGTTTGCGTCCGGCGAGGAAGCTTTACAGTTCTTAGTTAGTGGGCACCCCCCTTCACTGGGGCCCCATTTATGTTTCCGTCGTTGGTTTGCTGACGTGCTTGTTTTTTCTTTTGCAGGTGAGATGTCGAGCTTACAAGAACGCGTGAAGAAGCTGGCGGCCACCAGAGGTGCGAAGAAGACTGGCAAAGGGCGAGTCGCCCAGGTTCAGCAGATGCAAGGCCCCAACCCGACACCCGTAGGCTCGTCCTACAATGCAGCCAATCTCCAACGTGGCAGGGCTCCCCCAAAAGGAATCGCGTTAGAGAGCCCGTAGCTGTTGACCTCACCGAGAACATGTCCGAGGAGAAGTACGTGCTCCAACCCTGATATCTGCAGCCTGATTACTTCCGCGGGGCCAACTCCCCGACTGTGAGTGCTGCTGAGTCCAAGGCTATCTTGGGTGTTGATCGGAATGTGAGGAGGAAAGCCTTATCGGAAGATATGACTACGATGATGCGGGTCTTTGAAATGGCTTTGGTCCTTAACAACGAGATTTGCCCCTCGACTGACCTGACCATACTGCATAATGACCTCGCGTCCGTCGAGGCTGAGAGAAATAAACTGGCTACTGAACTTGACGAGTGCAAGAAACAGAATGTAGCCCAGGTCAAGCTTTACGGCGAGATGGAGAAAATGGTGAAGGATGCTGACGAGGAGAGGAAGAAGCTCTTGGCGAGGATCGCTGAGTTGGAGACGGCTGCAAGGTCTGTTGAAGACGAGACCGCCGACGAGAAACTCCTGGTCTCTCAGATTGACCTGGTATCGAAGATCCGAGAGCTCGAGCAGGATTGCCTGGGGCAGTCGAGGTGGGTTTTAACGCTGCTGTGGAGCAGCTCCAGCTCGTGAGCCCTGGCGTCCAACTCGTCACCGAGGGGACAGACCCTTATCACCAGGTGGTCGAAGGTCGGGTGGTCGCACCTGAAGTTGAGGACAAAGATGATGGTCAAACCGTGGGGGATTGTCATACCCCAAATTTGTCCTACCATTTTCAAATTTTCTTGCATTCAACTTTATTTTCATTTTTGCATCGCCTCGATATCTTAACTTGTTTTTCAGCATGAATAAATCCTAAAATGATTAGGCAGAATAAATTCTCGGATATACAGACAGAATGATTAAATTGTTTCTCAAAAAATACCAAAAATTAGTGGTTGAAAATTTTTGAGATTAAGCTTGCAGATGTCAGTAATATTGACCTACTATTTTCGAGAAATTTAACCTGGCGCGATCGTCTTATTTTTCGACGACTTTTCGGCCATAATTCGACCAGTCTGAGCCTTTTTTTCCGGTCCAAGTTTATTTTCAAATCTGGCCAAACACTGTATTTTTCCAAGTCGTTTATTTCGCGCTTATCATTTTAGTGCACTCGTTTTAATTTTTTGGACACTTTCGCACCCGACTTTTATTCGTAATTGTCCATTTTATTTTTATTTCTTAATCATATTAATTAGTGAAAATAATTAAGATTATCTAGATGGATAGTTTAATTTTGATTAATTAGCTTTTATATTATTTATTAAATTTGGTTTTTTTTAAAAATATTTTCAAAATAATAAAATAGAAAAGAAGGAATATTTGCATTGGATCCTTTTTACCAATCAGTCACGTGGCCTTTCAAGTTTTGCAAATAACCAATCATACTCACGTGGCCTTTCAAGTTTTGCAAATAACCAATAATACCTCTCTCTCCTTGCAAGAGAACAAAAAATTAAAATCACCCAAAAAAGACGGATCACCTCAACCATGACAAACCACACAATTCCTCTCCACTACTCACTCTCTCTCTCTCACTAAAAGACAAAACTCCAACGACTTCCTCTATGAGCATCCACCTCACCAACGTTACAAAAGGAGGGAGCAGAGGTTAAAACAAAGAGGAATCATCACCTTTTCCCTTTTATTATTTTTCTTTCTCCTCTTTCTCTCCAAAAACACTCTTATCCATCCTTTCCCTCAAATCTCTCCTATGGTGTGAAGAGAAACCCGCAACACCTTCTACGAAAAAAATTCGCCATCACCATGTATATCCACCGCCTGCAACTCTCACTCCATAAACCACTTCATCCATAACCATCTTCCACACAACCTCTAAACTACCACCCTCTCTTTCCAACCACACTCCACCACCATAAACATCCTTCATTCTCCGTTTTCTACCCTTCACCGCGTCAACCACCTTCATACCCGCGACTGCTCCATTCTTCACTTTCATTGCCACCGTGCACCACCAACGCAACCTCCATTACCGGGAACGAAATAACTCCGACCAATCCTTCCACCAATCCATTTCCTCTCAATTAAAAAACACACATACTTTTTCCTTTCTCCAATCATCTTCTCTCCAGCTTCAAGTTACAAACAAAACCACATACCTCAAAACTTGTTCACAATAACAACGTTTGTAAACTCCCTTCGCCGTCTACACACAACCTTCGCCATGATTCCGAGCTGTGTATCACCTCTTCCAATCTCTACTTCTTCCGTCGCGAGCTTCTTCATCACCACAACAGTATAAACCGAATAACACCAAACACACCGTCGCCACTTCAATTCACCCTTAAACTCCCGCTGTGCATCACCTCGAAACTCCGACGACGGCGACACGACGTACGAGCTCCGAAGATCGAGCAGTTGTGCAATCCTGCAGCATTCGAACTCTGCAGCAACAATACAAGCTCGCTATTCTTCATGTCTCAACTCTGCATCAACAACAACGGTTGAGCAAGACGACGCCGACGAAAAACGCGACACTACAACAACAACTGTGAGCAGCTCCAACACAACTCTGTTGCAGCAATAATATCAGAATCATCACCAAGAAATGACGACCACCAACTCAGTGCAGGCTGCATAAATCGTGCTTCATTTTTGGTTGGTTTTCGAATCTATATGTATGCTTGCTATTGGAATCTCGATTTGCAGTACATAGTTATGGCGTTTTGTTTATTGTTGAACTTCATGATGGTTATGCATATTATTTCATCTCTAGCTTGTGCTGCGATAAATCGACATTGTGGTAACAGTGTGAGTCGAACTTGCATTTTGAAGTTTATCCTTTTTGTAAATATCTAATTCTCGATTCGAAGCCGTTGCAATTTGTTGGATATTGATTATGTTGGTTTGCATCACTTTGAAATGTTACTGGTCTTTTATAATTTGATAAAGCTATACACTGTAAAATACTGGTTTCCATTCTAATTTCATATGGTTGATAATTCGACTTCAATGTCCAGTCATAGAACACTTGTTTCTTGTTGTTCATGGAGGTTTCTTTTTGATGTGTCGGGCTGTGAGCGATGATATCTCGCCTCCATTTTGGTATAATTTTGAACATCCTGTTAGTATTGTGATATGGATATGCTGTTGTGGGTTGTTTGCTTTCGATTCGACTCCGTGTCATGAGGATGTTATGCGACTCAATGTGTATGCTGCACTTCTGGTCTTCAAATGTTTTGATTTCGATCTTGCTTGTTTTTTACGATTTCCAATGATGAACATGTGCTGGTGATAGTTTAGGTTGTAGGACCAAGATTAGAGAAATGTTTTCATTTTCAACCTGTATGTTATGCTGCTATGTTTCCATATATATGCTATGCCAAAATTTGAATCGCATTGGCCATCAACATGTCACGTTTTGATGAGAGTAAATACTCCTATTGTTGCCATTAGTTTGTGGTATGTATATGCGAGCATATGCGATGTTGATACGCGTCTTTTTGCTCGATTGTTGGCTTTGGCTTTGGTCTGATTATGAATCTCTTGCTGCTAAGTACTCTACATCTAGCATATTTGTGTTTCGATTTAGTGTCATGGAGCTTATTTTTCTGTGATGTTTTTGATTCGATCTCGTGACATTGTCGATGTTTCGTGTTGTTGATATTTCAAAATGATTGAACTGCTGATGTGTGGTTCACGCTAACATTTCGATGCCATGATAAATCTGAATCAAACTCGCATTGGTATTATTGTTTTTTCGATATCGATTTTGCCCGTACTGGGTTTACACTGATTATGGTTCGTTGATCTTTCTTATGCTAACTATTGATTGTATGATGTATGGTTAGTTTTGGTATGCCGCATGATTTTGGTTGAATATCTTAGCTGCATAAGTTTTTAACCATAGAATATGTTCTTCAAATTATGAAAATCTATTTGTATGCTGTGAATATATTTTATGTCAGATAATGATGTTGTTGCCGTACGTTATTATTTGAGTTATTAATTAGTGTTTGTCCAAAATTTGCTGAGCTACTATTTCTTTAAGATAGTGTTGCAACATGTCAGTAAGAGGAGAATGTGGATTCTTTGTTTAGGACTTGATGCTTTACAGAAAACAATGTATTGATGTCTTACTAATCAATTCCCTTAGTGCTAATGAGAACTGCAATCCTGAAGCAACCAAGCATTGTGATATTTCTGTAGTGACATTTTCAGTCCTTGATTTTCATTTGAAATTGTTATGGTCTACCTGCTTTGTAGTGATATGTGTTTTGCCATTATTTTATTGGTGAGTGAACACTGTGTTTTTATCCCCATCTCTGTGTAAAAGTTATATCCAGCCATTCGGTTAGTGGGTGAATTATTTTCCTAGGTGATCCGTTATCAGACCATGTGTTGTCAATTATTTTTATCATTCGTATGGAAACGTGGGTTTTCTTTTACTAATATGCTCTACATGTTTTGGTCAAGTAGAAAAACTCGGACTCTTGGCACTTTGTTTCTACGGACTATTTATTCTTTCTATTATCATGGTTAGTAATACTTGGGTGTAAGTAGGGATTTAAATTTTTGGGTCATAGGAATATTGGGATGTTAGGCCCATCTATCACCTTTTGCACCCCATAGTTGTAATTATTTTATGAACTTTGTAATAGTATTTGGTTGTTTCTTATTTGCATTGCACTTTTAATCGGATTTTGGTCCATGGTTTCGACGATTCTATGTCGATTGTGCCACCAATTCCTATACATCAATGGAAAATTTCGCCGCGTTATAACCCATACATACGACACTTCAATTATGTGGTCGTTATGTACAAACCGGCTTTGGAGCACATTGCGATTCAACTTATTTTATGTACTCGTGTTCACCTTTAATTAATTAATTAATTAATTTTTGAATTTAATTTTGTTAATCAATTTTAATTAACTTAATTATTTGATTTAATCCAATAATTTTGATGATTAATTTTAATTAGCTTAATTAATCGGTTAATCGGATTTCAATTGCTTAACTTTATTAATCAATCTTAATTAACTTAATGATTTGACTTAATCGAATAATTTTGATAATTAACTTGGATTAATCTAATTAATTGATTTAATAAACTTTGACCATTTGAATAAAATCGGGCCAAGATCGAGGGATTCCAAAACTCAAATCGCCTTGTTCATACGCATTTGCTTTTGTGTTATTTCATTCTCTTTCGATAAAATGTACCCCGTTCCCATGACATGTAAAGATTATATCGATTTTGTCTTGATTATGCTTTAGTGCTTTAAGCCTTTTCAAAAGAAATAATTCTCGATCCAACTTCGAGCCATTTTCCACCTTTGTAAGTCGATTGCTTTTAAAGCATCGGCATTAACCTTTTGGGTCACTATACACAACATTTAAGGCTTAATCCTGAGCTTTCTTACAGTGACATCTATTCGATCAATTACTTCTAGTTGGTCGTTTAGAAGACTAGCCCACTTTGCTAGTGTACACGATTAAAACTTAATTCAATTACTTGTTTATTTATATCTTGTCTTATATCTTGATTCAAATCGAAACCCTAAACGATACAAACATACCTCTTTGTAAGTCGAGCGCTTTTGCCTCGTCATCGACCCTACCTTGAACCATTAGGACCTTCTTTTCCTTAGTTCAAGCCTTTAACCGTTTCGTACGCAAACTCAAACCTCGATTCACAACGAGTATTTTCTTCAAATCAAATTAAGACATTTAACCATACTTAAACACAATTTCAATAAAAGATGAAAAGGGAGTTGGAATGGAATCTTCGATTTCTCTCCTTAATTGTTTGGGCCCGAGGAATCTTTCTTAAGTTCGAACAATTGTCTTCTATAAAAAAACATTTCTATTCCGTTTCAAAATCAATCCTTCTTTTCTCAAACACTTGGATGAAAAATAGAGAGAGAGTCGGTTTTTCGACTCGCTTTCCCGATTACTTGGTCCCGATGAATCTTTCTTAAACTTTAAGTAATCATCATTTGTTTAACATACTCTAATTATATCAAAACTATTTCATAATTAAGGGTGAAAAAGAGAGAGAGTCGGTTCTTCGACTCACTTTTCCAATTACTTGGGCATGAGGAGCCTTTCTTAAGCTTCGAGTAATCGTCATCCAATCAAAACATCCAATATAATCAAACTCTCTTTTCTTGCCCTCGTGCGATCGAAACTCCTCAAAACACTAATTCCTCGCCCCCGTGCGATCCACAACTCAAACTCTTTTCAAAAGAACATTGTTTAGTCCCTTTTTCCGCGCATATGAACTAGTGCTTCAGCCTCCCATAGCGAGCAGACAAGCCAACGTTTAGCAGTTAGAATGTGACCTAAACACTTGTTCGTTTAAAACACAAACCAACTAGTCGTAGTCGTCCGAACTACGATTGCTCTGACTTCCTCATTGCACTATGAGGGTACGTAGGCATAGGATTGCGAGATCCTAGCGAGCAAACTTTTTCCTTTTTACCCCAAACCTTTACCCGTAGTCCACGAACTACGAATACTCTGACTTTCCCATTGCACGAGAAAATACGTAGGCACAAGGGCTCCAATCCTTGGCGATCACCCTAATAAAAAACCACCCATTTCCCCCTAGAAACTATATCCTTACCTTTTTCCTTAGAAGACAACAAGCAAACCTAGCTAACTTTTCTCACGAATCGAATCAAGAGGTTCCCGTTGAGTACAACAGACGTAGAGGGTGCTAACACCTTCCCTCTTGCGTAATCGACTCCCGAACCTAGAATTTGGTTGCGATGACCATTTTCTTATCCTTTAAAGGTTTTATCGATATTTTCCTATTCCTTCCTTGGAATGAATAAAGTTCGGTGGCGACTCTGTTCGAACGTTTTTTTTACGTCCATCGCGAGGATCGTATTTTTCGAGGTACGACAGGGACAACCAACCCGAGGGGGCATAGCCGTCTAGCTCTATCTCCCTTTGTTCAGCTTATTTGGCATGCGCGCCATCTTTTACTATTTTATCTGGCCTGCATGCCGTAGTTGATTTTGCACGGCCTGCGTGCTAAGGGTTTTGCTTGTAATATCTGGACAGGGGCTCTGCCAGATTCAAAGCATTGCTTTTTACCTTTTGGCATGTTTATGTTATGTGTGTGCTGCTTGTATGTGTTTTATTTTTGTGTGTGTTGTCTAAGTATTTAGGGCCTTTGCTGGATGTTGTTGATCCTCAACGGTGCAGGGAACTTGTCGAGTGGCCGGAGTCGTATTCCGACCTTAGACGAAGCTAAGAGCTCAATCGAGGTCTTAGCTCCGAGGCGTGAACTTCCCATCGCGAGCTGGGCATTCTTCCTAGTTGGTACGACGATGGTGGAGCTTGGTAGAGGTGTCCCAGTCAGATCAAGAGTCCGCGCGCACACTCAAAAGCAGGCCCTTCTCTTCTTGTCTCGAGTTAAGGAGTCGCGCTTGTACCTTAGTGCGCTCTTGTGATCGCGACGCGAATAGGTCGCGAGCAGTGTTTAATTGTAGTACTGTTTAAGCTTTTCAGCGTTTCATGGACGAGCAAGTTCCTCCCCGTGTAAGTTTTCGAAGTAGTAAGCTCTCGTCCCCGTTTTCACGCGGATGCAATAGGGGCCCTCCTAGTTCGCTGCAAGTTTGCCTTCGCGCAAATCTTTATGGTTCCTTCGCAGGACTAAGGTGCCCACGTAAAATTCGCGTTTGATAACTTTGTTGTCATGACGCAAAGTTATCTTCTGCTTGAGTGAGGCTTCGTGGAGGGATGCCCTTGACCGAATCTCTTTAACTAAGTCGAGCTCCTCCCTTAGGGCCTCGTCGTTGGCCTCCTAGTCGAGGGGGAACTCAGTCCTCCTTAAGGGTTCTCTTATTTCTACCGGAATTACTGCCTCAGTCTCGTAGGTTAGTCGGAACGGGGTTTCCCCTGTGGTCGAGTGTGGGGTCATTCTGTAGGCCCAGAGCACGATGTGCAACTCTTCAACCCACTTTTTCTTGGCATCGCCCAGTCTTCGTTTCAGGCCTCGCAGGATTACCTTGTTCACAGCTTCGGCCTGCCCGTTCGTTTGTGGGTGCTCGACCGACGTGAAGTGTTTCTGCGTGCCCAACTTGGTAACGAAGTCCTGGAAGTTCTTGTCGGTGAACTGTGTCCCGTTGTCGGTGACGATTGCTTGGGGTACGCCGAACCGGACAAGTATATTCCTCTTGTAGAAATAGAGTATGTTGTGGGCTGTGATTTTGGCCAAGGCTTCGGCCTCTATCCACTTAGTGAAGTAGTCGAAGCCGACAATCAAATACTTGTTTTGGTATGGCCCTATGGTGAAGGGCCTGAGGATGTCCATCCCCCACCAGGAAAATGGCCACGGGGATGAGAGTGTTTTGAGCTCATTGGGGGGGCTAAGTGCATGTCCCCGTGTCGCTGGCATTTTTCACATTTCTTGACGTGCTCCTTGGCATCTTGCTGCATGGTGGGCCAGTAGTACCCTGCTCGTAATGCTTTACGGGCTAAGGACCGTCCGTTGAGGTGTTGCGAATTAATCCCTTCGTGGATCTCCTGGAGTATACCGGGGACCTTAGACTCCTCGACGCACCTGAGGAGGGGGATGGAGAAGCCCCGTCGGTATTACTTGTCCTCGTCGGGTAGTTTCCCTGGGCTAAGGTATTCGTATACTGGGGTCATCCAGCAGTGGTTGTCTCCAATGGCATGCACATCGGCGGTCGAAATGGATTTCTCGATGCTCGGATACAGAAGAACTTCTTGGATGACGAATTTTTTTCCGCCTTTTTTCTTCGTGCTCGCCAGTTTCGATAGGATGTCTGCCCGTGTATTGTGTTCGTGCGGGACGTGGCTTACTTCCGCCGAGACGAATTTTTTCATCCTCTCTTTTGCCAAGGCCAGGTATTCAATGAGGTTCTCGTTCTTGGTTTGGTACTCTCCCCGCACTTGGGAGGCCACGAGCTGGGAGTCAGTGAATATTTTTAGTTCTTTGGCACCGAGGTCCTCGGCTAGGCGTAGCCCGACGAGGAAAGCTTCATATTCGGCCTGGTTATTTGATGTCGGGAAGGACAATGTGAGGGAGACCTCGATAAAGATGCCTTCCTCATTCTCTAGGATGATGCCCGCTCCGCTTCCCGTCGAACTGGATGCCCCGTCGACGTAAATCATCCATTTTTGGGAACCGTCGATCGAAGGTTCTGGGATGGTCATCTCCGCGAAGAAGTCGACTAGTACTTGAGCCTTCAGGGTCTTCCTTACCTCGTATTGGACGTCAAACTTGGAGAGTTCTAGCGACCATTTGAGCATCGTGTCCGCCATGTCGGGTCGGTCGAGGAGCTGTCTCATGGGATGGTCCGTCCTTACCACGATCGTGTGGGCCAGGAAGTAGTGCCGCAGTCTTCTGGCCGCGGTGACGAGGGCCTGTTAGATCATAAATTCTACGTCTGTATTAAGTTGGAGGGATTAATTGGTGTTAAAATTCTTTGAAGAGGTCCAAAGGAGTGTTCGACTGGATCTTCATGTGGAACTTAAGTCGAAGATACTTGTATAAAGGATATGCTTGGGACTTAGAAATATTTCCAAGAATTTGGAAATGACCTTCGACCGAGGTTACTGATGATGTCCGACGCTAAGGGATTCAAATTCAAATAAAGGAGGGAGTAGTTATTCTTGTCCGCTCCTGAAAAAATACAAGTGGCGCACATCCAAGGGACAGAAGCATGCAGCGCGACACTTGTCATGTGTTAATTGTTTTAGGGAGTTAACAGCAGTAATTTTATTATTATAAATAGGAGTTCTAGCAATAGGATTCGGTGTGTTGTGTTCACTTTGTACAAGTTACTCCAAATTTACTCAAAGTATCCGCGTGTAGAGAAAAGAGTCTTGTGAGAATGTACGTGATGTAAACACCATTTTCTTTTTCAATGCAATTTACTTCACCCTTTTATCAAGAATTTATCTTTTACTTTATTGCAAGTTACGTTTTAGCATTGTGTCTTACCTTTATATTTTCAGCCTTTCTTTGATGTATTCAGCCTTTTCGACTTAAAGTTCTTGCACATCTTTTAAAAACCACATTTTAGATAAACTTCTCTTTATGAATACTGTTGAAGTGTTTTGTTCTTTAGAATTTACTTTAAATTAATTGTTTGCACATGTCCTAGGATCAATCTGATCGATCCTGTGAGTCACCAAAGTTAGATTTAGAAGATCAGCGGTTGTTTACCAATTTTCACGGTAAACAAATTGGCACGCCCAGTGGGACAGTGCTAACTCTATAAAGATCTTTCTAAATTTTTAAAATCTATATTCATCAATATTTTCCTTATTAAAAAACTTCGTTGCATGTTATTAAGAAATGGTAAGGTAGCCACTACAAACGAAGAGAGACCAAGGAGAAGATACACAAGAAAAATGGCGACGAACACTAGTCAGCCAAACAATCCAAACCCTCAAGGGAATGGTTATAATCCTTAATCAAGTAATTCAAATGCTCAGCCTAGTAACACTAACCCTCAAAATGTGTCTAGGAACGATGTGGTGCCACTCCCAGTCCCTTCGACAGGAGAGCCAATACCGCCTCCTGTTATGTCTGAACCAATGCCATCAATGGTAGGTTCAGGGTCGACATATACAAGGTCTTACACTCAACCCATTTTGGAGTACATTGGGCCACAAGGATCTAATCCCCAGACTCCACCAGGAGGAACTTCGACGTTTAGGCATTTTCCCCCTCCAGGATTTTCACAACCATTACCAAGGAATCCACCTTATGGAATGCCAACGTCATAATCAAAGCCTCCAAAATGCCCCCCAGTATTCTCAGAAAATGTAATGTCTTCGCCATTACAAGGGTCAGGATCTGGGATAAATGTGGGTCGAAACAGTCAAAGTGTAGGTATGGGATATTCCACTCAAGGTCCTAGTCTGACAAATACTTCTATAGCATGTTTAAGACAGAAAATGGATGAGAGTAACCTACAAATGGTACAAACCTTGTCCCAAACTATGGGGGAAATTTTCCAGCCCTTGATCCAGAACACTACCCAAACTAACCAACAATTAGCAACGCAATTGGCACGCATGGCAGAATTTATGGGTGTACCAGTCCCTGTACGAGGTGCAACTGTTGTGTAGAACATTCCACGGTGGAACCTAGGGAACATACCTGAGGCGAATCTAGAAAACCAGGGGATAATCGAACCCCCTAGAGTCGAACCACCTAGGAACTAAGTGCCAATTCCTGTAGAGAGGGAACAAGGGGTAGTTATAGTAAATAGAAACCAAGATGTTGACCATGTTGTACAACAGGTTCGACGTAACAACGTAGTAGCAGATAACAACCTAGCAGCCATGGTCGAAAGGATAATGGCTCGAAATGGGGTAAATTTTTGTTTTACTAGGCCAAACTATACATCACCGATAACAGATTACATTCTCCAATCAGAATTACCTCCTATGACGAAGGTCCCAAAGTTTACCAAATTCTCAAGAGATACCACTGAATCTATTGTCGAACACGTAGCCCGGTATATGATAGAGGCTGGAGAGATTGCAAATGACGAAAGTCTTAGGATAAAATATTTTCCAAGTTCTCTCACCAAAAATTCTTTTACTTGGTTTACAACCCTACCTCCTAACTCAATCTGTAACTGGACCCAGTTGGAACGTTTATTCCATGAAAAATTCTACATGGGACAAACCAAGATTAGTTTGAAAGAATTGGCTAGCATAAAATGAAAGTTTACTGAGCCAATAGACGATTACCTAAATAGGTTTTGATTACTTAAGGCTAGGTGTTTTACACAAGTTCCAGAACATGAATTGGTCAAAATGGCCGTTGGTGGCCTTGATTACTCTATTAGAAAGAAGTTAGATACCCAGTATCTGAGAGATATGGCCCAACTGGCTGATAGGGTTCGACATTTAGAAAGTCTGAAAGACGAAAAGGCTAAGTTTAATAAGGGTAAAAAGGTAGCCTATGTTGAATATAATGAGGATGTCGAAGGTTTATATGACGAACCATTGTAGTTTGACGAAAATGAGATAGATGTTGCTGAATTAAAGCAAGGTCCTCCGTATGCTTGTAAAATGTTAGCTCCTTCGAATGGAAAAAATTCTGTCGAATTTGAGAAGAATGATAGGTTTCCAAAGAAAACATATACTTTTGATATCACTAAGTGTGACGAAATTTTTGATTTGTTAGTTAAAGATGGACAAATGATAGTGCCTGCTGGCGCTAAAATGCCACCTTTAGAATAAAGAAAAAAGAGAGGGTTTTGTAAGTACCATAATTTTCTGGGTCATAAAACTTCTCAGTGTTTTCTTTTCAGGGACTTTGTGTAAAACGCTATCCAGGAGTGCAGGCTGAAGTTCGAAGAGAAGAGCAAAGGTCAAATGAAAATTGACTCTGACCCATTGCAAACAGTGGATGCCCATTATGCTGAGCCCACAGAAGTACATATGGTTGAAGTTGCTGATGACTTCGACTGTTCAATCAATATGGTGGAAATTACTGAAGATTTCGCCAATGATGTTGTTTTAGCCAAGGTTACTGAAGGCCTTGACATCAATACTATGGAGAAACTCATGAACGAGGCCGCTGATGGTTTCGACAAAGCTATTGATGGCTTAGATGATAGGATCACTGAAGATTCCAACATGATGCTAGTTACCAAAGAAACTGCTGATAGTTTCGTTGAGATAGACAAGGCTGCTGAAGGCCTTGATGTAGACTTTTGCAATCTGAATCTTAGTGCTGATGTCGACATGGACATAAATATGGTCGAGATTACACAACATAAGACCATGGAGGTTGATGAAGCAAACTGCCAAGAAGAGCGTAACAAAGTGGCGTATCCAAAACAGGAAGAGACTATCATTGAATTCCTTCACCGCTGCCAAAAGAAGGGATCAGGTGTCATGCTATGCCCCAGATGCAGTGCAATCTTCGATCAAAAGGCTGCTCACAATCTTGAGGGGATTAGGAAGGCTAAGGAAAGAAGGGAGCATAAAACATCTCATGGTCAAAGGGGTTTCGATCCTAGACGGTCCTCTTAAAAACAAGTGAGAGGAAAAACACAGTTCCCAGGGGCCAGACCCAACACCTTCAAACCAACAAGTAATGCACCAGTGGGAAGCTGGATGAAACCTGTCGAAGGAAGGGAAAAAGGTCAGAAAAATGGCAGAAGTTTGATGTGGGCAGAGGCTCTTCAATAGAGTATCGAAAGGAGTTTTAGACTTCCAATTGGTCGGCTTAGGTCTCTGAAAACTATAAAGGGAAGAACCCCATGGCGCGATCTCAATGGAGGAGAGAACAACATAGAAGGAAGGCTCTCAGGGAGGCTCAGTCGAAGGACCAATGAGAGTCCAATACTAATGTCCCTACTGATAATAACGGAGGGAATCAAATAAAGATTGTTGAAAAAGTGCCCGTGGGGCGAAAATGATTTTCCTCTCAAGAGGACAAACATGAAAAGACTGTCGAAGATGATGAAGAAATGATAGATAACTTCGACTCTGAGTCTGATGCTTCTCTCGACATCATAGTCAATGTGGTGTCTGTAATGCCTAGGGAGTTCGACCAAATTACAGAGGTCGAAGATTTAGATGCTTGCACTCAAGCAGAGATGGCAGTACACAAGCCTGTGTGCTACTATATTATGAATAATGGGTGCATTGAAGAGCAGAACACATTTTTAGAGCAACCTACAGAGGTGATGAAAGGCCACCTAAAGCCTCTCTACATTACTGTAAAAGTGGAGAACGTACCAATAAACAAGATATTAGTTGACTGTGATGCAACAGTAAACCTGATGCCACATTTTTTATTGAACAAGATTGGCAAGTAAGATACTGATACTAAGCCACACAATATGGTTCTTTCAAACTACGAAGGAAAAGTTGGCTCTACACTGGGTGTGATACAAGTTGACTTAACAGTTGGGACAATCACTAGGCCTACTGTCTTCATGGTAGTGGAAACAAAAGCCAACTACAATCTGCTCTTAGGACGAGAGTGGATACATGGCATTGGTGCAGTACCATCTTCCATGCATCAACGAATCACCATCTGGAGGCCAGAGGGCATAGTCGAGAACATCGAAGCTGATCAGGGGTATTTTAAAGCACCAATAAATCATGTCGACAGAAGACAGTTCGACAAGCACTTAGCTCATATTGTCCCTTGCGGTCCAGAAGATTTTGAGTTTGTCCCAGATGATGAGACATTTTGCTCTTTGTACCTGCACCCCGTTGATGGTTTCCGTTTGGATAAGGAGGTGCCAGGAGAAAGGCTCTTATACCTTGGCGAGCCTGCAGTAGACCCCACAGGGTGGGGAAGTGAATTCAGTGACAATGACTGAGTTCGAAGCATTGAAAAGAATTTCGGCCTATGTGGCTGAAACCAAACTACAAGCGGCTTTGGAAGCTGCCAATGAACACATGGTTGTCGAAGCCAATTATGGATTAGAAGGTCCTGGTAAGGATTTCGACCTAGAGCCACCTGATAAGGTTCAGGGTGTAGAGCAAAGCTAGAGGCTAGATGCCATCTATGACGATGAGCCTTTGGGATTTGAAAAGGATCCACTGGCAAATAACATTAGGATGCTAGTACAGGATCCACTAGAAGAGATCGACCTGGGAGAGGGAGCAGCTAGAAGGCCAACATACATTAGCGCCAACCTCGATCCACAACTCATGGTCGAAGTCACCCAGTTGCTAAAGGAGTTTAAAGACTGTTTTGCCTGGGACTATGATGAGATGCTTGGTTTGAGTAGAGAGTTAGTCGAACATAAGTTGCCGATCAAGCCTGGGAAGAAGCCAGTCAAACAGAATCCAAGACGTTTTTCCCCATAAATTCTCTCAAAGATAAAAGAGGAAGTCGAAAGACTGCTTCGATGCAAATTCATCCGCACTCCCAGGCATGTCGAATGGTTAGCTAACATTGTACCTGTTATTAAAAAGAATGGTTCTTTAAGAGTTTGCATAGACTTTAGAGATCTAAATTCTGCAACTCTAAAGGATGAGTATTCTATGCCTGTGGCAAAAATGTTAGTCGATTCCGCCACAGGACATGAGTATCTTAGTATATTAGATGGGTACTCTGGTTATAACCAAATACTCATTGCTGAAGATGATGTCCCCAAGACAGCTTTTCGTTGTCCTGGAGCCTAGGCACCTACGAGTGGGTAGTAATGCCTTTTGGCCTCAAAAATGCTGGAGCAACATATCAACGAGCAATGAACTCAATCTTCCATGATTATATAAAGACTTTCATGCAAATATATATTGATGATATTATGGTTAAGTCTGTTTCAGGGAAGAGTCACTTAGACCATCTTCGACATTCCTTTGAAAGGGTGAGAAGACATCGTCTTAAAATGAATCCTCTTAAATGTGCGTTTTGTGTGCTGGCAGGGGATTTTCTAGGCTTTGTGGTCCATAAAAAGGGGATCGAGATCAATCAGAATAAGGACAAGGCCATCATGGAAGCGAAAGTTCCATCAACAAAAAAGGAGTTGCAATCACTGTTGGGGAAGATTAACTTCTTGAGAAGGTTCATATCGAACCTAAGCGGAAAAACGCAGGCCTTTTCACATTTACTTCGATTCAACAAAGATGGGTTCGAATGGGGGCAAGCTCAACAGGAAGTCTTCGACAAGATCAAGGAATACCTGAGTCATCCTCCAATTATTTCACCACCTTGTAGGAATAGGAGTATGAGATTGTACATAGTTGCGTCAGACAAAACCTTAGGGAGCATGTTGGCTCAAGAGGATGAGGATGGTGTCGAAAGGGCCATCTACTACCTCAGTAGAGTTTTGAATGATGCAGAAACTAGGTATAGCATGATAGAAAAATTATTCTTATGCTTGTATTTCTTTTGTACAAAATTAAAGCAATATATAAAACCAGTTGATGTTTATGTTTCATCTCATTTTGATGTTATTAAACATATGTTGTCTAAACCTATCTTGCATAGTCGAATTGGTAAATGGGCACTAGCATTGACTGAGTACTCTTTAACATATAAGCCTTTAAAGGCATTTAAAGGACAAGTGGTAACAGACTTTATAGTCGACCACTCCATAAATGAACGCGCTTTAAATTACGTCGAACTTGAACCTTGGGAGCTATATTTCGATGGCTCTAGCCATAAAGATGGAACAGGCGTAGGCGTGCTAATTATTTCTCCTGATAAAATTCCAACAAAATTCAAGTACAAGGTCGAAGGACTTTGTTCCAACAACGAGGCTGAGTATGAGGCCCTAATAGCTGGACTTGAAATTTTGTTAGAATTGGGGGCAACTCGAGTCGAAATAATGGGAGACTCAGAGTTGGTCATAAAGCAAATTACAAAGGAGTATAAATGCGTTAAGGAAAATCTTATCATGTACTTTGTAATAGCCAACAGACTACTAAAGAAATTCGAAGTAGTAAGCATTCGACACATACCTCGACTAGAGAATCAAGTAGCCAATGACTTGGCTCAGATTGCTTCTGGGTATAAGGTTTCAAAGGAAAATTTACAAGAGGCAATCGAAGCTAGAGTTAAAGTCGTGTCTGTTGGATTATGCCCATCAGATCTAGAAGTGACGAAGCTTGGATACGCTAATGAAGAAAATTTTGAGATTTTTGCAATAGACAGCTTGACGAACAAAGACTGGAGGAAGCCTATAGTCGAATACTTGCAGAATCCAACAGCGTCCATAGAGCGAAAGGTCAGGTATCAAGCATTAAGTTATGTTCTTATAGGTAATGAATTATTTAAAAAGACCCTTGAGGGAGTCTTACTTAAATGCCTTAGTGAATCGGAGGCGTATCTTGCCCTTTCGTCTGTCCATAGTGGAGCATGTGGGGCACATCAAGTAAGCCATAAGATGAAGTGGCTATTGTTTCGACAAGGCATGTATTGGCCTACCATGCTAAAGGATTGCATTGAATTCGCCAAGGGCTGCCAGGAATGCGAAGTTCACGCTGGCATACAGCATATCCCTGCAAGCGAGCTGCATTCTATAGTCAAACCATGGCATTTTAGAGGTTGGGCTTTGGACTTAATTGGAGAGATTCGACCAGCATCCTCCAAGAATCAGAGATACATTTTGGTAGGTATTGACTATTTTACAAAGTGGATCGAAGCGATACCTTTACCAAATGTGGATCAAGAGGATGTGATCGAATTCATTCAAAAATATATCATTTATAGGTTTGGAATCCCAGAAACGATTACAACAGACCAAGGATCAGTTTTTACTGGTCGAAAAATGCAGGAGTTTGCTAGAGAAATGGGTTTCAAACTCTTAACCTCTACACCTTATTATGCTCAGGCTAATGGCCAGGTCGAAGCAACTAATAAAGTGGTGATTAGTTTGATCAAAAAACATGTGGGAAATAGGCCTAGGAATTGGCATAAGACATTGGACCAGATCCTCTGGGCATGTCGAACCTCTCCCAAAGAGGCAACTAACACTACTCCATATTGATTGACTTTTGGTCACGCTGCAGTATTACCTGTTGAGATCTACCTTCAGTCAATAAGGATTCAGAGACATCATGAAATTCCTTCTGAGTCTTATTGGAATATGATGTTAGATGAGTTGGTAGATTTGGACGAAGAAAGACTTAAAGCTTTAGAACTTTTGAAGAGACAAAAGAAAAGAGTAGAGAAGTCTTACAATAAAAAGGTTAAGATTAACACCTTTTCGCCTGGAGATTTAGTTTGGAAGGTAATCCTGCCTATGGATCGAAAGGTCAGAGCCTTGGGCAAATGGCCCCCAAAATGGAAAGGCTCGTTTCAAATTACGCAAGTATTTTCTAACGGAGCCTATGAAGTTGAGGAATTAGACGAAGATAAAAGAATCTTGAAAGTAAATGGCAAGTGTTTGAAAAAATATAAACCAACACTTCAAGAAATTAAAATTGCTAAAGAGTAATTCGACGTAAAAAAGGCAAAGCCAACAATGGTATTTATGAATGCCAAAATGGCTTAAAAGTCATTACATATAAAAGCCTCAAAGGGCTATGGAGCATTATACTAAAAAGAAAAATTACAAAGAAATTAACAAGCTAAAAAGGGAGATTCTCTTTCATCTTCAAGTACTTCGACTTCTGTAGTTCAAGACGCCTTTCACACAAGGCCTTGTCAGATTTTAAACGTGCAACCTCTTTCTCCAGTTGTCGAGCTTCCTTAGCGAAAGTTATGGCATTGTCAAGCTCTTTCGACAAGCCAGAATCATCAAAGGCAGACAACTCAGCGTTGCACTTTTTGGCCTTTGAGATCTTGGCTCGAAGCTTCTTGATCTTTCGCTCCCAAGAAGCAATGTTTTCTTCATTAAAGGTGATCTCCTGCTTGTTCTTTTCTTTGGTTTCCTCTAATTCTGCTACCTTATTATCAGAGTCGGTGGCAGAAGCCCAAGCGGCAGCCTCGCTCCCAGATTTGGTTGAAATTTCCTTCTCGATTTGAGGCAGCCGCTTGAGGTCACCATAGACTTGGCCAATCATAGTGCCAAGCTCTAAAATGATGTTGGCAGATTCTGGAGAAATAACATGGGTGTCGACTTGTTGGAGGATATTTTTTAGAGAGATGTGAGTGACATGATCCATCTGTAAGAGTGTGAAAAGGTCACCCTTAAAGATCTTATATTTGATCTTCAGAAGGATGTTGTCCTTAGGCTTGCTTGAAGGCTGATCTCCAGAGACAGTCGAAGCACTAGGAGTTTTGTCAGAGGAACTTCCTCGACTGCCAAGAAGTATCTTTATGTATTGTCGAGGGTTGCTGGCCTTCAAGGCATCGAGTTCCTTTTCAGAAAGGCCTGCTCCATACACAGTTGAGGTTACCTTGCTTACAGTAACAGCAGTAGTTGCTGGAGTAGTGGTGGTTTCGACAGGGGTCGGCTCATTATCAGGTCCTTTGTAAGCTTTCTCCTCCTCACTTTTGTCCTCCTCTTCTCCATCTTCATCCATTCTGTCATCAACATTTCCATCACTGTTGCCATCAAGTTTAGACTGGTGCATTGTCTCATTATCATCTTCCTCCATCTCCTCACTCCCTTCTGGATCAGCATTTTTAGCACCAAGGGTATCGTCCACTAGGGAGCCATCTTTATCAACCAAGGTTGTATTTTCATCCATGGTGACGTCTCTTGGATTTTTTGTTTCAAGATTCTACTGATCATCGTCTTCCTCATGGTCGGAGCCATCTGTTTGAGACTGCTGGGTAGTAGTCTTTGTTGGCAAAGGGGGAGCTGTTTCAAAGCCAGGTTTGTTAATTTCATCTAGTGAACTCATTCCAGAGCCCAAGTCAGAAGTGGGGTGGTATGTAGGCTCACCTTGGCTATTCAGAAGAGTGGCTGGAGAAGGAGGCTTATCCACTGGTGGCTTTGAGCCACTTGCATCAACCTGAATCAAATCGAAGCAAATCAGATCAAAAGGAAACAAGGTAAATAAATAGGCACTTTAAAAGTGAAATGATAAGTTACCTTGACACCTTCAGCACCAGGGCTAGAATTATTGCTTTCAGCATGATCTGCGGCTGGCTTAGAGGCTTCTGCAGCACCACTAGTAGTGGTGGTCTTTTTGGAGACCTTAGTTGTTTTAGGCTCAGATTGGCCACCAGCAGCATCTGTTTCTTGGCTTGGTTTCTTCCTCTTCTTCATCTTTAAGTCTTCAGGAGGAGATTATTTATCATCCTCCGAATCAATAACAATTTAGGAAGTGCCCCTCTTCGACTTCCTCTGAGGTGTCGGAGGTAGTTTACAGGAAGCCTGAAATAATGAGAAGCATTAGGGGAAAGAAAGACTAATCAACGAAAGGAAAAGGTGTGTGACGTACCTTGCTGCCTTCACCCTTTGCTTCGACCAGCTGCTGAGTTGTGCTCTTCTTGGGTATAGCTGTAAAAACAAAGTTACCACAAGTCAGTAATGATAAAGTTCAAATGAAAGAACACAAGATCGAAGAATCCAAACCTTCATATATTTCGGATTCGATGCGAACATCTTCGATTCCAATATGAAGGTTTCCTTTGAAACTGTCTAGCGTATGCTTAGTCGGAACCACCCGCTGAGCCTTGGGTTTTGATTATTGTCGAAGGATTTTTATTGAATCCCCACAGATAAACCAGTCTGGAAATGGAGGGGCAAGAGCCACTCCAAAATCAGCGGTGGGCAGTCGAGGAGTCTTCGGAGGAAACAGTTCGAAAGCCACTGCATAGCATTTCTCAGGAGGAACGTATGAAGGGAGTTTCAAACTCTCCATTTTCTTTAAAAATTTATCCTTCAGCGTAACTGCGGCGTCGCGAACATTTCGACTAATATCATTTGGTCGATAAACAGTTTTAAAGTACTTCTGGAAGGCTTGAATCTCTTTAATATGAGTGGATTTACCTTTCTTGATCTTCTCCTGCACATCAACAAAAGCTTGGTCAATCAACTGAGCGAAGCTAGAGACATCAAGGAACTCTGCAGCATAATGCTTTGACCACCAGTCGTGGAACTCTTGAGTGCAGAGATGAGAGGGCTCAAAGTAGACAGGAGTAAGGAGTGATCTGTGAGCATGTCGAGCGAGGTGTGTCGAACTCTCTACGGCATCATAGATAGTGTGGGGAAGTATCACATGGACCTTCTTCTCGTATAAGCATTTGGGTAGAGTTTGGACTAAACCAAATTGTCGAGAGACAAAATTTGATTGGTAAGCCATCAATGTGGTTTGGCCTTTCAGCAGGTTGAGTCGATGAATGATGAGTCGAGGGGTTAGGAACGCCTCCCAGACACCCTTCGATTCTTCTTCATGCTTCTTGAATGAAGAGGGAAAGGGCCTAGTAAACCATTCAGGACCATATTTTGTTTCAGCAAATGGGGCCATCCTTGGTGTAAATTCATAGTGCTTGGAAAACATCTTGATGAAGCCAGAGAATGATGCCCTAAGTGTCTGCCCTTTTTCTTTAGGGGTTAGTTGCACCAGTCGAGTCCATTCGACTCGTCTCTCTTTGATTTCTGCAGCCTCTTCATCCACGGCCCCTTTGTTAAGGAGGCTGGCTTCAAAGGTGGCATTAAGCCAAAGCTGGAGCAGCCAAAAGGGTCCTGACAGCAAGAGGTTCCCATTGCTTTCTTGGTCTTTCAGGCGACCAACACCTTCACTTAAAGATTCATACAAACTGGCCAATATCATTTCACTCAGGAAAATGCCTCAATTAAGGTGCAATTGGTTGGCCAGAGTTAGGTATTTCCTGACCACTTGCAGAGATTTTGTGCAAAATACACAGCGAGAAAGTCACATAGCCAGAAATGCTATGTGCTCTTGATCTTCGACTGTGTCAGTTTATTTGTCATGGTAATGATTCATGAAATGGGTGTAAGTGTGTTTGGTGGTTGAAAACCCTATGGTGTCTTGAGCATCTATTCAGGGTCATAAACTAGTCCATGTGGTTTTAGCCCTGTAATAGCAGCTATGTCGAAGAGGGTGGGTGTCATCATCCCACAAGGGAGATGGAAAGTATAATGGGTACTATCCCAGAAATACAAAGACGATGCTAATAAAGTCGGACAGTAAGCAGGACCTGTCTTCGACATCATAATCAGGTTATAAATCCCTAATTTCTTCCAAGTTTCTGCTTTGACTTTCTCTACTTTGGTCAACCAGTTCAAGTAGAGGTCAGCGTCTTTAAAATATGGGGTTGCTCTAAACAACCTAGACCCATCATTCAAGTACTTTAAATCTATGTTTGTTAGGGCTACATTATCATGAGGCTCAGTTGTTACTCTAGTGTTGTACCCCAAATTTTTCCCTTAGATCCATTGATCTCTTGCATATCATCTTACATCAATCATGCTGCATAGCTAACCTTTTTTTCAGGTTTTGTTTGTGTTTGTTCTTTTTTTATCAGGTTTTATCTCAAGGAGATTCAAGGAGTAATTAATCAAGATTTTGAATGGAGCATTGAATCAAGCAAGCCCCTCATTTCAAAGAGATGTCATCCTTAACCCTAACCCACCATGACCAAATTTCTACCCACTTTATTTACCCTCAATCATCACTTAACCTTTTCTAAACCTATTTCATTAACCTTTTCATTTAACCATTTTTATTCAACTTGTTCAATTTAATTCTCCTAAACCATTTTTAATCCTAATCAATTTGCCAAATTATCCATTATTGTTTATTTCTTTTCCTAATTACTTTGTTTACAACAAAGAAGAAAAAACCATTTTATTTGCCTAAGCCCATCGTGACCAAGAAAGGAGTATGTGTTACAAATTATTGGAGTTTTTATTCATTGTCAAATAACCAATAGAAATCAAGTTTGAGCATGTTGACTTTTCAACTCATTGGCCAGCCAATGAGAAGGCGACACATGGTACTAAGGAAGCAAATTAACCAAGTTGTTCGTCTTCTCTATTCTTGCTCACGAGTTCAGCATGTAAGGAGGAAGATTCAAACAAGTTCACCCGTTTCAATTCAATTTTTGGCGCGTTTCAGTTTGATTTTTGATCCTAAGACGTTTCCTCTTTGAGCTTCTCCATCTGGTTTCATCAAAAGCAATTCTGGGGATTTACCGTTCTCGTCATTCAATCTGATTCGCTCTGATTCACTCTGCATCGCCTACGAATTTCCATGGCCTTGTCCCCATAATCTTCCTCTTTCATTGCTTACTTGTGTGGCAACAGAGGGATAGTCTCAGAAGCAACACCATTTTGAAGTATTGACCCTGCATCTCTGAGCCATTGTGCAATAGTGGAGCGTTTGTCTCCCAAGGATAAGCAGCATTTGAATTCTAACGTTACAAACCCTACCCATTACTTTGCCCACCAAGTGTTTGAGATTCAACCCGGCCCAATCTCATTGCCTATATAAAGAGGTTCAAGCTCAGTTCACGATCATTTTTTTCCTCCCTAACACACAAATTTTCTGAGCCTTTAAGTGTTGCGAGCAAGAAGAGTTTGGTTGTTGGAGCCTCAAGTTCAGAAAGGAATCTTAGCAAGGTTGGAGGTACAGTGGACATACTCCACTCAGTAACTCTTCTTCCTTCATCATCTTTATGATTTTCTCATCCTAAACATCATGCTTTTGCTCATGTTTTGTGACTGCCTAATAATATTGATGCCAACTTTGAAATATTTCTGAGCTTTTGTACTATGAATCATCATAAGGTGGATCATGTCTTCCTGGTTTGGTTGTGTTCGTTATCCTTATATTGCTATGCTGTCAATTTCTGATCAAACCTTATAATTGTCACCATATTATGGTTATCCGAGGATCAATACTTGTTCTTGATTGCTGATGTTTACTGATAGCTAATATATAGTGCCCTGGTTTTGGAAGTTGTATGTCCATGTGATATTGATTGGCTAATTGAACTTCTTTGTTTTGAACTAAATGTTGTCACTAACTCTTGACCTGATATGTTGAGTTCTTTGAATATTGGTTGTAATATTGGTAATCCATGCCTGACTTATGCCACAGTTTGGTTCACATTGCTTGTACACAACTCTGGCACCTTTGACGTTGCATTCCTGACTGAGTGGTTTCTCATGTTTTAAGTTGGTTATTAACACTGTTGAACTTGTTGCAGTCTATGTTTTTGCTGTTGATTGTGCGGTCTTGATGTTGCTCATAATATGTTAATGTACCTGATTTTTCTCGAGTGCTATATCTTAATTGCTACATAAGTTGTCTGTTGATGTGGGATAAGTGTTACTTAGTTTTGCCCTGTTTTCGTGTTAAGGTTTTTATGACCTCTACCTCTGCTACAATATGAATCCATATCTTGGTAACCTGTTTATGTTGTTACTTTCTGATATTGCTCATCATGTGTATTATGCTTTTAGCTTGTTTTGAGTTTTCTTTGAAATCCTTTCATGTGTATGCGTAAGTCTCTAGCAAATCTTTCTGTTTTATATTCATTGATGTGTTGACTTGGCATATTTCTTTCAATATATGTGCATGTGTTCATGATTTATGGATTTCTTTCTTGTAATAGTTGTACACTTGAACTCATGAAATGTATTCCTTAGTAGATTTCGTCCTTACTGTCAACTATTGTGCATTTAAATCGTGTTTGTTTAAAATCCTTGGCAACTTGTGTTGATGACCTAACCTATTTTATTTCAATCTATGTTTATGACCGTATGCTTTATGGTATACTTGCTGAACTGATGCGTTTGACACCTTGTTGCTTTGTTGAAATTATGCACCTGTTTTTAGTATAATGCTGTTTAACCTGGCTTGTAGATTCATCTAGAGTTGCTGACCTTTTCTTCACCTTGTTTTTATATATTGACTATACCATGTTCAGTTTGTTCTCATTGATGTTTGGTTAATGACGTGAGTAGCGCAATGCTTGACTTCACCTATTTATTTACCTTGATTCACAATCTGTCTGCCAACATGTAGCTCATGATCAACTATGCCCTACGATTTTCTTTGAATCCTTTCATGTGTATGCCCTTGTGTGATTTCTTTTGGTCGTGAGTGTGCTTGTTGAACGTTACCTGCCATACTATGTGGATCTGCTAGTTTATTGAATGTTTCCCGTTTTCGTTTTCCTTTTCATTAAGTTTTCTTTGGATGAGCTGTGCACTTGTTGATGTTTGGTGTTGTGGCCTTGTATGCTTGAATGAGGTTTTCGTATGGGCATATCTTTTCCATGGTGTTCATCATGTAGCAATTCCTTTTCTCAATTGATTAATATTGCTGCTGTTTGCATTCTGTTGGTATGGCTGATGCGTATGGCATAGTGTGAATATTGATATTGTGTTTGGCTTCTTGTTGTTTGGTTTGTGTCATCTATTTGGAATATACGCGCACATCAAGATTTTTATGTTTTTTGAATCCGTTTAACAACCGGATGTACCGGCCACCCCAGTGGCAAGCCCCTTATCTAACATGCCTTGCCTAATCCAGAAGACTGGGGTTCGAATCCCCTCGCCCCAGTCTTTCATTTATTTTTGTTGAATTTCCCTTGCCTTAAATATATATTTGTGATTGCATCATATGATTAATTGCGCGCGTTGGCCTGGTGGTAATGATTTTAAACTGTGAACGGAATGTTAGGGGTTCAAGCCCTAGTGATGCCATTTCTAATTTTTTTATCACTTGTTAATTTTACTATTTTTAAGTTTATACTTAATTTTCAAAATATCATAACTTGTTCAATTTTTATCCTTTTCTTTTCCTTCTTTTTGCCAATTGCTCCTAGTTGACTCTATTTTTCAAATATAAAAAGAAATTAGTAAAAATATTAATTTTTGAGACCTTTATGCATGCTTGGATTATGAATGCTTATTAAAGTTTTATTGCACTTCCTTATTCACCATGTCATGTTATTTCTATTCATCATATTTGACCTTTGTCTCATGTATGTTTCCAAACTTTGAATTGACATCTTGATCTTGTTTCATTTCATTACCATATTCATGTCTTTTTATAATCATCATATGTGCTTTTATAACTTGTTATTTCTTAGTAACTTACAACTATTATCTTTCCCCCTATTCCAAAGGAAGGTGATTAATATTGACTCTTAAAGTCATAGCCCCCATCTTACCTTAGTAGCCTCATAAGAGCTTGCCCTCATTTCTTGGCCTCATAAAAGCCATGGAATTATAACTAGCCTTAGGAGAGAGTTCTTACACTCTTGGTGATATTCATCCTAATGAATACTCACTTTTCCTATTGACTAAAACTTCAACATAGGACCATTATAACTTAGATTTAGAGAGTTCTTGAACTCTAGAATGAGCTTGTACTCATTCTCCCCTATGAACTTTGACCATAGTCAAAAGTTCATTACTTAGTAGAACTACGCATACTCTAATTCTATTCCCGAGGATACGTAGGCGCAAGGTGCGATGCCTTGTCGAGTATACTTAGATACTAACCCTTAGGGTTTTCAACCGTTAGCATAGTACCCTTAGCAAGCGAGTAAGATTTAACAAGTAAAACAAGAGGTTCCTGTAGAGTACTACAGATACTTAGGGTGCTAATACCTTCCCTTAGTATAACCAACCCCCGAACCTTAGACCTTCCCCTTTAGGTTTTTCTAACGATCTTGAACCTTTCCTTTGGATAAATCAAAGTCGGTTGTAAAAGAAAATGATGCAAGTTAATAAATAGCTTGTTATCCAATCTTCACCGCAACAGAACTGGCGACTTCACTAGGGAAAACTGTTATTTTTGAGGGTTAAGCCCACCTTGCTTTCGCTTTGTTTTATTTATACTTGCTTGCTATATTTGTGTATATCTGCTTGATTACCTGTATATATGCTTTGCTTGATTATCCTTTGGCTTGGTTGTCGAGTGGTCAGATAAATCCTAACCCGGATTTTGAGTGTACTTATGATAGGACGATGGTATATTCAAGGAGGCTTTGAAGGAGTCGATTTCTAAAAAAGTTAACTTGAGACACCATCACTCAGTTTAGGCCCTCTTGAGAGTTTAGTCATGTTGAACGATCCTATTCGTGAAAGCGTGCTACTCTCAATTTAGGTGCCATTGATACTGAGAACCGTAGTTTCCAAACCCCACTTAAGCCTTTTAGATGTAGTGCGGGGACTATGAAGAAGTCTATTTCTGAATTAGTTGCTACGCGATACTACACTCAGATGAGGTTCTCTTGAGAATTTTGTTGATTACCAAGTCATTTGGGAAGTCGGAAAAATCCGAAAGATGGACTGTAGACTCTGGGAACCCTTTAGAACCTTGTTCGGTGGGTGGAAACCCATAGTACATACCAATGGGAGGGTGAACCTTGACTCCATGCTCTTAACCCAAACCTTTATGTGTTTGTATTTGTATGTGTTTGTTGCATCCATATAGCATAAGCATATGCATATCAGTTTCATGGAACTCATACTTCTTTTTGCAAAATATCACAGAGATATCATGGAGGAATCAAGAAGGAAAACAGTGAGATACACTTTCAAGAGCCCTAGATTGGATGACCTAAGGAGATTGGGAGATTTGCTAACAGACCCCGAAGGATTCAAAGACAGATACGGGAATTTGTGGATATTGTTGAAGAAAAGTGTCGATGAAGGACTCTTTTCAACTTTGCTTCAGTTCTATGACCCAAAGTATCATTGTTTCACCTTTCCCGACTATCAACTCTTGCCTACGCTTGAAGAATATTCTCAGATAGTTGGTTTACCCGTCAAGGATGATTCTCCGTTTCCTATCTTCAACATAGACCCAAAAGAGGAAGAGATAGCTAAAGAGACTCACTTGGAATTAGTTGACCATCAAAAATAACTTAATTTCCAAGGGAGGAATTTTTGGGTTGACTGCTAAGTTCCTGTGTGGAAAAGCCCATTACTTTGCTAAGCACTCCAACAGGGATGCCTTTGAAGCTGTTTTTGCTCTACTCATTTATGGACTTTTCTTATTTCCAAACATCGACAACTTCGTAGACCTAAACGCAATCAAGATCTTCCTGAAGAAAAACCCTGTACCTACCCTACTTGCTGAAGCCTATCACTCAGTCCATACAAGAAATGCCCATAGTAATGGACAGATCACTTGATGTATCCTTGTGTTATATAGATGGTTTGTTTCACACTTACCGAAGAAAGGTGCATTTTGGGATCCTAAGAAGGGATGGTGGTCTAAGAAGATTATGGCCCTTTCTCATACAGACATTGACTGGTACAATCGAGTGTACGACAAAATCTCAATAACAGACAGTTGTGGCCAGTATAACAACGTGCCTCTTCTTGGCATCAAAGGTGGAATAAGTTACAATCCGGTGTTGGCACGTCGTCAGTTGGGATACCCTCTGAAGGATAAACCCCTAAGCATTCATGTAGAGGTAATTTATTTTGAACAGTATGATAAGAATGAAGAACAAAGGGATCTGATCTTGAAAGCCTGGGGTAGCAAGTGTAAAAGAGGAAGTAGCTCCTTGGGGAAACCCAATTGTGTTTCTTTGGAGCCATATCTTCAGCGGGTTCGCAAGAGAGCCATTGAATTGAAGATGCCATACAAGAGGGAGGAACCAATTACCATGAAAGAAGAGCCTATTCTGTACTTCATGTCAAAAGAAGAGGAATTAGAGATATCATTGAAACAGACCCAGCGATCAGAGGAAGCATGGAGACTCAAGTATCAGGTGGTTGTTAAGGAGAGTTTTGAACTTCTAAAACAACTGCGCGCCAAGAATGAAGAACTAACCTCTTACAAGAAAAGAAAGGTCCAAGAAGACCCAAGTTCTTCTATTGTTCAGCCTACAGCTTGGAAGACGATCGTCGACAACCTTGTCGCAGAAAGAGATCAGATGAAGGAAGAAAATAAAAGGCTCAAGCTACGACTCTTAGGAGAATCTCCTTAGGGCTTTCTAGGCTTTTATTTAGTTTCCTTTCTATGACTCTCAGAAGTGTATTAACTGTTGTAATCCATTTTCAATGAAAATGAGTTTTTGATATTTCACGATGTTCTGCAAAAATGTCTGAGTTCCATGAAACTTTGCATTGCATTTTGCATCTTCGCTAAACCGTCAAGACACTAAACTTTGTTTTGCAGGACTTTGTAGAGAATGGAGGCTACCAAGAAGATAAACTGGCCCTTTACTTTCCTGATCCCTAACGTTGAGCAGCTGATAGAGATCGGAGGAAGAATTGAAGACCCGCTAAGTTTCATCGACAAGTACGGAGACCTTCTGTCCCTAATGAAACTACAGGTGAGGGAAGGATTGCTGGAAACTTTGGTGCAACTATATCATCCCGCATACCGTTGTTTCATATTTCCTAATTTCCAGCTGGTTCCAACTATAGAGGAGTATTCAGCTATGATGAGTTTACCAATTCAGCATCATCCTCCATTTTCTGGTGTGGAAGGGGAGTTCCTTAACCAAGAGATTGCAGCAGGGTTAGGGATCCGAAAAAGGCATATACGAGAGAACATGACTATTAGAGAAGGGTATCGTGGTTTACCAGCTCAGTTTTTGATTGAAAGGATTCTTCACTTTCAAGGAAGGGGAAACTCTGTAATGTTTGAATCAATCTTTGCTCTGCTAGTGTACGGGTTATTCCTGTTTCCCAATGTCAAAGACTTCGTTGATGTCCAGGCTATCCGAATCTTTATGAGTCAGAACCCTGTCCCTACTCTATTAGCTGATATGTACTTCTCAGTTACTACACAATCCATGAAAAAAGAAGGTGTGGTTATCTGTTGTGCTCCACTGCTCTATAAGTGGTTCATTTCGTATTTGCCTACAACTCCAACATTTTGGGAGGTAAGAGACAGCGCCCTTTGGGCTAAGAAATTGATGGAGCTAGAATGTTCTGCTATCAGGTGGTATGATTCGGACCCAAGAGGGACCCTTATGATTGTAAGCAGTGGAGACTATCCCAATGTACCGCTCATGGGACAGAGTGGTTGCATCAACTATAATCCGGTGCTCGCTCGATGCCAGCTTGGTTATCCCATTGAGGAACAACCAGATCCCAAGGAGCTGGAGTTGATCTATTATGGGTATGGAGAGGGATTTGAAGACAAACTCAAAATGGGGCACGCCTGGTTCCACATTAATCAACAGAGGTGGACCACTGTCGGTCCCGTCACAGAAGCTCATTTGAAATGGGCGCAGGGGATTTCGCTCAGCATGAAGAAGCCTTTTCCATACTACGAGATACCCATGAGTGCCAAGCAGAAGAGGATGGAGTTGTTGAGAGAACTGACTGTTGAGAAGGCCAGAACCAAGTAGCGCATCAAGGAGATCATGAAAGGGATCAGGGAAGGCTAATGGCCCTCTTATTTAGAGTTGTAGCTTTTAATTTGTATTTCTTTTAATGTAATTCGAACAATGGTTGTAATATTTCCTTTTTGTAAGCACTTGTATTATCTTTCAATAGGAAGGAGTTTATGTTGTTGGTAATCCTGTTATTTACACTGTTCGCAAATAAGTTTTAGTTCTTGATGGTTTAGCCTGCATTTGCATCTCATTTGCATCTTTGCACGTGCATGTGCATTCTTCCATGTCTCATCGTTGTTTTAACTTCTCCAGAACCGTCACCCTGAATTCTCTACATCGTTACAACACCCGGGCACAGGCTCGAAGAAGAAGAATGTCTGAGGATTGCGAGAATTTGGATCAGGTTAACAACGAACTCAACGAATTGAGAGGAGGAATGGGGCAGATCATGGAAGCTTTGAATGTTATACGAGCAAAGATGGATACGCAGGTCACTGTAGTCTCAGAGGTCGTTGTTACGACTGTAGAGCCGCCGGTTATACCTGTTGTGAACCCTACTCTAGGGATGCCATTAGATTTTATACGAACCACGGCTCCTCAGTCTACGCAACAAGCAGTGCCGTTGTTTAGTGAGAATCAGCAAACTATTCCAACTTATGCTCCGCCCGTGGTGCAGACCCAGTTCCAACCTATTTTTCAGAATCAACATCATTTTGATTATGACAATATATCTGTGGAGGAAGATGATCGTAATGAGAAGTTGAGGGCGAGTGTGGAAGTTATGCAGAGGAAGTTGAAAGCTATGGAGGGAAGTAATGTCTTCAGTACTGACCTCAAGGACATGTGTTTGGTTACAAATCTGGTAATTCCACCGAAGTTCAAGCTGCCAGGTTTTGAATTGTATTCCGGTGCTACGTGCTCCAAAGTGCATTTGGTCATGTACCTCCAGAGAATGGCTGCGTACATGGACAACGATAAACTAATGATACACTATTTCCAAGATAGCCTGAAGGGCGCGCGCTGCAAAATGGTACCTAAGTTTGGATCAGTCTCAGATCAAGTGTTTTCAGGACGTAATGGACGCCTTTGTGAAACATTATAAGTATAATTTGGACTTAGCTCTGGATCGTAGACAACTGCTGACTATGACTCAAAAGAACACCGAGTCATTCAAAGAATACGCTCAAAGATGGAGGGAGACGGCCTCGCAGGTTGAACCGCCGTTGACAGAAAAAGAATTAGCTGATTGGTTTGTAGATACCGTGAAGCCTGAATATTATGAGAAAATGATAAGTAATATTGGTGCCAATTTTTCTGACATTATTACCATTGGTGTGAAAGTAGAAGCGGGTTTGAAGAATGGAAAAGTAGCTAGTTCAACTAGTAGTTACACTAGTAACAGTGTCAAGAAGTCTCCGGGTAATTTTCATAAGAAGAAAGAAGGTGAGACTAATGCTGTTATGTCAAAGAGTCAGAATCCCATATGGAAACGATCTCTCTTTCAACAACAACCAAGTCCCAGTTTTCCTCAACAACCGATTTACTCTATGGAGTTCGCACAACAACCATATGTGGCGGCTGTTACGCTCACTTTTAACCATCAGATGATGCAACTAGTTTCTGTTCCCCAGCCACCGAAGCAACAGCAGTGGCCGAGAAATCAAAATCAGGATTACCAGCAGCAAAGGTGGCCAGCGCCACAGCAAAATACCCCTCAAAGAAGACAGGCGGTAACACCAAATTTTCCACCCATGCCAATGACCTACACAGCATTATATCCTTCTCTGGTGGAGCAAGGATTAGTAGTTACTAGGCCGTTAGGGCCACCATCTGAGAAGTCTCTGCAGTTCTTCAACCCCAATGCAACCTGTGCTTTCCATCAAGGAGGGGTGGGCCATGATTTAGAAGGATGTTTGGCATTAAAGAATCTGGTGAAAAGTCTGATGGAGAAGAACATTCTGTCTTTCGCTAATAACAGCCAAACGTGAAGAGTAACCCCTTTCCAATGCATGGGTCAACTAATGCTATCGAAGACGAGAATGATGAAGTATTGGTCTCAGATGCAGCGAAGATTAAAACCCCCCTGAGAACGTTTCATGCCAAGTTGTTTAGCGCCGGGTTGGTCAAGGTTTACCATGATGGTTGTGAAGAGTGTGATGGTAGTAGTGAATGCTGTCAGTTAGTTCAAGATGATATTCAGCAGTTGATTAATGAAAGTTTCCTACAGGTTTTCAAAAAAGAAAGCAGAGTAGAAGTGATTGAACCAGTGTTCAATTTGCCAAAGCAAGTGCCAGTGTTTGACGAAGAGGAATACATATCAGTAATTCCCGTATTCAACAGTCCAGGGGCAAGTACTGTGAGTCCCGTGTTTAAACAATCAGTTCCAAGATTCAACAAACCTGAAGTTGTTTCTCCTGTTAATCATGCCAGGCAAAATAATTTCCCAAGACCAGTCCCATTCAGGTTCAGAGGAACCAAAGCGTTACCGTGGATCTACGAAGACATTACAGGTGGTAGGAAGAAGGAGGAAATGATCCCAAGGAAAGAGGTGGGGGTCGTTATAGAAGAACCAGTCCCAAGGAAGGAGGTGGGGACTGATGAGAAGAATGTGTCCAGTATAGTAGGAATGGGGAAAATGACGAGGAGTGGGAGGATTTATACTCCTGTGAACAAAGAAGTGTCCGGTAAAGAAGGTAATATTCATGTACCCGCCAATGACAAAGGTAAAGAAGTGATCTCCAAGGAGGAGGACGAAGAATTTCTCAAAATAATAAAAAGAAGTGACTACAAGGTTGTGGATCAACTCCACCAAACTCCATAAAAAATTTCCATTTTATCTCTATTGATTAATTCACCAGCCCACCGATCAGTACTGCAGAAGGTACTAGCCCAGGCTCATGTAGCTCAGGATATTACCGCCGGGCAGTTTGATCATGTTATCGCTAACATTAATGCATGCAATACACTCAGCTTCAGCGACGAAGAGTTGACCCAAGCGGGTCGGAAACACAATCTTGCGCTACACATATCAATAAAATGTCATGAGGACACGTTGGCTAGAGTTCTCGTAGATACAGGGTCTTCTCTGAATGTTTTACCGAAGAGGACTCTCGATAAGTTGGCATACCAAGGAGGAATAATGAGACCCACGTCACTAATTGTCAAAGCTTTTGATGGTTCACGTAGATCTGTAATGGGAGAAATTGAGCTACCTGTTTTGATCGGCCCTCAGGAATTCAATGTGCTGTTTCAAGTCTTAGATATTAATCTTGCCTATAGCTGTCTGCTAGGAAGGCCCTAGCTCCATGAGGCTGGCGCTGTCACCTCAACTCTACATCAGAAATTGAAGTTTGTGATTGATGATAAGTTGGTCATTGTGCATGGGGAAGAAGACTTGATGGTTAGTAACCTGTCGTCCTTCCGTTACATTGAGGCTGATGAGGACGCGTTGGAGACTTCTTTCCAAGCCCTGGAAATAGCTAATGCAGTTATGATGGACAATGAGAAGCCAGTGGTACCGAAATATCCATCCTTTTCTTCGTATAAAAGTATCCGGTCTGCCCTTCAAGAAGGTGTGCCTGCAAGTTGGGGCGAAGTTATTGAGGTTGAGAAGAGGAACCGACACCAAGGGTTGGGTTACAGACCAACTCTAGGAGATGAGGCTGCTTCAAGTATAAGAAGGAGAGGGATGAAGATAAAGACTGTGCAGGAAACGTTTGTCAGAGGGGGACATCAGGTCCACGCAATCATTGGAAATGCTGAATAAGAGGAAGATATTGATCGTTTGGTTTTACACCAGGAAGGCGCGTTAAGCGATTGGGAGTCTATTGAGATCCCAACTTTGTACCCAGAACCAGAGTAACTTGTTTTGATTTATTGTTTTCATTTCCCTAGTCTTGCCTAAAGCTAGTGGATTATTTTGTACGGGCCTCCATTTTCAATATCTTAATCAATGAAATGACGTTTTGCTAAAATTCTCGTTGTCTTTACTTTATTGCATTCCGTTTCTAAAAAATGGCAATCTTTTCAAAACAAAAACATCTTCATCTCGCATGTTCTTGAATTGTTGTGCATTTTAATAAGATAAGTCATTTTATTGTGCAGAACGAATCATAAACCTATTGTATTCAATGACCTTGCTCTTACCATTGACTTTGACTCCCCTGTCTATCAAGCTGAGGAGGAGGAAGATTGTGAGTGCCCAAGGATCTAGCAGATATATGTGATTACCAGTATACGGATCTCCAGCCCCATGAAGAGCAGGTGGATGTCATCAATCTTGGCACTGAGGAAGATAGGAAAGAGGTTAAGATTGGGGCATCGCTGAAACCAGAAATTAGACAGCGGTTGATTTCACTCCTTGAAGAGTACGTGGACGTGTTCACTTGGTCCTACCAAGACATGCCTGGCTTAGATACAGATATTATGGTCCACAAGTTACTGCTCAAGCCTGAGTGCCCGCCAGTAAAACAAAAGCTTCGCAGAAGTCATCCTGACATGGCCCTCAAAATTCGAGATGAAGTTAAGAGACAGTTGGATGCCGGTTTTTTAGCAGTTTCCAAGTACCCAGAGTGGGTAGCTAATATTGTTCCAGTTATGAAGAAGAATGGAAAGGTACGAATGTGCGTGGATTATAGGGACCTTAACAAAGCTAGTCCCAAGGATGATTTTCCTCTACCGCATATCGATATGCTGGTAGACAACACGGCTCATTTCACAATGTTCTCATTTATGGATGGTTTTTCAGGCTACAATCTATTAGAATGGATCCAGCTGATATGGACAAGACTACTTTCATCACCCCGTGGGGTACTTATTGTTACAAGGTTATGCCTTTTGGATTGAAGAATGCCGGAGCAACTTACCAGAGAGCTATGGTGACCCTGTTACATGATATGATCCACAAGGAGATTGAAGTGTACGTGGACGACATGATAGCCAAATCACAAAGTGAGGAGGAGCACGTAGACCACTTGTTAAAATTGTTTAAGAGACTTCAAAAGTATCAGTTGAGGTTAAACCCTGCAAAGTGTACCTTTGGAGTCAGGTCAGGGAAGTTATTGGGTTTCATTGTTAGCCAGAAGGGCATTGAAGTGGATACAGATAAAGTGCGAGCAATTCAAGAAATGCCAGCTCCGTAAACCGAGTCTCAAGTCAGAGGATTTTTGGGCCGTTTGAATTACATCTCCAGGTTCATCTCCAACATGACTCCAATATGTGCGCCAATTTTCTAATTACTCCGTAAGAATCAGCCAGTAGAATGGAATGCTGACTGTCAATAAGCTTTCGAGAAACTCAAAGTTTATCTCCAAGAACCTCCTATTCTAATTCCTCCGGTCCCCGGAAGACCTCTCTTTATGTATTTGACTGTTTCGGAAGAATCTATGGGTTGTGTTTTGGGACAGCATAACGAGACTGGCCGGAAAGAACATGCAATTTATTATCTGAGTAAGAAGTTTGCAGATAGTGAAAGCCGTTACTCACTACTTGAAAAGACTTGTTGCGCTCTGGCTTGGGCCGCCAAACGACTAAGACAGTACCTGATTTGTCATACTACTTTGTTGATTTCCAAGATGGACCTGATAAAGTACATTTTCGAGAAACCTGCTTAAACGGGTAGACTTGCCCGCTGGCACATGTTATTATATGAATATGACATTCAGTATGTCACTCAAAAGGCCATTAAAGGAAGTGTCCTTTCAGAATATCTTGCCGATCAACCAGTCGAAGACTATGAACCACTCAAGTTTGATTTCCCTACCGAGGATATTTTGGCAGTGAAAGATTGTGAAGAGTTGAGCTCTGAAGAGGATCCCAGGGCTGAGTATAGGTGGAAGATGATGTTCGACGGTTCGTCCAATTACAAGGGGCATGGGGTAGGTGTTGTTATAATTAATCCTGAAGATGGCTACACCCCTTTTACAGCCATATTGGATTTTGGGTGTACGAATAATATTGCTGAGTATGAAGCGTGCATTCTGGGTCTGAAAGCTGCAATCGATCTTGGAATCTGTTTTCTTGAAGTTATGGGTGACTCTGCTCTAGTCATTTATCAAATTAGAGGCGAGTGGGAGACAAAAGATGAGAAGCTTATCCCTTATCAGGCATATGCTTTGGAGTTGATTAAGTGTTTTGATGAGATAACTTTTCGCCATGTGCCACGTACTGAGAATCATGTGGCTGATGCTTTAGCAATATTGGCTTCGATGTGGCAAGTTAGATTTATCAATGAAGATCCAATAATCAGTATTGAAAGGAGGACTGAGCCTGCCTACTATCAGTCCATTGAAGAAGAATCAGACGGCAAACCTTGGTTCCACGACATTTTGAACTTTCTGAAAAATCAAGAATATCCGGCCAACACCTCCGTTCTTGATAGGAAGACTCTGCGAAGATTGGCAGCCAAGTTCTTCATCAGCAACGGTGTACTGTACAAAAGGAATCATGATATGGTTTTGTTAAGGTGTGTCGATAAGAGAGAAGCAGACTTGCTGATCCATGATATCCATGAAGGAGCTTTTGGCACCCATGCCAATGGACACGCCATGGTTAAGAAGATTTTGAGGGCTGGATACTATTGGTTGACTATGGAGACTGATTGCATCCAGTACGCTAGAAAATGCCATAAATGTCAGATTTATGCGGACAAAATGCATGTTCCTCCTACTCTGTTGAATGTGCTATCATCGCCCTGGCCGTTCTCTATGTGGGGCATCGATATGATTGGGGCAATTGAGCCTAAAGCGTCTAATGGGCATCGCTTCATTTTGGTGGCTATAGATTACTTTACCAAGTGGGTGGAAGCCGCCTCTTATGCGAACGTGACTAAGCAAGTAGTTGCTCGCTTCATTAAGAACAACATCATTTGTCGTTATGGGATTCCGAGCAGAATCATAACTGACAACGGAACCAATTTGAATAACAAAATCATGAAGGAATTGTGTGATAACTTCAAGATTGAACACCATAACTCTTCACCGTATCGTCCGAAGATGAACGGAGCGGTCGAAGCTGCAAACAAGAATATCAAGAAAATTCTTCAGAAAATGGTCAAAACATACAAGGATTGGCATGAGATGTTACCGTTTGCACTACATGGATATAGAACGCCAGTCAGAACATCAACGGGGGTAACCCCTTTTTCGTTGGTATATGGAATGGATGTTGTCCTCCCAATAGAAGTTGAGATACCTTCTCTGAGGATATTGATGGAAACAAAGCTTGATGAAGCTGAATGGGTTCAAGAAAGATATTATCAACTGAATCTAATTGACGAGAAGCGCCTGACAGCCATGTGTCATGGTCATTTGTACCAGAAGAAGATGAAGAGAGCATTCAATAAGAAGGTCCGTATTCGGGAATTCCGAGTAGGCGAGTTGTTACTTAAGAGGATTCCGCCGTCGTAGAGAGACGCCCGTGGGAAATGGGCACCCAATTATGAAGGTCCATTCGTAGTCAAGACAGTGTTTTCAGGAGGGTCTCTAATTCTTACAACTATGGATGGTGAACAGCTTGCGCATCCTGTGAATACTGATTCGTTGTGGAAGTATTATGCTTGAGACAAGGACACCTCACTGGTATCTTGGAATCCCCAAGGAAGCTCAAGTTTTTGCTACAACTAGAGTCCTTAGTCGTTAGGGTTATTGGTCATTGAATACAATGTAACCTTTGCCAAATTGCCATTTTGTTGCATTTGTAATATTTCATGGGGCTCTGCTATTTGGCAAGTCACCATTTTTTAATGAATATCAGCTATTGAACCATCTTCTTGTTTAATACGCCATCATCTTTATTTTGCAAAACTTTGTCATTTTCACTTGATTTTTGAAAACAGAAATGTTGCAATTTCTAGGAAAACACAAAGATGAACTAAGTTTTACTCTGGAATTAAGACGTTTCGGAATCAAGTTTGTACAAGAAGAATTAACAGTACTGTATTTTTGGCATGGATCTGCCATCTCCAGTGAAACGAAGATTGCTCCGGTTATCCTTGATGTTTGGATTTCGGGGTGTTGGTTGTGTTATCTTTTCTTCTCTTTGTTTTTGCGTCGCTCGCATCGTTTCTCGCATGTAGCTAACCATATGCATCATACCTTAGCATCTTTGCATCCTTGTGCTTGGTTGTGCTTGTGGTCTTTTGTGCGTGCCTGTCTTTATTTCCCCGAAGTAAGGACATTCCCATTTTTTGTTTGCATCGTGCTTGTTCGGTCTTGACCTTTGCGCGCCAGATTTGAATCTTTACACCTTTTTTCTGTTCCCCAAGAAGTCTTGCCTTAATTTTTTAAAAAACCGTTCTTGTCTAAATCGAGTCTTTGTTTGAATCGAGTCAAACATTGTCTCTTGTTTTAAAACCATTCTTGTCTGAATTGAGTCAGACCTGAACCCGTTCTTGTCTGAATCGAGCCAGACCTGAACCAAGTCTTTGTTTGAATCGAGTAAAACATTGTCTCTTGTTTTAAAACCATTTTTGTCTGAATCGAGTCAGACCTGAACCCGTTCTTGTCTGAATCGAGTCGGACCTGAACCGAGTCTTTGTTTGAATCGAGTCAAACATTGTCTCTTGTTTTAAAACCATTCTTGTCTGAATCGAGTCAGACCTGAACTCGTTCTTGTCTAAATCGAGTCAGACCTGAACCGAGTCTTTGTTTGAATCGAGTCAAACATTGTCTCTTGTTTTAAAATCGTTCTTGTCTGAATCGAGTCAGACCTGAACCGAGTCTTTGTTTGAATCGAGTCAAACATTGTCTCTTGTTTTAAAATCATTCTTGTCTGAATCGAGTCAGACCTGAACCGAGTCTATGTTTGAATCGAGTCAAACTTTGCCTCTTGTTTTTTGCTTTCCCTGTTTGAATCGAGTTGAACAGTGGACCTAAACCTCGAGTTATCATGGGCTCGTTGTTTATCCTTATTTATTTCTTTTGTTCTTGTTCGAATCGAGTCGAACATGAACCTTTACCTTTGTTTTTTTGAAAACTTTAAGCTAAGCTTCTTGGAACAATTTACCTTACCAGGACTCTTATCTGATGTGCAGAGTTTGTCTCTGTCTTTCTGGCTTTTCTTGAAAATCCCATTTTGAACTCTTCAGCATAAGAAAACCCCAGGAAGTCCTTGCTTGTTTGTTTGTCTCATTTGGACTGATCCCCAGTGATCAGGTTTTTCTTTCTGGTTTCATGCCCAGAAAGAGTGTGTTGCTTTATTCCTAGTAGTCTATCTCCCCGGATATTTCCCCAGTGGAGACTGTCTTTTTGTTTTCCCTGGTGTTGCCTCTGGTCTCCGCAGCGAGTCTCTTTTGTTGGTTAGCCTGCATCCCCAAGGAGTCTCTTCCTCGTGGATACTAACCTTCTTTGCTTCCCCAGTGAAGCTTTCCTCTGTGTCTTGTAGCTTTTCTTTCTTTGGTGTCCTGTTTTGTCTGCATTTTTGCATCTTTCATGGCATCATATCATCATATTAGTAGCATTGCACGTCTTTGTATCTAAGGGCAAAATTTCCGATTTGCTATATTTAAATACCTTTCACCTTGGCATCCCGAGGATCGTCATTCCTCGTGCCATCCGGTGAAGCTATTTAAATAGGGGTAATTGTTGTACCCCAAATTTTTCCCTTAGATCCATTGATCTCTTGCATATCATCTTAGGTCAATCATGCTGCATAGCTAACCTTTTTTTTCAGGTTTTGCTTGTGTTTGTTCTTTTTTTATCAGGTTTTATCTCAAGGAGATTCAAGGAGTAATTAATCAAGATTTTGAATGGAGCATTGAATCAAGCAAGCCCCTCATTTCAAAGAGATGTTATCCTTAACCCTAACCCACCATGACCAAATTTCTACCCACTTTATTTACCCTCAATCATCACTTAACCTTTTCTAAACCTATTTCATTAACCTTTTCATTTAACCATTTTTATTCAACTTGTTCAATTTAATTCTCCTAAACCATTTTTAATCCTAATCAATTTGTCAAATTATCCATTATTATTTATTTCTTTTCCTAATTACTTTGTTTACAACAAAGAAGAAAAAACCATTTTATTTGCCTAAGCCCATCGTGACCAAGAAAGGAGTATGTGTTACAAATTATTGGAGTTTTTATTCATTGTCAAATAACCAATAGAAATCAAGTTTGAGCATGTTGACTTTTCAACTCATTGACCAGCCAATAAGAAGGCGACACATGGTACTAAGGAAGCAAATTAACCAAGTTGTTCGTCTTCTCTATTCTTGCTCACGAGTTCAGCATGTAAGGAGGAAGATTCAAACAAGTTCACCCGTTTCAATTCAATTTTTGGCGCGTTTCAGTTTGATTTTTGATCCCAAGACGTTTCCTCTTTGAGCTTCTCCATCTGGTTTCATTAAAAGCAATTCTGGGGATTTACCGTTCTCGTCATTCAATCTGATTCGCTCTGATTCACTCTGCATCGCCTGCGAATTGCCATGGACTTGTCCCGATCATCTTCCTCTTTCATTGCTTACTTGTGTGGCAACAGAGGGATAGTCTCAGAAGCAACACCATTTTGAATTATTGACCCTGCATCTCTGAGCCGTTGTGCAGTAGTGGAGCGTTTGTCTCCCAAGGATAAGCAGCATTTGAATTCTAACGTTACAAACCCTACCCATTACTTTGCCCACCAAGTGTTTGAGATTCAACCCGACCCAATCTCATTGCCTATATAAAGAGGTTCAAGCTCAGTTCACGGTCAATTTTTTCCTCCCTAACACACAAATTTTCGGAGCCTTTAAGTGTTGCAGGCAAGAAGAGTTTGGTTGTTGGAGCCTCAAGTTCAGAAAGGAATCTTAGCAAGGTTGGAGGTACAGTGGACATACTCTACTCGGTAACTCTTCTTCCTCCATCATCTTTATGATTTTCTCATCCTAAACATCATGCTTTTGCTCATGTTTTGTGATTGCCTAATAATATTGATGCCAACTTTGAAATATTTTTGAGCTTTTGTACTATGAATCATCATAAGGTGGATCATGTCTTCTTGGTTTGGTTGTGTTTGTTATCCTTATATTGTTATGCTGTTAATTTCTGATCAAACCTTATAATTGTCACCATATTATGGTTATCCGAGGATCAATACTTGTTCTTGATTGCTGATGTTTACTGATAGCTAATATATAGTGCCCTGGTTTTGGAAGTTGTATGTCCATGTGATATTGATTGGCTAATTGAACTTCTTTGTTTTGAACTAAATGTTGTCACTAACTCCTGACCTGATATATTGAGTTCTTTGAATATTGGTTGTAATATTGGTAATCCATGCCTGACTTATGCCACAGTTTGGTTCACATTGCTTGTACACAACTCTGGCACCTTTGACGTTGCATTCCTGACTGAGTGGTTTCTCATGTTTTAAGTTGGTTATTAACACTATTGAACTTGTTGAAGTCTATGTTTTTGATGTTGATTGTGCGGTCTTGATGTTGCTTATAATATGTTAATGTACCTGATTTTTCTCGAGTGCTATGTCTTAATTGCTACATAAGTTGTCTGTTGATGTGGGATAAGTGTTACTTAGTTTTGCCCTGTTTTTGTGTTAAGGTTTTTATGACCTCTACCTCTGCTACAATATGAATCCATATCTTGGTAACCTGTTTATGTTGTTACTTTCTGATATTGCTCATCATGTGTATTATGCTTTTAGCTTGTTTTGAGTTTTCTTTGAAATCCTTTCATGTGTATGCATAAGTCTCTAGCAAATCTTTCTGTTTTATATTCATTGATGTGTTGACTTGGCATATTTCTTTCAATATATGTGCATGTGTTCATGATTTGTGGATTGCTTTCTTGTAACAGTTGTACACTTGAACTCATGAAATGTATGCCTTATTGAATGTTTCCCGTTTTCGTTTTCCTTTTCATTAAGTTTTCTTTGGATGAGTTGTGCACTTGTTGATGTTTGGTGTTGTGGCCTTGTAAATTTGAATGAGGTTTTCGTATGGGCATATCTTTTCCATGGTGTTCATAATGTAGCAATTCCTTTTCTCAATTGATTAATCTTGCTGTTGTTTGCATTCTGTTGGTATGGCTGATGCGTATGGCATAGTGTGAATATTGATATTGTGTTTGGTTTCTTGTTGTTTGGTTTGTGTCATCTATTTGGAATATATGCGCACATTAAGATTTTTATGTTTTTTTGAATCCGTTTAACAACCGGATGTACCGGCCACCCCAGTGGCAAGCCCCTTATCTAACACGCCTTGCCTAACCCAGAAGACTGGGGTTCGAATCCCCTCGCCCTAGTCTTTTATTTATTTATGTTGAATTTCGCTTGCCTTAAATATATATTTGTGATTGCATTATATGATTAATTGCGCGCGTTGGCCTGGTGCTAATGATTTTAAACTGTGAACGGAATGTCAGGGGTTCAAGCCCTAGTGATGCCATTTCTAATTTTTTTATCACTTGTTAATTTTACTATTTTTAAGTTTATACTTAATTTTCAAAATATCGTAACTTGTTCAATTTTTATCCTTTTCTTTTCCTTCTTTTTGCCAATTGCTCCTAGTTGACTCTATTTTTCAAATATAAAAAGAAATTAGTAAAAATATTAATTTTTGAGACCTTTATGCATGCTTGGATTATGAATGCTTATTAAAGTTTTATTGCACTTCCTTATTCACCATGTCATGTTATTTCTATTCATCATATTTGACCTTTGTCTCATGTATGTTTCCAAACTTTGAATTGACATCTTGATCTTGTTTCATCTCATTACCATATTCATGTCTTTTTATAATCATCATATGTGCTTTTATAACTTGTTATTTCTTAGTAACTTACAACTATTAGCTTTCCCCCTATTCCAAAGGAAGGTGATTAATATTGACTCTTAAAGTCATAGCCCCCATCTTACCTTAGTAGCCTCATAAGAGCTTGCCCTTATTTCTTGGCCTCATGAGAGCCATGGAATTATAACTAGCCTTAGGAGAGAGTTCTTACACTCTTGGTGATATTCATCCTAATGAATACTCACTTTCCCTATTGACTAAAACTTCAACATAGGACCATTACAACTTAGATTTAGAGAGTTCTTGAACTCTAGAATGAGCTTGTACTCATTCTCCCCTGTGAACTTTGACTATAGTCAAAAGTTCATCACTTAGTAGAACTACGCATACTCTGATTCTATTCCCGAGGATACGTAGGCGCAAGGTGCGATGCCTTGTCGAGTATACTTAGATACTAACCCTTAGGGTTTTCAACCGTTAGCATAGTACCCTTAGCAAGCGAGTACGATTTAACAAGTAAAACAAGAGGTTCCTGTAGAGTACTACAGATACTTAGGGTGCTAATACCTTCCCTTAGTATAACCAACCCCCGAACCTTAGATCTCGCCCCTTTAGGTTTTTCTAACGATCTTGAACCTTTCCTTTGGATAAATCAAAGTCGGTTGTAAAAGAAAATGATGCAAGTTAATAAATAGCTTGTTATCCGATCTTCACCGCAACATCTAGCCTTATCTTTTTGCCATACGGGTTTAGTTTTACGGTATGAAGGAAAGAAATCACTAATGGTTGCATAATCTACACCTAAAGAAGACAAAGGACCGGACAGAGCTAATGGTTTGCCAGAAACGGTAACAGGAATCAATACCTGAGTTTTGTAAATATGCCTTTTTTCTTCCTTGAGAGGTTCAGGGATGAACTGCTGGTTCTTCACCACTTTAGGTCCATTCAATGTAGCGAAGGGAGGAAGTAGAGGCATGCTCTTTGGCCCTTTGGCTTTCTGACTTTTCTTTGGGTCTTGAGGAATAGTGTTTGTGGATGCCATTATTGAAGACTTGAACAAAATGGGTTTACTGAAGGTGAAGAGTTAAAAGTTTTGAAAGAGAAGAAAGTGCGTAGTGAGTATGTTGGAGTTGGAAAAGTAAAAATAGTTTCTGAAGAAACTATTTATAAAGTATTTGGAAACACTAAAAGGTCACTAATCATCATTAAGGGGCTAAAAGCTAGTGGGACACGTGTCCTCCCAGGAGCAAAAGTAGGGCGGTGGCAGTTACTTCCCATGCCCATGATCTCCTAGGCTCTAGGAGAGGTTATGATGGTTTGGGATTTGATGTGATTTCCGAGGAGATGTTTTGGACATAATTATAATTGGTCATGACGTCATAAATGTGATTGAAAAGAAACTGAACAATTTCTTGAGACGTGGGTTAGTCAGTTATGTTAACACCCACGTGGAGTCGAAAGATGGCGTAGAATGGACACTATCAAAAAATGATCTTTCCTTCAGTACTGTCGAAAAGGATATTTTTGGGGGGCAATTTGTCAGCTCATAAATTCGACGCATGTATTAAGTTGGAGGGATTAATTGGTGTTAAAATTCTTTGAAGAGGTCCAAATGAGTGTTCGACTGGATCTTCATGTGGAACTTAAGTCGAAGATACTTGTATAAAGGATATGCTTGGGACTTAGAAATATTTCCAAGAATTTGGAAATGACCTTCGACCGAGGTTACTGATGATGTCCGACGCTAAGGGATTCAAATTCAAATAAAGGAGGGAGTAGTTTTTCTTGTCCGCTCCTGAAAAAAGACAAGTGGCGCACATCCAAGGGACAGAAGCATGCAGCGCGACACTTGTCATGTGTTAATTGTTTTAGGGAGTTAACATCAGTTAGTTTTATTATTATAAATAGGAGTTCTAGCAATAGTATTCGGTGTGTTGTGTTCACTTTGTACAAGTTACTCCAAATTTACTCAAAGTATCCGCGTGTAGAGAAAAGAGTCTTGTGAGAATGTACGTAATGTAAACACCATTTTCTTTTTCAATGCAATTTACTTCACCCTTTTATCAAGAATTTATCTTTTACTTTATTGCAAGTTACGTTTCAGCATTGTGTCTTACCTTTATATTTTCAGCCTTTCTTTGATGTATTCAGCCTTTTCGACTTAAAGTTCTTGCACATCTTTTAAAAACCACATTTTAGATAAACTTCTCTTTATGAATACTGTTGAAGTGTTTAGTTCTTTAGAATTTACTTTAAATCAATTGTTAGCACATGTCCTAGGATCAATCTGATCGATCATGTGAGTCACCAAAGTTAGATTTGGAAGATCAGTGGTTGTTTACCAATTTTCACGGTAAACAGGGCCAGGGCGACCTTTTCGATCCGCTGGTATCTAAGTTCGGGGCCTTGGAGGGCATTACATTGTAGTAGTAGTTGCCCGACTCGGTCATGAAGGTCGTGTACTGCTTGTCGGCCTTTGCCATGGGTGTAATGTAACACCCCAATTTCCATCGCGGATAAATAATACATAATTAAATCAGAGTGAATAAAAAAAAGTTTTTCGACAGAAATAAGGATGCAACATTTGAGAAAAACATAATCCACCTGCTCATAACTTTGATACATAGGAAATAAGGATGCCACGCTATCAGATGTCAATTCACACACCAAACTCAAATCTCTAAATTCTTCCAAAAGTTCCCACTCTTTAACCATCAAAGCAGACATATGCAAAGATTTTCAACTTAACTCATCAGGCACGACATTAACTTTACCAATAGGATAATTCGAGCCAAGGTCATAACTAATCAGGAATTCCAACCATCCTCGTTGTCTCTTACTTTATTCCTTTTGACCAAACAAGTACTCTAAACCCTTGTGATTACCAAACACCTTGAACCTAAAACCCTCTAAATAATACCTCTAGATTCTCAACACAAAAGTAACCGCAACCATCTTGAAATCATGAATCCCCAATTGTCGTAAAGCATAAGAAATGACTTTACCCTCTCGCATTAACACACTAACTACACTCATCAAGGACGCATCCCAATATTCCATAAACAGTTTATTAGGATCAGGCATAATCAAAATTGGAGCCGTAGTCAATCTTCTCTTCAGCTCACTAAAACTTACTCACAACGAACATCCAAAACAAACGACTCACCCTTTGCAAGTCAACTGAGATAACAGAAGCACTAACTTAGCAAAGTCTTCCATAACCTGCAGTAACAACCAACTAAGCCCAAAATTTTATAATCTCCTTAACCGACTTTGGAGTCTCTCAATGTAGAACTGCATCTATTTTGGATAGATACACAACAATACCATCATCAGAAATAACATAACCAAGAAAACTAACCTCTTTCAATCAAAATTCTCACTTGATAATTTAGCAGAAAGCTCCCTCTCTTTCAACACTTGTAACTCAATCCTCAAATACTCTACATACTCATCCTTTGATTTAAAATAAATCAGAATATCATCCAATAAACATCACTATGAACTTATCCAAACAAGTATGGAAGATACGATTCATATACTCCACAACCATAACATATACAACCCATAACAAAAGTAATACCATCAAGGAATTTCAAATCGTTCGCGATTCGTCACAATTCAAAACTCAAGCTATCCAGAACACAACCGCAAGTTTCCATACTACTCACTAATTAACACGCAACCTCATGTTATCATCCTTTTCCTTACCAACCATGCTGGACCTCTTCAAGTCGACACACTAATGTTTCATCCAAAAACACATCTAAAACCATGCACAACTGACGGCCCATCACTGTGGCTTCCTGCCAATTTCCAGAACACTATCATCACAAACATGACAAACATCTGAGTTTCACTTCCTAAAAGTTCTTCTACTTACTTAGCAGATCCAAGCCTCAAATCCTCACCTTCGTCAAATTTGAGTTCACACTCTACTCTCTGAGAACAACCATTAACGATAACCAATCGTTCTCTCTCAATGACTTCCCAACTGGACCAACATACCAAAACCTCTAATCCATCTCATCTTCCGATATTAGAATTTATCATCGACTCAACAAAACAATCTGTACTCACTTGGCTTAGCTCCAAATGATTCACAAAACATACTATCAAAGCTGGAAAGACACGTCTATTCCATCCAACATAATTCCGTCTACTATCAACAAGAGATTAAGGGTGATCAGTTCCTCAATTTGTCAATAGACAGCCGACAATCATGATTGGGCATAAACCGTCTTTACCAAACTATAATAGCATTTCTTGCATCTTGTGCACAAAACTACCTAAGGCACAAATCCTTAGTTGACATAAATCTTACCTCCGCATTCCCTCCGGAACCGGGAACAACACTGTCCAAACAACACTTACAATCTTGCAATCTACAACACACTGAGCCAACGCTCCACACCTGAAGCAACTTGGAGAAGCACCAGCTTCTCCCCCCACTTATCTCATTCTAAATCCTGCAGACAAGGGATTAGAAAAACCAGAAAGTACTAACAGTGTTTCACACACATATCACATACTATGGAATAAACAACATCGACAGTATTCAACTGTCACACCAACTGACTCAACAACTTGGCCGGACGGACCGACTTGCTCTGATACCACTTCTAACACCCCAATTTCCATCGCGGATAAATAATACATAATTAAATCAGAGTGAATAAAAAAAGTTTTTTGACAGAAATAAGGATGCCACATTTAAGAAAAACATAATCCACCTGCTCATAACTTTGATACATAACACAAAGTTGAATAAATAATAACAGGAAATTTTTCCCAACAAAAGGAAAGTTCAATTATGGAATAAAGCGGAATGATCCATAATTGACTCGTTTTACAAAATAAGTTGTTTCGTAACACCAAAATATACATACGAGTTATCAAAATATATACGTTCACATATATAAACATAAATAACAAAAGCGTCCCCCCGACTCCCGTGTTACGTATCAGAGCAGACACCAAAGATCTAAGCAAAATGAAGATCTAACTCTTCCATTTGCCTCCACAGCGGCTAATCTGCACTATGGCATAAAAATCATATTCCAGCAGAAGGGTGAGAAACACAATTATAATATAATTGCATACAATTATGTAATAACATGAAATACGCATGCAAAAACATTCTCACCACAACGTATACCATAATTCAAATACAAACCACAACAATTCATGCATCCATCACAAAGGCATATCAATCATGCTCAATACATTTATCAGCAATGTATATCAACTCATCAATCCCATTCACAATTCCCCACACATAATCAATCCATTCACAATTTCCCACACATAATCAATCCATTCACAATTTCCCACACATAATCAATTCATTCACAATTTTCCACACATAATCAATCCATTCACAATTTTCCACACATAATCAATCCATTCATGATTTATGCAAATGCCAGAGACCGACACAATAACTATATGCAATGCGGTACCATTCCATCCATCATTCTCATCATCATTAATTCACTCAGGAATTATTGGAATCATCGCTTGTTACTTAGTGTAACTCCTCGTCGGGTAAACGATGTTCCCCGTCGCTTTAGGTCCTCTTTGTATAAGCCTCACGACGTTTATGGATCGCTTTAGGTCCTATTTGTATAAGGCACACGACCCGATCGCTTAAGGACCTCTTTGTATAAGGCACACGATCGTCTATAATGTCGCTTTAGGTCCTCTTTATATAAGGCACACGATCGTTACAGCAGATTCCCTCTGGAATCGTTTCGTCGCTCACACCCCACAAGGGCACACGACATCACATGGTGTATATTCATGATACATGGCATACCAATGACTCATGACAATCAAATGCATATACATAAATAACCATGTGAACCATCTCAACATCAATAATCATGCATTGCAATCAAACCCAAAACAATGCATTTATTTGCCATAAGGCCACAAACCATCATCACAACATCACATCACATGCATTCACATCATATAACAGCACACAAGTTATACGTTATATATCAAAAGCATATCGCATGATAACACATCAATCGCACACAATTACGACGGTAAAAGTCGACAAAACGACACGTTTCCAAATTCCCGACACCATTAAATCGGCCACTAATATCAAAACCATTTTTATAAGAAAGAACATCTCATTAGCTTTCCAACGCTTCGAACGGCGGCCAAAACGGACTTACGGTTCAAAAGTTATGAAGAAAACAAAATCTGACATTTTGGAAAAATTCTGTAACGCTCGGGTCATCGCACAATGACCATGAGTCGACGCATAGTTGCAATGAGTCGACGCATAGTTGTAGTGAGTTGACGCATAATCCTGGGGGGTCGGCGCATACTGGGCAGATTTTGCTAAAAACTCAGTTTTCGACTTTTAAATGCCTTCCGGACCTCCGATTTCGATTCCGTAAAAAACCCCGGTCTCAGAATTCAACATACTACAATATTTTCACCATTAAAAAGCCATCCAACACATTTTACATTTTTGAAATATTTTGAAACATAATTTTATCAATTTATCCCAACTCCAAACTCGATCAAAACCACTCGAAAACACATAAACAACTATTCCCGATTAATTCCTATCCTCACCCGACTATACTTCACAACTTATTCCGCATTCCAACCGTGAAAACATCGATTTCTACTCATTTTCATCATTTCAACCTAAATGTAAACTATATGAAAACAATCCACACAATCCAAGAAAACATACACACATACATACACAATGATAAGATAATGGAGTTTCGCACCCTTACCCGATTAATCGCGCTTGAAACGAAGTATTGAAGATTTCCTCTTCTCCTCTCTTTCTCTCGTCTTCTTTCCCTTCCTTTCTATTTCTCTTCTTTTCTCTTTTTCTTTCCCCTCTATTTCTACTTATATAAAAATATCTATTTCTAAAAAAATATCTAACCTCCCAAAATGACCATTTTGCCCTTACGCTCAAATATCTCCCAAACGCTCTCAAAATGCGATAAAACATAAACTGCGATGAAATATATTTCGGGAAATAAAAGTTGAAAAGAAATTATAATTTATTGCAAATATTTTACCTATCAGGGAAATTAACCAATTAACTTAATTAGCAGGTAAAATACAATAAATTCACGCATTTCACAAAATTCACATAAATGAAATAAATAAATACAATTAAACAAATCGGGGCATTACAACTCTCTCCCACTTAGACATTTTCGTCCTCGAAAATATACTTGGTGCAAACAACTCCGGATACGACTCTCATATCCGACTAACCCACTCTCATGCCATTAAAGGCAACACCACGAATAACATAAACCGACAAAACACCTCACTAACAGCAACTACTACAACGAGACGACAACGGTAATAACGACAACGACAAGATACAATGCCCATACAATGTACTTGACGACCAACTCACGACTCAAAGAATACCCAAGTTACGAACACACAAGTTCACTCTTGAACCGAAGCACCACAAGATCGTTACCCTCACCATATGTAACACTCCCCTAATTCCCCACAAGGAATTAGCTACTCGCACTCGAACCATCACGATGGAAACGAGGCAACAACACAAACAAGAACATAAAGTTCCACGACCCAACATCGTTTCAACAACCTCTACATAACCACAATACCAACATCCTTGTCACACAACATTATTACAACAATGCTACGATTCACCAATCGAACATATAACCAAAACATCCATCTACATAGTAGCCCATGAATAATATTTAAACCTTTCACCTAACACTTCCATTCTGAAACGTCCAACGGTCTCATCATTCCTACATGTTTTCAATGTTCAACCTATGAACTCTTACAAGTCACACACGCATATACGAATTGTACCACATCACGCTTCCGCTGCGCACTCTGATGACTCGTAACCATCAAATCTACCAATTTCACGTCCAAAGTCTAAGTCTTTCTCATATTCGTTAAAAATCATTGTTCACTTTTAATATACCCAACCTCACACTCCGCTGTGTTAGCTTACACATCAGACACAAGTCTCTGAACTCTCAACCAACTCTAATTCTCTGACCATCACAAGATCTTCTTCAAATCTTGATACATTTTATTAGCTCCCGGATGTATACTCAAACTACTCCAGTGTCCTTCCTCTAAAATCATCTGTTTCAATTTCGAACCATCAGGAATACAAATTCTACCACGGAATCTCAAAAACCCTGATCATCCACTTTAAGGTCACCATTCACACCTTTATCTCCAACCGTCATTAAATCAACAAATTTACATCCAGCCTTTGTTTCTCACTAACGGTCAACAGAAAATCATTAGTGACCTTTAACATACCAAGCCTCACGCTATCAGATGTCAATTCACACACCAAACTCAAATCTCTAAATTCTTCCAAAAGTTCCCACTCTTTAACCATCAAAGCAGACATATGCAAAGATTTTCAACTTAACTCATCAGGCATAACATTAACTTTACCAATAGGATAATTCGAGCCAAGGTCATAACTAATCACCAATTCCAACCATCCTCGTTGTCTCTTACTTTATTCCTTCTGACCAAACAAGTACTCTAAACCCTTGTGATTACCAAACACCTTGAACCTAAAACCCTCTAAATAATACCTCTAGATTCTCAATGCAAAAGTAACCGCAACCATCTTGAAATCATGAATCCTCAATTGTCGTAAAGCATAAGAAATGACTTTACCCTCTCGCATTAACACACTAACTACACTCATAAAGGACGCATCCCAATATTCCATAAACAATTTATTAGGATCAGGCAAAATCAAAATTAGAGCCGTAGTCAATCTTCTCTTCAGCTCACTAAAACTTACTCACAACGAACATCCAAAACAAACAACTCACCCTTTGCAAGTCAACTGAGATAACAGAAGCACTAACTTAGCAAAGTCTTCCATAACCTGCAGTAACAACCAACTAAGCCCAAAAGTTTCTAATCTCCTTAACCGACTTTGGAGTCTCTCAATGTATAACTGCATCTATTTTGGATAGATACACAACAATACCATCATCGGAAATAACATAACCAAGAAAACTAACCTCTTTCAATCAAAATTCTCACTTGATAATTTAGCAGAAAGCTCCCTCTCTTTCAACCCTTGTAACTCAATCCTCAAATACTCTACATACTCATCCTTTGATTTAAAATAAATCAGAATATCATCCAATAAACATCACTATGAACTTATCCAAACAAGTATGGAAGATACGATTCATATACTCCACAACCATAACATATACAACCCATAACAAAAGTAATACCATCAAGGAATTTCAAATCGTTCGCGATTCGTCACAATTCAAAACTCAAGCTATCCAGAACACAACCGCAAGTTTCCATACTACTCACTGATTAACACGCAACCTCATGTTATCATCATTTTCCTTACCAACCATGCTGGACCTCTTCAAGTCGACACACTAATGTCTCATCCAAAAACACATCTGAAACCATGCACAACTGACGGCCTGTCACTGTGGCTTCCTGCCAATTTCCAGAACACTATCATCACAAACATGACAAACATCTGAGTTTCACTTCCTAAAAGTTCTTCTACTTACTTAGCAGATCCAAACCTCAAATCCTCACCTTCGTCAAATTTGAGTTCACACTCTACTCTCTGAGAACAACCATTAACGATAACCAATCGTTCTCTCTCAATGACTTCCCAACTGGACCAACATACCAAAACCTCTAATCTGTCTCATCTTCTAATATTAGAATCTTCATCGACTCAACAAAACAATTTGTACTCACTTGGCTTAGCTCCAAACGATTCACAAAACATACTATCAAAACTGGAAAGACACATCTATTCCATCCAACATAATTCCGTCTACTATCAACAAGAGATTAAGGGTGATCAGTTCCTCAATTTGTCAATAGACAGCCGACAATCATGATGGGGCATAAACCGTCTTTACCAAACTATAATAGCATTTCTTGCATCTTGTGCACAAAACTACCTAAGGCAAAAATCCTTAGTTGACATAAATCTTACCTCCGCATTCCCTCCGGAACCGGGAACAACACTGTCCAAACAACACTTACAATCTTGCAATCTACAACACACTGAGCCAACGCTCCACACCTGAAGCAACTTGGAGAAGCACCAGCTTCTCCCCCCACTTATCTCATTCTAAATCCTGCAGACAAGGGATTAGAAAAACCAGAAAGTACTGATAGTGTTTCACACACATATCACATACTAAGGAACAAACAACATCGACAGTATTCAACTGTCACACCAACTGACTCAACAACTTGGCCGGAGGACCGACCTGCTCTAATACCACTTGTAACACCCCAATTTCCATCGGGATAAATAATACATAATTAAATCAGAGTGAATAAAAAAAATTTTCAACAGAAATAAGGATGCCACATTTGAGAAAAACATAATCCACCTGCTCATAACTTTGATACATAACACAAAGTGGAATAAATAATAACAGGAAACTTTTTCCAACAAAAGGAAAGTTCAATTATGGAATAAAGCGGAATGATCCATAATTGACTCGTTTTACAAAATAAGTTATTTCATAACATCAAAATATACATACGAGTTATCAAAATATATACGTTCACATATATAAACATAAATAACAAAAGCGTCCCCCCAACTCCCGTGTTACGTATCAGAGCAGACACCAAAGATCTAAGCAAAATGAAGATCTAACTCTTCCACTTGCCTCCACAGCGGCTAATCTGCACTATGCCATAAAAAGCATATTCCAGCAGAAGGGTGAGAAACACAATTATAATATAATTGCATACAATTATGTAATAACATGAAATACGCATGCAAAAACATTCTCACCACAACGTATACCATAATTCAAATACAAAACACAATAATTCATGCATCCATCACAAAGGCATATCAATCATGCTCAATACATTTATCACCAATGTATATCAACTCATCAATCCCATTCACAATTCCCCACACATAATCAATCCATTCACAATTTCCCACACATAATCAATTCATTCACAATTTTCCACACATAATCAATCCATTCAAAATTTTCCACACATAATCAATCCATTCATGATTTATACAAATGCCAGAGACCGACACAACGACTATATGCAATGCGGTACCATTCCATCCATCATTCTCATCATCATTAATTCACTAAGGAATTATTGGAATCATCGCTTGTTACTTAGTGTAACTCCCCGTCGGGCAAACGATGTTCCCCGTCGCTTTAGATCCTCTTTGTATAAGCCTCACGACGTTTATGGATCGCTTTAGGTCCTATTTGTATAAGGCACACGACCCGATCGCTTTAGGACCTCTTTGTATAAGGCACACGATCGTCTATAACGTTGCTTTAGGTCCTCTTTGTATAAGGCACACGATCGTTACAGCAAATTCCCTCTGGAATCGTTTCGTCGCTCACACCTCACAAGGGCACACGACATCACATGGTGCATATTCATGATACATGGCATACCAATGACACGTGACAATCAAATGCATATACATATATAACCATGTGAACCATCTCAACATCAATAATCATGCATTGCAATCAAACCCAAAAAAATGCATTTATTTTCCATAAGGCCACAAACCATCATCACAACATCTCATCACATGCATTCACATCATATAATAGCACACAAGTTATACGTTATATATCAAAAGCATATCGCATGATAACACATCATTCGCACACAATTACGACGGTAAAAGTCGACAAAACAACACGTTTCCAAATTCCCGACACCATTAAATCGGCCACTAATATCAAAAACATTTTTATAAGAAAGAACATCTCATTAGCTTTCCAACGCTTCGAACGGCGGGCAAAACGGACTTACGGTTCAAAAGTTATGAAGAAAACAAAATCTGACATTTTGGAAAAATTCTGTAATGCTCGGGTCAGCGCACAACGGCCATGAGTCGACGCATAGTTGCAATGAGTCGACGCATAGTTGCAGTGAGTCGACGCATAATCCTGGGGGGGGGGGGGGGGTCGGCGCATACTGCACAGATTTTGCTAAAAACTCAGTTTTCGACCGTTAAATGCCTTCCGGACCTCCGATTTCGATTCCGTAAAAAAACCCCGGTCTCAGAATTCAACATACTACAATATTTTCACCATTAAAAAGCCATCCAACACATTTTTCATTTTTGAAATATTTTGAAACATAATTTTATCAATTTACCCCAACTCCAAACTCGATCAAAACCACTCGAAAACACACAAACAACCATTCCCGATTAATTCCTATCCTCACCCGACTATACTACACAACTTATTCCGCATTCCAACCGTGAAAACATCGATTTCTACTCATTTTCATCATTTTAACCTAAATGTAAACTATATGAAAACAATCCACACAATCCAAGAAAACATACACACATACATACACAATGATAAGATAATCGAGTTTCGCACCCTTACCCGATTAATCGCGCTTGAAACGAAGTATTGAAGAGTTCCTCTTCTCCTCTCTTTCTCTCCTCTTCTTTCCCTTCCTTTCTCTTTCTCTTCTTTTCTCTTTTTCTTTCCCCTCTATTTCTACTTATATAAAAATATCTATTTCTAAAGAAACATCTAACCTCCGAAAATGATCATTTTGCCCTTACGCTCAAATATCTCTCAAACGCTCTCAAAATGCTATAAAACATAAACAGCGATGAAATATATTTCCGGAAATAAAAGTTGAAAAGAAATTATAATTTATTGCAAATATTTTACCTATTAGGGAAATTAACCAATTAACTCAATTAGCAGGTAAAATACAATAAATTCACGCATTTCACAAGATTCACATAAATGAAATAAATAAATACAATTAAACAAATCGGGGCATTACATGTAATTTATTTAATTTATTTGAATTATTTGAATTAAATGAATGACTTGATTTAGTGCATTTATATGAATTGTTTGATTTATATAATTTATTGAGTTTATATAAATTAATTGGTTTATTTAATTTATGTGAATTAATTGATTTAATTGATTAAATTGAAATGTGTGATATATTGAATTATTTGGAAATAATTAAATTGTTGAATTTATCTAATTATTTGATTTAATTAGATTATTGGAATTAAGCAATTCATTTAATTTATTCTATTTGATATAAATTTTATAGATTTACTAGATATTGGTTGGGCTTAAGGTGGAGTGTTAATAGTAAGTGTGTTGGGTTAAGTTAGGCCCACTTGGTTTAAGACAAGTTATGGTTTTAGAGAAACAAAGTTAGTAATAAAAAAAATTGGAAAAGAGAAAGAGTAGAAGAGAAGAAGAGAAAAGGGAGAAGAGAAGAGGAACTCAAGAACAAAATGCAATTCATCAAGAAAATCCAAGGGAATGGTGGATTTTCACTCAATTATTGGATCTATTGATGATGATTAATGGGTAGAAATATGGTTAGAGTAAAATCTCCAAATTTTTTCTATGAGATTGAAATTAGTTAGGTTAATATTAATTTCTGAAAATTATTAATTTTTGGTGTGTTTAGAGTTGATTTTGGTAATATTTGAGAGACCCATTTAATATTTAGAATACTCATTGGAATTGAAATTTGGATTATATACGTATCATAGTACACAGTAGCGCACTACATTGTTTGGTAATGAAAATGTATTCTTTTTTTTTATTCTTCTCATGAGCTGTAGCTATACACAATTAATAGAAAATGTGAATTCACCTGTAGTGATAGAAACATTTAGGAGATGAAATTTTATGATCCTTTTCCACCTTCTTGATACTGTAGCGGAAATGGAGTTATAGAAAAATAATGTAACTCCTTTTTCTTGTTCAGTGCTGTAGCGCAAAGAACAAAACAATTAATGTAGTATTACTTATTTTTCTTCCATTTCCCAAGGCTGTGCGCAGAACATAGGGAGAATGATATGTGATCATTTCTCCACTTCTTAGTTGCTCTAGCGATATAGCCATGTGTGTGTATATTAACTATGTAGCGCCACACTATGTTTTCTGGCTAATGACATGTATCTCTTCCATTTTGTTTCATATATAAGTTAATAAATCAACAAGTGACCTTCCTTTTCATAATACTACAACATATGAAGATAAATCATAAAGCGTGATTTTCTTTTAATTCCAAATCCTTATCCTGTAGTCTAGCGCAGTAAATAGAACAAGAGGCAAAGTATTTCTTTTCTAATCCCCTCGCCACTGTGGTGATACAAGCTCTTAGGAAATGAACGTGACTTTTGTCACATGCTGTAGCATAATATTAATAGGCAATGAAAGTAGTATATATATTAGTAAGTATAGGATTTGTATTAGAAAACTTATTAAATAATTAATTGAATTTTGAATACTGAATGTTATATAATAAATATATTTTACTAAATTCCTAATAATTAATTAGAATGAGAATTAGTTATTTACATTTAGTTATTTTAAATAAATATTGGTTATTTATCAAATATGAATTATTTATTTTAAGATTGATTGTTTATTTAAATATTGATTATTATTTATTGAGTAGTGAGATGTTATTGAATATAAGATTCAATTATTGGTGATGGATTATTTATTCTATATTTAATCGGTAATTTGTGATTGTGAGTTGTGATTGGATCGAGTCGATCTTTGTGTATTAATTGTTGATTGTGGTGATGATGTTTAAAGTATGAATACCTTGATTATGAAAATGTGTTTGTGTATGCAATTGTGTGGTAATTCAAATGTGGTGAATTATTGGAGATATGTTTGATTAAGATTAGAGAACGATCTTAATTGCATATGATGGTTGATTGCATATGCATCATTTGTGTCAAGAGGCAATGCTTGCTAGTTCCGTGGGAGCTAGTGACTTGTCCCAAACCTAGAGCTGAGCTTGAAAACTTAGAGAACGGGCTTTGTGTGTTATTGATCTAGAAAACGGACCTGGATTAATGTAAAAACCGAAAAATAATAACAAGTGTTGGTACCACATGGCATGTGTTGCATTGAGTCGTGCATCGAGTCTCATTGCATATATGTTTGTTATATGGAAGTATGTGTATGTATGTGGCTTGTTGGATTGGTGAAATTGTGAATCGTATGGCTACTTGAGTTATACCTTGTTGAGGAAACCTTGAATTGTGAGAATGATTATAATTATGTTTGTATGCCTTTTAATTAATTATTATCTTATGATTTCAATATTGATGTGAATTCTCAACCTTCTGTTGGAATGATGTTTTGTACGACATCGCGCAAGTACCGAGGAGTAGAGTTGCTCGTAGCGCGAGGTAGCCGCTGGAGTAGCTGTTTAGTGTCTTTATTTATGTTGGGTCGAGTCATGCTCTGATTATGTAACACTGGGGTCGTTTGGTTTATGTTTTAGAGATACATTATGTACTCTACTTTATGCTTTTATTATTTTATTTGACTTGTATGAAGTTTGGCTTACATGCCTAAGTATTGATCATGAATGTGATGAGCATGAAACTTTCTTTATGACAATTATGATTAATTTGAATCCGCTGCTACATGCTAAGTGAAGTATTTGAAAAACATGAAATTATTTAAGTGTTAATGAGCATGACAGGTGTTGTATGATGTTTTATAAGTATGTGTGACACCCTTTTGTGAAAGGCATGATTATTTACTCTGATTTATTTATATATTTCCGCGGGGATTAGAAGGGTGTTACATTAGTGGTATCAGAGCATGGTCGGTCAATTGACCAAGTTGTTAGTGTGTTTATTTTCTTTTGTACTTGATATGTGTGTGCAGCACTATCGGTATTGTTTGTTCTAACGAGGATTTGTTTTTGGAATTTAGAACTATGGTTGCAGGTAGGAATGATGACGCGATTACTGCAGCTTTGGAGATTTTGGCTGGAGCAATTGGGCAGAATCAACAAGGCCATGTGAATGTTGGGAACAACGCTGATGATGAGTTCAGTGCTTTGGGAAAGTTTCAGAAGAATAATTCGCCAACGTTCAAGGGAACGCATGATCCTGACCAAGCACAAGAATGGCTGGAAGCGATTGAGAAGATCTTTCGAGTCATGAACTGTTCAGATGTGTAGAAGGTGCAGTTTGGCACCCACATGCTTATGAAGGAAGCTGAGTACTGGTGGAATAACACTCGTCAGAGGTTTGAAGAAGATGAGATTGAGATTACTTGGGATCTTTTCAAGGATGCATTTCTGGAGAAGTATTTTCCAGAAGATGTTCGTGGGAAGAAAAAAATTGAGTTTCTTGAGTTGAAGCAAGGTAACTCAACTGTAGCTGAGTATGCAGCAAGATTTGAAGAGTTGATTAAGTTTTGTCCTCACTACAACACCTCTAGTGCTGAAAGATCCAAGTGTCTTAAGTATGTGAATGGTTTGATGCCTGAAATCAAGCAAGCCATTGGTTATCAGGAGATTAGGCGATTCTCCGAGTTGGTAAACAAGAGCAGGATCTATGATAAAGATAGTAGAGCATGATCTGCACACTACAAGCTAAGTGAAGTATTTGAATCCGTTGCTACATGCTAAGTGAAGTATTTGAAAATCATGAAATGATTTAAGTGTTAATGAGCATGACAGGTGTTGTATGATGTTTTATAAGTATGTGTGACACCCTTTTGTGAAAGACATGATTATTTACTCTGATTTATTTATATATTTCTGCGGGGATTAGAAGGGTGTTACAATGGGGATTTGATTGTATCCCAAGTATGCATCCATGAACGACAACAACTTAAAACCTATAGAATTGTTGACCAGTTTGTCGATGTTAGGCAATGGGTATGTGTTGCACCCCAAAATTTGCTCTCCTTACTTTATTACTAACTGGCTTATGTTGCATTGCATTTTGCATTATCATGTGTGCATATCATTGGTTCTTAGCATGGGGTCAAGGTGCCTGAGGCAGTGCTTCAGAGGGTCAAGCAAGAGTCCTAGTATTGTCCAAGAGAGCTCAGGTGGATCATCCTTTCCTAACCAGTGCATAGATTAGGGTTTTGAGATTCTCGGGTTTATTGCTCCAATGGGCAAGCTCCTTGGGTTTTTATCATCATCAAATGGCATATCTTATCTTTGTTGGAGAGGATACACATCATATTCAGAGGAATTTGGATTTGGAGACTGTGTTATTTCCTCCTAGACTGAGGGTACTAAAACTAGGGTTTGCTATAAAGTCAGTTTATTTCTGATTTTTTGGGCAAGACTTGGTTCCATGGTATTCCTTGGGTCCCTAAATACCTAGGAGTGGAAGATTGTCTATCAGCTTGGTTCAGGAGAAGTTCAATTAGCCAATGGATTGAAAATCAGTGAAAGGAGAAAAGTCAACTGTGAAATTTTGAGGTTCTCTTCAGGGATTTTAAGATCTCATATCCTCATATGGTCTCCAGGGGTCAAGTTTCATACATATTTGTCAAGAATTAGGAGTTGGTGCAAAGTTTCTAAATTTGGAAAGTGACCTATAATGAAAAGTTTCCTTTTTGGGCAAGTTCCTGCACTGCATTCAACTTGACTTTTCATCAGCAAGAAAGCTTCAAATAGATTTTTCTCCAACATGAAAGTTGAAGATCTTTTTCTCCTCTTGCCAACAAGTACTAGTGGGTCTCCATATCATTTGTGAAACTCCAGTTATGATCAAAAGAAGGTAAGGTGGTTTTTAGGGTTTCTCATGATCCTATTTTCACAACTTTGGGCATAATGACCTATAATCAATGCCATTGCTTCATGCCACATTCCAATATTAAAAGACATTCCTTGAGGATTATTTTAGGCCCAAGAATGAAGAAATTCCATGGTGTGTTCTTGACTTATTCTCCATTGTTCAAAAATGCCAAATTATTTAAAGCTCATGAACCAATTATTTTCAAGGCCCAAGTTCCATAGGGGTGTAATTATCAATCCAAATGCAAGTGATCCATCATGGAATTTTTAAGTGAACATGCATGAAGAGAGGTATATTCCACATAATGCAAAATTCCAAAATAATTCAAAAATCATTAAACAAGTAATTACCCAAGCCCAATTCACATTCAGAGGCAAACCCTAGTCTTTATAAACCCCTCCATGCACTGGTTAGGGTTGGACACGTGATTTTGGAGAGGAATCCAAGCTTGAACCCTAAAGCTCTTTTTCATCAAAGCTCACGAATTACAAAGAGTTTCTCCGAAGTTCTTCCACAAAACTTCTCTTGGAGATCTCTAGAACACAACCCAACCACCATTTGCAGCCAAAAGCAAGGATTGGAGTTGTACCATCTCAGGTTGATGATTTTTTCGTGCTCCTAAAAATCTTTTTTTTATGTCTATATTGATGTGTGATGATTGCTGATCATGATGATGTATTTGGTTTTGAATTTGGACGTGTGGTTTGCTTGGAATGTTGATTCAAAGTTTTGAACCCTAAGCATATTTCCTTCGATTCTCTTTATCCATGCATCGTTTGTGTTTTTTGATTGAATATTTGAATTCCTGACGATTTTCTGGGTCGGATAGTGTACCCCCTTGCGTTTTTTGGTGTTGTTTTGATCGCAGGTGGCCGGAGAAGGTGGCGGAGCCCTAGCTCCGGCAGTGGTGGCCGGCGAACCAGTCCGGCGAGGGTTTGAATGGAGAAGATGACTTCCCAGCCGTCCGATTCATGAATCCAACGGTCACGATGCAGCCACATGTTTTTGTTTTTATTTTTTTTCTGATTTTAATTTTGTGATTGTGTGTTTATTATCCTACAATAACTACCATGCTCCTCCAATTATATGTTTTTATTTGGCATACTTTTATTTTCTTTGACTGATCATGAATCGTATGATGAATCAAACGATCCACAGCCTGCCAGCGAATTAAAAACGCACGCGCCTTGCACGTGGTGGGCACACGGTAGTATCCTTCATTTTTTTGTTTTTTTTCTGATCATTTAGTGGGCTGGGTTGCTATACGCACCCCCCACTCTTCAGCCCAATTCCATTTCCAACGTTTTTTTTTACTTAACGCACCCCCAGCCCATTTTATTTCTCTTTTATTTTATATAATTTAATATTTTCATTCTTAATTATTTAAAAATAGTAAATTGCATTTAAAAATTCCTACAAAATTCATTCATCATTTTTGTTATTTTTATAAAATTTTCACTAATTTTATTTTTATTTTTATTTTATTTTCATCGTCCTAATTAATTATTTTCTTAATTTCCTTTTTGCATTACACACCTCATGCATACTTAAATTTCTTTATTTTATTTCTCTGCCTCTGTAAAATATTTTTGATCCGTTCCTTTTGCATTCATTCATTGACATTCTAAAGTGCATAAGAATATTTTCCTTTCATTTTTAAATTTATTTCATATTGCATTTAGGTCCTTCCCTTTGGCACACTGAGCCCTAATTCACACGTGAACTCTGCCTAGTTATTTGAATGACTAATATCTTGAGTTTTGCAGGGACTTTTGATATGTTGTTTGTCTCTGGTAGAGGAACTTTAATGTTTAATTTGGGAATTTTAGGAGTTATTTTTCTAATTATCTGATTTGTTTTCACTTGAGATTTTCTTGCAGGCGCATCTTTGACCTTGTATGATTATCTGTTTGAAAAGGCACTTGTGCCATTTGCTTTGGGGCTGCTTATTTGTTTCTTTGATTTATGTTTGGATGATAATCACTTTTGTTCGCCATTGTTTAAGTTTCACTTACCTTGATAGTATTTACGTCCGTTTCGTACTAACCTTTTATGCAGGGACTATGGTAAGTTCTTTAAGGATGGAAAAGTATCCCTCTTCACCTTTGCTCTTTCTTTCTCTCCTATCTTCTTCCTTTAGGATTTAGGTTGTCTTCAAACCTCACTAACCGTAGGTCACCCATGCATGATGACTTTAGGATCTATAGTCCCCCTTTAGAGTTACCCTTGTGTTTTCTCTCTTCTCATCTCAAATTTCTTTAAAACACTTAATAAGAATAAGGTGTATTGCGCACGAGCCTTAAGTATGGGGCATGAGAAATGAGGGGCTTCCTCTCATCTTTCTAGAGTGCTTAGCGAGCGTCCTGTCATGGGACGATGCGTTAAGTATTCGCCTCTGTGCCCTAGACTTTGGTACAATACAACTTAGGAACTAACTTAAGCCACTTCTGTCCTAAAAAAACACAAACCAACTTCAAACCTTTTTTTGTCCATCGGGACCTTCAACTTAAAGGCTATTTTCAAAAAGGGCACGTTATTTTCCGTCTGAGACGCAAACAGGCATCGACCCTAACTGCCGGACGCGAACTTAACGTCGCTCATAAAAAACACAAAATCGAACTTGGTCCGAACTACGTTGACTCTGAATTCCCCATTGCACAAGGGGGGTACGTAGGCCTAGGACGTTGACGTCCTACCAAGTCGGTCTTTGTCTTTCCCTCTCCGTTTTAGTACAGCCCTAGATGATAGTATAACTCACCCTTAGAATAGACAACAAGCGTGGATCCTATCGAGTACGATGGACGCGTGGGGTGCTAGCACCTTCCCCTCGCGTAACCGACTACCGAACCCAGGTTATGGTTGCGATGACCATTCCTTTCCCTCTTCCTCAGGTTTATGCGGTGTTCCCTTTCCCTCTCTTGGGATAAATTTACACGGCTGGCGACTCTGTTTTTCCGCGCCACTCTCGCGTTTGTACCTGGATGAAAATCCTGGGAGCGACAGCTGGCGACTCTGCTGGGGAATTTGATTGACCTATGCTGGTCCATTCCTAAGTGAGTCAATCCTAGCGCTTACTTGTCTTTGTTTTCTTTGGGTGTTTTGTGTTTGTTTTGCTTTATGTGTTGTATTTTATTTTATTTTTACCGCATTTTCCGCATTTCATTTTATTACTGTCATGCTGCTGTGCTGTGCTGGCTGTCTTTTTTTGCAGGTTGGGTGGGTCTGAGAGATAAGCCCAATACCAAGGCTTGAGAATACCCTAGGACTAGAGTGGAAAGTAGTGGGACCTACGTGCCCGCTTGGTACGTTTGTGTGTTCACGAAATTCACAACCAGACGAGGCTCTCTTGGGATGCATTCTAACGTGTGTGTCTTGCGCATGTTGGGGTGTTGATCTAGAGAGCTGTCGACTCTGGTGACCGATCATCGAGGACCTTAGTGGAAACATCCCTCTTTAGTGGTGACAGTGGCAGACCACATCCTGTGGCAAACCCATTCGCACCCGAGGGCCCGCTTTGGAACTCGCATAGGATGGCCCATACGTTTTGAAGAGAATCAGTGGAGGCACTCCTCGATTGACTTTAGTACTGTACCCCGAGGGATGAATGTACTATTGTTTCTCGACTTCAGTGCCAAAGCTGAGGACCTTCCGCTTTGGAGAATCAGTTGAGGCCTCCTCGATTGATGATGATGCCAAACCAAAAATGGTGAACGTATCATCATTTCTCGACCTGAGAGCCCGTGATACTGAACATCCTAGTACCCATATGTGAGAGGCGATGGGCGTTTGCAGGTTTGCAGGTAACCGAGACTTTCAACCTACCCGGTTTTCTAGATTTCTCATCAATGTCTGATTATTTGGGTTCCTCAGTGGTTCAGAATTCTGGTTTTCTGGGTTGTGGTTCTCGTTCAGCTAACAGCACATCACATCCAGCAGTGTACCTTGACCCCATGTTTGCATAAGCATATCATTTTTTGCATTTTGACATGTTTGACATTTTTCAGGGCTCACATCTTACTCTTGATTCCGGTTTTCTGAGGTTACTTCAGCATGGATGTTCAGAGAAAGAAGATTGTCGCTTATTCATTCCCAGAACCGACTTTGACACTGATTCACAAACTGATTAATATGGCTGGTTCCAGAGTTCGTACAGAGTTCAGTGGAAGGTATGGAAGACTTTTGAAATTTGTCTATAATATCTCCCAGTATGAGAAGGATGCCATTCACACACTCCTTCAGTTTTATGATCCGTCTCTGCGTTGCTTCACCTTCCCGGACTACATCCTGGCCCCAACGTTGGAGGAGTTCTCATTTATTTTGGGAATTCCTATCAGTCATGATATAGTTTTCTTTTCTGAAGAACACCCCAGGGTGAAAGATATGGCTGTTGCTCTTCATATTGATGAATCCGTTCTTAACAGTAATATTGCAGAAAAACAAGGAGTTAAGGGTTTCTTGTTGAAGTTCTTGTTTGATCAGGCTTGCATACATGTCAAAGAGAAGAACTGGACTGCTTTCCAAGCTATTCTGGCTATGTGTATCTATGGGATTGTTCTGTTTCCGAATATTCCTGATCTGGTGGATATGCACGCCGTCAGGATCTTTATTTCGAAGAATCCTATACCCACCTTGCTAGGTGATGTGTACCATTCAGTTCACTATAAGAATGAGAATAGGCGTGGGAAAACTGTGAGTTGCTGTGCGCCGCTCTTAGCTACTTGGTTTCTGAGCCGTCTCCCTGAATCTGGCGCTTTCGTTGATACGAAAGATTCTCTGAAGTGGTCTAAGAGGGTTATGGGCTTGACTGCTGACAACATTACTTGGATTAATCGTGACTTGCTAGGAATGGAGATTATTTGCAAATGCGGAGAATTCCCTAATGTTCCCTTGATAGGTAGGAAAAATGGAATTAACTATAATCCTTCCCTAGCTATCAGACAGTTTGGCTATCCTTTGAAGAATCCACCCGAAGAGTGAGATGTCCGTGAGTCCTTGTTCTTCAATGGTATTGATGATCAAGGGTTGATAAGGAAAGTTGTGAATGCTTGGAAACAGGTGACTAAGAAGGGTAAGATTCCATTCGGGAAAAGTAACAATCGAGCTTTCCCTCCCTATAAAGAGTGGATTAAGAAGAGAGTAGAAGAGGAGCTTCTTCCATTCCCAGTGGAACCACCTTTGTATCCTTTGGTGATCGAGCCTCCTACCACCGTTGAGTTGGAGAAGTATAACAAATTATGGGCTGAAAAGGAAAGGTTGCGGGAAGAAAATAGTGAGCTAAAGAGAGAGATTTATCAGTGGAAGCATGAGCGGGGCGAAGCTGTTCATACCGCCAAGTTGAAGACGCAGCTCCTTGCTAAAGCAGAAAAAGAGCTTGCTGACATGGTCGCATCCAGAGAAAGGATGAAACAAGCTTTGGATTGTATCAGTAATGTTCTCAAGTCCAAGGAGGAGGAATTAGGCAAGGCTTTGTTGAAGATTCACAGGTTCAATGATCACCAAGAAACTGCCATGGCTGAGAATAAGAGAAAGGAAGACGACTACCTAACTAAGATTGATCAGTTGAAGTCAACACTCAAGAAGAAAGACGCTGAGATCTTATCAGGGATATTCAAGAGACAAGTAGTCGAAGATCGACTCAAGGAAGCCATAGCCTCCATGGAAGAACTGAAAGTCCAAGCTGAAGTGAAGAAACCTAGACATGAGGGTCCTAGCATGGATGGTGTTTCTGGAGAAGACGCTTGGGAGTTACATTGCCGATACTTGGATGGGATCATACACAGGAGATACCTTCTCATTCAAGGGCTAATTCAGAGGCCGAAGCATCCCGATACCAGAAAGCTGTTCAAGGAGATTCAAGACTGGTGCAGAAAACATAATGGATGGGGGGGGATTGATGCTTGTAAACTTTGATGATATGCCTTAGTTTTCTGTCTTCTTTCATTGTATATGGATCACCATCAGGCTTGTTGGTTGAGACCTATGGTTTTTATATTCAGACTCGCTATCTCGGATTTGTGATTGTTGACATTTGACTTTTTCTCTGGTTTTCTTAACATATGAGCAGAAGTTCCGTTCTATCTTGTTATTAAACTGGAATCAAGGGATGGATCGCCTTGTGAATTTTCAAACACGTCCATTTGCATTTGCATATTCATAACCATTTTGCATAATCATTTTGCATAACAGGTGTTTATCTCCGGTGTTCTTATCTTGTTACCATCTCAAAATTGCAGACTTAACTCCTCAGGCAGTTCAAGAGTTGATTATGGATCAAATTCAAGCTGAGTTGAGGGATGTACGAAGCCAAATGGGCCAATTTATGGGGAAGATGCAAACCTTGGTTCAAGAGCAGAAAGTGCTGAAGGAAGAGGTCAACCAACTGAAGACTCAAATGAGTCTGGTTATGGAGGTCGTGAGAGGTGTGCTAAGCAGAGATAATACTCTCACGCCTGAAGCTGTGGCTGGAATTGTCTCTCCCCCGTGGTTCAAGAGATCCCTCCCTAAGGGTGAGCAAATTGCCACTGTGACTGTCCTGGCTGTACCTCAACAACAACAGAATCGTGCTCCACGCCAGCCACAATTTACGCCTAAGCAGAATAGACATTTTGAGACTCCACCAGTGCCATATTCTTAGTTATTCCAGCATCTTCTTCAATTGCAATTGGTACGGAAAAGGACATTGGCTCCACCTACTGGTAATCCACCTCCCGGCTATGACGCCAACGCTCACTGCGAGTTTCATTCTGGGGCACCCGGACACCATACTGAGAACTGTAAAGCTTTTAAGCATAAGGTTCAAGATTTGGTGGATTCAAAAGCCATCAATTTCTCCAATGACGTCCCAAATGTGAATCAGAACCCGATTCCGAATCACAGTGGGCCGAAGGTCAATGCTATTATTGAAGACTGTGAAGACTTGAGTTTGATTTCAGATGTGAACGAAATCCAAACTCCCTTGGGTGTGGTGAAGGAAAGACTGTTGAAGGGAGGGGTATTTCCCGGTTGTGATGAAGGTTGTGTAGGGTGTGTGTCGCAGCCAGGCGGTTGTGATTCATTGAAAGCAGGTATTCAGAGAATGATCAACGAAGGGGTATTACAGGTCGACAAAAGATATATATCATTTCCAGAAGGAGACTTGGTTGTGCATGTCGACCTCTCATCTGCTTGAAGATTTCAAGGGTCGTCTCAGTCGGCAAGTACATCCTGACAAGAATCAAGCTTCCTCAGCAATGGCAATCTTCAGCTTCTTTACTGCATTTTCATTTGTAGTTTTTTCATTTCTTGTTAAAGCATCGTATGCATGTAAGACTCGTTTGTTTTTTTAATGATGATATTAATGCAATGAGTATGTTTTCCTTGAAGTAATCCATTCGTGTTCACTCTTAAATGTTTATATGCACTGCAATACCAATTTTCTTGTTTAGAATTCTTGAGGGTGGATGATGAAACGAAAACACAAATCTCTGGTGGTACGCTCTTAGATAGAACCCTGTTGAGGATGTACAGGCATTGTTTCAAACCCCTAAATACTGGAGAGATAAGGAGATAGACCCTCGTTAACCCCTTTGAGCCTTGAAGTAGGAGTTTCTTTCGTACGAAAAAACCCTCATACTTAACCCAGGGGCAGGGTAGGCGTCAGTTAGTTTGACTGAACGTTCAAATTTCAAGGAGAGCGTGCATCCGAGGAATCATTACCTTCTATCCCACCATCAAAAGGTCAAGAGGTGTGAAACCACAATGGTTATCCATCAACAATCAAGGAGTGAGACAGTCACAACCCCTTCAAGCAAGTAAGACAACCAGTGTCACATGCTTTGTTCGAAAAGGGGAAATAAAAAAAAGAAAAGCCCGCTAAGTCGAAAACTTGAAAACAAGCGACTTAGGCAAAAGTTAGGGCATCCCGCTGGACTTAAAAAATCGAAAAGCTCAAGAGAGTCAGTCCAGGAAAAAATCAGGGATCAAAAAAGTAGAAGAAAGAAAAACAAAAAGAAAAGATCAAAAGAAAAATCCTCGATAAGAACAAGTTCGTGTGATTACAGACACAAAAGATAAAAAGGGGTAACTATCACTCCGAAACCTCCTTAGGTGTCAAACCATCAGTTGCGTAGGTTCCTTGAAAATCATAAACCTTTTGAGAGATGAGCATTTGGGTAAGATTAACTGAACATAGGACTGGAGAACATCACGGAGAGTGGGTGGGCACCGATAAGTTTTGAGCCATAAATCCTTTTTTTTGAAACCTTGAACCAAACCACGTTACAACCCTTAAAAGTCCTAATTGAAACAGGGTTCATTCCGAAAACGTACTTCAACAGGATGGCGTTCCTGACTCCTATGAGTTGTGCTAATAAGATTTGTTGGTATTGCATGTGCACATTGTTTTTGCCATTCAAAAATCAAGGCAAGTGATTCGTTCACAAGGCTTGGCGACGCATTTTCAATAAAAAACTTCAAGGTTAACATGAGTGTTGCATTAGAATTGTCATTCTCATAAATAACTTGTTCTGTTCGCATACACGTGCCTAAGCATCAATGCAGCCTACACAGTGAACGTTAATCAAGAAGCTTGATCCTGCCAAGTTGGGATGCTTGAAAATTCTGAAGGACAAATCATATCAAGGGGCATGCTGCCAAGAGACTCAGTATAGAGTGGGCTCCCCCCAGTAAGTCGTGTTAAGATGTAGCCAATCTGGGGCAGTCACGTCGAGAAATCTCTCCGAAATTCAGTTATTCTGGGGCATTCATTCTAAGAGCAGGGGCAAAGTCACTTCAAAGCTCATATTGGGGCAGGCCACTTCTAGAGCGTGACAGATCGTCCACTCCTGAAAATGGTTGATTGAAAACACCTCCTTAAGGTTCAAGATGCTAAAGCAGAGTATTGTCAAGCCATTACGATCCCCTTCGAGGTAATATACGTCATGCATTATGAAGACTGGGGCAGTTATGTCGAGATATGATGAATCTCTCTAAGAGTTTGAAGACCCGGGGCAGTGCGAATGCCCGATCTTCTGTAAAATCCTCTTGAGATGAAAAGTTCAAAGAGCCGCTTATGACTGTAAAAATAAGTCAGGTTGCAGGGCAACAGGATTATACATCCCCAGCAGTTGGCTCCCCCCAGCATTGAGATTGCTCCTTCCCAATAGGACAAACTTTCCTCAGCAGAGCAGACCTTCCCCAGCAGGAGACTTGGGAAGCATTTTCTCCGGATCAAGACGTTATTTCCCCACAAAATCAGGGTGTTCACATTCCCCATCCAGTCAGGAAGCGTTCTCTCACCGACGATGTCATATTTTAATCCCCAGCAAGGTGGGAGTAAAGTCATTTTCCTCATCAGCAGGCTAAGTTCAGCAGTATCCCCACGCAGGATAATATTATGGGTTGGTATCCCCCAGCAGGTCCTAAGCCCGTCTGTTGTTGGCAATCCTCGGCAACAAACTTCCGGTTCCGTTATTGGCATCCATTCTCAACTCCCCCAGCAGAGGAGAAATCTCAGGTTTTGGATGTTACCTTCAGTAAAGGACAAGTGTAATCCCCGGTAGTGTGGTTATTCTTTTGGGACTTCATCTCCAGCAGAAGTTGTTGATCCAAGGAGTCGATCAGTATGACACTTCTCAGCAGAGTTCCTAGATTCAGAGGACAATTTATTATTATTTTTTTTTCATCCCCAGATGAATTGGTCTCTTCTCTCCGGCATTTATTTTGCTGGACAGACCCCCTTTGCATCTCATAAGCATTTGCATTGCATCCTCAAACACGTAGCATTTCCACTTCGTGTGGAGCATTACGGCAAAATTCAAACATTCGCATTCGAAGCATAAGCCAGGTTTGATATTTTCTTTGCTAGTTCTCTTTCTCAGCAGAGATGGTATAACTCAGGAGATTTTGGAGGGATGTATTCCTCATACTTGTGCTCCCCGGCAGAGTCTTTTATTTAGACTTCTCTTTTCCCCAGCGGAGTTATCTTATCTGTGGATCATGGGTCCGTTAGAAGTTTGTTTGGCCTTTCTCTTTTGTGTGATCCAGTGTACCAGTATCCTTTTCTCAGTAGGGGTGGTATGAACCAGAAGTTTTGTTTCGCGTTATCCCCAGTGAAGTCCACTTTATGTTGGTTATCCTTTGCGGGTGCAATTGAGGTTGTATTCGTTTTGTGGGTATGATTGAGGTCGTATTCATGTTTTTCCTTGTGGGTAGAGTGATTGAGGTCAGTCTTCCTTTGCGGGTATAATTGAGGTTGTATTCGTTTTGTGGGTACGATTGAGGTCGTATTCGTTTTTTCTTTGTGGGTAGAGTGATTGAGGTCAGTCTTCCTTTGCGGGTATAATTGAGGTTGTATTCGTTTTGTGGGTGCGATTGAGGTCGTATTCGTATTTTTTTTGTCGGTAGAGTGATTGAGGTCAGTCTTCCTTTGCGGGTATAATTGAGGTTGTATTCGTTTTGTGGGTGCGATTGAGGTCGTATTCGTATTTTCTTTGTGGGTAGAGTGATTGAGGTCAGTCTTCCTTTGCGGGTATAATTGAGGTTGTATTCGTTTTGTGGGTGCGATTGAGGTCGTATTTGTATTTTCTTTGTGGGTAGAGTGATTGAGGTCAGTCTTCCTTTGCGGGTATAATTGAGGTTGTATTCGTTTTGTGGGTTCGATTGAGGTCGTATTCGTATTTTCTTTGTGGGTAGAGTGATTGAGGTCAGTCTTCCTTTGCGGGTATAATTGAGGTTGTATTCGTTTTGTGGGTGCGATTGAGGTCGTATTCGTATTTTCTTTGTGGGTAGAGTGATTGAGGTCAGTCTTCCTTTGCGGGTATAATTGAGGTTGTATTCGTTTTGTGGGTGCGATTGAGGTCGTATTCGTGTTTTCTTTGTGGGTAGAGTGATTGAGGCCAGTCTTCCTTTGCGGGTATAATTGAGGTTGTATTTGTTTTGTGGGTGCGATTGAGGTCGTATTCTTATTTTCTTTATGGGTAGAGTGATTGAGGTCAGTCTTCCTTTGCGGGTATAATTGAGGTTGTATTCATTTTGTGGGTGCGATTGAGGTCGTATTCTTATTTTCTTTGTGGGTAGAGTGATTGAGGTCAGTCTTCCTTTGCGGGTATAATTGAGGTTGTATTCGTTTTGTGGGTGCGATTGAGGTTGTATTCTTATTTTCTTTGTGGGTAGAGTGATTGAGGTCAGTCTTCCTTTGCGGGTATAATTGAGGTTGTATTCATTTTGTGGGTGCGATTGAGGTCGTATTCGTATTTTCTTTGTGGGTAGAGTGATCGAGGTCAGTCTTCCTTTGTGGGTGTAATTGAGGTTGTATTCGTTTTGTGGGTGTGATTGAGGTCGTATTCGTGTTTTCTTCGTGGGTGGAGTGATCGAGGTCAGTCTTCCTTTGCGGGTGCAAGTGAGGTTGTATTCGTCTTTTGGGTACGATTGAGGTCGTATTTTGTTTTTTCCTTATGGGTATGGTTGAGGTCATATTCCTTATTCTTCGGCACACTCTATCTCGTTATTCTTACCATTAGTAAATTTCCAGGGCTCTTTCGGTATTCAATCCCCGTGTACCCTAGAATGTCTGAGAGCCGTTGCTATCACACCTTCAGGACCAAGTTGATTGAATAGGGGCAGCTGTTGCACCCCAAAATTTGCTCTCCTTACTTTATTACTAACTGGCTTATGTTGCATTGCATTTTGCATTATCATGTGTGCATATCATTGGTTCTTAGCATGGGGTCAAGGTGCCTGAGGCAGTGCTTCAGAGGGTCAAGCAAGAGTCCTGGTATTGTCCAAGAGAGCTCAGGTGGATCATCCTTTCCTAACCAGTGCATAAATTAGGGTTTTGAGATTCTTGGGTTTATTGCTCCAGTGGGAAAGTTCCTTGGTTTTTATCATCATCAAATGGCATATCTTATCTTTGTTGGAGAGGATACACATCATATTCAGAGGAATTTGGATTTGGAGACTGTGTTATTTCCTCCTAGACTGAGGGTACTAAAACTAGGGTTTGCTATAAAGTCAGTTTATTTCTGATTTTTTGGGCAAGACTTGGTTCCATGGTATTCCTTGGGTCCCTAAATACCTAGGAGTGGAAGATTGTCCATCAGCTTGGTTCAGGAGAAGTTCAATTAGCCAATGGATTGAAAATCAGTGAAAGGAGAATAGTCAACTGTGAAATTTTGAGGTTCTCTTCAGGGATTTTAAGATCTCATATCCTCATATGGTCTCCAGGGGTCAAGTTTCATACATATTTGTCAGGAATCAGGAGTTGGTGCAAAGTTTCTAAATTTGGAAAGTGACCTATAATGAAAAGTTTCCTTTTTGGGCAAGTTCCTACACTGCATTCAACTTGACTTTTCATCAGCAAGAAAGCTTCGAATGGATTTTTCTCCAACATGAAAGTTGAATATATTTTTCTCCTCTTTCCAACAAGTACTAGTGGGTCTCCATATCATTTGTGAAACTCCAGTTATGATCAAAAGAAGGCAAGGTGGTTTTTAGGGTTTCTCCTGATCCTATTTTCACAACTTTGGGCATAATGACCTATAATCAATGCCATTGCTTCATGCCACATTCCAATATTAAAAGACATTCCTTGAGGATTATTTTGGGCCCAAGAATGAAGAAATTCCATGGTGTGTTCTTCACTTATTCTCCATTGTTCAAAAATGCCAAATTATTTAAAGCTCATGAACCAATTATTTTCAAGGCCCAAGTTCCATAGGGGTGTAATTATCAATCCAAATGCAAGTGATCCATCATGGAATTTTTAAGTGAACATGCATGAAGAGAGGTATATTCCACATAATGCAAAATTCCAAAATAATTCAAAAATCATTAAACAAGTAATTACCCAAGCCCAATTCATATTCAGAGGAAAACCCTAGTCTTTATAAACCCCTCCATGCACTGGTTAGGGTTGGACACGTGATTTTGGAGAGGAATCCAAGCTTGAACCCTAAAGCTCTTTTTCATCAAAGCTCACGAATTACAAAGAGTTTCTCTAAATTTCTTCCACAAAACTTCTCTTGGAGATCTCTAGAACACAACTCAACCACCATTTGCAGCCAAAAGCAAGGATTGGAGCTGTACCATCTCAGGTTGATGATTTTTTCGTGCTCCTAAAAATCCTTTTTTTTATGTCTATATTGATGTGTGATGATTGCTGATCATGCTGATGTATTTGGTTTTGAATTTGGACGTGTGGTTTGCTTGGAATGTTGATTCAAAGTTTTGAACCCTAAGCATATTTCCTTCGATTCTCTTTATCCATGCATCGTTTGTGTTTTTTGATTGAATATTTGAGTTCCTGACGATTTTCTGGGTCGGATAGTGTACCCCCTTGCGTTTTTTGGTGTTGTTTTGATCGCAGGTGGCCGGAGAAGGTGGCGGAGCCCTAGCTCTGGCGGTGGTGGCCGACGAACCAGTCCGGCGAGGGTTTGAATGGGGAAGATGACTTCCCAGCCGTCCGATTCATGAATCCAACGGTCACGATGCAGCCACATGTTTTTGTTTTTATTTTTTTTCTGATTTTAATTTTGTGATTGTGTGTTTATTATCCTACAATAACTACCATGCTCCTCCAATTATATGTTTTTATTTGGCATACTTTTATTTTCGTTGACTGATCATGAATCGTATGATGAATCAAACGATCCACAGCCTGCCAGCGAATTAAAAACGCACGCGCCTTGCACGTGGTGGGCACACGGTAGTATCCTTCATTTTTTTGTTTTTTTTCTAATCATTTAGTGGGCTGGATTACTATACACACCCCCCACTCTTCAGCCCAATTCCATTTCCAACGTTTTTTTTTTACTTAACGCACCCCCAGCCCATTTTATTTCTCTTTTATTTTATTTAATTTAATATTTTCATTCTTAATTATTTAAAAATAGTAAATTGCATTTAAAAATTCCTACAAAATTCATTCATCATTTTTGTTATTTTTATAGAATTTTCACTAATTTTATTTTTATTTTTATTTTATTTTCATCGTCCTAATTAATTATTTTCTTAATTTCCTTTTTGCATTACACACCTCATGCATACTTAAATTTCTTTATTTTATTTCTCTGCCTCTGTAAAATATTTTTGATCCGTTCCTTTTGCATTCATTCATTGACATTCTAAAGTGCATAAGAATATTTTCCTTTCATTTTTAAATTTATTTCATATTGCATTTAGGTCCTTCCCTTTGGCACACTAAGCCCTAATTCTCACGTCAACTCTGCCTAGTTATTTGAATGACTAATATCTTAATTTTTGCAGGGACTTTTGATATGTTGTTTGCCTCTGGTAGAGGAACTTTAATGTTTAATTTGGGAATTTTAGGAGTTATTTTTCTAATTATCTGATTTGTTTTCACTTGAGATTTTCTTGCAGGCGCATCTTTGACCTTGTATGATTATCTGTTTGAAAAGGCACTTGTGCCATTTGCTTTGGGGCTGCTTCTTTGTTTCTTTGATTCATGTTTGGATGATAATCACTTTTGTTCGCCATTGTTTAAGTTTCACTTGCCTTGATAGTATTTACGTCCGTTTCGTACGAACCTTTTATGCAGGGACTAAGGTAAGTTCTTTAAGGATGGAAAAGTATCCCTCTTCACCTTTGCTCTTTCTTTCTCTCCTATCTTCTTCCTTTAGGATTTAGGTTGTCTTCAAACCTCACTAACCGTAGGTCACCCATGCATGATGACTTTAGGATCTATAGTCCCCCTTTAGAGTTACCCTTGTGTCTTCTCTCTTCTCATCTCAAATTTCTTTAAAACACTTAATAAGAATAAGGTGTATTGCGCACGAGCCTTAAGTATGGGGAATGAGAAATGAGGGGCTTCCTCTCATCTTTCTAGAGTGCTTAGCGAGCGTCCTGTCTTGGGACGATGCGTTAAGTATTCGCCTCTGTGCCCTAGACTTTGGTGCAATACAACTTAGGAACTAACTTAAGCCACTTCTGTCCTAAAAAAACACAAACCAACTTCAAACCTTTTTTGTCCTTCGGGACCTTCAACTTAAAGGCTATTTTCAAAAAGGGCACGTTATTTTTCATCTGAGACGTAAACAGGCATCGACCCTAACTGCCGGACGCGAACTTAACGTCTCTCATAAAAAACACAAAAAAGAACTTGGTCCGAACTACGTTGACTCTGAATTCCCCATTGCACAAGGGGGGTACGTAGGCCTAGGACGTTGACGTCCTACTGAGTCGGTCTTTGTCTTTCCCTCTCCGTTTTAGTACAACCCTAGATGATAGTATAACTCACCCTTAGAATAGATAACAAGCGTGGATCTCATCGAGTACGATGGACGCGTGGGGTGCTAGCACCTTCCCCTTGCGTAACCGACTCCCGAACCTAGGTTATGGTTGCGATGACCATTCCTTTCCCTCTTCCTCAGGTTTATGCGGTGTTCCCTTTCCCTCTCTTGGGATAAATTTACACGGCTGGCGATTATGTTTTTCCGCGCCACTCCCGCGTTTGTACCTGGATGAAAATCCTGGGAGCGACAATATGCATCTTTCGGGCATGCCCGGTTAAGATCAATATAATCAACGCACATTCTCCACTTTCCATTATTCTTTTTAACAAGTACAACATTAGAAAGCCAGAGTTTGTACTAGGCTTCTGAAATAAAGTTTTCCTCTAAGAGGTCTTTTATAGCCTTTTCAGCAACATTTTCTTTCTCGGGAGACTCCCTACGCCTACGTTGTACTACAGCCCTAGCGGCTGGATCTATTATGAGTTGATGGAAGGCCACATCCCGGTCGAGGTCGGGCATCTCTGCAGTGCTCCATGCGAATAGGTCAACATTCTCCCTGAGGCAGGCCTTCAGCTACTTCCTTTCCAGGTCAGGGAGGCCCATGCCGATCTTCATGTTCCTGTCCGGGTTGTCTCCGAGGGTGATGAGCTCGAAGTCTCCATCCGGAATTGGGCACATGGGGTGAAGAGGCTGTCCGTTGCCTTCAGGTGGAGGAGTGTGGCCCGCTACCTCGTCCTGCTCCTGCTTGCTGGGGAAACGGTTGTCGAGGTCGACCGCGTTGACGCGTGGGAGTGGCTTCTGCTCTTCATCTAGGGGTGGTTTCCTTGCGGTCTTAGACTTGATGTTAATCAAGTCAGACCCTTGGTTGCAGCTTCGAAGCATCTCGTGGCAGCCTCAATATCCCCATGGAGAGTAACGACACGACCCCTGGTCGTGTAGTACTTCATCTGCAGATGAACCGTATATGGTACTGCCGTGAGTTCGGCTAGAGTCGGCCTCCCTAGGATGCACTGGTACAGAGAAGGGCACTCCACCACCAGGAAACAGACCTTAACTTGTCAGACAGTGTCGTCGTTTCCGAACGTGACCATCAGCTCGACGTAGCCCCATAGTCTGGTGGTGGTACCGTTGAAACCCTGCAGGTCTGAGCCCACGTAAGGGGTCAGATGTGTCTCGCTGAGCTGGAGGGTAGTGAATAGGTGGGCATACATTATGTCCACCGAGCTCCCTTGGTCTACCAAGATGCGGCAGACATCAAAGTTCGCCATCTGTACCCTGATCAGGAGGGGAATGTTGGAGTTAGGGGCGCTGCCGGGCAGTTCTTAGAGGTAGAAGGTGACGCGGTTCGACCTTCCCTAGACCTTCTCAAAGGTGGAGTTCTGTGCTGAGCTCGCCTCTATCACCTCGTCGAACTTCTGCTTGATCGACCCCACCGACGCCTTGTTGAAACCTCCGTCGGATATGACCATGGCGGTGGGGAAGCTTTCCCATGGGCTGCGAGCGGTCACAGGGGTGTCGGGTTCCCAGGGGAAGTAGAAGTCCTCAGGCCGAGTGACACACAGGGGGACTTGTAGTCCGTTCTCGCCCGGGGATGGGGTCACCTCCTAGACCCTTTTCGTCTCCCGGGTCTCATGTCAGGGGGCATCGTTCCTCTTCGTGTACTGCTTAAGGTTCACCTCTAGTGCTAAAAGATCCAAGTGTCTTAAGTATGTGAATGGTTTGAGACCTGAAATCAAGCAAGCCATTGGTTATCAGGAGATTAGGCGATTCTTCGAGTTGGTGAACAAGAGCATGATCTATGATGAAGATAGTAGAGCATGATCTACACACTACAAGAGTTTGAATGATAAGAAAGGAAAATGTCAATTTAGAGGGAAGTAGTATGTGACTCCTACTGGTAAGGGGAAACAAAAAGCTGGTGGTGGCAAGAAGCCGAGTAGGGGAGGAGCTTCCACTCCAGTGAAGTGTTTTCAGTGTGGTGCTAAAGGACATCGTGCTCCTGAGTGCACAAGTGTTGAACGGGAATGTTTCAAGTGTGGCAAGCCAGGCCACAAAGCTGTGAAGTGCATCAGCGGTGCGAATGTGGCTTGCTACAACTATGGTGAGCAAGGGCACACTAGTACCAAGTGTGACAAACCAACGAAGGCTCAAGCAAAAGGGAAAGTGTTTGCTCTATCAGTATCTGAGATTACTAGTGAAGATCGATTTATCTGAGGTACGTGCTTTATTAATGGTATACCTTTGGTTGCTAGAATTAATACTGGAGCTACACATTCTTTTATTTCTTTGGATTGTGTTAAAAGATTGAATATTGAGTTGTCTGTCATGAGTGGTGATATGGTTATTGATACTCCTGCTATGGGTTCAGTAACTACCCCATATGTGTGTTTGAATTGTCTGTTGAGTAATTTTGGTAAGGATTTTGGAGTTGATTTAGTGTGTCTTCACTTAGATCAACTTGATGTTATTCTTGGGATGAATTGGTTGGAATTCAACCATGTTTATATTAACTGTTTTGATAAAACGGTTATTTTTCTTGAACTTGAGAATGAAGGAGACTTGTTTATATCTGCTAAGCAAGTGAATGAGTTGGTGCAAGATGGTGCCAAGGTGTTTATGCTGATGGCAAATTTGAGCATTGGTGAAAGTGGAGCAATTGATGCTTTACCAATTGTTCGTGACTTTCCGGAAGTTTTTCCTGAGGATATAAGTGATTTACCGCCGGAACGTGAGGTGGAGTTTTCGATCGACTTAATTCCTGGAACTAGTCCGATATCGATGGCTCCATATCGTATGTCCGCATCGGAATTGAAAGAGTTGAAGAGTCAACTTGAAGATTTGCTTGGGAAGAGGTTTATTCGTACGAGTGTATCACCGTAGGGTGCACCAGTTTTGTTGGTTAAGAAGAAAGAAGGTTCTATGAGACTTTGTGTGGATTATAGACAATTGAACAAGGTGACTATCAAGAACAAGTATCCACTTCCGAGGATTGATGATTTGATGGATCAGTTGGTTGGTGCAAGTGTGTTCAGTAAGATAGACTTGAGATCTGGGTATCATCAGATTCGTGTGAAGGCTGAAGATATTCAGAAGACTGCTTTTAGAACAAGGTATGGACATTATGAGTATTTTGTGATGCCATTTGGTGTGACTAATGCACCAGGTGTACTTATGAAGTACATGAATAGGATTTTTCATCCTTATTTGGACAAGTTTGTGGTTGTGTTCATTGATGATATTTTGATATATTCGAAGAGTGAAGAAGATCATACCGAGCATCTGAGGATTGTGTTATCTGTGTTGAAAGTGAAGCAATTGTATGCTAAGCTTTCTAAGTGCGAGTTTTGGTTGAAGGAAGTAAGTTTCCTTGGCCATGTGATTTCGAGTAGAGGTATTGCAGTTGATCCGTCGAAGGTTGAAGCGAATCGCAATAGGAGACTCTGAAATCACTTTTTAAGATTAGAAGTTTTCTTGGTTTGGCAGGTTATTATCAAAAATTAAATGAAGGATTTGCAAGTTATCTTTGCCGTTGACGCAGCTGACTAGGAAAGGTCAAGCTTTTATTTGGGATGCAAAATGTGAAGAAAGTTTTCAAGAGCTTAAGAGAAGATTGATGACAACTCCTGTTTTGATTTTACCGAATCCGTCAGAACCATTTGTTGTGTATTGTGATGCTTCTTTGATGGGTTTAGGAGGTGTGTTGATGCAGAATAGACATGTTGTAACTTATGCTTCGAGGCAACTTAAAGTGCATGAGAGGAATTATCCGACGCATGACTTAGAGTTGGCCGCTATTGTGTTTGTGTTGAAACTTTGGAGACATTATTTGTTTGGCACGAGATTTGAGGTGTATAGTGATCATAAGAGTTTGAAGTATCTCTTTGACCAGAAAGAATTGAATGCGAGGCAAAGGAGATGGTTAGAACTTTTGAAAGATTATGATTTTGGTTTGAATTACCACCCGGGTAAGGAAAACGTGGTAGCTGATGCATTGAGTAGAAAATATTTGCATATGTCGATGATGATGGTAAAAGAGTTGGAAATGATTGAACAATTTCGTGATTTGAGTTTGGTTTGTGAAGAGACTTATTATGGAGTTAAGCTTGGTATGTTGAAGCTTACTAGTGGGATTCTTGATCAGATTCGAGAAGGTCAGAAATATGACTTGAGTTTGGTTGATCGGTTGACTTTGATCAATCAAGGTCAAGGTGGTGATTTTCAGATTGATGAGAACGGTATCATGAGATGTCGTGATAGAGTTTGTGTTCCGGATATTGTTGAGCTGAAGAAGAGTATTCTCTAGGAAGGGCATCGTAGTGGATTGAGTATTCATCCCGGTGCTACTAAGATGTATCAAGATTTGAAGAAAGTATTTTGGTGGCCTCGTATGAAGAAGGATATTGCCGATTTTTTGTATTCTTGTTTGACTTGCCAGAAGTCGAAGTTTGAGCATCAGAAATTGTCGGGTTTGATGCAACCGTTATCTATTCCTGAGTGGAAATGGGATAACATATCTATGGATTTTGTGTCTGGTTTACCTAGAACACCGAGTAACTGTGAAGTTATTTGGGTTATTGTGGATAGATTGACGAAATATGCTCACTTTATTCCAATGCGAATGGATTACCCGTTGGAGAGATTATCAAAGCTGTACATTGAGAGGATTGTCAGTTTGCATGGTATTCCATCTAGCATTTTGTCAGATAGGGATCCGAGGTTTACTTCGAGATTTTGGGAGAGTTTGCAAGGTGCCTTGGGTACGAAGTTACGTTTGAGTTCTGCTTATCATGCGTAGACCGATGGTCAGACTGAGAGGACGATCCAGTCACTTGAGGATCTTTTGTGAGCTTGTGTGTTGGAGAAATGAGGAGTTTGGGATATCTACTTGCCTTTGATTGAGTTCACCTACAACAACAACTTTCATTCGAGTATTGGGATGGCACCATTTGAGGCACTATATGGTAGGCGATGTAGGACGCCGTTGTGTTGGTATGAGTCGGGAGAGAGTGTTGTGGTTGGACCCGAGATAGTCCAACAGACTACTGATAAGATTAAGATGATTCAGGAGAAGATGAACATTTCTCAGAGTCGTCAGAAGAGTTATCATGACAAGAGGAGGAAAGAACTTTAGTTTCAAGAAGGAGATCATGTGTTTCTTCGAGTTACTCCGATAACTGGTGTTGGTAGGGCGTTGAAGTCGCGTAAGTTGACGCCGCGTTTCGTTGATCCTTATCAGATTTTGCAGAGGATATGAGAGGTAGCCTATCAGATTGCTTTGTCGCCGTCGCTTGCTAATCTCCATGACGTGTTCCATGTATCTCAACTGAGGAAATACATTGCGGATCCGTCTCATGTAGTCCAAGTAGATGATGTGCAGGTGAGAGATAACCTGACTGTGGAGACATCACCTATGCGGATTGAGGATCGGGAGTTAAAGCAACTTCGAGGTAAAGAGATCGCTTTGGTGAAGGTCGCTTGGGGAGGACCGACCGGTGGAAACGTGACTTGGGAGCTTGAGAGTCAGATGAGGGAGTCATATCCCGAGTTATTCGTTTGAGGTAATTTTCGAGGACGAATATCTATTAAGTGGGGGAGGGTTGTAACACCCCAATTTTTAGTAATTAATTATTTATATTAATTAATTGAGTGATTTCATGAATTAATTGATTTATGTGATTTATTTAATTTATTTGGATTATTTGAATTAAATGAATTACTTGATTTAGTGAATTTATATGAATTGTTTAATTTATATAATTTATTGAGTTTATATAAATTAATTGGTTTATTTAATTTATGTGAATTAATTGATTTAATTGATTAAATTAAAATGTGTGATTTATTGAATTATTTGAAAATAATTAAATTGTTGGATTTATCTAATTATTTGATTTAATTAGATTATTGGAATTAAGCAATTTATTTAATTTATTCTATTAGATAGAATTGTATAGGTTTACTAGACATTGGTTGGGCTTAAGGTGATGTGTTAATATTAAGTGTGATGGGTTGAGTTAGACCCACTTGGTGTAAGACAAGTTAGGGTTTTAGAGAAACAAAGTTAGTAAGAAAAAATTGAAAAAGAGAAAGAGTAGAAGAGAAGAAGAGAAAAGGGAGAAGAGAAGAGGAACTCAAAAACAAAAGGCAATTCATCAAAAAAATCTAAGGGAATGGTGGATTTTCACTCAATTATTGGGTCTATTGATGATGATTAATGGGTAGAAATATGATTTGAGTAAAATCTCCAAATTTTTTCTATGAGATTGAAATTAGTTAGGTTAATATTAATTTCTGAAAATTATTAATTTTTGGTGTGTTTAGAGTTGATTTTGGTAATATTTGAGAGACCCATTTAATATTTAGAATACTCATTGGAATTGAAATTTGGATTATATACGTATCATAGTACACAGTAGTGCACCACATTGTTTGGTAATGAAAATGTATTCTTTTTTTTATTCTTCTCATGAGCTGTAGCTATACACAATTAATAGAAAATGTGAATTCAGCTGTAGTGATAGAAACATTTAGGAGATGAAATTTTATGATCCTTTTCCACCTTCTTGATACTGTTGCGGAAATGGAGTTATAGAAAAATAATGTAACTCCTTTTACTTGTTCAGTGCTGTAGCGCAAAGAACAAAACAATTAATGTAGCGCCACATGGAAGAGAATAAACACCGACAACATGGAAGAGAATAAACAAGACACAGTCAAATGGACTGTTGTGAGTTCAAGAAGAAGGAAAAGGACAAGACCGGATCAAGTCAAGACAGCGAAAGACAAAATAACTACTTGCTATGTTAACAACCTTCCAGAGGACATAAACGACAAAGAAGTGGGCAGAGTATTCAAAAAATGGGGAGTAGTATCAGATGTATACATTGCAAAAAAACGAAACAAACTGGGTCGGATATTTGGATTCGTTAGATATGTCGGAGTGAAAGATGAGAGATGGCTGGAGGAACAACTCAAAGACGTTTGGTTCGGATCCTACAAGATCTGGGTTAACATATCTAAGTTCAGAAAACTTACCACAAAAGTAGAGCAAAGGAGACATGTGAAAGGAAGGGAGACCATAGAAGGAGGAAGGGCGAAGCATGGAGAAGTAAGAGCCAGTATACCACAACATTCAAGGAAAAATCAAAAGCCAGCATTTCAGGACGGAAAGAGAATAACAGGAAAACGTTATACAGAGGCTACAATACAATCAATACAAAATATTAAAAAAAAACTGGACACAAAAAGAGAACGGTAGAAGTATGAATACGACTGAAAAAGAACATATCGGAATTTCAATAACAGTCAACGACAAGGAGATGGAATGGGCAAAATCAGGATACACAGCTTGTGTCAAAAAAGCTGAGGAGATACCATCACTCCAGAGAAGGCTGAGCGAAGATGGAATTAGCTCGATGAAAGTCATACCTTTAGGCGGCGAAAAGGTGTTCTTAAAGTTAGACGATAACGAGAATATGAAGAATCTCATGAAGGATTTCGAAGGTCTGTTCCAAAGAGAGTTTAGCACAGTCAGAGAATGGGAGCCAAGAGATGTAGGAGAGGCCAAATACGCTTGGATCAAGGTGTTCAGCGTTCCAGTTCATGCCTGGAGAAGGAAAACGTTTTCGTTGATATCCTTCTCATTCGGTACACTAGTCAAAATGGATCGAGCAACGGAAGAGTTGGAGAGATTAAACGTGGCCAGGCTATACATCAGAACACCATTGATGGAGGCTATAAATAAAGTGAAAAAAATCCAAATAAACAAAGTACAATATCAAATTCGAATCTCAGAGGAAGTTTGTGATTGTCACTATACAGGAGTCAACCTTAATTCAGATAGCGAGATGTTTGAAGAAGACGACGAGAGCCTACCAGAATCAGATGAAGAGTATATTCCGGAGTCGGTGGCGGAGTCAGAAGACGAACCGGACCTACAAAGTATTGAAATAAATTTTGAGCAATTAATGCGGCGAGAGAAAGAACATAGACCGTTAATAGAAGCATTAAATTTACTGAACAAAGACAATAACCAAGAAATTGCATTGGACAACCAAGAGACGCAAAATAGGGAAGAGAGAGATACGAGACTAAAAAATAGAGGAAGTGTAATCAATGAGGAGATAAGGGTAATTAATGAAGGAGGAACAGAAACAGAGGAGAGAAATAAAGTAGCACTGAATGTGGATGGAAAAAACAAATTGGGTGCGAATTCCAAGGTAACCTTAGAAGAACAAGTCTAAATACACAAAGAGGTCAATGAGGATCTGGTAGTCAGTGGGCCGCATAAAGTTGGGGTAAAGCGTAGGGAAAGGAAGACAGGCCCAGAAGGATATATGGGCCCAGACCAACAACAAATAAAAGGGCAGATTTACCTAATAGACTCAGGGGAAAATAATACAAAGAGAAGCGACAATGTCACGGCTCCCGGAGACTATGAAGCGAATACAGAACAAAATCAAACTCCAAGCCATGATGAAACTAACGCAACAACATCAACGGTAGTAAAAAGTTACCCAGACAAAGGGACAACGTACAAGGAACGAAGAAGGAGAAGAATATCGATACTGAAAGAGAAAAAGAAGGCATGGAGAAAAGGGAAAAAATCAAGGTCAAGCTGCAATTGTAACCATAGACATCATCACAACTCAAAGGTTAGTTTCAAACCTGAAATTATAATGAAGGATAATGAGAGTGAGAAGAGGAGTTGGAAAATACTCCATGGGGAGGCTAAGAAAATAGATAGGGATATATGGGATTTAGGTAAAGAGTTTGGGATTGTGCATAAAGGAGAAGAAGGGGAAATTCTTCAGGATTTGAAGGTTAGAGAGAAGGAGATGGGGATCAATATGTAAGGATCTGTGTCAAGTTTAGGAGGATGCAATAGAGTCTTCATGTTAGTAATAAGCTATAATATTAGGGGGATGGGTGGTCTTGCCAAGAAGAAGGAATTACAGGGTCTGATCCAAAATCATAAACCAAAGCTAGTGTGTATTCAAGAAATGAAGAAGGAAAATATTGAGAAGAGTCTTTGTTCAGGCCTTTGGTGGTCAGCAGAGTTTTATTTTATATTCAAACCGTCGGCGGGAAACTCGGGCGGAATCCTATCTATATGGGACAGTAAATTCTTCAAAGTAAAAGAGAGCGTAATCAAAGATCATTATATCTGGCTGACTGGCGAATGGGGGGAGTCGAAAACGAAGATAAACATTGTGAATTTATATGTCCCATGCGATCCCACTCAGAAGAAGGCGCTGTGGATCGAGTTAAAGGTTACGATTCAAGCTAGAAAGGAAGAGTGTTGGCGCGTGACAGGAGATTTTAACGCGGTAAGGGATTCGTCAGAAAGAAAAGGAAGAAGCATAAGGCTAAGAGAAAGAAAAGTGAAAGATTTCGACGAGTTTATAACTGAGACTGACTTGATAGATCTACCCCTACATGGTAGAAGATTCACATGGTTAAGAACGGGTGATACCGCTATGAGCAGACTCGATAGAACGCTGGTGACAGAAGCCTGGTTTAGAGAATGGCTAGAACATAAACTAAGATGTATGGACAAAGGCCTGTCTGACCACTGTCCAATCATTCTGAAATGCGAAAACCAGAATTGGGGGCTGAAACCCTTTTGGATGCTTTCGTGTCGGAAGGATATTGATGGCTATCACGAGTTCATTAAGGAGCAATGGAGAAAAATTCAGATTGATGGATGGGGAATGTTCGTTCTTAAAGAGAAATTTAAACTGATAAAAATTAGTCTCAAGGAGTGGCACAAAAATCACGCACAAAACCTTGGAGAAAGAATCAAAGGCATCAAAGAAGAATTAAACAGACTTGAGTGTAAAGAAGAAAATGAAGGTCTGTCTCAAGAAGAAGTTAATGAAAAAAGATTGAAGACGGCTGAGCTATATAATATTTCGAACTTACACTGCAGCATCTAATGGCAACGGTCTAGAATAAAGTGGTTGAAAGAAGGCGATGCTAATACGAAATTTTTCCATAGTAGCATCAACAAGAGGAGACGTGACAATGAGATATCGTGTCTGGAGGTCAACGGGAAGAGGTTACTCAAAGTGGAAGAAACAAAAAAGGCTATCTATGATCATTACCAACAATATTTCAAAGCAAGGAGTTCAAGAAATATAGAGGTGAATCTTAACTTTAAGAGAATTTCAGATGCGGAAACGGAGGAGATGATCAAAGAATTTTCAGAGGAGGAAGTGAAGAGAGCAGTTTGAGATTGTGATAGTTCTAGAAGTCCCGGCCCTGACGGCGTGAATATGGGATTCGTAAAAGAATTTTGGGATGAAATCAAGGGAGATCTGCTGAGGGTTTTGAAGGAATTTCATGAGTATGGCAAAATAGTCCGAGGGGCAAATGCGTCCTTCATAGTGCTGATACCGAAGAAGAAAAACCCATCGAACCTGGATGAATTTAGACCAATTACACTAGTTGGTGTAATACCCCAAATTTTGACCACTTAGATTCCCTATCATTGTGAAAATCATCATCACAATATGGATGAACCATCATGCTTCATCAGTCTCCCCAAAGATGGGTGAGCATCCAATACAATCAAAATTAGGGTTTCAAGCCCTCTCTGAGTGCTTAGAAAAAGGATCAATCAAGATATGACATGATATTCAACTTTTCTAATCTCTTAAACATCCACAATGGATCAAAAAGGACTCCCACTTCAAGGATTAAGCACAAGGCTGCTCCCTTCTAGGTGGATCAAGTCTCAAGATCGACAGTGTCACCAAATTAGGGTTTTGGTCGACCAGGGCCTCCAGATGGAAATTTTCATCTGGGCACAAGGAAATGATCCAAAACATGACCTAATATACTTCATGGAACCTCATGAACCCATGCATCAAGTCAATTTTTCCTCAGGGGATGCATTCATCAAAAATCAGGAATTAGGGTTTCTTGACCTAATTCACCCCTAAGTTGACTTTTGGGACAAACCATGAGCCAAGACCTCAAGACATGATTTAAGGGTCTCTCATATACCATATTGATCCATTTGGAACCATGAATTGATCCAAGAAGCTTGAGCAACAAGTCTCAATTTCATCTGCACCACAATTAGGGTTTTAAGAGAAAAGTCAACTGTAACTTTGACTTTTGACCAAAACATGCTCCCAAACCCTAATACATGATTGAATATACCCTATGACACCCATGGAACATGTCCATCAAGTTTGATTTAGGTCAAGGACATGATTTCCTGAAGAATTGCACAGTTTGGAATTCATCTGATAAAAAGTCAACTGTGCACAAAAGTCAACTTTGACTTTTTGAGATTTTTCACCAAAATGGATTTTTAACCCTAAAATTATGTTAATGTATGATTTGAATCATCATTCATCAAGAAAAATCAAGAAAAGTGAGATAACTTGTAAAAGAGGTAACCATAAAACTTAGAAATTTTTCTAAGTTAAAAATAAAGTGGCAAATGTACCAACTTTGGAGGACCATAACTCCTAAACCACAAGGCCATTTTTTCTCATCCAAAGATGGATTTGTAGCCCTCATTATCACCTACAAAAACTTCAACTACAAGTCATTCCAATTCATTAAGGATTTTGAGTTATGGAGTGATCAAAGTGGCTGAAAAGTGAAAATGTCACTTTTTCCAACACTTAGTGAAATTTTCACTAAGTCAGATTCTGCCTCACTTTTTGCCAAATGTAGGGGGATTTTTCACTTGGAATCAAAAGAGATCAAAACCAAACTTGTTCAAACAGTTGTTGTATCATGTAAGAGCTTTCCAAAATGGCCAAGAACATTGCCAAATTCAACCTACACCATGAGATACAACATTGCCAAGTTGCCTTGCTGAAATCTGTCAAGGCAAGGCAGAATTTGCAACTTTGGTCGATTTGCCAAAATCAGCCAAATTCAATTGCTCCTATCCACTTGGACACCTCAGAGGATTGAATCTAAAGGGGACAATCACTGAGCCAAGCCTCCAAAGTCCATGGAACAAGAAATAACATGTTGAACCTAGAATGGCCAAAATAGGGACAAGACTTCAAATTTGGAATGAGGCATTCAATGGAACCATCAAGGTGGCATGGACTGAGCCATTCTCATCTGAAATCAGTCAAGACTTATCCAAGACCAAGGGGACCAAAGCTCTGTGCCCTAACCTCTAGTCAATGGCTAGAGGAGACTTGGATTTTCATTTGCCAACATTGGCCAAACCTACTTACCAGCTGCCATGCACTATTCCTTGCAAAACAAACTTGCTCTACTATAAATAGAGCTCAATTGTGGTCAGTTTGAGTACACCAAAGCCATCTAACAGATGCTTTCCTCAAAATCTCTTTCTCTTGGCAAAAATGCCTTTCTTAGCAAGGTAGCTATCGGGTTTAGAGTTTGAGAGCAATTCCAATCAAACCAATCACTCACACACCTCACATACATCACATATGAGCTGATCAAACACTTAGATTACTTCTGAAACATCAATTTCATGAAATCTCCAGCTGGTTGCTCAAGGTTTTAACCAAAGTGCAGCTGAGGTACCACAAAATGATCCAGCCAATTTCAATCAAGTCCAACCATCCAAACACAATCCATAGGGTGTAGGGAAGCTGTTCAGATCATCACCACTCATCTGTAACACCTCCAAATCAAAAATCACTTTGCACTTGCTGTCACGGCTTGGAGGTAAGCACATACTTGGTCATCTCTCAATCTATGCATATTTCCTCGCACAATAATTTGGCCATATGTTCATAATCATGCATGGAATGCTTTCCCTCAATTAATTGCATTGTTTGAATCGTGTATCAAAAATCCTAGCCTTCATGCAGAAATTAGGGTTCTTGAGGTCTCTTCGTGATTTCTTGTTGTATGTTTAATTTAAATGAAATTAAAGTACATAGACATGATCGTGAGGTTGAGGCGAGCATGATGATATGTGGATTGCATGATATGATTACGTATTCATGGAGATTGGATAGAAAATGCAAATCTGAGAAACCAAGAACACGCGCGTGTTCTTCAGCTGTTCTTGGCGCCATTTTTAGAAATTCAAATATTTGAATTTTGTGATTTTGTTTAATTGATTCAAAAATTAATTTCTCTCTGAGTTTTAATGATTTTGAGTTGATTCTTTTTTTAATAATTCACAAAAATGTTAAAATATTTTATTTTCACAAAAAATCCCAAAAATATTATTTATTTCATATAATTGATATTTTTGCAAAGAATTAATATTTTAATTGTTTTTGACATTTTAAATATTTTTTCTACATTGATTTTGCAACTTTTAATGCTTTCTAATTATTTTGTAGGTCAATACTTAATTTTTGAAGCATTAATCCAAGATCACAATTTGTTTTCCATGTGTTAAACAATTTTTGATCATTTTAATTGAATTTTTATTCAATTAAATACATTTTGAAAACAAATTAGGGTTTTGGATTAATTCAACCCTCATAAATCACTTTAAAAACTTTTTGGGCCTCTATTAGAGTGTAAGACCCAATCCTCTTTTTGACCAAATCATTTTTGGGCCTCACTTATTGTATAAGTCCCGATACCGTCAAAAAACAAACGGCGCGATCGTCGCCTTTTCAAAAATCATTTGGGCCTACCCTCGAGTAGTAAGACCCATTTCTTTTCTTTAAAAACTTTTTGGGCCTCTTGAGAGAGTGTAAGACCCATCCCCCCTTGTACAAAACCTTTTTGGGCCTCACTCATTGTATAAGTCCCTCTGTACAAGTAAACGGCGCGATCGTCGCCCGTTTAAAAATAAAAAAAATCATCTGGGCCTCTCCTTGAGCTATAAGACCCATTCAAAACACTTTGGGCCTCTATTAGAGTGTAAGACCCAATCCCCCTTTTAACCAAAACATTTTGGGCCTCACATATTGTATAAGTCCCTCTGCGTTAAAAGAAAACCTCGGCGCGATCGCCATTTTAAACGAAAAAATCATTTGGGCCTACCCTCGTGTTATAAGCCCCACTCTTTTCTTTAAACCTGTTTGGGCCTCTTGAGAGAGTGTAAGATCCATCCCTTTGTACAGAAAACCTTTTTGGGCCCCAGTCACTTATATAAGTCCCTCTGTACAAAGTCAAATAGTGTGCTCACTGATAAAACCTTGGGCCTCTCCTTGAGCTGTAAGCCCCAAATCTTTCTTTTTCAAAGCACTTTCTCCTTTGATTTTGAATATACTGTTGTTTTCAATCTTTCTTTGTTGAACAACTAACCAAACAGCATGGAAGCACTACAACCGAGTAAGTGGTTATCGCTTTCATTTACTGCTTTCATATTATAAACTGTATTGTGGGGCTGCTCACTGTAAGTCTCCTTTCATAAACTCATATCTACTGTGTAATAATAGTATAAATATTTCGAGTTTCCCCGGCAACTACGTCTAGAACCAGGTGACGCCGTTTCATTTATTCGTAGAAATAGACGCCTAGATCCCCAATAGGAGCACCAGATACAGTCTTCTCTTCGGCTGTCCTCCTTAGGAATCGTCAAGAAGCTCTACTCCCCAAGATGAATGTATTCTCCGTGAATGGCATCTTTGAGTTTCTTCCAAATTCTCGAACTTTCCTGACTTGATCTATTCCTTGTGGATAGCTTGCCTTGAATGTCTCGGGGTTTGGGTACCCACTACGGTCATAATCTTGGACCTTAACTAAGGAACCCTCTTCAAAAGCTAAAAGTCGCTGGATAGTAAACCTCGCACGTTTACCAGTGGTTTTTATCTTTAAAAGAGTTATCTCTCCTAATGGAAAGGAGATGATAGACCCACGGGCTTTTTAAAAGCATCGGCCTCCTCTTGGGCATTATTCAAGGACACTACGGCTTCTTAGAAGTATTCACAGCCTCCTCTTAGGCTTCGTATAATGATCTCTTCCTTCGGGAATGATAGCCTCCTCTTGGGCTTCGTACAAGGACCCGTCGGCTTCTTAAAAGTTTCCAGCCTCCTCTTGGGCTTCGTACAAATTGTCCCGACGACCTCTTAGAGGTATAGGAACAGAACCTAGTCATCCTCATAGAACAGTCCTCTCATAGAGTCTACTACTGTTTCTCAAAGCATAGTACAAAAGAAAAAACTCTAGACTTGGACAGTCTAACTTCCTTGAGTCTCAAAGACATTCTCAAGTGACCCCTTCATTAAATAGGAAGGAAACCCGCAGACTCGGACAGTCTCAATACCCTTTGGATTTCTCGTTTCCTCAAAGAGAAGGAAATATCCCTGATCCTCAAATCAAATCCCTGAGTACTGTGTTGCTCATATAAGAACTGATTTTCTCTTTTAAAATCAGTATATTGGATCTGTCACTCAACTAAAACAAACCTTTAGCCTCCATCTCGGGCTTCGTACGAGATACAAAAACACTCTCTTGTTGAGCACAAAAACACTCTCTTGTTGAGTCAAACTTTTAGCCTCTATCTCGGGCTTCGTACGAGACACAAAGACTCCCTCGTAGAGTCAAACAAACAATAGCCTCTATCTCGGGCTTCGTACGAGACACAAAGACTCTATCGTCGGGTCAAAAACTTTTAGCCTCTCTCTCGGGCTTTGTACGAGACACAAAATAGCCTCCTCTTAGGCTTTGTATAATGATTTTCCCCAGCGGAAATTAGCCTCCTCTTAGGCTTTGTATAAGAAAACCACTGGTTGATCCAATCAACCTTTTAGCATCAAAGCTGTGCCTCGTTCACAGTACATAAACATCAACAACTCCTTTCCCTTCATCTAATCGCTGTAAGCGGCAAGCCTCTGGATCATCTATATCCATGCCACTGTCCCTCTTTTAGCATGAGAAATTCCTAAGGAAAGATGGCATTGCTCTACACTAAGTTAAAGTCTTCTCCTTCAGGTTAAAACCCTTTCTTCGGAAATTATGGCATTGCTCGGATCCGCGTATCCCAGTTAAAGTAATTCTCCTTCCCCCTCTTTAGAGATGACAAATTCTCTCTAAAGTCGAGGTCTTTCAGCTTCACGTCTTGGGCTTTGAACAAGACACAAATAGACCTTTCAGCTTCACATCTTGGGCTTTGAACAAGATACAAACCACCTTTCGCTTCACGTCTTGGGCTTTAAACAAGACACCAAAAACACCCATTTCCTCCCATAGAATAGGAGGAACTACGAACGCTCTGATTTCCCTGTTTCGGTAAACGGGAATACGTAGGCATAAGATCGAAAGAAAAGATCTTAGCGAGCGCAATCAACAAAAAACCCAAATCCCATATCTCCATCAATTAAAAGTAGTAATTCAAAAGCATCAGTCCTAACATCCTAATCCTTGTTCCCCGCCAGAAACCTTCTGCCCAAGTAAAAAAGAAAGAAAACCGTATTGGCGAAAATACAAATAACCAGTACAAGGCCCCCCCCACATTGATAGCATCCGTAACCTAACAGACCGCTGTTTAAACTCAGTATGCAAAGCAGGGTTAATTGGAGACATCTATTTCCCTTCCTTAGTCAGCTCACAATAGGATAAAAAATGAATCGACCTGTAGTTTAAGCTCAAACCGCAGAGAGCGACCAGCGCTTAAGAACCGCGTCCAAAATCGCTCGCTACAGTTGGCTGTATCTATAAGGTGATCGCAAAGGTACTAGCTAATAGACTCAGAAGAGTGATGAATTCTTTAATTTCAGACACGCAGACAGCTTTTCTGGCGGGGAGGAAAATATTGGATGGAATCGTAATAGCCAATGAAGTGGTCGATGAAGCAAAACGAAAGAAAAAAGAAGCGATTCTGTTTAAGGTTGACTTCAAAAAAGCTTATGACTCGGTGGAGTGGAATTTCCTCGAATGGGTGATGGAGAGAATGGGTTTTCACTTAAAATGGCGAAGGTGGATACTAGAATGTTTAGAGTCGTCAAGGGTATCGGTGCTAGTGAATGGGAGCCCTACTGAAGAGTTTAGTATCGGTAGAGCTCTGAAACAAGGCGACCCGCTATCTCCTTTCTTATTTTTACTAGTAGCTGAAGGTTTTAACCTTTTAATGAGAAGAGCAGTGGAGACAGGTAGATTCATGGGATACAAATTTGAAAATGGTAAGGAAAGATTCTCACACTTACAATATGCAGATGATACAATAATCCTTGGAGAGAAATCGTGGGGAAATATCAGGTGCATCAAAGCGTGCCTAAAATTGTTCGAAATGATATCGGGACTGTTGCACCCCAAAATTTGCCCTCCTTACTTTAGTACTAACTGGCTTATGTTTCATTTCATTTTTTGCATTATCATGTATGCATATCATTAGCATGGGATCAAGATTCTCTGTTCAAGCATCGTCAGGTTGCAACAGACGTTTATTTCGTCACTCGACATAGGCGCAAAGCACTTCTCCGGGTTACGTAATCAACGGGTCAGCAAAGCTCTTATCAAAGATAATTTTTCATGTCAAGAATCTCAGAGAAAGTCGAAGTTTTCAGCCGATTCAGAACAGTTTGAGCAGAAAATCAGCTTGCTGTGCAAATTTGCAAAATTCATAACTCTTGCTCTGGAACTCGTTTTGGTTGGATATTCAACAGTTAGAACCATCTTGGTATTCTCTACAACTTTTATGTTCGGCTCGGAAGTTAATTCATCAAGGAAAGTGGTAGAAATTATTTGTTTCTGGAATTTCAGTTTCGCTGGATAATTGCATCAGTGGCATTCAAAAGGGCTTAGCTTCTGATTGGATCATCATTTTTGAGTGATTCTTATGCCAAAAGTTCCGTCTGGATATCCTCTCCAACTTTCGTGTTTTGGTCAAAAGCTAATTCTTTGAGGAAGATCTCCGAATACGCGAATTCTTTGAGTCGATACAGCAGAAGAACAACTGAAAATAATGCTGAACCGGTGTATTTCAGACGCTAAAAAATTCATAACTCTCAGCTCGTTTATCGGATTGATGTTGTTCCGGTGCCTAAAATTCCATTTAGATGTTATCTTCGTGCCGTGAATTCAGTTTGGGTCAGGTCCGAGCGGAAGCACCCCGAAAATGTGAATTACCAGTGGGGTTCTTTGATGCAGTGCACTGTCTGTCAAATTTTGAAAAATTCATAACTCGGTCAATTCTTATCCGATTGCGTCTGTTCTCGAAGCGTTGGTTCACAAATTTTATCATCTACAAGTTCTAAGACAATCTCGAGTTCGAACGATGCTCCGAAGATCATCGTTTTCGTTTATTTCGCAAAACGGAAGTGCTGAACCGAAGAAAAAGGCTGAAAGTTGTTTCACGGGAAAATTCATATCTCACTCGTTTTTTGTCCGATCGCGCTCATCTTTTGACACGAGGTCACTGACTCATATATCTACAACTTTGCTGACAAAGTCGAGTCGAGATTATGCTCCGAAGAGGTTGAACTCGTCACATTTTCGAGTAGTGGACACCAAATAAGCTGAAAAAAATGACTTATTCAGTGACGTCTTGCAGCTTAAACATATCGATCGCACTCAATTTTGATCGTATGATGTTTGTTCTTTTTGCGTTACGACCGTGATTCAGAGGCGGACGATGTTGTGGAAGGCTCAGAGTCGAAATTCTTTGCCGAAGACGGTGTTATTTTCACTTAAGCTAAAATTCTACCTTTTGCCCTTCATTTTAGACTCTACTATATATTCAAAACTCTCTCTCATTTTTCCATAACTTCACTCATTCTCAAAAAACAAAAAACCCTAATACTTCTCTCCTTCGAATCTCATCATCCACAAGAGTTTTTCACAAACTACTTTCACAATCTGAATCCTTGGGTTCCATAGAGCATGAATCAACCACCGTTTGAAGCTAACAACAAGGGTACGGATTGCGTGACCTCAGGTTAGTGCATTTTTCAGGATCTTAGAACTCAATTTTTTGGAGTGTATAATGATATATGATATCCACTGATAATTCTGATATGTTTTATTTTGAGATTGGACGTGTATTATGTGCATATTGTGAGTTTGAAAGTTTGTGATCTAACCTTGTTTCGTTCGATTTGGCTTATGCATTATTTGTTTGTGATTTTTAATTGCATATTATTAATCCTGGTGAAATTCTGGCCAAGAAGGTATATTCGTTTGCGTGTTCTGGTGACTTTTTGGTTGCAGGTGGTCGAAAGGGATGACCGGAACCCTAGCTCCGGCGGCTGGTAAGGTTTTCGGTGAGGTTAGGGTTTGGGCGAAGAAGATGAAATCCTGGTCGTCCGTTGGCCAGATCCAACGGTCATCAGCTGACCACGTTTATTTATTTTTTATTATTATTATTTTTTTCCATATTTTTATTTTTATTTAATCATTACATTTCATTTTAATTTTTTTTAAAATAGTTAATTGCATTTAAAATTTCCATAAAATCCATACATCATATTTATCATTTTAATAATTTTTTTACAAAATTTATTTTTTATTTTTATCATTTAAACTAATTATTCATTCAATTTCTTTTTGCATTATCCATACCATGCATGCTTAAATTTCTTTATTTTATCTCTCTGCAATCATAAAACATTTTTCACCCGTTCTTTTCGTATTTGTTCACTAACATTCTAAAATACATTAAAATATTTTTTTATCATTTTTAAAATCATTTCATATTGCATCTAGGTCCTTCTCTTTGGCACATTGAATCCTATCCCTTACTTGAGTTTTGTATGATTAGTTGAATGGCTAACATTTTGGATTTTTGCAGGGACTTTTTATATGTTGTTTGCCTCTGGTTGAGGAACCTTAATGATTAATTTGGGAATTTTAGGAACCATTTTTCTAATTATCGGAGTTATTTTCACTTGATATTTTCTTGCAGGCGCATCTTTGACCTTATATGATTATCTGTTTGAAAAGGCACTTATGCCATTTGCTTTTGGGGCTGTTCTTTGTTTCTAAGTTCATGATTGAATGGTTCTCATTATTGTTTGCCACTACTTGATTTCCATTCACCTCGTTTCTCTTATTTATATCTGTTTTGTACTAATCTTTTATGCAGGGACTAAGGTAAGTTCTTTAAGGGTATGGATAACTATCCATGGTCACCCTTACCTTTTTCTCTCTCATCTTCTTCCTTAGGGTTTAGGTTGCCTTCAAACCTCACTAACCGTAGGTCACCCATGCATGATAACTTTAGGATTCATAGTCCCCTTTAGAGTTACCCTTGTGTCTTCTCTCTTCTCATCTCAAATTTCTTTAAAACACTTAATAAGAATAAGGTGTATTGCGCACGAGCCTTAAGCGTGGGGAATGAGAAATGAGGGGCTTCCTCTCATCTTTCTAGAGTGCTTAGCGAGCGTCTTGTCTTGGGACGATGCGTTAAGTATTCGCCCCTGTGCCCTAGACTTTGGTGCAATGCAGCTTAGGAACTAACTTAAGCCACTTCTGTCCTAAAAAACACCAACCAACCTCAAACCTTTTGTCCTTCGGGACCTTCAACTTAAAGGCTATTTTCAAAAAGGGCATGTTACCTTCCGTCTGAGTCGCAAACAGGCATCGACCCTAACTGCCGGACGCGAACTTAACGTCGCTCATAAAAAACACAAAAAGAACTTGGTCCGAACTACGTTGACTCTGAATTCCCCATTGCACAAAGGGGGTACGTAGGCCTAGGACGTCGACGTCCTACCGAGTCGGTCTTTGTCTTCCCCTCTCCGTTTTAGCACAGCCCTAGATGATAGTATAACTCACCCTTAGAATAGATAACAAGCGTGGATCCCATCGAGTACGATGGACGCGTGGGGTGCTAGCACCTTCCCCTCGCGTAACCGACTCCCGAACCCAGGTTATGGTTGCGATGACCATTCCTTTCCCTCTTCCTAAGATTTATGCGGTGTTCCCTTTCCCCCTCTTGGGATAAATTTACACGGCTGGCGACTCTGTTTTTCCGCGCCACTCTCGCGTTTGTACCTGGATGAAAATCCCGGGAGCGACAGCTGGCGACTCTGCTGGGGACTCTGGTTGACCTATGCTAGTCCATCCCTAAGCGAGTCAGTCCTAACGCTTGCTTGTCTTTGTTCTTTTTGGGTGTTTGGTTTTGATTTGCTTTAAGTGTTGTATTTTTATTTTTACTTTTTTTACCGCATTTTCTGCATTTCATTTTTTATTACTGTCATACTGATGTGTTGTGCTGGCTGTCTTTGTTTTGCAGGTTGGGTGGGTTTGAGAGCTAAGCCCAATACCAAGGCTTGAGAATACCCTAGGACTAGAGTGGAAAGTAGTGGGACCTACGTGCCCGCTTGGTACGTTTGTGTGTTCACAAAATTCACAACCAGACGAGGCTATCTTGGGACGCATTCTAACGTGTGTGTCTTGCGCATGTTGGGGTGTTAATCTAGAGAGCTGTCGACTCTGGTGACCAATCATTGAGGACCTTAGTGGAAACATCCCTCTTTAGTGGTGACAGTGGCAGACCACATCTTGTGGCAAACCTATTCGCACCCGAGGGCCCGCTTTGGAACTCGCATAGGACGGCCCCTACGTTTTGAAGAAAATCAGCGGAGGCACTCCTCGATTGACTTTAGTACTGTACCCCGAGGGATGAATGCCCCTGGAACGTAAGGATACCTTAGCAAAAGACGCTTACGAATAATATCATCACAGTCCCTTCGATATAAAGATCATAGTCCCTAGATGACCCTTCAAGTTGCCTACAAAAAATGATCTTGTCCCTCGATGACCTTACGGAAAAATGATGGTAGTCCCTACGAATTGCTAAGGTATCCTTACATGTTGCCTCCTATGACCATTTGATGACCCTTCGCTGTCCCTCCACATCCAATAGATAGGACTACCTACCCACTAATGGTATGGATAGTGCTATCTCTCAAGGAAAATGATAAGTACAAGAAAGACCTTATAAATTAAGGGTAGGTAACTTTTAAATGCTCGCTCACAACTCAAAAAACAAATACTTTTCACACCTCACACTTTAAAAAATATTTTCAACAACAAACGCTTTGTATACGTTCTTACACGAATTATTACAAAGTCAACTTTTACGAAATATTTTCTAAACACACACCACATTTAAAAAAAAAGCAAGTTAAAGTGAGCTAGCAATTAAGAGCCCGTAGATAACTACGGATGAAAAGGGGTGCTAACACCTTCCCTTTTCATAACTTACCCCCCGAACTCAAAAATCTTTTCAAAACGGTTTTTCCTGTTCTTTTCACCTTTCCTAAATAAATTGGATAAAAGAAAAGTCAGTGGCGACTCTTGCTAACCGCAACATGTTTTGCGAAAAACAAAAGTAAAAAGTCATTTCTCCACCGTACTATTGTTTCTCGACCTCAGTGCCAAAGCTGAGGACCTTCCGCCTTGGAGAATCAGTTGAGGCCTCCTCGATTGATGATGATGCCAAACCAGAAATGGGGAACGTATCATCATTTCTCGACCTGAGAACCCGGGATACTGAACATCCTAGTACCTACACGTGAGAGGGGATGGGTGTTTGCAGGTTTGCAGGTAACCGAGACCTTCAACCTACCCTTATTCTGGATTTCTCATCAATGTCTGATTATGTGGGTTCCTCAGTGGTTCAGAGTTCTGGTTTGCTGGTTTCTCGTTCAGCTAACAGCACAGCACATCCAGCAGTGTGCCTTGACCCCATGTTTGCATGAGCATATCATTTATCTTGCATTCTGACGTGTTTGACATTTTTCAGGGCTTGCATCTTACTCTTGATTCCAGTTTTCTGAGGTTACTTCAGTATGGATGTTCAGAGAAAGAAGACTGTTGCCTATTCATTCCCAGAGCCGACTTTGACACTGATTCACAAATTGATTAATATGGATGGTTCCGAAGTTCGTACAGAGTTCAGTGGAAGGTATGAAAGACTTCTGAAATTTTTCTATAATATCTCCCAGTATGAGAAGGATGCCATTCACACACTTCTTCAGTTTTACGACCCGCCTCTGCGTTGCTTCACTTTCTCGGACTACATCTTGGCTCTGACGTTGGAGGAATTCTCATTTATTTTGGGAATTCCTATTAGTCATGATATAGTTTTCTTTTCTGAAGAATACCCCGGTATAAAAGATATGGCTGTTGCTCTTCACATTAGTGAGCCTGTTCTTAACAGTAATATTGCAGAAAAACAAGGAGTTAAGGGTTTCCTATTGAAGTTCCTATTTGATCAAGCTTGTATGCATGTCAAAGAGAAGAACTGGACTGCTTTCCAAGCTATTCTAGCTGTGTGTATCTATGGGATTGTTCTGTTTTCGAATATTCCTGATCTAGTGGATATGCACGCCGTCAGGATCTTTATGTCGAAGAATCCTATACCTACCTTGCTAGGTGATGTGTACCATTCAGTTCACTATAAGAATGAGAATAGGCGTGGGAAAACTGTGAGTTACTGTGCGCCGCTCTTAGCTACTTGGTTTTTGAGTCGTCTCCCTGAATCTGGCGCTTTCGTTGATACGAAAGATTCTCTGAAGTGGTCTAAGAGGGTTATGGGCTTGACTGCCGATAACATCGTTTGGATTAATCGTGACTTGCTAGGAATGGAGATTATTTGCAAATGCGGAGAATTTCCTAATGTTCCCTTGATAGGGAGGAAAGGTGGAATTAACTATAATCCCTCCCTAGCTATCAAACAGTTTGGCTATCCTTTGAAGAATCCACCCGAAGAGCGAGATGTCCGAGAATCCTTATTCTTCAATGGTATTGAGGATCAAGGGTTGATAAGGAAAGTTGTGAATGCTTGGAAACAGGTGACTAAGAAGGGTAAGATTCCATTCGGGAAAAGTAACAATCGGGCTTTCCATCCATATAAAGAGTGGATTAAGAAGAGAGCAGAAGAGGAGCTTCTCCCATTCCCGGTGGAACCACCCCTGTATCCTTTGGTGATCGAGCCTCCTACCACCGTTGAGTTGGAGAAGTATAACACATTATGGGCTGAAAAGGAAAGGTTGCGGGAAGAAAATAATGAGCTAAAGAGAGAAATTTATCAGTGGAAGCATGAGCGGGGTGAAGCTGTTCATACCGCCAAGTTGAAGACAGAGCTCCTTGCTAAAGCAGAAAAAGAGCTTGTTGACATGGTTGCATCCAGGGAAAGTATGAAACAAGCTTTGGATGGTATCAGTAGCATTCTCAGGTCCAAGGAGGAGGAATTAGGCAAGGCTTTGTTAAAGATTCACAGGTTCAATGATCACCAAGAAACCGCCATGGTTGAGAATAAAAGAAAGGAAGACGACTACATAGCTAAGATTGATCAGTTGAAGTCGACGCTCAAGAAGAAAGACGCCGAGATCTTATCAGGGATATTCAAGAGACAAGTAGTCGAAGGTCGACTCAAGGAAGCAATAGCCTCCGTGGAAGAACTGAAAGTCTAAGCTGAAGTGAAGAAACCTAGACATGAGGGTCCTAGCATAGATGGTGCTACTGGAGAAGACGCTTGGGAGCTACATTGCCGATACGTGGATGGGATCATACACAGGAGAGACCTTCTCATTCAAGGGCTAATTCAGAGGCCGAAGCATCCCGATACCAGAAAGCTGTTCAAGACTGGTGCAGAAAGCATAATGGATGGGGGGGTTGACACTTGTGGACTTTGATGATATGCCTTAGTTTTCTGTCTTCTTTCATTGTATGTGGATCACCACCAGGCTTGTTGGTTGGGACCTATGGTTTTTATATTCAGACTTGTTATCTCGGATTTGTGATTGTTAACATTTGGCTTTCCTTTGGTTTTCTTAATATATGAGCAGAAGTTCCGTTCTATCTTGTTATTAAACTGGAATCAAGGGATGGATCGCCCTGTGAATTTTCAAACACGCCCATTTGCATTTGCATATTCATAATCATTTTGCATAATCATTTTGCATAACAGATGTTTATCTCCGGTATTCTTATCTTGTTCCGACATCTCAGGCCGTTCGAGAATTGATCATGGAACGAGTTCAAGCTGAGTTGAGGGAAATGCGAAGCCAGATGGGGCAATTTGGGGAAGACATGCTCCAGGAGCAGAAAATGATGAGGGAGGAGATCAATCAGTTGAAGACTCAGATGGGTTTGGTCATGGAAATGCTGAATAGGGTGTTGAAGAAGGAAGACAGTCCTGTGCCCGCTTCCACAGCAGGGGTTCTCATTTCTCCCACCTCCTTGGGGTCTCCTCTATACCATGGATTACCTCGTGGATCCTCTCCGCCGTCAGAGCTTTTTCACCAGCAATTGTTTCTTGAGGGTCTTAATCCAGAGAAGATTGATAAGAAGTTTGATCAGATTCCGATGCCATACGCTCAGTTGCTTCGGCACTTGCTCAAGTTTTAACTAATTGAATTGATTGCTGCGAGACCCCCACACACCAAGTTTCGTATGGGTTCCAATGTCCATGATAGGTGTGAATTCCATTCAGGGGCGCCTGGTCATAATGTTGAAAATTGTAAGATGCTCAAGTATAAAGTCCAAGAGCTCATTGACTCAGGGGCAATCAAGTTTACATCAGTTGGCACTGGTAAACAAAGTGATGTTACTCCCAGTGTTACAAAGGGACTGATGACTCCCTCTTTTGCCAAAGGATCCACCTTGCGTCAGGGATCTCTTCCAGAACCCTTGTTTGTACCTCAGCCGAGTGCAGAAAGGAAAGTGCAGGGCCAGACTGGGCGCCCAAATCAACACCGACAGCAGAATTATCAGCAACAGGGGCGATCGAGACCAAGAAGGCCCAAAAGAATAATTGATCCTGTTCCTATCCCTCATAGTCAGTTGTTTACGCGCCTGCTCGAGAAGTCTCTGATTCAAACAAGGGGTACTTGTCGCTCCCGGGATTTTCATCCAAGTACAAACGCGAAAGTGGCACCGAAACAGAGTCGCCAGCAATGTGTATTTATCCCAAGAGAGGGAAAGGAAACACCGCGTAAACCTGAGAGAAAGGAAAAGCATGGTCTTACGACCAAGAGAACTGGGTTCGGGAGTCAGTTACGCACGGGGAAGGTATTAGCACCCCCACGCGTACAAGCTGAAGAGCCCAAGCTTCATCACGTGAGAAACAAAAGAATTCACTAATTTGCTGCTACCATGCCATTGGTCCGCCAAAAAGCAACATCAAGCACCAACCGAATTGCGCCACATGTGCACTCTCTCTCTCTCCAATTATGCATTATCATCACTCAATCATTATTCTAATCATTATCTAATCATTAAAGTGGAAGAACACCACCAATAAAACATTGACACCTCATTTTCTGCATAATTAATTCATGCAAAAGTGCAGAATTTTAAAAAAAACGCAGCATATCCTCCAATTTTCTACACCACATAACTTCATCAAATCTTCATGAAAATTAACAAAGTAAGATACCAAACTGAAGCCCAAACTTCATAGATCGTGAATATACCAATTAAATCACCAAAAGATCATTCTAACATCAAGAAAAATGGCACGAAAGTGACACATTTCAACATGAATTTCACAAAAATCACAAAATCACATAAACTTCAAATTAAACAACAGTGGTGTGCCATCATTTCAGGACTTCCAGATGCAATGCATGAGTACTAATTTCACATTGTAAATTTCTAAAATTATGATGAACCAAAGAAAAAGTTTCAAGATCTCTAACCTTGTGTGATGCACTTTTTTGTTTTAGAAATCCAAAAACTTCCTGCAAGATCTTCAAATCAACACTTTGTGCCAAATAAAGGCGAAAACCAGATCCAATACTTGCTTGGAGTAGAAATTGGAAGTGATGCGTGAAACTTGAGATTTTTCGATGGTGGATTCAATCGAATCTAATGCATATAGTAGAAAGAGGAGATTATGGAGATGATTCTGCTTCGAAGATCTTCGAAAATGATGAAGAAACGAGAGAGAAATATGAATCTGAATTCTTGAGAGTGAAAGAGAAATTTGAGATTTCTTGAGAAATTGTGATGAAAAGTGTGAGAAATGTGTGAGATTAGAGAGAAAATTGAGAGAATGATTGAGAATGAGTTCTGAGAAATGTGGAAAAATGAGAGAGAGAGTTGAAATTGTGTGTGTATTTGTTTATATAGTTAGGGTTTAGTGTGATTAACCATGGTAAACTGAGTGAGTTAAGTGAGTTAGAGTTGGGTTAACTGAGTGGGTTCTAACTAACTGAGTCATGACAGTTAGAGGTGAGTTAGGAAAATTTATTATGGTGTGGGTGAGTTTATGAAGTGTATGGTGGGGGTTTAAAATGGAGGGTGGTGATGTAAAGAAATTTTTAGCTTAATGAAATGGAAAGTGGAATGGTGTAACATGTATGAGAATACTTGAATTAACAACAACAACAATGTTATTTTTCGGGTTTTATAGCAGCAAAAAAAAATCAATTAAAACAAGGAAGTTTGATGATGAATTTCTCTCACTTTAATGAATGGAAATGAGTAATTTTTGTGACAAATGAAAGAGTAGATATGGGAGAATAATTTTGATGTTGAAATTGAATTGAATAGAGGTTTGTAGGATAGTGTAAAATGACTCCAAACATCATAGTTCAGAACTGGTGCATGGGCGTGGCAAGTTGGTAGGGTGGCGTGGCAATCTGTCTTGGAAAATCCAGCATGAACACGTCAATTTGGTACCATCATAACCCTATCATAACTTGCTCAAATGAAAAAATGTCCAACATCAAAGTTGAAGAGGACATTGAGATGAACAACTTTGATGTTCAACATGTTTTCGTTTGGAGCTTCCATCATGGAGAAAAGTGGCTGGACATTTGGCACACCAAGTGTTCGACAAAATTATGGCGCATGGGTCTGCACTTGCCTTGTCATGACTTGGTTTTTGACCTTGTTTTGTCAAACTTTGATCAATCATATCTCACTCAATTTTTATCCAATGGAGCTGTTCTTTATGTGGATTTGAAGCTTGAAACAAGATATTTTGTTGTGGCCTAGTGGAATTTTCATTTGGTGCTTCAATTTTGAATGGCCTTGGTTCAAAGTGTAGTGCAAAATGGTCCAAAATTACTATTTTTAGTAACCCTTCTTATTCCAAAAATGGCAACTTTTCACAACTTGATTTTTCCATGATTCCTTTGGAGTTTCTTAACCAAATTTTGTACATTGGACACATATAACATGAATTTCATGATTTTGGGCTCAAAAAGTCAAGGGTTGACTTTTCCCTCTGATTATTTGACTTGACCCCAATTTCTCTGATTTTTTATCTTTCTTCCAATTGAACCACTTCTAAAACCAATTGAGAGGCAATTTTCCACATACATACACTTAAGGACATGTAGAATACCATGACAACAAGCTTTGTCCAAAAAATCAGAGATATCCTGATTTTATTAGAAACCCTAATTTTGACCCCCTCTAGTTAGGAGGGAAAAGTGCAGTCTTCAATTTCAAATTCCTCAGAGTATGTTGTGTATCCTTTTAAAGGATGATGGGATATGCCATTTGAGGATGATTTTGGATCAATGAGCTATCTCTTTTGAGGGTTTTCCTTCATTTTTTGAACCTCTTGCATGTTGAAGTATGTATTGCTTCAATCTCCCATTGGATCTCACTTCCTTGAGATTGTGGATGATCAATTGAGATGGTATGAGACATGAGAGACTCTTGGCTTGCCTTGAGGCAACTTGATTGACCTTTTTGTGCTTTGAATAATTCCTTGATTGTCCACCTTCCACCTGATCACATGCCCTGATGGTAAGAAGGATGCCATGCTTCATTTTTCTATGTTAAATGCAATGTAATGTTAATGAGGTGGATATGATATGATAAATGATAATGCCATGCTATGATGACAAAGAGGGAGAGCAAATTTTGGGGTATTACAGCTGCCCCTATTCAAGCGCTGTAGACCTGAATGCCTGAAAGCAATTGCTTTCGGACTTTCAAGGTATATAGTGATTGAATACCAAATATAACCAAAAATTTGCTCTGGATGGTGAGAAAGAAACTCCCCGACATTGCTGGATTGAATCTTCAATGAAACATTGTCGGAGAAATCTGCCTTTTGAATTACACCAGACGTCTACTGGCTCGCCGCATTACTGGTAAACTTTAACAATGTCTTTTATGCAATTCCAGACGACTACTGGCCTGCCACACTGCTGGTGGACTTTAGAAATGTCTTTTTGAATGACGCCAGACGACTACTGGCTTGCCACACTACTGGTGGACTTTAATAATGTCTTTTATGCAACTCCAGACGACTACTGGCCTGCCACACTACTGGTGGACTTTAATAATGTCTTTTATGCAACTCCAGACGACTACTGGCCTGCCACACTACTGGTGGACTTTGCAGCTTCGTGCCACCCGAAGATGGACTTTTGCCAATCCACTGTTGGACTTTTGCCACCCGAAGACGGACTTTTGCCAATCCACTGTTGGACTTTTAGAATATGCCACCCTTAGATGGACCTTTCGCCAATCCACTGTTGGACTTTTGCCACCCGAAGACGGACTTTTGCCAATCCACTGTTGGACTTTTGCCACCCGAAGACGGACTTTTGCCAATCCACTGTTGGACTTTTAGCTGCTTTGCCACCCGAAGATGGACTTTTGCCAATCCACTGTTGGACTTTTAGAATATGCCACCCTTAGATGGACCTTTCGCCAATCCAGTGTTGGACTTTTGCCACCCGAAGACGGACTTTTGCCAATCCACTGTTGGACTTTTGCCACCCGAAGACGGACTTTTGCCAATCCACTGTTGGACTTTTGCCACCCGAAGACGGACTTTTGCCAATCCACTGTTGGACTTTTGCCACCCGAAGACGGACTTTTGCCAATCCACTGTTGGACTTTTGCCACCCGAAGACGGACTTTTGCCAATCCACTGTTGGACTTTGCTAACGTCTTTTAACAATGCCAGACGACTACTGGCTTGCCACACTACGGGTGGACTTTCGCAAAATTCCAATACTGGATTACACTCTGCATCCGTGTCAGACATCTCTGCCGACTTTGCTGAGGAACAATGATCAATGACTTGACTTTAGAGGTTCCTGAGAGGATAGCATCTCTGCTGGATAATGAATGAACAATCCGTCTGCTCCGAATTGTCAAGTTTGCCAAAAATAAATTGGACTTGAAGAATAATAGATCTGCCAGTAATCACTTCATCTGCTGGGGGAATGAATTCTGGTCACAGCGACTCCGCTGGGGATGAGAATTTCTTTGCATGGCGTCTTGCTAAGGAAGAAAAGTCATAAAAAAAACTCTGCTTGGGGATCTATCCAATCCAAGACCCTTTGTAGGGGTTATCCACCTTTTGACCCGGCTGGGGAAAGACTGTTCCATCCTTGTTGAGGAATAGATTCTGCCGATCTTATAAACCTCTGCGGGGAGAACAACAACTCAGCTGGGGAGTATTGCTGACAAGATTCGATGCTGACCTCTGTGGGGGATCATTACCAGAGACACAAACTTGCTGGGGACCAGGGCTACTTTGCCAGGGATATGCGAATCCTGGTTAGAACATTCCCCTGCAACTTGCTAGGAAAGAGTCCTTAGAGATCTGTTGGGGAAACCCAAAGCAAATCCACAGTAGTCTGCTGAAGAATATGACTGTCAAGCTTAGGATAAGTACCACAATGCCCCATGTTAGGCGAGCTTCCCTTTAGACAATTCCATTAGGGATGACGAGTTTATAACAAACTCTGCTGGAGGAAACTACTTTAAAACGTCTCATGCTGGAGAATGCCTTTTGAGAGGATTTTACAGAAGACCAACTGTCCTCGAACTCTACTGGGGATGATCAACACTTCATGATGGGGAAACAAACATGCCCCATGCTTGGACAAACCAACAATTTGTCCCCGAAGAAGATGTCATAAGAGGATTTTACAGAAGATTTAGCCTCTTCAAACTCCTGCGACTTCGCTGGGGATAATGACCATCAGTTTCGGTGTCGACGAGACCACTTTTTTGGGGAACCTGTGACCGTTATCGACACAGAAAAGCTTGTAGCTGTTGGAAGGACTGAATAAGAGAATCGACTTAATAAGATACCACGATACCCAGTTGAGCTCAATTCGTTGATATCGAATCGTCGTGACCGACCGTCGACCGAATGATGGACTTAATCAGTGAACATTGTGACAAAAGGGTGACCACCTTTCTCGAACATGATTGCCCCAGTCTTCTGCATGGAAGTAAGTGATTACTCGTCTAGAAGACATGATCCCGTGATCTCGCAAAGGCTTCAATTTTGCCTTTGAGCCTAGTATGAGGCTGCTACCTGCAAGCAAAGGATATGCACGTATACCCCGTGCGAGATATGACTTCTGCAACTGAGAAAATCTAACTCTGAACCACCACTTGTTGGGGAGAAAGGTTTGCATGCAATCTCTTGCTGGAGAACATTATTAATGAAGCCTACTGAAGACGGGGACCAAAAATGCCTTGGGTTGGAATGCCCCTTAGTTTCACTCCTTTTGGCTGATTGACTGCATATGCGTGACCAACTGTTTTTCTTCACTTGTCCCAAACCAACATGGTCCACCGGAAGAAATTGTCCCAAGAGGATTTTACAGAAGACTTGACATCCAAAACGCTTCAATGTCTTCAAACTCTCGTAGAGATTCGTTGGATCTCGCCGTAACTGCCCCAGACCGCATGGATTACTTAGAAGAAGTCATCGCATGAGGATTTTACAGAAGACTTGGCAAGCTCAATGCTTCAGTGTCTTCAAACTCTTGTAGAGATTCGTTGGATCTCGACGTAACTTCCCCAGACCGTATGGACTACAGAGGAATTCGCCTTGAAAAGATTCATGAACAATCTCATACCACCGTGGGATATTCTGTCCCAGTATTCTGAACTCTGGATAGGCTGATTAGTCGTTTGGATGGACTAACTTCTCGTGCTCTTGGTATAGCTTGCCCCAGTATGAACCTTGAAGTGGTTTTGCCCCTGACTACTGATCTTCGAAGGAAAACCAAAAATGCTTGCATTTGTAGGGATTTGAATCTCGCAATAATTGCCCCAGTTTGGTTGAACTTTGAAGAGATTTCTCGACGTGATTGGCTCAGATGAGCTACACCTTAAAGAGATGGTTCGACGTGATTTCCCCAGATCGACTACGTCTTAGCACAACTTGTTGGGAAAGCCCCTGCCCAACAAAGTTTCCTGAGGAAGTACCATTGGATATGGCTGCCCTTCGGGAGTTTCAGGATCCTCAACTCGACAAGATTAAGCTTCTGGACTGAATTTCCATATGTAAACTTCTTTTGATGTCAAACAAATGTATGCAAGCAGAAAATGTTTTATTCTGAGAATGAAAATTCTAATGCAACACAACATGTTAATCTCGAAGTTTTACTAAAAAGATGTAGCAAACCCTTTTGTGAGCGAATCACGGGTTAGGATACGACATTAATTTTTGAAAGAAAAAATGCAATGCACATGCAACACCAACAAAGATCTTTTAGCACAACTGATAGGAGTCAGGAACGCTATCTCTTGGTAGTATGCCTTTGAAATAACCCTGTTTCAATTAGGACTTTTGAGGGTTGTAACGGGGCCTGGTTCACGGTTTTGAGAAAAAAGGATTTATGGCTCAAAGTTTATTGGTGCCCACCCACTCTTCGTGATGTTCTCCAGTCCTACGTTCAGCTAATTTGCACAAGCGTTCGCCTCTCAAAAGATTTCGTGATCTTTTAAGGAACCCATGCATCTGATGGTTTGACACCTAATGAGGCTATGGAGTAACAGTCACCCCTTTTGTCTTTTGTGCGTAGTCACACGACTTTGTTCTTGCTCGAGGATTTTCTTTTGTAATCCTTTTGGTTTCACATTCTTTTGCTTTTTGATCCCTAATTTTTTCCTGGATTGATTCTTTTGAATCTTGGATTTCGGAGTCCAGCGGGATGCCCTAACTTTTGCCTAAGTTGCTTGTTTTCAAGTTTCAACTTAGCGGGCTTTTTCATTTTTCCTTCTTTTTCTTTTTTCTTGAACACGTCGTGTGACACTGGCTTGTCTTGACTTTGTTGAAAGGGTTGTGACTGCCTCACTCTTTGATTGTTGATGGATAACCATTGTGGTTTCACATCTCTTGACCTCTCAGCGGTGAATTAAAAGGTAATGGATCCTCAGATGCACACTCCTTTTGAGGTTTGAACGCTTGGTCAAACTAACTGACGCCTACCCTGCCCCTGGGTTAAATGTGAGGGTTTTTTCATACGAAAGAAACTCCTACTTCAAGGCTCAAAGGGGTTAACGAGGGTCTATCTCCCTTATATCTCCAGTGTTTGAGGAGTTGAAACAATGCCTGTACATCCTCAACAGGGTTCTTATTCCAAAGCACACCGTTAGAGATTTTTGCGTTTTCAGATCATCATTCTCCCTCATAGAGTTTGAGAAAGAAAAATGGTATTGCAGTACACATTAGCATTAAATGAGTAAACACAAATGAAATTCTTCAAGAAAACATATTCATTGCATTAAAATCCTCATACCAAATACAAACAAATTTTAACATGCGAACAATGTCTGAACGAACAAATAAAGACTACATATGAAAATGCAGCAAGGAAAATAAAGATTGTCGTTGTTGAGGAGGCTTGGTTCCGTCTAGACTGACCACTTCTGGTGATGTTCTTGTAACTTTGAGCATTCACCATGGTACAGAAGCTTCACCTTGTGGGGTACCGTCTGGGGTGATAACCTTTGAGTCAATCAAATCCTGCACCTTATGCTGGAACACATTACAGTTATCAAGTGTGTGCCCAAATGTTCCTGAATGGAACTCACAGCTAACACTCATGTCATAGTCCGGAGGAATGGGGTATGGCACGGGCATGGCCCTTCTCAGCTGGATTTGCGAACTTTTGAGCAAACAAGCCAACAACTGACTGTACGGAATAGGAATAGGATCAAATGTCCTCTTGGGCTTCCTTGGTCTGAGTAGCCTCCGCTGCTGATAATCTTGCTGCTGCTGGTTCGGGCGCCCAACCTGGCCCTGCACTTTCCTTTCTGCATTCGGCTGAGGCACAAATAAGGGTTGCTGACATAGGTCTTCTGCAACACAGGGTTGTGGAAGAGATCCCTGACGTGAGGTAGACCCTTTGGAAAAGGAGAGAGTCCTCAGTTCCCTTGCAACAATGGGAGTGACATCACTTGGTTTACCAGCACCAACTGATGCAAACTTGATTGCCCCTGAATCAATTAGCTCCTGGACTTTATGCTTGAACCTGGTACAATTCTCAACATTGTGACCAGGTGCCCCAGAATGGAACTCACATCTAGCCTTAGCATTAGGTCCCAGAGGAATCTTCGTGGGCAATGGTCCCAAACTAACACACTCAACCAGCTTGAGCTCGAGCAAGTGAGAAAGCAATTGCGCATACAAAATCGGAATGGGATCGAACTTCCTCTTAGGCCCCTCTGACTTAGGATCCTCTTGGAAATTAGGAAGTGACTGCTGATGCGAGAGCTCTGAACCTTTACCTTTCAAAGGAGATTCACGAAGCAATCCATGATCTAAAGCATATCCCAAAGAGATGGGAGGAATAGAGACCTCTGTTGTGGAAGTGGGCACATGATCATTTTCCTTTTTTAACACCGTATTCAAGATTTCCATGACCAGGCCCATTTGAATCTTCATCTGGTTGACTTCCTCCCTCAGTAGTTCCTGACCTCGGGACAGCGCCTGAATGTCCCCCATAAAATGCCCCAATTGGGCCCTCACCCCAGCCAAATCCTTCTGCATTTGATCCATGATTCTTACTTGATTTCTTCGCGTCGAATATCGGTGAATATGATTCTCATCTATACTGCCTGAAACCAAATAAAGGTTAGAGACCAGCAACGAGTACCTGAAAAGCAAGTAACAAAAATGCAAAATGATATGCAATGCCATGCAATGCTGTGTTTGTCATTTCCAAGGTGCTTTATACCCTGATTCCAATCCAAACCACATAAATCTGAAGACCAGAAATCGTGATATAAAGAGACGTATCGTGGTCATGTGCTTGTGTGCAGCTATCTGATAAGGAATAATTCTGAATAAAACTGCTCATACTCATTCAACAAAGTATTCAAGTACATTTAAGAAAGGCTCATCCGCAAATGCAATACAAGGAAAAATGGATCCATCAACAAGCCTGATGGTAACCATTAACAACAAAATATAAGGAAAAGAACATCAGTCTGACAATTCCACATCCTTCAGCTTATCACTTGAGTATTTGATCTCCTCAAAAAGTATACGGGTACGCTAGTGATTCGGCTTTTCAATCATCTCTTTGATCAAGACATCCCTTTTCTCAAGAGCTTCATTTAAAGAACCCATATGCAGCATCAGAGCCTCGTCATCACACACTCCTTTGTGTCTCTTTATGCCGGCTTGCGTCTTGAGTATCTCCCTTTCTATCATGACTTCTTCAAGCTCTTTCTTGGTATTCCTCAGCTCACCTCTAGCTTCTTCTAGCTGTTCTTGACTCTTACCGAGGCTTTCCCGATACTTTCTCCTCTGCTCATGCGCCTTTTCAAGCTCTTCGTCCTTAATCTGCAACTGTTCCTGTAATTCAACATTCTCTATCCTAACTTCGTCCCAAGCGTGCTGAAACTTTGTTAACTTTTCTTTGGTCTGTGCTAACGCCTGTTTGGTTTGCTTGTGGGCTTGAGTAGCATCATCAGCACCTTTACTAATCTTCCGGAAATGTTGGGCTCTTCCAGCAAAGTCTTTCTCTTTTGCAGTTAGGATTTGTTCAGCATCTTGGGCTTTCCGCTCCAGCTCTTTGTTGGCATGTAGAGCATTCTGAAGACGGCTACTCAACTCGGAATTCTCTCCTTGGAGCTTTTTCACCAAGGCTTGCAACTTGTCAACTTCTTCCATAGTAGCAATGCTTTTTGCTTTCTCCTTCTTCGGATACAAAAAGGGTGCCTTACCAAAAGGCAAGAGAAAATCTTCAACTCTTTTCTTCACCCACTCTTCATATGCTGGATAAACCCGGTTGTTAGGCTTGCCTAGAGTAACTTTCCCCTTTTTCAGTATGCTACCCCAGCTTTCAGAAGCTTTCTGTGCTGCTTCCCAACCATCTGATGTATGAAAATAGAGGGACTCCTCCACATCTCTCTTAATAGGCGGACCTGTCAGGGCATACCCAAATTGTCGAATGGCCAAAGAAGGATTGTAGTTAATCCCACCCATTCTTCCTATTAGTGGAACGTTAGGGAACTTACCACAGCTGTGGATAATATTCTTGCCAATCAGCCCATGATCTACCCATACGATGTCCTTGGCCACCAATCCCATTAAACGCTGTTTCCACTCTAGAGAATCTTTGGAATCCACAAAAGCCCCTGATTGTGGTAAACGGCCTGCAAACCACTTATAGAACAAGGGTGCACAACAACGAATTATCCCTCCTCTTTTCTTTTCGTTTCGGTTGTACAACGAGTAGTGAAGATCTCCCAGTAGCGTTGGCACCGGGTTCTTCATCAGGAATATTCGTATAGCATCCGTATCAATGAAATCCGGCTCGTTGGGAAACAACACTATGCCGTATATACAAAGGGCTAGCAAAGCATTAAAAAGAAGCCAATTCTCGCCTTTAGCTGCTTCCTGGGCCTTCTTAATCAGATATTCCAGCTTGTAACCACGAATCTTTCCTTTGTTGGAGACATTGTCGCCTAACTCTGATTTGCTCAAATAAAGAGCACCAGCCACCTTTCCAAAGTCAAGATCCCCCACTGATCCAAAGAAAGGGGGCTCCTCCTTGATAGCAATCCCCAACATGTTGGAATACTCCTCCAGGGTAGGAACCAACACATAGTCTGGCAATACAAAACACCTCAGAGGCGGATCATAGAACTGCATCAACGTATGGAGACCTCTGGCTTCATAATCACTGACATTACGGACCATAGATAAAATCCACCCATATTTCTCTTCAAAAGCTTCTCGTACTGCAAGACTCGCCATTCCCTTCAGCATAACAATAGGGCCCAAAGTAGGCGTAAGGAACTTATAGTTGATGATATTCTTCCTCTCTTTAGTGTTCATCTTTGCAGGGACCTGATGACTGGAATCAAGGGTAATATATGCACCTGGAAATGAATAAACATGTATGTTAGGATATGATAATGCAATGCAAAGGGCAATGTGATCAGGTAATCAGGTGTCTGTGCTGAACTGTGAACGGTGTCAGTGTAGCTCTGAGACTAATATAGAACCATAGATAAGAACCATCTGAATACAATAGGATGAAACTTCCTTTTTGTGCAATGATGATAGAAAACCGGGTATGTAGGAGGTCATGGTTACCTGCAAACCTGTAAACAACCCGCCCTTCTCACATGTGGGTACTAGGATGTTCAGTATCCCGGGCTCTCAGGTCGAGAAATGATGATACGTTCACCATTTCTGGTTTGGCATCATCATCAATCGAGGAGGCCTCAACTGATTCTCCAAAACAAAAAGGTCCTCAGCTTCTGGCACTGAGGTCGAGAAGCAATAGTACATTCATCCCTCAGGGTACAGTACTATCGCCAATCGAGGAGTGCCTCCGCTGATTCTCTTTCAAAAAGGGATGTCCTATAGCAAGTTCCCAGCATTGGGTCCTCGGATCGAGGATGTGCAATGGGTTTGCCACGGAATGTGGTCTGCCACTGTCACATCTCGGGAGGAGTGCCGCAACTGAGTCCTCGGGAATGGTCACCAGAGTCGACAGTTCCTCAAGAGAATAACCACTGGCCTGCATAACATGCAGTAGCAGAAAGCTCCTGATAGAACCTCGTCTGGTTGTGGGTCTCATGAACAACAATACGTGGTCACCACCACGCAAGCGTCATGACTATCCACTCTAATTCCTATGTGTGTACTCAAGCCTGTGTAGTGAGCTTATCTCTCAGAACACCCCGCCCGCCAAACAGAAAATAACAGCACAGTCCAGCACAATAATGATATGTAATGCAGTAAATGCGATAAATACAGCAATGTACAATAAAACAGTAAGTAACTATACAATAAAACAGTAAATATAGCACAACAGTAAACACCCAATGAAAGAAAAATAGACAAGCGCTAGGATTGACTCGCTAAGGAAACCAGAGATTCTGGGTTCGGTCCCCAGAAGAGTCGCCAGCTGTCGCTCCCGGGATTTTCATCCAAGTACAAACGCGAAAGTGGCACCGAAACAGAGTCGCCAGCAATGTGTATTTATCCCAAGAGAGGGAAAGGAAACACCGCGTAAGCCTGAGAGAAAGGAAAAGCATGGTCTTACGACCAAGAGAACTGGGTTCGGGAGTCGGTTACGCACGGGGAAGGTATTAGCACCCCCACGCGTACAAGCTGAAGAGCCCAAGCTTCATCACGTGAGAAACAAAAGAATTCACTAATTTGCTGCTACCATGCCATTGGTCCGCCAAAAAGCAACATCAAGCACCAACCGAATTGCGCCACATGTGCACTCTCTCTCTCTCCAATTATGCATTATCATCACTCAATCATTATTCTAATCATTATCTAATCATTAAAGTGGAAGAACACCACCAATAAAACATTGACACCTCATTTTCTGCATAATTAATTCATGCAAAAGTGCAGAATTTTAAAAAAAACGCAGCATATCCTCCAATTTTCTACACCACATAACTTCATCAAATCTTCATGAAAATTAACAAAGTAAGATACCAAACTGAAGCCCAAACTTCATAGATCGTGAATATACCAATTAAATCACCAAAAGATCATTCTAACATCAAGAAAAATGGCACGAAAGTGACACATTTCAACATGAATTTCACAAAAATCACAAAATCACATAAACTTCAAATTAAACAACAGTGGTGTGCCATCATTTCAGGACTTCCAGATGCAATGCATGAGTACTAATTTCACATTGTAAATTTCTAAAATTATGATGAACCAAAGAAAAAGTTTCAAGATCTCTAACCTTGTGTGATGCACTTTTTTGTTTTAGAAATCCAAAAACTTCCTGCAAGATCTTCAAATCAACACTTTGTGCCAAATAAAGGCGAAAACCAGATCCAATACTTGCTTGGAGTAGAAATTGGAAGTGATGCGTGAAACTTGAGATTTTTCGATGGTGGATTCAATCGAATCTAATGCATATAGTAGAAAGAGGAGATTATGGAGATGATTCTGCTTCGAAGATCTTCGAAAATGATGAAGAAACGAGAGAGAAATATGAATCTGAATTCTTGAGAGTGAAAGAGAAATTTGAGATTTCTTGAGAAATTGTGATGAAAAGTGTGAGAAATGTGTGAGATTAGAGAGAAAATTGAGAGAATGATTGAGAATGAGTTCTGAGAAATGTGGAAAAATGAGAGAGAGAGTTGAAATTGTGTGTGTATTTGTTTATATAGTTAGGGTTTAGTGTGATTAACCATGGTAAACTGAGTGAGTTAAGTGAGTTAGAGTTGGGTTAACTGAGTGGGTTCTAACTAACTGAGTCATGACAGTTAGAGGTGAGTTAGGAAAATTTATTATGGTGTGGGTGAGTTTATGAAGTGTATGGTGGGGGTTTAAAATGGAGGGTGGTGATGTAAAGAAATTTTTAGCTTAATGAAATGGAAAGTGGAATGGTGTAACATGTATGAGAATACTTGAATTAACAACAACAACAATGTTATTTTTCGGGTTTTATAGCAGCAAAAAAAAATCAATTAAAACAAGGAAGTTTGATGATGAATTTCTCTCACTTTAATGAATGGAAATGAGTAATTTTTGTGACAAATGAAAGAGTAGATATGGGAGAATAATTTTGATGTTGAAATTGAATTGAATAGAGGTTTGTAGGATAGTGTAAAATGACTCCAAACATCATAGTTCAGAACTGGTGCATGGGCGTGGCAAGTTGGTAGGGTGGCGTGGCAATCTGTCTTGGAAAATTCAGCATGAATACGTCAATTTGGTACCATCATAACCCTATCATAACTTTCTCAAATGAAAAAATGTCCAACATCAAAGTTGAAGAGGACATTGAGATGAACAACTTTGATGTTCAACATTTTTTCGTTTGGAGCTTCCATCATGGAGAAAAGTGGCTGGACATTTGGCACACCAAGTGTTCGACAAAATTATGGCTTATGGGTCTGCACTTGCTTTGTCATGACTTGGTTTTTGACCTTGTTTTGTCAAACTTTGATCAATCATATCTCACTCAATTTTTATCCAATGGAGCTGTTCTTTATGTGGATTTGAAGCTTGAAACAAGATCTTTTGTTGTGGCCTAGTGGAATTTTCATTTGGTGCTTCAATTTTGAATGGCCTTGGTTCAAAGTGTAGTGCAAAATGGTCCAAAATTACTATTTTTAGTAACCATTCTTATTCCAAAAATGGCAACTTTTCACAACTTGATTTTTCCATGATTCCTTTGGAGTTTCTTAACCAAATTTTGTACATTGGACACATATAACATGAATTTCATGATTTTGGGCTCAAAAAGTCAAGGGTTGACTTTTCCCTCTGATTATTTGACTTGACCCCAATTTCTCTGATTTTTTATCTTTCTTCCAATTGAACCACTTCTAAAACCAATTGAGAGGTAATTTTCCACATACATACACTTAAGGACGTGTAGAATACCATGACAACAAGCTTTGTCCAAAAAATCAGAGATATCCTGATTTTATTAGAAACCCTAATTTTGACCCCCTCTGGTTAGGAGGGAAAAGTGCAGTCTTCAATTTCAAATTCCTCAGAGTATGTTGTGTATCCTTTTAAAGGATGATGGGATATGCCATTTGAGGATGATTTTGGATCAATGAGCTATCTCTTTTGAGGGTTTTCCTTCAGTTTTTGAACCTCTTGCATGTTGAAGTATGTATTGCTTCAATCTCCCATTGGATCTCACTTCCTTGAGATTGTGGATGATCAATTGAGATGGTATGAGACATGAGAGACTCTTGGCTTGCCTTGAGGCAACTTGATTGACCTTTTTGTGCTTTGAATGATTCCTTGATTGTCCACCTTCCACCTGATCACATGCCCTGATGGTAAGAAGGATGCCATGCTTCATTTTTCTATGTTAAATGCAATGTAATGTTAATGAGGTGGATATGATATGATAAATGATAATGCCATGCTATGATGACAAAGAGGGAGAGCAAATTTTGGGGTATTACAGTACTGCGCCAGTACCGTACCCTATTCCTCCCGATTATGACATGACTGCTAGGTGTGAGTTCCACTCGGAACGTTCAGGCACACGATTGATGAGTGTAATGTATTCAGGCATAAGGTGCAAGACCTGGTGGACTCAGAGATCATTGTATTCACTGAAGATGATATGTACATCAATGGAAGCCTCCTTTCTCAAATGAACACTCAGTCTGCAAGTACGTCCAGGCAGAATTAAGCTTCCTCAGCAATGGCAATCTTCAACTTCTTTACTGCGTTTTCATTTGTAGTTTCTTATTTCTTGTTAAAGCATCATATGCATGTAAGACTCGTTTGTTTTTTAATGATGATATTAATGCAATGAGTATGTTTTCCTTGAAGAAATCCATTCGTATTCACTCTTAAATGTTTATATGCACTGCAATATCAATTTTTCTTGTTAAGAACTCTTGAGGGAGGATGACGAAATAAGAACGCAGGTCTCTAATGGTACGCTTTTGGATAGAACCCTGTTGAGGATGTACATGCATTGTTTCAAAACCATAAACACTGGAGAGATAAGGAGATAAACCCTCGTTAACCCCTTTGAGCCTCGGAGTAGGAGTTTCTTTCGTACGAAAAAACCCTCATATTTAACCCAGGGGCAGGGTAGGCGTCAGTCAGTTTGACCGAGCGCTCAAATCCCAAGGAGAGTGTGCAAGAGATATGAAACCCCGATGGTTATCCGTCAATAACTAAGGAGTGAGGCAGTCACAACCCTTTCAAGCAAGTAAGACAACCAGTGTCACACACTTTGTTCAAAAGGGGAATAAAAAGAGAAAGCCCGCTAAGTCGAAGCTTGAGAACAAGCGACTTAGGCAAAAGTTAGGGCGTCCCGCTGGACTTCAAAATCGAAAAACTCAAAAGAGTCAGTCCAGGCAAAAATTAGGGATAAAAAAAAAGTGAAAGAAAAAGCGAAAGGCGATAAGAAAATCCCCGATAAGAACAAATTCGTGTGGTTACAGACAAAAGATAAAAGGGATGACTGTCACTCCAAAACCTCCTTAGGGGTCAAACCATTAGTGGCATAGGTTCCTTGAAGATCATAAATCTTTCGAGAAATGAGCGTTTGGGTCAGATTAACTGAACATAGGACTGGAGAACATCACAAAGAGTGGGTGGGCACCAATAAACTTTGAGCCATAAATCCTTTTTTCTGAAACCATGAACCAGACCACGTTACAACCCTTAAAAGTCCTAATTGAAACAGGGTTTATTCCAAAAGCGTACTTCAACAGGATAGCGTTCCTGACTCCTATGAATTGTGCTAATAAGATTGTTGTTGGTATTGCACGTGCACATTGTTTTTCCATTCAAAAATCAAGGTCGCATCCCAGCTAGTGATTCGTTCACAAGGCTGGGCGACGCATTTTCAATAAAAACTTCAAGGTTAACATGAGTGTTGCATTAGAATTCTCATAGATAACTTGTTTTGTTTGCATGCACGTGCCTAAGCATCAATGTAGCTTACACAGTGAAAGTCAGTCAAGAAGCTTGATCCTGCCAAGTTGGGCCACTTGAAAACTCCGAAGGACAATCATATCAAGGGGCATGCTGCCAAGAGACTCCGTGTAGAGTGGGCTCTCCCCAGTAAGTCATGTTAAGATGTAGCCAATCTGGGGCAGTCACGTCGAGAAGTCCCTCTGAAATTCAGTTATTCTGGGGCATTCATTCTAAGATCAGGGGCAAAGTCACTTCAAGGCTCGGGCAGGCCACATCTAGAGCGTGGGAGGTTATCCACTCCTGAAAATGGTTAATTGAAAGCACCTCTTCAAGACAGAATATTTCAGGTCATTGCAAATCCCTTTCGAGGTAATGTACTTCATGGATTATGAAGATTGGGGCAGTTATGTCGAGATATGATAAATCTCTCCAAGAGTTTGAAGACCCTGGGGCAGTGCGAACGCCCGGTCTTCTGTAAAATCCTCTTGAGATGATTTCTGGTGGTCTGGGGCAGGTGGAAAGTTCAGAGAGCCGTTTATGACCACAAAGACAAGTCAGGCTGCAGGGAAACGGGCTTGTACTTCCCCAGCAGTTTGCTCTCCCCAGCATTGAGATTGCACTTTGCTCAGCAGAGCAGACCTTCCCCAGCAGGAGACTTGGGAGGTACTTTCCGGATCAAGACTTTATTTCCCCACAGAGTCTGAACGCTTGTTCTCCTCAGCCAGTCAGGAAATGTTTTTCTCAGCAGCAACAGGGCGATCTGATCCTCAACAGATAAGTAAGCTTGGTGTCAGCATTTACCGCTCCCCAAGCAGAGTTTGGTGATAATCCTCGCAACAGTTTGTCCAACGGTGGTTGACATCCCCAACAGGTTTTAAACCCAAGTGATATTTGGCACTCTTCTGATTTAGGCCATGGCCCCCCTTTTTAAAGAGTTACGTATAATCCCCAGTGGAGCAGATGTTCTTTCGAGATTTCATCCCCAGCAGAAGTTATTGATCCAGAGAGTCGGTCACGGTGATCCTTCTCAACGGGGTTCTGGGATTCAGAGGACAATTTATTTTTGTCAGCCCGATCTGAATCATTCTTTTCTCTCCGGCATTTATTTTGCTGGAGGGATCCCTTTTGCATATCATAAGCACTTGCATTGCATCCTCAAACGCGTAGCATTTCCACTTCGTGTGGAGCATTACGGCAAAATTCAAACATCTGCATTCGAAGCATAAGCCAGGTTTGACGCTCTCTTTGCCAGTTTCTCTTTCTCAGCGGAGATGGCATAACTCAGGAGATTTTGGAGGGGCGCGTTCCTCATATTTGTGTTCCCCGACAGAGTCTTTTATTTAGACTTATCCATTCCCCAGCGAGATTAATCCCCGGTAAAAGTTGCTTTACACCTTTTTACACCTGTCCGTGTATCCTTATGATACCCGTCCGTATTGAAACCTTTACACCCGTCCGTGTACCTTTTTGATACCCGTCCGTATTAAAACCTTTACACCCGTCCATGTACCTTTTTGATACCCGTCTGTATTGAGCTTTCTACACCCGTCCGTGTACCTTTTTGATACCCGCCCGTATTAAAACCTTTACACCCGTCCGTGTACCTTTTTGATACCCGTCCGTATTGAGCTTTCTACACCCGTCCGTGTACCTTTTAGATACCCGTCCGTATTGAAACCTTTACACCCGTCCGTGTACCTTTTTGATACCCGTCCGTATTGAGCTTTCTACACCCGTCCGTGTACCTTTTAGATACCCGTCCGTATTGAAACCTTTACACCCGTCCGTGTACCTTTTTGATACCCGTCCGTATTGAGCTTTCTACACCCGTCCGTGTACCTTTTTGATACCCGTCCGTATTAAAACCTTTACACCCGTCCGTGTACCTTTTTGATACCCGTCAGTATTGAGCTTTCTACACCCGTCCGTGTACCTTTTAGATACCCGTCCGTATTGATACCTTTACACCCGTCAGTGTACCTTTTTGATACCGGTCCGTATTGAAACCTTTACACCCGTCCGTGTACCTTTTAGATACCCGTCCGTATTGATACCTTTACACCCGTCCGTGTACCTTCTAGATACCCGTCTGTATTGAAACCTTTACACCCGTCCGTGTATCTTTTAGATACCCGTCCGTATTAAAACCTTTACACCCGTCCGTGTACCTTTTAGATACCCGTCCGTATTGAAACCTCTACACCCGTCCGTGTACCTTTTTGATACCCGTCCGTATTGAAACCTTTACACCCGTCCGTGTACCTTTTAGATACCCGTCCGTATTGAAACCTTTACACCCGTCTGTGTACCTTTTAGATACCCGTCCGTATTGAAACCTTTACACCCGTCCGTGTACCTTTTAGATACCTGTCCGTGTTGAAACCTTTACACCCGTCCGTGTACCTTTTAGATACCCGTCCGTATTACACCCGTCCGTGTACCTTTTTGATACCCGTCCGTATTTGATTTTCTGAATTCCTTGACACCCGTCAGTGTTTATCCCCGGCATAGTTAACATTCGTTTGTGTTTATTTCGTGACTTTCCAATACCTTGGTTTTCAACACTCGTACGTATCGTGACAAGTGCAGCATTTTTGTTCGTTCCCCAGCGAGTCATCCCTCTTCTGTTGGTCGCAAATTTCTGGAGTTCTTTCAGTATTCAATCCTCGTGTATCCTGGAATGTCTGAGAGCCGTTGCTATCATACACTCAGGACCAAGTTGATTGAATAGGGGCAGCTGTTGCACCCCAAAATTTGCCCTCCTTACTTTAGTACTAACTGGCTTATGTTTCATTTCATTTTTTGCATTATCATGTATGCATATCATTAGCATGGGATCAAGATTCTCTGTTCAAGCATCGTCAGGTTGCAACAGACGTTTATTTCGTCACTCGACATAGGCGCAAAGCACATCTCCGGGTTACGTAATCAACGGGTCAGCAAAGCTCTTATCAAAGATAATTTTTCATATCAAGAATCTCAGAGAAAGTCGAAGTTTTCAGCCGATTCAGAACAGTTTGAGCAGAAAATCAGCTTGCTGTGCAAATTTGCAAAATTCATAACTCTTGCTCTGGAACTCGTTTTGGTTGGATATTCAACAGTTAGAACCGTCTTGGTATTCTCTACAACTTTTATGTTCGGCTCAGAAGTCAATTCATCAAGGAAACTGGTAGAAATTATTTGTTTCTGGAATTTCGGTTTCGCTGGATAATTGCGTCAGTGGCATTCAAAAGGGCTTAGCTTCTGATTGGATCATCATTTTTGAGCGATTCTTATGCCAATAGTTCCGTCTGGATATCCTCTCCAACTTTCGTGTTTTGGCCAAAAGCTAATTCTTTGAGGAAGATCTCCGAATACACGAATTCTTTGAGTCGATACAGCAGAAGAACAACTGAAAATAATGCTGAACCGGTGTATTTCGGACGCTAAAAAATTCATAACTCTCATCTCGTTTATCGGATTGATGTCGTTCCAGTGCCTAAAATTCCGTTTAGATGTTATCTTCGTGCCGTGAATTCAGTTTGGGTCAGGTCCGAGCGGAAGCACCCCGAAAATGTGAATTACCAGTGGGGTTCTTTGATGCAGTGCACTGTCTGTCAAATTTTGCAAAATTCATAACTCGGTCAATTGTCATCGGATTGCGTCCGTTCTCGAAGCGTTGGTTCACAAATTTTATCATCTACAAGTTCCAAGACAAGCTCGAGTTCGAACGATGCTCCGAAGATCATCGTTTTGGTTTATTTCGCAAAACGGAAGTGCTGAACCGAAGAAAAAGGCTGAAAGTTGTTTCACGGGAAAATTCATATCTCACTCGTTTTTTGTCCGATCGCGCTCATCTTTTGACACGAGGTCACTGACTCATATATCTACAACTTTTCGAACAAAGTCGAGTCGAGATTATGCTCCGAAGAGGTTGACCTCGTCACATTTTCGAGTAGCGGACACCAAATAAGCTGAAAAAAACGACTTATTCAGTGACGTCTTGCAGCTTAAACACATCGATCGCACTCGATTTTGATCGTATGATGTCCGTTCTTTTTGCGTTACGACCGTGATTCAGAGGCGGACGATGTTGTGGAAGGCTCAGAGTCGAAATTCCTTGCCGAAGACGGTGTTATTTTCACTTAAGCTAAAATTCTACCTTTTGTCCTTCATTTTAGACTCCACTATATATTCAAAACTCTCTCTCATTTTTCCATAACTTCACTCATTCTCAAAAAACCAAAAACCCTAATATTTCTCTCCTTCGAATCTCATCATCCACAAGAGTTTTTCACAAACTACTTTCACAATCTGAATCCTTGGGTTCCATAGAGCACGAATCAACCACCGTTTGAAGCTAACAACAAGGGTACGGATTGCGTGACCTCAGGTTAGTGCATTTTTCAGGATCTTAGAACTCAATTTTTTGGAGTGTATAATGATATATGATATCCACTGATAATTCTGGTATGTTTTATTTTGAGATTGGACGTGTATTATGTGCATATTGTGAGTTTGAAAGTTTGTGATCTAACCTTGTTTCGTTCGATTTGGCTTATGCATTGTTTGTTTGTGATTTTTAATTGCATATTATTAATCCTAGTGAAATTCTGGCCAAGAAGGTATATTCGTTTGCGTGTTCTGGTGACTTTTTGGTTGCAGGTGGTCGAAAGGGATGACCGGAACCCTAGCTCCGGCGGCTGGTAAGGTTTCCGGTGAGGTTAGGGTTTGGGCAAAGAAGATGAAATCCTGGTCGTCCGTTGGCCAGATCCAACGGTCATCAGCTAGACACGTTTATTTATTTTTTATTATTATTATTTTTTTCCATATTTTTATTTTTATTTAATCATTACATTTCATTTTAATTTTTTTAAAAATAGTTAATTGCATTTAAAATTCCCATAAAATCCATACATCATATTTATCATTTTAGTAACTTTTTTACAAAATTTATTTTTTATTTTTATCATTTAAACTAATTATTCATTCAATTTCTTTTTGCATTATCCATACCATGCATGCTTAAATTTCTTTATTTTATCTCTCTGCAATCATAAAACATTTTTCACCCGTTCTTTTCGCATTTGTTCACTAACATTCTAAAATACATTAAAATATTTTTTTTATCATTTTTAAAATCATTTCATATTGCATCTAGGTCCTTCTCTTTGGCACATTGAATCCTATCCCTTACTTGAGTTTTGTATGATTAGTTGAATGGCTAACATTTTGGATTTTTGCAGGGACTTTTTATATGTTGTTTGCCTCTGGTTGAGGAACCTTAATGATTAATTTGGGAATTTTAGGAACCATTTTTCTAATTATCGGAGTTATTTTCACTTGAGATTTTCTTGCAGGCGCATCTTTGACCTTATATGATTATCTGTTTGAAAAGGCACTTGTGCCATTTGCTTTTGGGGCTGTTCTTTGTTTCTAAGTTCATGATTGAATGGTTCTCATTATTGTTTGCCACTACTTGATTTCCATTCACCTCGTTTCTCTTATTTATATCTGTTTTGTACTAATCTTTTATGCAGGGACTAAGGTAAGTTCTTTAAGGGTATGGATAACTATCCATGGTCACCCTTACCTTTTTCTCTCTCATCTTCTTCCTTAGGGTTTAGGTTGCCTTCAAACCTCACTAACCGTAGGTCACCCATGCATGATAACTTTAGGATTCATAGTCCCCTTTAGAGTTACCCTTGTGTCTTCTCTCTTCTCATCTCAAATTTCTTTAAAACACTTAATAAGAATAAGGTGTATTGCGCACGAGCCTTAAGCGTGGGGAATGAGAAATGAGGGGCTTTCTCTCATCTTTCTAGAGTGCTTAGCGAGCGTCCTGTCTTGGGACGATGCGTTAAGTATTCGCCCTTGTGCCCTAGACTTTGGTGCAATGCAGCTTAGGAACTAACTTAAGCCACTTCTGTCCTAAAAAACACCAACCAACCTCAAACCTTTTGTCCTTCGGGACCTTCAACTTAAAGGCTATTTTCAAAAAGGGCATGTTACCTTCCGTCTGAGTCGCAAACAGGCATCGACCCTAACTGCCGGACGCGAACTTAACGTCGCTCATAAAAAACACAAAAAGAACTTGGTCCGAACTACGTTGACTCTGAATTCCCCATTGCACAAAGGGGGTACGTAGGCCTAGGACGTCGACGTCCTACCGAGTCGGTCTTTGTCTTCCCCTCTCCGTGTTAGCACAGCCCTAGATGATAGTATAACTCACCCTTAGAATAGATAACAAGCGTGGATCCCATCGAGTACGATGGACGCGTGGGGTGCTAGCACCTTCCCCTCGCGTAACCGACTCCCGAACCCAGGTTATGGTTGCGATGACCATTCCTTTCCCTCTTCCTAAGGTTTATGCGGTGTTCCCTTTCCCCCTCTTGGGATAAATTTACACTGCTGGCGACTCTGTTTTTCCGCGCCACTCTCGCGTTTGTACCTGGATGAAAATCCCTGGAGCGACAGGGACTGACAGTTAATTATCAAAAAAGCAATTTAATAGGTGTGAACATTTGCAATTGTTGGCTCAAGGATGCTGCCAGAGTCCTAAAATGCAAGGTGGGAGAGGTTCTGTTCGTGTATCTAGGAATCCCGATTGGAGCAAATCCCAGATTATTGAAGACGTGGAAACTGGTTGTGGAGTTAGTGAAAGCCAGATTAAACGATTGGAAATACAAGAACCTATCAATTGGTGGTAAAGTAGTTGTTTTAAAAGTTGTCTTGTCGGCAATTCCGGTCTATTTCTTTTATTTCTTCAAAGCCCCTTCAGGTATCATTTCTAAAATTGAATCCATTTTCATAAACTTTTTTTGGGGAGGGACCGAAAACGAAAGGAAAGTCTATTAGATCAAATGAGAATCAATATGCTCACCTTTAGAAGCAGGAGGCCTAGGAATAAAGAATTTAGGTGTTTTCAATAAGTCTCTAATAGGAAAATGGGCTTGGAAAATATCCAAGGAAAATTATGGTCTTTGGTTTAAGGCTTTAAGGGAAAGGTATGGCAGTAGTGAGGGTCTTTCTAGAACAGCTGATAAGAACAGTTCAGCGTGGTGGCAAGATATATGTAAAGTAGAGATAGGTGAAACGGTAAACATAGGGGAATATTCTGTTAGGGAGTCAAACAAATCATTGATGACTTTAGATAGGCAGGAAACTATTGCGGACTGGAAAGCAGTGTGGCAGAAGTTGGTTCCCCTCAAGGTGTCATGCCTAATATGGAGGCTCTTCCATAACAGGCTCCCAACTAAAAACAATTTAGTCAGAAGGGGTATTCTGGAACAAGAGAACAAATTCTATGTGAGCGGCTGTGGTGAGGAAGAATCGGCTAATCATCTTTTCTTTGAGTGTCCCAATTTTGCAGGTACTTGGACAAGGCTCATCAAATGGATTGGCGTATCTACTGCTCTTCCTAGAGATAGTTGGGAACACCTGAAGTAGTTCGAAAATATTCTAGGAGGTGGCAGAAAGCTAACTAACAAGATTAAGGTGGTTTGGTTCGCGTGCATATGGAGCATATGGAAGGCAAGAAACAATATGATCTTCAAGAATAAAATTGAATCCCCGGATCAGATTTTTGAGAACGTCAAAAGGTTCACATGGAATTGGCTGAGAGACAAACACAAGTTTCAAAGTTATAACTTGATGCAATGGCATTTAAATCCTAGGATTTTACTCAAGTAACAGTATGCAAAGAGGTCAAGGATCAGGTCTCTTGAGGTTGTTGTTGGCGGTTTGATCTAATCGTGTAATAGTAGAAGGTGTATAGCTGATAGTATGGACTGTTTTATTTGCTTGTTATTTGGGTGCAGTTTTGTCTTTCAGAAGCTTGCTTTCATTGGTGGAATGTTCTTTCGGCGTGTGCTTTTATCAAGCAGAGTAGAATTTCGGTTGTGGTGCAGTCGTCTTTATTTTGGCTGGGGGTTGGAGGATATTGTGAGGATGGGCTATGATGTTTTCTGTTGGAAAGTTTCAAAAGCTGCTGCAAAGCCCAGTCCGCATCAGTAGGTGGATTATACCTATTCGTTGTTTGTTCCCTGCATAATTGTTTTAGCAGGTTTTGTTTTGGGATTGGTGTCTGAGTTATCTGGTCTAGGGGATTTTTGCAGTCAAGTATTGAGTTGGTTTTATCAATGCTTCGGTCTTGGCAGGTTTTTTTTCAGTTGTGGTGATGGTTGTTTAGGTGATACATAGGTTTGTATCAATTGATCCTTTCATGCTACAGTCTGTTGTTTTGCAGCTAAACGTGTTGTATTCATTTGGCATATCTTATGCCACTTAATAAAATTCTTTTGCTTCTCAAAAAAAAAAAAACTATGTAGCGCCACACCATGTTTTCTGGCTAATGACATGTATCTCTTCCATTTTGTTTCATATATAAGTTAATAAATCAGCAAGTGACCTTCCTTTTCATAATACTACAGCATATGAAGACAAATCATAAAGCGTGATTTTCTTTTAATTCCAAATCCTTATCCTGTAGTCTAGCGCAGTAAATAGAACAAGAGCCAAAGTATTTCTTTTCTAATCCCCTCGCCACTGTGGTGATACAAGCTCTTAGGAAATGAACGTGACTTTTGTCACATGCTGTAGCATAATATTAATAGGCAATGAAAGTAGTATATATATATATAGTAAGTATAGGATTTGTATTAGAAAACTTATTAAATAATTAATTGAATTTTGAATACTGAATGTTATATAATAAATATATTGTACTAAATTCTTAATAATTAATTAGAATGAGAATTAGTTATTTAAATTTAGTTATTTTAAATAAATATTGGTTATTTATTAAATATGAATTATTTATTTCAAGATTGATTGTTTATTTAAATATTGATTATTATTTATTGAATAGTGAGATTTTATTGAATATGAGATTCAATTATTGGTGATGGATTATTTATTCTATATTTAATCGGTAATTTGTGATTGTGAGTTGTGATTGAATCGAGTCGATCTTTATGTATTAATTGTTGATTGTGGTGATGATGTTTAAAGTATGAATATCTTGATTATGAAAATGTGTTTGTGTATGCAATTGTGTGGTAATTCAAATGTGGTGAATTATTGGAGATATGCTTGATTAAGATTAGAGAACGGTCTTAATTGCATATGATGGTTGATTGCATACACATCATTTATGTCAAGAGGCAATGCTTGCTAGTTCTGTGGGAGCTAGTGACTTGCCCCAAACCTAGAGTTGAGTTTGAAAGCTTAGAGAACGGGCTTTGTGTGTTATTGATCTAGAAAACGGACATGGTTTAATGTAAAAACCGAAAAATAATAACAAGTGTTGGTACCACATGGCATGAGTTGCATTGAGTTGTGCATCGAGTCTCATTGCATATATGTTTGTTATATGGAAGTATGTGTATGTATGTGGCTTGTTGGATTGGTGAAATTGTGAATCGTATGGCTACTTGAATTATACCTTGTTGAGGACACCTTGAATTGTGAGAATGATTATAATTATGTTTGTATGCCTTTTAATTAATTATTATCTTATGATTTAAATATTGATGTGAATTCTCACCCTTCTGTTGGAATGATGTTTTGTACGACATCGCTCAAGTGCCGAGGAGTAAAGTTGCTCGTAGCGCTGTAACACCCCCAATCTATACCCCTAAGCAATTAAAGCGATAAATAAAATTCAAAATTTCATCAGAGTATATTTAAAACATGCACGACATAGACCGAGGGGGTCACATCAACGTGAAACAAACATATAACACCTGCTCATAAGGATATGCAATAATTCATGTAGTAAAACACCCACAATTCAGAAACAGAATGAAAGCGGAAAATCTGTAACTGAATCTCATATGTATATATCATAAAAGTGTATGTGTCATATACAACCACACATGTACAATCCAAAAGATACATATACATAATACAAAATAATCACACTCGATCACCCCGACTACCCGGTGCTACATATCAGAGCCGACTGACAAAAGAATGAAGACCTAAGCTTCACAAAAAGACCTCCAGCAACTCTAATCTGCAATGCCTCATAGAGCATTATAAAACAGCAGAATGGGTGAGAAACACAATCATAATACAGTTGCATATAATTATATATTAACACAGAAATGCACAAGTAAAATATTCTCACCACCAATGCACCACAATCAAATACAACACCACACAGTACAATTCTCAGGTATCCAATACCAATGCACATCAGTCATACACAATACACTCATCATCAATACAATTATACATATTCCATCTCATCAATCACATTCACAATTCCATGCACAATTAATCCATGATTTATGCAAATGCACAGAGACCGACACAACAAATCTATGCAATGCATATGCGGTACCGACTTCTAACATTTCTCATCACTAGTTTACTCAGGAACTCTGCTGGAACCATCGCTCGTTACTTAGTGTAACTCCCCGTCGGGCATACGATGTTTCCCGTCGCTCACACCCCACACGGGCACACGACGTTTATGGATCGCTCACACCCACACGGGCACACGACCCGATCGCTCACACCCCACATGGGCACACGATCGTCTATAATCATCGCTTTCGGTCCTCTTATGTTTAAGGCGCACGATCCAATCAGATCTCTTTCAGTCCTCTTATTTTTAAGGCGCACGATGTTATAGCGGATTCCCTCTGGAATCAATCCGTCACTCAGGACGTGACAAGAATGCATATCATGATGTTTGGCATACAATGACTCATGACATTCTAATGCAGACATATACGCAACCATAATCATGCATAAATCATCAAATACAACACATTGCATTTTCTTGCCCTAAGGCCACCAATCATCATCACAATATGTATTTCATGCAATTTCATCATACAACAGTACACAGGTCATACAATATCCACACCAACAGCATATTGCATATACACATCAAGTTCACCCAATTAAAACGACAAAAGTCGACAAAACAACACATTTTCTAATTCCCGACCTAATTTAATCGGCCAACAATCCCGAAATCACTTTTTCAAGAAAGAACATTTCATAAGCTTTCCAACGATATAAAGAACGTTCAAAACGGATAATCAGATTAAAAGTTATGGAATTAAAAAGAAAATAAAAATGTGAAAAACCCTAAAAACCGCCCGGCGAAACCTATAAACCGCCCGACACTTGGCCTTCGCCGCTACTTCGCCCGGCGAAGCAGAGGCGTCACCAATTCTCCCCAAATAACTCAATAGAGTTAGAATCATGTCAAGGCTGCGCCTCTCAAAACCGCCCGGCAAAATAACGAACCGCCCGGCGAAATCCGAAAACCGCCCAGCACTTTACACCAGATGCAGAAAAATTCTGATGCGCTTTTCAAAACCCAAAATCCATTTTTCTCCACTCAAAACACTTCCAACAGCAAAACAATTATTAGCAAAGGTTCCTAAACATAGTGAGATCATACAAAACAATATATATCGATTTTCGTCCGTGAAAACATCGATTTCTACTCGTTTACGCGTTTTCGACCTATAACCGAAAAACTATGGAAAAAGGCAAGACAACATGCACACACACATACATAATCATACACAATGATAAGATAATTGAGTTTCGCACCCTTACCCGATTAAATCGTGTTTAGAAAAGTTGGTTGATAGATTTCCTTGATTTCCAAGATTTCTCTCTTTTTCTCCTTTTTCCTCTTCTCTTTCTCTTCTCCTATTTTCTTCTCTTCTTACTATTTTTCTCTCTTTCTATTCCTATTCATACTAACTTAGGAAAAATAAATGAAAAGACCAAAATACCTCCACACTCAAATATCTCGCAAACGTTCCCAAAACGCGACAAAATATAATCACGACTAAAAATAACATATTTTCAGATAAAAGTTAGAAATAAAATAATATAATAATAAAATAATCAAAACGACTCGATTAAATTAAACGGACAAAACTGACAAAACTGATTGGGGAGTTACACAAGGTAGCCGCTGGAGTAGCTGTTTAGTGTCTTTATTTATGTTGGGTCGAGTCATGCTCTGATTATGTAACACTGTGGTCGTTTGGTTTATGTTTTAGAGATACATTATGTACTCTACTTTATGCTTTTATTATTTTATTTGACTTGTATGAAGTTTGGCTCCCATGCCTAAGTATTGATCATGAATGTGATGAGCATGGAACTTTCTTTATGACAATTATGATTAATTTGAATCCGCTGCTACATGCTAAGTGAAGTATTTGAAAAGCATGAAATTATTTAAGTGTTAATGAGCATGACAGGTGTTGTATGATGTTTTATAAGTATGTGTGACACCCTTTTGTGAAAGGCATGATTATTTACTCTGATTTATTTATATATTTTCGCGGGGATTAGAAGGGTGTTACATTAGTGGTATCAGAGCATGGTCGGTCAGTTGACCAAGTTGTTAGTGTGTTTATTTTCTTTTGTACTCGATATGTGTGTGCAACACTATCGGTATTGTTTGTTCTAACGAGGATTTGTTGTTGGAATTTAGAACTATGGTTGCAGGTAGGAATGATGACGCGATTACTGCAGCTTTGGAGATGTTGGCTGAAGCAATTGGGCAGAATCAACAAGGCCACGTGAATGTTCGGAACAACGCTGATGATGAGTTCCGTGCTTTGGGAAAGTTTCAGAAGAACAATCCGCCAACGTTCAAGGGAACGTATGATCCTGACCAAGCACAAGAATGGCTGGAAGCGATTGAGAAGATCTTTCGAGTCATGAACTGTTCAGATGTGTAGAAGGTGCAGTTTGGCACCCACATGCTTGTGAAGGAAGCTGCGTACTGGTGGAATAACACTCGTCAGAGGTTTGAAGAAGATGAGATTGAGATTACTTGGGATCTTTTCAAGGATGCAGTTCTGGAGAAGTATTTTCCAGAAGATGTTCGTGGGAAGAAAAAAATTGAGTTTCTTGAGTTAAAGCAAGGTAACTCAACTGTAGCTGAGTATGCAGCAAGATTTGAAGAGTTGATTAAGTTTTGTCCTCACTACAACACCTCTAGTGATGAAAGATCCAAGTGTCTTAAGTATGTGAATGGTTTGAGGCCTGAAATCAAGCAAGCCATTGGTTATCAGGAGATTAGGCGATTCTCCGAGTTGGTGAACAAGAGCAGGATCTATGATAAAGATAGTAGAGCATGATCTGCACACTACAAGAGTTTGAATGATAAGAAAGGAAAAGATCAATTTAGAGGGAAGTCATATGTGACTCCTACTGGTAAGGGGAAACAAAAAGCTGGTGGTGGCAAGAAGCCGAGTGGGGGAGGAGCTTCCACTCCGGTGAAGTGTTTTCAGTGAGGTGCTGAAGGACATCGTGCTCCTGAGTGCACAAGTGTTGAGCGGAAATGTTTCAAGTGTGGCAAGCCAGGCCACAAAGCTGTGAAGTGCACAAGCGATGTGTCATACCCCAAATTTTGACCACTAAGATTTCCCATTATTGTGCAAATCATCATCACAATATGGATGTACATTTATGCCTCATCAATCTCCTCAAGGAATTGTTGAGCATTCACCACAATCAAAATTAGGGTTTCAAGCCTTCTCTGAGTGCTTAGACAAAGGATCAATCAAGGAATGACATGATTTTCAACTTTTCTAACCTCTCAAACATCCACAATGGATCAATAGGACTCCCACTTCAAGGATTAAGCACAACGTTGCTCCCTTCTAGGTGGATCAAGCTTCAAGATCGACAGTGTCACCAAATTAGGGTTTTGGTCGACCAGGGCCTCCAGATGGAAATTTTCATCTGGGCATGAGCCAATGATTCAAAACATATCCTAATATACTCCATGGAACGTCATGGACCCAATCATCAAGTCAAGTTGACCTCAAGGGATGCATACATAAAAAATCAGGAATTAGGGTTTCTTGACCTAATTCACCCCTAAGTTGACTTTTGGGACAAATCATGAACTAAGACCTCAAGACATGATTTGAGGGTCTCTAATATACCATATTGATCCATTTGGAACAATGGATTGATCCAAGAAGCTTGAGCAACAAGTTTCAATTTCATCTGAACCACAGTTAGGGTTTTGCGAGAAAATTCAACTGTAGCTTTGACTTTTTACCAGGACATGCTCCCAAACCCTAGGATATGATTCAATATACACTATAACACCCATGGAACATGTCCATCAAGTTTGATTTAGGTCAAGGACATGATTTCCCAAAGGATCGCACAGTTTGGAATTCATAAGACAAAAAGTCAACTGTGCACAAAAGTCAACTTTCACTTTTTGAGATTTTTCACAAAAATGGATTTTTAACCCTAAAATGATGTTAATTTATGATTTGAATCATCATTCATCAAGAAAAATCAAAGAAAGTGGGATAACTTGTAAAAGGGGTAACCATAAAAACTTACAAAATTTTCTAAGTTATGAAATAAAGTGACAAAGGTACCAACTTTGGAGGATCATAACTCCTAAACCACAAAGCCATTTTTCCCCATCCAAAGCTTGATTTGTAGTTCTCATTTCCCTCTACAAAAGCTTCATACTGATCTTTGTCCAAATTCCTCATGGATTTTGAGTTATGGAGTGATCAAAATCTAGAAAAGTCACTTTGTTCCAACACTTAGTGAAAATTTCACTAAGCCAGAATCTGCCTTACTTTTTTCCAAATGTAGGGGGATTTTTCACTTGGATCCAAAAGGTATGAAAACCAAATGTGATCAGACAGTTGTTGTATCATATAAGGGCTTTCCAAAATGGCCAAGAACATCACCAAATTCAATTTGAGCTTTGAGATATGGTAGTGGCAAGATGCCTTGCTGAAATTTGCCAAGGCAAGGCAGATTTTTGCACTTTTGGTCGATTTGCCAAAATCAGCCAATTCCAAGCCTTGTCATCACTTTGGACACATCTGAGGATTGAATCTAAAGGGGACAATCACTGAGCCAAGCCTCCAAAGTCCTTGGAACAAGAAATAGCATGCCAAACCTAGAATTGCCTAAAATAGGGACAAGACTCCAATTTTGGATTGGAGCATTCAATGGAAGCACCAAGGTGGCATGGACTGAGCTATTAACAACTGAATTCAGTCAAGACTTATCTAAGACCAAGGGGACCAGCAGCCTGTGCCCTAACCTCTAGTCAATGGCTAGAGGAGACTTGGATTTTCATTTGCCAACATTGGCTAACCCTACTTAGCAGTTGCCATTCACTATTCCTTGCAAAACAAACTTGTTTTACTATAAATAGAGCTCAATTGTGACCAGTTTAAGTACACCAAAGGCCTACAACACTTGACTTTCTCAAAATCCACTTCGCACTTTCAAAAATGCCTTTCTTAGCAAGTCACTATCGAGTTTTTCAGTAGAGAGCAATTCCACTCAAACTAATCACACACACACACCTCACATACATCATATGTGAGCTGATCAAACACTTAAACAACATCTGGAACACTGATGTCTCATAATCACCAGTCAATTGCTCAAGGTTTTAACCAAGTTGTAGTTGAGATGCCATGAAGTGATCTAGCCAATTTCCATCAAGTCCAAGCATTCAAACACACTCCATAGGGTGTAGGGAAGCTGTTCAAATCAACACAACTCATCTGTAACACCTCCAACTTAGAAATCACTTTGAACTTGCTGCCACGACCTAGAGGTAAGCCTAAACTTGGCCATCTCTCAATCTATGCATATTTCCTCGCACAATACTTTTGCCAAATGTTCATAACCATGCATGGAATGTTTCCCCTCAATTAATTGCTTTGTTTGAATCGTGTATCAAAATTCTCAGCCTTCATGCAGAAATTAGGGTTCTTGAGGTTTTGTCTTGATTTTTTATTCCATGTTTAATATAAATGAAATTAAATACCATAGACATGATCGTGAGGTTGAGACGAGCAGATTGATATGTGGATTGCATGATATAATCAAGTATTCAGTGAGATTGGAGAGATAATGCAAATCTGGGCAAAACCCAGAACACGCGCGTGTTCTTGGCGCCCTTTTTGAAAATTCAAATATTTGAATTTTGTGATTTTATTTAATGGATTCAAAAATTAATTTCTCTCTGAGTTTTAATGATTTTGAGTTGATTCTTTTTTTAATAATTCACAAAAATGTTAAAATATTTTATTTTCCCAAAAAATCCCAAAAATATTATTTATTTCATATAATTGATATTTTTGCAAAGAATTAATGTTTTAATTGTTTTTGACATTTAAAATATTTTTTCCTTATTGATTTTGAAAATTTTAATGATTTCTAATCATTTTGTAGGGCAAAACTTGATTTATGAAGCATTAATCCAAGACCACAATTTGTTTTCCACATGTTAAACAATTTTGATCATTTTAATTGAATATTTTATTTAATTAAAACACATTTTGAAAACAAATTAGGGTTTTTGATTAATTCAACCCTCATAAATCATTTTCAAAACTTTGGGCCTCTAATAGAGTGTAAGACCCAACCCTTTTTTGTAAAATAACCTATTTTGGGCCTCACTTATTGTATAAGTCCCTCCGGGTATTTTCAAAAACCTCGACGCAATCGTCGTTTTGTACGCAAATAACCTTTAGGCCTACCCTCGAGTAGTAAGACCCATTCCCTTTTTTTTACACTTTGGGCCTCTTGAGAGAGTGTAAGACCCAAACCCCCTTGTACAAACAACTTTGGGCCTCACTCATTGTATAAGTCCCTATGTACAAGTAAACGGCGCGATCGTCGCCTTTTAAAAAAATCAATTGGGCCTCTCCTTGAGCTGTAAGCTCCATCACTCATTCAAAATTTTTTGGGACTCTAATAGAGCGTAAGACCCAATCCCCTTTTAACCAAAACAACTTTGGGCCTCAGATATTATATAAGCCCCTTTGCGTTAAAAGAAAATCTCGGCGCGATCGCCATTTTAATCGAAAAATCATCTGGGCCTACCCTCGTGTTATAAGCCCCACTCTTTTTCTTTAAACCTTTTGGGCCTCTTGAGAGAGTGTAAGACCCATCCCTTTGTACAACAAACAATTTTTGGGCCTCAGTCACTCGTATAAGTCCCTCTGTACAAATTCAACAGTGCGATCACTGATAAATCATTTGGGCCTCTCCTTGAGCTATAAGCCCCAAATCTTTCTTTTTCAAAGCACTTTCTCCTTTGATTTTGAAATATACTGTTGTTTTCAATCTTTCTTTGTTGAACAACTAACCAAACAGCATTGAAGCTCTACAACCGAGTAAGTGTTTACCCGCTTTCATTTACTGCTTTCATATGTATATAACTGTACTGTGGGGCTGTTTTGCTGTAAGTCTTATTTCATAAACTCATATCGACTGTGAATAATAGTATAGATATTTAGAGTTTCCCCGGCAACTACGTCTAGTATTAAGCCCGTTGATCACTCTTAGAAATAGTCAAAACTAGATCCCCATAGGATTACCAGACACAATCTTCCCTCCTCTTGGGGTTAAACAATATGGAGATGTGAAAGGCAGATTCTTTTTGAACCCTTTCTCAGACTGTCACCTTTAGAAATCGTCAAAGAAACTCTACTCCCCAGAGATGATCTTTTCTCCGTGAATGGCATCTCTTGAGTTTCTTCCAAATTCTCGAACTTTCCTGGCTTGATCTATTCTTTGTGAATAGCCTGTCTTGAACTTCTCGGGGTTTGGGGACCCACAGGCTTCTTAAAAGCAACCTAAGAAACTCTATTCCACAGGCTTCCTAAAAGCATCCTCGCCTCCTCTTGGGCGTTGTACAAGGACTCGTCAGCTTTTTAGAAGTATTCACAGCCTCCTCTTAGGCTTCGTATAAATGATTTCTTCCTCCGGGAATGATAGCCTCCTCTTGGGCTTAGTACAAATTGTCCCTTGGCTTCTTAAAAGTTTCCAGCCTCCTCTTAGGCTTCGTACAAATTGTCCCGACGACCTCCTAGAGGTATAGGAACAGAAATTAGTCATCTTAATAGAACATTCTTTCCAAGAGTCTACTACTGTTTCTCAAAGCATAGTACAAAAGATGAAACTCTAGACTTGGACAGTCTAATTTCCTTGAGTCTCAAAGACATTTTCAAGCACCCTTCAAGAATAGGAAGGAGCCCCGTAGACTCGGACAGTCTCAATACCCTTTGGATTTCCCATTTCCTCAAAGAAAAGGAAATATCCCTGATCCTCGAATCAAAATCCCTGAGTACAGCGTTACTCATATAAGAACTGATTTTCTCTTTGAACCCATATACTGGTCACTCAACTGAAACAGTACCCTCTTTCGCCTCCATCTCGGGCTTTGTATGAGATACAAAAAGACTCTCTTGTTGAGTCAAATGCCTTTTAGCCTCCGTCTTGGGCTTCGTACAAGACACAAATCACTCCCTTGTTGAGTATAAAACAACCCTTTTAGCCTCTATCTCGGGCTTCGTACGAGACATAAAAACTCCCTCTTGTTGGGCCAATAGCCTCCTCTTAGGCTTTATATAAGAAAACCACTGGTTGATCCAATCAACCTTTTAGCATCAAAGTTGTGCCTCGTTCACAGTACACAAACATCAACAACTCCTTCCCCTTCATCTAATCGCTGTAAGCGGCAAGCCTCTGGATCATCTACATCCATGCCACTGTCCCTCCTTTAGCATGAGAAATTCCTAAGGAAAGATAGCATTGCTCTACACTGAGTTAAAGTCTTCTCATTCAGGTTGGAAATCCCCTATAATGGACATTATGGCATTGCCGGATTCACACATCCCGGTTAAAGTAATTCTCCTTTATAAACAGTTGTGACAGACAAACCCCTCTTTAGAGATGACAAATTCTCTCTAAAGTCAAACTCTTTAAGCTTCATATCTTGGGCTTCGAACAAAATACAAATAGACCCTTCAGCTTCACATCTTGGGCTTTGAACAAGATACAAACCACCTTTAGCTTCACGTCTTGGGCTTTGAACAAGACACCAAAACACCATTTCCTCCCATAGAATAGGAGGAACTACAATCGCTCTGATTTCCCTGTTTTGGAAAAACGGGAATACGTAGGCATAAGATTGAAAGAAAAATCTTAGCGAGCACACTAAACAAAAACCCAAAATCCCGTATATCAGTCAAAACATCCTAGTCTGTATTCCCCGATAAAAGTGTAATTCCCTGAAAATAACCTAAGAGAGGCCCCCCACATTGATAGCATCCGTAACCTAACAGACCGCTGTTTAAACTCAGTATGCAAGCAGGGTTAATTGGAGACATCTATTTCCCTTCCTTAGTCAGCTCACAATAGGATAAAAAATGAATCGACCTGTAGTAACCCCCAAGGAGCAACAGTGCTTAAGAAACACGTCCAGTTTCGCTCGCTACACGGTGCGAATGTGGCTTGCTACAACTATGGTGAGCAAGGGCACATTAGTACCAAGTGTGACAAACCAACGAAGGCTCAAGCAAAAGGGAAAGTGTTTGCTCTATCACGATCTGAGACTACTAGTGAAGATCCATTTATCCGAGGTACGTGCTTTATTAATGGTATACCATTGGTTGCTATAATTGATACTGGAGCTACACATTCTTTTATTTCTTTGGATTGTGTTAAAAGATTGAATATTGAGTTGTCTGTTATGAGTGGTGGTATGGTTATTTATACTCCTGCTATGGGTTCAGTAACTACCCCATATATGTGTTTGAATTGTCCGTTGTATATTTTTGGTAAGGATTTTGGAGTTGATTTAGTGCGTCTTCACTTAGATCAACTTGATGTTATTCTTGGGATGAATAAGTTGGAATTCAACCATGTTTATATTAACTATTTTGATAAAACGGTTTTTTTTCTTGAACCTGAGAATGAAGGAGACTTGTTTATGTCTGCTAAGCAAGTGAATGAGTCAGTGCAAGATGGTGCCAAGGTGTTTATGTTGATGGCAAATTTGAGCATTGGTGAAAGTGGAGCAATTGATGCTTTACCAATTGTTCGTGACTTTCCGGAAGTTTTTCCTGAGGAGATAAGTGATTTACCGCCGGAACATGAGGTGGATTTTTTGATCGACTTAATTCCTGGAACTAGTCCGGTATCGATGGCTCCATATCGTATGTCCGCATCGGAATTGAAAGAATTGAAGAGTCAACTAGAAGATTTACTTGGGAAGAGGTTTATTTGTACGAGTGTGTCACCGTAGGGAGCACCAGTTTTGTTGGTTAAGAAGAAATAAGGTTCTATGAGACTTTGTGTGGATTATAGACAATTGAACAAGGTGACTATCAAGAACAAGTATCCACTTCCGAGGATTGATGATTTGATGGATCAGTTGGTTGGTGCAAGTGTGTTCAGTAAGATAGACTTGAGATCCAGATATCATCAGATTCGTGTGAAGACTGAAGATATTCAGAAGACTGCTTTTAGAACAATGTATGGACATTATGAGTATTCTGTGATGCCATTTGGTGTGACTAATGCACCAGGTGTATTTATGGAGTACATGAACAGGATTTTTCATCATTATTTGGACAAGTTTATGGTTGTGTTCATTGATGATATTTTGATATATTCGAAGAGTGAAGAAGATCATGCCGAGCATCTGAGGATTATGTAATCTGTGTTGAAAGTGAAGCAATTGTATGCTAAACTTTCTAAGTGCGAGTTTTGGTTAAAGGAAGTAAGTTTCCTTGGCCATGTGATTTCGAGCAGAGGTATTATAGTTGATCCGTCGAAGGTTGAAGCGAATCGCAAAGGGAGACTCTGAAATCACTTTTTAAGATTAGAAGTTTTCTTGGTTTGGCAGGTTATTATCAGAAATTCATTGAAGGATTTGCAAGTTATCTTTGTCGTTGACGCAACTGACTAGGAAAGGTCAAGCTTTTGTTTGGGATAAAAAGTGTGAAAAAAGTTTTCAAGAGCTTAAGAGAAGATTGATGACAGCTCCTGTTTTGATTTTACCGAATCTGTCAGAACCATTTGTTGTGTATTGTGATGCTTCTTTGATGGGTTTGGGAGGTGGGTTGATGCAGAATAGACAAGTTGTAGCTTATGCTTCGAGGCAACTTAAAGTGCATGAGAGGAATTATCCGACGCATGACTTAGAGTTGGCCGCTGTTGTGTTTGTGTTGAAACTTTGGAGACGTTATTTGTTTGGCACGAGATTTAAGGTGTATAGTGATCATAAGAGTTTGAAGTATCTCTTTGACCAGAAAGAATTGAATGCGAGGCAAAGGAGATGGTTAGAACTTTTGAAAGATTATGATTTTGGTTTGAATTACCATCCGGGTAAGGCAAACGTGGTAGCTGATGCATTGAGTAGGAAATCTTTGCATATTTCGATGATGATGGTAAAAAAAGTTGGAAATGATTGAACAATTTTGTGATTTGAGTTTGGTTTGTGAAGAGACTTCTTGTGGAGTTAAGCTTGGTATGTTGAATCTTACTAGTGGCATTCTTGATGAGATTCGAGAAGGTCAGAAATCTGACTTGAGTTTGGTTGATCAGTTGACTTTGATCAATCAAGGTCAAGGTGGTGATTTTCAGATTGATGAGAACGATATCATGAGATGTCGTGATAGAGTTTGTGTTTCGGATATTGTTGAGCTGAAGAAGAGTATTCTCTAGGAAGGGCATCGTAGTGGATTGAGTATTCATCTCGGTGCTACTAAGATGTATTAAGATTTGAGGAAAGTATTTTGGTGGCCTCGTATGAAGAAGGATATTGCCGAGTTTGTGTATTCTTGTTTGACCTGCCAGAAGTCGAAGTTTGAGCATCAGAAACCGTCAGGTTTGATGCAACCGTTATCTATTCCTGAGTGGAAATGGGATAGCATATCTATGGATTTTGTGTCTGGTTTACCTAGAACACCGAGTAACTGTGAAGCTATTTGGATTATTGTGGATAGATTGACGAAATCTGCTCACTTTATTCCAATGCGAATGGATTAACCATTAGAGAGATTATCAAAGCTGTACATTGAGAGGATTGTTAGTTTGCATGGTATTCCATCTAGCATTGTGTCAGATAGAGATCTGAGGTTTACTTCGAGATTTTGGGAGAGTTTGCAAGATGCCTTGGGTACGAAGTTAGTTTGAGTTCTTCTTATCATCCATAGACCGATGGTCAGACTGAGAGGACGATTAAGTCACTTGAGGATCTTTTGAGAGCTTATGTGTTGGAGAAAGGAGTAGCTTGGGATAGCTACTTGCCTTTGATTGAGTTCACCTACAACAACAACTTTCATTCGAGTATTGGGATGGCACCGTTTGAGGCACTAAATGGTGTGAGGGATATTCTTCTATCTACCTTGTATTAATGATGTCAACAAATATGTAAGAAATTAGATCGTAATTTGAGCGGTATCACTTCACGTGTCGGGCATATTGCGTCTAATCATTATCGTTCATGTGTCTAGATGCATAGGACCTTGTCTTTCCCATAAATAAATGTCCATTATCCTTTTAGTAGGGTCTAGTATGTGTTTCTGAACTTGGTCAGGTGAAAATGCTCAGAAAATTGAATTTCCTAAAGAAATACAGTTCATGCGCTGACCCTCCCAGTTCATGCGCTAACCTCCCAGTTCATGCGCTGACCTGGCAAATCCTGCGAGAAAACGCACAACTTAAATGACACAAAAACTTGTTCCTATGCGTCGACGCATGGGGTTGGTAGGTCGACGCATGCATTCCAAAATCTGTGTTTTTTCACTTAACTTTTTTTCTGTTATTTCTGTTATTATTTTGTGTGGGTCATTTTATTTTCCTATAAAATTGTTTTGGTAATCTCTTTATTAAAAAAAACTAGAAACGTGAAAAATATATGTCATTTCTCTCTTCATCTTCATCTTCTTCATTGAGTAAACAAACAATCACACATAATCATCTTTGTTTGTGTCGCCCATTGTTCGAAGTGATAACATTCAGAATTTAGGAAGTGTGTGTCGCTCCCGGGATTTTCATCCAAGTACAAACGCGAAAGTGGCACCGAACAGAGTCGCCAGCAATGTGTATTTATCCCAAGAGAGGGAAAGGAAACACCGCGTAAACCTGAGGGAAAGGAAAAAGCATGGTCTCGCGACCAAGAGAAATGGGTTCGGGAGTCGGTTACGCGAGAGGAAGGTATTAGCACCCCCACGCGTCCATCGTACCCGATGGGATCCACGCTTGCTGTTTCGATCAAAGGGTGTAAAGAAAGGATACTGGAAAAGGAACTAAAAGAAAGAAATGGAAAGAAAAAGAAACAAATGTAGGGAAAATAAAAGAAGTGCTCGCATGGGCCCTACCCCACTGCCTACGTATCTCATCGGGAACATGAGAATCAGAGCGACGTAGTTCCCCTCACTAGGGATGAATTGTTTGTGTTTTTTAGAGAACGGCTGACGTTCTAGCTCAGGTGTTGCAGGCTCGCTGGTCCGAGTGCGTTACCATCTTGCAAGAGAACGAGTAGAAGCGCGTTCGTGCGTTGAGAGTGAATGAGGTGAGAAAAGAATTCCCGAAGGAAAGACGTTATTGTTTGTTTTTGTCTTTTAAGAGTTTTTTATTTGTTTGTTTGCATATGATAGTGTATCTGAATCTTAGTTATTGGAATGTGTACTTTCTCACATTCCAAGATGGAATGGGTAAGAAAGCACATTAAGAGTGAAGAAGACCCCCACACTTAGTTCCAATTGTCAAGGTTCAAACACACTAGCATACTTGTGTTTATTAAGTGTTTTGTTGATTAAGAAATGAAGAAGTGTTTTTTATTATTTGCACCTTCAACAAGTATTGCATTTAAGTCCCTCATACAAGATCAAATGTTTAACACATTGACCCAAGATGGGCTATATGCTACACATTCTAAGATTACAAGAGAAGACCCCTTATAATCTTTTCTTTATATGAAAGGCCTAAATGCAATAAATGCCTACCTTTATTATATGTTTTGAATTTTCTTTGAGATGAGAAAAGAGACTCAAGGGAGGATAAAGGTAAAAATCTATATGGACTAAGACTCAATCCTAATTGAAGATTAAAGGGAGTGATCCTAAAGGTTTGTGAGGTTTCAACCTAAAATCTAAAGAAAGAATGAATTAAACAATTCACTTCCAAAGTAGAAGATGAATTGTAATTCAAAAGGGAAAGTAATGAATTATTGAAAGAAAGCACATAAGTGCTTAACAAAACATGGAATTGTAAAAGAGAAAGGATAGAAGTTGAATGTGGGTTCCTTATCCACACTCAATTGAAACTTACCAAAGCCCCTACATGGTTAGCACAATCACTTACAAGTAAAGTAAGAAGGTATAATGAACAAATCAAATTCAAACAAGTTGACAAACAAAGTGAAATGAGATTAAATGCTATACATGCTTCCAAGTCAGAATGTAACTCATATTTACACAACCTAATGTTATCCTAAATGAGCATACCAAATCATGCAAACAAAATCTCAATCCAACAAGAAGCAAAGAAGAAAAGGTGAAGTGATGTGAATGTGGTTCATACTTGTGAAACAAGTGACTTAAGGTGCAAGATAAACATCAAGCATGCAAAGATGAAACCCAAATGTCATGATCAGAAGTCAATTAACATGCTATACATCCTCAAACAAAACCACAACTCATGGCACAAGTGCCTTCATGATCAAGCAAACCAAACATGAGGCATACATTCACAAAATGAACAAGTTAAACTTCATGCTTCAAACAAATAGCAAACATGCTTCAAAAATTATGACTTTCACCAATCAAACACCTTAAACACATGCCATTAACATATCAAGTCCACAAGCAATGAATCAGAACCAAAGTCACTCAACAATTAGGTCAAAGTCTCATGGAAGTTTCATGCATTCATGCTCAAAGCAACACATCAAAAGTCATCCAAAAAAGACTTAAAAATCATCTCATAAATCTCAAACATACCTCAACATATTGTGACCACAATGCAAAAAGAAAGGCATCAAAATCATTTTTTATGATCAAGAAAAAAAATGCACAAAATTATATGTCACATTAAGTATGCATGCAAATGGAAATTCAAAAGAAATAATGGAACAGGGGCAAAATGGTCATAAAATCAGAAAATAAAATCATGAAAAATTTCCTAAATGTTTTAAGAATACACATGAATTTTTGTAGAATTTTCTTATATGTTTTGGTATTTTTAAAAATTAAAAAGCAAACGTGTGGAAAAATGGAAAAATAATATGAAATGTAAAAAGGAATGGGGGGTGTGAACATAGCAAATATGAGTTCAAATCAATTGGGCTTTTTAACAAAGGGGGTGGGGATAGCAATCTGATTAGGTCCATTTGTGCGCAGTCCATATCAATTATCATGCACCCTCAGTCAAACACAAGTCAAGCAGTTATCACCCTTGGATCAGGTCAAGTCAACAAGCAAGTCAAAGTAGTCCAAATCAACGCACGCACATGAGTGAGCACACTCCATACCATACACTACACCACACAGTGATTAAATGAATTCAGAAATGATGCACATGACATGCACATGCGTTTTAATGTGCTGGCAAGCTTTCCACCCTTGGATCAACAAAATCGCACGGCTGACATTCAAACTGCAAGAAACCCTAACATAAAGACCACCGGCCGGAGAGGGACCTCCGGTCACCTTCTCCGGCCACTCACCACCATCTGCAATCTTCAAACGTCACCAAAATGCACAAAATGTGTACCAATCGAAAGCTAAGCTTATGCACATCATGAATATGCTCATAAAAATCACAAAACACACACACATAGCAAGAACAGAGGAGATCAAATCATGCCCTAGGCTTTGAAACTATGCCTCTAAGAGGCCTATCAACTAGCCGGATTCAACATAGCTTCTAAGAAGCTCAAACCAATAGAAAACAAGTGAAATTTCAGAAAACGAAGGTTGGAGAAGAAACCTGAATTTGAAGTTCTTCAAAGTAACAGAAGACCAGAGATGATCCTCCTATGCTCTTGAGCTTGAGTGGAGCAAAATAAATGCCACTGAACTTGAGATCTTGAAGAAAACCACAACGAAAACTCAACTGAACTAAGCTGCCATTGATGAACTGAACTTCTTCTATCTTGTTCTTGATCAGAAGTGAAACCTTGATGAGGATGAAGATGAAATGTGAATGGAAGATGGTGAAAATCGTGTGAAATCAGAGAGAAAGTAGAGAGAATGTGAGAGAGAGTTTGAAGTGTTTTGAGAGAATGTGGTAGGTAATGAAGTTGTGAGGTGAGATTTGGTTTTATAGTGTGAGTTAACTAAGGTTAAACTGAGTGAGGTTAACTGAGTCACAATGGTTTGAGTGAGTCATCCCTAACTAACTGAGTCAAGTTAGTTAGGGAGAGCAATGATATGGTGCAGCTGGTTTATGAAGAACTATGGTGGAGATGAAAATGAAATTCCAATGGCACGGCTATGTAGCATAAACTTATTCAGCAAGCTTCATTCTTTCCCTTCTCATGCATAATGAAGCACGTGACATGGTGAATGTAAAAAATGTTTGGTTTAAAAGGGTAATGGATGGATGGCATGAATAATGCACGTGCAAGCTTGTAACAACAACATCAACAACATTGGCTTTGTTTCTGATTTTTATGGCAGCTGAGAACAATGGGGATATGGTGATTTGGTGATATTTTTCTCCCTACTCAATGGGTGGATTGATGAGTTTTTGGAGTCATTTGAAAGAGGGGATATCATGGAACAACATTGGTGTTGGACTTGAGTTGAAATGAGGTGTGCAAGAGGCTTGAAAATAGTTGTGAACATCAAAGTTTGGGGACTGTGTGGTAGGCGTGTGAAGCAGGTCATGGCATGGCAGTGGAATGCATGAAATTTCAGCCTAATCAACCTAACTTGAGACCAAAATTTCTCCCTCATAAATGGATCAAATGGAATTTTGTCCAGCATGAATGTTGAAGATGACACTACAAGGAACAACTTTGATGTTGAAAAGTTTTGCAAATGAAGCCTCTAACTATGAGAAAAATAGGTATACATTTGGCCCACCAACTGTTTGTAGAAATGACATGCGCGTGACCTGAAAATTCTTGGTCATGACCTAGTTTTGGCCTACTTTCTTCCAACTTTGATCCATCATATCTCCCTCAATATTTATCCAATTGAGATGTTCTACACATGGATTTGAAGCTTAAAGCAAGACCTTTTGTTGTGGCCTGGTGGAATTTTCATTTGGTGCTTCAATTTTAAATGGCCTTGGTTCCAATTCTGATGCAAAATGGCCAAAACTTGCTATTTTTAGTAACCCTACTTCATCCAAAAATGGCAACTTTCCAACTCTTGATTTTTTCATGATTCCTTTGGAATTTCTTGACCAAATTTTGTACATTGGACACATGTAACATGAATTTTATGAATTTGGCCTCAAAAAGTCAAGAGTTGACTTTTTCCTCTGATTATTTGACTTGGCCCCAAATTTCCTGATTTTTGATCTTTCTTCCAATTGAACCACCTCCAAAACCAATTGAGATGCAATTTTCCACATACATACACTTAGGGACATATGGAATACCATGACATCAAGTTTTGTCCAAAAAATCAAAGATAACCTGATTTTACTGTAAACCCTAATTTCAGCCCCTTCTGGTTAGGAGGAAAAAGTGCAGTCTTCAATTTCAAATTCCTCAGAGTATGTTGTGTATCCTCTTAAAGGATGATGAGAAATGCCACTTGAGAATGATTTTGAATCAATGAGCTATCTCTTTTGAGGGTTTTCCTTCAATTTTTGAATCTCTTGCATAGTGTAGGATGTAATGCTTCAATCTCCCATTGAATCTCACTTCCTTGAGGTTGTGGATGATCAATTGGGGTAGTATGAGACATGAGAGACCTCTTGGCTTGTCTAGAGCCAACTTGATTGACCTTTTTGTGCTTTGAATGATCCCTTGATTGTCCACCTTCCACCTGATCACATGCCCTGATGGTAAGAAGGATGCCATGCTTCATTTTTCTATGTTAAATGCAATGCAATGCTAATGAGATGGATATGATATGATAAATGATAATGCCATGCTATGATGCCAAAAGGGAAGAGCAAATTTTGGGGTATTACAGCTGCCCCTATTCAAGCGCTGTAGACCTGAATGCCTGAAAGCAATTGCTTTCGGACTTTCAAGGTATATAGTGATTGAATACCAAAAATAACCAAAAATTTGCTCTGGATGATGAAAAAGAAAAGGGATATAAACCCAATGAGACTGCTGGATTGAATCTTCGATGAAACGTCGGAGAGATCTGTCTTTTGAACGATGCCAGACGACTACTGGCTTGCCACGCTACTGGTGGACTTTAATAATGTCTTTTATGCAACTCCAGACGACTACTGGCCTGCCACACTGCTGGTGGACTTTGATAACGTCTTTTGAACGACGCCAGACGACTACTGGCTTGCCACACTGCTGGTGGACTTTAATAATGTCTTTTATGCAACTCCAGACGACTACTGGCCTGCCACGCTACTGGTGGACTTTAATAATGTCTTTTACGCAACTCCAGACGACTACTGGCTTGCCACGCTACTGGTGGACTTTAATAATGTCTTTTTGAACGACGCCAGACGACTACTGGCTTGCCACACTACTGGTGGACTTTAATAATGTCTTTTATGCAACTCCAGACGACTACTGGCCTGCCACGCTACTGGTGGACTTTAATAATGTCTTTTGAACGACGCCAGACGACTACTGGCCTGCCACACTACTGGTGGACTTTGCAGCTTCGTGCCACCCGAAGATGGACTTTTGCCAATCCACTGTTGGACTTTTAGAATATGCCACCCTTAGATGGACTTTTGCCAATCCGCTGTTGGACATTTGAGAATATGCCACCCTTAGATGGACCTTTCGCCAATCCACTGTTGGACTTTTGCCACCCGAAGACGGACTTTTGCCAATCCACTGTTGGACTTTTGCCACCCGAAGACGGACTTTTGCCAATCCACTGTTGGACTTTGAGAATATGCCACCCTTAGATGGACCTTTCGCCAATCCACTGTTGGACTTTTGGCTGCCCGAAGACGGACTTTTGCCAATCCACTGTTGGACTTTTGCCACCCGAAGACGGACTTTTGCCAATCCACTGTTGGACTTTGAGAATATGCCACCCTTAGATGGACCTTTCGCCAATCCACTGTTGGACTTTTGGCTGCCCGAAGACAGACTTTTGCCAATCCACTGTTGGACTTTTAGAATATGCCACCCTTAGATGGACCTTTCGCCAATCCACTGTTGGACTTTTGCCACCCGAAGACGGACTTTTGCCAATCCACTGTTGGACTTTTAGCTGCTTTGCCACCCGAAGATGGACTTTTGGAATATGCAACATTGCATTACTCTCTGCATCTGTGTCAGACATCTATGCTGACTCTGCTGAGGAGCAAAGACCAATGAAATGACTTGACTTTAGAGGTTCCTGAGAGGATAATATCTCTGCTGGCGAATGGATGAACAATCCGTCTGCTTCGAATTGTCAAGCTTGCCAACAATAAATTGGACTTTAAGATATGAGGGAATGACGACTCTGCCAGGAATTATTCCATCTGTTTGGGGCTGGATTCTGGTCACAGCAACTCCGCTGGGGATGAGAATTCTTAATGACGTCCTGCTGGGGAAATGAGCCATTAAAACTCTGCTTGGGGATTTATTCAACCCAAGATCCTTTATAGGGATTATCAACCTTCTGACCCGGCTGGGGAAAGGCTGTACCATCCTTGTTGAGGAATAGATTCTGTCGATCTGATAAACCTCTGCGGGGAGAACGACAACTCAGCTGGGGAGTATTGCTGACAAGATTCGATGCTGACCTTTGTGGGGATACCATGACCAGAGATACGATCTTGCTGGATATCAGGGCTACTCTGCCAGGGATATGCAAATCCTGGTTAGAAAATTCCCCTGCAACTTACTATAAAGAGTCCTTAGAGATCTGTTGGGGAAACCCAAAGCAACTCCACAGTAGTCTGCTGAAGAATGTGACTGTCGAGCTTAGGATGAGTACCACAATGCACCATGTTAGGCGAGCTTTCCTTTAGACAATTCCGTTGGGGATGACGAGTTTATAACAAACTCTGCTGGAGAAAACTGCTTTAAAGCGTCTCGTGTTGGGGAATGCCTTTTGAGAGAATTTTACAGAAGACCAACTGTCCTCAAACTCTACTGGGGGTGACCAACACTTCATGCTGGGGAAACAATCATGCCCCATGCTTGGACAACACAACAATTCGTCCCCGCAAAGGATGTCATAAGAGGATTTTACAGAAGATCTAGCCTCTTCAAACTCTTGTGACTTCACTGGGGATAATGACCATCAGTTTCGGTGTCGACGAGACCACTCTTTTGGGGAACCTGTGACCGTTATCGACACAGAAAAGCTTGTAGTTGTTGGAAGTACTGAATGAGAGAATCGACTTAATAAGATACAACGGTACCCAGTTGAACTTAATTCACTGATATCGACCCGTTATGAACAATCGTCGACCGAACGATGAACGCCGATCTCCTTACCCATAATTGCCCCAGTCTTTTGCGTGGGGTGGTTTATTACTAGTCTTGTGCTTAAAATCATCTGCACCTGCTACCTGCAACAAAAGAATATGCCCACATGCTCCGAATATTGCGTGGCTAGAATCCACCATCCGGGAGTATTCAACATTCGAAGTAATTTCAAATGTTTTTTCTGCGCATGTTATTGCAAGGCTGCCATGTTTTCAAATGCAATGTTTTATCAAAAATTAGGACGTTTTTGCAAACAAAGCAATAAAACAAAAATAGAAAGCTTTTTACTGAAATTCAATTCATTGACTGAGAGCCCAGAATAGGCAATTACATCCGGAAGCAATCCCTGGAAAGAGGTGATCGCTAAAAATTGAGAAAAGAAACTATCCTAATGGCAATGTGAAAACGGAATTCCACTGAGTTTCCATTCTGTTATGACCAGTATGTCTTCAAAACTCCCCGACCTTACCTTCTGAGGAATGATCAGACCGATTCCTATCCTTCAGAACGTCAGTTGTTCAAACGGTGATAGGGTACAGATAACTCAAACCGTAGTCATTCGCTTAAATCCCTCTTTTGTGTGGACCGCCCTTTCAGGTTTTCGATCCACCAGGATACCCTTTTTTGCCTAAGTTGCCCTTTCGGGTTTTCAACTTACCGGGTGTACAAAATTTTTTCAATTATATCCCTAATTTTTGCCCGAACCTTATTCTGTTTTTGGTTCGCCGGGATGCCCTTTTTTGCCTGGATTTTTTTATTTTTATTATCCAGCGGGTCTATTCATGCGAAGTATTTTTTGACTACGTCCGAGTTGACAGGGGATGAAAAGTCTTCGCCATCCATGGTTGTAAGCAATAAAGCTCCGCCCGAAAAGACCTTTTTAACCACGAATGGACCTTCATAATTAGGAGTCCATTTGCCCCTGTGATCTGTATTGGGAGGAAGGATCCTTTTGAGTACCACATCTCCGACTTTATAAACCCGAGGACGCACCTTTTGGTCAAATGCCTGTTTCATTCTGCGCTGATATAGTTGCCCATGACATACAGCCGCCAATCGCTTTTCCTCAATAAGGCTCAGCTGATCAAATCTGGCTCGTACCCATTCAGCCTCATCTAGCTTAACATCCATCATAACTCTGAGGGACGGAATCTCTACTTCAACCGGTAGCACTGCCTCCATACCATATACAAGTGAGAATGGGGTTGCCCCAGTGGACGTGCGTACCGACGTTCGATACCCATGCAAAGCAAACGGCAACATCTCATGCCAATCTTTGTACGTGACAACCATCTTCTGTACAATCTTCTTGATATTTTTGTTGGCCGCTTCGACCGCGCCATTCATCTTTGGGCGGTACGGAGAAGAATTGTGGTGTTCGATTTTGAAGTCCCGGCATAATTCAGCCATCATCTTATTGTTCAAATTAGAACCATTATCAGTAATGATTCTTTCGGGAACTCCATATCGGCAAATGATATCCCGTTTTAAGAAACGAGCGACCACTTGTTTTGTAACATTGGCATAGGATGCGGCTTCAACCCATTTGGTGAAGTAATCAATTGCCACCAAGATGAAACGATGACCATTGGAAGCTGTAGGCTCAATCTTTCCGATCATATCAATGCCCCACATGGCCAACGGCCAAGGCGACGACATGATGCTCAACGGATTTGGAGGCACATGCACCTTGTCTGCATAGATCTGGCATTTATGGCATTTGCGGGCATATTTACAACAATCTGACTCCATAGTCAACCAATAATATCCCGACCTTAACAACTTTTTAGCCATTGCATGCCCTCCGGCATGGGTACCGAAAGAGCCTTCGTGCACTTCAATCATCAACAAGTCTGCTTCATATCTATCCACACATCTAAGCAGGACCGTGTCAAAATTTCTTTTATACAGCACGCCATCTTTGTTCAAGAAGAAACTACCAGCTAACCTTCTCAACGTCTTCCTGTCTTTGGACGATGCCCCGGGCGGGTACTCTTGACTTTTCAAGAAACACTTAATATCATGAAACCATGGCTTGTCATCAGACGTTGCATCGACCGCAAACACAAATGCTGGTCTGTCAAGGCGGGATACCTCAATCTTAGGTACATGGTTCCATCCTTGCACTTTGATCATGGAAGACAAAGTGGCCAAGGCATCAGCGAACCTATTCTCATCTCGAGGAATGTGGTACAGTTTCACTGTTGTGAAAAATGTCAGCAATCTCCTCGTATAACCTCTATACGGCACTAGATTTGCTTGGTGCGTGTACCAACTCCCTTTCACTTGATTGATTACCAAAGCTGAATCACCGAATATATCAAGGGTTTTAATCCGTAGATTAATCGCCTCCTCGATCCCCATTATACAAGCTTCGTACTCTGCTTCATTGTTGGTGCATCCGAAAGTTATTCGGGCAGTGAACGGCATATGAACACCTTCCGGCGTGATAAGAACTGCTCCAACTCCGCACCCATTCATATTGACAGCCCCATCAAACATCAGACTCCATTTGGATTCAGGGTCCGGCCCCTCCTCCGGAAGTGGTTCCTCGCAGTCTTTAGCTTTGAGAAACATGATGTCTTCATCAGGGAAGTCAAACTTCATGGGTTGGTAATCATCAATCGGCTGTTGCGCAAGATAGTCAGACAAGATACTTCCTTTGATGGCCTTTTGTGAAGTGTACTGAATGTCATACTCTGTCAAGACCATTTGCCACCGTGCAACTCTGCCTGTCAATGCTGGTTTCTCGAAAATGTACTTGATAGGATCCATTTTTGAAATCAACAAGGTCGTGTGCCTAACCATATATTGCCTCAATCGCTTAGCGGCCCATGCCAGTGCACAGCATGTCTTTTCAAGTATTGAGTATCGGGACTCACAATCATTGAACTTTTTGCTCAGGTAGTAAATAGCATGCTCCTTCCTACCTGTCTCGTCATGTTGACCGAGAACACAACCCATGGAACCTTCAAGCACTGTCAGATACATTATCAGTGGTCTCCCTTCAACTGGAGGCATTAGAATCGGAGGTTCCTGCAAGTATTCTTTTATCTTATCGAATGCCAATTGGCAATCGTCATTCCACCTGACCGTTTGATCTTTCCTTAACAATTTAAATATTGGTTCACACGTGGCTGTTAGGTGAGATATGAACCTTGCAATGTAGTTCAATCTACCCAAGAAACCACGAACCTCTTTTTCTGTTCTCGGTTCAGGCATTTCTTGTATTGCTTTCACCTTGGCAGGATCAACCTCGATTCCTCTTTCGCTCACAATGAAACCTAGCAATTTTCCAGAACGTACCCCAAACGTGCACTTGTTTGGATTTAATCTCAGACGGAACTTTCTCAACCTTTCAAACAGCTTTTTCAGGTTAACCAGATGTTCCTCTTCTGTTCTCGACTTGGCAATCATATCATCTACATAACACTCGATCTCCTTATGAATCAAGTCATGAAACAATGTCACCATCGCCCGCTGGTACGTTGCCCCTGCGTTTTTCAACCCAAAAGGCATTACTTTATAACAATATGTACCCCACGGAGTAATGAACGTGGTCTTCTCCATGTCTTCAGGTGCCATCTTGATCTGGTTGTACCCGGAGAACCCGTCCATAAATGAGAACACTGAAAATTGAGCTGTATTATCGACCAGCACATCAATATGAGGTAGTGGAAAATCATCTTTCGGGCTAGCTTTATTAAGATCTCGATAATCCACACACATTCTCACTTTTCCATCTTTCTTCGGTACTGGCACGATGTTGGCTACCCATGGAGGATACTTTGTCACAGCAAGAAAACCAGCGTCCCACTGCTTCTGGACTTCCTCCTTAATCTTTAAGGCCATGTCGGGGTGAGTCCGACGAAGTTTCTGCTTGACTGGCAGACATTCTTCTCTCAATGGCAGCCTGTGCACGACAATATCTGTATCCAACCCCGGCATGTCTTGATACGACCAGGCGAAGATGTCAACATACTCGCGCAACATTTCCGTCAAAGTTTGCTTCACATCTGCTTGCAAGCTGGCACCGATCCTGATCTCTTTCTTGGCGTCCTTGGTACCAATATTGATGATTTCTACAGTCTCCTGATGAGGCTGGATGACCCTTTCCTCTTGTTTCAACAATCTGGCCAGTTCTTCAGAAAGTTCACAATCTTTCTCATCCCCTTCTTCGGCTTGATAAATCGGATTGTCAAAGTCATACATGGCCATATCAAAATCGTTATCAGTGGTATCCGGAGGATCAAGTCTGCATGAACGGGTTCATGCCTTATTTTAGAATTTATTTTTAAGCAAAACAAAAGAAAATGAAACATTGCCATTTTATATTTTTTTGTGCAAAAATAAAAACTGAAAGACAGAGAACAAAATTTGATTGCAAAACGTCCTTTATTAATGATTAAACATTGCAAATGCAACCATGGTGGCCCTACAAATGAATCTATACGCCTTGGGCAGAGCGCAAGATTTTGTCATGCATTATGGTTAGAAAAAACAAAGAAAAATTACTCTGTCTGAAGAGTAACCCGGATGACTTCTTCAACGAACCAGTTCTGCACTTGTTGTCCCGGAGCACGAGGGCGTACCCAGTTGTCCAGGTCACGATTACTGTCAACACTATCCTCTGTGGCTGCACAAGACTGGTCCGTGTAGATGATTCCCCCACTATTGAAAGTAATGGGTCCCCTGCTCCCTGCATCTGGAGTTGTAGAGGGATGATAACCAATACCAAATTTGTCTTCCTTCATTGGGGTCTCTATCAACCTGCCCCAACCTTGGGCGTGGCCTGCCCTGACGACTTCGACAGCTTGTTTGTAAGATGAAATGGAGGTACCAGCCCCAACTGGTACAGAAGAAGACTCAGGTGCATCGTCAATATTGACTGCTTCAAATGATTGGCACAGCATCTCATGAATTTCCCCATCCATTTCAATGTACTTGAACGTGGACAAGTGACTCACAAAGATGTCTTCTTCCCCACACACTGTCACAACCTGCCCTTCAAACTCATACTTCAGCTTTTGATGTAGAGTAGAAGTAACAGCCCCGGCTCCGTGAATCCAAGGGCGTCCCAATAGGCAGCTATATGCAGGTTGTATGTCCATTACATGGAACGTGGATTTGAATACCTGTGGTCCAATTTGTACGGGCAATTCCACCTCACCAAACACAGATCGTCTGGTCCCATCGAATGCTCTGACCACCAATTCACTAGGCCTTAAGATCAAACCATCAACTTCCAGCTTCATTAATGCCTTCTTGGGCAAGACATTGAGTGACGAACCAGTGTCTACCAGTACATGAGATAACACTGCGCCCTTACACTCCATCGTGATATGCAAAGCCTTATTATGGTTTCTTCCTTCAACAGTCAAATCTCTACTTGTAAAGCCCAAGCCATGGCTGACATTAACATTGGAGATTACGCCCTCGAGCTGATTAACAGTAATTTCTTGCGGCACGTACGCACTCTTCAACACTTTCAACAACGCCTGCCGGTGCGCATCAGAGCACATCAATAGTGACAGGATTGAAATCTTTGAAGGGGTCTGATTCAGTTGGTCCACAATCTTATAATCGCTTTTCTTGATTATCTTCATAAATTCTTCCATTTCCTTATCAAAAGTAATCTTTGTCTCTGCTTCAGGTGTAGGTGCACTTTCAACCACCTGTTTACCTTTAGCCTTTGCTGCAGCTTCTACCTCCTTATCACTTCTCAAGGTTGGGGGAGCGAACAACCTTCCACTCCTTGTAAAGCCCCCTACACCCCCTACGTTATCAACATTTGGGCTGACTGACGACTCAACTTCCTGTTTTTTACCTTCGTAATATACATCTGCCCCATAGTGCCATGGGACAGCCTTCGTAGACGTGAACGGAATTGGTCCTGGCACCGTGATGGTGACAGGACTGGGCCCTTCTGGCGCAACACTCGCCACGGGAACTGCATTGACCGGCATTTGAATCTCAGCGGGAGTGTAATAGATGGTCACGGTTGATATCTCATCAGTGTCTTTCACGACTCTGTTGAACTGTAGACATCCTTCATCGATCAGATTCTGTAAACCCATCTTCAACTTATCACAGCCGTTCTCCTGATTCATACACTCAAAGCAATCTTGATTACAGCCCGGGAACACCTGTCCCTTCAATAAACGATCTTTTACAACCAATAAAGAAGTTTTCACTTGATGAACGTCTAACACCAAATTCAATCTCCTCCCACCTTCAATAGCGTACACATTTGCTGCGCTATGATCAGGCATGGGATGCTGAGTAATATTAGGAGCGGGAGAGAAATTGATGGCTTTAGCATCAATCAAATCTTGTACTTTATGATGGAAAGCCCAGCATTTTTCAATGGAGTGCCCCTGAGCACCTGAGTGGAACTCACAACGAGCATTAGCATCGAAGTTAGGTGGCAGGTTTCCAGCAACCGGAGCTTTCATAGTACGGAGTTCTACCAACTTTAACTCGAGTAGCCGGGGCAACAGCGCGGCATAAGTCATAGGGAGAGGATCCATCTTACGATCCCTCTGTCTAGACCTTTGCTGGAAAAAAGGTTGTTGCTGTGGAACTTGTTGTTGGGGTTGTTGTTTCTGAACAGACGGTGTGGGGATTGTTACAGCATCTACCTGATAATAAGCTCGAGAACGCCCTCTGCCTCGTCCTCTAAACACAGCATTCGTATCACCTTCTCGTCTTTTCTGGTTACTAGCAAACGGTTTCTTCGTCCCCGAAGAGCCAGCCCCACTCACATCCTGGATCTTTCCAAGCTTTAACAGACTTTCTATTCTTTCTCCCGCAATCACAATATCAGCAAATCCAGTTGACGGACAAGCAGCTAATCTATCCAGATAGGCCCCTTGCAAGGTGCCCATGAACATATCTGCCATTTCTCTGTCTGACAAGGGAGGTTGAACCTGGGCAGCCATTTCCCTCCACCTCTGTGCATATTCTTTGAAACTCTCCTTGGCATTTTGTGACAACCCCTGCAATTGAGTGCGGTTTGGCGCCATGTCAATATTATACTGGTATTGCTTCAGGAACGCTTCTGCCAGATCTTTCCAGTTCTTCACAGCAGCTCTATTCAACTTCATGTACCAGGTCAAGGATGCCCCAGCCAGACTGTCCTGAAAATAGTGCATCCATAGCTTCTCGTCATCCGTATGGGCTGAAATCTTCCCAAAGTAGGCTTGAAGATGCGTTTGGGGACACGCATTGCCGTGATACTTATCAAAAGTAGGAGATTTGAATTTAGGGGGAATTCTGACTCCTGAGACCAGCCCCAAGCTAGTAACATCAATACCCATAGAGTTCTTGCATTCTATGGCCCTGATCTTTTCTGCTAACTCCTCATACCTTCGATCACCTTGATTACCCACATCAGCGTCTAGTAGAGTAAATTGGTCTTCCAGAGTATCTTCAAGAGTAACACCAGCATGCCTACCATTCCCATTACCCCGATTGTTACCACCAGGAGGAGGGTTGCCACCGGGAGGAGGAATGCCATGTCCCTGTGAATTGTCATGATGATCACCTTCGGGCCCGTTGTCGGGACGCTCTACCAGAAGCCTCAGTCTCTCCTGATTTTGCGCCATGCCAGTCATGAGGGTCATGAACTGGTCCATACGCGCCCTCATTTCCGCCAAATCACTTTGCACTTGATCCATGATTCTTACTTGATTCCTTCGCGTCGAATATCGGTGAATATGACTCTCCGCTATACTGCCTGAAACCAAATAAAGGTTAGAGACCTCGCAACGAGTACCTGAAAAGCAAGTAACAAAAATGCAAAATGATATGCAATGCCATGCAATGCTATGTTTGTCATTTCCTAGGTGCTTTACACCCTGATTCCAATCCAAACCACGGAAATCTGAAGACCAGAAATCGTGATATAAAGAGACGTGTAGTGGTCATGTGCTTGTGCGCAGCTATCTGATAAAGAATAATTCTGAATAAAACTGCTCATACTCATTCAACAAAATATTCAAGTACATTTAAGAAGGGTTCAACCGCAAATGCAATACAAGGAAAAATGGATCCATCAACAAGCCTGATGGTAACCATTAACAACAAAATATAAGGAAAAGAACATCAGTCTGACAATTCCACACCCTTCAGCTTATCACTTGAGTACTTGATTTCCTCAAAAAGTATATGGGTACGCTGGTGATTCGGCTTTTCAATCATCTCTTTGATCAAGACATCCCTTTTCTCAAGAGCTTCAGTTAAAGAACCCATGTGCAGCATTAGAGCCTCGTCATCACACACTCCTTTGTGTCTCTTTATGCCGGCTTGCGTCTTGAGTATCTCCCTTTCTATCATGACTTCTTCAAGCTCTTTCTTGGTATTCTTCAGCTCACCTCTAGCTTCTTCTAGCTGTTCTTGACTCTTACCGAGGCTTTCCCGATACTTTCTCCTCTGCTCATGCGCCTTTTTAAGCTCCTCGTCTTTAGTCTTCGACTGATCCTTTAACTCGGCATTTTCAATTCTGACTTCATCCCAAGCTTGACGAAGTTGAGCTAATGAATCCTTGCTTCGGGCTAAAGCCTGTTTTGTAATCTTGTGAGCCTGACTAGTGTCATCTGCTCCCAAAGTAAGTTTCCGAAAGTACCGAGCTCGGTCATCAAAATCTTCCTCTTTGTCAGCCAAGGTTTTTTCCGCTTTCAAGGCTCTCTTTTCCAACTCTTTGTTGTCAGCTAGAGCTTTCTGAAGACATCTGCTCATTCCAGAATTTTCTATCTGCAGCTCTCTGACCATTTTCTTCCACTTCTCACATTCTTCAATAGCCACCATAGTGGGTTGTTCTGGCTGTACTGCACATAAAAGAGGTCCCCTTGAAAAGGGTAAAAGCAATTCCTTTACTTTCGTTTCAATCCACCTGTCATATTCAGGATAAGATCTACAATCTCCTCTTCCAAAAACTGCTTTTCCAATTTTGTGCTTATCTTTCCAAGCATTCACTACTTCTACCACCTTCGCATCTTTAGTTCCTGTAAAGAATAAAGATTCTTCCACATCTTGCTCTGTAGGAGGATCCCTGGAAGCATACCCAAACTGTCGGATGGCCAAAACTGGATTATAATTGATCCCTCCTTTTCTGCCAATGAAAGGCACATTTGGAAAATTTCCGCATCTTGTGACCAGCTCTATTCTCAATAACCGGTGGTCAAACCATACAATGTTATCAGCAGTTAAACTCATCAATCGTTTAGACCATTTCGCCACATCTTTGGTTTCCACAAAGGCACCTGTCTGAGGCAAATGTTTGAAAAACCAATGACTCAGCAGTGGAGTACAACAACTGACAGATCCTCCCCTCCTTTTCTCATTCTTATAGTGCACAGAATGATAAAAATCTCCTAACAAAGTAGGGACTGGATTTTTAAGAACGAAAACTCTCGTTGCTTGCATATCCACAAAGTCTTGCTGATTGGGAAAGAAAACTAGGCCATATATGCAGAGAGCCAGAATGGAATTGTAAACCGTCCAATTTTTAGCACTTGCAGCCTCTTGGGCCTGTCCAGCCAGAAATTCTAAATGAAATCCGCTAACTCCATTTTTACTGCTCACACCACTCTTTATCAATGTCTGATCCATTTGTAAAGCAGCAGCAATTTCTTTTACGCTGGGAGAACTACCAGAGAAGAATGGTATTGCCGACGTGATCGGAATTCCCAAAATAAATGAGAATTCTTCCAGTGTTGGCATCAAAATGTAATCTGGAAAAAGAAAACATCTCAACGAAGGCTCGTAGAACTGCAGCAGAGTGTGCAAAGCATCATGTTCATACTTGGTGATTGTACGGACCATCCCAACCAAATTCCCGTAACTCTTCTGAAACCTATCAAGAATACCCGGACCAGCCATATCTATAACCTTGAGCAATGAATCCAAGACAGGATCTGGAAACTTGTAAGACACATTGTTCTTTCTCTCGGCGACGATCTCTGTTGAACCCATGGATCGGAATCAGAAATGTATTATGCACCTGAAAATGACAAACATAACTGTTATGATATGATAATGCAATGCAAAAGGGCATGTGATCAGGTAATCAAGTGTCGGTGTCTGTATTGAACTGTGTGCACTGTGTCTCTGTACTGAGTCTGGCAATATCTGAGATGAACACTTAAATCACTGTCATAGGATACAATGTCTGAAATCATCATAGAATCACAAGTAAGGTAGGTAGGAGGCTGGGTTTCCTGCAAACCTGTAAACATCCCGCCCATACTCACATGTGGTTCTTAGAAAATAAGGCTTGTCAGCTTCAGAGGTTTGAGAAGCAATAGCACATTCAGCCCGTAGGATACAATGCTATGCCAATCAAAGAGGTCGTCCACTGACTCCCCTTAGAAAATAAAAGTCATCCTATGCAAGTTCCAAAGTGGGCCCTCGGGTGCGAATGGGTTTGCCACAGAATGTGGTCTGCCATTGTCACCACTAAAGAGGGATATTTCCACTAAGGTCCTCATGATCGGTCACTAGAGTCGACAGCTCTCTAGATCTACATCCTGGAATACGCAAGATGCGCATGCCACGACGTGTCCCAAGATAGCCTCGTCTAGCTGTGAATTTCGTGAACACCCAACGCACTCCAAACGGCACGTAGGTCCCACTACTCTCCACTCTAATTCTAAGTGTATACTCAAGCCTGTGTAATGGGCTTATCTCTCAGAAATCCCATCCCGCCAAACAGACAAAACAGTGCAGCACAATATAATATATGATATGTAATGCTAAAATGCAGTAAATACTGTAAAGTAAATAAACAGCAAAATATAGCACAACAGTAAACACCCAATGAAAAAAAAAATAAACAAGCGCTAGGATTAACTCGCTAAGGAAACCAGAGATTCTGGGCTTTGGTCCCCAGCAGAGTCGCCAGCTGTCGCTCCCGGGATTTTCATCCAAGTACAAACGCGAAAGTGGCACCGAACAGAGTCGCCAGCAATGTGTATTTATCCCAAGAGAGGGAAAGGAAACACCGCGTAAACCTGAGGGAAAGGAAAAAGCATGGTCTCGCGACCAAGAGAAATGGGTTCGGGAGTCGGTTACGCGAGAGGAAGGTATTAGCACCCCCACGCGTCCATCGTACCCGATGGGATCCACGCTTGCTGTTTCGATCAAAGGGTGTAAAGAAAGGATACTGGAAAAGGAACTAAAAGAAAGAAATGGAAAGAAAAAGAAACAAATGTAGGGAAAATAAAAGAAGTGCTCGCATGGGCCCTACCCCACTGCCTACGTATCTCATCGGGAACATGAGAATCAGAGCGACGTAGTTCCCCTCACTAGGGATGAATTGTTTGTGTTTTTTAGAGAACGGCTGACGTTCTAGCTCAGGTGTTGCAGGCTCGCTGGTCCGAGTGCGTTACCATCTTGCAAGAGAACGAGTAGAAGCGCGTTCGTGCGTTGAGAGTGAATGAGGTGAGAAAAGAATTCCCGAAGGAAAGACGTTATTGTTTGTTTTTGTCTTTTAAGAGTTTTTTATTTGTTTGTTTGCATATGATAGTGTATCTGAATCTTAGTTATTGGAATGTGTACTTTCTCACATTCCAAGATGGAATGGGTAAGAAAGCACATTAAGAGTGAAGAAGACCCCCACACTTAGTTCCAATTGTCAAGGTTCAAACACACTAGCATACTTGTGTTTATTAAGTGTTTTGTTGATTAAGAAATGAAGAAGTGTTTTTTATTATTTGCACCTTCAACAAGTATTGCATTTAAGTCCCTCATACAAGATCAAATGTTTAACACATTGACCCAAGATGGGCTATATGCTACACATTCTAAGATTACAAGAGAAGACCCCTTATAATCTTTTCTTTATATGAAAGGCCTAAATGCAATAAATGCCTACCTTTATTATATGTTTTGAATTTTCTTTGAGATGAGAAAAGAGACTCAAGGGAGGATAAAGGTAAAAATCTATATGGACTAAGACTCAATCCTAATTGAAGATTAAAGGGAGTGATCCTAAAGGTTTGTGAGGTTTCAACCTAAAATCTAAAGAAAGAATGAATTAAACAATTCACTTCCAAAGTAGAAGATGAATTGTAATTCAAAAGGGAAAGTAATGAATTATTGAAAGAAAGCACATAAGTGCTTAACAAAACATGGAATTGTAAAAGAGAAAGGATAGAAGTTGAATGTGGGTTCCTTATCCACACTCAATTGAAACTTACCAAAGCCCCTACATGGTTAGCACAATCACTTACAAGTAAAGTAAGAAGGTATAATGAACAAATCAAATTCAAACAAGTTGACAAACAAAGTGAAATGAGATTAAATGCTATACATGCTTCCAAGTCAGAATGTAACTCATATTTACACAACCTAATGTTATCCTAAATGAGCATACCAAATCATGCAAACAAAATCTCAATCCAACAAGAAGCAAAGAAGAAAAGGTGAAGTGATGTGAATGTGGTTCATACTTGTGAAACAAGTGACTTAAGGTGCAAGATAAACATCAAGCATGCAAAGATGAAACCCAAATGTCATGATCAGAAGTCAATTAACATGCTATACATCCTCAAACAAAACCACAACTCATGGCACAAGTGCCTTCATGATCAAGCAAACCAAACATGAGGCATACATTCACAAAATGAACAAGTTAAACTTCATGCTTCAAACAAATAGCAAACATGCTTCAAAAATTATGACTTTCACCAATCAAACACCTTAAACACATGCCATTAACATATCAAGTCCACAAGCAATGAATCAGAACCAAAGTCACTCAACAATTAGGTCAAAGTCTCATGGAAGTTTCATGCATTCATGCTCAAAGCAACACATCAAAAGTCATCCAAAAAAGACTTAAAAATCATCTCATAAATCTCAAACATACCTCAACATATTGTGACCACAATGCAAAAAGAAAGGCATCAAAATCATTTTTTATGATCAAGAAAAAAAATGCACAAAATTATATGTCACATTAAGTATGCATGCAAATGGAAATTCAAAAGAAATAATGGAACAGGGGCAAAATGGTCATAAAATCAGAAAATAAAATCATGAAAAATTTCCTAAATGTTTTAAGAATACACATGAATTTTTGTAGAATTTTCTTATATGTTTTGGTATTTTTAAAAATTAAAAAGCAAACGTGTGGAAAAATGGAAAAATAATATGAAATGTAAAAAGGAATGGGGGGTGTGAACATAGCAAATATGAGTTCAAATCAATTGGGCTTTTTAACAAAGGGGGTGGGGATAGCAATCTGATTAGGTCCATTTGTGCGCAGTCCATATCAATTATCATGCACCCTCAGTCAAACACAAGTCAAGCAGTTATCACCCTTGGATCAGGTCAAGTCAACAAGCAAGTCAAAGTAGTCCAAATCAACGCACGCACATGAGTGAGCACACTCCATACCATACACTACACCACACAGTGATTAAATGAATTCAGAAATGATGCACATGACATGCACATGCGTTTTAATGTGCTGGCAAGCTTTCCACCCTTGGATCAACAAAATCGCACGGCTGACATTCAAACTGCAAGAAACCCTAACATAAAGACCACCGGCCGGAGAGGGACCTCCGGTCACCTTCTCCGGCCACTCACCACCATCTGCAATCTTCAAACGTCACCAAAATGCACAAAATGTGTACCAATCGAAAGCTAAGCTTATGCACATCATGAATATGCTCATAAAAATCACAAAACACACACACATAGCAAGAACAGAGGAGATCAAATCATGCCCTAGGCTTTGAAACTATGCCTCTAAGAGGCCTATCAACTAGCCGGATTCAACATAGCTTCTAAGAAGCTCAAACCAATAGAAAACAAGTGAAATTTCAGAAAACGAAGGTTGGAGAAGAAACCTGAATTTGAAGTTCTTCAAAGTAACAGAAGACCAGAGATGATCCTCCTATGCTCTTGAGCTTGAGTGGAGCAAAATAAATGCCACTGAACTTGAGATCTTGAAGAAAACCACAACGAAAACTCAACTGAACTAAGCTGCCATTGATGAACTGAACTTCTTCTATCTTGTTCTTGATCAGAAGTGAAACCTTGATGAGGATGAAGATGAAATGTGAATGGAAGATGGTGAAAATCGTGTGAAATCAGAGAGAAAGTAGAGAGAATGTGAGAGAGAGTTTGAAGTGTTTTGAGAGAATGTGGTAGGTAATGAAGTTGTGAGGTGAGATTTGGTTTTATAGTGTGAGTTAACTAAGGTTAAACTGAGTGAGGTTAACTGAGTCACAATGGTTTGAGTGAGTCATCCCTAACTAACTGAGTCAAGTTAGTTAGGGAGAGCAATGATATGGTGCAGCTGGTTTATGAAGAACTATGGTGGAGATGAAAATGAAATTCCAATGGCACGGCTATGTAGCATAAACTTATTCAGCAAGCTTCATTCTTTCCCTTCTCATGCATAATGAAGCACGTGACATGGTGAATGTAAAAAATGTTTGGTTTAAAAGGGTAATGGATGGATGGCATGAATAATGCACGTGCAAGCTTGTAACAACAACATCAACAACATTGGCTTTGTTTCTGATTTTTATGGCAGCTGAGAACAATGGGGATATGGTGATTTGGTGATATTTTTCTCCCTACTCAATGGGTGGATTGATGAGTTTTTGGAGTCATTTGAAAGAGGGGATATCATGGAACAACATTGGTGTTGGACTTGAGTTGAAATGAGGTGTGCAAGAGGCTTGAAAATAGTTGTGAACATCAAAGTTTGGGGACTGTGTGGTAGGCGTGTGAAGCAGGTCATGGCATGGCAGTGGAATGCATGAAATTTCAGCCTAATCAACCTAACTTGAGACCAAAATTTCTCCCTCATAAATGGATCAAATGGAATTTTGTCCAGCATGAATGTTGAAGATGACACTACAAGGAACAACTTTGATGTTGAAAAGTTTTGCAAATGAAGCCTCTAACTATGAGAAAAATAGGTATACATTTGGCCCACCAACTGTTTGTAGAAATGACATGCGCGTGACCTGAAAATTCTTGGTCATGACCTAGTTTTGGCCTACTTTCTTCCAACTTTGATCCATCATATCTCCCTCAATATTTATCCAATTGAGATGTTCTACACATGGATTTGAAGCTTAAAGCAAGACCTTTTGTTGTGGCCTGGTGGAATTTTCATTTGGTGCTTCAATTTTAAATGGCCTTGGTTCCAATTCTGATGCAAAATGGCCAAAACTTGCTATTTTTAGTAACCCTACTTCATCCAAAAATGGCAACTTTCCAACTCTTGATTTTTTCATGATTCCTTTGGAATTTCTTGACCAAATTTTGTACATTGGACACATGTAACATGAATTTTATGAATTTGGCCTCAAAAAGTCAAGAGTTGACTTTTTCCTCTGATTATTTGACTTGGCCCCAAATTTCCTGATTTTTTATCTTTCTTCCAATTGAACCACCTCCAAAACCAATTGAGATGCAATTTTCCACATACATACACTTAGGGACATATGGAATACCATGACATCAAGTTTTGTCCAAAAAATCAAAGATAACCTGATTTTACTGTAAACCCTAATTTCAGCCCCTTCTGGTTAGGAGGAAAAAGTGCAGTCTTCAATTTCAAATTCCTCAGAGTATGTTGTGTATCCTCTTAAAGGATGATGAGAAATGCCACTTGAGAATGATTTTGAATCAATGAGCTATCTCTTTTGAGGGTTTTCCTTCAATTTTTGAATCTCTTGCATAGTGTAGGATGTAATGCTTCAATCTCCCATTGAATCTCACTTCCTTGAGGTTGTGGATGATCAATTGGGGTAGTATGAGACATGAGAGACCTCTTGGCTTGTCTAGAGCCAACTTGATTGACCTTTTTGTGCTTTGAATGATCCCTTGATTGTCCACCTTCCACCTGATCACATGCCCTGATGGTAAGAAGGATGCCATGCTTCATTTTTCTATGTTAAATGCAATGCAATGCTAATGAGATGGATATGATATGATAAATGATAATGCCATGCTATGATGCCAAAAGGGAAGAGCAAATTTTGGGGTATTACAGTGTGATCTTTATTTTTCTGGGTTGAGAGCTTGGCAAGTGTTTCTTGAATAAAACCAGTTGGTTTTGTCCTCCAAGAATCGGATTGATTTTGGGGGTTTTTGCACAAACCTTTTCGTTCTACAGGGATTCGGCTGGGCGAAGGTAACCGGAAATTGGCGCAATTGTTCGGTTTAGTAGCTGTAATCAGAGGATCGTAGAAGAGAGGTTTGGGTTCGAATTTTTGGTAGATCGCAATTGATCGAGTGAAGGTAACCAAAGAACGGAGGGTTTTTTTGGTTTAGTAGCGTGGGACGATAATTGGATCAACCATATTCGAAGGACTTGATTCATCTTGAATCAAGGGAAGAGAAAATTCTGCATCAACGATCGAAGACGTTCGAGGGTTTGGATGTTCATAGTTTTCTCTTGTAATAAACAATTTGCAACAACTATATATATACATATCTCAATTCCATTTGTGGAGTTGGGGGCAGACGTACCCAAAGCGAGGACTATTGGGGAACTGCCTAATCAAATCGTGTTTGTTCTCTCTCTCCTTAACTCTTTTACATTTCAGTTTGTTCGAATTTGTGAAGTCGCAAGTTATTGAAATTTTTGTCGTAGAGTAATTGCAAGCTGATAAACTGTTGTTAAATTGATACAATTCCTTGAATTGTATCTTGGAGCAGCTTTACATTACCCTCCATAGAAATTCTGCACTTAGTGTGTTTACGCACACTAGGTGTTTGATAATTTGTTTAAAAGCAAATTTCGAACACGTTGTCTTAAATTGCTTATCACTTTACCTCATTGAATTGGAATAAACATCAAGCAAGTAATATTCTGTTGACTGCGTTTTTAAGTGTAGTAATCAAACTGAAATTTTTCTCTTCCATACTCATTCCCGATATATTCGTGCATATCTGATCCTTTTAGTATAAGGTTTGTTGTAGACGATCTATCTAGTGGCTGCTTCCATTAAACATTTTTAAAAACAAATTTTTGTAATCCAATTGCGTGTAAAACTCAAGGGATCTATTCAACCCCCCTTCTAGATCCATAGCCATCGTCTAACAAGTGGTATCACGAGCTCCGGTTAATTCTGGTGCTTCGATAAAACTTCTTGGATCATGGCGAACGAACCTAAAGGGGCTTATAATAGAGCTCCAGTTTTTACAGGAGAAATTACAGCTACTGGAAGGATTATATGCGCGTCCATATTAATTCCATAGATCGGAAGGTTTGGAACGTTATTTTAAACGGTCCCATGCAAATTACTGTGACTAACGCGGAAGGCGTTGTCGTTCCTAAACCCGAAGACCAATAGACTGAGGAGGACGGGAAAAAGTATAGCTATGATTAGAAGGCTCGTAATATGATAATCTCCTCCTTGGGAGTTGACGAGTATTATCAAGTCTCCCATTGTGAAACGGCCAAAGCCATGTGGGATGCTTTACAAGTAGCCCACGAAGGCACTAATGATGTTAAGATGGCTCGTATTAATACACTAACACAAGAGTTTGATTTGTTTTACATGAAGCAAGGGGAAACCATTGCGGATATGCAAAAATGATTTACTCATATTATCAACAAATTGCATGTTCTTGGTAAACCAATTCCAAATGAGGTTTCTACTAACAAAATTCTGAGATGTCTTAACAGGGAATGGCAACCGAAGGTCACCGCTATCAAGGAGGCCAACGATCTTGCTACATTATACCTCACAACACTTTTTGGTAAACTCGATGAGCATGAGCAAGTGCTCATTGGCTTGGAAAAGCATGAAAAGAGCATCAAGAAGGAGAAGACAAAAGATACGGAAAAGAAGTTGATCGCTCTTAAGGCTTCTTGTTCTAAGTCCACACACCAAGAGCTTAGCGATAGTGAAACCAAAAACGACGAAGATGATGAATCTGGTGAAGACATGGGCCTATTTGTGAAGAGATACAATAGGTATGTATGGAAAAACGAAATCCAACACTCGGATAAGAATCTAGTCAAGTTTAGAAAGCAATCTAGAAAAGAAGGAAACAAGAGTAGCAAAGCCAAAGGATCTTGCTTCAATTGTGGGAAATCCGGACACTACAAACCGGACTGTCCATTGCTTAAGAAGGACAAAGACAAGGACAAGGATTGTCAAAATAAGAAGTCAAATAAGTCAAGATGAGCTTACATCGCTTGGGAAAGCGATAGTGAGTCCAAAAAAGGGGACAGCTCTAGTGACGAAAGCGAGTCTGTAAATCTATGTCTTATGGCTCAACGAAGCAAGAAAAAGGAGGTAAAGCACTCTAAATATGAAAATTCTCATAATATGTCTCATGCTGAATTAATAAGAGCTTTTGATACATTGCACCATGAGGCTAAGGAAGCTTTTCAACGCTTAGCCTCAAACAAAAATATTTTTAGACACTTGGAGAAAAAGGTTGCCGATTCCGAAAGGAAATTGGAGGATCTTAAAAACTCCATGGTGGATGTATCAAAAACTAAGATTGATGAGAATAAGTTTCCATGGTTCAAGTTTTGGGGCTGTGATACTTGTCATATTTGGCAAGAAGAGGTGAGAACCCTCAAAGCCAAGTTAGACAAGGCTCTTAAGCCTAAAATTACATTTGCTATTGATTGATCACATTATCGAGAAAGCATGAATATTCCGTATCAAAAGTATACGTATGTGAACCGTGATTGCTTATATTGTTGCAAGCCTAGTCATACTATTGCTAAATGTCGTTTTAGAAGATTTCTTGTTCCAAAAGGCATTTATCAATGGTTACCCAAGGGCTGTCTTGGTTTCACTCACCTTGAAGGACCCAATGAGAATTGGGTACCTACTCTCCCTTGATTGTTTTTGTAGGTAAAAAGTCTTGAGACCACCGAAAGAAGATGGGTTCTGGATAGTGGCTGCTCGAGACATATGACCGGTGACATATCTCTTTTCATCGACTTTGTGGCGAAGAAAAAGGGGTTTGTCACCTACGGAGACAACAATAAGGGACAGATTCTCGGCAAAGGTAGTGTAGGTAACCCCTCATCTACTACTATCTATGATGTGCTGCTTGTGGAAGGCCTTAGACACAACCTTTTAAGCATTAGTCAACTATGTGACAAGAATTATAAAGTATCTTTTTTAAAGGATTGTTGCATAGTTGAAGATAGCGACAAAAAGAATGTGTTTAAGGGCTTGAGGGTAAACAACGTCTATATGCTAGACTTAAATGAGGTATCGTTGAATGGAGACAAGTGTCTAGTCGCTATGAATGAAGATTCATGGTTGTGGCATAGACGGTTGGCTCACATCAACTTTGATTTGCTTAACAAAATAGTCTCTAAAGACCTAGTCATCGGTTTGCCCAAAATTAAATTCACAAAGGATCACCTTTGTGATGCGTGTCAAATGGGGAAGCAAACAAGGATCTCATTCAAATCTAAAAACATCATTTCAACTATGAGACCCCTTGAGCTCCTCCATATGGACCTCTTTGGACCATCTAGGGTTAAAAGTCTAGGTGGTAACTATTATGGGTTTGTTATAGTCGATGATTTTTCTAGGTTTTGCTGGACCATTTTCCTAGCAAATAAGAGTGATACCTTTTCGGCCTTTGAACGATTTGCTAAGTTATCTCAGAACAAGTTAAACACAAGCATTGGGTCAATTAGAAGTGACCATGGGGGTGAGTTTGAAAATCATTTGTTTGAAGCATTTTGTGATTCCAATGGAATTGATCATAATTTTTCCGCACCACGCACCCCTCACCAAAATGGGGTAGTGGAACGTAAAAATCGAGTTTTGGAAGAACTTTGAAGGACTATGATCAATGATAGTGGATTACCAAAATACTTTTGGGCCGACGCCATAAGTACGGCTTGTTACGTTTTGAATAGGGTGCTCATCCGACCTATTCTAAACAAGACACCATATGAGCTTTTAAAAGGGCGTAAGCTAAATATCTCTCACCTTCATGTATTTGGCTGCAAATGTTTTGTGTTAAACAATGGGAAAGAGACTCTTAGTAAGTTTGATGCCAAGGCCGACGAGGGTATTTTTCTTGGATACTCTCAGTCAAGTAAAGCTTATAGAATTTATAATAAAAGGTTACGTGTAGTTGACGAGTCAGTTAATGTTACCTTTGACGAGTCTTATCCGAGAAATGTCGGAGAAGGTAGTTCTTTTCATGGTGCAGGTGTACCTACTGAAGACATACTCAAGGACACTGATAAGGGAACTAATCAGCCTGAAGCAGTGCATATTGAGGAGGAAAAGGATCACCAACCAGCGAAAAGTGAGGATGATCATCATGCTGATAAAGATGAACTTCCTCCAGCTTGGAAGTCTTCAAAAGACCATCCAATTGACAACATTCTCGGTGACATCTCTAAGGGAGTAACCACTCGCTCTAAACTTAGTAATTTTTGCTATTACTCTGCTTGTGTCTCCCAAGTTGAACCTAAAAACGCTAAGAAGGCGTTACTCGATGAGCATTGGTTTTTGTCAATGCAAGATGAACTAAACCAATTCAGGAGAAATGAGGTTTGGGACCTTGTCCCACCTCCGCGAGATCATCGAGTAATCGGCACTCGATGGGTGTTTAGGAATAAACTTGATGAAAATGGAGTAATAACACGTAACAAAGCGCGGCTTGTAGCGCAAGGCTATAACCAAGAGGAAGGAATCAACTATGAGGAAACTTATGCGACGGTTGCCCGACTCGAGGCTATACGCCTTTTACTTGCTTATGCTTGCACTAAAAATTTCAAATTATTCCAAATGGACGTTAAAAGTGTATTCCTTAATGGATATATAAATGAAGAGGTTTATGTTTCCCAGCCTCCGGGTTTTGAATCTCATGAATATCCTGATCAAGTCTACAAACTTAAACGTGCTTTGTACGGACTTAAACAAGCCCATAGGGCTTGGTATGAACGTCTAAGCAAATTTCTACTTGATCAAGGGTATTCAAGAGGAAAGGTTGACACCACCCTCTTTATTAAACGTCAAGGAAAACACTTAATTTTGGTACAAATTTATGTTGACGATATTATATTTGGGTCTACTAACATGACCTTGGTCAAGGAGTTTTCTAGTTTGATGCAGGGGGAGTTTAAAATGAGCATGGTGGGGGAGCTCAACTATTTCCTCGGATTGCAAATCAAACAACTTGAAGAGAGAACATTTGTGAGTCAAACGAAATATTGTCTTGAGTTACTAAAATGTTTTGATACGCTGAACTGCAAAGCAATAGACACTCCTATGCCTACAAGTGCTAATCTTGATCGTGACGAAAAGGGTAAGGATATTGAGGTAAAGAAGTATCGAGGTATGATAGGATCTCTTCTTTATCTTACCGCATCACGTCCTGATATAATGTTTAGTGTATGTATGTGTGAGAGGTATCAGGCACATCCCAAGGAATCCCACTTAAAAGCTGTTAAGCGCATACTTCGATACCTGTCTAGTACTCCAAAGTATGGGCTGTGGTATTCCAAAGGTAGTGTTTGTTCCTTAGTTGGCTACTCCGATTCCGACTTTGCCGGGTGCAAGGTGGATATGAAAAGTACTAGTGGTACGTGTCACCTTTTCACAAATTCCTTGGTGAGTTGGCATAGCAAGAAACAGGTTTCCGTTGCTTTGTCAACAACCGAGGTGAAAACGTTGTCGCCGGTAGTTGTTGTGCTCAAGTCTTATGGCTTAAACAACAATTGCTTGATTTCAATTTAAAACTTGAGCGTATTCCAATTTTGTACGATAACACTAGTGCGATTAACCTAACTAAGAACCCCGTATTGCATTCACGCACCAAGCATATCGAAATACGCCATCATTTTCTTAGGGATCATGTAGAGAAAGATGATGTGATTTTTGAGCACGTTGACACTAAAAATCAACTTGCCGATATTTTTACGAAACCATTAGCTACAGAGCCTTTCTTTCACATCCTTAGGGAACTTGGCATTCTCGATATCTCGGATCGTGCTTAATAACCTCTTAAGGTAGTGATCTTCACATATATACATGCTTGTTTATTCTTTTAACTAACAATGCAAAGAGATATTTAGCTATATGTGAGGGCTCTTATCGTCATGATGATCAAGGTAATATCGCTCCGATTTATAGATGTTTATCATGTTTTGTGCCATATTAATTACTCTAATCTTGATGTTTATTGCATTTTGAGAACTTATCGTTCATGTGGATGTTTTGGTCTATATATGTGCTTGTTTATTTATCTTTTGGAACTTATATTGCAAAAATTTCATTTCTGGCTCAAGTTTGCATGTGCATGCGTCGAAGCATGACTTATGCGCTGACCTAGGATAAACTTTCGGGAAAGCGCATAACGAAATGTTCAATTTTTTAAGAAAATTCATGAATCATGCGCCGACGCACAGATCCATAGGTCGACGCATAAACCTAACGTTCAGATTTCCTTCTTTACTGGGATGGGTGCGCCGACCTAGTGCTTCCTATTTTCACTACATATTTTCATTGCACATTGATGTATGTTTATTGCATGTCATCCCATTAGATTTTGTGGTCAATCTCTCCTTATCTTCCACCATTAAACCTCATCAATACCCATTATTCTCCACTAAATCCTCATCAAAAACCCTAAAAATCAAAAACCCACCAAGAGTGAATTCTCTATAATACTACAAGGGTTTCTAAGGGTTGCACATATCTCCTCTTCACTTTCTGCGAAAATCAAGTGTCATCATCTTCTTTCAACTCTTCTTCAACCATGGCTTCAAGAAGAAATCCTAGTAGAAGGGGAACAAGAGGTTCATCTTCACAACCAGCAACAACCAGAACATCATCTTCCCAATGGGTAACTTTTAAGTCTTTAATTTCTGAAAGGCTAGCTAATCCTTTTGAGCAACTATTCTGCAACCGTGCGGTTATAAGACAACATGGTTTTTATCCTCTGATGGGTCCAGATTTTCACATTCCTGAGATTTCTGAACTTGTGAATTTTCAAAATCTTTGTGAATTTCTAGAATGTGATGATAAGTATAGTGAAGATTTGACTCGGTTGTTCTACTGTGGAATCAAGGGTAAATTTCATGGGGCTGAATTTAAACTTTATATGAATAATGCATAATTTGAAGTGACCAATGATGTATGGTCTACACTGTTTGTATTGGACACTGATGACACTCTCCCAAAGGTCACGAATAAAATTTTTGTTAAGAACTATGAGTTCAAAACTGCTCTGAATTCGATGTTACGGGAACCATATCCAGATGATGTTGTGGCAAGTGGATTATTTCCGAAAAATGTCACTACCGGCCACTTGAAATTTGAAGACCGAATTCTTCAATGGATTGTTGCTCGCATATTGAGGCCTAAGAAAGGAGGGTACTCAAGAGTTAAGCAGGCAGAGGTTCATCTCATTTATATTCTAAAGAATCGGGTCAAGATCAACTGGCCTTACTATTTTGCTTATAGGATGTTCGTTACTCGCAACTCCAGCAAATTTCCTGCACTTGGTTATGCATCTGTTGTTGCAAACATTTTGAATCACTTTGACATTCCTGTTCCAAACATTTGTCATATTCATATTACAGCTGAACAACAATTTCTTGCCAAAACCCTTACCATGATGGGTTACTTTTGGGATTCACGAGAGAACAAGTTTACTTATCGACCTCGTTCCACCCATCCTGAACCTGATGAACCTGTTCATCTTAAAGGAAATAATGATGAGGATGCTCCAGAAAATGCTAATCAAGATGTTAATGATGAAGATGTGATTATGCAGGAAGAGAACAATGAGGCTTGGATGGGCAATCAACCTGAAGAACCTTCTGAAAATCAGGGCTAGGGGCAGTGGCAACAAAATTGCTGGACTATTTTTGGAAACGCCTATGTTCCTCTAACCTATGGTGAAGACTCTGAATGGCAGCAACTTGACAATTCTGCTCCCAAACTCCACCTTCTCAGCATGATCCGCAGGCTTCTGAAGAAATTCTTGCTAGGTTGAACGAATTGACTCTTCAACATCAAGAATTTCAAGCTTTGCAAGATACGCGCTACACTACTCAGGAAGAACGGTTCACCAATCTGTCTAATCAAGTCTCCTCTCACATTACCAACTTCAACAATTTTGCTAATGCCGCTATGAATCGTTTCAATCAGATGGACGCCAACTTGACTCAACAAAACCTGAACCTGGCAAATAGTCTTGGCAACCTAAACAACACGTTGATTGAACTTAACCTACAACTAGAGGATCTCCCACCACCAAGCCAACACTATAGGGGAAGAGGTCATCTGTTTAGGGGGAGAAGGCCATAGAGTTTAGGGCATCATATTTCATTTGTGCTTGCATTTATGTTTTGTGGTTTGTTTTTTTTTACTGTTGCTTAACATTGACTTTTGCTTCCGTTTGTTTGAACTCTTCCGGATTGAATGTATTGCTTTTAAGTTTTTTGTTCCTTATTTATACATTCCTAATTTCTACATTAGCTGTATCATATGTGGATGCGTGTTAATGATTGTATGTTGCAAATATGTGATGATCCCTTACGTATTATAGTGTTTTATTTTGACCACCTTCTTTTCTTCTTTTTGATGTTGTCAAAGGGGGAGAAGAATAACAACAAGCAGAAAGTTTAACAGGGATTAACCAAGTGTCAAAGACAGGGGGAGCTTTGTTCACGTTGCTCACTCTCAAATTACAAATCTCATGACAGCTAAGAAAGTGTTGCCATCATCAAAAAGGGGGAGTATGTGAGGGATATTCTTCTATCTACCTTGTTTTAATGATGTCAACAAATATGTAAGAAATTAGATTGTAATTTGAGCGGTATCACTTCACTTGTCGGGCATATTGAGTCTAATCATTATCGTTCATGTGTCTAGATGCATAGGACCTTGTCTTTCCCATAAATAAATGTCCATTATCCTTTTAGTAGTGTCTAGTATGTGTTTCTGAACTTGGTCAGGTGAAAATGCTCAGAAAATTGAATTTTCTGAAGAAATGCAGTTCATGCGCTGACCCCCCTAGTTCATGCGCTAACCTCCCAGTTCATGCGCTGACCTAGCAAATCCTGCGGGAAAGCGCACAACTTAAATGACACAAAAACTTATTTCTATGCGTCGACGCATGGGGTTTGTAGGTCGACGCATGCCTTCCAAAATCTGTGTTTTTTCACTTAATTTTTTTTCTGTTATTTCTGTTATTATTTTGTGTGGGTCATTTTATTTTCCTATAAAATTGTTTTGGTCATCTCTTTATTAAGAAAAAACAAGAAACGTGAAAAATATATGTCATTTCTCTCTTCATCTTCATATTCTTCATTGAGTAAACAAACAATCACACATAATCATCTTTGTTTGTGTCGCCCATTGTTCGAAGTGATAACGTTCAGAATTTAGGAAGTGTGATCTTCATTTTTCTGGGTTGAGAGCTTGGCAGGTGTTTCTTGAATAAAACCAGTTGGGTTCAAATTTTTGGTAGATCGCAATTGATCGAGTGAAGGTAACCGAAGAACGGAGGCTTCTTTCGGTTTAGTAGTATGGGACGATAATTTGATCAACCATATTCGAAGGACTTGATTCATCTTGAATCAAGGGAAGAGAAAATTCTGCATCAACAATCGAAGACGTTCCAGGGTTTGTATGTTCATAGTTTTCTATTGTAATAAATAATTTGCAACAACTATATATATACATATCTCAATTCCATTTGTGGAGTTGGGGGCAGACGTACCCAAAGCGAGGACGATTGGGGAACTGCCTAATCAAATCGTGTTTGTTCTCTCTCCTTAACTCTTTTACATTTCAGTTTGTTCGAATTTGTGAAGTCGCAAGTTATTGAAATTTTTGTCGTAGAGTAATTGCAAGCTGATAAACTGTTTTGTTAAATTGATACAATTCCTTGAATTATATCTTGGATCAGATTTACATTACCCTCCATAGAAATTCTGCACTTAGTGTGTTTACGCACACTAGGTGTTTGATAATTTGTTTCAAAGCAAATTTCGAACACGTTGTCTTAAATTGCTTATCACTTTACCTCATTGGATTGGAATAAACATCAAGCAAGTAATATTCTGTTGACTGCATTTTTAAGTGTAGTAATCAAACTGAATTTTTCCTCTTCCATACGCATTCCCGATATATTCGTGCATATCCGAACCTTTTAGTAGAAGGTTCATTGTAGACGATGTATCCAGTGGCTGCTTCCATTAAACATTTTTAAAAACAAATTTTTGTAATCCAATTGCGTGTAAAACTCAAGGGATCTATTCAACCCCCCCCTTCTAGATCCATAGCCATCGTCTAACATATGGTAGGCGGTGTAGGACGCCGTTGTGTTGGTATGAGTCGGGAGAGAGTGCTGTGGTTGGACCCGAGATAGTCCAACAGACTACTGATAAGATTAAGATGATTCAGGAGAAGATGAAGATTTCTCAGAGTCATCAGAAGAGTTATCATGACAAGAGGAGGAAAAAACTTGAGTTTCAAGAAGGAGATCATGTGTTTCTTTGAGTTACTCCGATAACTGGTGTTGGTAGGGCGTTGAAGTCACGTAAGTTGACACCGCGTTTCGTTGGTCCTTATCAGATTTTGCAGAGGATATGAGAGGTAGCCTATCGGATTGTTTTGTCGCCGTCGCTTGCTAATCTCCATGACGTGTTCCATGTATCTCAGTTGAGAAAATACATTGCGGATCCGTCTCATGTAGTCCAAGCAGATGATGTGTAGGTGAGAGATAACCTGACTGTGGAGACATCACCTATGCGGATTGAGGATCGGGAGTTGAAGCAACTTCGAGGTAAAGAGATCACTTTGGTGAAGGTCGCTTGGGGAGGACCGACCGGTGAAAACGTGACTTGGGAGCTTGAGAGTCAGATGAGGGAGTCATATTCCGAATTATTCGTTTGAGGTAATTTTCGAGGACGAAAATCTATTAAGTGGGGGAGGGTTGTAACACCCCAATTTTTAGTAATTAATTATTTATATTAATTAATTGAGTGATTTCATGAATTAATTGATTTATTTGATTTATTTAATTTATTTGGATTATTTGAATTAAATGAATTACTTGATTTAGTGAATTTATATGAATTGTTTGATTTATATAATTTATTGAGTTTATATAAATTAATTGGTTTATTTAATCTATGTGAATTAATTGATTTAATTGATTAAATTGAAATGTGAGATTTATTGAATTATTTGGAAATAATTAAATTGTTGAATTTATCTAATTATTTGATTTAATTAGATTATTGGAATCGTCACTCACACCCCACAAGGGCACACGACATCACATGGTGCATATTCATGATACATGGCATACCAATGACTCGTGACAATCAAATTTATATACATATATAACCATGTGAACCATCTCAACATCAATAATCATGCATTGCAATCAAACCCAAAACAATGCATTTATTTTCCATAAGGCCAAAAACCATCATCACAACATCTCATCACATGCATTCACATCATATAACAGCACACAAGTTATACGTTATATATCAAAAGCATATCGCATGATAACACATCAATCACACACAATTACGACGGTAAAAGTCGACAAAACGACACGTTTCCAAATTCCCGACACCATTAAATCGACCACTAATATCAAAAACATTTTTATAAGAAAGAACATCTCATTAGCTTTCCAACGCTTCGAACGGCGACCAAAACGGACTTACAGTTCAAAAGTTATGAAGAAAACAAAATCTGACATTTTGGAAAAATTCTGTAACGCTCGGGTCAGCGCACAATGACCATGAGTCGACGCATAGTTGCAATGAGTCGACGCATAGTTGCAGTGAGTCGACGCATAATCCTGGGGGGGTCGGCGCATACTACGCAGATTTTGCTAAAAACTCAGTTTTCGACCGTTAAATGCCTTCCGGACCTCCGATTTCGATTCCGTAAAAAAACCCCGGTCTCAGAATTCAACATACTACAATATTTTCACCATTAAAAAGCCATCCAACACATTTTCCATTTTTGAAATATTTTGAAACATAATTTTATCAATTTATCCCAACTCCAAACTCGATCAAAACCACTCGAAAACACACAAACAACCATTCCCGATTAATTCCTATCCTCACCCGACTATACTACACAACTTATTCTGCATTCCAACCGTGAAAACATCGATTTCTACTCATTTTCATCATTTCAACCTAAATGTAAACTATATGAAAACAATACACACAATCCAAGAAAATATACACACATACATACACAATGATAAGATAATCGAGTTTCGCACCCTTACCCGATTAATCGCGCTTGAAACGAAGTATTGAAGAGTTTCTCTTCTCCTCTCTTTCTCTCCTCTTCTTTCCCTTCCTTTCTCTTTCTCTTCTTTTCTCTTTTTCTTTCCCCTCTATTTCTACTTATATAAAAATATCTATTTCTAAAAAAACATCTAACCTCCCAAAATGATCATTTTGCCCTATCTCTCAAACGCTCTCAAAATGCGATAAAACATAAACAGTGATGAAATATATTTCAGGAAATAAAAGTTGAAAAGAAATTATAATTTATTGCAAATATTTTACCTATCAGGGAAATTAACCAATTAACTCAATTAGCAGGTAAAATACAATAAATTCACGCACTTCACAAAATTCACATAAATGAAATAAATAAATACAATTAAACAAATCGGGGCGTTACATGTAATTTATTTAATTTATTTGAATTATTTGAATTAAATGAATGACTTGATTTAGTGCATTTATGTGAATTGTTTGATTTATATAATTTATTGAGTTTATATAAATTAATTGGTTTATTTAATTTATGTGAATTAATTGATTTAATTGATTAAATTGAAATGTGTGATTTATTGAATTATTTGGAAATAATTAAATTGTTGAATTTATCTAATTATTTGATTTAATTAGATTATTGGAATTAAGCAATTCATTTAATTTATTCTATTTGATATAAATTTTATAGATTTACTAGATATTTGTTGGGCTTAAGGTGGTGTGTTAATATTAAGTGTGTTGGGTTGAGTTAGGCCCACTTGGTTTAAGACAAGTTATGGTTTTAGAGAAACAAAGTTCGTAATAAAAAAATTGGAAAAGAGAAAGAGTAGAAGAGAAGACGAGAAAAGGGAGAAGAGAAGAGGAACTCAAGAACAAAAGGCAATTCATCAAGAAAATCCAAGGGAAGGGTGGATTTTCACTCAATTATTAGGTCTATTGATGATGATTAATGGGTAGAAATATGGTTAGAGTAAAATCTCCAAATTTTTTCTATGAGATTGAAATTAGTTAGGTTTATATTAATTTCTGAAAATTATTAATTTTTGGTGTGTTTAGAGTTGATTTTGGTAATATTTGAGAGACCCATTTAATATTTAGAATACTCGTTGGAATTGAAATTTGGATTATATACGTATCATAGTACACAGTAGCGCACCACATTGTTTGGTAATGAAAATGTATTCTTTTTTTATTCTTCTCATGAGCTGTAGCTATAAACAATTAATAGAAAATGTGAATTCACCTGTAGTGATAGAAACATTTAGGAGATGAAATTTTATGATCCTTTTCCACCTTCTTGATACTGTAGCGGAAATGGAGTTATAGAAAAATAATGTAACTCCTTTTTCTTGTTCAGTGCTGTAGCGCAAAGAACAAAACAATTAATGTAGTATTACTTATTTTTCTTCCATTTCCCAAGGCTGTGCGCAGAACATAGGGAGAATGATATGTGATCATTTCTCCACTTCTTAGTTGCTCTAGCGATATAGCCATGTGTGTGTATATTAACTATGTAGCGCCACACTATGTTTTCTGGCTAACGACATGTATCTCTTCCATTTTGTTTCATATATAAGTTAATAAATCAACAAGTGACCTTCCTTTTCATAATACTACAGCATATGAAGATAAATCATAAAGTGTGATTTTCTTTTAATTCCAAATCCTTATCCTGTAGTCTAGCGCAGTAAATAGAACAAGGGGCAAAGTATTTCTTTTCTAATCCCCTCGCCACTGTGGTGATACAAGCTCTTAGGAAATGAACGTGACTTTTGTCACATGCTGTAGCTAAATAGTAATAGGTAATGAAAGTAGTATATATATATATATATTAGTAAGTATAGGATTTGTATTAGAAAACTTATTAAATAATTAATTGAATTTTGAATACTGAATGTTATATAATAAATATATTTTACTAAATTCCTAATAATTAATTAGAATGAGAATTAGTTATTTACATTTAGTTATTTTAAATAAATATTATTTATTTCAAGATTGATTGTTTATTTAAATATTGATTATTATTTATTGAATAGTGAGATTTTATTGAACATTGGATTCAATTATTGGTGATGGATTATTTATTCTATATTTAATCGGTAATTTGTGATTGTGAGTTGTGATTGGATCGAGTCGATCTTTGTGTATTAATTGTTGATTGTGGTGATGATGTTTAAAGTATGAATACCTTGATTATGAAAATGTGTTTGTGTATGCAATTGTGTGGTAATTCAAATGTGGTGAATTATTGGAGATATGTTTGATTAAGATTAGAGAACGGTCTTAATTGCATATGATGGTTGATTGCATACACATCATTTATGTCAAGAGGTAATGCTTGCTAGTTCCGTGGGAGCTAGTGACTTGTCCCAAACCTAGAGCTGAGTTTGAAAGCTTAGAGAACGGGCTTTGTGTGTTATTGATCTAGAAAACGGACCTAGTTTAATGTAAAAACCGAAAAATAATAACAAGTGTTGGTACCACATGGCATGAGTTGCATTGAGTCGTGCATCGAGTCTCATTACATATATGTTTGTTATATGGAAGTATGTGTATGTATGTGGCTTGTTGGATTGGTGAAATTGTGAATCGTATGGCTACTTGAATTATACCTTGTTGAGGAAACCTTGAATTGTGAGAATGATTATAATTATGTTTGTATGCCTTTTAATTAATTATTATCTTATGATTTCAATATTGATGTGAATTCTCACCCTTCTGTTGGAATGATGTTTTGTACGACATCGCTCAAGTACCGAGGAGTAGAGTTGCTCGTAGCGCGAGGTAGCCGCTGGAGTAGCTGCTTAGTGTCTTTATTTATGTTGGGTCGAGTCATGCTCTGATTATGTAACACTGGGGTTGTTTGGTTTATGTTTTAGAGATACATTATGTACTCTACTTTATGCTTTTATTATTTTATTTGACTTGTATGAAGTTTGGCTTCCATGCCTAAGTATTGATCATGAATGTGATGAGCATGGAAATTTCTTTATGACAATTATGATTAATTTGAATCCGCTGCTACATGCTAAGTGAAGTATTTGAAAAGCATGAAATTATTTAAGTGTTAATGAGCATGACAGGTGTTGTATGATGTTTTATAAGTATATGTGACACCCTTTTGTGAAAGGCATGATTATTTACTCTGATTTATTTATATATTTTTGCGGGGATTAGAAGGGTGTTACATTAGTGGTATCAGAGCATGGTCGGTCAGTTGACCAAGTTTTTAGTGTGTTTATTTTCTTTTGTACTTGATATGTGTGTGCAACACTATCGGTATTATTTGTTCTAACGAGGATTTGTTGTTGGAATTTAGAACTATGGTTGCAGGTAGGAATGATGACGCGATTGTTGCAGCTTTAGAGATGTTGGCTGGAGCAATTGGGCAGAATTAACAAGGCCACGTGAATGTTGGGAACAACGCTGATGATGAGTTCCGTGCTTTGGGAAAGTTTCAGAAGAACAATCCGCCAACGTTCAAGGGAACGCATGATCCTGACCAAGCACAAGAATGGCTGGAAGCAATTGAGAAGATCTTTCGAGCCATGAACTGTTCAGATGTGTAGAAGGTGCAGTTTGGCACCCACATGCTTGTGAAGGAAGCTGCGTACTGGTGGAATAACACTCGTCAGAGGTTTGAAGAAGATGAGATTGAGATTACTTGGGATCTTTTCAAGGATGCATTTCTGGAGAAGTATTTTCCAGAAGATGTTCGTGGGAAGAAAAAATTGAGTTTCTTGAGTTGAAGCAAGGTAACTCAACTGTAGCTGAGTATGCCGCAAGATTTGAAGAGTTGATTAAGTTTTGTCCTCACTACAACACCTCTAGTGCTGAAAGATCCAAGTGTCTTAAGTATGTGAATGGTTTGAGGCCTGAAATCAAGCAAGCCATTGGTTATCAAGAGATTAGGTGATTCTCCGAGTTGGTGAACAAGAGCAGGATCTATGATAAAGATAGTAGAGCATGATCTGCACACTACAAGAGTTTGAATGATAAGAAAGGAAAAGGTCAATTTAGAGGGAAGTCGTATGTGACTCCTACTGGTGAGGGGAAACAAAAAGCTGGTAGTGGCAAGAAGCCGAGTGGGGGAGGAGCTTCCACTCCGGTGAAGTGTTTTTAGTGTGGTGCTGAAGGACATCGTGCTCCTGAGTGCACATGTGTTGAGCGGAAATGTTTCAAGTGTGGCAAGCCAGGCCACAAAGCTGTGAAGTGCATAAGCGGTGTGTCTTACCCCAAATTTTGACCACTAAGATTTCCCATTATTGTTCAAATCATCATCACAATATGGATGTACCTTTATGCCTCATCAGTCTTCTCAAGGAATTGTTGAGCATTCACCACAATCAAAATTAGGGTTTCAAGCCCTCTCTGAGTGCTTAGACAAAGGATCAATCAAGGAATGACATGATTTTCAACTTGTCTAACCTCTCAAACATCCACAATGGATCAAGAGGACTCCCACTTCAAGGATTAAGCACAACGTTGCTCCCTTCTAGGTGGATCAAGCTTCAAGATCGCCAGTGTCACCAAATTAGGGTTTTGGTCGACCAGGGCCTCCAGATAGAAATTTTCATCTGGGCATGAGCCAATTATTCAAAACATATCCTAATATACTCCATGGAACCTCTTGGACCCAATCATCAAGTCAAGTTGGCCTCAAGGGATGCATACATCAAAAATCAGGAATTAGGGTTTCTTGACCTAATTCACCCCTAAGTTGACTTTTGGGACAAATCATGAACTAAGACCTCAAGACATGATTTGAGGGTCTCTAATATACCATATTGATCTATTTGGAACAATGGATTGATCCAAGAAGCTTGAGCAACAAGTTTTAATTTCATCTGAACCACAGTTAGGGTTTTACGAGAAAAGTCAATTGTAGCTTTGACTTTTGACCAGGACATGCTCCCAAACCCTAGGACATGATTCAATATACCCTATAACACCCATGGAACATGTCCATCAAGTTTGATTTAGGTCAAGGACATGATTTCCCAAAGGATCGCACAGTTTGGAATTCATCTGACAAAAAGTCAACTGTGCACAAAAGTCAACTTTCACTTTTTGAGATTTTTCACAAAAATGGATTTTTAACCCTAAAATGATGTTAATGTATGATTTGAATCATAATTCATCAAGAAAAATCAAAGAAAGTGGGATAACTTGTAAAAGGGGTAACCATAAAAACTTAGAAAATTTTCTAAGTTATGAAATAAAGTGACAAAGGTACCAACTTTGGAGGATCATAACTCCTAAACCACAAAGCTATTTTTCCTCATCCAAAGCTTGATTTGTAGATCTCATTGCCCTCTACAAAAGCTTCATACTGATCTTTGTCCAAATTCCTCATGGATTTTGAGTTATGGAGTGATCAAAATCAAGAAAAGTCACTTTGTTCCAACACTTAGTGAAAATTTCACTAAGTCAGAATCTGCCTTACATTTTTTCCAAATGTAGGGGGATTTTTCACTTGGATCCAAAAGGTATCGAAACCAAATGTGATCAGAAAATTGTTGTATCATATAAGGGCTTTCCAAAATGGCCAAGAACATCACCAAATTCAATTTGAGCTTTGAGATATGGTAGTGGCAAGACGCCTTGCTCAAATCTGCCAAGGCAAGGCAGATTTTTGCACTTTTGGTCGATTTGCCAAAATCAGCCAATTCCAAGCCTTGTCATCACTTTGGACACATCTGAGGATTGAATCTAAAGGGGACAATCACTGAGCCAAGCCTCCAAAGTCCTTGGAATAAGAAATAGCATGCCAAACCTAGAATTGCCTAAAATAGGGACAAGACTCTAATTTTGGATTGGAGCATTCAATGGAAGCACCAAGGTGGCATGGACTGAGCTATTAGCAACTGAATTCAGTCAAGACTTATCCAAGACCAAGGGGACCAGCAGCCTGTGCCCTAACCTCTAGTCAATGGCAAGAGGAGACTTGGATTTTCATTTGCCAACATTGGCTAACCCTACTCAGCAGTTGCCATTCACTATTCCTTGCAAAACAAACTTGCTCTACTATAAATAGAGCTCAATTGTGATCAGTTTAAGTACACCAAAGGCCTACAACACTTGCTTTTCTTAGCAAGTCACTATCGAGTTTTCAGTAGAGAGCAATTCCACTCAAACCAATCACACACACACACCTCACATACATCATATGTGAGCTGATCAAACACTTAAACAACACCTGGAACACTGATTTCTCAGAATCACCAGTCAATTGCTCAAGGTTTTAACCAAGTTGCATTTGAGATGCCATGAAGTGATCCAGCCAATTTCCATCAAGTCCAAGCATTCAAACACACTCCATAGGGTGTAGGGAAGCTGTTCAGATCATCACAACTCATATGTAACACCTCCAACTCAGAAATCACTTTGAACTTGCTGCCACGACCTAGAGGTAAGCCTAAACTTAGTCATCTCTCAATCTATGCATATTTCCTCGCACGATACTTTTGCCAAATGTTCATAATCATGCATGGAATGTTTCCCCTCAATTAATTGCTTTGTTTGAATCGTGTATCAAAATTCTCAGCCTTCATGCAGAAATTAGGGTTCTTGAGGTTTTGTCTTGATTTTTTATTCCATGTTTAATATAAATGAAATTAAATACCATAGACATGATCGTGAGGTTGAGACGAGCAGATTGGTATGTGGATTGCATGATATAATCAAGTATTCAGTGAGATTGGAGAGAAAATGCAAATCTGGGCAAAACCCAGAACACGCGCGTGTTCTTGGGGTGTTCCTGGCGCCCTTTTTGAAAATTCAAATATTTGAATTTTGTGATTTTATTTAATTGATTCAAAAATTAATTTCTCTCTGAGTTTTAATGATTTTGAGTTGATTCTTTTTTTAATAATTCACAAAAATGTTAAAATATTTTATTTTCCGAAAAAATCACAAAAATATTATTTATTTGATATAATTGATATTTTTGCAAGGAATTAATGTTTTAATTGTTTTTGACATTTAAAATATTTTTTCCTTATTGATTTGGAAAATTTTAATGATTTCTAATCATTTTGTAGGGCAAAACTTGATTTATGAAGCATTAATCCCATATCACAATTTGTTTTCCACATGTTAAACAATTTTGATCATTTTAATTGAATATTTTATTTAATTAAAACACATTTTGAAAACAAATTAGGGTTTTTGATTAATTCAACCCTCATAAATCATTTTCAAAACTTTGGGCCTCTAATAGAGTGTAAGACCCAAGCCTTTTTGTAAAATAACCTATTTTAGGTCTCACTTATTGTATAAGTCCCTCCGGGTATTTTCAAAAACCTCGACGCAATCGTCGTTTTGTACGCAAATAACCTTTGGGCCTACCCTCGAGTAGTAAGACTCATTCCCTTTTTTTACACTTTGGGCCTCTTGAGAGAGTTTAAGACCCAAATCCCCTTGTACAAACAACTTTGGGGCTCACTCATTGTATAAGTCCCTATGTACAAGTAAACGGCGCGATCGTCGCCTTTAAAAAAATCAATTGGGCCTCTCCTTGAGCTGTAAGCCCCATCACTCATTCAAAACTTTTTGGGCCTCTAATAGAGTGTAAGACCTAATCCCCTTTTAACCAAAACAACTTTGGGCCTCAGATATTGTATAAGCCCCTTTGCGTTAAAAGAAAATCTCGGTGCGATCGCCATTTTAAACGAAAAATCATCTGGGCCTACCCTCGTGTTATAAGCCCCACTCTTTTTCTTTAAACCTTTTGGGCCTCTCGAGAGAGTGTAAGACCCATCTCTTTGTACAACAAACAAATTTTGGGCCTCAGTCACTCGTATAAGTCCCTCTGTACAAATTCAACAGTGCGATCACTGATAAATCATTTGGGCCTCTCCTTGAGCTGTAAGCCCCAAATCTTTCTTTTTCAAAGCACTTTCTCCTTTGATTTTGAAATATACTATTGTTTTCAATATTTCTTTGTTGAACAACTAACCAAACAGCATGGAAGCTTTACAACCGAGTAAGTGTTTACCCGCTTTCATTTACTGCTTTCATATGTATATAACTGTACTGTGGGGCTGTTTCGCTGTAAGTCTTCTTTCATAAACTCATATCGACTGTGTAATAATAGTATAGATATTTAGAGTTTCCCCGGCAACTACGTCTAGCATTAAGCTCGTTGATCACTCTTAGAAATATTCAAAACCAGATCCCCATAGGATTACCAGACACAGTCTTCCCTCCTCTTGGGGTTAAACAATATGGAGATGTGAAAGGCAGATTCTTTTTGAACCCTTTCTCAGACTGTCACCTTTAGAAATCGTCAAAGAAACTCTACTCCCCAGAGATGATCTTTTCTCCGTGAATGGCATCTCTTGAGTTTCTTCCAAATTCTCGAACTTTCCTGGCTTGATCTATTCTTTGTGAATAGCCTGTCTTGAACTTCTCGGGGTTTGGGGACCCACGGGCTTCTTAAAAGCAACCTAAGAAACTCTATTCCACAGAGATGATCTTTTCTCCGTGAATGGCATCTCTTGAGTTTCTTCCAAATTCTCGAACTTTCCTGGCTTGATCTATTCTTTGTGAATAGCCTGTCTTGAACTTCTCGGGGTTTGGGGACCCACAGGCTTCCTAAAAGCATCCCCGCCTCCTCTTGGGCGTTGTACAAGGACCCGTCGGCTTCTTAGAAGTATTCACAGCCTCCTCTTAGGCTTCGTATAAATGATTTCTTCCTCCGGGAATGATAGCCTCCTCTTGGGCTTAGTACAAATTGTCCCTCGGCTTCTTAAAAGTTTCCAGCCTCCTCTTGGGCTTCGTACAAATTGTCCCGACGACCTCTTAGGGGTATAGGAACAGAAATCAGCCATCTTAATAGAACAGTCTTTCCAAGAGTCTACTACTGTTTCTCAAAGCATAGTACAAAAGATGAAACTCTAGACTTGGACAGTCTAATTTCCTTGAGTCTCAAAGACATTCTTAAGCACCCTTCAAGAATAGGAAGGAACCCCGTAGACTCGGACAGTCTCAATACCCCTTGGATTTCCCATTTCCTCAAAGAAAAGGAAATATCCCTGATCCTCGAATCAAAATCCCTGAGTATAGCGTTACTCATATAAGAACTGATTTTCTCTTTGAACCCATATACTGGTCACTCAACTGAAACAGTACCCTCTTTCGCCTCCATCTCGGGCTTTGTATGAGATACAAAAAGACTCTCTTGTTGAGTCAAACACCTTTTAGCCTCCGTCTTGGGCTTCGTACAAGACACAAATCACTCCCTTGTTGAGTATAAAACAACCCTTTTAGCCTCTATCTCGGGCTTCGTACGAGACATAAAACTCCCTCTTGTTGGGCCAATAGCCTCCTTTTAGGCTTTGTATAAGAAAACCACTGGTTGATCCAATCAACCTTTTAGCATCAAAGTTGTGCCTCGTTCACAGTACACAAACATCAACAACTCCTTCCCCTTCATCTAATCGCTGTAAGAGGCAAGCCTCTGGATCATCTACATCCATGCCACTGCCCCTCCTTTAGCATGAGAAATTCCTAAGGAAAGATAGCATTGCTCTACACTGAGTTAAAGTCTTCTCCTTCAGGTTGGAAATCCCCTATAAAGGAAATTATGGCATTGCCGGGTTCACACTTCCCGGTTAAAGTAATTCTCCTTTATAAACAGTTGTGACAGATAAACCCCTCTTTAGAGATGACAAATTCTCTCTAAAGTCAAACCCTTTAAGCTTCATATCTTGGGCTTCGAACAAGATACAAATAGACCCTTCAGCTTCACATCTTGGGCTTTGAACAAGATACAAACCACCTTTAGCTTCACGTCTTGGGCTTTGAACAAGACACCAAAACACCATTTCCTCCCATAGAATAGGAGGAACTACGATCGCTCTGATTTCCCTGTTTTGGAAAAACGGGAATAAGTAGGCATAAGTTTGAAAGAAAAATCTTAGCGAGCACACTAAACAAAAACCCAAAATCCCGTATATCAGTCAAAACATCCTAGTCTGTATTCCCCGCTAAAAGTGTAATTCCCTGAAAATAACCTAAGAGAGGCCCCCCCACATTGATAGCATCCGTAACCTAACAGACCGCTGTTTAAACTCAGTATGCAAGCAGGGTTAATTGGAGACATCTATTTCCCTTCCTTAGTCAGCTCACAATAGGATAAAAAATGAATCGACCTGTAGTAACCCCCAAGGAGCGACAGTACTTAAGAAACACGTCCAGTTTCGCTCGCTACACGGTGCGAATGTGGCTTGCTACAACTATGGTGAGCAAGGGCACATTAGTACCAAGTGTGACAAACCAACGAAGGCTCAAGGAAAAGGGATAGTGTTTGCTTTATCAGGATCTGAGACTACTAGTGAAGATCAATTTATCCGAGGTACGTGTTTTATTAATGGTATACCTTTGGTTGCTGTTAGTTCTTGTATTGGCTAGAATTTTGGTAAAACAATGGTGTTGTTAATGATGTCATATGTCTGATGTCTTAACATGAGTTCTTAATATTGAGTTGATGTTAAGTTCAGAAGGGTTGCAGTTTTGTATGCTGATATTAGACCTGATGTCTTGACATTAGTTGACAGAACATCAGAACATCAGTCTGATGTGTTTTGTTAGGGCTGCATTTGTTTAAGTGTGTTTTGAGAGATCTGGTGGAGAGATTGCAGGCGAATATCTTGGTGAAGATATATTCTGGTGCAATCATATTTGGAGCAGATCTTGTTGCTGTTTTAAGGGCTGAAAGATATGAAAAGATTTGAAGATAAAATCTGTTTTAGATTCAAATCATATCTGGTTTAATTTCATATCAAATCTGATATTTTCAAGGAGTTGATTTATTCTGAAGCAATCTTTTTCAGTTGTGTTGAAGATTAGTTTGTTGCTATTTTCATGCAAAAAGATATGGAGAATAATTAGGTTTAATTATGAAGATTTGATTGAAGATTTAATTGAAGATCTATTTTGTAGCAGAAGATTTGTTGTGATTTGAAGGCCCAAATCCAGTTGGGAAATAGGTTATAAATAGAAGCATTGTAACCTAGTTTAAGGGAAGCCAACCATCATGTAAATTCTAAGGGCTGAGTTTGTGAACCACTCTCTAGGAGAGTTGGTATGTGTGAACCACTCGGATTGTGAGATGGTCATTATTCTTAGAGGAAGCTGTTAAGCAACTCTAAGTATTGTTCTTAGTCATGAGGGTCATGTCTAGGTATTGTTATAGGAGTGTGTCTTCTATTTTTATGTGTTTGGAGAGTTGTTGGAAATCAAGCTGTTGATGTAGTGATTGAGATGTTGACTGCTAGACATCATTGCGATGATTGGAAGTGAGATGGAGTCTCTTACCTAGGGAGAACTTAGGTAGAAGGGTCATTGGGTAGTGATTAAATTAGGTAGATTGTCAACTGGTTTGTTGAGTCTGTAATTTGATACTGCTAATAGTGGACTTCCTTCCTGGCTTGGTATGCCCCCAGATGTAGGTTGTTAGACCGAACTGGGTGAACAAATTATGCGTGTTGTTTACTACTTTTTTCTGATTACTATTATTGCCTTCTTCATACAACAGATATTGATGTTGTGACATCGCACTTGAAATCACATATCTGGTACCAAAATTTCAATTGGTATCAGAGCAGGCATCCTGTCTGTTTCTGGATGAGATCTAGGGAAGATACTTTCTGGTTCATGAGCATGGAAGATAGTTTTGCTGAGTTATGGACTTGGTCAGTTTTTATAGTTGTTTGTATGATCCCTTGAAGTGAAGGATGGACTATTCATGACAGGGTATGTATTGGACCTGTCTGTTGTTATCAGGAGAACTGCTGTTGTGAGTTTGATTTGTTGGCACTTGGTTTATGGTGATGGTGTGCAAGGATTATTGAGTAGTGCCTGAAGGTTGTTGAGGAGTTGTTGTGTGTTCCGCTGCATGGTATCTGATGTAACCTTGGATGGTTCTTGTATCTCTGGTGGTGAGATTCTAGGAAGGTATTCTCTTGGAAAGACATTAGGGTTTGGTCTCCTCAGCAGGATATTCTATGATGTTGTAGTTTATGCAAGACAGCTTCAACTGTTTGGTTAGAGATGCCAAAGATACTTGAGGATTATCTCATATCTTTGTTTTGGGAAAGAAGTGATCAAAAGGTGAATGGATCTTATTAAAGATTGTATGACATGGAAGTTTCAGTTTTTTTATGAAGAAGAATATATTTCAAATCAGGCATTGAAGACCAATATGTCCAGAACATTGATTCCTTCTTTATCAATTTTCTTGATGGTGAAAGAAGAGGGTGGAGCCAAAGCAAAAGAGTATCACTGTCAAATCTTTCATGCGGGAGTGAAGATCTTGATAAGTTATCTCTTAAGCTTAGTTGTGGTGACCTAATTAGGAGGATCTTCCTGGTTATGATGTCAAATGTAGTTTTGGTATATCTGAAGATGAATTCTCTTGTGAAGATACATGTTTCTGATTTTCAAAATCATGAACTGGAGGAAGTTTCATCAAGAAAGAAGCTGAGCTTAATATGTCAATTCTAATGTCTCGACATCGCGCTACACATCAGCAGTTTATGGTAAATGCTAAGTCAAAGACCTATTAGATTGTAGCTGTTTTGAAGGATCACTGACCTAACCTGGAAGGCTTTTGTGGTATGAATGGTTATTATAATGGTCTGTCATGAAGAAGATTCAGAAGATGCTGGAATTTGAAGAAGCGTTAAACCACAGGGATCAATTGCTATTTGTGAAATTCACAAGTATTTAATTGATTATCCTTGAAAGACAAGGTTAAGGATGTTCTGTCTATTGTTTTAACATCTTTTCATCAGAGGTTTGGAGAATCATGGGAGGGGTTCTACATTCACTCACAAGTCGCCTAGGAGTTGACCTGGGATTTTTGCTTAGCATCTGTTCCTAGAAAGTATTGTGAATGACTTGTCCAGATGGTGGTGCTGTTGAAGATGAAGATGTAAGACTATGAAGACGTCATAATCTTGATGGTTACAGCTTAGATCAGTTTATTTCTGATCTAAGTGGTTTGGAGCATGGTGTTTGCTCTGGTTGTGAAGGTCGAGGATAAGTGGCAGTTATCTCTGGCTTTCTACTGACGGCTCTACTAAGAGAAGTAACTTTCTTTAGTATTGCTATGGGGTAGTCTTGGACTACTTATTTTCTGAAGATTCAGATGTGGTAGGTTTGAAGTCTTTGGAGTTTCTAAGCAGGATGAAGGTTGTCTACTCAAACTTGATTGTTGAATCAATTCAATGAGAGCATGAAAATATGTTTCTGCAAAGGGATGAGGTTCTTCTGAGTGGCAGAAGGTAGAGCTGACAGTTGGATGACATAATGTTCTGACATCTAGCTTAACATCAGGAGTCTCAGCTGGTGATGTGGCACATTAGCTAATGATAGGGTGATCTACACGAATGAACAATAGGATGCTTCAAAAAGATCGTTCTCATGGCAGTTTACAGGAGCTGCAGGAAGGAGAAGATGTTACATGACCATGGCTTAGGGAGTCTAAGTGTGTTTTCTTTTTAGCAAGTGGAACATGTGACTTGAAGATCAAGTTTCCTTGGTGGATCAAGATATCTTTGTGAGAGTTCTGACAAACGTGAAAAAGGTCAAAATGTGGCATTTGGTTGTTTTCATATGAGGATTCATGAATGAGGTGATCAAACTGTGGCATTTGGTTGATCTCAGAAGTGGATTCGAAGAATCAAGATAATCAGAGTGTGGCAGCTGGTTATTATTCAGGATTGTCTTGGAACAAGTTACTCTTGGGCAGAAGGGTGATGAGTTGAAGACTCAAGGAGATTATTCTTCTTGAAGGTGGATGAGAGTTTAATTCTCTAGTTCTTTGAATTACTATGCAATAGTAAGTCTAGTTGGTGGAGCATATCAAGAATCATGGTGATGATATCTTGGTGTGTGGCAAATGTTCTAACTTGTGTTGGGACATTATCTGGTTGAATATCCTTGGTGAAGGATGATTTTGTTCTGGTTCTGAAGCTTGGTGCATACATTATGCCTAAGGAGCGTCTACATAGTCATACGGGAGAATGATGAAGTAGAAGGTCTGCCTTGGATGGAGAATGTAGAGAAGACTGAAGTAGATCGGGTATTGATTGATTGGAAGTCTGAAGATAAAGAGTATGATAGGGAATGACTGCCTTTGGAGAAAGGGACAATGGTACCAAAATGTATGTGCTCAGCAAGTGTGCTCAAATGTTTATCTTCATCTAGAGCATTATGTCGCGGTGAGAATTGGATACCATAGCTATTATGTTAAATAGGATCACAAATCTTAATGTTCACCACCGGTCTTTATTTTATCCAAAGGAAAGGGTTAAAGATCGAAAATCCTAATAAGAGAATCTAGGTTCGGGGGTTGGTTACGCTTAGGGAAAGTATTAGCGTCCTAAACGTCTGTAGTACTCTACAAGAACCTCTTGTTATTATTTATGTTATGTTATTTGTTTGCTTGCTAAGGGTATGACTTGATATATGGATCAAGGATGCTTGGGTTAATTGTTCAATTGGTGTTGACCAATGTTTTTGAAAACGGAATTTGGTGTTGACCAAATTCTTTGATTTTTTTTTTAAAGATTGATTTTATTTTATTTTTTTTGTTTTTTTTATTAATGATCTATCTAAAGAAATAGAGGCGGTAAAAACAAATAATAATTACACATGGGGGTGAGGGATACATTTTATCAAATGGGAAGTAAGAAAATGACTGAAAAACTACACAATCAAACAAGTAAATGCGGGACCGATGACCAACCGAAATCGAATGGCAACTGAATTTAGCTCTGGAGCTAAGTTAGAGTGGATTCATGTACGAATCACTCTATGAGAAGCCGAGCAAATGACTATATGCACTCAAGCGGTTCTCGAAGGTTAAATTATATTTTAACTCCGAAATCGAAATGCAACGATAAAGAAATATAAATCCGCATAAAAACCGATGAAAATTGACAAATGGTTTGCTACACTCAACGTGGTCATCGCAATGGATTCAAATTATGCGGATCTAAATTTATAAAAAAGGAAACAAAAATAAAAAAGAAATTTTAAAGTGTTTTAAAATTGTAATATTATTACAAAGAAAAGAAAATTAAAAAAAAAATAAAAAAAAACCTCAACAATATTGCTATCGCGAAAACGCGGTCATCGCAACCGAATCTAAATTGTACGGATCTAAATATAACAAAAAAAAGCAACTCAAAGAAAAAAAATTTAACTTTGATAAAAACCTCAACAATATTGCTATCGCGAAAACGCGGTTATCGCAACCGGATCCGAATTGTACGGATTTAAATATAACAAAAAAAAAGCAACTAAAAAAAAAAGAGAAATTTAACTTTGATAAAAACCTCAACAATATTGCTATCGCGAAAACGCGGTCATCGCAACTGGATCTAAATCGTAAGGATCTAAAATTTTTTAGAGATAGAAAATGCATAAAAAAATAAATTTTAAAACATTTTAAAGCAATAATGTTGCTAACGCAAAAATGCGATCATCGCAACCGAATCAAATCAACAAAAATGTCACGCGTCATGCAAACCAATATGCAAAACAGCATATCGACATAATTCGATCCGAAAATATAATCGAAACATAAATAAAACTAACTTTAAAATTATTATATATATATATATATATATATATATATAATCTTTGAACCGTGGAAATTAGTAACTAAGAATAAGAAATTAAGTAGAATATGCTACTTAAAAACTATACAAGCTGTAAAGTTATGAAAAAAAAACAAAACTGGAAGCGTGTGATACGTAACCGTTAGCAGTTCCACTAATAAAGTGCGATGTTTCTCAGACCACGTATAATATTGGAATTGGTAATGTTTCAAAACAAAAGGTAATGTTTCTTTAGTAACAGTGGCAGCATGAAAAACAAGATATATTTAAAACAAAATCCTGGTGATTAGCATATATATTAAGTAAAAACTGAAACATCCCACTGTATCAGAAGATGTAAGTTATATATAAAAGAAATTGCAAGAGACTCACGTGGAGGTGTACGGATGCGGCCGTCTTTTCTTTTTTCGGCCCCCCTTTTCACCAATGTTAACATGTGTATATATATAGATTGAATTAGGGTTAATTTTTAGTTACCAATAATGTCCCTAATATCCAATTGGAGGCCCAAATTAAATAATATTAAAATTAAATAAAATTAAAACTAAATGATATTAAAATTAAATTCAATTAAAACTAAATAATATTAAAATTAAATGGTATTAAAACTAAATGATATTCAAATAATTTAATAAATTTAAAATAGAAACTAAAACCTATTTATTTATTCTAAATAGTATTTAAATTAATAATAATAATAATAATAATGAAAATAAATATTTAAAATAAAATTAAAATAAAATACTAATTATTCTAATTATTTATTCTAAATAATATTAAAAAAAAATTTTAGGGTCAAAAATTAGGGTATGACAGATGCCCCTATTTAAGTTTCTTCTATCCGGAGATATGGAGATTGAAATCTTCGTCTCGACGTGATAGGAGAGACTTAAATACAAACATGCACAAGTTTTGGCCCTAAGATGCCTTATGATATGATATGGAATGAAAGACAGAGATCCAAAAGTTACATCTGAAACATTTAGAAAAGCATTAAATGTCAGATAAGGAACATCATTTTTGGAAAAAACATCAGATAAACAAGGTCATATCTGGAAGAACATCAGATAGACGCAAAAGGGGTTTAGCAAAAGCATCAGAATAAAATCACATATCCAGGAGAACATCGGATAAACAAGGTCATATCCGGAAGAGCATCAGATAGACATAAAAGGGCTCTGGAAAAACATCAGGAGCAGACACATCTGGGAAACATTAGACGGTAAAAGCAAGGTCATTCCGGAAAAGCATCAGAATAAAGTCACATATCTGGAAGAACATCAGATAAACAAGGTGATATATCTGGAAGAATATCAGAAATAGAGGCATATTCGGAAAAACATCTGATAGATTCCAAAAAAGCATCAGAATCGATATGAATGTCTGGAAAAACGCCAGACAGGTTCTGGAAGAACATCAGAATAAAAGTACATATCCAGAAGAACATCGGAGCGATTCCGGAAAAGCATCAGAATCAAAGGTAGTATCTGGAAGAACATCAGAGCGATTCCGGAAAAGCATCAGAATCAAAGGTAATATCTGGAAGAACATCAGATAGGCATATCCAAAAAAACATCGGATAGATTCTGGAAAAGCATTAGAATCGATATGAATGTCTGGAAAAACGTCAGACAGGTTTTGGAAGAAAATCAGAATAAAAGTACATATCCGGAAGAACATCGGAGCGATTCCGGAAAAGCATCATAATCAAAGGTAATATCTGGAAGAACATCAGATAGGTTCTGGAAGAACATCAGAACGAAGGACACATCTGGAAAAACGTCAGACGCAGCGTCATATCTGGAAGAACATCAGATAGACACAGAGAAGGTTTGGGTAGAACATCAGAACAAGTATACGTATCCGGGAGAGCATCAGGTAGGTACAACAATATCTGTTTGGTAGGTGCCAAGTAAGTTGGACTTTGACCACAAGGTAAGACGTGGATAACAATACGACCCATGGAGAATGCAAATGAGAATGACATTCTTTCTATCCATATGTATATGAATTATGCAGATGATATATGATCAAATGCAAATACAGACATCCACGACACGACTCGACTCTTCTGTGGAGAAGACAAGACTGGAAAACTGATTCCTCAACACGGATGATGTCATTCTGCTTTGGGACTAGAGATGCTACTGAGCACAACTCTACCACAATGGTGAACTGTATCAAGTTGATCCTTGTAGGAAGGATGAAGAGCTTCTTGGGGTTCTTCAAGTTAATTGCCCCCAGATTAGTTGACTGTTGTAGATAAACTGATCATTACTTTGGCTTGATTGATGCTGGAAATGACTGAACTATTGTGCGCTTGGAAAGCTTGCCCCAGTCTGAGTCTTGAAAAATCTTCTGTATAAATCAACTCTAAGAAGGACTTGCAATGTAACAAATCTTGAACTAATTCTCAACAGGATATGGAAGGAACTTGCCCCTGATAGGATCACTGACCAAGTTTCTCAACCGTTTGAAAATTCCTTAAGAGGAAAGCCAGTTTGCAAATAAAATCGTTCATACAAACAGAGTAAATGTAAAATTTATGCAACCTTTGAAATCAAAGTCATTTTGGAATGAAAACATATGAGTCATTGGTATGAACACGGAGGTTCGAGCCATTTAAAGGTAAAAGGTAAAGCAAAAGGTGTGATGCCAAAACAGATGATCTGCAAAGATCTTTTGGAGTCAGTTTACGCAACCTTGATGTAGTGTGCTTTCAAAATAACCTTGCTTTAATTAGGTCTTTTGAGGGTTGTAACGTGGCCTGGTTCACGATTTAAGAAACAAAGGATAAAGGCTCAAAGTTTATTTGTACCCACCCAATCTTCGTGATGATCTTCAGTCCTACGCTCAGTTAACTCAAACTATGCACTCAGGTTCCAATAGGTTGGAAATTGCACTAATGATAGTAATGATGATGGTTCATAAGTCAATGGGCTTCTTGAGATGGCGGTCACTGCTTCCTTAAGACTTTTGGTTGTCATACAAGCTTGTTCAGATTTCTCTTTGTATAAGGTAAGGTCATGAGCTTCCCATCTTTCTTAGCTTTTGCCTCGAAAGGGACTCGACTCATTCTTTGAGTAAGGATATCTTGAGCACTCTTCTTCGTTTATCGCTTTGGGAACAACTTGTACAACATTTATTCATCTAATTTGGAAGAGTTGAAAGTTTGTGACTGTCTGTCTTAATGCTTACGGTGAACCATCATTGGCTTCTGATTTGAAAGACATCTTTGACACTTGCTTGTTGTGTGCGAAGGAAAATTTGTGAATGCAAACTTTTGTTGAAAGACGTCTTGAATGCACAATCAAGTTAACTGAAAACTACCCTGCCCCAGGTTAAGATTGCGGGTTTTTATTTGTAAAGAAAAGAAACTCCTACTTCAAGGCTCAAAGGGGTTGACGAGGGGTTATCTTCCTTATTTCTCTAGTGTTTGGGAATTGAAACAATGCCTTACATCCTCAGCAAAGTTTTGATTTGAAAGCATACCGACAACAAATATGAGTATTTTGTATTCATCATCCTCCCTCCAATCTTTGCATAATAAAAAAAGAGAGTAGAAAAGAGATAATTTTTTTATTTTTTCTGAAAGATAAAGCGTAAAGATGTAAATAACAAAAGCAAATGAAATTGAATCCAAAAGTTGCAATGCTCATTACATTAATCATGAAAGTACAAACACAATTTGAATATAAATAGCTAATATAAATAAAGTAACATGCAAACAGCAAGAAACATGGCTTAGTGACTAATCAGAAACAAAGATGAGTTGTCCTGTCTGAAACACTGGCTTTTTGGAAGATAGTCTGCTGAAGTCAACTGAAGCTTCACTTGGCATGCTCTGGCAGAGGATTCGTCTGGACATTAGGATTGGTGTCACGAAAGTTGATGATTCCGACCTTAATCAAGTCACGCACTCTAGCCTTTAGTGCATAGCAATGTTCCAAGTCGTGGCCTGCGACACCTTCATGGAATGCACAGTGGAGATCAGATCTGAATCCAGGTGGAAGTGGATCTGGAGGAGGAGGCAAAGCCTTAGTAGTTATCAAACCTTTCTGAACCAGACCAGGATATAATTCAGTGTACGTCATTGGAATTGGATCAAAATGACTCCTATTATGGTACTGATTCTGTCTAACAGCCGGACGTTGAGTAACTTGAGCCGGTCGTGGAGCAGTAATCACGGGAGTAACAGCAGCAATAGCAGGGTGATCAGAATGTTGGGGTCGAGGCCCTCTTGTTTCAAATATGACAACATTAGTCTGATCTTCTCTCTTCTTCTAGAAGTTCCCATAGGATTTCTTCACTCCATTAGAAGATTCAGCAGCTTTGGATACTTTACCATTCTTAAGTCCTTCCTCGAGTCTCTGACCAATAGTAACCAAATCAGTGAAGTTGGATGAAACACTACCAATCATCTTCTCCCAGTAGAATGGAGACAAGGTGTCCATAAACAGTCAAGTTAATTCTTTCTCTGTCAAAGGAGGTTCAACTTGGGAAGCCAACTCTCTCCAGCGCTGAGTATATTCCTTGAAAGACTCTTTATCCTTTTGAGACATGTTTTGCAGCTGACGACGGTCAGGAGCCATGTCGAGGTTATACTTGTATTGCTTCATGAAGGCATTAATAAGATCCTGGAAACAGTGAATGCTGTTTTGTTCAAGATTCATATACCATTTGAGAGAAGCTCCACTCAGACTATCTTGAAAACAGTGGATAAGCAACTTCTGATTCTTGGCATGAGCAACCATCTTTTGGGTATACATGACCAATTGAGCTCTTGGACAAGAATCACCTTTGTACTTCACAAAATTGATAGCCTTGAACTTAGCAGGCATAGCAAGGTCAGAAACCAAACCCATGTTTTCTGCATCAATGTTGAAGAAATCAGTACCCTCTACGGCTTTGAGTCTCTTGTCTATGGTCTGAAACTGTTCACGGACAACCTCAGGTTCAACAAAGTCTTCACGGTCTTCACCCTGAGCACCGGCAGCATTGTACTTGTAGAGAGGGTTCTTGAAAGGAGCTCGAGTAGACTGGACTATAGGTTGAGGCTCGGCAAAAATAGGAGCTTGAAACACTGGTCTAGAAGTCTGACCAATCATCAGTAGATGCAAGAGGTGGTGAGTAGTTGGGAGGTAAACCAAACTCTGGTAAAGTTGAAGGTGGCACCTGAATAGGTTGAGGATCAGTAGTTGAAACTTCTTGGATGACAGTCCTTTGGGGTGGTTCTCCTCTAGCAATCAAAACTTGTAGCATTTCAGTGACCTTTGCCATGCTTGACTTAAGGTCGTCGATCTTCATTCGCATCTCAGCATTGTGTGCTTCTTGCTCTGCCATTATGCGCCTGTAGTTAGCTCTAGTCTGGTATCGATGTCGAGGAATCAACTTGACGACTCACAGGTAACACTGGAAGATAGAGACAGCTGGGAATGAGTTGCTGGACAAACGAATGTATGCAATGAATCATGCAAAGATGCAAATGATATGCAATGCAATGTAATGGTTTCAAGGAACTCAAGAGTAGGTTACAAACATTTCGGAAAGGCTGAAAAAAGTTTCATTTTATAATCCATGATTTTTATTGATTTTGCAAATGACAGAACAATTGAGTTTCTTGAAACTGAAAGGTTATGTATGAATGCATGAATGGATGCATAAGCACAGGTATACACATATACACATATACAGGCAAACAAGCCAAGGCTTAGGTTTGAAGATCACGAGCATGGAGCCATGGTCTACCCTTCCCAATAGGTGTGTACTATGGTTTCAAATATACCTGTCGAATGGGTTCTACAAAGTTCCCAGAGTCTACAATCCATCTTTCGGATATTATCGATTTTCCAAATCACTTGGTAGTCAATAATATTCTCAAGAGAATCTCATCTAAGTGTAGTATCGCGTAGCGACTATTACAGAAATAGATTCCCGCATAGTCCCCGCACTACATCCTAATAGGCCAAGTTGGGTTAAAGGTAACTACGGTCCTCAGTCTCGATGGCCTTTAGTTCGAAATAATATCCTCTTCACGATGGGACTCGTTGAACAAAATTATATTCGAGAGGGCCTAAACTGAGTGGTGAAGTCTCAATTCAACTTCTTCAGGAATCGACTCCTTCAAAGTATCCTTGAATTCTCACCGTTCCTATCATATTTTTACACTCTAGTCCGGGTGTAGGACTTATCTCACCACACAAATTGTAACCCTGCACACAGAAAACCCAAGCAGAACAGGTATATATATACAAATATAAAGATATATAGGCAAACAAGCAAATAAATAACATAGATATGAACAAGTTAGGGGAAACCCTCGAAAAATCCCCAGTGAAGTCGCCATTTCTGTCGCGGTGAGAATCGGATACCATAGCTATTATGTTAACTAGGATCACAAATCGTAATGTTCACCACCAGTCTTTATTTTATCCAAAGGAAAGGGTTAAAGATCGAAAATCCTAATAAGAGAATCTAGGTTCGGGGGTTGGTTACGCTTAGGGAAGGTATTAGCATCCTAAACGTCTGTAGTACTCTACAGGAACCTCTTGTTATTATTTATGTTATGTTATTTGTTTGCTTGCTAAGGGTATGACTTGATATATGGATCAAGGATGCTTGGGTTAATTGTTCAATTGGTGTTGACCAATGTTTTTGAAAACGGAATTTGGTGTTGACCAAATTCTTTGAATTTTTTTTTAAAGATTGATTTTATTTTTTTTTATTTTTTGTTTTTTTTATTAATGATCTATCTAAAGAAATAGAGGCGGTAAAAACAAATAATAATTACACATGGGGGTGAGGGATACATTTTATCAAATGGGAAGTAAGAAAATGACTGAAAAACTACACAATCAAACAAGTAAATGCGGGACCGATGACCAACCGAAATCGAATGGCAACTGAATTTAGCTCTGGAGCTAAGTTAGAGTGGATTCATGTAGGAATCACTCTATGAGAAGCCGAGCAAATGACTATATGCACTCAAGCGGTTCTCGAAGGTTAAATTAGATTTTAACTCCGAAATCGAAATGCAACGATAAACAAATATAAATCCGCATAAAAATCGATGGAAATCGACAAATGGTTTGCTACACTCAACGTGGTCATCGCAATGGATTCAAATTATGCGGATCTAAATTTATAAAAAAGGAAACAAAAATAAAAAAGAAATTTTAAAGCGTTTTAAAATTGTAATATTATTACAAAGAAAAGAAAATTAAAAAAAAACAAAAAAAACCTCAACAATATTGCTATCGCGAAAACGCGGTCATCGCAACCGGATCTAAATTGTACGGGTCTAAATATAACAAAAAAAGCAACTCAAAGAAAAAAATTTAACTTTGATAAAAACTTCAACAATATTGCTATCGCGAAAACGCGGTTTTTGCAGCCAGATCTGAATTGTACGGATCTAAATATAACAAAAAAAAAACCAACTAAAAAAAAAAGAGAAATTTAACTTTGATAAAAACCTCAACAATATTGCTATCGCGAAAACGCGGTCATCGCAACTGGATCTAAACTGTAAGGATCTAAAATTTTTTAGAGATAGAAAATGCATAAAAAATAAATTTTAAAATATTTTAAAGCAATAATGTTGCTAACGCAAAAATGCGATCATCGCAACCGGATCAAATCAACAAAAATGTCACGCGTCATGCAAACCAATATGCAAAACAGCGTATCGACATAATTCGATCCAAAAATATAATCGAAACATAAATAAAACTAACTTTAAAATTATTATATATATATATATATATATATATATATATATATATATATATAACCTTTGAACCGTGGAAATTAGTAACTAAGGATAAGAAATTAAGTAGAATATGCTACTTAAAAACTATACAAGCAGTAAAGTTATGAAAAAAAACCAAAACTGGAAGCGTGAGATACGTAACCGTCAGCAGTTCCACTAATAAAGTGTGATGTTTCTCAGACCACGTATAATATTGGAATTGGTAATGTTTCAAAACAAAAGGTAATGTTTCTTTAGTAACAGTGGCAGCATGAAAAACAAGATATATTTAAAACAAAATTCTGGTGATTAGCATATAATCAAGCAAAAACCGAAACGTCCCACTGTATCAGAAGATGTAAGTTATATATAAAAGAAATTGCAAGAGACTCACGTGGAGGCGTACGGATGCGGCCGTCTTTTCTTTTTTCAGTCCCCTTTTTCACCAATGCTAACATGTGTATATATAGAGATTGAATTAGGGTTAATTTTTAGTTACCAATAATGTCCCTAATATCCAATTGGAGGCCCAAATTAAATAATATTAAAATTAAATAAAATTAAAACTAAATGATATTAAAATTAAATTAAATTAAAACTAAATAATATTAAAATTAAATGATATTAAAACTAAATGATATTCAAATAATTTAATAAATTTAAAATAGAAACTAAAACCTACTTATTTATTCTAAACAATATTTAAATTAAAAATAATAATAATAATGAAAATAAATATTTAAAATAAAATTAAAATAAAATACTAATTATTCTAATTATTTATTCTAAATAATATTAAAAAAAAAAAAATTAGGGTAAAAAATTAGGGTATGACACATTAGTTAACCATGACTGGGGGAGTACTTGTCTATGGATTTTGCTGCAAAGGTACATATATTGTGAAGATTGGTTGAATCTTATGAGGATATAATGTCAGATAACATGTTATGAGATTAGGCTGTTGGATGACATGTTGGTGTGGACATGAATGGTTCTAGCCATGTGAAGCTAATTGTTTGAATCATATGCGCACATGCTTCTGAGGAGAAGTCTGAAGGACAACTTTGGTTGTGTATGGGAGAATTTATTTTTCTCTGCAGATTTTGGAAGAGCTTTGTGAGGGTCCTTGTTGATGGGAGATGTCACACTTGTCTTGGTGTGTGTAAGAGGAGTTTATTTAGAGTTCAGTGGAAGGCATTGTGTGTGTGTGCTTCAGAACTTGTGGATGATGGTGTGAAGCATTCCTGACTGGATGAATGAAGACTATGTCTGGATTTTTCAAATGTTATGATATACTGGTCAAGGAGCACCATTTGTGAAATATAATGGGAGAACTTCTGTCTGTACTAGTGTGGTACTTGGATTGTTTGAGGAATAAGCATTATATGAATGCGTTCAGCAGGTGTGTTGAACAGAGGGTGCGCTCTTGAAGACATGAAGATGAGTCTTATGTTTTCCATTCATTAAAGGTGTTCTTCTTGCAAAGGAACACTGGTTATCTTAGATAGGGAGAATTGATCTTTTGTTGAATAAGCTGTTTATCCAGATTGTAATGTCAGACTAGATTTCGTGACATTGTGTTACTGGTGAAGTTCATGTTGTTCTTGACAGTTTAGACCTGGTTCTATAGATTTGTGGGTCAATGGATTGAATCAGAAGTATACATTTACACCAATATTTGTCAATTTTTGGCCATAAAGGGGGAGAGAATGTACAGTAGTAGCTGCTGAGTCTGGATTTTTTTCTGAGTATATTGGTTGGATGATTCAGAGTTTGATTTTGGAATTTTTTTGCTTGTTGCTATGTTCAGAGTTTGTCCAATTGTGGCTAAAAAGGGGGAGAGTTAACCCATGTGTTGCCTAGTTTTGTTGGTATAGGCTTGAGGGGGAGTTGCTGCTGCTAGTTGTGTGCTGATGTTAGCTGAGATTGTTTTAGCCAAAATTAGCCAAAGGGGGGATTGTTAGTTCTTGTATTGACTAGAATTTTGGTAAAACAATGGTGTTGTCAATGATGTCATATGTCTGATGTCTTAACATGAGTTCTTAATATTGAGTTAATGTTAAGTTCAGAAGTGTTACAATTTTGTATGCTGATGTTAGACCTGATGTCTTGACATCAGTTGATAGAATATCAGAACATCAGTCTGATGTGTTTTGTTAGGGCTGCATTTGTTTAAGTGTGTTTTGAGAGATCCGGTGGAGAGATTGCAGGCGAATATCTTGGTGAAGATATATTCTGGTGCAATCATATTTGGAGCAGATCTTGTTGCTGTTTTAAGGGCTAAAAGATATGAAAAGATTTGAAGATAAAATCTGTTTTAGATTCAAATCATATCTGGTTTAATTTCATATCAAATCTGATATTTTCAAGGAGTTGATTTATTCTGAAGCAATCTTTTTCAGTTGTGTTGAAGATTAGTTTGTTGCTATTTTCATGCAAAAAGATATGGAGAATAATTAGGTTTAATTATGAAGATTTGATTGAAGATTTAATTGAAGATCTATTTTGTAGCAGAAGATTTGTTGTGATTTGAAGGCCCAAATCCAGTTGGGAAATAGGTTATAAATAGAAGCATTGTAACCTAGTTTAAGGGAAGCCAGCCATCATGTAAATTCTAAGGGCTGAGTTTGTGAACCACTCTCTAGGAGAGTTGGTATATGTGAACCACTCGGATTGTGAGATGGTCATTGTTCTTAGAGGAAGCTGTTAAGCAACTCTAAGTATTGTTCTTAGTCATGAGGGTCATGTCTAGGTATTGTTATAAGAGTGTGTCTTCTATTTTTATGTGTTTGGAGAGTTGTTGGAAATCAAGTTGTTGATGCAGTGACTGAGATGTTGACTGCTAGACATCATTGCAATGATTGGAAGTGAGATGGAGTCTCTTACCTAGGGAGAACTTAGGTAGAAGGGTCATTGGGTAGTGATTAAATTAGGTAGATTGTCAACTGGTTTGTTGAGTCTGTAATTTGATACTGCTAATAGTGGACTTCCTTCCTGGCTTGGTATGCCCCCAGATGTAGGTTGTTAGACCGAACTGGGTGAACAAATTATGTGTGTTGTTTACTACTTTTTTCTGATTACTATTATTGCCTTGTTCATACAACAGATATTGATGTTGTGACATCGCACTTGACATCACATATCTGGTACCAGAATTTCAGTTACTATAATTGATATTGGAGCTACACATTCTTTTATTTCTTTGGATTGTGTTAAAATATTGAATATTGAGTTGTCTGTTATGAGCGGTGGTATGGTTATTTATACTCCAACTATGGGTTCAGTAACTACCCCATAGGTGTGTTTGAATTGTCCATTGAATATTTTTGGTAAGGATTTTGGAGTTGATTTAGTGTGTCTTCACTTAGATCAACTTGATGTTATTCTTGGGATGAATTGGTTGGAATTCAACCATGTTAATATTAACTATTTTGATAAAACGTTTATTTTTCTTGAACCTGAGAATGAAGGAGACTTGTTTATGGCTGCTAAGCAAGTGAATGAGTCGGTGCAAGATGGTGCCAAGGTGTTTATGTTGATGGCAAATTTGAGCATTGGTGAAAGTGGAGCAATTGATGCTTTACCAATTGTTCGTGACATTCCGGAAGTTTTTCCTAAGGAGATAAGTGATTTACCGCCGGAACGTGAGGTGGAGTTTTTGATCGACTTAATTCCTGGAACTAGTCCGGTATCGATGGCTCCATATCGTATGTCCGCATCGGAATTGAAAGAGTTGAAGAGTCAACTTGAAGATTTACTTGGGAAGAGGTTTATTCGTACGAGTGTGTCACCGTAGGGTGCACCAGTTTTGTTGGTTAAGAAGAAAGAAGGTTCTATGAGACTTTGTGTGGATTATAGACAATTGAACAAGGTGACTATCAAGAACAAGTATCCATTTCCGAGGATTGATGATTTGATGGATCAGTTGGTTGGTGCAAGTGTGTTCAGTAAGATAGACTTGAGATCCGGATATCATCAGATTCGTGTGAAGGCTGAAGATATTCAGAAGACTGCTTTTAGAACAAGGTATGGACATTATGAGTATTTTGTGATGCCATTTGGTGTGACTAATGCATCAGGTATATTTATGGAGTACATGAACAGGATTTTTCATCCTTATTTGGACAAGTTTGTGGTTGTGTTCATTGATGATATTTTGATATATTCGAAGAGTGAAAAAGATCATGTCGAGCATCTGAGGATTGTGTTATCTGTGTTGAAAGTGAAGCAATTGTATGCTAAACTTTCTAAGTGCGAGTTTTGGTTGAAGGAAGTAAGTTTCCTTGGCCATGTGATTTCGAGTAGAGGTATTGCAGTTGATTCGTCGAAGGTTGAAGCGAATCGCAATGGGAGACTTTGAAATCACTTTTTAAGATTAGAAGTTTTCTTGGTTTGGCAGGTTATTATCAGAAATTCATTGAAGGATTTGCAAGTTATCTTTGTCGTTGACGCAGCTGACTAGGAAAGGTCAAGCTTTTGTTTGGGATGCAAAGTGTGAAGAAAGTTTTCAAGAGCTTAAGAGAATATTGATGACAGCTCCTGTTTTGATTTTACCGAATTCGTCAGAACCATTTGTTGTGTATTGTGATGCTTCTTTGATGGGTTTGGGAGGTGGGTTGATGCAGAATAGACAAGTTGTAGCTTATGCTTCAAGGCAACTTAAAGTGCATGAGAGGAATTATCCGACGCATGACTTAGAGTTGGCCGCTGTTGTGTTTGAGTTGAAACTTTGGAGACATTATTTGTTTGGCACGAGATTTGAGGTGTATAGTGATCATAAGAGTTTGAAGTATCTCTTTGACCAGAAATAATTGAATGCGAGGCAAAGGATATGGTTAGAACTTTTAAAAGATTATGATTTTGGTTTGAATTACCATCCGGGTAAGGCAAACGTGGTAGCTGATGCATTGAGTAGGAAATCTTTGCATATGTCGATGATGATGGTAAAAGAGTTGGAAATGATTGAACAATTTCGTGATTTGAGTTTGGTTTGTGAAGAGACTTCTTATGGAGTTAAGCTTGGTATGTTGAAGCTTACTAGTGGCATTCTTGTTGAGATTCGAGAAGGTCAGAAGTCTAACTTGAGTTTGGTTGATTAGTTGACTTTGATCAATCAAGGTCAAGGTGGTGATTTTCGGATTGATGAGAACGGTATCATGAGATGTCGTGATAGAGTTTGTGTTCCGGATATTGTTGAGCTGAAGAAGAGTATTCTCTAGGAAGGGCATCGTAGTGGATTGAGTATTCATCTCGGTGCTACTAAGATGTATCAAGATTTGAGGAATGTATTTTGGTGGCCTCGTATGAAGAAGGATATTGCCGAGTTTGTGCATTCTTGTTTGACTTGCCAGAAGTCGAAGTTTGAGCATCAGAAACCGTCGGGTTTGATGCAACCATTATCTATTCCTGAGTGGAAATGGGATAGCATATCTATGGATTTTGTGTTTGATTTACCTAGAACACCGAGTAACTGTGAAGCTATTTGGGCTATTGTGGATAGATTGACGATATCTGCTCACTTTATTCCAATGCGAATGGATTAACCGTTGGAGAGATTATCAAAGTTGTATATTGAGAGGATTGTCAGTTTGCATGGTATTCCATCTAGCATTGTGTCAGATAGAGATCCGAGGTTTACTTCAAGATTTTGGGAGAGTTTTCAAGGTGCCTTGGGTACGAAGTTACGTTTGAGTTCTGCTTATCATCCATAGACCGATGGTCAGACTGAGAGGACGATTAAGTTACTTGAGGATCTTTTGAGAGCTTGTGTGTTAGAGAAAGGAGTAGCTTGGGATAACTACTTGCCTTTGATTGAGTTCACATACAACAACAACTTTCATTCGAGTATTGGGATGGCACCGTTTGAGGCACTATATGGTGTGAGGGATATTCATCTATCTACCTTGTATTAATGATGTCAACAAATATGTAAGAAATAATATTGTAATTTGAGCGGTATCACTTCACGTGTCGGGCATATTGCGTCTAATCATTATCGTTCATGTGTCTAGATGCATAGGACCTTGTCTTTCCCATAAATAAATGTCCATTATCCTTTTAGTAGTGTCTAGTATGTGTTTCTGAACTTGGTCAGCTGAAAATGCTCAGAAAATTGAATTTCCTGAAGAAATGCAGTTCATGCGCTGACCCTCCCAGTTCATGCACTGACCTGGCAAATCCTGCGGGAAAACGCACAACTTAAATGACACAAAAACTTGTTTCTATGCGTCGACGCATGGGGTTGGTAGGTCAACGCATGCCTTCCAAAATCTGTGTTTTTTCACTTAACTTTTTTTCTGTTATTTCTATTATTATTTTGTGTGGGTCATTTTATTTTCCTATAAAATTGTTTTGGTCATCTCTTTATTAAAAAAAACAAGAAACGTGAAAAATATATGTCATTTCTCTCTTCATTTTCATCTTCTTCATTGAGTAAACAAACAATCACACATAATCATCTTGGTTTGTGTCACCCATTGTTCGAAGTGATAACGTTCAGAATTTAGGAAGTGTGATCTTCATTTTTTTGGGTTGAGAGCTTGGCAGGTGTTTCTTTAATAAAACCAGTTGGTTTTGTCCTCCAAGAATCGAATTGATTTCGGGGATTTTCGTACAAACCTTTTCGTTCTACAGGGATTTGGCTGGGCGAAGGTAACCGGAAATTGGCGCAACTGTTCGGTTTAGTAGCTGTAATCAGAGGATCGTAGAAGAGAGGTTTGGGTTCAAATTTTTGGTAGATCGCAATTGATCGAGTGAAGGTAACGGAAGAACGGAGGCTTATTTCAGTTTAGTAGCGTGGGACAATAATTGGATCAACCATATTCGAAGGACTTGATTCATCTTGAATCAAGGGAAGAGAAAATTCTGCATCAACGATCGAAGATGTTCGAGGGTTTGGATGTTCATAGTTTTCTCTTGTAATAAACAATTTGCAACAACTATATATATACATATCTCAATTCCATTTGTGGAGTTGGGGGCAAACGTACCCAAAGCGAGGACGATTGGGGAACTGCCTAATCAAATCGTGTTTGTTCTCTCTCTCCTTAACTCTTTTACATTTCAGTTTGTTCGAATTTGTGAAGTCGCAAGTTATTGAAATTTTTGTCGTAGAGTAATTGCAAGTTGATAAACTGTTTTGTTAAATTGATACAATTCCTTGAATTGTATCTTGGAGCAGCTTTACATTACCCTCCATAGAAATTTTGCACTTAGTGTGTTTACGCACACTAGGTGTTTGATAATTTGTTTTAAAGCAAATTTCGAACACGTTGTCTTAAATTGCTTATCACATTACCTCATTAGATTGGAATAAACATCAAGCAAGTAATTTTCTGTTGACTGCATTTTTAAGTGTAGTAATCAAATTGAATTTTTTCTCTTCCATACTCATTCCTGATATATTCGTGCATATCCGATCCTTTTAGTAGAAGGTTCATTGTAGACAATCTATCCAGTGGCTGCTTCCATTCAAAATTTTTAAAAACATATTTTTGTAATCCAATTGCGTGTAAAACTCAAGGGATCTATTCAACCCCCTTCTAGATCCATAGCCATCGTCTAACAAGTGGTATCACGAGCTCCGGTTAATTCTGGTGCTTCGGTAAAACTTCTTGGATCATGGCGAACGAACCTAAAGGGGCTTATAATAGTGCTCCAGTTTTTATAGGCGAAAATTACAGCTACTGGAAGGATTGTATGCGTGTCCATATTAATTCCATAGATCGGAAGGTTTGGAACGTTATTTTAAACGGTCCCATGCAAATTACTATGACTAACGCGAAAGGCGTTGTCGTTCCTAAACCCGAAGACCAATGGACTGAGGAGGACGGGAAAAAATATAGCTATGATTGGAAGGCTCGTAATATGATAATCTCCTCCTTGGGAGTTGACGAGTATTATCGAGTCTCCCATTGTGATATGGCCAAAGCCATGTGGGATGCTTTACAAGTAGCCCACGAAGGCACTAATGATGTTAAGATGGCTCGTATTAATACACTAACGCAAGAGTTTGATTTGTTTTACATGAAGCAAGGGGAAACCATTGCGAATATGCAAAAACGATTTACTCATATTATCAACAAATTGCATGTTCTTGGTAAACCAATTCCAAATGAGGTTTCTACTAACAAAATTCTGAGATGTCTTAACAGGGAATGGCAACCGAAGGTCACCGCTATCAAGGAGGCCAACGATCTTGCTACATTATACCTCACAACACTTTTTGGTAAACTCGATGAGCATGAGCAAGTGCTCATTGGCTTGGAAAAGCATGAAAAGAGCATCAAGAAGGTGAAGACAAAAGATACGGAAAAGAAGTCGATCCCTCTTAAGGCTTCTTGTTCTAAGTCCACACACCAAGAGCTTAGCGATAGTGAAACCAACAATGACGAAGATGATGAATCCGGTGAAGACATGGGCCTATTTGTGAAGAGATACAATAGGTATATATGGAAAAACGAAATCCAACACTCGGATAATAATCTAGTCAAGTTTAGAAAGCAATCTAGAAAATAAGGAAACAAGAGTAGCAAAGCCAAAGGATCTTGCTTCAATTGTGGGAAATCCGGACACTACAAACCGGATTGTCCATTGCTTAAGAAGGACAAAGACAAGGACAAGGGTCGTCAAAATAAGAAGTCAAATAAGTCAAGACGAGCTTACATCGCTTGGGAAAGCAATAGTGAGTCCGAAAAAGGGGACAACTCTAGTGACGAAAACGAGTCCGTAAATCTATGTCTTATGGCTCAACGAAGCAAGAAAAAGGAGGTAAAGCACTCTAAATATGAAAATTTTCATAATATGTCTCATGCTGAATTAATAAGAGCTTTTGATACATTGCACCATGAGGCTAAGGAAGCTTTTCAACGCTTAGCCTCAAACAAAAAGATTTTTAGACACTTGGAGAAAAAGGTTGCCGATTCCAAAAGGAAATTGGAGGATCTTAAAAACTCCATGGTGGATGTATCAAAAACTAAGATTGATGAGAATAAGTTTCCATGGTTCAAGTTTTGGGGCTGTGATACTTGTCATATTTGGCAAGAAGAGGTGAGAACCCTCAAAGCCAAGTTAGACAAGGCTCTTAAGCCTAAAATTATGTTTGCTATTGATCGATCACATTATCGAGAAAGCATGAATATTCTGTATCAAAAGTATACATATGTGAACCGTGATTGCTTATATTGTTGCAAGCCTAGTCATACTATTGCTAAATGTCGTTTTAGAAGATTTCTTGTTCCAAAAGGCATTTATCAATGGTTACCTAAGGGCTGTCTTGGTTTCACTCACCTTGAAGGACCCAATGAGAATTGGGTACCTACTCTCCATTGATTGTTTTTGTAGGTACAAAGTCTTGAGACCACCGAAAGAAGGTGGGTTCTGGATAGTGGCTGCTCGAGACATATGACCGGCGACATATCTCTTTTCATCGACTTTGTGGCAAAGAAAAAGGGGTTTGTCACCTACGGAGACAACAATAAGGGACAGATTCTCGGAAAAGGTAGTGTAGGTAACCCCCCATCTACTACTATCTCTGATGTGCTGCTTGTGGAAGGTCTTAGACACAACCTTTTAAGCATTAGTCAACTATGTGACAAGAATTATAAAGTATCTATTTCAAAGGATTGTTGCATAGTTGAAGATAGCGACAAAAAGAATGTGTTTAAGGGCTTGACGGTAAACAACGTCTATATGCTAGACTTAAATGAGGTATCGTTGAATGGAGGCAAGTGTCTAGTCGCTATGAATGAAGATTCATGGTTGTGGCATAGACGGTTGTCTCACATCAACTTTGATTTGCTTAACAAAATAGTCTCTAAAGACCTAGTCATCGGTTTGCCCAAAATTAAATTCACAAAGGATCACCTTTGTGATGCGTGTCAAATGGGGAAGCAAACAAGGATCTCATTCAAATCTAAAAACATCGTTTCAACTATGAGACCCCTTGAGCTCCTCCATATGGACCTCTTTGGACCATCAAGGGTTAAAAGTCTAGGTGGTAACTATTATGGGTTTGTTATAGTCGATGATTTTTCTAGGTTTTGCTGGACCATTTTCCTAGCAAATAAGAGTGATACCTTTTCGGCCTTTGAACGATTTGCTAAGTTATCTCAGAACAAGTTAAACACAAACATTGGGTCAATTAGAAGTGACCATGGGGGTGAGTTTGAAAATCATTTGTTTGAAGCATTTTGTGATTCCAACGGAATTGATCATAATTTTTCCACACCACATACCCCTCAACAAAATGGGGTAGTGGAACGTAAAAATAGAGTTTTGGAAGAGCTTGGAAGGACTATGATCAATGATAGTGGATTACCAAAATACTTTTGGGCCGACGCCATAAGTACGGCTTGTTACGTTTTGAATAGGGTGCTCATCCGACCTATTCTAAACAAGACACCATATGAGCTTTTAAAAGGGCGTAAGCCAAATATCTCTCACCTTCATGTATTTGGCTACAAATGTTTTGTGTTAAACAATGGGAAAGAGAATCTTAGTAAGTTTGATGCCAAGGCCGACGAGGGTATTTTTCTTGGATACTCTCAGTCAAGTAAAGCTTATAGAATTTATAATAAAAGGTTACATGTAGTTGAAGAGTCAGTTCATGTTACCTTTGACGAGTCTTATCCGAGAAATGTCGGAGAAGGTAGTTTTTTTCATGGTGCAGGTGTACCTACTGAAGACATACTTAAGGACACTGATAAGGGAACTGATCAACCTGAAGCAATTCGTATTGAGGAGGAAAATGATCACCAACCAGTGAAAAGTGAGGAGCCTGAAGCAGTGCGTATTGAGGAGGAAAAGGATCACCAACCAGTGAAAAGTGAGGATGATCATCATGCTGATAAAGATGAACTTCCTCCAGCTTGGAAGTCTTCAAAAGACCATCCAATTGACAACATTCTCGGTGATATCTCTAAGGGAGTAACCACTCGCTCTAAACTTAGTAATTTTTGCTATTACTCTGCTTTTGTCTCCCAAGTTGAACCTAAAAACGCTGAGGAGGCGTTACTCGATGAGCATTGGTTTTTGTCAATGCAAGATGAATTAAACCAATTCAGGAGAAATGAGGTTTGGGACCTTGTCCCACCTCCGCGAGATCATCGAGTAATTGGCACCCGATGGGTGTTTAGGAATAAACTTGATGAAAATGGAGTAATAACACGTAATAAAGCACGGCTTGTAGCGCAAGGCTATAACCAAGAGGAAGGAATTGACTATGAGGAAACTTATGCGCCGGTTGCCCGACTCGAGGCTATACGCCTTTTACTTGCTTATGCTTGCACTAAAAATTTCAAATTATTCCAAATGGACGTTAAAAGTGCATTCCTTAATGGATATATAAATGAAGAGGTTTATGTTTCCCAGCCTCCGGGTTTTGAATCTCATGAATATCCTGATCAAGTCTACAAACTTAAACGTGCTTTGTATGGACTTAAACAAGCCCCTAGGGCTTGGTATGAACGTCTAAGAAAATTTCTACTTGATCAAGGGTATTCAAGAGGAAAGGTTGACACCACCCTCTTTATTAAACGTCAAGGAAAACACTTAATTTTGGTACAAATTTATGTTGACGATATTATATTTGGGTCTACTAACATGACCTTGGTCAAGGAGTTTTCTAGTTTGATGCAGGGGGAGTTTGAAATGAGCATGATGGGGGAGCTCAACTATTTACTCGGATTGCAAATCAAACGACTTGAAGAGGGAACATTCGTGAGTCAAACGAAATATTGTCTTGAGTTACTAAAATGTTTTGATATGCTGAACTGCAAAGCAATAGACACTCCTATGCCTACAAGTACTAATCTTGATCGTGACGAAAAGGGTAAGGATATTGAGGTAAAGAAGTATCGAGGTATGATAGGATCTCTTCTTTATCTTACCGCATCACGTCCCGATATAATGTTTAGTGTATGCATGTGTGCGAGGTATCAGGCACATCCCAAGGAATCCCACTTAAAAGCTGTTAAGCGCATACTTCGATACCTGTCTAATACTCCAAAGTATGGGCTGTGGTATTCCAAAGGTAGTGTTTGTTCCTTAGTTGGCTACTCGGATTCCAACTTTGCCGGGTGCAAGGTGGATAGGAAAAGTACTAGTGGTACGTGTCACCTTTTCGCAAATTCCTTGGTGAGTTGGCATAGCAAGAAACAGGTTTCCGTTGCTTTGTCAACAGCCGAGGCGGAAAACGTTGCCGCCGGTAGTTGTTGTGCTCAAGTCTTATGGCTTAAACAACAATTGATTGATTTCAATTTAAAACATGAGCGTATTCCAATTTTGTGCGATAACACTAGTGCGATTAACCTAACTAAGAACCCCGTATTGTATTCACGCACCAAGCATATCGAAATACGCCATCATTTTCTTAGGGATCATGTAGAGAAAGGTGATGTGATTTTTGAGCACGTTGACACTAAAAATCAACTTGCCGATATTTTTACGAAACCATTAGCTACAGAGCCTTTCTTTCACATCCGTAGGGAACTTGGCATTCTCGATATCTCGGATCATGCTTAATAACCTCTTAAGGTAGTGATCTTCACATATATACATGCTTGTTTATTCTTTTAACTAACAATGCAAAGAGATATTTAGCTATATGTGAGGGCTCTTATCGTCATGATGATCAAGGTAATATCGCTCCGATTTATAGATTTTTATCATGTTTTGTGCCATATTAATTACTCTAATCTTGATGTTTAGTGCATTTTGAGCACTTATCGTTCATGTGGATGTTTTGGTCTATATATGTGCTTGTTTATTTATCTTTTGGAACTTAAATTGCAAAAATTTCATTTCACGCATGACTTATGCGCTGACCTAGGATAAACTTTTCGGGAAAGCGCATAACCAAATGTTCAATTTTTTAAGAAAATTCATGAATCATGCGCCGACGCACAGATCCATAGGTCGGCGCATAAACCTAACGTTCAGATTTCCTTCTTTACTGGGACGCGTGCGCCGACCTAGTGCTGCCTATTTTTACTACATATTTTCATTGCACATTGATGTATGTTTATTGCATGTCATCCCATTAGATTTTGTGGTCAATCTCTCCTTATCTTCCTCCATTAAACCTCATCAATACCCATTATTCTCCACTAAATCCTCATCAAAAACCCTAAAAATCAAAAACCCACCAAGAGTGAATTCTATATATTACTACTACAAGGGTTTCTAAGGGATGCATATATCTCCTCTTCACTTTCTGCGAAAATCAAGTGTCATCGTCTTCTTTCAACTCTTCTTCAACCATGGCTTCAAGAAGAAATCCTAGTAGAAGGGGAACAAGAGGTTCATCTTCACAACCAGCAACAACCAGAACATCATCTTCCCAACGGGTAACTTTTAAGTCTTTAATTTTTGAAAGGCTAGCTAATCCTTTTGAGCAACTATTCTGCAACCGTGCGGTTATAAGACAACATGGTTTTTATCCTCTGATGGGTCCAGATTTTCACATTCCTGAGATTTCTGAACTTGTGAATTTTCAAAATCTTGGTGAATTTCTAGAATGTGATGATAAGTATAGTGAAGATTTGACTCTGTTGTTCTACTGTGGAATCAAGGGTAAATTTCATGGGGCTGAATTTAAACTTTCTATGAATAATGCACAATTTGAAGTGACCAATGATGTATGGTCTACATTGTTTGTATTGGACACGGATGACACTCTCCCAAAGGTCACGGATAAATTTTTTGTTAAGAACTATGAGTTCAAAACTGTTCTGAATTCGATGTTACGAGAACCATATCCAGATGATGTTGTGGCAAGTGGATTATTTCCGGAAAATGTCACTACCGGCCACTTGAAATTTGAAGACCGAATTCTTCAATGGATTGTTGCTCGCATCTTGAGGCCTAAGAAATGAGGGTACTCAAGAGTTAAGCAGGCAGAGGTTCATCTAATTTATATTCTAAAGAATCGGGTCAAGATCAACTGGCCTTACTATTTTGCTTATAGGATATTCGTTACTCGCAACTCCAGCAAATTTCCTGCACTTGGTTATGCATCTGTTGTTGCAAACATTTTGAATCACTTTGACATTCCTGTTCCAAACATTTGTCATATTCATATTACAGCTGAACAACAATTTCTTGCCAAAACCCTTACCATGATGGGTTACTTTTGGGATTCACGAGAGAACAAGTTTACTTATCGACCTCGTTCCACCCATCCTGAACCTGATGAACCTGTTCATCTTGAAGGAAATGAAGATGAGGATACTCCAGAAAATGCTAATCAAGATGTTAATGATGAAGATGTGATTATGGAGGAAGAGAACAATGAGGCTTGGATGGGAAATCAACCTGAAGAACCTTATGAAAATCAGGGCTGGGGGCAGTGGCAACAAAATTGCTGGACTGTTTTTGGAAACGCCTAAGTTCCTTCAACCTATGGTGAGGACTCTGAATGGCAGTAACCTGACAATTCTGCTCCTCAAACTCCACCTTCTCAACGTGATCCGCAGGCTTCTGAAGAAATTATTGCTAGGTTGAATGAATTGACTCTTCAACATCAAGAATTTCAAGCTTTGCAAGATACGCGCTACACTGCTCAGGAAGAACGGTTCACCAATCTGTCTAATCAAGTCTCCTCTCACATTACCAACTTCAACAATTTTGCTAACGCCGCTATGAATCGTTTCAATCAGATGGATGCCAACTTGACTCAACAAAACCTGAACCTGGCAAATAGTCTTGGCAACCTAAACAACACGTTGATTGAACTCAACCTACAACTAGAGGATCTCCCACCACCAAGCCAACACTATAGGGGAAGAGGTCATCTGTTTAGGGCGAGAAGGCCATAGAGTTTAGGGAATCATATTTCATTTGTGCTTGCATTTATGTTTTGTGGTTTGTTTTTTTTTACTGTTGCTTAACGTTGACTTTTGCTTCCGTTTGTTTGAACTCTTCCGGATTGAATGTATTGCTTTTAAGTTTTTTGTTCCTTATTTATCCATTCCTAATTTCTACATTAGCTGTATCATATGTGGATGCGTGTTAAATGATTGTATGTTGCAAATATGTGATGATCCCTTACGTATTATAGTGTTTTATTTTGACCACCTTCTTTTCTTCTTTTTGATGTTGTCAAAGGGGGAGAAGAATAACAACAAGCAGAAAGTTTAACAGGGATTAACCAAGTGTTAAAGACAGGGGGAGCTTTGTTCACGTTGCTCACTCTCAAATTACAAATCTCATGACAGCTAAGAAGTGTTGCCATCATCAAAAAGGGGGAGTATGTGAGGGATAATCTTCTATCTACCTTGTTTTAATGATGTCAACAAATATGTAAAAAATTAGATTGTAATTTGAGCGGTATCACTTCACTTGTCGGGCATATTGCGTCTAATCATTATCGTTCATGTGTCTAGATGCATAAGACCTTGTCTTTCCCATAAATAAATGTCCATTATCCTTTTAGTAGTGTTTAGTATGTGTTTCTGAACTTGGTCAGGTGAAAATGCTCAGCAAATTGAATTTCCTGAAGAAATGTAGTTCATGCGCTGACCCTCCCAGTTCATGCGCTGACCTAGCAAATCCTACGGGAAAGCGCACAACTTAAATGACACAAAACTTATTTCTATGCGTCGACACATGGGGTTGGTAGGTCGATGCATGCCTTCCAAAATCTGTGTTTTTTCACTTAATTTTTTTCCTGTTATTTCTGTTATTATTTTGTGTGGGTCATTTTATTTTCCTATAAAATTGTTTTGGTCATCTCTTTATTAATAAAAACAAGAAACGTGAAAAATATATGTCATTTCTCTCTTCATCTTCACCTTCTTCATTAAGTAAACAAACAATCACACATAATCATCTTTGTTTGTGTCGCCCATTGTTCGAAGTGATAACGTTCAGAATTTAGGAAGTGTGATCTTCATTTTTCTGGGTTGAGAGCTTGGCAGGTGTTTCTTGAATTAAACCAGTTGGTTTTGTCCTCCAAGAATCGGATTGATTTTGGGGGTTTTTGTACAAACCTTTTCGTTCTACAGGGATTCGGCTGGGCGAAGGTAACCGGAAATTGGCGCAATTGTTTGGTTTAGTAGCTGTAATCAGAGGATCGTTGAAGAGAGGTTTGGGTTCGAATTTTTAGTAGATCGCAATTGATCGAGTGAAGGTAACCGAAGAACGGAGGCTTCTTTTGGTTTAGTAGCGTGGGACGATAATTGGATCAACCATATTCGAAGGACTTGATTCATCTTGAATCAAGGGAAGAGAAAATTCTGCATCAACGATCGAAGACGTTCGAGGGTTTGGATGTTCATAGTTTTCTCTTGTAATAAACAATTTGCAACAACTATATATATACATATCTCAATTCCATTTGTGGAGTTGGGCACAAACGTACCCAAAGCGAGGACGATTGGGGAACTTCCTAATCAAATCGTGTTTGTTCTCTCTCTCCTTAACTCTTTTACATTTCAGTTTGTTCGAATTTGTGAAGTCGCAAGTTATTGAAATTTTTGCCGTAGAGTAATTGCAAGCTGATAAACTGTTTTGTTAAATTGATACAATTCCTTGAATTGTATCTTGGAGCAGATTTACATTACCCTCCATAGAAATTCTGCACTTAGTGTGTTTACGCACACTAGGTGTTTGATAATTTGTTTCAAAGCAAATTTCGAACACGTTGTCTTAAATTGCTTATCACTTTACCTCATTGGATTGGAATAAACATCAAGCAAGTAATATTCTGTTGACTGCATTTTTAAGTGTAGTAATCAAATTGAATTTTTTCTCTTCCATACGCATTCCCGATATATTCGTGCATATCCGATCCTTTTAGTAGAAGGTTCGTTGTAGACGATCTATCTAGTGGCTGCTTCCGTTAAACATTTTTAAAAACAAATTTTTGTAATCCAATTGCGTGTAAAACTCAAGGGATCTATTCAACCCCCTTCTAGATCCATAGCCATCGTCTAACATATGGTAGGCGGTGTAGGACGCCGTTGTGTTGGTATGAGTCAGGAGAGAGTGCTGTGGTTGGACCCGAGATAGTCCAACAGACTACTGATAAGATTAAGATGATTCAGGAGAAGATGAAGATTTCTCAGAGTCATCAGAAGAGTTATCATGATAAGAGGAGGAAAAAACTTGAGTTTCAAGAAGGAGATCATGTGTTTCTTCGAGTTACTCCGATAACTGGTGTTGGTAGGGCGATGAAGTCACGTAAGTTGACACCGTGTTTCGTTGGTCCTTATCAGATTTTGCAGAGGATATGAGAGGTAGCCTATAAGATTGCTTTGTCGCTGTCGCTTGCTAATCTCCATGACGTGTTCCATGTATCTCAGCTGAGAAAATACATTGCGGATCCGTCTCATGTAGTCTAAGTAGATGATGTGCAGGTGAGAGATAACCTGACTGTGGAGACATCACCTATGCGGATTGAGGATCGGGAGTTGAAGCAACTTCGAGGTAAAGAGATCACTTTGGTGAAGGTCGCTTGGGGAGGACCGACCGGTGAAAACGTGACTTGGGAGCTTGAGAGTCAGATGAGGGAGTCATATTCTGAGTTATTCGTTTGAGGTAATTTTCGAGGACGAAAATCTATTAAGTGGGGGAGGGTTGTAACACCCCAATTTTTAGTAATTAATTATTTATATTAATTAATTGAGTAATTTCATGAATTAATTGATTTATGTGATTTATTTAATTTATTTGGATTATTTGAATTAAAAGAATGACTTGATTTAGTGAATATATATGAATTGTTTGATTTATATAATTTATTGAGTTTATATAAATTAATTGGTTTATTTAATTTATGTGAATTAATTGATTTAATTGATTAAATTAAAATGTGTGATTTATTGAATTATTTGAAAATAATTAAATTGTTGGATTTATCTAATTATTTAATTTAATTAGAGTATTGAAATTAAGCAATTTATTTAATTTATTCTATTAGATAGAATTGTATAGGTTTACTAGATATTGGTCGGGCTTAAGGTGGTGTGTTAATATTAAGTATGATGAGTTGAGTTAGACCCACTTGGTGTAAGACAAGTTAGGGTTTTAGAGAAACAAAGTTAGTAAGAAAAAATTGGAAAAGAGAAAGAATAGAAGAGAAGACGAGAAAAGGGAGAAGAGAAGAGGAACTCAAGAACAAAAGGCAATTCATCAAAAAAATTCAAGGGAAGGGTGGATTTTCACTCAATTATTGAGTCTATTGATGATGATTAATTGGTAGAAATATGGTTAGAGTAAAATCTCCAAATTTTTTCTATGAGATTGAAATTAGGTAGGTTAATATTAATTTCTGAAAATTATTAATTTTTGGTGTGTTTAGAGTTGATTTTGGTAATATTTGAGAGACCCATTTAATATTTAGAATACTCGTTGGAATTGAAATTTGGATTATATACGTATCATAGTACACAGTAGCGCACCTCATTGTTTGGTAATGAAAATGTATTCTTTTTTTTATTCTTCTCATGAGCTGTAGCTATACACAATTAATAGAAAATGTGAATTCACCTGTAGTGATAGAAACATTTAGGAGATGAAATTTTATGATCCTTTTCCACCTTCTTGATACTGTAGCGGAAATGGAGTTATAGAAAAATAATGTAACTCCTTTTTCTTGTTCAGTGTTGTAGCGCAATGAACAAAACAATTAATGTAGTATTACTTATTTTTCTTCCATTTCCCAAGGCTGTGCGCATAACATAGGGAGAATGATATGTGATCATTTCTCCACTTCTTAGTTGCTCTAGCGATATAGCCATGTGTGTGTATATTAACTATGTAGCGCCACACTATGTTTTCTGGCTAATGACATGTATCTCTTCCATTTTGTTTCATATATAAGTTAATAAATCAACAAGTGACCTTCCTTTTCATAATACTACAGCATATGAAGATAAATCATAAAGCGTGATTTTCTTTTAATTCCAAATTTTTTTTTTGATGGGAACATAATTTCATTAAAGAGAAGAAGAAGAAACAATCAGGGATTCCAGTTGAGGGCTAGACCCCATCCAAGACCTGGATCCTAACATTTTACCAAGTTTGGTTAAGTTGTGGGCTTCCCCATTAAACTCCCTACTGAAAAACAAAACAGAAGCAAACTTAAAATTTCTAAGCAAAACTCTACTATCGCCAGCAATAGGTTCCAGCTCTGCATTGTCCAGAATTTCGTTGATACAATCCACTGCAATTTTGGCATCCGAATACACCAGAATCTCATCAATGTGCATGGATTTTGCCAACCTCAAGCCCCACCTAATGCCCATCAGCTCCGCAACAGACAGGGAAACTCTGGATCTCTCAGCTGAGCACGCAGACCACACAGACTTGCCTTCACCATCTTTCAACACGCAACCAAAGGTGATCACCCCCTCCTCATAAACTCCCGCGTCCACCTGAAGGATCGAGGCTTTCTTATCCAGATTCACCGGTGGCACCGGATTTTTCCTTTTACGACTCAGACTAGGATTCCTTTCGTTGAACTCTAGAACTACTTTCAGCGCATCCTCCGTAACCTGAAATGGACAGAACTGTTTATTTTGAAACAAGAGAGCATTTCTCGCCTACCAAATTTTATGAGTAATTGTTCCCAGCATTTGAACCACAAACAAGTCATCATTCTTGAGTAAAGCCTCCAGCCACACGCACACATCAGAAACATCTGGGGGACGATAACCCAAGACGGAAGAAAAGAAAACCTATCTGGCCAGATCACAGTCGAGGAAAAGGTGAGCACTGGTTTCCTCTTTTCCTTTACAAAGAGGACAGAAAGTATCAAGCAACATACCTCGCTTCTTCAGATTACACCGAATGGGAAGGATATCTTTCGCTAACCTCCACAAAAAATTACGAACTCTGTTATAAAGAGGACATTTCCAGATAGCCTTCCACAGATTTTGACAAGAGGAGAACGATGGACCAGGGAGCAAACCAGCCTTGGAGTGCATAGCATGATGGTATGCCGATCGAACCGAATACTCCCCATTCTTCTCGAAGTGCCAAACTAACTTATCTTCAATAGAACGATGTGACAGTGGGATACTAGCTATATTTGCAGCATCAAAATGGTTGAGGTTCGCAGCTACAATTCCCACTTCCAACATCTGAGGTCCTCGTCAATGAAATCCTTAACAAAAGCTTCACTATCTAAAGAACCACCACCACCACAGACTTTGAAGCCGGGGTTTTCAGGGATCCATCTGTCCTTAAAAAACTTCACAGAAGCTCCATTGCCTATCCTCCACCGAGCACCAGCCTGAACCAAGGAACGCGAGGACAATATGCTCCTCCAAGAATAACTGGGATTAATACCAACATGACAGGTATCAACATTGTTCCTAGGATAATACCGGCTCTTTAGAACTCTACCAACCAGGGAATCTTTAGTAGACATGAGTCTCCAGACCTGCTTCCCTAGAAGGCTAGAGTTAAACTCACTAATACCTCTGAAACCCATGCCACCATCTCCTTTTGCTTTAGCCAATTTGTTCCAACTGAGCCAATGTACTTTTCGCTCCCCATTCTTAGAACCCCACCAGAACTTGGCATTCAGACTTTCAATCTCCTTGCAGGTAGACTCCGGAAGTTTATAGCAACTCATAATGTAACTAGGAATCGCTTGAGCTACGGTTTTAATGAGCACTTCCTTTCCCACTCTCGACAAGAATCTCTCCTTCCACCCTTTTATTTTCTTCCACACTCGTTCAACAACCAGCGCAAAGATGTCCTTCTTCGACCTACCAAAGATTACTGGTAAACCCAAGTATCTGGAATGGTTCGTCACAGTCTTTACACCCATCCTTATTCGGATCATATCTTTGTCCTCAACACGCACATTTTGACTAAACGAGACCTCAGATTTATCGAGGTTAACCATCTGACCAGAGGCCTGCTGATACAGCTTGAGCACCTCTAGAATTTTGTCAGCTTCATCTTGGTTGGCACGGGCAAAAACCAGACTATCATCAGCGAAAAACAAGTGGGAAATAACTGGAGCATTACGAGCAATCTTCAGCCCGTGGAGCTTCTTGTTTGCGAGTTCCTGCTTGATTAATCCTGAAAGAGCATCTGCACAAAGAACAAATAAATAGGGTGAGAGGGGATCTCCTTGACGGAGACCCCTCGTGGCCACAAAGTTCCTACATGGCTGCCCGTTCAACAGCACTTTGAATAAGACAGACGAAATACACTTCCTGATAAGCTCCGCTAAGTGATTAGGGAACCCCATTGCACTAAGGACTGCCGTAATAAAAGGCCATTCCAACCTATCATACGCCTTAGACATATCCAACTTAAGAGCCATAAAACCTCTTTTCCCCTTCCTTTTCTTTTTAAGCCAGTGAAAACATTCGAGCGCAATCAGCGCATTATCAGTAATAATCCTCCCTTGGATGAAAGCACTTTGCTCCTCATCAACAATCTCCGGCAGAATCCGTTTTATCCTATTCGCAATTGTCTTAGTCACGATCTTCATCACCACATTACAAAGGCTAATAGGTCGAAAGTCCTTCGGGGCAGCCGGGTTTTTACATTTCGGAATCAAAGCAATGTGAGTTGAATTGATCCCAGTTGGGTCCTTGCCATTGTTGAGAATATCCAGGACCAGATTACTCACATCAGCTCCAACAATATGCCAGAATTTCTGAAAAAACATAGCAGGAAGTCCGTCCGGGCCTGGGGCCTTTAACGGTGCCATTTGAGAGAAGGCCTCCTTAATCTCAACCACCGTAAATTGTTCTTCACACAACCTCACGTGATGATCCTGCAGTTTCCCTCTCACAAGGTCAGACACCTTCTCGATATCCACAGGATTTGAAGAAGACAGCAGATTTGCGAAGTCCTCCGAAAGGATTCTATCACAATGATCCTCACCCCTCCACCAAGTACCATTCTCATCCTTTAGCTTTGAGATGTGATTGGTTTTTCGCCTTTGCTCCGCCTTCTTATGGAAGAACTGGTTATTCTTGTCACCATACTGTAACCAAAGAGCCCGACTTTTTTGTCTCCACATTACTTCATCAGCCTGTAAAAGTTTGTTATGTTGCTCTTCCAATGCCTTGTACGTCTTCAGAGAAACCTCCCCCGCATCCCACCTACTGTCATCCTTCAAGAGGCCCTCGATATGTTTAAGTTCTTTACTGATAGATCCCACCCTGTATTCCTTGAAATGGTCTCCAAGATTTTTAATTGCCTCCAAATTTCCCAGGACATGTCTAGGATTATTGTTCCACAACTGTTGAATAATGCCTTCACACCTGGGGTCCTTGCTCCAGATCTCCTCAAACCTGAACAGATGTGTTCTTTTCCTGGCTCTCTCCACCGCCACAACCTCCAAATCAACTTTGATAACCGCGTGATCCGACCCATATCGAGGTAAATGATAAACCTTGACAGGATTGAATATGTTAATGAAGCTATTCGTGGCCACCACACGATCCAGCCGACACTGGATATTCTCCCCCTTCTCTCTCCCGTTCGACCAAGTAAAGGGATACCCTTCAAATCCTAAGTCCACAAGGCCGCAGATTTCCATAGTGTGTCTCCCATGGGACATTTGGCTAGCAGATCTTGTATTTCCTCCCCTTTTTTCCTTCTCAGCCACAATATCATTAAAATCACCAAAACATAACACTCTATCTCCACTGCTCTTGACCAGGTCACCAATCAGAGTCCACGTGTGTCTCTTATTATGTTCTTCAGGGAAGCCATAAACACCAAAAAATACCCAAGGCAAGTTATCCTGATCATCCACAATAGAACCTCCTATATGGTTTTGGGAGAAAGACGTATTGTCATCTGTAAGCACTCGTTCCAAAGCAGGAAAAGACCCCCAGCACGATCCCGCCCACTGCCCACACAATCCACAACAAGAAAACTATCAAAACCAGACCTCAATTTAATCTTCAGAACCTCCTCATGTTTCAATCGGGATTCCATAACGAACACCAGGTTGGGATTTTCATTCCGAATGAGCCTCAACAAGGCTCGAACTACATGGGGACTCCCTAACCCCCTGCAGTTCCAACTTAAAAGTTTCATTGATCTAGGCGGTGTTGGCCTTCCAACACCACCTCTGTTATCAACTCATTTCCACCCACAGCTGCCTCAAAGCCCTTCAATTTCTTTTCTCCGCTTCCGTCTCCTTCTAGCTTCCCCTCCACAATCATAACCTCATACAAGTTTCTCTTACGACTTTCTAACACCGCCTTCTTTGCCTTACTGGCTGGAACTTTCCTATTGGGTTGCTTCCGTGTCCACTTCTGCCTTTTACAGCTACCTTCAGTGTTAATTGCTTTGTTGGGTTCCTCCAATTTTGATATTTCAACTGCTCCCAGAGATTCCGCCATCGCTTCGATCTCCAGAATCCCAGTGTTATGCCCAACAGATTTCGCTGCCTCCTTCTCAATAATCCTCTGTTCAGTTTCCTTCCTTTGATCGACCACTCCCTCTTCACCCTCCTTTCCTTTACCTTTGGCCTCACAATGACTCTGCCCCGACGATATGTTGAAGAGGCTTTTTCCACACGAGCTAGAGTTAGTGTCCTTCTTCCTTGAGTCTTCTTGCATTCTTGGAAGTGGCGAAGCTCGCAACCACGCCCCAAACGCCAAATCCTGCTCCTCCAAATCTTCGAAACCCTCCTCACTTAGGTCCCCCACAGTTTCACATTCTTTTAACTGGTAACCCACTCTCCCGCATACGAAGCAAAAGGTTGGGAGGCGTTCATATTTGAAGTGGACCCTCAAGTTCTTCTCTTTAAACCTCACCACAGTCCCCCTCTTCAATGGCTTCTTCAAATCAATCTTGACTTTTATTCTCAAGAACCTCCCGTTTCTGTGGGCTTCTTTGGAATCCATTTCCTCAAACTCTCCCAGAATGCCTCCAAGTTTCTTAGCCATTGCTTCGGATCTGAGGAGTAACGGGAGCTCATAGACGCGAACCCAAAAATTCCTAAAATGCATGTTGAGATCCGGCGGTTGCTCCTCACCGGAAATCCTGCTTAGGACCAAAAGGTTCCGGTCAAAACTCCATGGTCCATTCTTAAGAACTCCTTCAAGATCTCTCTTTGTAGCGAATCGAAACAAAAATAGGTTCTTGCTCAACTCCTGAACCTCCACCGGACTCTTAAGCTTCCACGCGCTCAGCATTGTGCTCGAAAAAGCTCTTAAGCTTCCAAATCCTTTTCTTATAGTCTAGCGCAGTAAATAGAACAAGAGGCAAAGTATTTCTTTTCTAATCCCCTCGCCACTCTGGTGATACACGCTCTTAGGAAATGAACGTGACTTTTGTCACATGCTGTAGCATAATATTAATAGGCAATGAAAGTAGTATATATATAGTAAGTATAGGATTTGTATTAGAAAACTTATTAAATAATTAATTGAATTTTGAATACTGCATGTTATATAATAAATATATTGTACTAAATTCCTAATAATTAATTAGAATGAGAATTAGTTATTTAAATTTAGTTATTTTAAATAAATATTGGTTATTTATTAAATATGAATTATTTATTTCAAGATTGATTGTTTATTTAAATATTGATTATTATTTATTGAATAGTGAGATTTTATTGAATATTGAATTCAATTATTGGTGATGGATTATTTATTCTATATTTAATCGGTAATTTGTGATTGTGAGTTGTGATTGGATCGAGTCGATCTTTGTGTATTAATTGTTGATTGTGGTGATGATGTTTAAAGTATGAATACCTTGATTATGAAAATGTGTTTGTGTATGCAATTATGTGGTAATTCAAATGTGGTGAATTATTGGAGATATGCTTGATTAAGATTAGAGAACGATCTTAATTGCATATGATGGTTTATTGCATATGCATCATTTGTGTCAAGAGGCAATGCTTTCTAGTTCCGTGGGAGCTAGTGACTTGTCCCAAACCTAGAGCTGAGTTTGAAAGCTTAGAGAACGGACTTTGTGTGTTATTGATCTAGAAAACGGACATGGTTTAATGTAAAAACCGAAAAATAATAACAAGTTTTGGTACCACATGACATAAGTTGCATTGAGTCGTGCATCGAGTCTCATTGCATATATGTTTGTTATATGGAAGTATGTGTATGTATGTGGCTTGTTGGATTGGTGAAATTGTGAATCGTATGGCTACTTGAGTTATACCTTGTTGAGGAAACCTTGAATTGTGAGAATGATTATAATTATGTTTGTATGCCTTTTAATTAATTATTATCTTATGATTTCAATATTGATGTGAATTCTCATCCTTCTGTTGGAATGATGTTTTGTACGACATCGCTCAAGTACCGAGGAGTAGAGTTGCTCGTAGCGCGAGGTAGCCGCTGGAGTAGCTGTTTAGTGTCTTTATTTATGTTGGGTCGAGTCATGCTCTGATTATGTAACATTGGGGTCGTTTGGTTTATGTTTTAGAGATACATTATGTACTCTACTTTATGCTTTTATTATTTTATTTGACTTGTATGAAGTTTGGCTTCCATGCCTAAGTATTGATCATGAATGTGATGAGCATGGAACTTTCTTTATGACAATTATGATTAATTTGAATCCGCTGCTACATGCTAAGTGAAGTATTTGAAAAGCATGAAATTATTTAAGTGTTAATGAGCATGACAGGTGTTGTATGATGTTTTATAAGTATGTGTGACACCCTTTTGTGAAAGACATGATTATTTACTCTGATTTATTTATATATTTTCGCGGGGATTAGAAGGGTGTTACATTAGTGGTATCAGAGCATGGTCGGTCAGTTGACAAAGTTGTTAGTGTGTTTATTTTCTTTTGTACTTGATATGTGTGTGCAGCACTATCGGTATTGTTTGTTCTAACGAGGATTTGTTGTTGGAATTTAGAACTATGGTTGCAGGTAGGAATGATGATGCGATTGCTGCAGCTTTGGAGATGTTGACTGGAGCAATTGGGCAGAATCAACAAGGCCACGTGAATGTTGGGAACAACGCTGATGATGAGTTCAGTGCTTTGGGAAAGTTTCAGAAGAACAATCCGCCAACGTTCAAGGGAAGGCATGATCCTGACCAAGCACAAGAATGGCTGGAAGTGATTGAGAAGATCTTTCGAGTCATGAACTGTTCAGATGTGTAGAAGGTGCAGTTTGGCACCCACATGCTTGTGAAGGAAGCTGAGTACTGGTGGAATAACACTCGTCAGAGGTTTGAAGAATATGAGATTGAGATTACTTGGGATCTTTTCAAGGATGCATTTCTGGAGAAGTATTTTCCAGAAGATGTTCGTGGGAAGAAAAAAATTGAGTTTCTTGAGTTGAAGCAAGGTAACTTAACTGTAGTTGAGTATGCAGCAAGATTTGAAGAGTTGATTAAGTTTTGTCCTCACTACAACACCTCTAGTGCTGAAAGATCCAAGTGTCTTAAGTATGTGAATGGTTTGAGGCCTGAAATCAAGCAAGCCATTGGTTATCAGGAGACTAGGCGATTCTCCGAGTTGGTGAACAAGAGCAGGATCTATGATAAAGATAGTAGAGCATGATCTGCACACTACAAGCTAAGTGAAGTATTTGAATCCGCTGCTACATGCTAAGTGAAGTATTTGAAAATCATGAAATTATTTAAGTGTTAATGAGCATGACAGGTGTTGTATGATGTTTTATAAGTATGCGTGACACCCTTTTGTGAAAGGCATGATTATTTACTCTGATTTATTTATATATTTCTGCGGGGATTAGAAGGGTGTTACAATGGGGATTTGATTGTATCCCAAGTATGCATCCATGAACGACAACAACTTAAAACCTGTAGAATTGTTAACCAGTTTGTCGATGTTAGGTAATGGGTATGCATCTTTCGGGCATGCCCGGTTAAGATCAATGTAATCAACGCACATTCTCCACTTTCTATTATTCTTTTTAACAAGTACAACATTATAAAGCCAGAGTTTGTACTAGGCTTCCGAAATAAAGTTTTCCTCTAAGAGGTCTTTTATAGCCTTTTCAGTAGCCTTTGCTTTCTCGGGAGACTCCTTACGCCTATGTTGTACTACAGCCCTAGCGGCTGGATCTATTGTGAGTTAATGGCAGGTCACATCCCGGTCGAGGTCGGGCATCTCTGCAGTGCTCCATGCAAACAGGTCAGCTTTCTCCCTGAGGCAGGCCTTCAGCTACTTCCTTTCCAGGTCAGGGAGGCCCATGCCGATCTTCACGTTCCTGTCCGGGTTGTCTCCGAGGGCGATGAGCTCGAAGTCTCCATCCGGAATTGGGCGCATGGGGTGAAGAGGTTGTCCGTTGCCTTCAGGTGGAGGAGTGTGGTCCGCTACCTCGTCCTGCTCCTACTTGCTGAGGAAACGGTTTTCGAGGTCGACCACGTTGACGCGTGGGAGTGGCTTCTGCTCTTTATCTAGGGGTGGTTTCCTTGCGGTCTTGGACTTGATGTTGATCGAGTTCATACCCTTGGTTGCAGCCTCGAAGCATCTCGTGGCATCCTCAATATCCCCGTGGAGAGTGACGACACGACCCCTGGTCGTGTAGTACTTCATCTACAGATGAACCGTAGATGGTACCGCCGTGAGTTCGGCTAGAGTCGGCCTCCCTAGGATGCACTGGTACAGAGAAGGGCACTCCACCACCAAGAAACAGACCTTAACTTATCAGACAGTGTCGTTGTTTCCGAACGTGACCATCAGCTCGACGTAGCCCCATAGTCTGGTGGTGGTGCCGTTGAAACCCTGCAGGTTTGAGCCCACGTAAGGGGTCAGATGTGTCTCGCTGAGCTGGAGGGTAGTGAATAGGTGGGCATACATTATGTCCACCGAGCTCCCTTGGTCTACCAAGATGCGGCGGACATCAAAGTTCGCCATCTGTGCCCTGATCAGGAGGGGAATGTTGGAGTTAGGGGCGCCGCCGGGCAGTTCTTAGAGGTAGAAGATGACGCGGTTTGACCTTCCCTGGACCTTCTCAAAGGTGGCGTTCTGTGCTGAGCTCGCCTCTATCACCTCGTCGAACTTCTGCTTGATCGATCCCACAGACGCCTTGTTGAAACCTCCGTGGGATATGACCATGGCGGTGGGGAAGCTTTCCCATGGGCTGCGAGCGGTCACAGGGGTGTCGGGCTCCCAGGGGAAGTAGAAGTCCTTAGGTCGAGTGACACACAGGGGGACTTGTAGTCCGTTCTCGCCCGGGGATGGGGTCACCTCCTAGACCCTTTTCGTCTCCCGGGTCTCTTGTCGGGGGGCATCGTTCCTCTCCGTGTACTGCTTAAGGTTCCCCTCTTTGATCAAGATTTCTATTGCATCCTTGAGGTGGATGCAATCCTCTGTGACATGCCCGTGGCTCTTGTGGAACTGGAAGTATATGGACTTGTTGATGTTTGGTTTAGGGGGTGTCGGCTTCGGGAAGCGGACACCTCCTATATGGAATTCCGAGTTGATGCACTCGGCCAGGATGCACTCGCGAGGAGCGGTGAGTAGCGTGTACTCAGTGAAACAGCCTACTGGTCCCCTCGGTTCTCGAGAGTCTCGGGGCTGATCTTCTCTTCTTATTTCCCTGCCTCGTCGGGGGGCAGTGGAGTCCTCGTTCCTAGAGCTTCTGGTGCCCTCCTGATTCCACGAGTCGCGGGCATAGTGGGCAGCCTATATCTCCTCATACTAGATGTATGCTTGGGCCTTGTGGAAGAGCGCTTCCAAGGTGCTGTGTAATGCCCCAGAATGGTTTCAGGATTACCGACTGACCCCACAAACCAACACGGGTCTTTTCAGCATGGTTTTTCCTCACACACATGTTTTCCGAAAAACTTCCCAGAAGGTCACCCATCCTAGAATTGCTCCAAGTCAAGCACACTTAACTGTGGAGTTCTTATAAACGGGCTACAGAAAAGAAGATGCATCTTGTTGGTATAGGTAGTACCATTTAATCCTTATAAGTCTTCCTTCAACCATGCAGTCCCATACCTGCATAGCCTTAGGATCACTCTCATTCTGATGTGAATTCAATTTTTCTCTAGAAGCTGCTAGGAGTGTCTCATTGTCATGCCTCATGCACCGACAACCACTCCCTCGCCAAGCTTCTAGGAGTGCCTCATTGTTATGCCTCGTGCACCGACAACCATTCCCTCGCACTCGGGTGTTACATGTAACCAATCTCTGCCCTCTTCGGCCTCGGGTGTTACATGTCCACTAAATTCCGCTTAGTTCGTCCCCGAACCACATCGTACTGGGAGAGGTCTAGCTCTGATACCATTTGTAACGCCCCAGAATGCTTTCAGGATTACCGACTGACCCCACAAACCAACACGGTATTTTCAGCATGCTTTTTCCTCACTCAAATGCTTTCCGGAAAACTTCCCAGAAGGTGACCCATCCCAGAATTGCTCCAAGTCAAGCACGCTTAACTGTGGAGTTCTTATAAATGGGCTACTGAAAAGAAGATGCATCTTCCTGGTATAGGTAGTGTAGCGAGTGATTTTTGGATGTGGTTGCGAAGTACGATCGCTCTGGTACTACAGCTCGATTCATTTTTTATCCTATTAAAACTGATGAAGGAAGGGAAATAGATGTCTCCAACTAACCCTGCTTGCATACTGAGATTAAACAGTCAAAATTGTTGGTTTACAGATGCTACAAAGATTCGGGGTTTTTCCTAGGTTTATTTTGTTGACGAGGGGGTGCTTTAGGCTATCGGTTGGGATGTTAGGACGAATATATATATGAAAGTATGGGATTTTGGGTTTTTGTTTAGTGTGCTCGCTAAGATTTTTCTTTCAATCTTATGCCTACGTATTCCCGTTTACCGAAACAGGGAAATCAGAGCGTTCGTAGTTCTTCCTATTCTATGGGAGGAAATGGGTGTTTTGGTGTCTTGTTCAAAGCCCAAGACGTGAAGCGAAAGGTGATTTGTATCATGTTCAAAGCCCAAGATGTGAAGCTGAAGGTTGACCTTAGAGAGAATTTGTCATCTCTAAAGAGGGGTCTGTCTGTTATGACTGTTTATAAAGGAGAATTACTTTAACCGGATTTATGAATCTGGCAATGCCATAATTTCCTTTATAGGGGATTTTTAACCTGAAGGAGAAGACTTTAACTCAGTGTAGAGTAATGCCATCTTTCCTTAGGGATTTCTCATACTAAAAGAGGGACATTGGCATGGATGTAGATGATCCAGAGGCTTGCCGCTTACAGCAGTTAGATGGAGGGGAATGAGTTGTTGATGTTTGTGTACTGTGAACGAGGCACAACTTTGATGCTAAAAGGTTAATTGGATCAACCAGTAGTTTTCTTATACAAAGCCTAAGAGGAGGCTATTATGTGTCTCGTACAAAGCCCGAGAGAGAGGCTAAAAGGTTTTGACTCAATGAGGGAATCTTTTGGTATCTCGTATAAAGCCCGAGATGGAGGCTATTTGACTCAACAAGAGAGTTTTGTATCTCGTACAAAGCCCGAGAGAGAGGCTAAATGTTGTTTGACTTCGCTGGGGAGAATCATTGTACAAAGCCCAAGAGGGAGGCTAACTTCACTAGAGAAGGATCATTATACAAAGCCTAAGAGGAGGCTATGGCAACTGTTCAGTTAAGTGATAGGTCCAGTATACTGATTTTAAAGAGAAAATCAGCTCTTATATGAGCAACACTGTACTCGAGGATTTGATTCGAGGATCCGGGCTATTCCTGTTCTTTAAGGAATTGGGAAATCCGAAGGGTATTGAGACTGTCCGAGTCTACGGGTTTTCTTCCTATTTAACGAAGGGGTCACTTGAGAATGTCTTTGAGACTCAAGAAGATTAGACTTTCCAAGTCTAGAGTGTCATTTTTTATACTATGCTTTGAGAAACAGTAGTAGACTCTATGAAAGGACTGTTCTATGCAGATGATTAAGTTCTGCTCCTATACCTCTAGGAGGTCGTCGGGATAATTTGTACGAAGCCCAAGAGGAGGCTGGAAGCTTTAAAGAAACCGACGGGTCCTTGTACGATGCCCAAGAAGAAGCTATCATTCCCGGAGGAAGAGATCATTATACGAAGCCTAAGAGGAGGTTGTGAATACTTCTAAGAAGCCGTAGGGTCCTTGTACTATGCCCAAGAGGAGGCACGGTTGCTTTTAGGAAGCCTGTGGGTCCTTGTACGATGCCCAAGAGGAGGCCGATGCTTTTAGGAAGCCCGTGGGTCCCCAAACCCCGAGAAATTCAAGGTAAGCTATTCACAAGGAATAGATCAAGCCAGGAAAGTATGAGAATTTGGAAGAAACTCAAGAGATGCAATTCACGGAGAAGAGATCATCTCTGGGGAGTAGATTTCTTGACAAGTGCTTTTAAGAAGCCTGTGGGTCCCCAAACCCCGAGAAATTCAAGGCAAGCTATTCACAAGAAATAGATCAAGTCAGGAAAGTCTGAGAATTTGGAAGAAACTCAAGAGATACAATTCACGGAGAAGAGATCATCTCTGGGGAGTAGAGTTTCTTTGACAACTTCTACGAGTGACAGTCTATGAAAGGGTTCACAGAGAATGATGCCTTTCATATTTCCATATTGTTTAACCCCAAGAGGAGGGAAGACTGTGTCTGGTAATTGTAATGCCCCAGTTTTGATCATTTTATTTAATCGAGTCGATTTAATTATTTTGAGTATTATATTATTTTTACTTATGACTTTGGTGTGATAATATGTTGTTTTGCATTGTTATTATATTTTATCGCGTTTTGGGAACGTTTGCGGGACAATTGAGAGTAAGGGTATTTTAGTCTTTTCCTAATAATTTACTAAGTTAGAAAAGAAAGAAAATAGAAATATAAGGGGAAGAGAGAAAATAGAGAGAAAGAGATAGGAAGAAGGAAAGAGAAGAGAAGGGAAAAATAGAGAAAAGAAGAAAAAGCTTGGAAATCAAAGAAAAACAACTTCTAGGAATCGATTTAATCGGGTAAGGGTGCGAAACTAGATTATTGTATGATTGTGTATCATTATGTATGGGTTTGCTTGGACGTTTTCTTGTTTCCATAGCTTTTGAGTTTTAGGTCGAAAACGATAAAATGATTAGGAATCGATGTTTTTACGGTCAGAAATCGATATAATTTGCGTGGTATGATTACCAAGTGTTTATGAATCATTTCTGATAATTATTTTGCTGTTGGAATTGATTTGGAATGAAAAATGAGGTTTTTGGGGGTTTTGGAATAGTGTAACCCGTAACAGCATTTTTCTGGTCCTGGTGCGATTCGCCAGGCGAATTGGGAATTCGCCAGGCGGATTAGGTCTCGCCACTCGTTCGCCAGGCAAAGTACTGGCGAATGGCGATTCTCCAGGCGAAATCGTAAGTCGCCAGGCGAATTTGGAATGACAGAAATGGGGTAGCTTCTGTAACTCTTGGGGTTTTTCTAATTTGGTGACTCGCCACTAGCTCGCCAGGCGAACTGCTGGCGAATGGTGATTCGCCAGGCGAAGTGCTAGCGAAGTGCTGGCGAATGGTGATTGACCAGGCGAAGTGCTGGCGAAAGAGGTTTGGCCAGGCGAATTCTGAAGTGGCCAGGCGAATCTGGCTGTTTCTCACTAAATTCTTTTCTTTAAAAATGCATAACTTTTGATCTGTAACTCGGATCGGGACGTTCTTTATATCGTTGGAAAGCTTATGAAATGTACTTTCTTATGATGATAATTTTGAAATTGTTAGCCGATTAAATAAAGTCGAGAATTTGGGAATAGTGTCATTTACCGACTTTTGTCGTTTTAAATGTGTATATTGGTTGTGTAACATACAATGTGGCATTGATATTAATGTGTATGCCTTGTATGATGTGGTGTAATGATAGTGCATGTGATGACATGTTGTGAAGATAAAGTGTGGCCGAAAGGCAAATGAATATGGTATGTTGTAATTGGTTTCATATGCATGTTTATGATTACATGTATGGGTGAAAATGCATTGTTGGATTGATTTATAATGCATGAATAAAGATGGTGAAATAATTCATATTGATGAATTGTATGTGATTGTAAGAGATGAATGCATGACAATGTTTGTATACATGTATGCATTATAAGAATGTCATGAATCATTTTGTATGTGAAGCATAATGATTGCATTCTTATGTTGAGGGATTCAAAGAGAATTCCGCTATGACATCGTGTGCCTATGTGAGGACCTAAAGCGATGGTTATAGACGATCATGTGCCTATGTGAGGACCTAAAGCGATCGGATCGTGTGCCTAAGGTGAAGACCTAAAGCGATCCATAAACGTCGTGTGCCTAAGTGAGGACCTAAAGCGACGGGTGAACATCGTAGGCCCGACGGGGTGTTACTTGAGTGATCCTCAGTAACGAGCGATGGTTCCAGCAGAGTTCTTGAGTGAACTAGTGATGAGTCGGTACCGCATATGTAATTGCATAGAGTCGTTGCGTCGGTCTCTTGCATATACATGAATCATGATTGCATTGTTATATGCGGAAAGTCATGATTGATTATCTGTGTGGAAAATGGTGATGTACATTTATGATAAATGTATTATGCATGTTTGATATGCATTAATAAATGGTTGATTTTATGATTGAGCTTATGATAAGCCTTGGGAAATTGTTGTGCAATGGTGTTGGATGTAGTGAATTATGAATGATATGTTTTGTGTATAAACATATGCATGATGTGTGAATAGGTGATTATGTGAATATAATCGGTATATATTTTATGTGTTGGTATTTGATAATTGTGGTGAGAATACTTGATATGTGTATATTTTTGTTGGCATATATAATTATATGCATTTATATTATAATTGTGTTTCTCACCCTTCTGCTGTTTTATAATGCTCTATGAGGCATTGCAGATTAGTGCTGGAGGTCTTTTTATGAAGCTTAGGACTTCATTCTTTTGGTCGGTCGGCTCTGATATGTAGCACCGGGTAGCTAGGATGTATATGATTCTTTTGTGATACATTGTACATGTATCTATGGATGAATGTTTATGTAAACATGAATTATGTTGGTGGATAATACTTGATGATATATATGTATATATGTTTGAAGTTATTCAATGTCTAGATTTTCCGCTTTTATTCTAGATATTGAGATGTGGGTGTAAGGACGAAGTTCCTCTGTGCAAGTTACCCCACTGTTGCATATCTCTGTTGAGCAGGTGTTGATTGTTTTAATTTCAAGTATAATGTGACATGCTTCTTTTATGCCATGCTTTGTAATTATACTCTGATGAAATTTTTAATATATGCCTAAATGATTAATATGTTATTTATTTGGGGGTATAGAAGGGGGTGTTACATTAAGTGGTATCAGAGCCAGTGTTGAGTCAGTTTGTGTCTGTCTTGTTGTTGTTGTTGGTTGAACTATTGTTTAACCGTGTTGTCGTTGTTGAGAATGATCAGAATATGGCTGGTAGGAACGACAATGTTATTGCTGCTGCTATGGAGTCTATGGCTAGAGCTGTGCAAGGTGTAGCGAACGTGAATGCGAACGATGAGTTTAGAAAGAATCAATCGCCGGTCTTCAAGGGAAGATTTGATCCAGATGGTGCTCAGATATGGTTGAAGGAAATTGAAAGAATTTTCCGAGTTATGGGCTGTGCGGAAGAGAACAAGGTAAGGTTAGGAACTCACATTCTGAAGGAAGAAGCCGACGATTGGTGGGTCGGTATGCGTCAAATTCTTGAGATTGATGAGGAGGGAATTACTTGGGATTTGTTTCGTACTGAGTTTCTAAGGAAGTATTACCCTGAACATGTTAAGGGAAAGAAGGAGATGGAATTTCTAGAACTAAAGCAAGGTAGTATGTCCGTTGTGGACTATACTGCGAAGTTTGTGGAATTGGTACAATTTCATCCTCACTATGCGGCGATTACTGTTGAGTTTTCCAGATGTGTGAAGTACGAGAATGGTCTACGCCCTGAGATTAAGCAAGCCATTGGTTATCAGAGGATAAGAAGGTTTCCCACCTTGGTGGAATGTAGTAGAATCTTCGAGGAAGATAGCAAAGCTCGTTCTGCTCACTACAAGAGTATGAATGAGAGAAAAGGAAAACAACAAGCTCGTGGTGGTCCTTATGTGACACCCGTTGATAAGGACAAGCATAAGAGTAACTTTGAGAAGAAGTCGAGTGGAGGGGGTTCTAGTGCTCCGAAATGTTTCAAATGTGGAGAGATTGGTCATAAATCATTGGAATGTAGGAAGACTCTTGAGAAGTGTTCCAACTGTGGAGGCTTGGGGCATGCTGTCGCCGATTGTAAAAGGAACAGGGTGAAGTGTTACAATTGCGGGGAATCGGGTCACATTAGTACTAATTGTGCTAAGATGAAACAAGCTCAAGCAGGCGGAAAAGTGTTTGCATTGGCGGGCACGGATACTACTGATGCGGATCGTTAGACTTCAGGTACTTGTCTTATTAATGGTAGGCCGTTAGTTGCTATTGTTATTATCGGAGTGACTCATTCGTTTATTTCATATGAGTGAGTGAAGCATTTGAATTTGTTGTTTGTTCCTTAGTACCTAATGGGTGTGTGAAACACCGTCAGTACTTTTTGGTTTTCCTGTTCGGTGGTCAGCAGGTGTTAGGATGAGACAAGTGGGGGAGAAGCTGGTACTTCTCCGTGTTTCCTCGGGTGTGGGGCGTTAAGTCGGTGTGTTGTGGATTGTGAGATCGTAAGTGTTATTTGGACAGAGTAGTTTCCGGTTTCAGGAAGGATACAGAGGTAAAATTTATGTCGACTAAGGATTTGTGCCTTAGGTAGTTTTGTGCACGGGATGCAAGAAAGGCTATTATAGTTTAGTGAAGATGGTTTATGCCCCATCATAGTTGTCGGCTGTCTATTGACAAATTGAGGAACTGATCACCCTTAATCTATTGTTAATAGCAGACGGGAATTGTGTTGGATGGGATAGACGTATCTTTTCGGCTTTAATAGTGAAATGGAATACATTGTTCGGAATTAATGAAGGATTATGGATTGATTTTGATGAGTTGATGAAGATTTTCATATTTGAAGACGAGGCAGATTAGAAGTTTTAGTATGTTGGGAAGCGGAGAATTCATGAAAGGATTAGTGCTATTGTGGAGTTGGAATTGGTTACGGTTGTGTTGTGTTGGAGTATTGGAAGTATTATCTTTATAATTTTGAAATTCAAAGTGTTTAGTGATTTCGAGAGTATTGAGTACTTGTTTGGTCTGAAGGAATAGAGTATGAGACAACAAAGACGATTAAGATTCATGGCGAGTTATGAATTTGGTTTGGTCTTGGAAAAGGCAGTTGTTAGGCCTGGTGTGTAAGTCAAAAATCTTTATGTATGTCGGTTTTGATGGCAAGAGAGCTAGAATCGTTGAGCAGTTCAGAGACTTGTACCTAGTGAGAGAGGGTTAGACTTTGGAAGCGAGATTGATGGACTCGATAGTTTTGAGCAATTAGAGTGCGCAGTGGAAGCGTGATGTGATCCATTTTGTATGAATGTGTGATACTGGTAAGAGTACGTAAGTTAGACATTGGAGACATGTTGGAATGATGAAATTATTGGACGTTCCGGAATGGAAGTGTTAAGTAAAATGTTTAAATTTATTTCGTAGACTACAATGTAGATGGATGTGTTGGTGATATGTTCGATTGGTGAATCGTAGCATAGATATGTGAACAAGGAGGTTGGTCTTGTGGCTATGTAGGAGTTCGTGAACGATGTTGTGTCATGGAACTTCCTGTCCTTGTTTGTGTTGTTGCCTCGTCTCCATTGAATTGGTTCGAGTGCGAGTGGTTAATTCCTGTGTGAGGAATTCGTGTTGTGTTACCTACGGCGATGGTAACGATCTTGTTGTGTTTCGGTTCAAGAGTGAACCTGTAAGTCGTGTTTGTGTATTCTTTGAGTTGCGAGTCGGTCGTCAAGTGCGTTGTATGGGCTTTGCATCTTGTCGTTATTGTCATCGTGGTTGGGTTGTCGTGGTTGTTGCTGTTAGCTAGGTGGTTTGTCAGTTGTGTTATTCATGGTGCGCCTTTCATCGGTCTATGTTTGTTTGATAGGATGCGAGGGCCGTGTTTGGAGTTGTTGGGATCGGTTATATTTTCGAGGACGAAAATTTCCAAGTGGGGGAGAGTTGTAACACCCCAGTTTTGATCATTTTATTTAATCGAGTCGATTTAATTATTTTGAGTATTATATTATTTTTACTTATGACTTTGGTGTGATAATATGTTGTTTTGCATTGTTATTATATTTTATCGCGTTTTGGGAACGTTTGCGGGACAATTGAGAGTAAGGGTATTTTAGTCTTTTCCTAATAATTTACTAAGTTAGAAAAGAAAGAATATAGAAATATAAGGGGAAGAGAGAAAATAGAGAGAAAGAGATAGGAAGAAGGAAAGAGAAGAGAAGGGAAAAAGAGAGAAAAGAAGAAAAAGCTTGGAAATCAAAGAAAAACAACTTCTAGGAATCGATTTAATCGGGTAAGGGTGCGAAACTCGATTATTGTATGATTGTGTATCATTATGTATGGGTTTGCTTGGACGTTTTCTTGTTTCCATAGCTGTTGAGTTTTAGGTCGAAAACGATAAAATGATTAGGAATCGATGTTTTTACGATCGGAAATCGATATAATTTGCGTGGTATGATTACCAGGTGTTTATGAATCATTTCTGATAATTTTTTTGTTGTTGGAATTGATTTGGAATGAAAAATGAGGTTTTTGGGGGTTTTGGAATAGTGTAACCCGTAACAGCATTTTTCTGGTCCTGGTGCGATTCGCCAGGCGGATTAGGTCTCACCACTCATTCGCCAGGCGAAGTACTGGCGAATGGTGATTCACCAGGAGAAATCGTAAGTCGCCAGGCGAATTTGGAATGACAGAAATGGGGTAGCTTCTGTAACTCTTGGGGTTTTTCTAATTTGGTGACTCGCCACTAGCTCGCCAGGCGAACTGCTGGCGAATGGTGATTCGCCAGGAAAAGTGCTGGCAAAGTGCTGGCGAATGGTGATTGGCCAGGCGAAGTGCTGGCGAAAGAGGTTTGGCCAGGCAAATTCTAAAGTGGCCAGGCGAATCTGGCTGTTTTTCACTAAATTCTTTTCTTTAAATATGCATAACTTTTGATCCGTAACTCGGATCGGGACGTTCTTTATATCGTTGGAAAGCTTATGAAATGTACTTTCTTATGATGATAATTTTGAAATTGTTAGCCGATTAAATAAAGTCGAGAATTTGGGAATAGTGTCATTTACCGACTTTTATCGTTTTAAATGTGTATATTCGTTGTGTAACATACAATGTGGCATTGATATTAATGTGTATGCCTTGTATGATGTGGTGTAATGATAGTGCATGTGATGACATGTTGTGAAGATAAAGTGTGGCCGAAAGGCAAATGAATATGATATGTTGTAATTGGTTTCATATGCATGTTTATGATTACATGTATGGGTGAAAATGCATTGTTGGATTGATTTATAATGCATGAATAAAGATGGTGAAATAATTCATATTGATGAATTGTATGTGATTGTAAGAGATGAATGCATGACAATGTTTGTATACATGTATGCATTATAAGAATGTCATGGATCATTTTGTATGTGAAGCATAACGATTGCATTCTTATGTTGAGGGATTCAAAGAGAATTCCGCTATGACATCGTGTGCCTATGTGAGGACCTAAAGCGATGGTTATAGACGATCGTGTGCTTATGTGAGGACCTAAAGCGATCGGATCGTGTGCCTAAGGTTAGGACCTAAAGCGATCCATAAACGTCGTGTGCCTAAGTGAGGACCTAAAGCGACGGGTGAACATCGTAGGCCCGACGGGGTGTTACTTGAGTGATCCTTAGTAACGAGCGATGGTTCCAGCAGAGTTCCTGAGTGAACTAGTGATGAGTCGGTACCGCATATGTATTTGCATAGAGTCGTTGCATCGGTCTCTTGCATTTACATGAATCATGATTGCATTGTTATATGCGGAAAGTCATGATTGATTATCTGTGTGGAAAATGGTGATGTACATTTATGATAAATGTATTGTGCATGTTTGATATGCATTAATAAATGGTTGATTTTATGATTGAGCTTATGATAAGCCTTGGGAAATTGTTGTCCAATGGTGTTGGATGTAGTGAATTATGAATGATATGTTTTGTGTATAAACATATGCATGATGTGTGAATAGGTGATTATGTGAATATAATCGATATATATTTTATGTGTTGGTATTTGATAATTGTGGTGAGAATACTTGATATGTGTATATTTATGTTGGCATATATAATTATATGCATTTATATTATAATTGTGTTTCTCACCCTTCTGCTGTTTTATAATGCTCTATGAGGCATTGCAGATTAGTGCTGAAGGTCTTTTTGTGAAGCTTAGGACTTCATTCTTTTGGTCGGTCGGCTCTGATATGTAGCACCGGGTAGCTAGGATGTATATGATTCTTTTGTGATACATTGTACATGTATTTATGGATGAATGTTTATGTAAACATGAATTATGTTGGTGGATAATACTTGATGATATATATGTATATATGTTTGAAGTTATTCAATGTCTAGATTTTCCGCTTTTATTCTAGATATTGAGATGTGGGTGTAAGGACGAAGTTCCTCTGTGCAAGTTACCCCACTGTTGCATATCTCTGTTGAGCAGGTGTTGATTGTTTTAATTTCAAGTATAATGTGACATGCTTCTTTTATGCCATGCTTTGTAATTATACTCTGATGAAATTTTTAATATATGCCTAAATGATTAATATGTTATTTATTTGGGGGTATAGAAGGGGGTGTTACAGTAATCCTATGGGGATCTAGTTTAGACTATTTCTAAGAGTGATCAACGGGCTTAATGCTAGACGTAGTTGCCGGGGAAACTCTAAATATCTATACTACTATTACACAGTTGATATGAGTTTATGAAAGAAGACTTACAGTGAAACAACCCCACAGTACAGTTATATGTATAGGAAAGCGGTAAATGAAAGCGTATAAACACTTACTCAGTTGTAGAACTTCCATGCTGTTTGGTTAGTTGTTCAACAAAGAAAGATTGAAAACAACAGTATATTTCAAAATCAAAGGAGAAAGTGTTTTGAAAAAGAAAGATTTGGGGCTTACAGCTCAAGGAGAGGCCCAGGGTTTTATCAGTGATCGCACTGTTTGAATTTGTACAGAGGGACTTATACAAGTGACTGAGGCCCAAAAAAGGTTTTCTGTACAAATGGGATGGGTCTTACACTCTCTCAAGAGGCCCAAAAGGTTTAAAGAAAAAGAGTGGGGCTTATAACACGAGGGTAGGCCCAGTTTGACTTTTCGTTTAAAAATGGCGATCGCGCCGAGGTTTTCTTTTAACGTAGAGGGACTTATACAATAAGTGAGCCCCAAAATGTTTTGGTTAAAAGGGGATTAGGTCTTATACTCTAATAGAGGCCCAAAAAAGTTTTAAATGGGTCTTATAGCTCGAGGAGAGGCCCAAGGTTATTTTTCAAAAGGCGACGATCGCGTCGTTTGTTTTTGACGGTATCGGGACTTACACAATACACTGAGGCCCAAAAATGATTTGGTCAAAAAAGGATTGGGTCTTACACTCTATTAGAGGCCCAAAGTGTTTTGAATGGGTCTTATAGCTCAAGGAGAGGCCCAAAAGGTTATTTTTCAAAAGGCGACGATCGCGCCGTTTGTATTTTACGGTATCGGGACTTATACAATACACTGAGGCCCAAAAATGATTTGGTCAAAAAAGGATTGGGTTTTACACTCTACTAGAGGCCCAAAGTGTTTTGAATGGGTCTTATAGCTCAAGGAGAGGCCCAAAAGGTTATTTTTCAAAAGGCGACGATCGCGCCGTTTGTTTTTGACGATATCGGGACTTATACAATACACTGAGGCCCAAAAATGATTTGGTCAAAAAAGGATTGGGTCTTACACTCTATTAGAGGCCCAAAGTGTTTTGAAAATGATTTATGAGGGTTGAATTAATCCAAAAACCCTAATTTATTTTCAAAAACGTATTTAATTGAATAAAAATTCAATTAAAATGATTAAAATTGTTTTACATATGGAAAACAAATTGTGATCTTGGATTAATGCTTCAAAAATTAAGTATTGACCTACAAAATAATTAGAAAGCATTAAAAGTTGCAAAATCAAGGTGGAAAAAATATTTTAATCGGGTAAGGGTGCGAAACTAGATTATTGTATGATTGTGTATCATTATGTATGGGTTTGCTTGGACGTTTTCTTGTTTCCATAGCTTTTGAGTTTTAGGTCGAAAACGATAAAATGATTAGGAATCGATGTTTTTACGGTCGGAAATCGATATAATTTGCGTGGTATGATTACCAGGTGTTTATGAATCATTTCTGATAATTATTTTGCTGTTGGAATTGATTTGGAATGAAAAATGAGGTTTTTGGGGGTTTTGGAATAGTGTAACCCGTAACAGCATTTTTCTGGTCCTGGTGCGATTCGCCAGGCGAATTGGGAATTCGCCAGGCGGATTAGGTCTCGCCACTCGTTCGCCAGGAAAAGTACTGGCGAATGGCGATTCTCCAGGCGAAATCGTAAGTCGCCAGGCGAATTTGGAATGACAGAAATGGGGTAGCTTCTGTAACTCTTGGGGTTTTTCTAATTTGGTGACTCGCCACTAGCTCGCCAGGCGAACTGCTGGCGAATGGTGATTCGCCAGGCGAAGTGCTGGCGAAGTGCTGGCGAATGGTGATTGACCAGGCGAAGTGCTGGCGAAAGAGGTTTGGCCAGGCGAATTCTGAAGTGGCCAGGCGAATCTGGCTGTTTCTCACTAAATTCTTTTCTTTAAAAATGCATAACTTTTGATCCGTAACTCGGATCGGGACGTACTTTATATCGTTGGAAAGCTTATGAAATGTACTTTCTTATGATGATAATTTTGAAATTGTTAGCCGATTAAATAAAGTCGAGAATTTGGGAATAGTGTCATTTACCGACTTTTGTCGTTTTAAATGTGTATATTGGTTGTGTAACATACAATGTGGCATTGATATTAATGTGTATGCCTTGTATGATGTGGTGTAATGATAGTGCATGTGATGACATGTTGTGAAGATAAAGTGTGGCCGAAAGGCAAATGAATATGGTATGTTGTAATTGGTTTCATATGCATGTTTATGATTACATGTATGGGTGAAAATGCATTGTTGGATTGATTTATAATGCATGAATAAAGATGGTGAAATAATTCATATTGATGAATTGTATGTGATTGTAAGAGATGAATGCATGACAATGTTTGTATACATGTATGCATTATAAGAATGCCATGAATCATTTTGTATGTGAAGCATAATGATTGCATTCTTATGTTGAGGGATTCAAAGAGAATTCCGCTATGACATCGTGTGCCTATGTGAGGACCTAAAGCGATGGTTATAGACGATCATGTGCCTATGTGAGGACCTAAAGCGATCGGATCGTGTGCCTAAGGTTAGGACCTAAAGCGATCCATAAACGTCGTGTGCCTAAGTGAGGACCTAAAGCGACGGGTGAACATCGTAGGCCCGACGGGGTGTTACTTGAGTGATCCTCAGTAACGAGCGATGGTTCCAGCAGAGTTCTTGAGTGAACTAGTGATGAGTCGGTACCGCATATGTAATTGCATAGAGTCGTTGCGTCGGTCTCTTGCATATACATGAATCATGATTGCATTGTTATATGCGGAAAGTCATGATTGATTATCTGTGTGGAAAATGGTGATGTACATTTATGATAAATGTATTGTGCATGTTTGATATGCATTAATAAATGGTTGATTTTATGATTGAGCTTATGATAAGCCTTGGGAAATTGTTGTGCAATGGTGTTGGATGTAGTGAATTATGAATGATATGTTTTGTGTATAAACATATGCATGATGTGTGAATAGGTGATTATGTGAATATAATCGGTATATATTTTATGTGTTGGTATTTGATAATTGTGGTGAGAATACTTGATATGTGTATATTTTTGTTGGCATATATAATTATATGCATTTATATTATAATTGTGTTTCTCACCCTTCTGCTGTTTTATAATGCTCTATGAGGCATTGCAGATTAGTGCTGGAGGTCTTTTTATGAAGCTTAGGACTTCATTCTTTTGGTCGGTCGGCTCTGATATGTAGCACCGGGTAGCTAGGATGTATATGATTCTTTTGTGATACATTGTACATGTATCTATGGATGAATGTTTATGTAAACATGAATTATGTTGGTGGATAATACTTGATGATATATATGTATATATGTTTGAAGTTATTCAATGTCTAGATTTTCCGCTTTTATTCTAGATATTGAGATGTGGGTGTAAGGACGAAGTTCCTCTGTGCAAGTTACCCCACTGTTGCATATCTCTGTTGAGCAGGTGTTGATTGTTTTAATTTCAAGTATAATGTGACATGCTTCTTTTATGCCATGCTTTGTAATTATACTCTGATGAAATTTTTAATATATGCCTAAATGATTAATATGTTATTTATTTGGGGGTATAGAAGGGGGTGTTACATTAAGTGGTATCAGAGCCAGTGTTGAGTCAGTTTGTGTCTGTCTTGTTGTTGTTGTTGGTTGAACTATTGTTTAACCGTGTTGTCGTTGTTGAGAATGATCAGAATATGGCTGGTAGGAACGACAATGTTATTGCTGCTGCTATGGAGTCTATGGCTAGAGCTGTGCAAGGTGTAGCGAACGTGAATGCGAACGATGAGTTTAGAAAGAATCAACCGCCGGTCTTCAAGGGAAGATTTGATCCGGATGGTGTTCAGATATGGTTGAAGGAAATTGAAAGAATTTTCCGAGTTATGGGCTGTGCGGAAGAGAACAAGGTAAGGTTAGGAACTCACATTCTGAAGGAAGAAGCCGACGATTGGTGGGTCGGTATGCGTCAAATTCTTGAGATTGATGAGGAGGGAATTACTTGGGATTTGTTTCGTACTGAGTTTCTAAGGAAGTATTACCCTGAACATGTTAAGGGAAAGAAGGAGATGGAATTTCTAGAACTAAAGCAAGGTAGTATGTCCGTTGTGGACTATACTGCGAAGTTTGTGGAATTGGTACAATTTCATCCTCACTATGCGGCGATTACTGCTGAGTTTTCCAGATGTGTGAAGTACGAGAATGGTCTACGCCCTGAGATTAAGCAAGCCATTGGTTATCAGAGGATAAGAAGGTTTCCCACCTTGGTGGAATGTAGTAGAATCTTCGAGGAAGATAGCAAAGCTCGTTCTGCTCACTACAAGAGTATGAATGAGAGAAAAGGAAAACAACAAGCTCGTGGTGGTCCTTATGTGACACCCGTTGATAAGGACAAGCATAAGAGTAACTTTGAGAAGAAGTCGAGTGGAGGGGGTTCTAGTGCTCCGAAATGTTTCAAATGTGGAGAGATTGGTCATAAATCATTGGAATGTAGGAAGACTCTTGAGAAGTGTTCCAACTGTGGAGGCTTGGGGCATGCTGTCGCCGATTGTAAAAGGAACAGGGTGAAGTGTTACAATTGCGGGGAATCGGGTCACATTAGTACTAATTGTGCTAAGATGAAACAAGCTCAAGCAGGCGGAAAAGTGTTTGCATTGGCGGGCACGGATACTACTGATGCGGATCGTTAGACTTCAGGTACTTGTCTTATTAATGGTAGGCCGTTAGTTGCTATTGTTATTATCGGAGTGACTCATTCGTTTATTTCATATGAGTGAGTGAAGCATTTGAATTTGTTGTTTGTTCCTTAGTACCTAATGGGTGTGTGAAACACCGTCAGTACTTTTTGGTTTTCCTGTTCGGTGGTCAGCAGGTGTTAGGATGAGACAAGTGGGGGAGAAGCTGGTACTTCTCCGTGTTTCCTCGGGTGTGGGGCGTTAAGTCGGTGTGTTGTGGATTGTGAGATCGTAAGTGTTATTTGGACAGAGTAGTTTCCGGTTTCAGGAAGGATACAGAGGTAAAATTTATGTCGACTAAGGATTTGTGCCTTAGGTAGTTTTGTGCACGGGATGCAAGAAAGGCTATTATAGTTTAGTGAAGATGGTTTATGCCCCATCATAGTTGTCGGCTGTCTATTGACAAATTGAGGAACTGATCACCCTTAATCTATTGTTAATAGCAGACGGGAATTATGTTGGATGGGATAGACGTATCTTTTCGGCTTTAATAGTGAAATGGAATACATTGTTCGGAATTAATGAAGGATTATGGATTGATTTTGATGAGTTGATGAAGATTTTCATATTTGAAGACGAGGCAGATTAGAAGTTTTAGTATGTTGGGAAGCGGAGAATTCATGAAAGGATTAGTGCTATTGTGGAGTTGGAATTGGTTACGGTTGTGTTGTGTTGGAGTATTGGAAGTATTATCTTTATAATTTTGAAATTCAAAGTGTTTAGTGATTTCGAGAGTATTGAGTACTTGTTTGGTCTGAAGGAATAGAGTATGAGACAACAAAGACGATTAAGATTCATGGCGAGTTATGAATTTGGTTTGGTCTTGGAAAAGGCAGTTGTTAGGCCTGGTGTGTAAGTCGAAAATCTTTATGTATGTCGGTTTTGATGGCAAGAGAGCTAGAATCGTTGAGCAGTTCAGAGACTTGTACCTAGTGAGAGAGGGTTAGACTTTGGAAGCGAGATTGATGGACTCGATAGTTTTGAGCAATTAGAGTGCGCAGTGGAAGCGTGATGTGATCCATTTTGTATGAATGTGTGATACTGGTAAGAGTACGTAAGTTAGACATTGGAGACATGTTGGAATGATGAAATTATTGGACGTTCCGGAATGGAAGTGTTAAGTAAAATGTTTAAATTTATTTCGTAGACTACAATGTAGATGGATGTGTTGGTGATATGTTCGATTGGTGAATCGTAGCATAGATATGTGAACAAGGAGGTTGGTCTTGTGGCTATGTAGGAGTTCGTGAACGATGTTGTGTCATGGAACTTCCTGTCCTTGTTTGTGTTGTTGCCTCGTCTCCATTGAATTGGTTCGAGTGCGAGTGGTTAATTCCTGTGTGAGGAATTCGTGTTGTGTTACCTACGGCGATGGTAACGATCTTGTTGTGTTTCGGTTCAAGAGTGAACCTGTAAGTCGTGTTTGTGTATTCTTTGAGTTGCGAGTCGGTCGTCAAGTGCGTTGTATGGGCTTTGCATCTTGTCGTTATTGTCATCGTGGTTGGGTTGTCGTGGTTGTTGCTGTTAGCTAGGTGGTTTGTCAGTTGTGTTATTCATGGTGCGCCTTTCATCGGTCTATGTTTGTTTGATAGGATGCGAGGGCCGTGTTTGGAGTTGTTGGGATCGGTTATATTTTCGAGGACGAAAATTTCCAAGTGGGGGAGAATTGTAACACCCCAGTTTTGATCATTTTATTTAATCGAGTCGATTTAATTATTTTGAGTATTATATTATTTTTACTTATGACTTTGGTGTGATAATATGTTGTTTTGCATTGTTATTATATTTTATCGCGTTTTGGGAACGTTTGCGGGACAATTGAGAGTAAGGGTATTTTAGTCTTTTCCTAATAATTTACTAAGTTAGAAAAGAAAGAATATAGAAATATAAGGGGAAGAGAGAAAATAGAGAGAAAGAGATAGGAAGAAGGAAAGAGAAGAGAAGGGAAAAAGAGAGAAAAGAAGAAAAAGCTTGGAAATCAAAGAAAAACAACTTCTAGGAATCGATTTAATCGGGTAAGGGTGCGAAACTCGATTATTGTATGATTGTGTATCATTATGTATGGGTTTGCTTGGACGTTTTCTTGTTTCCATAGCTGTTGAGTTTTAGGTCGAAAACGATAAAATGATTAGGAATCGATGTTTTTACGATTGGAAATCGATATAATTTGCGTGGTATGATTACCAGGTGTTTATGAATCATTTCTGATAATTTTTTTGCTGTTGGAATTGATTTGGAATGAAAAATGAGGTTTTTGGGGGTTTTGGAATAGTGTAACCCGTAACAGCATTTTTCTGGTCCTGGTGCGATTCGCCAGGCGGATTAGGTCTCACCACTCATTCGCCAGGAGAAGTACTGGCGAATGGTGATTCACCAGGAGAAATCGTAAGTCGCCAGGCGAATTTGGAATGACAGAAATGGGGTAGCTTCTGTAACTCTTGGGGTTTTTCTAATTTGGTGACTCGCCACTAGCTCGCCAGGCGAACTGCTGGCGAATGGTGATTCGCCAGGAAAAGTGCTGGCAAAGTGCTGGCGAATGGTGATTGGCCAGGCGAAGTGCTGGCGAAAGAGGTTTGGCCAGGCAAATTCTAAAGTGGCCAGGCGAATCTGGCTGTTTTTCACTAAATTCTTTTCTTTAAATATGCATAACTTTTGATCCGTAACTCGGATCGGGACGTTCTTTATATCGTTGGAAAGCTTATGAAATGTACTTTCTTATGATGATAATTTTGAAATTGTTAGCCGATTAAATAAAGTCGAGAATTTGGGAATAGTGTCATTTACCGACTTTTATCGTTTTAAATGTGTATATTGGTTGTGTAACATACAATGTGGCATTGATATTAATGTGTATGCCTTGTATGATGTGGTGTAATGATAGTGCATGTGATGACATGTTGTGAAGATAAAGTGTGGCCGAAAGGCAAATGAATATGATATGTTGTAATTGGTTTCATATGCATGTTTATGATTACATGTATGGGTGAAAATGCATTGTTGGATTGATTTATAATGCATGAATAAAGATGGTGAAATAATTCATATTGATGAATTGTATGTGATTGTAAGAGATGAATGCATGACAATGTTTGTATACATGTATGCATTACAAGAATGTCATGGATCATTTTGTATGTGAAGCATAACGATTGCATTCTTATGTTGAGGGATTCAAAGAGAATTCCGCTATGACATCGTGTGCCTATGTGAGGACCTAAAGCGATGGTTATAGACGATCGTGTGCTTATGTGAGGACCTAAAGCGATCGGATCGTGTGCCTAAGGTTAGGACCTAAAGCGATCCATAAACGTCGTGTGCCTAAGTGAGGACCTAAAGCGACGGGTGAACATCGTAGGCCCGACAGGGTGTTACTTGAGTGATCCTTAGTAACGAGCGATAGTTCCAGCAGAGTTCCTGAGTGAACTAGTGATGAGTCGGTACCGCATATGTATTTGCATAGAGTCGTTGCATCGGTCTCTTGCATTTACATGAATCATGATTGCATTGTTATATGCGGAAAGTCATGATTGATTATCTGTGTGGAAAATGGTGATGTACATTTATGATAAATGTATTGTGCATGTTTGATATGCATTAATAAATGGTTGATTTTATGATTGAGCTTATGATAAGCCTTGGGAAATTGTTGTCCAATGGTGTTGGATGTAGTGAATTATGAATGATATGTTTTGTGTATAAACATATGCATGATGTGTGAATAGGTGATTATGTGAATATAATCGGTATATATTTTATGTGTTGGTATTTGATAATTGTGGTGAGAATACTTGATATGTGTATATTTATGTTGGCATATATAATTATATGCATTTATATTATAATTGTGTTTCTCACCCTTCTGCTGTTTTATAATGCTCTATGAGGCATTGCAGATTAGTGCTGGGGGTCTTTTTGTGAAGCTTAGGACTTCATTCTTTTGGTCGGTCGGCTCTGATATGTAGCACCGGGTAGCTAGGATGTATATGATTCTTTTGTGATACATTGTACATGTATTTATGGATGAATGTTTATGTAAACATGAATTATGTTGGTGGATAATACTTGATGATATATATGTATATATGTTTGAAGTTATTCAATGTCTAGATTTTCCACTTTTATTCTAGATATTGAGATGTGGGTGTAAGGACGAAGTTCCTCTGTGCAAGTTACCCCACTGTTGCATATCTCTGTTGAGCAGGTGTTGATTGTTTTAATTTCAAGTATAATGTGACATGCTTCTTTTATGCCATGCTTTGTAATTATACTCTGATGAAATTTTTAATATATGCCTAAATGATTAATATGTTATTTATTTGGGGGTATAGAAGGGGGTGTTACAGTAATCCTGTGGGGATCTAGTTTAGACTATTTCTAAGAGTGGTCAACGGGCTTAATGCTAGACGTAGTTGCCGGGGAAACTCTAAATATCTATACTACTATTACACAGTTGATATGAGTTTATGAAAGAAGACTTACAGTGAAACAACCCCACAGTACAGTTATATGTATAGGAAAGCGGTAAATGAAAGCGTATAAACACTTACTCGGTTGTAGAACTTCCATGCTGTTTGGTTAGTTGTTCAACAAAGAAAGATTGAAAACAGCAGTATATTTCAAAATCAAAGGAGAAAGTGTTTTGAAAAAGAAAGATTTGGGGCTTACAGCTCAAGGAGAGGCCCAGGGTTTTATCAGTGATCGCACTGTTTGAATTTGTACAGAGGGACTTATACAAGTGACTGAGGCCCAAAAAAGGTTTTCTGTACAAATGGGATGGGTCTTACACTCTCTCAAGAGGCCCAAAAGGTTTAAAGAAAAAGAGTGGGGCTTATAACACGAGGGTAGGCCCAGTTTGACTTTTCGTTTAAAAATGGCGATCGCGCCGAGGTTTTCTTTTAACGTAGAGGGACTTATACAATAAGTGAGCCCCAAAATGTTTTGGTTAAAAGGGGATTAGGTCTTATACTCTAATAGAGGCCCAAAAAAGTTTTAAATGGGTCTTATAGCTCGAGGAGAGGCCCAAGGTTATTTTTCAAAAGGCGACGATCGCGTCGTTTGTTTTTGACGGTATCGGGACTTACACAATACACTGAGGCCCAAAAATGATTTGGTCAAAAAAGGATTGGGTCTTACACTCTATTAGAGGCCCAAAGTGTTTTGAATGGGTCTTATAGCTCAAGGAGAGGCCCAAAAGGTTATTTTTCAAAAGGCGACGATCGCGCCGTTTGTTTTTGACGGTATCGGGACTTATACAATACACTGAGGCCCAAAAATGATTTGGTCAAAAAAGGATTGGGTCTTACACTCTACTAGAGGCCCAAAGTGTTTTGAATGGGTCTTATAGCTCAAGGAGAGGCCCAAAAGGTTATTTTTCAAAAGGCGACGATCGCGCCGTTTGTTTTTGACGATATCGGGACTTATACAATACACTGAGGCCCAAAAATGATTTGGTCAAAAAAGGATTGGGTCTTACACTCTATTAGAGGCCCAAAGTGTTTTGAAAATGATTTATGAGGGTTGAATTAATCCAAAAACCCTAATTTATTTTCAAAAACGTATTTAATTGAATAAAAATTCAATTAAAATGATTAAAATTGTTTTACATATGGAAAACAAATTGTGATCTTGGATTAATGCTTCAAAAATTAAGTATTGACCTACAAAATAATTAGAAAGCATTAAAAGTTGTAAAATCAAGGTGGAAAAAATATTTCAAATGTCAAAAACAATTAAAACATTAATTCTTTGCAAAAATATCAATTATATACAATAAATAATATTTTTGGGATTTTTTGGGAAAATAAAATATTTTAACATTTTTGTGAATTATTAAAAAAAGAATCAACTCAAAATCATTAAAACTCAGAGAGAAATTAATTTTTGAATCAATTAAATAAAATCACAAAATTCAAATATTCAAATTTTCAAAAAATGGCGCCAAGAACACACCAAGAACACGCGCGTGTTCTGGGTTTGCCCAGATTTGCATTTTCTCTTCAATCTCACTGAATACTTGATCATATCATGTAATCCACATACCAATCAACTCGTTTCAACCTCACTGTAAGTTCCTGGATTGGGTGGAATTTTGGTAAAACAACTAGGTGTTCAATTCTGATGTCATGGTGTTGATGTTGCAACATTGAGTCTTAGTACTGGGTTGTACTAAGTTGTGAAGGTTAACAATGTTTGATGTCATGGGCTTGATGTCACAACATTGTGCTTAACACTGGGCTGTGTTAAGTTGTGTAAGTGGATGTCTGATGTCACATGGCGATGTTGTGACATTAGATCTGCAGAATTAATAATATCAGGTGGTGATGTTGTTAGGGTTCGCGTGTTAGCTGGAATTGTGGAGAGTGGTTAACTCATTGGATGAGAATATCTTAGGATAGATATTTTCTGTTACATGGGAGATTTGATTGCAGGTCTGTTGGAGAATTAAAAGGTTGAAGATTTAAAAAGATTTTGGGGATAAAATCTGTTTTGAAGATTCAGCTTTAATTAACAAATCTGATCAAATATTGTGACAAGTCCAAGCCCAATTCAGGATGCTATATAAAGCGCACAAGACCAAAGGAAAAGGTACAGAAATACAGAGAGAAGATCAAGAGCAGAGGCTGAGTGTCTTGAGTATTTTGTACGAGGTGTATAACCAGAATTCTAGGGTGAATTGTTGTGTCGTTTTTTGTCCTCTCTAAAGCTGTGAAGCAAAGAGAGTTTTGTGACTTGATCGAAGATAGGAAGCAAGATCAAGGTTTCTCAAAGAGGTTGTTCTTTGAGTGGTTTTAGGGATTGAGTAGTGTTCTCATATCTAAGTGGTTTCTTAGGTAGAAAGTCACTAGTAGGAATTAAGATTAGGAGATTCTCAACTGGGTTGTTGAGTCTGTAATTTAATTCTACAAGTAGTGAAATTCATCCCTGGCTTGGTAGCCCCCAGACGTAGGTAGTTAGACCGAACTGGGTGAACAAATCATTGTGTTGATTTATTTACTGTTATTTCTGTCCATTGTGCAGAGTGTGTTGTTGTGACATCGCACCTTAACATCACACGTCTGATACCAGAATTTCAATTGGTATCAGAGCAGGCATCCTATCTGTCTCTGGGTGAGATCTAGGGAAGTTACTTTCTGGTGTAAAGATGGACAAAGAGGTTGGAGGATTTGTCAACAGACCCCCTATATTGGATGGTTCCAATTATGATTATTGGAAGCCTAGGATGACCACCTTCTTGAAATCCTTGGACAGCAGGGCTTGGAAGGCAATTATTAAAGAATGGAAAGCACCTGTTGTGTGTGAGAAGGATGATGCTGGTAAAGATAAAGAAGGCACCTCTAAGCTGAAGCCTGAAGAAGAATGGACCAAGGAAGAAGATGAGCTTGCCCTTGGAAATTCAAAAGCCCTAAATGCTATCTTCAATGGAGTTGACAAGAACATATTCAGGTTGATCAACTTATGTGAATCTGCTAAGGATGCATGGGATATTTTGAAGGCTACACATGAAGGATCATCTAGAGTAAAGATGTCAAGACTTTAGATTCTAACATCTAAGTTTGACAGTCTGAAGATGAAGGAAGATGAGACTATCCATGACTTCCATATGAGTGTTCTTGAGCTGGCCAATGCATCCAGTGCTCTTGGAGAAAAGATGTCAGAAGAAAAGCTTGTAAGGAAGATCCTTAGGTCCCTTCCTAAGAGGTACAAGATGAAGGTGACTGCGGTTGAAGAAGCTCAAGACATCAGCAAGATGAGGGTTGATGAGCTCATTGGATCTCTTCAAACTTTTGAGATTGGTTTGAATGATGAAGAACCAGAAAAGAAGCCCAAAAGTATAGCTTTGGTCTCCACTCCTGTAGAAGCTAAGAAAGTTACAGATGATAATTCTCAGGAAGATCTGTCTCAATCCATTGTTATGTTGGGAAGACAGTTCAACAAGGTGTTCAAGAGGATGAACAATAACTCCAGGCTTAATGTCGAGAACATCTCTTTTGACATCAGCAAGCCAAAAGAGAAGGTTGAAGAGAAGACTACCCAAGATAAAGGAGTTCAGTGCTTTGAATGTGAAGGTTATGGACATGTCAAGAAAGAATGTTCCACATTCTTGAAGAAGCAGAAGAAGGGCATGACAGTTTCTTGGTCTGTATCTGATAGTGAAAGTGAAGGCGAGTCAGCAAAGCATGTTAGAGCCTTAACAGGAACAGTTGTTTCTGATGGTGATTCTAGTGAAGAGGAACAGACTTTTGAGGAGTTAGCAGCCTCCTATCATGAGCTGTGTCTGAAGAGTGCAGAAATCTGTCAAGAAAGCGAAAAACAGAAGATACAGATTGTCCAGCTTGAGACTGTGTAGCGAGCGATTTTGGACGCGGTTCTTAAGCGCTGGTCGCTCTCTGCGGTTTGAGCTTAAAACTACAGGTCGATTCATTTTTTATCCTATTGTGAGATGAATAAGGAAGGGAAATAGATGTCTCCAATTAACCCTGCTTTGCATACTGAGTTTAAACAGCGGTCTGTTAGGTTACGGATGCTATCAATGTGGGAGGGCCTTTGTACTGGTTATTTGTATTTTCGCCAATACTGTTCTCTTTCTTTTTACCTAGGCAGAAGGTTTCTGGCGGGGAATAAGGATTAGGATGTTAGGACTGGTGCTTTTGAATTACTGCTTTTGATATGGGATTTGGGTTTTTTGTTGATTGCGCTCGCTAAGATCTTTTCTTTCGATCTTATGCCTACGTATTCCCGTTTACCAAAACAGGGAAATCAGAGCGTTCGTAGTTCCTCCTATTCTATGGGAGGAAATGGGTGTTTTGGTGTCTTGTTCAAAGCCCAAGACGTGAAGCGAAAGGTGGTTTGTATCTTGTTCAAAGCCCAAGATGTGAAGCTGAAAGGTCTATTTGTGTCTTGTTCAAAGCCCAAGACGTGAAGCTGAAAGGACCTCGACTTTAGAGAGTATTTGTCATCTCTAAAGAGGGGGAAGGAGAATTACTTTAACTGGGATACGCGGATCCGAGCAATGCCATAATTTCCGAAGAAAGGGTTTTAACCTGAAGGAGAAGACTTTAACTCAGTGTAGAGCAATGCCATCTTTCCTTAGGAATTTCTCATGCTAAAAGAGGGACAGTGGCATGGATGTAGCTGATCCAGAGGCTTGCCGCTTACAGCGATTAGATGAAGGGAAAGGAGTTGTTGATGTTTGTGTACTGCGAACGAGGCACAACTTTGATGCTAAAAGGTCGATGGGATCAACCAGTGGTTTTCTTATACAAAGCCTAAGAGGAGGCTAATTTCCGCTAGGAAAATCATTATACAAAGCCTAAGAGGAGGCTATTTTGTGTCTCGTACAAAGCCCGAGAGAGAGGCTAAAAGTTTTTGACCCAGTGGGGCATATCGTTATACAAAGCCTAAGAGGAGGCTAGCAAATAGTTGACTCAGTTGGAGAATCTTTTATACTCAGTAAGAGAGTGTTTTTGTATCTCGTACAAAGCCCGAGAGAGAGGCGAAAAGGTTGTTTTGACTCCACTGGGGAGAATTTTGGTATCTCGTACGAAGCCCGAGATGGAGGCTATTGTAACTGTTTCAGTTGAGTGACAGATCCAATATACTGATTTAAAAGAGAAAATCAGTTCTTATATGAGCAACACTGTACTCAGGGATTTGATTTGAGGATCAGGGATATTTCCTTCTCTTTGAGGAAACGGGAAATCCAAAGGGTATCGAGACTATCTGAGTCTGCAGGTTTCCTTCCTATTTAACGAAGGGTGCTTGAGAATGTCTTTGAGACTCAAGGAAGTTAGACTGTCCGTGTCTAGAGTTTTATCTTTTGTACTATGCTTCGAGAAATAGTAGTAGACTCTATGAAAGGACTGTTCTATGAGGATGACTAGGTTCTGTTCCTATACCTCTAGGAGGTCGTCGGGACAATTTGTACGAAGCCCAAGAGGAGGCTGGAAACTTTTAAGAAGCCGACGGGTCCTTGTACGAAGCCCAAGAGGAGGCTATCATTCCCGGAGGAAGAGATCATTATACGAAGCCTAAGAGGAGGCTGTGAATACTTCTAAGAAGTCGTAGGGTCCTTGAATAATGCCCAAGAGGAGGCCGATGCTTTTAAGAAGCCCGTGGGTCTATCATCTCCTTTCCATTAGGAGAGATAACTCTTTTAAAGATAAAAACCACTGGTAAACGTGCGAGGTTTACTATCCAGCGACTTTTACCTTTTAAAGAGGGTTCCTTAGTTAAGGTCCAAGATTATGACCGTAGTGGGTACCCAAACCCCGAGACATTCAAGGCAAGCTATCCACAAGGAATAGATCAAGTCAGGAAAGTTCGAGAATTTGGAAGAAACTCAAAGATGCCATTCACGGAGAATACATTCATCTTGGGGAGTAGAGCTTCTTGACGATTCCTAAGGAGGACAGCCGAAGAGAAGACTGTATCTGGTGCTCCTATTGGGGATCTAGGCGTCTATTTCTACGAATAAGTGAAACGGCGTCACCTAGTTCTAGACGTAGTTGCCGGGGAAACTCGAAATATCTATACTATTATTACACAGTAGATATGAGTTTATGAAAGGAGACTTACAGTGAGCAGCCCCACAATACAATTTATCATATGAAAGCAGTAAATGAAAGCGATAACCACTTACTCGGTTGTAGTGCTTCCATGCTGTTTGGTTAGTTGTTCAACAAAGAAAGATTGAAAACAACAGTATATTCAAAATCAAAGGAGAAAGTGCTTTGAAAAAGAAAGATTTGGGGCTTACATCTCAAGGAGAGGCCCAGGGTTTTATCAGTGAGCGCACTGTTGAATTTGTATAGAGGGACTTATACAAGTGACTGGAGCCCAAAATGGTTTTCTGTACAAAGGGATGGGTCTTACACTCTCTCAAGAGGCCCAAAAAGGTTTAAAGAAAAGCAAGGGGCTTATAACACGAGGGTAGGCCCAAATGATTTTTCGTTTAAAAATGGCGATCGCGCTGAGGTTTTCTTTTAACGCAGAGGGACTTATACAATAGTGAGGCCCAAAATGTTTTGGTTAAAAGGGGGATTAGGTCTTACACTCTATCAAGAGGCCCAAAAAGTTTTAAAGAAAAAGAAATGGGTCTTACTACTCGAGGGTAGGCCCAGATGGTTTTTATTTTTAAACGGGCGATGATCGCGCCGTTTACTTGTACAAAGGGACTTATACAATGAGTGAGGCCCAAAAAGTTTTTGTACAAGGGGGGGATGGGTCTTACACTCTCTCAAGAGGCCCAAAAAGTTTTGAAGAAAAATAAATGGGTCTTACTACTCGAGGGTAGGCCCAGATGATTTTTGAAAAGGCGACGATCGCGCCGTTTGTTTTTTGACGGTATCGGGACTTATACAATAAGTGAGGCCCAAAGATGATTTGGTCAAAAAAAGGATTGGGTCTTACACTCTAATAGAGGCCCAAAGAGTTTTGAAAATGATTTATGAGGGTTGAATTAATCCAAAACCCTAATTTGTTTTCAAAATGTATTTAATTGAATAAAAATTCAATTAAAATGATCAAAAATTGTTTAACACATGGAAAACAAATTGTGATCTTGGATTAATGCTTCAAAAATTAAGTATTGACCTACAAAATAATTAGAAAGCATTAAAAGTTGCAAAATCAATGTAGACAAAATATTTAAAATGCCAAAAACAATCAGAATATTAATTCTTTACAAAAATATCAATTATATGAAATAAATAATATTTTTGGGATTTTTTGATAAAATAAAATATTTTAACATTTTTGTGAATTATTAAAAAAAGAATCAACTCAAAATCATTAAAACTCAGAGAGAAATTAATTTTTGAATCAATTAAACAAAATCACAAAATTCAAATATTTGAATTTCTAAAAATGGCGCCAAGAACAGCTGAAGAACACGCGCGTGTTCTTGGTTTCTCAGATTTGCATTTTCTATCCAATCTCCATGAATACGTAATCATATCATGCAATCCACATATCATTATGCTCGTCTCAACCTCACGATCATGTCTATGTACTTTAATTTCATTTAAATTAAACATACAACAAGAAATCACAAAGAAACCTCAAGAACCCTAATTTCTGCATGAAGGCTAGGATTTTTGATACACGATTCAAACAATGCAATTAATTGAGGGAAAACATTCCATGCATGATTATGAACATATGGCCAAATTATTGTGCGAGGAAATATGCATAGATTGAGAGATTACCAAGTATGTGCTTACCTCCAAGCCGTGACAACAAGTTCAGAGTGATTTTTGATTTGGAGGTGTTACAGATGAGTGGTGATGATCTGAACAGCTTCCCTACACCCTATGGATTGTGTTTGGATGGTTGGACTTGATTGAAATTGGCTCGATCATTTTGTGGTACCTCAGCTGCACCTTGTTTGAAAATTTGAGCAACCAGCTGGTGATTTTGTGAAATTGATGTTTTAGAAGTAATCTAAGTGTTTGATCAACTCATATGTATTGTATGTGAGGTGTGTGAGTGATTGGTTTGATTGGAATTGCTCTCAAACTCAAAACCTGATAGCTACCTTGCTAAGAAAGGCATTTTTGCCAAGAGAAAGAGATTTTGAGGAAAACATCTGTTAGATGGCTTTGGTGTACTCAAACTGACCACAATTGAGCTCTATTTATAGTAGAGCAAGTTTGTTTTGCAAGGAATAGTGCATGGCAGCTGGTAAGTAGGTTTGGCCAATGTTGGCAAATGAAAATCCAAGTCTCCTCTAGCCATTGACTAGAGGTTAGGGCACAGAGCTATGGTCCCCTTGGTCTTGGATAAGTCTTGACTGATTTCAGATGAGAATGGCTTAGTCCATGCCACCTTGATGGTTCCATTGAATGCCTTATTCCAAATTTGAAGTCTTGTCCCTATTTTGGCAACTCTAGGTTCAACATGCTATTTCTTGTTCCATGGACTTTGGAGGCTTGGCTCAGTGATTGTCCCCTTTAGATTCAATCCTCTGAGGTGTCCAAGTGGATTGGAGCAATTGAATTTGGCTGATTTTGGCAAATCGACCAAAGTTGCAAATTCTGCCTTGCTTTGACAGATTTCAGCAAGGCAACTTGACAATGTTGTATCTCATGATGTAGGTTGAATTTGGCAATGTTCTTGGCCATTTTGGAAAGCTCTTACATGATACAACAACTGTTTGAACAAGTTTGGTTTTGATCTCTTTTGATTCCAAGTGAAAAATCCCCCTACATTTGGCAAAAAGTGAAGGCAAATTCTGACTTAGTGAAAATTTCACTAAGTGTTGGAAAAAGTGACATTTTCACTTTTCAGCCATTTTGATCACTCCATAACTCAAAATCCTTAATGAATTGGAATGACTTGTAGTTGAAGTTTTTGTAGGTGATAATGAGGGCTACAAATCCATCTTTGGATGAGAAAAAATGGCCTTGTGGTTTAGGAGTTATGGTCCTCCGAAGTTGGTACCTTTGCCACTTTATTTTTAACTTAGAAAAATTTCTAAGTTTTATGGTTACCCCTTTTACAAGTTATCTCACTTTTCTTGATTTTTCTTGATGAATGATGATTCAAATCATACATTAACATCATTTTAGGGTTAAAAATCCATTTTGGTGAAAAATCTCAAAAAGTCAAAGTTGACTTTTGTGCACAGTTGACTTTTTATCAGATGAATTCCAAACTGTGCAATTCTTCAGGAAATCATGTCCTTGACCTAAATCAAACTTGATGGACATGTTCCATGGGTGTCATAGGGTATATTCAATCATGTATTAGGGTTTGGGAGCATGTCTTGGTCAAAACTCAAAGTTACAGTTGACTTTTCCCTTAAAACCCTAATTGTGGTGCAGATGAAAATGAGACTTGTTGCTCAAGCTTCTTGGATTAATCCATTGTTCCAAATGGATCAATATGGTGTATTAGAGATCCTCAAATCATCTCTTGAGGTCTTGGCTCATGGTTTGTCCCAAAAGTCAACTTAGGGGTGAATTAGGTCAAGAAACCCTAATTCCTGATTTTTGATGAATGCATCCCCTGAGGCAAAATTGACTTGATGCATGGGTTCATGAGGTTCCATGAAGCATATTAGGTTATGTTTTGGATCATTGCCTTGTGCCCAGATGAAAATTTCCATCTGGAGACCCTGGTCGACCAAAACCCTAATTTGGTGACACTGTCGATCTTGAGACTTGATCCACCTAGAAGGGAGCAGCCTTGTGCTTAATCCTTGAAGTGGGAGTCCTTTTTGATCCATTGTGGATGTTTGAGAGATTAGACAAGTTGAATATCATGTCATTTCTTGATTGATCCTTTGCCTAAGCACTCAGAGAGGGCTTGAAACCCTAATTTTGATTGTATTGGATGCTCACCCATCTTTGGGGAGACTGATGAAGCATGATGGTTCATCCATATTGTGATGATGATTTTCACAATGATGGGAAATCTAAGTGGTCAAAATTTGGGGTATTACAGATGCCCCTATTTAATCTTCTTGGACCCGAAGGTATGAATGACGAAGGGATTCGGGCATTCGGGGTGCAAGAGGATTAAATATCGGAATATCCGAAATTTTGATGGCTATGAATGGCAGCTTGCGCATTCATCTTCTTTTGCTAAGCAATGATGCTTAGAAAAGGTAAACTTCCCCTCGATCCTGGTCTTCTACCAAGGAACTGGTCTCAGTTTTCTGAAATAAACTTCCCCTCGATCCTGGTTTCCTACCAAGGAACTGGTCTTAGTTTCTGATTTAAACTTCCCCTCGATCCTGGTTTCCTACCAAGGAACTGGTCTTAGTTTTTGATTTAAACTTCCCCTCGATCCCGGTTTCCTACCAAGGAACTGGTCTTAGTTTCTGATTTAAACTTCCCCTCGATCCTGGTTTCCTACCAAGGAACTGGTCTTAGTTTCTGATTTAAACTTCCCCTCAATCCTGGTTTTCTACCAAGGAACTGGTCTAAGTTTCTTTTGTCAATAAACTTTATTGACAAGGGACGCTATGTGTAGCGGTTTTCCTTCAAACTTCTCGCCGAATTTTCCTGGGGAGATGCCATTTGAGTGGAAAAAGTTTTGATGTCAGACTTGCTGGGGAACCCAGTCGTCTGAGTTGTAGAGTTGTACAAACTTCTCTGTTGGAGACGCCATTTTTCGATTCTACTAGGGAAAGCGAGTCTCTTGAGAGACTGTTTTCGTTTGGGGTTACATCATACTTTTCTCGGGATCTTCCCGGAGAAATGCCATATGATGGGATCCAATTTTGAGGTGCCGATGACCTTCTCATCAGTGGTTTTTCGGAGCAAAACTGGCGTGCTGCCGAATCTCTGATCACGAGGCTTTCTCTGTGGATTTTCCTTAATCCGGGAAAGCAAGGATATCATCTTCAATGGCGATGAGTGATGTTTATTGAGAGTTTTCTCTGGCTTTTCAGAGGTTCAAGTTATCAAAGTGGCCAAGTACCGACTCTGATCTAAAGATACACTGGTGGCGAGATTGTGCAGACGCAACACTTCCTGACGAGGAAAGAACTGACAAACTCGATTGAGAAAACTGTTTATCACTGGGGGACAAGACCGACTCAAGTGATAGTGATGCAATACGAAATGCGAACGCAAATAAAATGCATGAAGTATGTATGTATATGCTGACAAAACAGACGCGACATACAGACTAATGGATGAACACAATTAGATACTCGGCCATCGCGGGGCGAAGAAGTACCGTTGATTCAAAATAGCAATTCCACCTTGCTTAGGAGAGATAGTCCCGTTGGGAGCTATGTTGATCGGGCTTAAGAGATGAGAACTCGGCCGAGGTGTGTCAGACGAAACAAGGTCTCTGACACAGTTGATCTCTTCATTCAGGCATACTGGCTTAGAAGGAGTACTTTGATTCTGCACTTTGAAGTTCGCTTACTTCGGGAGAAGCGATCGATGTTCTTTCGATGTTTAACAGTCAAAAGAAATGCCATCTTTAATTTAAAAGCAGAAAAAGTTTTAACAAGTAAATTCATTTTTTTTTTATTTCAAGAATCGCTGATTAAGTTTAAACAACGTCGTTCTGTAAAGCTAAAACAAGTAAAGAATTACAAACAAAAGCACAAGGGCTTAAATTTTATTGATAAGATGGAGATCAGCCAAACGCGTGATTCCAAAGAGTATATACAAAGTTAGAAAATGGTAATTTACAGGGAAAAGGGCTACGTTGAAACATAACGACCACTATCCTTCTACCAACTTTGAATTCGGGACATCCTGAGCTTCTGTCGAAGATGACCTTTGACTGGAGATTTCCTCCGATAGATGATGTAACTACTGCTGAGGGACTTGCCTCTGTTGAACATAGTTACTTGCCATTATCCCTAACTTTTGCCTGGATTGTACTATGAGATTTCCAATCCATCGGGATGATTCTTTTTTTCATATCTCTAACTTTTGCCTGGACCGCCCTTTCGGGTTTTCAATCCACCGAGACGTTTTTTTTTTTTTTTTTTTTAGTTTAGGCGAAGTATTTCTTGACTACATCAACATTCGTGGGGTAGGCAAATTCCTCTCCGTCCATGGTTGTAAGTCTCAAGGCGCCGCCTGAGAAAGCTTTCGTGACCACATAGGGGCCATCATAATTTGGGGTCCATTTGCCCCGAGAGTCAGTGAGAAATGATTGTATCTTCTTGAGCACGAGGTCTCCTTTTCTGAAAATACGAGGTCGGACCTTTTTGTCGAACGCCCTTTTCATTCTCTGTTGATATAACTGACCGTGGCATAGTGCCGTGATTCGCTTCTCTTCGACCAGGTTCAGTTCGTCGTGTCGACTTTGACACCATTCAGCTTCGGTGAGCTTAGCTTCCATCAATACCCTGATTGACGGGATCTCTACTTCTATGGGAAGCACTGCCTCCATGCCATATACTAGAGAGAAAGGGGTAGCCCCTGTTGAAGTGCGGACAGATGTGCGATAACCATGAAGAGCAAAGGGTAGCATCTCATGCCAATCTTTATAGGTTACAACCATTTTTTGAACGATCTTCTTGATGTTCTTGTTAGCCGCTTCTACCGCTCCGTTCATCTTGGGTCGGTAGGGAGATGAGTTATGGTGTTCGATCTTGAACTCTGCACACAACTCTTTCATCATCTTATTGTTCAAGTTAGATCCATTATCAGTAATGATCTCGCTTGGAGCACCATAACGGCAGATGATATTGTTTTTGATAAATCGGACCACCACTTGTCGGGTTACATTGGCGAATGACGCTGCTTCGACCCACTTGGTGAAATAGTCAATGGCTACCAGGATGAACCGATGTCCGTTTGAAGCCTTGGGCTCAATCATACCAATCATATCGATTCCCCATATGGAAAATGGCCATGGGGAAGAAAGAACTTTGAGATGTGATGGCGGTACATGAATTTTGTCGGAGTATATGTGACACTTGTGACACCTCCTCATGTACTTGTAGCAGTCGGATTCCATGGTCAACCAATAATACCCGGCCCTGAGAATTTTTCTCGCCATTGTGTGTCCGTTGGCATGAGTGCCAAAGGATCCTTCATGAATTTCTTTCATGAGCATGTCTGCTTCTGCTCTGTCGACACATCGGAGCAAGACCATGTCAAAATTTCTCTTATAAAGAGTGTCACTGCTCAGGAAGAAGTTTCCAGCCAATCTTCTGAGGGTTTTCCTGTCTTTTCTGAGTGCCCCAAATGGGTACTCTTGTTTCTGAAGGAAGCATTTGATATCGTGATACCAAGGTCTGTCGTCTATGACTGCTTCAATCGCGAAGATGTAAGTGGGCCGTTCAAGGCGCATGATGTCGATCTTAGGTATGTCATTCCATCGACCTACACTAATCATGGAAGAGAGAGTGGCTAATGCATCAGCCATGTGATTCTCATCACGAGGGATGTGATGAAAGTCGACTCTGTTGAAGAAGGGTAACAACCTTCTTGCATAGTCTTTGTAAGGAATCAATCCTGATTGGTATGTGTTCTAATCTCCTTTTATCTGGTTAATAACCAGGGCTGAATCGCCGTATACGTCCAAGTTTTTGATCCTTAAATCAATCGCTTCTTCGAGACCCATAATACATGCTTCGTATTCGGCCTCGTTGTTCGTACATTTGAACGTAAGTCTGGCAGTGAAAGGAATGTGGGAACCCTGAGGGGTAACAATGATTGCCCCAATTCCGTTTCCATAATGATTGACTGCTCCGTCAAAGATAAGTCCCCACTGGGAACCTGGTTCTGGCCCTTCACTGGGTAGCGGTTCATCGCAATCTTTCATTTTTAGATACATGACATCTTCGTCTGGGAAGTCAAACCCGATTGATTCTTGATTGTCAATCGGTTGATGAGCCAAATGATCGGCTAAAATACTTCCCTTAACGGCTTTCTGAGCGTGGTACTCTATGTCATATTCTGATAGTAACATCTGCCAACGGGCAATCCTTCCCGTGAGAGCAGGTTTTTCGAAAACGTACTTGATTGGATCCATTTCAGAGACCAACCAAGTAGTATGACGAATCATGTACTGGCGAAGACGTTTGGTTGCCCAAGCCAAAGCGCAACAAGTTTTCTTAAGCATCGTATACCGAGTTTCGCAGTCGGTGAATTTCTTGCTTAGATAGTAAATGGCAGACTCTTTCCGTTTAGTTTCGTCTTGTTGGCCAAGTACACATCCCATTGAGTCCTCTAGGACTGTGAGGTAAATGATTAGTGGTCTTCCTTCCACTAGAGGTGATAGAATCGGAGGATTCAACAAATATTCCTTAATACTGTCGAAGGCAGTTTGGCAGTCTTCTGACCAAACGCAATCCTGGTTCTTTTTCAATAACTTGAAAATCGGCGCACAAGTGGCGGTCATAAGGAATATGAATCTGGAGATGTAGTTCAAACGTCCCAGGAATCCTCTGACTTGTTTTTCAGTTTTCGGAGAAGGCATTTCTTGAATGGCCTTGACCTTGTCAGGATCAACCTCAATTCCTTTCTGGCTGACGATGAACCCTAGCAGTTTCCCCGAACGGACACCGAAGGTGCACTTGTTGGGATTCAAGCAGAGCTTAAATTTTCTTAGACGTTCAAACAATTTTGACAGATGTTCAACGTGCTCATCCTCTGTTCTTGATTTTGCAATCAAATCATCGACATATACCTCAATTTCTTTGTGCATCATGTCATGAAACAGAGTAGTCATGGCCCTTTGATAGGTTGCCTCGGCATTCTTCAAACCGAACGGCATTACCTTGTAACAAAAGGTACCCCATGGGGTAATGAACGAAGTTTTCTCCATGTCTTTCGGCGCCATTTTGATCTGGTTATAGCCCGAGAATCCATCCATGAAGGAGAAAACTTTGAACTTTGCTGTACTGTCTACCAGCATGTCAATGTGTGGTAAAGGAAAGTCGTCCTTTGGACTTGCCTTGTTCAAATCTCTGTAATCAACACACATTCTGACCTTTCCGTCCTTTTTGGGAACGGGTACGATGTTGGCTAGCCATTGAGGATATTCAGATGTAGCGAGGAAACCCGCGTCGATCTGTTTCTGTACCTCCTCCTTGATTTTGATGGCCATGTCCGGGTGAGTGCGTCTCAACCTTTGCTTTACTGGCGGACATTCCGATCTCAACAGTAAGTGATGTTCCATGATGCTGGTATCCAACCCTGGCATATCCTGATAGGACCAAGCAAACACATCGGGGAATTCTTTGAGAAGCTTTATCAAACCCTCTCTGGCAGTTGGACTGAGCAATAATCAGATCCTGATTTCTTTTTTCTCTTTTTCTGAACCCAAGTTTACCGTTTCCAACGGTTCTTTGTGAGGTTCAATGGACATTTCCTCTTGTCTGAGTAGTCGGGAGATCTCTTCTGGAATTTCGTTGTTATTTTCTTCTTCAGCCTCGAATACCGGGAACTCAAAGTTGGAAGAAGGCATCGGATCGTATGTTTCAACGGGGTATAAAACAAGCAATCTGCATGACGTGATGATTCGTGTTTAGAAGAGATAAAGAAAATGCAAGTGTGTACAATGTTTTAATTTTACTGCTTGTTTTTATTATTGAATGTTTTTTAGGATTACCATTTTCTGAAAAAGCAAAAAGAGAAAACAGCAATTAATGCGGAAATTACAGAACGACGTTATTTTATTAATGAACAAGTCGAATCTTGAAACTACAGCCCTATAAAACAAAACTCTGTCGCTTTGGGCAAAGCGAAGAGGGAAATTTTACAGAAAGCGAGCCCTATCAAAACATCCGTTTCACCTGGGCAGGGTGAAAGGTTAAAGATGGCAATTACTTTGACTGATGAACGACCTTCGGAACCTCGACAGCAACCCATTGGCGGCGAACTCCTCGGTGAATCACAAAGTCAGGCACCTTCCTTGATTTGTCTTCAGAAATGACGCTGATTTCTGGTGGAGTAGGATCATTGGAATCTGTCTCCCAAGCAGAATTTTCGTAGGAGGATTCCTCTGTTGCATTTTGCATAGCATTTGTGCTCTCAGCTGTATCTCCCCATCCAGTTGGCTGGATGTCTTCGAGCCTGATACGAGAGCTTTCGGGAGCAGTGTACTTGACCATAAAGTCGTATTTTCCACTTGGTTGTCCCAGAGTGTCCCAAACTTCTTTGGAACTGGAGAAGTCATCCCTCTCGATGACGTTGACCTCAGGAAAAGCATAGTTGATGAATTCTAGTCCTGCAAACATTGCGAATTCATCTTCATGTTGAGTAGTTTCCGAATGACCTGAGTGTTGATCCCATGACATGGTGGGGACACAGGTATTCTGTTCAATGACGCTCAACTGAGTTTCATTACTCGGCTGACTTTCTTGCCCGAAGTTTCCTGGATAAGGCTGCCACATTGGCAGGCCATCCATCGGGCCATAGTAATTGCGGTCAAAGTTGTCTTTCATCAGAGTGTCCTCCTCTAATGAATTTGGCGGAGCACGGCATCCTTTCGGATCACAATCTCCGTAGATCATTTCGACATCTGATTTTGGTATAAATCTCGGACTTTCTGTAGGAAAGCAAAAAGGCATAGGCACCTCTTCCTGAGACATATATCCGTCCTTGTTAAGGTAGGACTTCCATTCTTCATCTGTGTCAGAGGGATCTTCCTCATTGATAGCATGAACTGTCTGAGACACTGGGTGAAGAAAACCTCCACTGTGGAAGAAGTTTTGAAGGGGATGAAGACTTTCATCGTTGGCAGCTGTCCGGGTACAGGTTGTAGAAAAACCAAGACCCTTCTTTATTTTATTGTCAATAGGAATGACAAGCTGTCCCCATCCTATTGTATCGGTACTCTCGATCGCTTTGATAGCATCTTTGTATGAGGAAATCGAGGTTCCTCCTCTGAACTGACTGTCCTTGCTCACCGATAGTGCTTGGAACTGAGTTCCAATAACCTCCTCGGGTTCCACACAAGTAGATGATGATAGGTTACTCAGAAGCAAGGCTTGTTCCCCACAAACCGTGACAAGTTGATCATTCTTGACGAGCTTTAGCTTTTGGTGGAGGGTTGAAGTAACCGCTCCAGCCTGATGTATCCAAGGTCTTCCTAATAAACAATTGTATGTTGCCCAGATGTCCATGACCTGGAAAGTGATTTGGAAAGTGTGAGGACCAATAGTTATGGGAAGATCAACTTCGCCGATAACTGTTTTTCTGGATCCGTCGAATGCTTTGACGACGACCTCGCTGGTTTTCATCGGAGGGCCCTTGAATGATAATTGCATCAAAGTGTACTTCGGCATAACATTCAGGGCTGACCCTATGTCTACCAGTACGTTGGCTAAAGCATCGCCCTGGCAGTTAACTGTGATATTGAGCGCCATGTTATGACGGCGACCCTCTTCAGGTAATTCCTCATCACTAAATCCCAAATTATTGCAGGAAGTGATGTTAGAGACAATGCTATCGAATTGTCTGATTGTTACATCCTGTTCCACAAAGGCTTGCTCCAAGACTTTCTGTAGAGCCTCTCTGTGTGCTTCTGAACTGAGTAACAGTGATAATACTGAGATCTTTGAAGGAGTCTGTAACAGTTGATCAACGATGTTATATTCACTCCTTTGGATGAGCTTTAGCATCTCATCTTTGTTTTTTGAAAGGTCGGGATTACTAGATTGACCGACTGGCGGATCAAGAATTTCTGCCTGAAGTTCCTTTTCTTTGTTAGCTTCCCCAACCCCTCGGTTGAAGATTCTACCACTCCGTGTTACACGACTGACGTCTGCAATATTCACGACGGAGGGTAATGGAATTTCCTTTCCATTCTCAATTGTTGTTGCACCGTATTTGTAAGGGATCGCCTTAGCTGATTCATACGATAATGGTCCCGGTAGATAAATGACTATGGGAACCTTTTGATTTTTCTGACCATCATAAGTAACCTCGACCCGTTCCCGGTTGGGAACTCTATATTCGTCAAGTAGAGGGATGATGGCAAAAACATCCTTGATCTTGTGATGACCAGAGATCGTGACAACATCCTCAACTTGCTCGGCAAGGTAGTTCGGCGACCAAATGATGGGTCCTGAACCTGGATATGGACGAATTTCTCCATGATCGACCTGACCCTGAAGAGCTGCTCTCACAAGGTAACACCCTTGGTTACTTTCCGAACAGACGCTACAACTGTCATAGTTGTGTGGTGGCACCTGGCCACGCCCACTTTGAATACAAGGTAACCTCACTAGGTTACCTTCCATTGATCGGACATCCTGACTTTGACGACGAGTAGGATTCCTGTTATTGATACTAATTTGCTGAGTATCTTCATCCATGTAGATTGGCATCCACCAGTGATTTAACAAGTGCTGAAGTGCCTCCTGGACAAGGGTACAACCTCGATCATTTTCGCAACCTGCTTTACAGTTTTGATAATCGTGTGATATTAAGAATCTGAGTCGGACCTGCTCAGCATGTAACTCTACCAGATTGGTATTTATCACGCGGATGTCAAACATCTGAACCATGTTGATTTGATAGGAGTTCCTATCATGGTAGTCTTGGATCCATCCAAGATCCATCTGACGCTGGAGGGCTCTTGTATGAAAGAGCATCCCTGTTTGTTTACCGAGCAAATCAGACAGGAACTGTAATCATGCCGCGGCAGATTATGATACTGGCTTTGCCTTGAGTGCATCGCCACCAAGTTGACATTCATCACACGGATGTCGTGGTTTTGAATGACGTTAGAATTCGTAGAGACCATGTTAACTCCACGAACTCGGTGCTCCTGGATCCATCCAAGATCCATTTGTCCCTGTAGAGCTGCTTGCACTACAGAACATCCTTGGTTGTCTTTAGAGCAGATATTACACTGGTGATAATTATGAGGTGGCACATGGCCATATCCACTCTGTCTACAATGCATCCTGACCAGATTGGTCCCCAATAAGAGTACATCATGAATTTGATAGACATTGTTAGTCTCTTTCTCAATCAGATTGACTGCAGCCTTCTCATGTTGAGGCAGCGGGTTCGTAAGAACATTAGGATTCGTATCTTTGAAAGATAAGAGCCTGCTCCTAACAAGCTTTTGCACGTCGGATTTGAAATTGAGACAAGTTTTAATGTTATGCCCTGAACCTCCTTGATGATAAGGGCATGTTTGATCCACCTTAAACTAGAAAGGCGGATTTTCCGGAACTGAAAGGGGAGACTTAGTCTGGATGTGCCCCTTGGCTAGCAGTAACGGAAACAGTTCTGCGTACGTTACAGGTATAGGATCAAATCCTGGTGGCCGTGTTGTACGGTTGTTGTTATATGGGGGACGAGCCTGCTGAAGAGGCTGTTGTGTCCTTTGTTGGTCAGGTTGGCTCTGCGCAATCTGAGGTTGATACATAGGAACAAGCACGGGGCCGATAGCAGGAGTAACAGCTGCTACTGGCTGATAACGTCGCCTTTGCTTTCCGAGAGAGATATTCCCAATATCTTGCTCTTTTTTCTTAGGGAGAGCACTACCGTATTTTTTAGTACCGCTCGTTGATCCAGTGTCTTTTACCAAACGTCCTTCTCGGACGGCTTCCTCAAGACGTACACCTATGCCGACCATTTCGGTGAAATCACTGGGCGCACTGGCAATCATTCGGTCATAGTAAAATGAGCTTAAGGTCTTTAAGAAGATTTTTGTCATCTCTTTTTCCTCAAGAGGTGGACAAATTTGAGCGGCAATTTCACGCCACCTTTGAGCATACTCCTTAAAGGTTTCCTTGTCCTTTTGTGTCATTGATCTGAGTTGATCGTTGTCGGGTGCCATGTCCAAATTGTACTTGTATTGTTGGACGAAGGCAGTACCAAGATCTCTGAATGTACTGATCGTAGTACGGTTTAAACCCATGTACCATTTGAGTGCGGCACCGGTTAAACTATCCTGGAAGTAGTGAATCAGCAGGTCCTGATTCTCCGTCTGGGCTGACATCCGCCGAGCGTACATCACCAGATGGCTCTGAGGGCAAGAGTTACCCTTGTATTTTTCAAAGTCGAGCACTTGGAACTTGTGCGGGACTTTTACATTTGGGACCAAGCAGAGGTCTGCGGCGTCCTTTCCAAATAGATCCTGACCGCGAATGGCTTGCAGCTCTTTTTGCATTTCCAGGAAATGTTCCTGGAATTCCTCCATTCTGTCAAACATAGTTTCCTTCTTACCAGAAGGTGTCCGTGGATTCTGTCCTTCTGGGACAGTGTGCACCACAGGGGGTGGTACCGTGACTACTGCAGTAAGTCTTGGCGCCTCCCAAAGTTTGTAACCTTCAGGAGTCTTGAGTATGCCCCTGGCATCTTCGATTTCCTGAAGTTTGTAACCTTCAGGCCCAGCGGCTTCTGTTGCAATTCCCTGATCTTCAGTGATCGGCGGAACATATCCTTCCGGGATATAGTTAACAGGCATGCCCCAAGGATGATCTTTCGGCATCTGATACCTAGGATCATACTTTTCTATGATGGGCGTTGAGGTGATCTCTGAGATCACAGTTCTTTGTAGCTGAGCTTCTGCCATGGCTTGCATGTCGTTACGAAGCTTTCTCATATCCTCTCTCAGAGCGTCGATCTCTTCTTTCAACTCTCTATTTTCTTCCTCAAGATCATCCATCTTTTTCTGACGATTGGCCCGAGTATTGTACGAATGAGACAGTTTGACTCTAGAATCGAGACACAAACGTGAGATTCGTAGGTAAGGAGAATACGCGATGTGAGAATGATGAATGCAATGATTATATTAATTGTTTTTAGGTTTAATTAAAATAAACTTCGACAATTAGATTGCAAATATCAAACAGTGGGGAAACCCCTTTTTATTGAATTCCAAAGGATTACAGAAATGGAAATACAGTAGATTACAAAGTGCAGAAACAGAAACCTAAACTAATGGGTCCCGAGTCCTCTCTGAGGAGAAACCGGGTGCTGATTCTGGTATCTTCCTTTTCTTTGACCGAGGCGCTTGGGCCGTTGTCGGGTTGTCATTCCTTTGCCAAGTGAAAGGAGTGAGCAAATTCCTTTGGTCATCTTGATTCTCTACAGCATGCTGCTCCAAAATTTCAATTAGAGCATCTTTCTCTTTCAGTAATTGCTGTATTTGGATACACTCTACGTCGAGGGTGCAATACTTGTTCTTCCAAGATCTTCTTTCCTTTTGAACCTTGTTGAGAGTAACCTGAAGCTTTTCAGTTTCCGTCATGAAGTACATGACAGATTCCCTCGGCGGAAGAATTCCGTAACGAGGATAAGGCATCTTTAGCTTGAGAGCTCTAGTTTGTACCCAGTGGAGATAAGGCTCCACCGAGACACAGTCCGGTTTTCCCAGAGACTCTCGTCCTTTCTTATGAACCTGTTTCTAAGCTTGCACTATTTCCATCTTTAGCGCTCTGTCATTTTCTCCTTCTTTGAAGAAAAGACCTTCCAGATGAACACCCAGTGGGATGTGTCTCATCGGGTATCCAAATTGACGAAGAACCAATATCAGATGATAGTTGATTCCTCCTTTAGTTCCTATGAGCGGCATGCTAGGGAAGTTTCCACAACGGTCAATGATTCTGATTCCCTCATAAATCCTATTACACCAATCTATATCAGAGTTGGTGAGAGACATGATCTTCTGCGACCAACGTAAGACACTCTTGCAATCCCAAAAAGCGGCAGACTTGGGCAAGTGAGAGATAAACCATTTGTAAAGCAAAGGTACAAAGCATGTGATCTCCCCTCCGCTGTACAAATTTCCTAAGTGTACAGAATGATACGCATCTGCGAGCAAAGTCGGCACAGGGTTTCCAATGAGAAAAACCTTAATAGCGTTGATATCGACGAAGTTATTGATGTTGGGAAACAAAAATAATCCGTAGGTGAGCAAGACAAAGATGCTTTCAAAAGCAGTCATGTTCCCTATACTAGCAAAGTACAGAGCTTTCTTGGTCAGGAACTGGGCTGGCAAACCTTGGGTGCCACCCTTAGTAATCATGTGAGTCCTGACCTCAGACTCGTCCAAATGAATTGCTCTTGCAATAGTCTGATTCTTTGGAATTTCTTCCAGTCTAGAAAATGAAGCTCGATCAGTGATATGTAAATCAGCCAGATGAGAATGCTCCTCCAGCGTTGGTGATAGCTGGTAATCCTTGAATGTGAAACAGTGATAAACCGGATCGTAAAACTGAATGAGCGCGTCCATGATCCCCTCAATCACATGGACTCTTAACAGTGGTAGCAAACCTCCGTGCTTGGCTCTGAAAGCCTCTGGGTTAACGATCATCCTCGCTAACTTTCTCAAATCCCCTAGTTTTGGAACCTTGAAGGTGTACTGGTGAGTTCTCCTTCTACTGAAATCCATTAATGCAATCTTTTTCTCTGATATTTGCAATCACAGTCTTAGTTTAATTTGAAAAACAGAGAGACTAGAAGAGAAATTTTTTGAATGTTTTAATTTTTTATTAAATGAATGAATGAATGCAGCACACAAAAACATAGAAAAAACATGGGGTCAAAGGGTCGTTGTCATGAAGTCAAGGCTCTACCCATCCCCAAAGGTTTATACTAGGGTGATTTTTGTACCTGTACTCATTATCATCAGCTCCTCCCAGGAAAGCAAAACAACAAGCGGATCGCCAGCGAGTTGTGTGCAATCTTAGAGTAAGTGCTATTCACCGAGAATAGATCACCAGCCTCAAATGAGGGTAGTATCGCGTAACAACTATTTCTGATAGTTTCCGCACTACGAAAAGGGTTGGCTTTTCTTAAGTGTATACTCAAACTCACCACATGCGGCATCACACGCATTCCCATTAGCAGACAAATAAACACGTATAGCAATTAGGAAAAGCAGTATATATATTTGTCCTAAACATCCTAGACCTTTAAAGCTAAGAATCTTAAGTTCCTGACAGAAATGGGTTCCCCGGCGGAAGCCCCAATCTGTGGTTCCCTGCCTAAGAGATGGACCAGCATAGGTCAATCTTTCTCTTCGGTAGAGTTCCCATTTTCCGTAGAAAACGGGGATGATGCCCTAAGGCAGAAAAGGAGACTCCCCAGCAGAGTCGCAATTTGTGTAATTTCACACACAAGAGAAGTAGAAAGAAAGGAATCGAGCCCCACGGTGGGCGCTACTTTTCTGTAGTGAGCGATTTTGGACGCGGTTCTTAAGCGCTGGTCGCTCTGTGCGGTTTGAGCTTAAAACTACAGGTCGATTCATTTTTTATCCTATTGTGAGCTGAATAAGGAAGGGAAATAGATGTCTCCAATTAACCCTGCTTTGCATACTGAGTTTAAACAGCGGTCTGTTAGGTTACGGATGCTATCAATGTGGGGGGGGCTTTTGTACTGGTTATTTGTATTTTCGCCAATACTGTTCTCTTTCTTTTTACCTGGGCAGAAGGTTTCTGGCGGGGAATAAGGATTAGGATGTTAGGACTGGTGCTTTTGAATTACTGCTTTTGATATGGGATTTGGGTTTTTTGTTGATTGCGCTCGCTAAGATCTTTTCTTTCGATCTTATGCCTACGTATTCCCGTTTACCGAAACAGGGAAATCAGAGCGTTTGTAGTTCCTCCTATTCTATGGGAGGAAATGGGTGTTTTGGTGTCTTGTTCAAAGCCCAAGACATGAAGCGAAAGGTGGTTTGTATCTTGTTCAAAGCCCAAGATGTGAAGCTGAAAGGTCTATTTGTGTCTTGTTCAAAGCCCAAGACGTGAAGCTGAAAGGACCTCGACTTTAGAGAGTATTTGTCATCTCTAAAGAGGGGGAAGGAGAATTACTTTAACTGGGATACGCGGATCCGAGCAATGCCATAATTTCCGAAGAAAGTGTTTTAACCTGAAGGAGAAGACTTTAACTCAGTGTAGAGCAATGCCATCTTTCCTTAGGAATTTCTCATGCTAAAAGAGGGACGGTGGCATGGATGTAGCTGATCCAGAGGCTTGCCGCTTACAGCGATTAGATGAAGGGAAAGGAGTTGTTGATGTTTGTGTACTGCGAACGAGGCACAACTTTGATGCTAAAAGGTCGATGGGATCAACCAGTGGTTTTCTTATACAAAGCCTAAGAGGAGGCTAATTTCCGCTAGGAAAATCATTATACAAAGCCTAAGAGGAGGCTATTTTGTGTCTCGTACAAAGCCCGAGAGAGAGGCTAAAAGTTTTTGACCCAGTGGGGCATATCGTTATACAAAGCCTAAGAGGAGGCTAGCAAAGAGTTGACTCAGTTGGAGAATCTTTTATACTCAGTAAGAGAGTGTTTATGTATCTCGTACAAACCCCGAGAGAGAGGCGAAAAGGTTGTTTTGACTCCACTGGGGAGAATTTTTGTATCTCGTACAAAGCCCGAGATGGAGGCTATTGTAACTGTTTCAGTTGAGTGACAGATCCAATATACTGATTTAAAAGAGAAAATCAGTTCTTATATGAGCAACACTGTACTCAGGGATTTGATTTGAGGATCAGGGATATTTCCTTCTCTTTAAGGAAACGGGAAATCCAAAGGGTATCGAGACTATCTGAGTCTGCGGGTTTCCTTCCTATTTAACGAAGGGTGCTTGAGAATGTCTTTGAGACTCAAGGAAGTTAGACTGTCCGTGTCTAGAGTTTTATCTTTTGTACTATACTTCGAGAAACAGTAGTAGACTCTATGAAAGGACTGTTCTATGAGGATGACTAGGTTCTGTTCCTATACCTCTAGGAGGTCGTCGGGAAAATTTGTACGAAGCCCAAGAGGAGGCTGGAAACTTTTAAAGAGGAGGCTGTGAATACTTCTAAGAAGCCTAAGAGGAGGCTGTGAATACTTCTAAGAAGCCGTAGGGTCCTTGAATAATGCCCAAGAGGAGGCCGATGCTTTTAAGAAGCCCGTGGGTCTATAATCTCCTTTCCATTAGGAGAGATAACTCTTTTAAAGATAAAAACCACTGGTAAACGTGCGAGGTTTACTATCCAGCGACTTTTAGCTTTTAAAGAGGGTTCCTTAGTTAAGGTCCAAGATTATGACCGTAGTTGGTACCCAAACCCCGAGACATTCAAGGCAAGCTATCCACAAGGAATAGATCAAGTCAGGAAAGTTCGAGAATTTGGAAGAAACTCAAAGATACCATTCACGGAGAATACATTCATCTTGGGGAGTAGAGCTTCTTGACGATTCCTAAGGAGGACAGCCGAAGAGAAGACTGTATCTGGTGCTTCTATTGGGGATCTAGGCGTCTATTTCTACGAATAAGTGAAACGGCGTCACCTAGTTCTAGACGTAGTTGCCGGGGAAACTCGAAATATCTATACTATTATTACACAGTAGATATGAGTTTATGAAAGGAGACTTACAGTGAGCAGCCCCACAATACAGTTTATAATATGAAAGCAGTAAATGAAAGCGATAACCACTTACTCGGTTGTAGTGCTTCCATGCTGTTTGGATAGTTGTTCAACAAAGAAAGATTAAAAACAACAGTATATTCAAAATCAAAGGAGAAAGTGCTTTGAAAAAGAAAGATTTGGGGCTTACAGCTCAAGGAGAGGCCCAGGGTTTTATCAGTGAGCGCACTGTTGAATTTGTACAGAGGGACTTATACAAGTGACTGGGGCGCAAAATGGTTTTCTGTACAAAGGGATGGGTCTTACACTCTCTCAAGAGGCCCAAAAAGGTTTAAAGAAAAGCAAGGGGCTTATAACACGAGGGTAGGCCCAAATGATTTTTCGTTTAAAAATGGCGATCGCGCCGAGGTTTTCTTTTAACGTAGAGGGACTTATACAATAAGTGAGGCCCAAAATGTTTTGGTTAAAAGGGGGATTGGGTCTTACACTCTATCAAGAGGCCCAAAAAGTTTTAAAGAAAAAGAAATGGGTCTTACTACTCGAGGGTAGGCCCAAATGGTTTTTATTTTTAAACGGGCGACGATCGCGCCGTTTACTTGTACAGAGGGACTTATACAATGAGTGAGGCCCAAAAAGTTTTTGTACAAGGGGGGGATGGGTCTTACACTCTCTCAAGAGGCCCAAAAAGTTTTTAAGAAAAATAAATGGGTCTTACTACTCGAGGGTAGGCCCAGATGATTTTTGAAAAGGCGACGATCGCGCCCGTTTGTTTTTTGACGGTATCGGGACTTATACAATAAGTGAGGCCTAAAGATGATTTGGTCAAAAAAAGGATTGGGTCTTACACTCTAATAGAGGCCCAAAGAGTTTTGAAAATGATTTATGAGGGTTGAATTAATCCAAAACCCTAATTTGTTTTCAAAATGTATTTAATTGAATAAAAATTCAATTAAAATGATCAAAAATTGTTTAACACATGGAAAACAAATTGTGATCTTGGATTAATGCTTCAAAAATTAAGTATTGACCTACAAAATAATTAGAAAGCATTAAAAGTTGCAAAATCAATGTAGAAAAAATATTTAAAATGCCAAAAACAATCAGAATATTAATTCTTTACAAAAATATCAATTATATGAAATAAATAATATTTTTGGGATTTTTTGATAAAATAAAATATTTTAACATTTTTGTGAATTATTAAAAAAAGAATCAACTCAAAATCATTAAAACTCAGAGAGAAATTAATTTTTGAATCAATTAAACAAAATCACAAAATTCAAATATTTGAATTTCTAAAAATGGCGCCAAGAACAGCTGAAGAACACGCGCGTGTTCTTGGTTTCTCAGATTTGCATTTTCTATCCAATCTCCATGAATACATAATCATATCATGCAATCCACATATCATTATGCTCGTCTCAACCTCACGATCATGTCTATGTACTTTAATTTCATTTAAATTAAACATACAACAAGAAATCACGAAGAAACCTCAAGAACCCTAATTTCTGCATGAAGGCTAGGATTTTTGATACACGATTCAATCAATGCAATTAATTGAGTGAAAACATTCCATGCATGATTATGATCATATGGCCAAATTATTGTGCGAGGAAATATGCATAGATTGAGAGATTACCAAGTATGTTCTTACCTCCAAGCCGTGACAGCAAGTTCAGAGTGATTTTTGATTTGGAGGTGTTACAGATGAGTGGTGATGATCTTAACAGCTTCCCTACACCCTATGGATTGTGTTTGGATGGTTGGACTTGATTGAAATTGGCTGGATCATTTTGTGGTACCTCAGCTGCACCTTGTTTGAAAATTTGAGCAACCTGCTGGTGATTTTGTGAAATTGATGTTTCAGAAGTAATCTAAGTGTTTGATCAGCTCATATGTGATATATGTGAGGTGTGTGAGTGATTGTTTTGATTGGAATTGCTCTCAAACTCAAAACCCGATAGCTACCTTGCTAAGAAAGGCATTTTTGCCAAGATAAAGAGATTTTGAGGAAAGCATCTGTTAGATGGCTTTGGTGTACTCAAACTGACCATAATTGAGCTCTATTTATATTAGAGCAAGTTTGTTTTGCAAGGAATAGTGCATGGCAGCTGGTAAGTAGGTTTGGCCAATGTTGGCAAATGAAAATCCAAGTCTCCTCTAGCCATTGACTAGAGGTTAGGGCACAGAGCTATGGTCCCCTTGGTCTTGGATAAGTCTTGACTGATTTCAGATGAGAATGGCTCAGTCCATGCCCCCTTGATGGTTCCATTGAATGCCTCATTCCAAATTTGAAGTCTTGTCCATATTTTGGCAACTCTAGGTTCAACATGCTATTTCTTGTTCCATGGACTTTGGAGGCTTGGCTCAGTGATTGTCCCCTTTAGATTCAATCCTCTGAGGTGTCCAAGTGGATTGGAGCAATTGAATTTGACTGATTTTGGCAAATCGACCAAAGTTGCAAATTCTTCCTTGCTTTGACAGATTTCAGCAAGGCAACTTGACAATGTTGTATCTCATGATGTAGGTTGAATTTGGCAATGTTCTTGGCCATTTTGGAAAGCTCTTACATGATACGACAACTGTTTGAGCAAGTTTAGTTTTGATATCTTTTGATTCCAAGTGAAAAATCCCCCTACATTTGGAAAAAAGTGAAGGCAAATTCTGACTTAGTGAAAATTTCACTAAGTGTTGGAAAAAGTGACATTTTCACTTTTCAGCCACTTTGATCACTCCATAACTCAAAATCCTTAATGAATTGGAATGACTTGTAGTTGAAGTTTTTGTAGGTGATAATGAGGGCTACAAATCCATCTTTGGATGAGAAAAAATAGCCTTTTGGTTTAGGAGTTATGGTCCTCCAAAGTTGGTACCTTTGCCACTTTATTTTTAACTTAGAAAAATTTCTAAGTTTTATGGTTACCCCTTTTACAAGTTATCTCACTTTTCTTGATTTTTCTTGATGAATGATGATTCAAATCATACATTAACATCATTTTAGGGTTAAAAATCCATTTTGGTGAAAAATCTCAAAAAGTCAAAGTTGACTTTTGTGCACAGTTGACTTTTTATCAGATGAATTCCAAACTGTGCAATTCTTCAGGAAATCATGTCCTTGACCTAAATCAAACTTGATGGACATGTTCCATGGGTGTCATAGGGTATATTCAATCATGTATTAGGGTTTGGGAGCATGTCTTGGTCAAAAGTCAAAGTTACAGTTGACTTTTCCCTTAAAACCCTAATTGTGGTGCAGATGAAAATGAGACTTGTTGCTCAAGCTTCTTGGATCAATCCATTGTTCCAAATGGATCAATATGGTGTATTAGAGACCCTCAAATCATCTCTTGAGGTCTTGGCTCATGGTTTGTCCCAAAAGTCAACTTAGGGGTGAATTAGGTCAAGAAACCCTAATTCCTGATTTTTTATGAATGCATCCCCTGAGGCAAAATTGACTTGATGCATGGGTTCATGAGGTTCCATGAAGCATATTAGGTTATGTTTTGGATCATTGCCTTGTGCCCAGATGAAAATTTCCATCTGGAGACCCTGGTCGACCAAAACCCTAATTTGGTGACACTGTCGATCTTGAGACTTGATCCACCTAGAAGGGAGCAGCCTTGTGCTTAATCCTTGAAGTGGGAGTCCTTTTTGATCCATTGTGGATGTTTGAGAGATTAGACAAGTTGAAGATCATGTCATTTCTTGATTGATCCTTTGCCTAAGCACTCAGAGAGGGCTTGAAACCCTAATTTTGATTGTATTGGATGCTCACCCATCTTTGGGGAGACTGATGAAGTATGATGGTTCATCCATATTGTGATGATGATTTTCACAATGCTGGGAAATCTAAGTGGTCAAAATTTGGGGTATTACAGACTGCTAAAGCTGATTTGGAAAATGAAGTCTTATTGGTCAAAGCTCATCTTGATCATATGACCAAATCTGTTAGGATGTTGAACAGTGGTACATACACACTTGATAAGATCCTTCAGACAGAAAGGGTAGCTGGAGACAAGACTGGATTAGGATTTGTGGCTGAGAAAAAGGTATCTGCTGAAGCAAGTACTTCAGGAACCAAGAAGGAGATGTCTCAACCAATGTCTCAGCATCAAACAAAGAGACATGATTCTACACCTAAGAAGGTTACTCATCCACAGCCTCAGAATGTTGAGAAGAAGAGTGCTCATCATCAGAAGAAGGTGCAGTCTCAGGGAGCTAGTCAGTATATGCCACCTCAATATCACAAGAACATGAAGGCTGCTAGGTTCAATCAGAACATGGTTCATCAACATCAGGGGAACATGTATGAATATGGATACAACAATGCTGTGCCTCATAACTATGGAAGAAGGAAGCCTCATCACCATAGGAGACAGTTCAAAAGACAGTATCCTTACCATAGAAGATAGTCAAACTATGGTAGTAGAAGACAACAGCCTTATCATAGAAGAAGAAATTAACACTATGGATGGCAGCACCAGCAACATTATCATCATGGTGGCAGAAGGTTTAACCACTTTAGAGATGACAGAGTTAGATGCTTCTACTGTGGCAGATTTGGACATATGCAGTACTCTTGCTACAAGCTGCATGGATACCCTCAACCTCAAAACAGATGGAGAGAGCACAGGCCCAAAGTTGTTAAACAATGGGTACCTAAGGAGAAGGTGAAGTGCTTATTGGCTCACATGGGTGATAGAGAGTTTAAAGAAGGAACATGGTATTTTGACAGTGGGTGTTCCAAACACATGTCTGGATGTACATCCATGTTTGCTGAACTTATTCCTTGCCCCTCTCATGAAGTTATATTTGGCAATGGAGAAAAAGGTGTTGTTGCAGGAGTTGGAAAAATGCAAGGTGATGGTAGACCTGAACTTGACAATGCTCTATTTGTCAGTGGCTTAAGTGCAAATTTGATCAGCATAAGCCAGTTGTGTGATGAAGGTTACAAGGTAAACTACACTAAAGATGAATGTGTGGTAGCTGATGAGCAGAATGAGGTAGTGATGAAGGGAGTAAGATCCAAAGATAATTACTATCAGTGGATACCTCAAGTGGACAGCTCATCTGGTGATGATGTTGTAACATCAGATGGGGACATCAAGTGTGAAAGTATGGGGAAAAGTCAATCTGGGTTAATGACTTATGGTGCTGTTACTCCTACAATTGATAATGTGTTAAAAGCCAACTTGAGTAGTCAGTTATGTGAGCAAGATGAAGGAGTCAACAATGCTGATGGAAGGATCAAAAGCTGTGACCTTAAGAAGTGTTGGGAGCTGAATACTTGCAAGGCCAAGAAAGATGACAACCTGACTAATGACTCCTATAGTTCAGAAGAAAAATTTCACAACTTGACAATCCTTAGGTTGGAAGATGCAGATGCTAGAGCTGATGTTAAAACATCTCAAGTCAAGAAAGGTACTTCTAGCCTTAAAATAAAGAAGAGTGATGATCAACTAATTGAAAAAGTGGTTCATAAGGTTGCTAAACGACTGAAATCAAGGAAGAGGAAAGCTATTGAGTCACCTCCAAAGATGAGAACTGATAAGCAGAAGATCTATGTGGATGGTACTACAAAATCCAGGAGTAAAGTGTTCATCTCTTCCAAAAATAGGAAGATCAGAGATAAGTATGATGATAATGTCCAGGATATCTCTCAAATGAAGGAAGCCGTTGGTGTTAGAACTTCTGAGAAAATTCAAAAGGCCATACTAGATCACATTCCTGTGCTTTTCATAAAATGGTGGAAGTATGGTCTGGAAAAAGAATTTGGTATAGATACTCTGGATGTGGTTGAGTTTGCTAGGAGATGGTTCAGAGAGGGTGTGGGAACTTATGGTATTCAGGTGTGTATGAATAAGTTGCTCTGACTGTGTTTTATTAGGAGCTTCTTGAAGGACTTCTTTGTGCTATGAGTCCTTGGAATGGTGATGAGAAGCTGATGTCCCAAAAGATGTTATATCATCATGTTTGCTGGTGGTTATATCTGGAAGATGATTAAGATTGGACATGTGGAGTTGGATGCTCTAGCATTTTTGGTCAGAAGAGGTGGAGATTATGGTCAAGTGTTTAGTAGCTTGTTCTGGCAAAGCATAACTACTGTCTTTGAAGACTTCACCAGCTTCAACAACTACTGGTGGATGTAAGGATGGAGGAATTGTGATCTCTTGAAGAGAGTTGATCTCAGTAAAGCTTATAAGCTGAGAATTTGTGGAGTTTGTGACACAGTGTTGAGTTTGGATTACTATACTGATAGTAAGTCCAGTGGTGGATCATTTCAATAACCATGGTGTCAAGAGTGTCCTAACAAATGTTAGAACATTTTCTGGGTTGGATATCCTTGGTAAAGGGTGATTTTGTTCTAGTTCTGAAGCCTTGTGCATACATTATACCTAAGGAGCGTCTACATAGTCATAAGGGAGAATGATGAAGTAGAAGGTCTGCCTTGGTTGGAGAATGTAGAGAAGACTGAAGTCTGAAGATGAAGAGTATGATAGGGAATGCCTGTATGTGGAAAAAGAGACAGTGGTACCGAAATGAATGTGCTCAGCAAGTGTTCATATTCATCTAGAGCATTTGACAGGGGGAGTACTTGTCTATGGATTTCGCAGAAAAGGTGCATTTATTGTGAAGATTGCATGCTTGTGGAGATTGGTTGCTTCTTATGAGGATATAATGTCAGATAGCGTGTTATGACATTAGGCTATTGATTGGTGTGGCTTTGAATGGTTCTAGTCATATGAAGCAAATTGTTTGAATCTTGTGCGCACATGCTTCTGAGGAGATGTCTGAAGACAAGATTGAATCATGGCCTTGAATAGATGGGTGTCATAGGACTTCTTGTTGAGGTTTGTCAAATTGTGGCTAAAAAGGGGGAGATGAGAAATAGCCAAGAGGTTCAAGTGTCAAAGATTGCCAAATGCTGCTAGTTGTGATGCAGTAGTGCAGATATTAAGGGGGAGAATCTGATGAGCTGCTAGTGAAGATATCATAGCATTTGAAGAGTGCAGCCAAGCAGACATCAAGGGGGAGAAGTGCTGCACATTGTGAGCTACTGAACAGCTGTGATGCTGGTTCATGTTTTTGAGGGGGAGCACCAATTGGTTGTTGTCAATAATGAAGATGGTGCTGCAGCAGATCAAGTAATGAAGACTATGAAGATTGTCAAACTGCTGCTGATGAAGTGTTTTTCAAATTACTGAAGATTTTCCGCTGCTGAAGACTCTGAGGGTTCAGAGGGTGTTTTAGCCAAAATTAGCCAAATGGGGAGATTGTAAGTTCCTGGATTGGCTGGAATTTTGGTAAAACAACTAGGTGTTCAGTGTTGATGTCATGGTGTTGATGTTGCAACATTGAGTCTTAGTACTGGGCTGTACTAAGTTGTGAAGGTTAACAATGTTTGATGTCACAACATTGTGCTTAACACTGGGCTGTGTTAAGTTGTGTAAGTGGATGTCTGATGTCACATGGCGATGTTGTGACATTAGATCTGCAGAATTAATAATATCAGGTGGTGATGTTGTTAGGGTTCGCGTGTTAGCTGGAATTGTGGAGAATGGTTGACTCATTGGATGAGAATATCTTGGGATAGATATTTTCTGTTACATGGGAGATTTGATTGCAGGTCTGTTGGAGAATTAAAAGGTTGAAGATTTAAAAGGATTTTGGGGATAAAATCTGTTTTAAAGTTTCAGTTTTAATTAACAAATCTGATCAAATATTGTGACAAGTCCAAGCCCAATTCAGGATGCTATATAAAGTGCACAAGACCAAAGGAAAAGGTACAGAAATACAGAGAGAAGATCAAGAGCAGAGGCTGAGTGTCTTGAGTATTTTGTACGAGGTGTATAACCAGAATTCTAGGGTGATTTGCTGTGTCATTTTCTATCCTCTCTAAAGCTGTGAAGAAAAAAGAGAGTTGTGTGACTTGATCGAAGCTAGGAAGCAAGATCAAGGTTTCTCAAAGAGCTTGTTCTTTGAGTGGTTTTAGGGATTGAGTAGTGTTCTCATATCTAAGTGGTTTCTTAGGTAGAAAGTCACTAGTAGGAATTAAGATTAGGAGATTGTCAACTGGGTTGTTGAGTCTGTAATTTAATTCTACAAGTAGTGAAATTCATCCCTGGTTTGGTAGCCCCCAGACGTAGATAGTTAGACCGAACTGGGTGAACAAATCATTGTGTTGATTTAATTACTGTTATTGCTGTCCATTGTGCAGAGTGTGTTGTTGTGACATCGCACCTTAACATCACACGTCTGATACCAGAATTTCACTCACGATCATGTCTATGGTATTTAATTTCATTTAAATTAAACATATAACAAGAAATCATGAAAAATCCTCAAGAACCCTAATTTCTGCATGAAGGCTAGGATTTTTGATACACGATTCAAACAATACAATTAATTGAGGGGAAACATTCCATGCATGATTATGAACATATGGCCAAATTATTGTGCAGCAAAAATTGCATGGATCATAGAGTTAGAAGAGCTCATGCTTACCACTTGCAGCTGGTGATCGTGATTTGTGTTGGAGGTGTTACAGCTAGGTTCCAATGATCTGGATAGCTTCCCTAGGTGCCATGGAGTGTGTATGAATGCTTGGAATGGATTGAAATGATCTGGAACTTGAGATGGTACCCCAACTGTAAATCTGTCAAGAACTTGAGCAATTGGCTGGTGATTTTGTGAAATCTGTGTTCCAGATGTTATGTGAGTGTTTGGATCACTTCTATATGATGTATGTGAGGTGTGTGTGTGTGTGTGATTGGTTTGATTGGAAAAGCTCTCAAACTCAAAACCCGATAGTGACTTGCCTTAGAAGGCAAAATTGTAGTGAAAAAAGAGATTTTGAGGAAAGCATTTGTTTGATGGCTTTGGTGTACTCAAACTGATCACAATTGAGCTCTATTTATAGTAGAGCAAGTTTGTTTTGGGATCCACAGTGAATGGCAACTGCAGCAGGTGTTTGTTCAATGTTGGCCAATGGAAATCCAAGTCTCCTTTAGCCATTGACTAGAGGTTAGGGCACAGGGCTGTGGTTCCCTTGGCCTTGGATAAGTCTTGACTACATTCAGTTGAGAGTGGCTCATTCCATGCCACCTTGATGCTTCCATTGAATGCTCCAATCCAAAATTGGAGTCTTGTCCCTATTTTGGCCATTCTAGGTTCAACATGCTATTTCTTGTTCCAAAGACTTTGGAGGCTTGGCTCAGTGATTGTCCCCTTTAGATTCAATCCTCAGAGGTGTCCAAGTGGATAGGAACATTTGGATTTGGCTGATTTTGGCAAATTGAGCAAAAATGAAAATTCGGCCTTGCCTTGGCAGATTTCAGCAAGGCAACTTTCCAATGTCATATCTCATGACTCAAATTGAATTTGGTAATGTTTTTGGTCATTTTGGAAAGCCCTTACATGATACAACAACTGTTTGAACATATTTGGTTTTTATCTCTTTTGAATCCAAGTGAAAAATCCCCCTACATTTGGCAAAAAGTAGGGTAAAATCTGACTTAGTGAAATTTTCACTAAGTGTTGGAACAAAGTGACTTTTCTTGATTTTGATCACTCCATAACTCAAAATCCATGAGGAGTTGGAATTAGGTCTAGTTGAAGTTTTTGTAGAGGGCAATGAGATCTACAAATCAAGCCTTGGATGGGAGAAAATGGCGTTGTGGTTTAGGAGTTATGACCCTCCAAAGTTGGTACCCTAGCCACTTTATTTTTAACTTAGAAAATTTTCTAAGTTTTTTATGGTTACCCCTTTTACAAGTTACCCAACTTTTCTTGATTTTTCTTGATAAATGATGATTCAAATCATACATTAACATCATTTTAGGGTTAAAAAACCATTTTGGTGAAAAATCTCAAAAAGTCAAAGTTGACTTTTGTGCACAGTTGACTTTTTATCAGATGAATTCCAAACTGTGCAATTCTTCAGGAAATCATGTCCTTGACCTAAATAAAACTTGATGGACATGTTCCATGGGTGTCATAGGGTATATTGATGCATGTCATAGGGCTTGGGAGCATGTCCTGGTCAAAAGTCAAAGTTACAGTTGACTTTTTCCTTAAAACCCTAACTGTGGTGCAGATGAAATTGAGACTTTTTGCTCAAGCTTCTTGGATTAATCCATTGTTCCAAATGGATAAATATAGTTCATTAGAGACCCTCAAACCCTCCTTTGAGGTCTTGGCTCATGATTTGCCCTAAAAGTCAACTTAGGGGTGAATTAGGTCAAGAAACCCTAATTCCTGATTTTTGATGAATGCATCCCCTGAGGCAAAATTGACTTGATGATTGGGTCCATGAGGTCCCATGAAGTATATTAGGTTATGTTTTGGATCATTGGCTTGTGCCCAGATGAAAATTTTCCATCTGGAGGCCCTGGTCGACCAAAACCCTAATTTGGTGACACTGTCGATCTTGAGACTTAATCCACCTAGAAGGGAGCAGCCTTGTGCTTAATCCTTGAAGTGAGAGTCCTTTTGATCCATAGTGGATGTTTGAGAGGTTAGACAAGTTGAAGATCATGTCATTCCTTGATTGATCCTTTGTCTAAGCACTCAGAGAGGGCTTGAAACCCTAAATTTGATTGTAGCGAATGCTCACCCATCTTTGGGAGACTGATAAAGTATGATGGTTCCCCCATATTGTGATGATGATTTTCACAATGATGGGAAATCTTAGTGGTCAAAATTTGGGGTATGACAGATGCCCCTATTTAATCTTTTTGGACACGAAGGTGTGAATGACGAAGGTATTCGGGCATTCGGGGTGCAAGAGGATTAAATATCGGAATACCCGAAATTTTGATGGTGGTTACGAATGGTAGCTTACGCATTCATCTTCTTTAGCTAAGCACTGATGCTTAGAAAAGGTAAACTTCCCCTCAATCCTGGTCTTCAGCCAAGGAACTGGTCTCAGTTTTTAAAATAAACTTCCCCTCGATCCTGGTTTCCTACCAAGGAACTGGTCTTAGTTTCTGATGTAAACTTCCCCTCGATCCTGGTTTCCTACCAAGGAACTGGTCTTAGTTTCTGAAATAAACTTCCCCTCGATCCTGGTTTCCTACCAAGGAACTGGTCTTAGTTTCTTTTGTCAGTAAACTTTATTGACAAGGGACGCTATTCATAGCGGTTTTCCTCAAACTTCTCGCCGAATTTTCCTGGGGAGATGCCATTTGACGGAAAAACTTTTGATGTCAGACTTGCTGGGAAACCCATTTGTCTGAGTTGTAGAGTTGCACAAACTTCTCTGTTGGAGACGCCATTTGTTTCTACTGGGGGAAAGCAGGTCTCTTGGGAGACTGATGTCGCTTGGGATCTTACATCATACTTTTCTCGGGATCTTCCCGGAGAAATGCCATATGATGGGGTCCAATTTTGAGGTGCCGATGACCTTTTCATCAGTGGGTTTTTCGGAGAAAAACTGCCGTACTGCCGAATCTCCGATTTAGGAGGCTTTCCCTCGGGATTTTCTTTAATCCGGGAAAACAAGGATATCATCTTCAATGGCGAATAGTGATGTTAACTGAGGGCTCTCTGGTCTTTCAGAGGTTCAAGTTATCAAAGTGGTCAAGGGCCAACTTCAATCCAGAAATAAAACTGGAGGAGAGAGATGTTCAAACGTAACACTTCCTGACGAGGAAAGGGCTGACAACCCAATTGAGAGGACTTTTATCACTAGGGGACAAGACCGAATAGAGTGATAGTGATGCAATATGACATGTGAATGTAAATCAATAATGCATGAGGCATGTATGTTTATGCTGCAAAACTGACGCGACATACAAAATGACAGGTGAACACGACTGGATACTCGGCCACTGCTGGAGATGAAGTACCGCTGGTTCAAGATAGCAATTCCACCTTGCTTAGGAGAGATTGTCCCTGCGGGGAATACCGTTGACCGGGCTTAGGAGATAAGAACTCGGCCGAGGCGTGTCAGACGAAACAAGGTCTCTGACACAGTCGATCCCTTCATTCAGGCGTACTGGGTTAGAAGGAGTACTTTGATTCTGTACTTTGAGGTTCGATTACTTCTGGAGAAGCGACCGATATTCTTCTGATGTTCAACAGTCAAAAGAAATTGCCGTCTTTAATTTAAAAGCAGAAAAAGTTTTAACAAGTAAATTCATTTTTGTTTTATTTCAAGAATCGTTAATCATATTAAAATGTCGTTCCGTAAAGCTAAAACAAATAAGAATTACAAACAAAAGCACAAAGGCTCAAATTTTATTGATAAGATGGAGATCAGCCAAACGCGTGATTCCAAAGAGTATTTACAAAGTTAGAAAATGGTAATTTACAGGCAAAAGGGCTACGTTGAAACATAACGACCACTATCCTTCTACCAACTTTGAATTCGGGACATCCTGAGCTTCTGTCGAAGATGACCTTGACTGGAGTTTTTTGGCGGATGATGTAACTGCTGTTGCTGAGGGACCAGCCTCTGTTGAACATAGTTACTTTCCATTATCCCTAATTTTTGCCTAGATTGTACCATGAGATTTCCAATCCATCGTGACGATTTTTTTCCATGCCTCTAACTTTTGCCTGGACCGCCCTTTCGGGTTTTCAATCCACCGAGACGTTTTTTTTTTTTAATTTAGGCGAAGTATTTCTTGACTACATCAACATTCGTGGGGTAGGCAAATTCCTCTCCATCCATAGTTGCAAGTCTCAATGCGCCGCCTGAGAAAGCTTTTGTGACCACATAAGGGCCATCATAATTTGGGGTCCACCTGCCCCGGGAGTCAGTGAGAAATGACTGTATCTTCTTGAGCACGAGGTCTCCTTTTCTGAAGTCACGAGGCCGGGCCTTTTTGTCAAACGCCCTCTTCATTCTCTGTTGATACAACTAACTGTGGCATAGTGCCGTGATTCGCTTTTCTTCGATCAGATTCAGTTCGTCGTGTCGGCTTTGACACTATTCAGCTTCGATGAGCTTAGCTTCCATCAATACTCGGATTGACGGGATCTCTACTTCTATGGGGAGCACTGCTTCCATGCCATACACTAGAGAGAAAGGGGTTTCCCGTGTTGAAGTGTGGACAGATGTACGATAACCGTGAAGAGAAAAGGGTAGCATCTCATGCCAATCTTTGTAGGTTACAACCATCTTTCGAACGATCTTCTTGATGTTCTTATTGGCCGCTTCTACCGCTCCGTTCATCTTTGGTCGGTAGGGAGATGAGTTATGGTGTTCGATCTTGAACTCTGCACACAACTCTTTCATCATCTTATTGTTCAAGTTAGATCCATTATCAGTAATGATCTGGCTCAGAACACTATAACGGCAAATGATATTGTTTTTGATAAATCGGACCACCACTTGTCGGGTTACATTGGCGAATGACGCTGCTTCGACCCACTTGGTGAAATAGTCAATGGCTACCAGGATGAACCAATGTCCGTTTGAAGCCTTAGGCTCAATCATGCCAATCATGTCGATTTCCCATATGGAAAAAGGCCATGGGGAAGAGATAACTTTGAGATGTGATGGCGGTACATGAATTTTGTCGGAGTATATCTGACACTTGTGACACCTCCTCATGTACTTGTAGCAGTCGGATTCCATGGTCAACCAATAGTACCCTGCTCTTAGAATTTTACCGCCATTGTGTGTCCGTTGGCATGAGTGCCAAAGGATCCTTCATGAATTTCTTTTATCAGCATGTCTGCTTTTGGTCTGTCTACGCATCGGAGCAAGACCATGTCAAAATTTCTCTTATAGAGAGTGTCACCGCTCAAGAAGAAGTTTCCAGCCAATCTTCTGAGGGTTTTCCTGTCCTTCCTTAGTGCCCCAGATGGGTACTCTTGTTTCTGAAGGAAGCATTTGATATTGTGATACCAAGGTTTATCGTCTATGACTTCTTCAATCGTGAAGATGTAAGCGGGCCTTTCAAGGCGCATTATGTCGATCTTAGGTAAGTCATTCCATTGACCTACACTAATCATAGAAGAGATAGTGGCTAATGCATCAGCCATGTGATTCTCATCACGAGGGATATGATGAAACTCGACTCTGTTAAAGGAAGGTAGCAACCTTCTTGCATAGTCCTTGTAAGGAATCAATCCTGATTGGTATGTGTTCCAATCTCCTTTTATCTAATTGATAACCAGAGCTGAGTCGCCATATACGTCCAAGTTTTTGATCCTTAAATCAATTGCTTCTTCGAGACCCATAATATAAGCTTCGTATTCGGCCTCGTTGTTCATACATTTGAACGTAAGTCTGGCGGTGAAAGGAATGTGGGTACCCTAAGGGGTTATGATGATTGCCCCAATTCCGTTTTTGTAATGATTAACTGCTCCGTCAAAGATTAGTCCCCATTAGGAACCTAGTTCTGGCCCTTCGCTGGGTAACGGTTCATCGCAATCTTTCATTTTTAGATACATGACATCTTTGTCTGGGAAGTCAAACCCGATTGATTCTTGATTGTCAATCGGTTGATGAGCCAAATAATCGGCTAAAATACTCCCCTTAACGGCTTTCTGAGCGTGGTACTCTATGTCATATTCTGATAACAACATCTGCCAACGGGCGATTCTTCCCGTGAGAGCAGGTTTTTCGAAGACGTACTTGATTGGGTCCATTTCGGAGATTAACCAAGTAGTATGACGAATCATGTATTGGCGAAGACGTTTGGCTGCCCAAGCCAAAGCGCAACAAGTTTTCTCAAGCATCGTGTACCGAGTTTCGCAGTCGGTGAATTTCTTGCTCAAATAGTAAATGGCAGACTCTTTCCGTTTGGTTTCGTCTTGTTGGCCAAGTACACATCCCATTGAGTCTTCTAGGACTGTGAGGTAAATGATCAGTGGTCTTCCTTCCACTGGAGGTGATAGAATCGGAGGATTCAACAGATATTCCTTGATACTGTCGAAGGCGGTTTAACAATCTTCTGTCCAAACGCAATCCTGATTCTTTTTTAGTAATTTGAAAATCGGCGCATACGTGGCGGTCATAAGGAATATGAACCTGGAGATGTAGTTCAAACGTCCCAGGAATCCTCTGACTTATTTTTCAGTTTTTGGAGAAGGCATTTCTTGAATGGCCTTGACCTTGTCAGGATCAACCTTAATTCCTTTCTGGCTGACGATGAACCCTAGTAGTTTCTCTGAACGGACACCGAAGGTGCACTTGTTGGGATTTAAGCAGAGCTTGAATTTTCTTAGACGTTCGAGCAATTTTGACAGATGTTCAACGTGCTCACTCTCTGTTTTTGATTTTGCAATCATATCATCAACATATATCTCGATTTCTTTGTGTATCATGTCATGAAACAGAGTAGTCATGGCCCTTTGATAGGTAGCCCCGACGTTCTTCAAACCGAACGGCATTACCTTATAACAAAAGGTACCCCATGGGGTAATGAACGAAGTTTTGTCCATGTCTTTCGGCACCATTTTGATCTGGTTATAGCCCGAGAATCCATCCATGAAGGAGAAAATTTTGAACTTTGCTGTGCTGTCTACCAGCATGTCAATATGTGGAAAACGAAAGTCGTCCTTTGGACTAGCCTTGTTTAGATCCCTGTAATCAACACACATTACGACCTTTCCGTCCTTTTTCGGAACGGGTACGATGTTGGCTAACCATTGAGGATATTCAGATGTGGCGAGGAAACTCGCGTCAATCTATTTCTGCACCTCCTCTTTGATTTTGATGGCCATGTCCGGGTGAGTGCGTCTCAACCTTTGCTTTACTAGCGGACATTCCGACCTCAACGGTAAGTGATGTTCCACGATGCTGGTATCCAACCCTGGCATATCCTGATAGGACCAAGCGAATACATCGGGGAATTCTTTGAGAAGCTTTATCAAACTCTCTTTGGCAGTTGGACTGAGAAGTGCCCCAATCCTGATTTCTTTTCTCTCCTTGTCTGAACCAAAGTTTACCGTTTCCAACGGCTCTTTGTGAGGTTCAATGGACCTTTCCTCTTGTCTGAGTAATCGGGAGATCTCTTCTGGAATTTTGTCGTCATTTTCTTCTTCAGCCTCGAATACCGGGAACTCAAAGTTGGGATAAGGCATCAGATCGTATGTTTCAACGGGGTTTAAAACAAGCAATCTGCATGACGTGATGATTCGTGTTTAGAAGAGATAGAGAAAATGCAAGTGTGTGCAGTGTATTTATTTTACTGCTTGTTTTTATTTGAATTGTTTTTTAGGATTACCATTTTCTGAAAAAGCAAAAAGAGAAAACAACAATTAATGCGAAAATTACAGAACTACGTTATTTTATTAATGAACAAGTCGATTCTTGAAACTACAGCCCTATAAAACAAAACTCTGTCGCTTTGGGCTAAGTGAAGAGGGAAATTTACAGAAAGCGAGCCCTATTACAACATCCGTTTCACCTGGGCAGGGTGAAAGGTTAAAGATGGCAATTACTTTGACTGGTGAACGATCTTCGGAGCATCGACGGCAACCCATTGGCAGCGAACTCCTCGGTGAATCACAAAGTCTGGCACCTTCCTTGATTTGTCTTCAGAAATGACGTTGATTTCTGGTGGAGCAGGATCATTGGAATCTGTCTCCCAGGCAGAATTGTCGTAGGAGGATTCCTCAGTTGCATTTTGCATAGCATTTGTGCCCTCAACTGTATCTCCCCATCCAGTTGGCTGGATATCTTCGAGCCTGATACGAGAGCTTTCGGGAGCGGTGTACTTGACCATATAGTTGTATTTCCCACTCGGTTGTCCCAAGGTATCACACACTTCTTTGGAACTGGAGGAGTCATCTCTCTCGATGACGTTAACCTCAGGAAAAGCATAGTTGAAGAATTCAAGTCCTGCAAACGTTGAGAATTCATCTTCATGTTGAGTAGTTTCTGAATGACCTGAGTGTTGATCCCATGACATGGTGGGGACACAGGTATTCTGTTCAAAAACGGTCAGCTGATTTTCATTGTTCGGCTGACTCTCTTGCCCCAAGTTTCCTGGGTAGGGTTGCCACATTGGCAGACCATCCATTGGGCCATAGTAATTGTGGTCAAAGTTGTCTTTCATCAGAGTGTCCTCCTCTAATGAATTTGGCGGAGCACGGCATCCTTCCGGATCACAACCTCCGTATATCATTTCGACATCTGACCTGGGTATAAATCTCGGACTTTGTGCGGGAAAGCAAAATGGTGTAGGCACCTCTTCCTGAGACATATAACCGTCCTCATTAAGATAGGACTTCCATTCTTCATCTGTGTCAGAGGGATCTTCCTCATTGATAGCATGTACTGCCTGAGACACTAGGTGAAGAAAACCTCCACTGTGGAAGAAGTTTTGAAGGGGATGAAGACTTTCATCGTTGGCAGCTGTCTGGGTACAGGTTGCAGAAAAACCAAGACCCTTCTTTGTTGCATTGCTAGTAGGAATGACAAGATGTCCCCATCCTGTTGTATCGGTACTCTCGACCGCTTTGATAGCATCTTTGTATGAGAAAATAGAGTTTCCTCCTTTGAACTGATTGTTCTTGCTTACGACAGTGCTTGGAACTGATTTCCAATAACCTCCTCGGGTTCTATGTTAGATGATGACAAGTTGCTTACAAGCAAGGCTTGTTCCCCACAAACTGTGACAAGTTGATCGTTCTTGACGAACTTTAGCTTTTGGTGGAGGGTCGAAGTGACCGCTCCAGCCTGATGTATCCAAGGTCTTCCTAATAAACAACTGTACGTTGCCCGGATGTCCATGACTTGGAAAGTGACTTGGAAAGTGTGAGGACCAATAGTTATGGGAAGATCAACTTCGCCGATAACTGTTTTTCTGGATCCGTCGAACGCTTTGACGACGACCTCGCTGATTCTCATCGGAGGGCCTTGAATGATAATTGCATCAAAGTGGACTTCGGCATAACATTCAGGGATGACCCTGTGTCTACCAGTACGCTGGCTAAAGCAACGTCCTGGCAGTTGACTGTGATATTGAGCGCCATGTTATGACGGCGACCCTCATCGGGTAACTCCTTATCACTAAATCCCAAATTATTGCAGGAAATGATGTTAGAGACAATGCTATCGAACTGTCTGATTGTTACATCCTGTTCCACAAAGGCTTGCTCCAAGACTTTCTGTAGAGCCTCCCTGTGGGCTTCTAAACTGAGTAACAGTGATAATACCGAGATCTTTGAAGGAGTCTATAACAGTTGATCAACAATGTTGTATTCACTCCTTTGGATGAGCTTCAGCATCTCATCATTATTTTTCGAAAGGTCGGGATTACTGGATTGACCGCCTGGTGGATCAGGAGTTTCCGTTTGAAGTTCCTTTTCCTTGTTGGACTCTCCAACTCCTCTGTTGAAGATTCTACCACTCCGCGTTACATGACTGATGTCTGCAATATTCACGACGGAGGGTAATGGAATTTCCTTTCCATTTTCAACTATTGTTGCACCGTATTTGTAAGGGATAGCCTTAGCTGATTCATACGGTAGTGGTCCCGGCAGATAGACGACTATGGGAACCTTCTGATTTTTCTGACCATCATAATTAATCTCGATCCGTTCCCGGTTGGGAACCTTAGATTCGTCAAGTAAAGGGATAATGGCAAAAACATCCCTGGTCCTGTGATGATCAGAGATCATGACAACATCCTCAACTTGCTCGGCAAGGTAGTTCGGCGTCCAGTTGATGGGTCCAGAACCCGGATATGGGCGAATCTCTCCACGATCTACCTGACCCTGAAGAGCTGCTCTCACAAGGTAACACCCTTGGTTACTTTCTAAACAGACACCACAACGTTCATAGTTGTGTGGTGGCACCTGCAACGCCCACTTTGAATACAATTTAACCTCACTAGGTTAGCTTCCACAGATTGGACATCCTGACTCTGACGCCGAGTGGGGTTTCTGTTATTGATACTAATCTGCTGAGTATCTTCATCGATATAAATTGGCATCCACCAGTGATTTAACAAGTGCTGAAGTGCCTCCTGGACAAGGGTACAACCTCGATCAATTTCGCTACCCGCTTTACAGCTTTGATAGTCATGTGATATTAAAAATCCAAGTCGGACCTGCTCAGCATGTAACTCTACTAGGTTGGTATTCATCACGCGAATATCGAAGATCTGAACCATGTTGATTTGATAGGAGTTCCTATCATGGTAGTCTTGGATCCATCCAAGATCCATCTGACACTGGAGGGCCTCCTGTATGAAAGAGCATCCCTGTTTGTTTACTGAGCAAATCAGACAGGAACTGTAATCGTGCCGCGGCAGATTATGATACTGGCTTTGCCTTGAGTGCATCGCCACCAAGTTGACATTCATTGCACGGATATCGTGGTTCTGAATGACGTTAGAATTCGTGTAGACCATGTTAACTCCACGAACTTGGTGCTCTTGGATCCATCCTAGATCCATTTGTTCCTGTAGGGCTGCTTGCACCACAGAACATCCCTGACTGTCGTTAGAGCAGATATCACACTGATGATAATTATGAGGTGGCACATGGCCATATCCACTCTGTCTACAATGCATCTTGACCAAATTGGTTTTCAACAAGAGTACATCGTGAATTTGATAGACATCGTTAGTCTCTCCTTCTATCAAATTGACTGCAGCCTTCTCATGTTGAGGCAGCGGGTTCGTGAGAACATTAGGATTCGTATCCTTAAAGGATAAGACCCTGCTCCTAACAAGTTTTTGCACGTCGGACTTGAAATTGAGACAAGTATATATGTTATGCCCTGATCCTCCTTGATGGTAAGGGCAAGTTTGATCCACCTTAAACCAAAAAGGCAGATTTTCCGGTACTATAAGAGGAGATTTAGTCTGAATGTGCCCTTTAGCCAGTAGTAATGGAAACAGCTCTGGGTACGACACGGGTATAGGATCAAATCCTGGTGGCCGTGTTATACGGTTGTTGTTGTATGGAGGACGAGCCTGCTGAAGAGGCTGTTGTCTCCTTTGTTGATCAGGTTGGCTCTGCGCAACCTGAGATTGATACGTAGGAATAGACGCAGGGTTGATAGCAGGAGTCACAGCTGCTACCGGTTGATAACGTCGCCTTTGCTTTCCGAGAGAGATATTCCCAATATCCTGCTCTTTTTTCTTAGGGAGAGCACTACCGTATTTTTTAGTACCGCTCGTCGATCCAGTGTCTTTTACCAAACGTCCTTCTAGGACGGCTTCCTCAAGACGTACGCCCGTGCCAACCATTTCGGTGAAATCACTGGGCGCACTGGCAACCATTCGGACATAGTAAAATGAGCTTAAGGTCTTTAAGAAGATCTTTGTCATCTCTTTTTCCTCAAGAGGTGGACAAATTTGAGCAGCAATTTCAAGCCACCTTTGAGCATACTCCTTAAAGGTTTCCTTGTCCTTTTGCGACATCGATCTGAGTTGATCTCTGTCAGGTACCATGTCCAAATTGTATTTGTATTGTTGGACGAAGGCAGTACCAAGATCTCTGAATGTACTAATCATGGCACGGTTTAAACCCATGTACCATTTTAATGTGGCACCGGTTAAACTATCTTGAAAGTAGTGAATCAGTAGGTCCTGATTCTCCGTCTGAGCTGACATCCGCCGAGCGTACATCACCAGATGGCTCTGAGGGAAAGAGTTACCCTTGTATTTTTCAAAGTCGGGCACTTGAAATTTGTGCGGAACTTTTACGTTGGGGACCAAGCAGAGGTCTGCGGCGTCCTTTCCAAATAGATCCTGACCGCGAATGGCTTGCAGTTCCTTCTGCATTTCCAAGAACTGCTCCTGGAATTCCTCCATTCTGTCAAACATAGTTTCCTTCTTACCAGAAGGTGTCTGTGGAATCTGTCCTTCCGGGACAGTGTGCACCACAGGGGGTGGTACCGTGACTATGGTAGTGAGTCTTGGCGTCTCCCGAAGTTTGTAACCTTCAGGAGTCTTCAGTATGCCTCTGGCATCTTCGCTTTCCCGAAGTTTGTAACCTTCAGGACCAGCGGCTTCTGTTGTGATTCCCTGATTTTCAGTGATCGGCGGAACATATCCTTCCGGGATATAGTTAACAGGCATGCCCCAAGGACGTTCTTTCGGCATTTGATACCTAGGATCATACTTCTCCACTATGGGTGTTGAGGTGATCTCTGAGATCACAGTTCTTTGTAGCTGATCTTCTGCCATGGCTTGCATGTCATTACGAAGCTTTCTCATATCCTCTCTCAGAGCGTCGATCTCTTCTTTCAACTCTCTGTTTTCTTCCTCAAGATCATCCATCCTTTTCTGACGATTGGCCCGAGTATTGTACGAATGAGACAGTTTGACTCTAGAACCGAGACACAAACGTGAGATTCGTAGGTAAGAAGAATACGCGACGTGAGAATGATGAATGCAATGATTATATTAATTGTTTTTTTGGTTTAATCAAAATAAACTTCGACAATTAGATTGCAAATATCGAACGTTGGGGAAACCCCTTTTTATTGAAATTCAAAGGATTACAGAAATGGAAATACAGTAGATTACAAGGTGCAGAAATAGAAACCTAAGCTAATGGGTCCAGAGTCCTCTCTGAAGAGAAATCGGGTGCTGATTCTGGTATCTTCTTTTTCTTTGACCAGGGCTTTTGGGTCGTTGTCGGGTTGTCATTCCTTTGCCAGGTGAAAGGAGCGAGCAAATTCCTTTGGTTATCTTGATTCTCTACAGCATGCTACTCCAAAATTTCAATCAGAGCATCTTTATCTTTCAGTAGTTGCTGTATTTTGATGCACTCTACGTTGAGGATGCGGTACTTGTTCTTCCAAGACCTCCTCTCCTTTTGAACTTTGTTGAGAATAACCTGAAGCTTTTCAGTTTCCATCATGAAGTACATGACAGATTCCTTTGGCAGAAGAATTCCGTAACGAGGATAAGGCATTTTTAGCTTAAGAGCTCTAGTTTGTACCTAATGGAGATAAGGCTCCACCGAGACACAATCCGGTTTTCCTAGAGACTCTCGTCCTTTCTTATGAACATGTTTCCAAGCTTGCACTATTTTCGTCTTTAGTGCTCTGTCATTTTCTCCTTCCTTGAAGAAAAGACCTTCCAGATGAACACCCCGTGGGACGTGTCTCATCGGGTATCCGAATTGACGATGAACGAGAACTGGATGGTAGTTGATTCCTCCCTTGGTTCCTATGAGGGGTACGTTGGGGAAGTTTCCACAATGGTCAATAATCCTGATCCCATCATAGATCCTATTACACCAATCTATATCAGAGTTGGTAAGAGACATGATCTTCTGTGACCAACGTAAGGCACTCTTGCAATCCTAAAAAGCAGCTGACTTGGGCAAGTGGGAGATAAACCATTTGTAAAGCAAAGGTACACAGCATGTGATCTCCCCTCCGCTGTATAAATTTCCCAAGTGTACAGAATGATACGCATCTGCGAGCAAAGTCGGCACAGGGTTTCCAATGAGAAAAACCTTAATGGAGTTGATATCTACAAAGTTATTGATGTTGGGAAACAAAAATAACCCGTAGGTGAGCAAGACAAAGATGCTTTCAAAAGCACTCACGTTTCCTATACTGGAAAAATACAGGGCTTTCTTTGTTAAGAATTGGGCTGGCAAACCTTGGTGCCACCTTTAGTGGTTATGTGAGTCCTGACCTCAGACTCGTCCAAATGAATTGCTCTTGCAATGGTCTGATTCTCTGGAATTTCTTCCAGTCCAGAAAATGGAGCTCGATCAGTAATGTGTAGATCAATCAGATGAGAATACTCCTCCAGCGTTGGTGCTAACTGGTAATCCGGGAATGTGAAACAGTGATAAACCGGATCGTAAAACTGAATGAGTGCATCCATGATTCCCTCAATCACATGGACTCTTAATAGTGGTAGCAAACCTCCGTGTTTGGCTCTGAAAGCCTCTTGGTTTGTGATCATCCTTGCTAACCTTCTCAAATCCTCTAGCTTTGGAACCTTGAAGGTATACGTATGAGTTCTCCTTCTACCGAAATCCATTAGCACAATCCTTTTCTCTGATATTTGCAATCACAATCTTAGTTTAATTTGAAAAACATAGAGACTAGAAGAGAAATTTTTTGAATGTTTTAATGTTTTTTAAATGAATGCATGAATGCAGCACACAAAAACATAGAAAAAACATGGGGTCAAAGGGTCGTTGTCACGAAGTCAAGGCTCTACCCATCCCCAAAGGTTTATACTAGGGTGATTTTTGTACCTGTACTCATTATCATCAGCTCCTCCCAGGAAATCAAAACAACAAGCGGATCGCCAGCGAGTTGTAGAGCAATCTTAGAGTAAGTGCCATTCACCGAGAATAGATCACCAGCCTCAAATGAGGGTAGTATCGCGTAACAACTATTCCCGATAGTTTCCGCACTACGAAAGGGGTTGGCTCCTCAGCTTCTCAGACTTAACAATCGGCCCATTGTCTAGGTGAGAGAATGGGTTGCATTGGTCAGCCTCCACTGAGGTTGATGGTCGACCCCGTCGCCATCACTTATCTTAAGTGTATACTCAATCTTTCCATATGCAGCATCACACGCATTCCCATTAGCAGAAAAAATAAACACGTATAGCAATTAGGAAAAGCAGTATATATATTTGTCCTAAACATCCTAGACCTTTAAAGCTATGAATCCTAAGTTCCTGACAGAAAATAGGTTCCCCGGCGGAAGCCCCAATCTGTGGTTTTCACACAAGAGGTGAAAAGGAAGAAGAAAAATAGAGACGAGCCCCACGGTGGGCGCCATTTTCTGTAGCGAGCGATTTTGGACGCGGTTCTTAAGTGCTGGTCGCTCTCTGCAGTTGAGTTTACTATAGGTCAGTTCATTTTTATCCTATTAAAGCTGATGAAGGAAGGGAAATAGATGTCTCCAATTAACCCTGCTTTGCATACTGAGTTTAAACAACGGTCTGTTAGGTTACAAATGCTATCAATGTGGGGGGGCCTTTGTACTGGTTATTTGTATTTTCGCCAATAGGTTTTCTTTTTCTCTTTCTAGGACTTTCTGGTGGGGAACAAGGATTAGGATGTTAGGACTGATGCTTTTGATAGATACATGAGGGTATGGGATTTTGGGTTTTTGTTTAGTGTGCTCGCTAAGATTTTTCTTTCAATCTTATGCCTACGTATTCCCGTTTACCGAAACAGGGAAATCAGAGCGTTCGTAGTTCCTCCTATTCTATGGGAGGAAATGGTTGTTTTGGTGTCTTGTTCAAAGGCCAAGACGTGAAGCGAAAGGTAGTTTATATCTTGTTCAAAGCCCAAGATGTGAAGCTAAAAGTCCTGAGTTTAGAGAGGATTTGTTATCTCTAAAGAGGGGGGTTGTATGTCACAACTGTTTTATAAAGGAGAATTACTTTAACCGGGATATGTGAATCTGGCAATGCCATAATTTCCTTTATAGGGGATTTTAACCTAAAGGAGAAGACTTTAACTCAGTGTAGAGCAATGCCATCTTTCCTTAGGAATTTCTCATGCTAAAAGAGGGACAGTGGCATGGATGTAGATGATCCAGAGGCTTGCCGCTTACAGTAATTAGATGAAGGGGAAAGAGTTGTTGATGTTTGTGTACTGTGAACGAGGCACAACTTTGATGCTAAAAGGTTAATTGGATTAACCAGTGGTTTTCTTATATAAAGCCTAAGAGGAGGCTAATATGTGTCTCGTACAAAGCCCGAGAGAGAGGCTAAAAGGTTTTTGACTCAACGAGGGAGTCTTTTGGTATCTCGTATGAAGCCCGAGATGGAGGCTATTTGACTTAACAAGAGAGTTTTTTTGTATCTCGTACGAAGCCCGAGATGGAGGTTAACATTTGTTTGGCTCAATATGAACCTTTTTGTATGTCGTATAAAGCCCGAGATGGAGACAAAAGAGTGATTGACTCAACGAGGGAGTCTCTTATGTGTCTCGTACAAAGCCCGAGAGAGAGGCTAAAATTGTTTGACCCTGCTGGGGAGAATCATTGTATAAAGCCCAAGAGGAGGCTAACTTCACTAGAGAAGGATCATTATACAAAGCCTAAGAGGAGGCTATGGCGACTGTTCAGTTAAGTGACAGGTCCAATATACTGATTTTTAAAGAGAAAATCAGTTCTTATATGAGCAACACTGTACTCATGGATTTGATTCAAGGATCCGGGTTATTCCTGTTCTTTAAGGAAGCGGGAAATTCGAAGGGTATTGAGACTGTCAAAGTCTACTGGTTTTCTTCCTATTTTTGAAGGGTGCTTGAGAATGTCTTTGAGACTCAAGGAGATTAAACTGTCCAAGTCTAGAGTTTCATTTTTTGTACTATGCTTTGAGAAACAGTAGTAGACTCTTTGAAAGGACTGTTCTATGCAGATGACTAAGTTCTATTCCTATACCTCTAGGAGGTCGTCGGGACAATTTGTACGAAGCCCAAGAGGAGGCTGGAAACTTTTAAGAAGCCGATCGGTCCTTGTACGAAGCCCAAGAGGAGGCTATCATTCCCGGAGGAAGAATCATTATATGAAGCCTAAGAGGAGGCTGTCATTCCCGGAGGAAGAGATCATTATATGAAGCCTAAGAGGAGGTTGTGAATACTTCTAAGAAGCCGTAGGGTCCTTGTACTAAGCCCAAGAGGAGGCGGGGTTGCTTTTAGGAAGCCCGTGGGTCCTTGTACGATTCCCAAGAGGAGGCCGATTGCTTTTAAGAAGCCGATGAGTCCCCAAACCCCGAGAAATTCAAGGCAGTCTATTCACAAGGAATAGATCAAGTCAGGAAAGTTCGAGAATTTGGAAGAAACTCAAGAGATGCCATTCACGGAGAAAAGATCATCTCTGGAGAGTAGAGTTTCTTGACAAGTGCTTTTAAGAAGCCAGTGGATCCCCAAACCCCGAGAAGTTCAAGACATGCCATTCACCGAGAATAGATCAAGCCAGGAAAGTTCGAGAATTTGGAAGAAACTCAAGAGATGCCATTCACGGAGAAAATATCATCTCTGGGGAATAGAGTTTCTTGACAACTTCTATGAGTGACAATCTATGAAAGGGTTCACAGAGAATGCTGCCTTTCATATATCCATATTGTTTAACCCCAAGAGGAGGGAAGACTGTGTCTGGTAATCCTATGGGGATCTAGTTTTGACTATTTAAGAGTGATTAACGGGCTTAATGCTAGACGTAGTTGCCGGGGAAACTCTAAATATCTATACTATTATTACACAGTTGATATGAGTTTATGAAAGAAGACTTACAGTGAAACATCCCCACAATACAGTTATATGTATATGAAAGCGGTAAATGAAAGCAATAACCACTTACTCGGTTGTAGAGCTTCCATGCTGTTTGGTTAGTTGTTCAACAAAGAAAGATTGAAAACAACAGTATATTCAAAATCAAAGGAGAAAGTGCTTTGAAAAGGAGAGATTTGGGGCTTACAGCTCAAGGAGAGCCCCAGAGTTTTATCAGTGAGCGCACTGTTTGAATTTATACAGAGGGACTTATACAAGTGTCTGTGGCCCAAAAATTGTTTTCTGTACAAAGGGATGGCTCTTACACTCTCTCAAGAGGCCCAAAAGGTTTAAGAAAGGAAATGGGTCTTACTACTCGAGGGTAGGCCCAATTAACTTTTCGTTTAAAGTGGCGATCGCGCCGAGATTTTCTTTTAACGCGAAGGAACTTATACAATAAGTGAGGCCCAAAATAGGTTGTATTTACAAATGGTTGGGTCTTACACTCTATTAGAGGCCCAAGAGTTTTGAATGGATCTTATAACTCAAGGAGAGGCCCAGGGTTATTTTGAAAAGGCGACGATCGCGCCGTTTGTTTTTGACGGTATCGGGACTTATACAATACAATGAGGCCCAAAATGTTTTGGTCAAAAAAAGGATTGGGTCTTACACTCTATTAGAGGCCCAAAAGTTTTGAAAATGATTTATGAGGGTTGAATTAATCCAAAACCCTAATTTGCTTTCAAAAAATGTATTTAATTGAATAAAAATTCAATTAAAATGATCAAAATTGTTTTACATATGAAAAACAAATTGTGATCTTGGATTAATGCTTCAAAAATTAAGTATTGACCTACAAAATAATTAGAAAGCATTAAAAGTTGCAAAATCAAGGTGGAAAAAATATTTTAATTGTTAAAAACAATTAAAACATTAATTCTTTGCAAAAATATCAATTATATGAAATAAATAATATTTTTGGGATTTTTTGGTAAAATAAAATATTTTAACATTTTTGTGAATTATTAAAAAAAAGAATCAACTCAAAATCATTAAAACTCAGAGAGAAATTAATTTTTGAATCAATTAAATAAAATCACAAAATTCAAATATTTGAATTTGAAAGAAATGGCGCCAAGAACACACCAAGAACACGCGCGTGTTCTGGGCTTGGCCAGATTTGCATTTTCTCTCCAATCTCACTAAATACTTAATTATAACATGCAATCCACATATCATTATACTCGTCTCAACCTCACAATCATGTCTATGTCAATTAATTTCATTTAAATTAAACATATAACAAGAAATCACGAAAAATCCTCAAGAACCCTAATTTCTGCATGAAGGCTGGGATTTTTGATACACGATTCAAACAATGCAATTAATTGAGGGGAAACATTCTATGCATGATTATGAACATATGGCCAAATTATTGTGCGAGGAAATATGCATAGATTGAGAGATGACCAAGTATATGCTTACCTCTAGGCCGTGACAGCAAGTGCAATGTGATTTTTGATTTGGAGGTGTTACAGATGAGTGGTGATGATCTGAACAGCTTCCCTACACCCTATGGAGTGTGTTTGAATGCTTGGACTTGATTGAAATTGGCTGGATCACTTCATGGCACCTCAACTGCACTTTGGTTAAAACCTTGAGCAATTGACTGGTGATTCTGAGAAATCAGTGTTCTAGTTGTTATTTAAGTGTTTGATCAGCTCATATGTGATGTATGTGAGGTGTGTGAGTGATTGGTTTGAGTGGAATTGCCCTCTAGCTCAAAACCCGATAGCTACCTTGCTAAGAAAGGCATTTTTGCCAAGAGAAAGAGATTTTGAGAAATGCAAGTGTTGTAGGCCTTTGGTGTACTTAAACTGATCACAATTGAGCTCTATTTATAGTAGAGCAAGTTTGTTTTGCAAGGAATAGTGAATGGAAACTGCTGAGTAGGTTTGTTCAATGTTGGCCAATGGAAGTTCAAGTCTCCTCTAGCCATTGACTAGAGGTTAGGGCACAGGCTTCTGGTTCCCTTGGTATTGGATAAGTCTTGACTGAATTCAAATGAAAATGGCTCATTCCATGCCACCTTGATGCTTCCATTGAATGCTCCAATCCAAATTTGGAGTCTTGTCCCTATTTTGGCAATTCTAGGTTCAACATGCTATTTCTTGTTCCAAAGACTTTGGAGGCTTGGCTCAGTGATTGTCCCTTTGAGATTCAATCCTCGGATGTGTCCAAGTGGATAGGAGTGTTTGGATTTGCACAATTTTGGCAAATCGAGCAAAAAATGCAAATTCTGCCTTGCCTTGACAGATTTCAACAAGGCAATTTGACAATGTCATAACTCATAGCCCAAATGGAATTTGGCAATGTTCTTGGCCATTTTGGAAAGCCCTTACATGATATAACAACTGTTTGAACATGTTTGGTTTTGATCTCTTTTGAATCCAAGTGAAAAATCCCCCTACATTTGACAAAAAGTGAAGACAGATTTGGACTTAGTGAAAATTTCACTAAGTGTTGGAAAAAGTGACATTTTCATTTTTCAGCCATTTTGATCACTCCATAACTCAAAATCCTTAATGAATTGGACTTAGGTCTAGTTGAAGTTTTTGTAGAGGGCAATGAGATCTACAAATCAAGCTTTGGATGGGAAAAAATGGCCTTGTGGTTTTGGAGTTATGATCCTCCAAAGTTTGTACCCTAGCCACTTTATTTTTAACTTAGAAAATTTTCTAAGTTTTTATGGTTACCCCTTTTACAAGTTATCCAATTTTTCTTGATTTTTCTTGATGAATGATGATTCAAATCATACATTAACATCATTTTAGGGTTAAAAATCCATTTTGGTGAAAAATCTCAAAAAGTCAAAGTTACTTTTGTGCACAGTTGACTTTTTATCAGATGAATTCCAAACTGTGCAATTCTTCGGGAAATCATGTCCTTGACCTAAATCAAACTTGACGGACATGTTTCATGGGTGTCATAGGGTATATTGATGCATGTCCTAGGGTTTGGGAGCATGTCCTGGTCAAAAGTCAAAGTTACAGTTGACTTTCCTCTTAAAACCCTAATTGTGATGCAGATGAAATTGAGACTTGTTGCTCAAGCTTCTTGGATTAATCCATTATTCCAAATGGATCAATATGGCATATTGGAGACCCTCAAATCCTCTCTTGAGGTCTTGGCTCATGATTTGCCCTAAAAGTCAACTTAGGGGTGAATTAGGTCAAGAAACCCTAATTCCTGATTTTTGATGAATGCATCCCCTGAGGCAAAATTGACTTGATGATTGGGTCCATGAGGTTTCATGGAGTATATTAGGTTATGTTTTGGATCATTGGCTTGTGCCCAGATGAAAAATTTCCATTTGGAGGCCCTGGTCGACCAAAACCCTAATTTGGTGACACTGTCGATCTTGAGACTAGATCCACCTAGAAGGGAGCAGCCTTGTGCTTGATCCTTGAAGTGGGAGTCCTTTTGATCCATTGTGGATATTTGGGAGGTTAGACAAGTTGAAGACCATGTTATTCCTTGATTGATCCTTTGTCTAAGGCTCTGAGAGGGCTTGAAACCCTAATTTTGATTGTAGTGGATGCTCACCCATCTTTGGGGAGACTGATGAAGTATGATGGTTCCTCCATATTGTGATGATGATTTGCACAATGATGGGAAATCTTAGTGGTCAAAATTTGGGGTATGACAACTAGCCTATTTAAAAGCCTACTTTATTTGAACATCTGTAAAAAAGAAATTCAACTAATGTTAAATAGACTAACAAGTTAAAAGATGAATGAGATTAAATGTTTGTTTTCATTGTCTCGTTCAAGTTTTCTTATTAGCATAAGTTTGGTGATACTATTTGTTGAAGATAACTAATGAGAAAAACTTATGACAACAACTTATGACATTGTTTATAATGTTTTTTCAACTTATTTTCATAAGTTCTTCAAGATAACTAAGTTTTATTTTCGTATTTTAGTTCAAAGTACAAAATAGAATATAATAATAATTAATTTATTGATTTTTTCTTAAATAGGCCAGCCTGATAGGCTTGAAAGGCTTTTCTTATGGCCTGTGGCCTAGCCTCTTTAGCTAAATAGGCTTATAAAAAAGCCTAGGCCTTTTCTATTTAAGAAAAAGCCTGGCCTGGCCTGAGCCTATGTAAGCTAGGCCGTAGGCCCCTGTTAGTTGGTCTGGCCTATTCCCACCCCTACTAATAGTATTATTTACCACATTTCTCATTTTCTTAATTTCTATATCTCCCTCTCACTCTTCCTATGAAAGAATTAATCATTTTCAGAAACCTAACTTCAGCCAAAACCTAAACAAAACTATTTGTTAAATCTATAAAATTACTTAGCATATTTAACCTCTAAAATTCATTTATCAGGTTTTATTTAGACCGTAACGATAAAAACCTAAATAGTTATACTACAATTAGTCAAGTATTACTATTAATTACATGAATTTCTTTTCCCTTGAGGTGTGCCGCACACCTCTAAAAGTTCAAAATCGCCTTCTGGTGTTTTAGATATACATCTCCAAATGCACCTTTAATCACATTATCCTTTGTAAATCAAGCAGCCACCCCATTTTGCAAAACATTCGTCCGGAGATGCATCTGCAAAACTTTAATGAGGTGTATTCGAAGATGATGCATATTCGAAAGTGCATTTTAAGCTATTTAAACAGCCTTGTTTTGAATATGCATCTTCGAAATCTTACATGCATGCATCTTGGGTAGAAACATTGTCCTAAGTTTTCATTTTTTTTTTGAATTAAGAGTCATTTTAATCCGCTAACAATGCCATAATTTGATTCAAACATTAATAAATACGAAAATTATAGAACAATGTAATGCATTAATTAAAAAAATCTCATGATATTACAAACATTGTTCTCAAAGTATGGAAAATAAAACTAAAACATCCCAAAATATAAAAAAACATAACCTACTGCGTATGCCTAATCCTAGCCCCCTGACTCCTCAGTAGAGTCAGCCTCAATCTTGGGCTTTGTACAAGACAGATAATACTCTCCAGCAGAGTCAAACTTCTTTCAGCCTCAATCTTGGGCTTTGTACAAGACACCTAAAAATATCCTCATCTGAGTCAGTTAAATCTCTTTTCAGCTTCAATCTTGGGCTTTGTACAAGACAGATAAAACACTCTCTTGTTGAGTCAACCCACTTTTAGCCTCAATCTTGGGCTTCGTACAAGACACATACAAATATCTCCCCAGCGGAGTCAAAACCCCTTTTAGCCTCAATCTTGGGCTTTGTAAAAGACAGACAAAATATTTCCCCAGAAAAGTCAACTTTTAGCCTCATCTTAGGCTTTGTATAATGATATCCCCAAAAGAGTCAGTCTCTTTTAGCCTCAATCTTAGGCTTTGTGCAAGACAGATAAAGCACTCTCCTGTTGAGTTAGTCTCTTCCAGCCTCCTCTTAGGCTTTGTAAAAGGACTTCCCCAGTGGAGTCAATCAATCTCTTAGCTTCAACCTTGGGCTTTGATCAAGGCACACAGAAATCAACATCCCCTCAGAGGAAATTAAAAACTCTCTGCAGGAATACGTTTCTCTGTAGATCACAAACAAAAATCAAAACAAATCTCTTCTTTCATCTAATTGCTATAAGCGGCAAGCCTTTGGATTATTTACATCCACGCCACTGTCCCTCTCTTAGTCTGAAAGATTCCTTAGGAAAAATGACATTGCTCTACACTGAGTTAATGTTTCCTCCTTCAGGATCAATCCCCTATAAAGGAAATTATGGAATTACTGGTTTCACATATCCCAGTTAAAGTAATCCTTCTTTATAAACAGTCACCCAACAACTGTGATAAACAGACGAGATGTCTCCCTTTTGAGATGGCAAATTCTTCCTCAGTCAAACCTTTTAGCTTCAATCTTGGGTTTTGAACAAGACACAAATAAACCTTTTAGCTTCAATCTTGGGCTTTGAACAAGACACCAAAACATCATCTTTTCCTCCCCTAGAATAGGAGGAACTACGATTGCTCTAATTTCCCTGTTTATCTTCAACGGGAATACGTATACATAAGATTATGAAATCTTAGCGAGCACACCAAATTAAAACTTTAGGCCCAGTACCTTCGTACATCAATAAAATACCTTAGGTTTCATACCTTACCAAAAACATCGGAACAAACTCGAAATCAACAAAAAATCTCTCTCTCTCAGCCCTCCCAATGGAGAAACTTTCCTAATTGATAAACAAACACCAGTAAGTAGAAAACAGTTATGATTACCAATAACCTACGGATAACCAGATATAGGATGGGTAATTGACAACTCCCCATTGTATAACCTGACCCCGAACTCCCCGAATATCTTAAGCATTTGTTCAGTTAAACATTTGCATGCAAGGTTAGTTTTAGATAGCTTCCCTTTCCTTTCCAGCTTCATAGGATAAATAAGAAATCAGAAAGTAGCACCCCACTCCTACCATTGCGGTGGAGAAACCCAACATGGCGATAATGTGGTCGTGTAACCGACAAAAATCGCACGCTACACTATGGATCAAAGTTCTTCAAAGTTTGTTGGCAGATAATTAAAGAAGATGTCATGGCAGTTGTAACAGAGTTCTTTGAAACATGTTCCCTCTATAAACCTTTCAATAGTACCTTAGTTACTTTAATTCCTATAGGAGATGCTCCTAAGGGAATCAAGGATTATAGACCTATTAATGTTTGCACTACTTTTTATAAAATCATTTCTAAAGTCATGACTGAAATATTGGGAATGGTTTTACCTAGTTTTGTGAATGGTAGTCAGGCTGCCTTTGTCCCTGGCCAGAACATGCATAATCATATCTTGCTAGCTTATGAGTTATTGAAGGGTTATAATAGAAAGAATGGAACTCCCAGGATAATGATGCAAATTGACCTACAAAAAGCTTATGATATGGTCAATTGGAAGGCAATGGAATGTATCCTTAAGGAGATGGGTTTCCCTAGACAATTTATCTGCTGGATCATGGTCTGTGTTAGGACAGTGTCATATAAGCTCAATGTGAATGGTGAATTTACAAAGTTCTTGAAAGCCAAGAGGGGGATTAGGCAGGGTGATCCTATATCCCCTATGCTCTTTATTCTAATCATGGAGTACATGAACATGATCATGTACAAAATACAGTTGAACCATAATTTCAATCATCATGCTAAGTGTGAAAAACTTAGCCTCACCAATTTGATATTTGCAGATGATGTTTTGTTGTTCTGTAGAGGAGATACCACATCTGTTGACATGATGCAGGGTGCTTTTAGGAACTTCACTCAATCTACTGACCTTATAGCTAATCCAAGGAAAAGCAAAATCTACTATGGTGGCATTGGCAACAGGCAGAAGGGAATATTTCATAATCTTACAGGGTTTCAAGAAGGAGAACTCCCAGTCAAATACTTAGGAGTACCTCTCTCCTGTATAAAGCTAAACATACCTCACTATCTTCCTTTAATTGATAATATTGTTGGGAGGATTCACCACTGGACTACCAAGCTGCTCAGTTATGCTAGTAGGGTTTAAATAGTTAAAAGCATAATCAGAGTCATTGCCCAATACAGGATGTAATGCTTCCCTTTTCCTAAAAGTGTGATAAAGGAAATTGAAGGGATATGTAGAAGCTGCCATGTGGCTTGGAAAAGAGTTTGCAGTGCTTATGAGCAAGGAGGTCTCCAAATCATCAATCTTCAGATGTGGAATTCTGCTCTGTTGATGAAGTGCTTATGGAATCTGAGTAGAAAAGCTGATAATCTGTGGGTGAGATGGATGCACTGTTATCATTTTAAAGATAGAGATGTCATGGAGTATGTGGTGAAAGATTATCATAGTTGGATTCTTAAAGGGATGTTAAACTGAGAGTGAAAATTGATGATGTAATTCAGCAGCAGGACTTTGCCCTGCAGCATAACAAATTCAAAGTGAAACACTTTTATAAAGTCTTGACTGATGATAGGAATAGAGTGCCTTAGAGTAAACTGGTGAAACACAACAAAGCTAGGCCGCGTGCTGTTATATGCCTATGGATGGTATGTCATGGAAAGTTGCCAACAAAGGACAGATTGAGGAGATTTGGTCTCATCCAAGAAAGTGATTGTGTGTTTTGTAAGTCTGAAGAGGAATCTATAAATCATCTATTTTTCAGGTGCAACAAAACTGTTCAAATTTGGCAGGACATCCTGAATTAGTTGGAAATTGATCACATGCCTAAGCATTGGGAGGAAGAGATAGGTTGGCTGATAGGAGCAACAAAAAAAAAGGGGTGGAAAGCTACCTTGTTAAAAATGTCTATAGCAGAAACCCTGTACAACATATGGAGAATGAGGAACAATTTTTGTTTTAATGATAGTGTTGAGAATCAAAGATTATATAGTTTATAGAGGGTGGCTTAGTGATAAGATAAGATCCCACCTAGCTAGAATAATGATGTAATGTTGTTTCATTTGTCTTGTTAGAAGGTTGGATCAGCTTATGATCACCTTGTTTTGTATTGTGTTATTTTGAATTAATATATATTCTCTTGATTAAAAAAAACGTTAAATAATTAATATTAATTAAAATTTATCTTAATTAATATCTAATATTTATGAAATTTTTTAAACTAAATTATTAAATATAAATATAATAAATCTATATATTAACGTTTGTATAAAAAATAAACTAAATTATTTTAAACTAAATATTTTTATTAACATTTAATATTTAAAAAATAAACTAATTTATCAATTATAAATATAATAAATATTAAACTGAAACTAAATTAAATAAATAAATAAAATAATACATTGAAAGTAAATAAAATAATAATAAGTTAATTGAAATTAAAATATTTATGTAACTATAAATATGTAATAGTATTTATTTAAGCCATTTATGTATTTAATATGTTAATTTTAGTGTTAACTTAATTGTTAATTGAAATGTTGTAATATATACATTTGAAGCAAATAAGTAGACAACAAAGACATGTTAACCTAGCGGTAGAGGGCGCTCCCTTGCAACCATGAGGACATAGGTTTAACACTTGTGGGAGACAAATTTTTAATTTTTGATATTTTAACATTTCAAGATGCAAACAATAAAATAATAATAAAAAAGTCACGCGTGTAATTAAAATAAAAAAATATATATAAAATCCAGCAAAATGTCCAATGAGGGCCCAAAATGAAATAATTTTCTAATGGCATGGACATAATCTTTGTTTTTTTACATAATCTGTGTATTAACCCTTATTATTATTATTATTATTATTATTATTATTAATGTAACTAAAGGTATGGTATCAACATGGTTTTGTTCATTGAAATCTAATACTGGGTTGACATCATGAATGTGGTTATATACTATATTAAAGCAGTAATGCATAACAAGGAAAAAGGGATTTTCCCAGTTTCTGCAAAAAATGTATTGTACCTCAAATAATTAAGATCCATAATTTATGATTTCCATGGTCTTCTTAAAATATTTTGATGCTTGAGATGTCAATAGAATTTAATGACAAAATATTATTTATTAGTACATATTTGGTAGCATTTAAACAAACAAGTTTGCACACATTTGACTGTCATTTAAACTAGTAGATTCAACATTATTCTGTAATTATATATTGATTAAATAGTCTAGACTATATAGAAATTATAGATTGTATTAACACTATAAAAAGAGATTAGTACAGCAGAAGAAGATACAGTTTTCCATCCTCAATTATGAGTTTAATATGGTATTACTTTAGGTTTTGATCTAACCTGAGTTTTCTTGTGCTTGATCCTTTATTCCCTGCGTTTCCAAGTCTCTTGTTCTCTCAGTCCCTCATTTCAATTTTACCATCACCCCTTCTCGATCATTATCTGGTCGTTGATCCGCCCTTTCAGTCAGAACTATCCTCATTACATCGCAGTAATCACATTCATAAACAATAAGAGAAGTATGGGTTTTCTAATCCTTTATCTTTGACAACAACTTTAACATTTATTCCTATTCCTACTTCATATAAACATGCTATGGAGCATAAATATTGGCAAAATGCTATAGAAGTTGAACTTTTGGCCCTCGAGGAAAATCAAACACGAGATATTGTGCAATGTCCTCCGTCTATTATGCCTCGGTAGTAAATTTATAATCAATAAAAACTCCGAATGGATCAATAGATCGCTACTAGGCTAGTTTGGTTGTTATTAGTAATAAGCAAGAATTTGGTTTAGACTATGATAAGATGTTTGCACCCCTGGACAATATGACTACTAAGAACTACTCTTACCATTATTGCATCTGAAACATGGAAAATTCACCAGTTATATGTTAAAAAATGCTTTCTTCCATGGTGACCTCAAAGAAGTTTACATCAAGTTTCCTACTGGTATGCCCTCGTTACCTAATACTGTTTTAAAATTTAAGCATTCTTGGTATAGATTCAAACAAGTACCAATAGTATGGCTTGAAAAGTTTAGAACAACACTACTTGGCTTTTCCTTTCTATGATCCATATCACTTTATAAAAAAACCAAAAGGAATTATGATATTTGTTTATGTTGAAGACATTGTAATTATTGGCTCAGATCAAAGAGGGTGTCACTCTAATCAAACAATTTTTGCATACAACTTTCCACATGAAATATCTTGGACAACTTAGTTATTTCTTGGGATGAGAAGTACAATTCCAACAAAGGCATCTTTGTTATTCGACCTAAGTATACTCAGAATCTTATTCAACTAGCCGATCTCAACGATGCAATTCCACTTGACACTCCCATGAAGGTCAATGTAAAGCTACATAGGGATGATGTGGAACTCCTACAAGACCCAATTTTTAACCGAAAGTTGGTTGAAATTCTTATCTTCCTGACTATCACAAGACCTGGTATTTCATTTTCTGTTCACACATCAAGAAAATTTGTGCAAATCCTAGATACTTTCATCTTTCTGTAGTACAATGAATCACTAGATATCTACTAGCCTCATCCAGACAGGATATTTTTTTTCCTACCAGTGCATCAATTTAACTTCAAGCATAATATTTTTAGGGATGTCCAGACACGAGTAAGTCTACTACTACTGGTTACTGTATATTTTTAGGAGATGCCCCCTATCTCCTGGAAATGCAAGAAACAAGAACCAGTGTCAAAATCTTCTACTGAAGCAGAATATCAGTCCATGTTTGCAACATGCTTTGAGGTTATTTGGTTACGGGGTCTTCTTTCAGGACTAGTTATTCACAAACACAACCAACTCCATTGCATGCTAATAACACAAGTGCCATACAAATTGCAGCAAATCCTGTATACAACGAAAAAACGAAGCACATAGAAGTCGATTGTCATTCAATTTGAGGAACTTATACTACAAAGTGATCACTTTGCCTCATGTGCTCAACTTGCTGACATACTTACAAAATCCATGCCACGTCAGCGCCATCATTTCCTAATCATAAAGGTGGTGCTTATAGACTTACCATCACCCATTTGACGGGGGATGCCAATAGAATTGAATGTTAAAATATTTTTTATTAGTGCATATTTGTTGGCATTTAAACCAACAGATTTGCACACATTTGATTGCCATTTAAACCCAAAAATTCGATATTATTGTACATAATTTTGTAATTATGTATTGATTAAATAATCTAACTGAATATAAAAAGTACAAATTGAATTAATACTATAAAAAGAAAAATTGTACAACACAAGAAGATATAATTATCTATCCTCAATTATGAGTTTAATATGTGATTTGTAAATCTATCATTTGGTCGTACGTCGAATGATTAAGTGTTAACGTATATGATTTCATGTTTTAAGTCATGCTATGGTAAATTGTGTTAATTGGTTCTTATATGTAAATTGTATATGGCTTCTTACCCTATAGTGTGGTCATGTATCCCCAAGCTGACCTCTTTATATATACATAATACAATAACAACAAAGCCTTTCTTCAATTGGCGCCTATCACTTCATGCATCATTTAACCCTATGATTTTCAATAATGATTAATTTTTATGTAATGGAGGGTTGACATTTGGTATGTTCAGGGTTCTCTGATATAGTTTTTATACTCTTGCATGCACTTTGTTTATCACATTGAATTCATTTTGTTATGAGAAGTCAAATTAAGCTAATAACCGATTTGCTTTTCTTATTATAGGCTCTTGAGTTTGATTACACAAGATTGACAAACCATCCCGTCAAAGGTGGTACTTATTTTTTTCCGGTAAAAAGCGAGTATTCCCTGTGCTGTTAAGTTGGAAGAGATCACTTACCATCTTATCAAAATACTCTTGGATTGATACTTAATTTATGTGTTTATTTAGTTTATTCTTATTGGTATATTTTTATTACGGTAAATTTAATTGGAATATTAATTTAAATATATTGCAACAGAAAAAAGGTTTTTTTTTTTAATTTTTTTTGTTACTGTGGCAATTATTATGAAAAAAGTGATTAATAAATTTAACACAAATTATTTCAAAAACTCTCTTTTATGATACTTATGAGAAAAAGATCGTATGATGTCTTTTTTTAGTCATGTTGCTCCATATACACTAGTTTATGTTTGATTTCATGTTTGAAACACTTAAAATTGATTTTTAATATGTAAAATTGATTTTAACATGTTTGATTGATTTCGAGTAAAATTAATTATATTCTTTTAGAATTAATTCTATTTAAAATAAAATTATAATTTTTGAATTTAAATATAATTCTCACACTAAAATGTATAGTTCAAGTTTTAACTCATTTTTACAAAAACTTATTCAAATATAAATCAATTTATCTTTAACTCATTTATACCATAATCAACTTTATTGAATCAATCAATTAATAATTATTTTTCTTCACCACGTAATCAATTATATTACAAGATGCATTAAAAAGTGCTTGAACAACAAGGATGTGCTCGGAACTATTCAATAACTAGAGAAGATTCAGAAGCTTATGCGTGTATATTTAATTTATTGTGAATCTAACTAGCGTTCTAAAGTAAGTGTTATTTAAGTAACCTTTAATTTGGACAACGCATGCATGATGGGAATTGCAAATTTTTGAATGTCTTACATAATATATTCTCTTTCACTAAATTTACTTTTACATCATTCCTCTTGCCTACGTCTTTCTTGCTTTTTGTCCTAATAGACTAATAGTATTATTTACCACATTTCTCATTTTCTTAATTTCTATATCTCCCTCTCACTCTTCCTATGAAAGAATTAATCATTTTCAGAAACCTAACTTCAGCCAAAACCTAATCAAAACTATTTGTTAAATCTATAAAATTACTTAGCATATTTAACCTCTAAAATTCATTTATCAAGTTTTATTTAGACCGTAACGATAAAAACCTAAATAGTTATACCACAATTAGTCAAGTATTACTATTAATTACATGAATTTCTTTTCCCTTGTGGTGTGCCGCACACCTCTAAAAACTCAAAATCGCCTTCTGGTGTTTTAGATATACATCTCCAAATGCACCTTTAATAACATTATCCTTTGTAAATCAAGCAGCCACCCCATTTTGCAAAACATTCGTCCGGAGATGCATCTGCAAAACTTTAATGAGGTGTATTCGGAGATGATGCATATTCGAAAGTGCATTTTAAGCTATTTAAACAACCTTGTTTTGAATATGCATCTTCGAAATTTTACATGCATGCATCTTGGGTAGAAACATTGTCCTAAGTTTTCATTTTTTTTTAATTAAGAGTCATTTTAATCCGCTAACAATGCCATAATTTGATTCAAACATTAATAAATACGAAAATTATAGAACAATGTAATGCATTAATTAAAAAAATCTCATGATATTACAAACATTGTTCTCAAAGTATGGAAAATAAAACTAAAACATCCCAAAATATAAAAAAACATAACCTACTGCGTATGCCTAATCCTAGCTCCCTAACTCCTCCTTTGTCGCAGCTAACCCAAGGCATTTTTTGACTCTGTAAGAATGGCACGTGCGAGGGAAACCACTTCATCGCTACCTCTCTCAAACAATCCAGCCTCTATGCCCTCATACGTAATCCGCATAATATTTTGAAAAAACGATAACACATCAATGACATGGTAATCCTTAGTATGCTCATTCTCCAAGATCTCCTCAATAGCAGGCCTAAGCGGACATTAAAGAGCGTCTGGTGTCATGAGACGGTGTGACTAACTATAGAACCAAATCATGTAGTCGTCCACATAAGGCCACTGAATTGTGGCAGACATACTACCATACTCCTCTGGTATCAAATGACTCTCATAATCCGCTAGTATTTCATCAAGATGTCTGGGGACGATGCTGGTAGGAGTTGACTCGAAGGGGGATCTCAGAATGATCTACACATATACAAATGCACATCAAATTCCTCCTACATGTCATCTATCCAGAGTAAAATGAAATGGGGTCCAGAAGATGTCATCATGTTGAGTTCAGTCAATATACACACTTAAAGGCCACACCACATCATTTCCTCTACGTGGGAAATACATACAAGCACGTGACCAATCCTCAGTATACTCTACCACACGATCAAACCTGTGTATGCGGTTAAAATGAGATAGGATTTATCCCTAAAAATGAATAAGAAAAAAAATATTAGTAACAAGTGTAAAAAATTTCTTTAAAAATTAATAGTTGCTATGAAAATTACCGTCATCAGGGTGCAGGAGCTTTCCATTTTCCTTGTCGTCCAAAGAGAACCTTCACTCTACTTGGAGTACAGGTATACCAAACAGGCGTGCCCCCAGTTCCACTCGTGAATGTCCGACAAGTTGATGAAGTACTTATGGTACGCCACATAGACGTATGTTGCACTTTTGTCCACAAATACGAACATACTATAATATGAGGAAACACAACAAAGAACACTCCCGGTGGTAGGTAACCTGTAGATCACTGTTGTTGAAATCATAGGCCAACTCTAAGTTTTATTCATAATGCTTTTTCAAGTATGAAAATTTGGCATGAGCACCTCCGACACTATCACACTGCATTAAGGTATCCATTAGGTCAACTCCCAAATAAGTGACCATCATCTACTAGGTTTCATCACGGTTGATCCTGGAGAAGTGGAAAGATGGCGTTTCTTTATGCCATCTCTCAACAAAAGCCGAGTGTAAGCAACGTCATCTTGCAAATAGAGAAGTGGAAAGATGATGTTTCTTTCTGCCATCTCTCAACGAAAGCCCCATGCATGCCATGGTCTTATACCTGAAGCAACATATGCCCACAAGACCGTAGTATCGAATGAAACTTTGGGACCAATCATCCTCAGGTTAATATAGCTATTAAATCTTATAATGTGGTTAACAGACTTCAAACATTCACACTCCTATTAAAAAAATAATATCAGTCGCAGGAAATTTGTTTAAAACATGTAAATAACAACCGTTAATAAATATTCCTCTCCGACCCAAACATGCCCAACAACATGATCTCTATAATATATCAGTAAAGAGGTGTCAGAGAACCCTCCTAGATAAGGGTTTTTAAGTGTAGGGACATCAACATGTTTAATAGGAGCTTCCTCTCAGTCTTCGTGAGTAGGGGAGACGTGCCCCTAGTGTAGCTTGCGATTTTTGTAGGTGACACGACCACCTTACCGCAATGGTTAAAATTGGACACTACTTTCTGATTTTTTATTTGTCCTAGGAATCTAGAAAGGAAAGGGAAGCTATCTAAAACTAACCTTGCATGCAAATGTTTTCTTTAACAAATGTTAAGAGATTGGGGGTCCGGGGTCAGGTTATACAAAGGGAAGTTGTTAATTACCCAGTGTATATATGGTTATCCATAAATCTTGTTTCTGGAATGTTTCTCTATTATCTATTTACTGGTGTTTATCTGTTATGAATTGGGAAAGTTTCTCCTTTGGGAGTGTTGAGAGAGTATTTTTGTTGTTTTTGGGTTTTTCTATGTTTTTTGGTAAGGTACTGGACCTAAGGTTTTTTTGATTTGTGTGCTCGCTAAGATTTCGCATTCTTATGCCTACGTATTCCCTTAAAGATAACAGGGAAATCAGAGCAATCGTAGTTCCTCCTATTTCTATGGGAGGAAAAAGATGTTTGGTGTCTTATTCAAAGCCCAAGATTGAAGCTAGATGAGTATTTGTGTCTTGTTCAAACCCCAAGATTGAAGCTAAAAGGTTTAATTGAGAGAGAATTTGTCATCTCTAAAGGGAGATATCTCACCTGTTCATCACAGTTGTTGGGGTATTTGGTTATAAAGGGGAATTAATTTAACTGGGATATGAGAATCCAGCAATGCCATAATTTTCTTTATAAGGGAGATGTCCTGAAGGAAGAAACTTTAACTCAATGTTGAGCAATGCCATTTTCCCTTAGGAATCTTTCATGCTAAGAGAGGGACATGGGTTTGGATGTAAATAATCTAGAGGCTTGCCACTTACAGCTGTTAGATGAAAGAGGAAGTTTACCAGGATAAAAGAGGGACCACAACTTGGATTTTTGAGTCAACAAGTGTGCCACTTACAGCAGTTATCTGGGATTAGGGCTTTTTGATTGTCTGTGTGATGTACAGAGAAATGCCTTCCTATAGAGAGAACTTTTCATTTCCTCTAAAGGGATGTTGATTTTTGTGTGTCTTGATCAAAGCCCAAGGTTGAAGCTAAAAGGTTGACTCTACCAGGGAGTTCTATATCTGTCTTGTACAAAGCCCAAGATTGAGGCTGAAAAAGAGATTGACTCTTCCGGGGAATATTTTGTCTGTCTTGTACAAAGCCCAAGATTGAGGCTAAAATAAATGACTCCACTGGGGAGAGGTTTTATCTGTCTTGTATAAAGCCCAAGATTGAGGCTAAAAAGGTTAATTGACTCCGCTGGAGAATATGATCTGCAAAGCCCAAGATTGAGGCTAACTCAGCTGAGGAAAAATCATTATACAAAGCCTAAGAGGAGGCTGGTTTGGGGAAATTCTTATATGAAGCCTAAGAAGAGGCTAACTTCTGCTGAGGATTATTGAGATCCAGAGACAAGTCTAAATTGGGGAATCAACTCTTGCTGAGGATTACAGAAGAGTTGGAATCTTAGAGGCCATGAGGTTCTGATTCTGTTAGTGTTGTATTGATGGTAAGTTGACCCTGGATGGGGAACTTAGGATGATAGGTTTAAACTCTGCTGGAGAATTGATGAAATGATCAGGGTTTTTTCGGTGTTTTTAGAAAACTTGAGGGTTTCTTTGAGATCCAAGAGGAGATGAGACTTTCCAAGTCTACTGGTATGAAGAGATTTTCTCTTAACTGGAGGATGATCTTTGTATGAAGCCCAAGAGGAGGCTGATGTTTTAAGGGATGAGAATCAACCCTAAACTGGTATGATGTTTTGACTCTTTGGAGTATTGAACTAGCAAAAGATGACTAGGTTCTGTCCTATACCTGTAGGAGGTCTTTAGGTCCTTGTACTAATCCCAAGAGGAGGCTGAGAACTTCTAAGAAGCCTGAGGGTCCTTGTACAAAGGTCAAGAGGAGGTTGGGGATACTTTTAGGAAGCCTGTGGGTCCAAACCTAAGAAAAGTTCAAGAAAAGGTTTCACCGGGAATAATCCTTTCTTTAGTGAACAGTTCTAGGGTTAAAGAAATTCAAAAGAGGTTTCACCGGGAATAATCCTCTTTGGGGAAGTGAATTTCTTGTACAGATATTTCTAGTTTGTGACAGTCTTAAGAAAAGTTTCACCGGGAATAATGCATTTCTCCGTTCCATATTGTATAAGCCCAAGAGGAGGCAAGACTGTATATGGAATTTCCTATGGGGGAACTAGTTTTGACTGTGTTGAAAGAGTAAACACTGGTTTGATCTAAAACTAGACCTAATTGCTGGGGAAAACTCTAAGCAAGTATATATACAAGTATATATAGATGAAATATATAAACCAGTATGTATATAAAAAACAGTAGAACTTACAGGTGTGCAAGCTCCAGCATTGTAACCACAACTGTGTAGTTAGTTTTTCAAGAAATTGAAGAAAGTTTTGATAACACTTTGAATTTGAATCTAAATCAAAAGGAAAGTTGTTTTAAAAGGAAGTTTGGGGCTTATACTGAAGAAGAGGCCCAGATGATTTCTTTGAAAAAGGCGACGATTGTGTCGTAGTTTTGAAAATCACAGAGGGACTTATACAATGACTGAGGCCCAAATTGTTTTATCTTACAAAGAAAATGGGGCTTACACTCTATTAGAGGCCCAAAGATAATTTTTATACAAGAGATGGGGCTTACAGCTCAAGGAGAGGCCCAAATGAAAAACAGTTATCGCACGGTTATTTTGAAAATTGTATCGAGACTTATACAATGACTGAGGCCCAAAAATTTGTATATTTACAAGGGGGATGAGTCTTACACTATAATAAAGGCCCAAGAGTTTATTTTATTCAAGATATGGGGCTTACAACTCAAGGAGAGGACCACATAAAAATTGTTTTGAAAACGACGATCATGCCGGGATTTTTAAAACATATCGGGGCTTATACAATAACTGAGGCCCTAATTATTTTTGTACAAAGGGGGATTGGGTCTTACACTCTATTAGAGGCTCAAAAGTGTTTTGAAAAATCAATTGAATTTGAAAGATCAAGAGAAAGAATTTTAAAAAGGTTTAAAAACAATTAAAAGGAATTCTTTTCTAAAAAATCAAAATGTATTAAATAAATAATATACTTTTTGAATTTTTTATGGAATAAAATACTTTAACATATTTGTGAATTTTGAAAAAAAATCATTCAAAATGATTGAAATTGAAAGAGAAATTAATTTTTGAAGTTATTTAAGAAATTGTGAAAAAAAGTGAAAAGAAATAAGTGGTAAAAAAATAGGATGGCCCTCCCAAGGTTTGAACCCACGCCCTTAGGGTAGAGAGTTTAAAATCTTACCAACTGAGCCAAGTGCGTTGGCTGATAGAGAATGGAAAGAGTGAATAATATGTGAAACCTTCTCTTGAAAATGATTCAAAAAAACTAAAAGGTTTGGGGCGAGGGGGATTCGAACCCCAGACCTCTCGCTCGCTACACACATACACACACACACAAAAATACTAGTGTTTCCACTAGGGCGCAATGCCAATTCAAACATATAATGGCAATGAAATAATATATAGTAAACTTGGTTTTGAAAACCTTAAAATGGTGACATGGCTATCTTCTTCCTCCAACCAACTTCTAGTTTGCAAGAGGCATGCTATCTCTCTCGTTTCTCAATCATTTTGAAAGATGTAAAAACGAAAATTGTTCGTTTTTTAACAAGGAACATGATGGCTCTATTTAATTTTATTTAAATTAAGTGAATCAAGAGATAACATGTTATAATCATATGAACCCTAAAAAATGCAAGAGCTATATGAAATCTTATACACACAAGATAAATAGCAATTGATTGAGGGAAATGATCTATGAACATTCAGAAATACATTGGTAACTTGAAAACATGTTTATAATGCATGCATTAATGAGTTTGAAAGTTCAAGGCTTACCTCTGCAAGAAAGAATTGAATTCTGTTGTAGAGGTGTTACAGAACTGAGACAGTGATCTGGATAGCTTCCTTAGGTCTCAAGGATTGTGTTACAATGATTGGAATGGCTTGAATATCTCTGAATTGAGTAGCTCGAATCCAACTGCAACTTGATCAAGTGAACTATAGAGATGATGATATGGATGTTACAGATGTGATTTAGAGGTTTTGATCACTTCTATATGTTGTATATGAGGTGTCTGAACCAATGGTTTGAGTTGTATTGGTCTCCAACTCAAAACCCGATAGTGCTTTCTCAAGAAAACAGAGTTTTGTGTTCAAGAAGGAAATGAGAGAAAGTTGTGTTGTAAGTTGCTTTGGTGTGTTTGTAAACATCAGAAGAGAGCTCTATTTATAGGTAAATAGATTTTTCAGGCATGAACAGTTGGAACTTGAAGGATAAGAACTGAATTCAATGGTCTTGGCTTGGCATAATTGCTACTTACACAAGGTACAAGAGCAGTCCCAAATAGCTCAGCTATGTATTGACTCAATCCATATTCTGCAGTCCTTTTAAATGTTATTTATTGGAACAACTTGACTACAAGTGATAAGAATCTTGAATATGCACTATTCCACATAATTGCTCCTTGAATACAAGGTTTCCATGACAATACTTCATCATTCTCATGAAATTTTCCCTTGGCTCTTTGGCACTATCTTGCAGGTTTGTGAGGAGTCATTCTAATCACATTGAATTGGTTTGTCATAGTGATCATTGCATTTGACTCAAAATTGTGGCTTGCAAGAAAACATCCAAACTGTCATGAAAACAGTTGCAACAATGCCTCTTGTGGCAGCCATAACTCTTGGCTCAAGTTAAGTTGTTTCATGCCAATGATCTCTTTGGATTGTTGGCAACATGTATACTAACTTTGATGTTTACATTTGAGATTGATTCTTCTTGTAACTAGGTGTAAACATCTCCCAGGTTTTGGTGTTTTACTTAAAATCTGTCTTGGACCGAATTTTTTCTAAGTGTTGGAAAAAGTGGTCATTTTCACTTTTTGTGATTTTGATCAATCCATAACGCAAAATCCATGAGGATTTAGACTTTGATGTAGTTGAAACTTTTGAAGTATGTAATGAGAGCTTTCATTTGAGCTTTGGATGAAAGCAAATGGCTTTGTGGTTTAGGAGTTATGACCTTGCAAAGTTGGTACCAAATCACTTTTGTTCCATAACTTAGAAAAATTTAAGTTTCTTATGGTTGCCCCTTTTGCAAGAAACCTTACTTTTCTTGATTTTTCTTGATGAATGACGATAAAAACCATACATTAACATTGTTTTTAACTTAGGGGAGCCATATTTGTGAAAAATTCCAAAAAGTCAAACTTGATTTTGGGCACAGTTGACTTTTTGTCAGATGAAATCCAAACTGTGTGATCTTCTATGTAATCAAGTTCTTGACCTAATTCAAACCTAATGGATGGATTCCATAGGTGTTTTAGGGTATTTTGAGTCATGTCCCAAGATTTGGGAGCATGTCTTGGCCCAAAGTCAAAGGTACATTTGACTTTTTCTTCAAAACCCTAATTGTGGTCCAGATGAATTTGAAACTTGTGAATCAAGCTTCTTGGATCAATCCATTGTTGTAAATGGATCAATGTGGTGTATTTGAGCCCCTCAAATCATGTCTTGAGGTCTTGGTTCATGTCTTGCCCCAAAAGTCAACTTAGGGGTGAATTAGGTCAAGAAACCCTAATTCCTGATTTTTTTATGAATGCCTCCCCTGATGCCATTTTGACTTGATGAGTGTATCCAAGAGGTCCTTTGGAGCATTTTGGATCATGTTTTGAAGTATTGGCTCATGCCTAGATGAAATTTTTCATATGGAGGCCTTGGTGGACCAAAACCCTAATTTAGTGACACTGGGGATCTTGAGGCTTTGATCCACTTAGAATGTTGCAATCTTGTGCTTGATTCTTGATGTGGGAGTCCTCTTGATCCTTTATGGGTTTTTGAGAGGCTAGACAAGTTGAAGGTCATGTCATTTCTTGATTGATCCTTTGTCTAAGTGTTCTGAGAGAGCTCAAAACCCTAATTCTTGGTTGAGGTGAGTGCTCAACAATCCTTGAGGAGATTGATGAGGTATGATGACACATGCATATTGTGGTAATGATTTCAAAATGATGGGAAAACTTGGTGGTCAAAATTTGGGGTATGACAGATGCCCCTATTTAATCTTCTTGGACCCGAAGGTGTGAATGGCGAAGATATTGGGATATTCAGGGTGCAAGAGGATTAAATATCGGAATACCCGAAATTTTGACGGTGGTTATGAATGGAATTTTGCTCATCCATCTTCTTGTGCTAAGAAATGTTACTTAGAAATGGGTAAAACATCCCCTCGATCCTGGTCTTCAGCCACCGAACTGGTCTTAGTTTTCCTTTGAAATAAACTTCCCCTCGATCCTGGTCTTCAGTCATGGAACTGGTCTCAGTTTCTTCTTGTCGAGTTCCTTCCTCGACAAGGAACGCTATTTGTAGCGGTCTTCATCAAACTTCTCGTCGAGTTTTACTGGGGAGACGCCATTTGATGGAAAAAGATTTGATGTCATACTTGTTGGGGAAACCCATTTGTCTGAGTTGTAGAGGTGTGCAAACTTCTCTTGTTGGAGATGCCATTTGTCGACCCTACTGGGGAAAAATGAGTCGCTTAAGAGACTGCATTTTACTTGGGGATATTACATCATGCTTTTCTTCAGAGATCTTTTCGGAGAAATGCCATGTGATGTAATCCAATTTTGAGGTGCTGATGACTTCGTTAACAGCAAACCTTTCAGGGAGAAACCGCCGTATTGCCGAGAGTCTTTAGTGGAGAGGCTTTCTTTGGAGATTTTCCTTAATTCGGGAAAGCGAAAATATCATCTTCAATGGTGAAGAGTGATGTTCTAAAGGTGTCGGTCGAATGTCTTCTTGCCTTTCAGAGGTTCAAGTTATCAAAGTGGTCGAGGACAGTCTCCAATACAGGAATAAACTGGGGAGAAAGTGCTCAGACAATACATTTTTAGACGAGGAAAGTACTGACAACCTTATAGGCGAGATGACGTTTACCACTTGGGGATGAATATGACCAAAGTGATAGTAATGTAATATGAATATGAACATGACTCAAACATGCATGATGTGTATGTTTATGCTGACAAAACAGACGCGACATACAGACTAGTGAATGGACACGACTGGATACTCGGCCACTACAGGGGATGAAAAGTACCATTGGTTCAAGATAGCAATCCTGCCTTGCTTAGGAGAGGTAGACCATGTGGGGGAGAAAGAACCATCAATCGATCTTTAGAGGTAAGAACTCCGTCGAGGATAGCAGATGGGACATTACATCTGGAACAATTGATCCTTCATTCAGGCGTACTGTTTTAGAAGGAGTAATTTGATTATGCATTTTGAGGTTTAATCACTTCTGGAGAAGCCATCGATGTTCTTTTGATGCTTAAAGTCAAAAGGAATTGCCATCTTTATTTTAAAAGCAGAAGAAAATTTGACAAGTAAATTCATTTTTGTTTTGTTTCAAGAATCGTTGACCATGTTTAAAATGTCATTCTATAAAGCAAAATAAATGAGAATTGCAAACAAAAGCACTAGGGCTCAAATTTTATTGATGGAATGGTAATCAGCCAAGCGCGTGATACCATAGAGTATTTACAAAGTTTTAAAAAAATGGTAATTTACGGGAAAAGGGGCTACATTGAAACATAACGATCGTTATCCTTCTACCAACTTTGAATTCTGGACATTCTGAGCTTCTGTCGAAGATGACCTTGACTGAAGTCTTTCGATGGATGGTGTTACCGCTAGGGATTTAACCTTGTCGGACGTAGTTACTTGCTATGAATTCCTAACTTTTTCCTGGATTGTCTTTTGAGGTTTCCAATCCATCGGGATGATTTTTTTGCTTATGTCTCTAATTTTTGCCTGGACCGCCTTTTCAGGTTATCAATCCACCTAGACGTTTTTATTTTATTTTATTATTTAGGAGAAGTATTTCTTGACTACATCAACATTTGTGGGGTAGTTAAACTCCTCTCCATCCATGGTTGTGATTCTTAAGGCTCCGCCTGAAAAGGCTTTCTTGACCACATAGGGACCGTCATAATTCGGAGTCCATTTGCCCCTGGAATCAGTGAGAAAGGATTGTATCTTCTTGAGCACGAGGTCTCCTTTTCTGAAGATACGGGGTCAGACCTTTTTATTAAACACTTTCTTCATTCTTTGTTGATACAACTGACCATGGCATAGAGCCGTTATTCGCTTTTCTTCGATCAGGTTCAGTTCATCGTGTCGACTTTGACACCATTCGGCCTCTGTTAGCTTAGCTTCCATCAATACCTGAATTGATGGGATCTCTACTTCTATGGGAAGCACTGCTTCCATGCCATATACTAGAGAGAAAGGGGTTGCCCTTGTTGAAGTACGGACAGATGTGCGATAACCGTGAAGAGCAAAGCGTAGCATCTCGTGCCAATCTTTGTAGGTTACAACCATCTTTTAAACGATCTTCTTGATGTTCTTGTTAGCTGCTTCTACCACTCCATTCATCTTAGGCCGGTTGGGAGATGAGTTATGGTGTTCAATCTTGAACTCAGCACACAACTCTTTCATCATCTTGTTGTTCAAGTTGGATCCATTATCAGTAATGATCTGGCTTGGAACACCGTAACGGCAGATGAGATTGTTCTTGATAAATCAGATCATCACTTGCCTGGTTACATTGGTATATGACACTGCTTTGACCTATTTGGTGAAGTAGTCAATAGCTACCAGGATGAACCGATGTCTGTTTGAAGCTTTGGGTTCAATCATGCCAATCATGTCGATTCCCCATATAGAGAAAGGCCATGGGGAAGAAAGAACTTTGAGATGCGTTGGCGGTACATGGATTTTGTCTGCGTATACCTGACACTTATGACACTTCCTCATGTACTTGTAGCAATCGAATTCCATTGTCAACCAATAATACCCTGCTCTCAAAATTTTTCTCGCCATTGTGTGTCCATTGGCATGAGTGCCAAAGGATCCTTCGTGAATCTCTTTCATCAACATGTTTTCTTCTTGTTTGTCTATGCATCGGAGCAAAACCATGTCGAAGCTTCTCTTATAGAGTGTATCACCGCTCAGGAAGAAGTTTCCAGCCAGTCTTCTGAGAGTTTTCCTATCTTTTCTTGATGCCCCAGGCGGGTACTATTGTCTTTGAAGGAAGCATTTGATATCCTGATACCATGGTCTGTCATCGATGACGACTTCAATCGTGAAGATGTAAGCGGGCATTTCAAGGCGCATAATGTCAATCTTAGGTACGTCATTCCAATGATTTACAACAATCATGGAAGAGAGAGTGGCTAGTGCATCAGCCATGTGATTTTTTTCACGAGGGATATGATGAAACTAAATTCTGTTGAAGAATGGTAACAACCTTCTTGCGTAATCTTTGTAAGGAACCAATCCTGATTGATATGTGTTCCAATCTCCTTTAATCTGATTGATAACCAGGGTTGAGTCTCCTTACACATCCAAATTATTTATTCTTAAGTCGATAGCTTCTTCGAGACCCATGATACAAGCTTCGTATTCAGCCTCGTTGTTTGTACATTTGAATGTCAGTCGGGCGGTGAAAGGAATGTGGGTACGCTGAGGTGTTACGATGATTGCCCCAATTCCATTTCCATAAGTGTTGACAGCTCCGTCGAATATTAATCCCCATTAGGAACCTGGTTTCGGCCCTTCACTGGGTAGCGGTTCATCACATTCTTTCATTTTGAAGTACATGACATCTTCGTCTGGGAAGTCAAATTTGACAGATTCCTGATCGTCGATCGGTTGATGAGCCAATTGAACAGCTAAAATACTTCATTTGACGACTTTCTGAGCGTGGTACTCAATGTCGTATTCCGATAACAACATTTTCCAACGGGCAATCCTTCCCGTGAGAGCAGGCTTTTCAAAGACGTACTTGATTGGATCCATTTCGGAGATTAACCATGTAGTGTGACAAATCATGTACTGGCGAAGACATTTGGTTGCCCAAGCCAGAGCGCAACAAGTTTTCTCGAGCATAATGTACCGAGTTTCACAGTATGTGAATTTCTTGCTTAAGTAATAATTAGCAGACTCTTTTCTTTTTGTCTAGTCTTGTTGGCCGAGTACACAACCCATAGAGTCTTCCAAGACTGTTAGGTAGATGATCAGTGGTCTTCCCTCCACTAGAGGAGACAGAATTGGTGGATTCAACAGATAGTCTTTGATACTGTCGAAAGCTTTTTGGCAATCTTATGTCTATACACAGTTTTGATTCTTTCTAAGTAGTTTGAAGATTGGCGCGCATGTCGCGGTCATAAGGGATATGGACCTTGAGATGTAATTCAGCGTCCCAAAAATCCTCTAACCTACTTTTCAATCTTTGGTGAAGGAATTTCTTGAATGGTCTTGACCTTGTCAGGATCGACCTCAATTCCTTTCTGGGTGACGAGTAATCCCAAAAGTTTTCCTAAGCGGACGCCGAACGTGCACTTATTGGGATTCAAGCGGAGTTTGTATTTTCTCAGACGCTCGAATAACTTTGACAGGTGTGTCACATGCTCTTCTTCTGTTTTAGATTTGGCAATCATATTATCGACATACACTTCAATTTCTTTGTGCATCATGTCGTAAAACAGAGGTGTCATGGCCCTTTGATAGGTTGCCCCGACATTCTTTAGACCGAACGACATTACCTTGTAACAAAAGGTGTCCCATGGGGTGATGAATGAAGTTTTCTCCATATCTTCCGGTGCCATTTTGATTTGATTATAGCCCGAGAATCCATCCATAAAGGAGAAGACTTTGAACTTTGCTGTACTGTCTACCAGCATGTCAATGTGTGGCAGGGGGAAGTCATCCTTTGGACTTGCTTTGTTTAGATCCCTGTAGTCTACACACATTCTGACTTTTTCGTCTTTTTTTGGAACTGGCACTATGTTAGCTAGCCATTGAGGATATTCTGAGGTGGCAAGGAAACCTGCGTCGATTTGTTTCTGCAATTCCTCTTTAATTTTGATGGCCATATTTAGATGAGTCCATCTCAGTCTTTGTTTTAATGGCAAACATTCTGATTTTAATGGCAAGTGATGTTCAACGATGCTGGTATCCAACCCTGGCATGTCCTGATAGGACCAAGCAAACACATCTAGAAACTCTTTGAGAAGTTTTATCAAGTCTTCTCTGATAGTTAGATTGAGCAGTGCTCCAATCTTAACCTCTTTCTTTTCTTCTCCTGAACCCAAATTGACCATTTCCAACGGCTCTTTGTAAGGCTCAATAGACGTTTCCTCTTGTCTGAGTAGTCGGGAGATCTCTTCTGGAATTTCTTCATCCTCTTCTTCTTCAGCCTCATATACCAGGAATTCAAAGTTGGGAGAAGGCATTGGATCATACATTTCAATGGGGTTTAAAACAAGCAATCTACACGACATGTTGATTCGTTTTTTAGAAAAGACAGAAAGAATGCAAGAGTGTGTGCAGTGTATTTTCTGAAAAATGCTTGTTTTTATTTTGGGTTGTTTTAGGATTACCATTTTCTGAAAAACAAAAACTGAAAACAGCAATAAATGCGGGAATGACAGAATGACATTATTTATTTATGATTTGTCGATTCTTGAAACACAACCCTATAAAACAAAACTTTGTCGCTTTGGGCGAAGCGAAGAGGGACATTTACAGAAAAGTGAGCCTTATAAAACATCCAATTCACCTGGGCAAGGTGAAAGGTTTAAAACAAAGATAGCAATTACTTAGACTTATGGACGACTTTCGGGACATCGACAGCAACCCAACGGCGCCGAACTCCTCTGTGAAGCACAAAGTCTGGTACTTTCTTTCTCAGTTTGTCTTCAGAAATGACGCTGATTTCTGGCGGAGTAGGATCATTGGAGTCTTCCTCCCATGCAGAGTTGTCCTAAACGAACTCTTCTGTTGTATCTTCCCTAGTGTTTTTATTCTCAAGCGGATCTCCCCATCCAGTTGGCTGGATATTCCCGTATCTGAGGCGAGAACTTTCAGGAGTAGTGTACTTGACTAAGAAGTCGTACTTGCCACTCGGATGTCCTAAAGTGTCCCATATTTATGTGGGAGTGGACGAGTCACCTTCCTCAATACCATTGACCTCAGGAAAAGCATAGTTGATGAACTCTCATCCTGCAATATTTGCAGATTCGTCACCATGGTGTCGGACATTTTTGGAATGTCCTGAGTAATGATTCCATGACTCGATGGGGACATGGGTATTCTTTTCAATATTACTCAGTTGATATGCATTATCAGGCTGACTCTTTTGCCCCAAGTCTTCTGGGCATGACCTCCATATAGGTAAGTCATCCAGGGGATCATAATAATCTTGGTCAAAGCTGTCTTTCATTAGATCATCTTCTAATGAGTTAGGTAGAGCACGACATCCTTCAGGATCATAATCTCCATAGATCATCCGGGCGTCTAATCTCGGTATATATCTTGGGCTCTGCTTGGGAAAACAGAATGGCGTGCGCGCCTCTTCCAGAGATGTATAATCGTCATGGTTAAGAAGATTTCCACTCTTCTTCCGTATCAGAGGAGTCGCTCTTATTGATGGTGTGTACTTCTTGAGACACTAGGTGGAGGAAGCCTCCACTGTGGAAGAAATCATGAATGGGAAGAAAACTTTCGTCTTTCTTATTAGTCTAGGTACAGGCTGAAGAGAAACCAAGACCTTTCTTTGTCTTGTTATCAGTAGGAATTACAAGCTATCCCCATCCTTTTGTGTCATTACTCTTGATTACTTCGAGAGCGTCCTTGTATAAGGAAATCGACGTCCCACTTTCTAATTGATTCTCATTGCTCACTGAGAGTGCTTGGAACTGGGTTCCAACAGCCTCCACGGGTTCTACACAGGAGAATGATGATAAGTTGCTCACGATTAAGGCTTGCTCTCCACGTACTGTGACTAACTTGTCATTCTTGAAGAACTTCAGCTTCTGGTGAAGTGTCGAAGTGACTGCCCTAGCTTCGTGTATCCAAGGTCTTCTTATTAAACAGTTGTATGCTGCCCGGATATCCATGACCTGGAAAGTGACTTGGAAAGTGTGAGGACCGATTGTTATGGGAAGATCGACTTCACCGATAACTATTTTTCTAGATCCGTCAAAGGCTTTGACGATGATCTCACTGCCTCTCATCAGAGCTCCTTGAAATGATAGTCGTACCAGAGTTGATTTTAGCATAACATTCAAAGATGATCCTGTGTCCACCAGTACGCTGGCTAAATCATCGTCTTGGAAGTTGACTGTAATGTTAAGCGCCATATTGTGATTTTTTCCTTCTTTCAGCAGTTCTTTATCTCTGAATCCTAATTGTTACAGGAAGTGATGTTGGAAATGATGCTTTCAAACTGTCCTACCATTACATCTTGTTCCACAAAGGCTTGCTCTAAGACTTTCTGTAGAGCTTCCCTGTGAGCTTCTGAACTAAGCAGAAGAGAGAGTACAGAGATTCGAGACGGAGTTTGCAACAATTGGTCCACAATGTTATACTCGCTTTTCTGGATGAGCTTCAGCATCTCATCATTGTTCTTTACCAGTTCTAGATTACTTGATTGACCGACTTGTTGATTGGGAACTTCTGTTTGAGGTTCCTTTTCTTTGGTAGGTTCTCCAACTCCTATGTGGAAAATCCGACCGCTTCGTGTGACTCGACTGATGTCGGCAATGTTTACGACTGAGGGTAATGGAGTTTCCTTTCCATTTTCAATGGTCGTTGCACCGTACTTGTAAGGGATAGCCTTTTCAGACTTGGCAGGTAAATAACCACAGGAGCTTTTTGATTTCTCTGACCGTTATAGGCAACCTCAATCAGTTCCTGGTTGGGAACTTTTCTATCATCAAGAGGGATCCTTGATTCATTGAGTATAAGGATTATAGCGCAAATGTCCTTGGTTTTTCCATGATCAGAGATCATGATAGCGTTTTTGCTCTGACAAGGGAGATAGTCGTGTATCATGTTGATCGACCCAGAACTCGAACATGGTCGAATCTCCTTCTGGTTTAACTGATTTTTGAGAGCTGCTCGCACGAGATAACATCCTTGGTTATTTTTCGAACATACTCTACAGCGCTCATAGTTGTGCGGTGGTACTCGACCACGCCCGCTTTGTATGCAATGCATCTTTACTCGATCTGTTTCTGTTGAGCGACTATCACAACTTCGATGTCTATCAGGATTCTCATCAGTCATGCTAATCCGTTGTGTAGCTTCATCCAGGTAAATTGGAAGCCACCAGTGGTCCAACAAATATTTAAAGGTTCTTCGCACAAGCACACACCCTTGGTTGTCTTTGCAGCATTGTTTACAGTCTAGGTAATCTTGTGAAGCCAGAAAACCGAGCCTGACTTGCTTAGCATGCAATTCTACTAGACTGGTATTCATCAAGTGTATGTCAAAGATCTGAACCATATTGATTTGATGGTCCCTTCTTTCATGGTAGTCTTGGATCCATCCGAGATCCATCTGACGTTGGAGGGCCTCTTGTACAAAAGAGCATCCCTGATTGTCTGTTGAGCAGACTAAACAAGAATTGTAATCGTGCAGTGGCAGATTATAATACTGACTTTGACTCGAATGCATTTCACTAAGTTGACATTCATCGCATGGATGTCGTGGTTCTGAACAATGTTGGGATGTGCGTGGGCCATGTTTACTTCACGAATTCGGTGATCCTGAATCCAGCCTAGATCCATTTGTTCTTGTAAATCTGTTTGCACTACGGAACACCCTTGATCATTTTTTTGAGTAGATATCACACTAGTGATAATTGTGAGACGGCACATGACCGTACCCGCTCTGTCTGCAGTGCATCTTCACCAGATTGGTTCCTAATAGTAGTACATCGTGAATTTGTTAACTGCATCTAGGTTCTTCCTCTATTAAGTTTACTGCAGCCTTCTTATGATGCGGCAACGGGTTCGTCTGAACATTCTAATTAGTATCTTTGAAGTATAAAATCCCGTTCCTAACAAGCTTCTGTACATCAGACTTGAACCTGAGACAATTCTCAATGTTGTGCCCCAATCCTCCTTGATGGTAAGGGCAAGTTTGATCCGTTTTGAACCAAAAAGGTGGATTTTCCAGTATTGTAAGAGGAGTCCTAGTTTGGACGTGCTCCTTGGCCAGTAGAAGTGGAAATAGTTCTGCGTACAACATCGGTATAGGGTCAAACCCTGATGGTCGTGTATTACGATTGTTGTTATTGTACTGTGGGGCGAGCTTGTTGAAAAGGTTGTTGCGGCCTTTGCTGATACTGTTGTTGACTTGGTTGGCTCTGAGCAACCTGAGGTTGATAAGTCGGAGTTGGCGCGAGGTTGATAGCATAAGTTATTTCCGCTACTGGTTGATACCTTCGCCTTTGCTTTCCTAGAGAGATATTACTAATATCTTGCTCTTTTTTCTTTTGGAAAGCACTACCGTATCTCTTAGTACTGCTAGATGGCTCTGCATCTTTGACCAATTGTCCTTCTCGAACTGCTTCTTCAAGGCGTACTCCCATGTTCACCATTTCAGTGAAGCCACTAGGCGCACTTGCAACCATTCGGTCGTAATAGAATGAGCTCAAGGTTTTTAGGAAGATATTTGTCATCTCCTTTTCCTTAAGAGGGGGACAAATCTGAGCGGAAATTTCACGCCATCTCTGAGCATACTCTTTAAAAGTTTCTTTGTCCTTCTGCGACATTGCTCTAAGCTGATCTCTATCTGGTGCCATGTCCAAATTATATTTATACTGCTGAACAAAGGCTGCACCGAGATCTCTGAAAGTACTGATCTTGGTGCGGTTTAAACCCATGTACCACTTGAGTACGGCACCGGTTAAACTGTCTTGGAAGTAATGGTTCAGTAGCTATTGATTTTCTATTTGGGTTGACATTTTTGAGCGTACATCACCAAATGACTTTGAGAGAAAGAGTTGCCTTTATATTTTTCAAAGTCAGGCACCTTGAATATGTGCGGTATCTTTACATTAGGGACCAAACAGAGGTCGACGGCGTCCTTTCCGAATAAGTCTTGACTGCGAATGGCATGCAGTTCCTCCTGCATTTCCAAGAATTGCTCTTGGAACTCATTCATCCTTTCTTACATGTCTTCATTTTCGCCAGAAATTGCTTGCAGAATTTGTCCTTCCGGGACAGTGTGCACCACTGGTTGTGGTATAGACATTACAGCGGTGACTCGTGGAGCTTCAGTGCCCTACAGTTTGTAACCTTCATGAGTTGCTGTTGTAACCCTTGCGTCTTCATTTTCCCGAAGTTTGTAACCTTCAGGTCCAGCGGTTCCTGCTGCAGTTTCTGGGTTTTCCTTGACCGGTGGGATATATCCCTCTGGTATAAAGTTGAAAGGCATGCTCCAGGGGCGACCCTTAAGCATGTTGTACCGAGGATCATATGTCTCCATTACAGGTGTTGATGTGATCTCCGAGATCACAGTCTTTTGATGCCGATGCTCCTGAGCTGCTGCTAGGGATTGCATGTCACTGTGAAGTTTTTTCAAACTTTCCTTTAGAGCGTCGATTTCTTATCTCAGCTCTCTGTTCTCTTCCTCGAGATCGTCCATTTTCTTTTGTCGATTGGCCCGAGTATTGTATGAGTGAGACAGTTTGACTCTAGAATCGTGACACATACGTGAGACTCAAAGATAAGAAAAAAAAGCGTTATATGAGAATGATATGTAATGACATATTTTTTAGTTTTTGTTTTATTCAAAAAGAAACCTCAACAAATAGATTACAAATATCACACAGTGGGGGTGGAGACCCCTTTCATTAAATTCAAAAGATTGCGGTATTTTACAAGAAAAGTACAGTATTTTACAAAGTGCTGTAAGGAAATGTGTAAGCTCATGGATCCAGAGTCCTTTCTGAAGAGAGCTCAGATGCCGATTCCTGTATTTTCTATTTCTTTGACCGGGGCTCTTCAGCCGTTGTCGGGTCGTCAATCCTCTGCCAAGTGAAAGGATCGAGCAAATTCCTTCGATCTTCCTGACTCTCTATAGCATGTTGTTCTAATATCTCAATCAGGGAATCCTTTTCTTTTAATAGTTCTTGAATCTTGGTACATTTCAAATTGAGGATTCGGTACTTATTTTTCCAAGAGCTCTTCTCACGTTGAACTTTGTTGAGAGCGACCTAGAGTTTTTCCGCATTAGACATGAAATAAAATATAGATTCCTTTAATGGAAAAGCTTCTTGGCGAGGGTAAGGCATCCTCAGCTTGAGGGCTCTAGTTTGCACCCAGTGGAGATAAGGCTCCATGGAGGTACAGTTTGGTCTTCCTAGAGACTCTTTTCCTTTCTAGTGAATATGTTGCCAGGCATGCACTATTTCTTTCTTTAGTGCCCTGTCATTTTCTGCTTCCTTGAATCGGTATCCGAGTTGACGTCGAGCTAAAATTAGATGATAGTTGATTCCTCCTTTAGTTCCAATAAGGGGCATGTTAAGGAAATTTCCACATCTGTCGATGATCTCTATCCCTTCGTAAATCCTATTGTACCAATCTATGTCAGAGTTGGTAAGGGAAATAATCCTTTGTGACCAACGTAGAGTACTCTTGTGATCCCAAAAAGCAGCAGACTTGGGCAAATGGGAAATGAACCATTTGTAGAGTAAGGGTACACATCATGTGACTATTCCTCCACTGTACAAATTCCTTAAGTGTATAGAATGATAAGCATCTGCGATCAAGGTTGGTACGAGGTTTCCAATCAGAAATATCTTAACAACATTGGTGTCGATGAAGTTGTCGATGTTGGGAAAAAGGAATAACCCATATATTAGCAAAAAAAAGACGTCCTCGAAAGCAGTTATGTTTCCTATACTAGCAAAGTACAGAGCTTTATCCATCAAGAATTTAGCTGGTAAACCCTGGATTCCTCCTTTGGTAGTCATGTGAGTCATAACTTCTGACTCGTCCAAAGAGATTGCTCTTGCAATGGTTTGATCCTTTGGAATTTATTCCAGTCCAGAAAATGGAGCTTGATCAATGATAGGTAAATCAATTAGGTGAGAGTACTCTTCTAGCTTTGGTGCCAATTGGTAATCCAGAAATGTGAAGCAATGATAAACCAGATCATAGGACTAAATCAACGTAAACATGATTCCTTCAACTACTTGGACCTTTAACAGAGACAACAGTCCTCTGTACTTAGCTCTGAAAGCCTCGGGATTGGTAATCATCCTTGCCAATTTCCTTAAGTCTTCTAGTTTCGGAGCCTTGAAGGTGTACTTGTGCGTCTTTCTTCTACCGAAATCCATAACGCAATCTATGATATTTGCAATTATTGTTTTAGTTTATTTTTGGAAAATATTTTTTTCTTGTTTGAAAAGAGTTTTTTAGATGAATGCATGAATGCAGCACACAAAAACATTCGAAAACATGGGTTCAAGGGTTCAACATCACGAGCGTGAGGTCATGGCTCTACCCATCCTCAAAGGTTGTACTATTTTGGTCAATTTTTGTACCTGTAGAACGGATTCTAAGGTTTCCAAAGTCATTGACCGCTCCTAGGGATATCAACAACAAGCTTATTCACTCGAGCGAGCTGTAATATCCTAGGATGAATCTTATTTGAGTGTAGTATCACGTATCAACTATTCTCGATAGTTATCACACTATCAATTGGTCATATGGTTAATGTCTACTAAATCCTCAGGGTCATGGGTACCACACTAGGAAAGACAATGCTTTCACGACAATCAGTCGTTCAACATCGATACTTCCGTATGGGTACCTCGACTGATTCGGTGGACTGCCAAGTTAGCTTGGTCGGGATTCACTCCCTATAAGCCTTTCCTGGATATGCCACCCCTATCTTAATGTTCTCTCAAACTTTCCACGTGCGTATTAATCGCATTCCCAGTTGACAGAAAATTAAACACGGGTATCAAGTAGTAATAACAGTAAATGATATATATATATATATATATATATATATATATAGAAAATGCTAAACAACCTAGACCTCTTAGGAACTTTAATCCTAAAGACTCCTCAGTAGAGTCGCCATTTTTCTGTAGCTTGCGATTTTTGTCGGTAACGCAACCACCTTACCGCAATGGTTGGAATTGGGTGCTACTTTCTGATTTCTTATTTTTCCTATGAAGCTGGAAAGGAAACGGAAGCTATCTAAAACTAACCTTGCACACAAATGTTTTCTTTAACAAATGCTAAGAGATTGGGGGGGTCCGGGGTCCGGTTATACAAAGGGAAATTGTTAATTACCCAGTGTATATATGGTTATCCATAGATCTTATTTTTGGCATGTTTCTCTATTATCTACTTACTAGTGTTTATCTGTTATGAATTGGGAAAGTTTCTCCTTTGGGAGTGTTGAGAGAGTACTTTTGTTGTTTTCGGGTTTTTCGATGTTTTTTGGTAAGGTATAGGACCTAAGGTTTTTTTGATTTGTGTGCTCGCTAAGATTTCACAATCTTATGCCTACATATTCCCTTAAAGATAACAGGGAAATCAGAGCAATCGTAGTGCCTCCTATTTCTATGGGAGGAAAAAGATCTTTGGTGTCTTGTTCAAAGCCCAAGATTGAAGCTAGATGAGTATTTGTGTCTTGTTCAAAGCCCAAGATTGAAGCTAAAATGTTTAACTAAGAGAGAATTTGTCATCTCTAAAGGGAGATATCTCACCTGTTCATCACAGTTGTTGGGGTATTTGGTTATAAAGGGGAATTACTTTAACTGGGATATGAGAATCCAGCAATGCCATAATTTTCTTTATAAGGGAGATGTCCTGAAGGAGGAAACTTTAACTCAGTGTTGAGCAATGCCATTTTTCCTTAGGAATCTTTCATGCTAAGAGAGGGACATGGGTTTGGATGTAAATAATCCAAAGGCTTGCCACTTACAGCTGTTAGATAAAAGAGGAAGTTTACCAGGATAAAAGAGGGACCACAACTTGGATTTTTGAGTCAACAAGTGTGCCACTTACAGCAGTTATCTGGGATTAGGGCTTTTTGATTGTCTGTGTGTTATACAGAGAAATGCCTTCCTACATAGATAACTTTTGATTTCCTCTGAGGGGATGTTGGTTTTTGTGTGCCTTGATCAAAGCCCAAGGTTGAAGCTAAAAGGTTGACTCTACTAGGGAGTTTTTTATCTGTCTTGTACAAAGCCCAAAATTGAGGCTGAAAAAGAGATTGACTCTTCCGGGGAATATTTTGTCTGTCTTGTACAAAGCCCAAGATTGAGGCTAAAAGAAATGACTCCACTGGGGAGAGCTTTTATCTGTCTTGTATAAAGCCCAAGATTGAGGCTAAAAAGGTTAATTGACTCAGCTGGAGAATATGATCTGCAAAGCCCAAGATTGAGGCTAACTCAGCTAAGGAAAAATCATTCTACAAAGCCTAAGAGGAGGCTGGTTTGGGGAAATTCTTATTTGAAGCCTATGAGGAGGCTAACTTCTGCTGAGGATTATTGAGATCCAGAGACAGGTCTAAATTAGGGAATCAACTCTTGCTGAGGATTACAGAAGAGTTGGAATCTCAGAGGCCATGAGGTTCTAATTTTGTTAGTGATGTATTGATGATAAGTTGACCCTGACTGGGGAACTTAGGATGATAGGTTTAAACTCTGCTGGAGAATTGATGAAATGATCAGGGTTTTTTTTCTGTGTTTTTAGGAAACTTGAGGGTTTCTTTGAGATCCAAGAGGAGATAAGACTTTCCAAGTCTACAGGTATGAAGAGATTTTCTCTTTACTGGAGGATGATCTTTGTATGAAGTCCGAGAGGAGGCCGATGTTTTAAGGGATGAGAATCAACCCTAAACTGGTCTGATGTTTTGACTCTCTGGAGAATTGAACTAGCAAAAGATGACTAGGTTCAGTCCTATACCTGTAGGAGGTCTTTAGGTCCTTGTACTGAGCCCAAGAGGAGGCTGAGAACTTCTAAGAAGCCTGAGGGTCCTTGTATAAAGCCCAAGAGGAGGCCGAGGATGCTTTTAGGAAGCCTGTGGGTCCAAACCAAAGAAAAATTCAAGAAAAGGTTTCACTGGGAATAATCCTTTCTTTAGTGAACAATTCTAGGGTTTGAAGAAATTCAAAAGAGGTTTCACCGGGAATAATCCTCTTTGGGGAAATGAATTTCTTGTACAGATATTTCTAGTTTGTGACAGTCTTGAGAAATGTTTCACCGGGAATAATGCCTTTCTCTGTTCCATATTGTATAAGCCCAAGAGGAGGCAAGACTGTATCTGGAATTTCCTATAGGGGAACTAGTTTTGACTGTGTTGAAAGAGTAACCACTGGTTTGATCTAAAACTACACCTAATTGCTGGGGAAAACTCTAAGCAAGTATATATACAAGTATATACAGATGAAATATATAAACCAGTATGTATATAAAAAACAGTAGAACTTACAAGTGTGCAAGCTCCAGCATTGTAACCACAACGATGTAGTTAGTTATTCAAGAAATTGAAGAAAGTTTTGATAACACTTTGAATTTGAATCTAAATCAAAAGGAAAGTTATTTTAAAAGGAAGTTTGGGGCTTATACTCAAGAAGAGGCCCAGATGATTTCTTTGAAAAAGGCGACGATCGCGTCGTAGTTTTGAATATCACAGAGGGACTTATACAATGAATGAGGCCTAAATTGTTTTATTTTACAAAGAGGATGGGTCTTACACTCTATTAGAGGCCCAAAGTTTATTTTTATACAAGGAGAGGCCCAGATGAAAAACAGTGATCGCACCGTTATTTTGAAAATTGTATCGGGACTTATATAATGACTAAGGCCCAAAATTTGTATATTTACAAGGGGGATGGGTCTTACACTCTAATAGAGTCCAAAGAGTTTATTTTATGCAAGAGATGGGGCTTATAACTCAAGGAGAGGCCTACATAAAAATTGGTTTGAAAACGGCGATTGTGCCGAGATTTTTAATACATATCGGAGCTTATACAATGACTGAGGCCCAAATTATTTTTGTACAAAGGGGGGTTGGGTCTTACACTCTATTAAAGGCCCAAAGGTGTTTTGAAAAATCAATTGAATTTGAAAGATCAAGAGAAAGAATTTTTAAAAGGTTTAAAAAACAATTAAAACGAATTCTTTTCAAAAAAATCAAAATGTATTAAATAAATGATATCCTTTTTGAATTTTTTATGGAATAAAATACTTTAACATATTTGTGAATTTTGAAAAAAAGAATCATTAAAAAATGATTGAAATTGAAAGAGAAATTAATTTTTGAAGTCATTTAAGAAATTGTGAAAAAAAGTGAAAAGAAATAAGTGGTAAAAAAATAGGATGTCCCTCCCAAGGTTTGAACCAACGCCCTTGGAGTGAGGGGTTTAAAATCTTACGAACTGAGCCAAGTGCGTTGGCTGATAGAGAATGGAAAGAGTGAATAATATGTGAAACACTCTCTTGAAAATGATTAAAAAAAACCAAAAGGTCTGGTGCGAGGGGGATTCGAACCCCCGACCTCTCGCTCACTACACACACAAAAATACTAGTGTTTCCACTAGGGCACAATGCCAATTCAAACATATAATGGCAATGAAATAATATATAGTAAACTTGGTTTTGAAAACCTGAAAATGGCGCCATGGCCATCTTCTTCCTCCAACCAACTTCTGGTTTGCAAGAGGCATGCTATCTCTCTCTTTTCTCAATCATTTTGAAAGATGTTATAACAAAAATTGTTCGTTTTTTAACAAGGAACATGATGGCTCTATTTAATTTTATTTAAATTAAGTGAATCAAGAGATAACATGTTATAATTAGATGAACCCTAAAAAATGCAAGAGCTATATGAAATCTTATACACACAAGATAAATAGCAATTGATTGAGGGAAAATGATCTATGAACATCCAAAAATACATTGGTAACTTGAAAACATGTTTATGATGCATGCATTAATGAGTTTGAAAGTTCAAGGCTTACCTCTGCAAGAAGGAATCGAATTATGTTGTAGAGGTGTTACAGAAGTGAAACAATGATCTGGATAGCTTCCTTAGGTCTCAAGGATTGTGTAACAATGATTAGAATGGCTTGAATCTCTCTGAATTGAGTAGCTCAAATCCAACTGCAACTTGATCAAGTGAACTATGGAGATGATGATCTGGATGTTACAGATGTGATTTAGAGGTTTGGATCACTTCTATATGTTGTATATGAGGTGTGTGAACCAATGGTTTGAGTTGTATTGGTCTCTAACTCAAAACCAGATAGTGCTTTCTCAAGAAAATGGAGTTTTGTGTTCAAGAAGGAAATGAGAGAAAGCTGTGTTGTAAGTTGATTTGGTGTGTTTGTAAACATCAGAAGAGAGCTATATTTATAGGTGAATAGATTTGTCAAGCATGAACAATTGGAACTTGAAGGATAAGAACTGAATTCAATGGTCTTGACTTGGCATAATTGCTTCTTACACAAGGTACAAGAGCAGTCCCAAATAACTCAGCTATGTATTGACTCAATCAACATTCTGCAGTCCATTTAAATGTTGTTTATTGGAGCAACTTGACTACAAGGGATAAGAATCTTAAATATGCACTATTCCACATAATTGTTCCTTGAATTCAAGACTTCCATGACAAAACTTCATCATTCTCATGAAATTTTCCCTTGGCTCTTTGGCACTATCCTGCAGGTTTGTGAGGAGTCATTCTGATCATATTGAATTGGTTTGTCATAGTGATCATTGCATTAGACTAAAAAATCGTGGCTTGCAAGAAAACATCCAAACTGTCATGAAAATAGTTGCAACAATGCCTCTTGTGGTAGCCATAACTCTTGGCTCAAGTTAAGTTGTTTCATGCCAATGATCTCTTTGGATTGTTGGCAACATGTATAACAACTTTGATGTTTAAATTTAAGATTGATTCTTCTTGTAACTAGGTGTAAACATCTCCCAAGTTTTGGTGTTTTACTTAAAATCTGTCTTGGACATAATTTTTTCTAAGTGTTGGAAAAAGTGGTCATTTTCACTTTTTGTGATTTTGATCAATCCAGAACTCAAAATCCATGAGGATTTGGACTTTGATGTAGTTGACACTTTTGAAGTATGTAATGAGAGATTTAATTTGAGCTTTGGATGGAAGCAAATGGCTTTGTGGTTTAGGAGTTATGACCTTGCAAAGTTGGTACCAAATCACTTTTGTTCCATAACTTAGAAAAATTTAAGTTTCTTATAGTTGCCCCTTTTGCAAGAAATCTTACTTTTCTTGATTTTTCTTGATGAATGATGATCAAAACCATATATTAACATTGTTTTTAACTTAGGGGAGACATATTTGTGAAATATTCCAAAAAGTCAAACTTGATTTTAGGCACAGTTGACTTTTTGTCAGATGAAATCCAAACTGTGTGATCTTCTTTATAATCAAGTTCTTGACTTATTTTAAGCCTAATGAATGGATTCCATAGGTGTTTTAGGGTATTTTCAGTCATGTCCCAAGATTTGGGAGCATGTCTTGGCCCAAAGTCAAAGGTACAGTTGACTTTTTCTTCAAAACCCTAATTGTGGTCCAGGTGAATTTGAAACTTGTGAATCAAGCTTATTGGATCAATCCATTGTTTTAAATGGATCAATGTGGTGTATTTGAGGCCCTCAAATCATGTCTTGAGGTCTTGGTTCATGTCTTGCCCCAAAAGTCAACTTAGGGGTGAATTAGGTCAAGAAACCCTAATTCCTGATTTTTTTATGAATGCCTCCCCTAATGCCATTTTGACTTGATGAGTAGATCCAAGAGGTCCCTTGGAGAATTTTGGATCATGTTTTGAAGTATTGGCTCATGCCCAGATGAAAGTTTTCATCTGGAGGCCTTGGTCGACCAAAATCCTAATTTGGTGACACTGGGGATCTTAAGGATTTGATCCACTTAGAATGTTACAACCTTGTGCTTGATTCTTGATGTGGGAGTCCTCTTGATCCTTTATGGGTGTTTGAGAGGCTAGACAAGTTGAAGATCATGTCATTTCTTGATTGATCCTTTGTCTAAGTGTTTTGAGAGAGCTCAAAACCCTAATTCTTGGTTGAGGTGAGTGCTCAATAATCCTTGAGGAGATTGATGAGGTATGACGGCACATCCTTATTTTGGTAATTATTTTCACAATGATGGGAAAACTTGGTGGTCAAAATTTGGGGTATGACACCTAGGAAGAGGACCCCTATAACATGCAGCTCTTAGAAGTCGATGTTTCCCCATAAAGAGGCCTAGGGAAGGTTCTCCGCCTAGCCCTGAGCTGCTCATTCTGAAGTCTAGCTCTGTCACGTCGAACAAACGCGTGATGGAATTGAGTCTCAATCTATCAGTGTTGTTTGCCACCATTTTTCCTGAAAATAACGGGAACATGACATATCAAAATATTTTTGGATATGAATCTCCGAAAACCAGTAATGACATAATTCGGAGATGCATCTTCGAATAAGCTAATGTTTCTCAACAATGGTAGAAACACATACCAGTCTTGCCCTAACAACCCAAAAGAAAACCAAGTGAAATTGCATGTCTTTAACACCTACCTATTTCGAATGTGACTACTACCTAATGCATTTAAACAAACTATTTTACCTAATACATTAATCAAAACTCAAAAAAATTTAAATGAGAAACTTACTAAAAAAAGTGTTGATGAGGATGAAAAATGTTGAATGTAGTAAGTTGAGCGAGTTGGGATTGGAAAGCTTGAAGTAGAGGTAGTTATAATCCTTGAAAAATGTACTGCAAGAATGTTGCTCACGAGCTCTAATGGGGGTATCTCAAAAGTTTCAGAAAATGAAGAAGGAGAAGAGAGAGAGGGTCTCGTGTGCATTATATATTAGTTAAACGCGTTCAGAGATGCATCTCTGAAGAATCCCCTTAATTTCACTACTACAAAATAAGCCTTTCGTAACACCAATATTACGACAAACATAGTGTAAACCATGGTAATATATTTATCCTGGACGCATTTTTTTTTACTAGTGTCATACCCCAAATTTTGACCACCAAGATTTCCCATCATTGTGCAAATCATCATCACAATATGGATGTACTTTCATGCCTCGTCAGTCTCCTCAAAGATGATTGAGCATTCACTACAATCAAGAAGTAGGGTTTTGACCTCTCTCAGGGTACTTAGACAAATGATCAATCAAGAAATGACATGATCTTCAACTTGTCTAACCTCTCAAACACCCATAAAGGATCAATAGGACTCCCACATCAAGAATCGAGCACAAGGCTGCAACATTCCAAGTGGATCCAACCTCGAGATCACCAGTGTCACCAAATTAGGGTTTTGGTCGACCAGGGCCTCCAGATGGAAATTTTCATCTGGGCACGAGCCAATGCTTCAAAGCACAACCTAAGATGCTCTAAGGGACACCATGAACCCAATCATCAAGTCAATTTAACCTCAGGGGAAGCATTCATCAAAAAAATCAGGAATTAGGGTTTCTTAACCTAATTCACCCCTAAGTTGACTTTTGGGACAAAACATGAGCCAAGACCTCAAGACATAATTTGAGGGTCTCTAATACACTACATTGATCTATTTGTAACAATGGATTGACCCAAGAAGCTTCATCTACAAGTTTCAATGTCGTCTGGACCACAATTAGGGTTTCGAGGGAAAAGTCAATTGTGCCTTTGACTTTTGACCAGGATATGCTCCCAAACCTTGGGACATGATTCAATACACCCTATAACACCTTTATAACATAGCCATTAGGTTTAATTTAGGTCAAGGACTTGATTTCACCAAGGATCGTATAGTTTGGAATTCATCTGATAAAAAGTCAAATGTGCACAAAAGTCAACTTTGACTTTTTGAGATTTTTCACAATTATGGTTCCTTGACCCTAAAATGATGTTAATGTGTGATTAGAATAATCATTCATCAAGAAAAATCAAAGAAAGTGAGATAACTTGTTAAAGGGGTAACCATAAAAAACTTAGAATTTTTCTAAGTTATAAAACAAAGTGGCTAGGGTACCAACTTCCAAGGATCATAACTTGAGATCCAAACAACCATTTTGGCTGGTCCAAAGATGGATTTGTAGCTCTCATGACATACTTCAAAAGTGTCAACTACACCTAATTCCAATTCTTCATGGATTTTATGTTATGGAGTGATCAAAATGGCTGAAAACATGAAATGTCACTTTTTCCAACACTTAGTGAAATTTTCACTAAGTCAGAATCTGTCTTGCTTTTTTTTCAAAATGTAGGGGGATTTTTCACTTGGATCCAAAAAGTTTCAAGACAAACTATGTTCACACATATGTTGTATCACATACGGGCTTTCCAAAATGTCCAAGAGATTCATCAAACTCCATCTGAGCTAGGAGTTATGACAGCTGCAACATGCCTTACTGCAAACTGTCTTGGCAAGGCAGACTTGTGCATGAAGGCACGATTTGCTCAAATTGTGCAATTCTAAGCATGCTTATCCATCTGAACACCTCAATGGGGAACAACCAAGGGACAAGCACTGATTCATCAACCTCCCAACTCTAAGATTCCCAAAGTAGCATGCCAAACCCTAAAAAGCCTAAAAGAGGTCAAGACTCTAATTTTGTCTCCAAGCATTCAATGGATGCACCAAGTTGGCATAAACTGAGACATTTCCAACTGAATGTGTCAAGGATAAGCTCTGAACCAAAGGACCATATGCCTGTGATCTAACCTCTAGTCAATGGCTAGAGGAGACTTAAGATTCCAAAGTGATGCAATTGGCCAACAGCCTGCTGTAGCCACCATTCACTATTGCTTGCAAAACATACTTACTCTACTATAAATATAGCTCATTTGTGCTCAGTTTGAGTACACCAAAGCACTACAACACTTACTTTCCTCAAAATATCTTTCTCTAGGCCAAAATGCCTTCTTTTGCAAGGTAACTCTGAATTTTTGAGTTAGAGAGCATTTCCATCACAGCTCATGATCCAAACACATCCAATATGTCATATCTAAGCTGTCCAAACTCTCATAAGTGTCATGTCTTTCAAAACCAGATAAAGCCTCAAACACACTCCAAATATCATCCTTGAACTGTCCCAAATGGTTCCCCACATCTGGAACACCATTTCAGAGAGTTGCTATATTGGCCACTTTTGCCCCTTTTGCAAGAAAGAGCTCAAACTTGTTCCTGAGGATTCCAGTTGATTCCAACCATTCTAAAAGCTTCCCAGGGATCATTTGAGGGTGTCTAAAGCATCAAATTGTTTATGGAACAAAGCACTTGACAGATTTCCCAAAAAGCTCCTAAAGAGGTAAGCATCACAACTTGAACTCTTTGAAACATGCATTGCTTTGAGGTCCACTGATCATGCACATCTCAAACATGTTATATATGTTGTGTTTGAACCAATTCATCATGTAATTCATGCCTGTAACAAAGGATAGCATAGAAACTGCAATTATAGGCCTAAATTTTGTCCCAATCCATGGAGAACCTATCGGGTTTTGAAATTGGAGCCTCATCAGAAAAAACCACCACCACCATTGGATTACTTGTGAAATTCTAGGCAGGATAGACCTAAATTTTGTCCCAATCCATGGAGAAATGAGAAAGTTACAAGCTTCACGTTTTTGGCCAAATTCTTGCCTTGCCTTGCCTTGGCCAGGCCAAAAACAAGGCATGCCTCATATATCCATGGGGTGGTTTTGATACACGGATGTATCACCACCCCAGTGGCAGGAGGCGCACACTGCACACAAGAGGTCTGGGGTTCGAATCCCCCTCGCCCCATATCCTCTTTTTTACCATTTTTCCACTTTTTATCATTTTTCATATTATTTTTTAAATGATTTGAAAAATTAATAACTCTCTCAATTTTAATCATTTTTGGTTGATTCTTTTTCTGAAAAAATCACAAAAATAGTAAAATATTTTATTCTACAAAAAAAATCAAATTTATATCAGTTATTTAATATAATTGGTATTTTTGTAAATAAATTCATTTTAATTATTTTTAAACATTTTAAAAATGAATATTCATCTTGAGAATCAAAACCAAATGAGTTTTAAATCATATTGTGATTAAAACCTCATTTTTCAAACCTTAACCAAAAATCACAAGTGTTTTATTTAAACCTATTTGGTATTTTTATTATTTTTTATTAATTTTCTTTGAAAAATTACTTTTAAAAAGTGAAAATAAGGGTTTCTTTGATTTTTAATCATACTAAAATATTTCAAAACACTCTTGGGCCACTTGTTAGAGTGTAAGTCCCATCCCTTTGTAAATAAACAATTTTGGGCCTCAGTGTATTGCATAAGTCCCGATACTGTCAGAAACCTCGGCGCGATCGCCATTATCAAACAAACAACTGGGTCTGCCCTCGTGTTGTAAGTCCCATTTCTTTTCTTTAAAACACTTTTGGGCCTCTTGGTAGAGTGTAAGACCCATCCCTTTGTACAGAAAACCTTTTTGGTCCTCAGTCACTTGTATAAGTCCCTGTACAAATTTAAAACAACAGTACAATCACTGTTAAAATTTGGGCCTCTCCCTGAGCAGTAAGCCCCGATCTCTGTTCAAAATACTTTCTCCTTTGATTTTGATTCCAAATGTATAGTTGCTATCAAAACTTTATTTCATTTCTTTGAACAGCTAACAAAACAACATGGAAGCTCTACAACGGGTAAGTGTTTATCCGCTTTCTTTTATCTGCTTTCATATAAATAATTGTATTGTGGGGCTGCTTCATTGTAAGTCTTCTTTCATACCTTTTAAATACTCGTCAAAGAAACTCTACTCCCCAGAGATGATCTTTTCTTCGTGAATGGCATCTCTTGAGTTTCTTCCAAACCCTCGAACTTTCCTGGAATGATCTCTTCTCTGTGAATTGCGTTTCTTGAACTTCTCTTGGTTTGGGGACCCACAGGCTTCCTAAAAGCATCCCCGCCTCCTCTTGGGCGTGGTACAAGGACCCTTCGGCTTCCTAGAAGTTCTCATGCCTTCTCTTGGGCTTAATACAAGGACCCTAACGACCTCTTAAAGGTATAAGACAAAACTTTTTCATCCTTTGCTAGAGCAGTCTTTCCAGTTTCAAACCTCAGGCCACTTTAGGGTTGATTCTCATCCCTTAAGGCCCTTGCCCTCTTTTGGGCACCCTACAAAAGATAAAACTCTTCAACACCAGTAGATTTGGACAATCTAAACCCCCCTGAGTCTCAAAGATATTCTCAAGTTCCTTTCAAGCATAGGAAAAAACACCGATCACTCTGGATAAATCTCCAGCAGAAACCCGGTCTCTCTCATGAGAGTTCCCCACCCTTGGGCCTTCCTATGGATCTAATCCTCAGCAGTAAGTTAGCCTCCTATTAGGCTTTGTATAATGATCTTTCCTCAACATAGTCAACCTCCTCTTGGGCTTTGTATAATGATCCTCCCCCAGTGGAGCTAACCTTTTCAGACTCTCTTGTTGAACCAATCATTTTTCAGACTCTCTTGTTGAGTTAATGACCTGTCAGCACTCTCTTGTTGAGTATAAAAGACTCTCTTGTTGGGTCAATCTCCTTTTAGACCCAATCTCGGGCTTCAAATGAGACAACAAATCACTCTCTTGTTGAGTATAAAAGACTCTCTTGTTGAGTCAATCAACTTTCAGACTCTCTTGTTGGGTCAATCACCTTTGCAAGACTCTCTTGTTGAGTCAACTCTTTTAGCCTCCCTCTTGGGCTTTGTACAAGACATATAAAATCACTCTCTTGTTGAGACAAACTCATCTCAGCCTCCATCTTGGGCTTTGTACAAGACACATATAAACCTCCCCAACAGAGTCAAAAATCCCTTTTAGCCTTAATCTTGGGCTTTGTACAAGACAGAAAGAACATTTTCCCCAGAAAAGTCAAACTGTTAGCCTCCTCTTAGGCTTTATATAATGATATCCCCAAAGATTCAGCCTCTTTTTTGCCTCAATCTTGGGCCTTGTACAAGACATATACACTCTCTTGTTGAGTCGGTCTTATCTAGCCTCCTCTTAGGCTTCGTATAAAGAAATCCCTACCTGAGTCAATCAACCTCTTTACATCAACCTTGTGCTTTGATCAAGGCATACAAAAATAAAAAATTCCTCTTTAGAGGTGACAAATTCTCTCTCAGCCAAAACCCTTTAGCTTCATATCTTGGGGTTTGAACAAGATACAAATCACCTTTAGCTTCATGTCTTGGGCTTTGAACAAGACACCAAAATATCTTTTTCCTCCATTAGAATAGGAGGAACTATGATTGCTCTGATTTCCCTGTTTTGTTAAACGAGAATACGTAGGCATAAGATTGTGAAATCTTAACGAGCATACTAATCCAAAACCCTAGGTACAACACCTTCATATCAATCAAAACTTAGGTCCAGTACCTTACCCAAAACATAAACAAAACTCACTCTCCCTGTTACACTTTCCCAAGAAAATTTCCCAACCCATTAACATATAAACACCATCAATTACAAAGCAGGAATTTATTTGCTAATATCCTGTGGATAACCACATATAGGATGGATAACTGACAACTATCCATTGTATAACCTGACCCCGGACTCCCCAATCTCTTTTAAGCGTTTATTCAGTTAAACATTCGCGTGCAAGGTTAGTTTTAGATATCTTCCATTTCCCTTCCAGCTTCACGGGATAAATAAGAAATCAGAAAGTAGCACCCTTTCTCCACGAGGAGAAAACCAAACTTCAGCGATAAGGTGGTCGCGTCACCGACAAAAATCGTTCGCTACAGGAAAATGGCGACTCTGCTGGGGACGCATTGTCTGTATAGGATCATAGGACTAGAGGTCTAGGATGTTAGGACAAATATATATACTGTTTTTCCTATTGATATCTGTGTTTATTTTTCTGCTAATGGGAACGCATGTGATGCCGCATGTGGAAAGATTGAGTATACACGTAAGATAAGTGATGGCACTAGATGAGTAATCGTCCAGGGAGTGACTCCCAAATAAGAGACCTCGGTCGACCATCGAATCAGTGGAGACACCCTTTGCGGATTCAATGCCTATTCGACTTCGGTAGTTGAAAACAGATTGTTCGATTGTGGTTGTCAGAGAAGCTGAGGATTTTTAGTAGACTAAGACCATTTAATAGTGCGGAAGCTATCGAAAATAGTTGTCACGCGATACTACCCTCATTTGAGATTTTTCTCTAAGATACTGCAACTCGCCCGGGTGATTCCAGCCTGCTGTTGTTATCCCAAGAGGAATCAATGATTTTGAGAGACAGGTACAAAAATCACCAGTATAAACCTTTGGGGATGGGTAGAGCCTTGACTTCATGACATCGAACCTTTAACCCCATGTTTTTTCTATGTTTTTGTGTGTTGCATTCATGCATTCATTCATTAAAAAAAACATTGAACAAAGAAATTCTTCTCTTCTAGGCTCTCTTTTTCAAATTAAACTAAGACAATGATTGCAAATATCAAAGAAAAAGATTGTGCTAATGGATTTCGGTAGAAGGAGGACTCACAAGTGTCATACCCCAAATTTTGACCACTAAGATTTCCCATCATTGTGCAAATCATCATCACAATATGGATGAACCATAAGTCTACCCAAAGATAGGTGAGCACTCACTACAAACAATAATTAGGGGTTCAAGCCCTCTTTGAGCCTTAGACAAAGGAACAATCAAGGAATGACATGATCTTCAACTTGTCTAACCTCTCAAACATCCATAATAGATCAAGAGGACTCCCACAGCAAGAATAAAGCACAATGTTGAAGCATTCCAGGTGGATTAAGCCTTAAGATCGCCAGTGTCACCAAATTAGGGTTTGGTCGACCAGGGCCTCCAAGATGAAATTTTCCTCTGGGCATGAGCCAGTGCTTCAAAGCATAACCTAATATTCTCCATGGAACATCATGGACCCAATCATCAAGTCAATTTTGACCTCAGGGGATGCATTCATAAAAAATCAGGAATTAGGGTTTCTTGACCTAATTCACCCCCCAAGTTGACTTTTGGGACAAATCATGAGCCAAGACTTCAAGAGAGGATTTGAGGATCTCTAATAAACCACATTGATCCATTTGCAACAATGGATTGATCCAGGAAGCTTGGTTCCCAAGTTTCAGGTTCATCGGAACCACAGTTAGGGTTTCGCAGAAAAAGTCAACTGTACCTTTGACTTTTGACCAGGACATGCTCCCAAACCCTAGGAAATGATTCAATACACCCTATAACACCTATGAAATCAATCCATCAAGTTTAATTTAGGTCAAGGACTTGATTTCATAGAGGATCACATAGTTTGGAATTCACCTGATAAAAAGTCAACTGTGCCCAAAAGTCAAAGTTTGACTTTTTTGATTTTTTGGTCAATGTCAATTATGGTTCCTTAACCCTAAAATGATGTTAATCTGTGATTGGAATCATCATTCATCAAGAAAAATCAAGAAAAGTGGGATAACTTGTAAAAGGGGTAACCATAAAAACTTAGAAATTTTTCTAAGTTATGAAATAAAGTGGCTAGGGTACCAACTTTGGAGGATCATAACTCCTAAACCACAAGGCCATTTTTCCCCATTCAAAGCTGGATTTGTAGCTCTCATGGCCCTCTACAAAAGCTTCAAACACAACTCATTCCAATTCCTCATGGATTTTAAGTTATGGAATGATCAAAATCACAAAAAGTGAAAATGTCACTTTCTTCCAACACTTAGTGAAATTTTCACTAAGTCAGAATCTGTCTTACTTTTTTCAAAATGTAGGGGCATTTTTCACTTGGATCCAAAAAGTATCAAAACCAATTATGATCAAACAGTTGTTGTATCATATGAGTGCTTTCCAAAATGGCCAAGAACTCCATCAAATTCCACTTGGGCCATGAGATATGACCATGCCAATATGCCTTGCTGCAAACTGTCATAACAAGGCAGATTTGGGAGTTTTGCTCGATTTGCTTAAATTTTGCAAAGGACACGTAAATCTATCCATCTGAACACCTCAAGGGGGGACCAAGGAGGGATAAACCCTGATCCATAATCCTCCCAAGTCTTTGGAACCAAAAGTAGCATGCCAAACCTAGAAATGCCTAAAAGAGGGACAAGACTCCAATTTTGGTTGGAAGCATTTAATGGATGCACCAAGGTGGCATGGACTGAGCCATTTCCAACTGAATTCAGTCAAGACTTATCCAAGACTAAGGGAACCAGCAGCCTGTGCCCTAACCTCTAGTCAATGGCTAGAGGAGACTTGGATTCTCATTGATCAACATTGGCCAAACCTCTGCTGCAGCTTCCATTCACTATTGCAGCCAAAACAAACTTGCTCTACCATAAATAGAGCTTAATTGTGTTCAGTTTGAGTACACCAAAGCACTACAACACTTGCTTTCCTCAAAATCTCTTTCTATAGGCAAAAAATACCTTCTTTAGCAAGGTAACTCTGAGTTTTTGAGTTAGAGAGCAATTCCACCACAGCTCATGATCCAAACACATCCAATATGTCATATCTAAGATGTCCAAACTCTCACAAGTGACCTGTAACACCAAAATCACAAAGTCACCTCTCAAAACCTCTAAATAGGACGTTTGTGCATTTTTCAAGCCATGTCTTGATTCAGTCACTTTCCAAACCAGATAAAACCTCAAACACACTCCAAATATCATCCTTGAACATTCCCAAATGGTTCCCCCCATCTGGAACACCATTTGAGAGAGTTGCTATTTTGGCCACTTTTGCCCTTTTGCAAGAAAGAACTCAAACTTGTTCCTGAGGTTTCCAGCTGATTCCAACCATCCTAAAAGCTTCTAAGGGATCATTTGAGGTTGTTTAAAGCATCAAATCATTTCTGGAATAAAGCCCTTGGCAGATTGCACACAAGCTCCAAAAAGAGGTAAGCATCACAACTTGGATTCTTTGAATCATGCTTTCTTTTGATGTCCACTGATCATGCATCTCTTATACATGTTATATGTGTTGTGTTTACACCAATTTATCATGTAATTCATGCTTGTACCAAGAGATGGTACAGAAAATGCAAATCATGGCCTATTTCAAAACCACTATCGGGTTTTTCAATTGGAGCATGATTTGAAAAAAACACCACCACCATTGGATTCCTTGTGAAATTCTAGGCAGGATAGACCTAAATTTTGTCCCAATCCATGGAGAAATGAGAAAGTTATGTTCTTCACGTTATCAACCAAAATCTTGCCTTGCCTTGCCTTGGGCCAGGCCAAAAACAAGGCAAGCCTTGTATATTTGTGGTTGTATTTCAATAAATGGATGTATCACCACCCCAGTGGTAAGGCGCGCGCCCTATACACAAGAGGTATGTGGTTCGAATCCCCCTCGCCCCAAATTCTCTTTTTGCTATTTTTTTCCACTTTTTATTGTTTTTCTTATTATTTTTAATGATTTGAAAAATTAATAACTCCCTCAATTTTAATTATTTTTTATTGGTTTTTTTTGCAAAAAAATCACAAAAATGTTGAAATATTTTATTCCACAAAAAAAATAAAATTTATATTAGTTATTTAATATAATTAGTATTTTTGTGAAAAAATTCCTTTTTAATTGTTTTTAAACATTTAAAAGTGAATATTTACTTTGAAAATAAAAAACAAATGAGTTTAATTCATCTTGTGATTAAAACCTCATTTTTTCAAACCTTAAACAAAAATCACAAGTGGTTTATTCAAACTTATTTGGTATTTTTATCATTTTATGTGATTTTCTTTAAATATTTACTTTTAAAAGAAAACAAAATTAGGGTTTCTTTGATTTTCACCCTCGCAAATCATTTTCAAACACTCATGGGCCTCTATTAGAGTGTAAGACCCATCCCCATTGTAAATACATCACTTTTTGGGCCTCAGTCATTGTATAAGTCCCACTGTATTTTCAAAAACAACGGCGCGATCGTCACCTTTTTTAGCAAAATCATTTGGGCCTCTCCTTGAGCTGAAAGCCCCACCACTTGTACAAAAATAAATCATTGGGCCTCTAATAGAGTGTAAGACCCAACCCTTTTTTTTAACCAAAACTTTTTGGGCCTTAATGCATTGTATAAGACCCAGTATGTTAAAGAAATCTCGGCGCGATCGCCAATTCAAAAAAACAAATCATCTGGGCCTACCCTCGTGTTATAAGCCCCATTCTTTTTCTTTAAACACCTTTGGGCCTCTTGAGAGAGTGTAAGACCCATCCCTTTGTACAGAAAACCTTTTTGGGCCTCAGTCACTTGTATAAGTCCCTGTACAATTTCAAACAACAGTGCAATCACTGATAAATCCTTGGGCATCTGGGCCTATCATTAAGTTTAATTGATTTTTTCTCAATTTTTGCAGGTATCTAATCAAGGATGTCTTGCCATTGTTGTATAGAGCATTTAATAAGCTTTTCAGTGCTTCAAACCGGGCGAAAAAAGGAGTTACGGTTCAAAATTTACGAATAAAACACTGCAGAATTTTTGTTGTTCTGGTGTGCTGCCCCCCTGCAGGGCTGGGCGGTGCAGCGTTGAGCGGTATTTCCAGCGTCGGGCGCTCCAGAACACTACTGGAACTTGCAAAATAAGCCGCCTTTTGCCGCCGGGTGCTCCAAACCATCATCGGGCGATGTTGTGCGGGCTGAAACTCCATTTAAGGCCAAAAACACTATTTTTTGAGGATGGTTTTGGGGTTTTGTGATCCCAACTCCATCAAACTTCATTTTTCATAGGATTAGCTTGAAAACAACATGGAAGCTTGCATACGGATGAATCGGGGTGGATTTCTCATCGATCGGCTCTAATAATCCGTGAAGTGTTTGGTTCATTGCTCTTCTTCTTTGTGTTTTTCTTCTAGGTTGGGTTGTTGTATATGTATCTACTATGAACTCATGTATATTTGTCGCCCATGGCGTTGTATAAAACTTGCTTTACAAATCTTTATTGGTGATTGTCTTTGATTTTTGCTTTATGGGCGGGGTTTGAGTTGCGTTAGAGATAATCCTCGCAAACTTCGATTAGGGATAATTATCTGTTAGTTTCTGAACTCTAGAGATAGATTTAGGGCTAACAATCCGTATGGGTGTCGAAACTTAATGCCTTCCGTGTTTCGAGGCTTCGCTCGCGAGAGTGACGAAGAGAGTGACACAGTTGTTATCTCAACTTTGCGTTAGACATAACCTTTGTTATGAGCGATGCTGGGTGATATTGAGGAGTATTGTAGGTCGAGTATAACTGGTCGGTAAGTTTAAGTTTGTGAGGAGTCGATTATGTGCATGCCGGATAAGTTTGTCTTGTTGAAGAATGAATTTTTTTTATGTTTTAATATTTACTTTTCTGTTTTCTTGTTTTTAACCATTTTAATCCAAACTCATAAACGCGAGAGATTGTTGAACGACATTCTTTCCCTCGAACCGATCTCTGTGGACACGACATAAATCCCGGAGGGAATTCTTCCGAAAATAAATATTTTTGCTGCTTGCCCTATTCTGCATTCAACAGGCATCTCTTGAGTTTCTTCCAAAGTCTCGGACTTTCCTGGCTTGATCTATTCTCGGTGAATGACATGTCTTGAACTTCTCGGGGATTGGGGACCCACAAGCTTCTTAAAAGCATCCCCGCCTCCTCTTGGGCATTGTACAAGGACCCTTCGGCTTCTTAAAAGCTCTCATGCCTTCTCTTGGGCTTAGTACAAGGACCTAGAGACCTCTACAAGTATAGGAACAGAACCTAGTCATCAATTTGCTAGAGCTGTCTTTCTTAGTCAAGTGTCAGACCTGTTAATGGGTTGACCTTCATCCCTTAACATACCCACGTTCTCTTGGGCATCATACAAAGATCATTCACTACCTGAGAATCGATTTCTCAAAATACCAGTAGACTTGGACAGTCTCAATACCCTTTGGATTTTCCATTTCCTTAAAGAACAGGAAATAACCCTGATCCTCTGATCAATTCCAAAGCACAACAATACCTTTAATCGTTCCCTTTATAAGAACAGATTTTCTCTTTTATCCAACATACTGGACCTGTCACTAAACTGAAACAGTCACCAGCACAATAGCCTCCTCTCGGGCTTTGTACAATGATTCTCCCCAGCGGAGCTAACCTTTTCACACTCTCTTGTTGAGTATAAAAGACTCTCTTGTTGGGTCAAACCTCTCAGCCTCCATCTCGGGCTTCGTACGAGATAAAAATCACTCTCTTGTTGAGTATAAAAGACTCTCTTGTTGAGTCACTTCCCTCTCAGCCTCCACTCAGGCTTCGTACAAGATACAAAATCACTCTCTTGTTGAGTATAAAAGACCCTCATGTGGAGTCAAAACCTTTTAGCCTCCGTCTTGGGATTCATACAAGACACATATAAACGCGCTCTCTTGTTGAGTCAGTCACTTGTTAGCACTCTCTTGTTGAGTAAACCCCTTTTAGCCTCTCTCTCAGGCTTCGTACGAGACACATAAAAACACCCTCTTGTTGGGTCAATAACCCCCTCTTAGGCTTTGTATAAAGAAAACACCGGTTGAGTCAATCAACCTTTTAGCATCAAAATCTGTGCCTTGCTCACAGTATACAAACATCAACAACTCCTTTTCCTTCATCTAATTGCTGTAAGCGGCAAGCCTATGGATTATTTACATCCATGCCATTGTCCCTTTTTTGGCATAAGAAATTCCTAAGGAAATATGACATTGCTCTAAACTGAGTTAAAGTCTTCTCCTTCAGGTTAAAAATCCCCTATAAAGGAAATTATGGCATTGCTGGATTCACATATCCCAGTTAAAGTAATTCTCCTTTATAATCAGTCACCCAAAAGTTGTGACAAACAGACCAAATATCCCCCTTTAGAGATGACAAATTCTCTCTAAAAGTCAAAACCCTTTAGCTTCACATCTTGGGCTTCGAACAAGATACAAATAGACCCTTCAGCTTCACATCTTGGGCTTTGAACAAGATACAAACCACATTTAGCTTCACGTCTTGGGCTTTGAACAGGACACCAAAACAACCTTTTTTTCCTCCCATAGAATAGGAGGAACTACGATCGCTCTGATTTCCCTGTTTCGTTAAACGGGAATACGTAGGCATAAGATTGCAAAAATCTTAGCGAGCATACTAATCCAAAACCCAAAATCCAGTATCTCCACCAAATCAACCCAAAAGCATCAAATCTAAACACATTAACATCTTACCTCACAAATAGTCCAGGCACTCTATTTTTTTTAACAAAATAACCTAAGAGAGACCTATAATCTTAATAGCATATGTAAACCAACCGTCACCTGTTTAAACTCAGTATGCAAGCAGGGTTAATTGGAGACATCTATTTCCCTTCCTTAATCAGCTTAACAGGATAAAAAATGAATCGAACTGTAGTACCCCAAAGCGATAGTGCTTCGCAACCATGCAAAAATTCGCGCTACAACAAGTATACCTTCAAGGTTCCAAAACTAGAGGATTTGAGAGGGTTGGCAAGGATGATCACCAACCCTGATGCTTTCAGAGCTAAGTACGGAGGACTGCTATCTCTGTTAAGGGTCCATGTAATCGAAGGAATCCTGGCACGCTCATTCAGTTTTATGATCCGGTTTATCACTGTTTCACATTCCCAGATTATCAGCTACCACTAACACTGGAGGAGTACTCTCACCTGACTGATTTACCCATTACTGACCTAGCTCCCTTTTCTGGTCTGGAAGAAATTCCAAAGGATCAAACCATTGCAAGAGCAATTTATTTGGACGAGTCAGAAGTCAGGACTTACATGACCACTAAGGGTGGAATCCAAGGTTTACCAGCCAAGTTCTTAGTAAGGAAAGCTCTGTACTTTGCTAGTATAGGGAACGTGACTGCTTTCGAAAGCATCTTTGCTTTGCTCGCCTACGGGTTATTTCTGTTTCCCAACATTGATAATTTCGTTGATATCAATGCCATTAAGATTTTTCTAATTGGAAACCCTGTACCGACTTTGCTCGCAGATGTGTATCATTCTGTACACTTAAGGAATTTGTACAGTGGAGGAATGATCACATGCTGTGTACCCCTGCTATACAAATGGTTCACTTCCCATTTACTTAAGTCTGCCGCTTTTTGGGATCATAAGAGTTCCCTACATTGGTCGCAGAGAATCATTTCTCTTACTAACTCTGACATTGACAGGTACAACCGAATCTACGACGGGATCAGAATCATTGACCGTTGTGGAAACTTCCCTAATTTACCCCTCATAAGAACAAAAGGAGGAATCAATTATCATCCCATTTTAGTTTGTCGTCAATTTGGATACCCGATGAGGCATGTTCCACGTAATGCTCATCTGGAAGGTCTTTTCTTCAAGGAAGGAGAAAATGACAGGGCACTAAAGATAGAAATAGTGCATGCCTGGAAACATGTTCATAGGAAAGAAAGAGAATCTCTAGGAAAGTCGGACTGTGTCTTGGTGGAGCCTTATCTCCACTGGGTACAAACTAGAGCTCTCAAGCTGAGGATGCCTTACCCTCGTCAAGAAGTTCTTCCGTTAAGGGACCTTGTCCTTTACTTTATGTTTGATACGGAAAAACTTCAAGTTACTCTCAACAAAGTTCAACAGGAGAAGAGGTCTTGGAAGAACAAATACCGCATTCTCAGTGTGGAGTGTAATAAAATACAGTAACTGTTAAAAGAAAAAGATGCTCTGATTGAGATTTTAGAGCAACATGCTGTAGAAAATCAAGAAGACCAAAGGAATTTGCTCGCTCCTTTCACTTGACAAAGGAATGACAACCCGACAACGGCTCAAGAGCCCCAGTCAAAGAAAAGGAAAGTACCAAAACCAGCACCTGAGCCCTCCTCAGAGAGGACTCTGGATCCATTAGCTTAGACATTTCCTTTTGCAACACTTTTTAATCTATTGTATTTCCATTTCCGCAATCTTTGAATTCAATAAAACGGGGCCTTCCCCACTGTTTGATATTTGCAATCCAATTGTCGAAGTTTATTTTGATTAAACAAAAAATAAATATAATTAATATATTCATTGCATATCATTCATCATTCTCACGTAGCGCATTCTTCTTACCTATGAATCTCACGTTTGTGTCTCGATTCTAGAGTTAAACTGTCTCATTCGTACAATACTCGGGCCAGTCAACAAAAGAAAAATATGGATAATCTCGAGGAAGAGAACAGAGAGTTGAGAGAAGAACTCGACGCTCTGAAAGAAGATCTGAGGAAACTTCATAATGACATGCAAGCTCTGGCAGAAGCTTAGCTACAAAGGACTGTGATCTCAGAGATCACATCAACGCCCATAGTGGAGAAGTATGATCCTAGGTATAACATGCTAAAAGATTGTCCCTGGGGTATGCCTATTAATTATATCTCGGAAGGATATGTTCCGCCGATCACTGAAGATCAGGGAACCGCAGCAGGAACCGCTGGGCCTGAAGGTTACAAACTTCGGGAAAGCGAAGATGCCAGAGGCATGACGACAACTCCTGAAGGTTACAAACTTCGGGAAGCACCAAGAGTCTCTGCCGTAATAACTGTACCACCACCCATGGTGCACACTGTCCCGGAAGGACAGATTCCATAGATACCTTCTAGTGGAAACGAAAGTATGGACGAGAGAATGAAGGAGTTCCATGAACAGTTCTTGGAAATGCAGAAAGAACTGCAAGCCCTTCGCGGTCAGGATCTATTTGGAAAGGACGCCGCAGACCTTTGTTTGGTCCCCAATGTGAAAGTTCCGCACAAGTTCAAAGTCCCCGAATTTGAAAAGTACAAGGGTAACTCTTGCCCTCAAAGTCATTTGGTGATGTACGCTCGGAGGATGTCAACTCAGACAGAGAACAACCAGCTACTGATCCATTACTTCCAAGATAGTTTAACCGGTGCCACGCTAAAATGGTACATGGGATTAAACCGCACTAAGATCGCCACTTTTCGAGATCTTGGCGCTGCCTTCGTTCAATAATATAAGTATAACCTGGACATGGCACCAGACAGAGATCAACTTAGAGCCATGTCACAAAAGGATAAGGAAACCTTTAAGGAATACGCTTAGAGATGGCGTGAAATTGCCGCTCAGATTTGTCCACCTCTTGAGGAAAAAGAGATGACAAAAATTTTCTTAAAGACCTTAAGTTCATTTTACTACGACAGAATGGTCGCCAGTGCGCCCAGCAAATTCACCGAGATGGTAGGCATGGGAGTTCGTCTTGAGGAAGCGGTCCGAGAAGGACGTTTTGTCAAAGATGCCGGATCATAAAGTAGTACAAAACAATACGGTAGTGCTCTCCCTAAGAAAAAAGAGCAGGATATTGGTAATATCTCTCTCAGAAAGCAAAGGCGACGGTACCAACCAGTAGCAGCGGTAACTCCTGCTATTAACCCTGCGCCTGTACCTGCGTATCAACCTCAGGTTGCTCAGAGCCAACCGAATCAACAACAATATCAGCAAAGGACACAACAGCCTCTTCTGCAGGCTCGTCCTCAATACAATAACAATCGTACAACGCGACCACCAGGGTTCGACCCTATACCAATGTTGTACGCAGAATTGTTTCCATTACTACTGGTCAAGGGGCACGTCCAAACCAGGGCTCCCCTTGCAATCCCGGAGAATCCGCCTTTTTGGTTCATAACAGATCAGACTTATCCTTACCATCAAGGAGGAACGGGGCATAACATAGAGAATTGTCTCAGTTTCAAATCCGATGTGCAAAAGCTTGTTAGGAGCGGGGTCATATCCTTCAAGGATACGAATCCAAATGTTCTCACAAACCCGCTGCCTCTACATGAGAAAGCTACGGTAAATTTGATAGAGGGAGAGTCTAACCACAACTATCAAATTCATGATGTACTCTTATTGAGGGCCAACTTGGTCAAGATGCATTGTAGACAGAGCGGATACAACCATGTGCCACCTCACAATTATCAATAGTGTGATATCTGCTCCAAAAATAATCAAGGATGTTCTGTGGTGCAATCAGCTCTACAAGAATAATTGGATCTCGGATGGATCCAAGAGAACCGAATTCGTGATGTCAACATGACTTACTCGAATTCCAACATCATCCAGAATCACGACATCCGTGCGATGAATATCAACTTAGTGGTGATGCACTCAAGGCAAAGCCTGAAATTCTGGCACAGATATCAGATGTCCTACACAGATGTTAAGACACTGATATCCAACACAATGAACAAGATAACAATAAAAATAACAGTGCAGAAGGTAAATAACACAGTGATATGTTTACCCAGTTCGGATCAACAATCCTACTCTGGGGGCTACCAAGCCAGGGACGAAACCAATATACGATAGTATCAATTCACAGATCATACAAACACCGAATAATCTGCTCACTTAATCACTACCCTTCCTATGACTTCTACCTAAGACTCACCTAGGTATGAGGCCCTCCATAAATCCCTCTACAACCACAACCCATGATTGGTACCTTTCCACACAAGGAACAAACCGAAAGTCACACTTTCAAAACACACAATTCTCAATACTTCACAGCTTATGAGAATTGACACACAAGAAACTCAATGCTTAAAAGCTTATGAGTAACTTGACAGAACTTACAACACAAAAATCAGTCCTTATACTGTTATCAGAACGATACCAGTTAGGCTCACAAAATACACTCTAAAACCCTAACAAAACACAAGTAAGTTCCACACTTAAAACTAGGTTTACATCAGTCAATATATAGCAATTAATCTGGACTGAATTGGGCTTCAAAAACGTAGCAAATAGACTGCTCATAAATCTGCAAAATTAACTCCAACAAAATAGGTCTTCAATCCAAAGTTTCCTATTATGTCTCCATAATTAGAAATAGCAGCAAATCCGAAAAACCAACAAATAACCCCAATCCAAAAATGCTTTGGATGCCACCTAGGATAATCAAATATTCACAGAATATTCAGTAACAATTCATAGTATCAGAATCTACATTAAAACTGAATCCACAACGCGATGTCCTATGAGCTGGTATGGGACATCTTCATTCGACATGTTGAAAGCAACCACTTAGAACATTAAGATTCAACATCTTGCTGCTATAATAGTTTTAGCAAAATAAATGCCAACCACATAAGCACAGAAATAACAATCTCCCCCTTTGGCTTATTTTGGCTAAAACTACACACACACAAAAAAACTTGTAAAGAAGCACAAACAGCAAAAAAATATCCATATATCAGACAGCAGCGAAAACACCAGCAGCACACAGCAAAAAAAAAACATCCAGCATAGCAGCACTCCCCTTCAGCTGCAAACAACACATCATAGCAGCCTGGCAAAACTCCCCCTCAACAGCAGCAACATTCCACATTCTCCCCCTTAACTACTGCAGCAACATTCCACATTCTCCCCCTCAACTACTCCAGCAACACAAGCACACAAGCACTCCCCACACAAACATCCACACAAACATACTACTCCCCCTTTTTACCCATAAATATGACAAAGGCAAGTAGAACAAGTTAAGGTAAAAATAAACCAGAGTAAAGTTCAGAGGAGATACAAAGAAAAACTATTCAGGTGTTTCAGACAAAAACAACAAAAGCAAAATAAAACTTCTGCAGAAATTAAGCCATTATTCTGTAGCAGCATCATCGTCAGATTCAACAATGTCTTCACTCTCTCCATCAGCAACATCATCAGTATCAGTATCACCACTCCTAGATCCAGAGTCATCTGAACTCTGCTCACATTCTCTGTCAGATTCTACAGAAGCATCATCTTCAGCAGTTCCTTGGTCCTTACCAGTTGTCCCAGCAGAAGCATTCCTTTTCTCCATGAAGGTTTTGATCAACTGTTCCAGTTTGGCCTTCCGATCAGTGTCTCTTCTAATGGATTCTTCTAGTTCCTTGCAAGTTTCTTGCAGCTGAGTAATGACTTCATTATCAAGATTAGCATGACTGGAAGTCTGTGTAGACGTCCCAACAATGTCTGAGACATGTGCACCACCCAGTAGCTTGTAATGAAGGGACAGAGGAGGTTTTCTTTTGAGCGCAGTGTCACCCCTCAACACAAGATTAGGACACTATTCTAGAATAATACCACAGATTAAGGAAGGGAAATAGATAGGCATCTTGACAGCAGGTGAGCTAGCTTGTTTCAAAATCTGCTCAATGATGTATGATCCAAAATCAAAGGAAATCTTCTTCCCTATAGCATATATGAATCTGCCAAGTGTGGATGAAATAGTAGATGTGTGATTTGTAGGAACCCAATTTACCACAGCAATCCTGTGGAGGATGGCATATTTGACACTTAGTTTTCCAGATGACAACTTCTTTGCATTTGGCCAATGTCTCATACAGCCACCTGTAATCTATTTGCAAACAGTATTGTCTGTAACCTCTAACTCAGGTTGAGGTTCCTTACTCCTGCCCAGATAGTTGTTGATAATTTCAGGTGAAAAGGTGACAGCTTCTCCTCTCATAGATACTTTCCTGAGATTGTTGCCCCTGTTCTCATCACACTCTTCAGATAGGCATCTTGACAGCAGGTGAGCTAGCTTGTTTCAAAATATGCTCAAAGATGTATGATCCAAAATCAAAGGAAATCTTCTTCCCTATAGCATATATGAATCTGCCAAGTGTGGATGAAATAGTAGATGTGTGATTTGTAGGAACCCAATTTACCACAGCAATCCTGTGGAGGATGGCATATTTGACACTTAGTTTTCCAGACGACAACTTCTTTGCATTTGGCCAATGTCTCATACAGCCACCTGTAATCTCCTTGCAAACAGTATTGTCTGTAACCTCTAACTCAGGTTGAGGTTCCTTACTCCTGCCCAGATAGTTTTTGATAATTTCAGGTGAAAAGGTGACAAATTCTCCTCTCACAGATACTTTCCTGAGATTGTTGCCCCTGTTCTCATCACACTCTTCAGATATATTCACCACAAATTCTTTGACTAGATTTCCATAGCAGGGTCCTAACTTGGACACTGTTCTCATCAATCCAGCCGCTGCAATGAGCTCCATGATTTCTTTGTACTTTTCGAAATCCTTCCCCAATTCTCTCTCCAGAGCAATCCTCCTTTGATCTACAATTTTCCATCTATCTGTATTTCTCATAGAACTTTCAGTAGAAGCCTTCTTGCAGGTGGAGGTTTTCATACCAATGATGTCCTGGACATCTGTTTCAACTTCATAGTCAGATTCACTGTGATCAGTGATTTTTCTCTTCTTAGAGGGCATTACAACCTTGCTCCAATGTTTAGGAGGTCCTGCTCGAACTTTTCCTTCCCCTCCTTCAGATTTTCCATGCAGTTTCGAAGACTTGGAGCCTTCACTTATCACCATTTTTTCTCTTCTTCTCTTAATCTTTCTCAGCATTCCAGCAATAGGTTCCTCATCAGATGTGAGGTCATCAACATTAATAACATCATCAGTCCTTCTTACATCCGCTTTCTTCTTACTTCTTCTTTCACGGTCCACATGCATGGGAATACCCCCATCAGTCCTATCAGTAGGACTGCTATTGATATCTTCTGTCACAGATGTTGGGACATCAGACCCGACATCTGCCTTAATTCCACTCAGAATCATGGCAACAACCCTCCTAAGTTCCTTATCCTTTTTAGCAGCAGCATCATCAGTGGAATTCTTGTTTATATCTCATGATTTAGAAACCTTCTTCTTCTTAACTAAGCCAGATTTGGACCCCTTTTCAGCTATGTTTTTCTTAGGGCTTACTTGGTCAGTATACAAACTAGTCATGGAGTGGACTTTCTTCCTAGGTGAGAAAGGTTTAGACTTCTTACCTGGAATGTTGACATTCGTTGTGTGAGAAGCTTGCTGTTTGCCTTTAGGGTCAGCCGGCATAACATTTAAAGGAGCAATATCGAGCACTAGGTCAGAGAGATCTATCATCCGCAATGATTCTGCATCTCCAGCATTGATTCATGGAGAACCAGTGTTATCATGGGAGCCGTGAATGGATTCAGAGTTAGGATGTTGAGACATGTTTAATTGATCCCACGGTACAGTCTTGAGAATGTTAGGAGAAAACCCTAAGACGCGTGAGCTTTGAAGAGAAAGGGCAAGAGTAATTTGTGTAGAGTAAGTTTGCTGAAAATATGGTGTGTTTGCCCGCCTATTTATACTTTTGAGGACTGGGCCCAGAATAGAGCGGTATTCACAGAATTTGATTATCCGACTCGCCTCAAGTCCACATTTATCAAATTCTTCTTCTAAACTTACCTTGCTGGCATACTTACTAAGTTTAAGCTCATTATTACATTTCACCAAGCAAACATCATGAGTGGCTTTAAAATTTATCAGCACCTGTTCTAACTTGATAGTCTTTCCAATATCTTTCTTAGTCTCCAAGCTTATTTCAGTGTTCTCAGAACTCCACAGATTACAATTGTCTGAAGCTCTCTTACCTCTCATGATAACCTTACCCTTCTTGTTTGTTATCAGACATTCAGAATTGGTAAAGTTGACCTTGAGACCTTAATCACATAATTGACTTATGCTGATCAAGTTTGCATCTAAACCTTCAACAAGTAATACCTCCTCCAGATTGGGTTGACCAACACAGTCCAGTTTTTCAACACCTATTACTCTCCCTTTTGATCCATTACCAAAGGTCACGTAGTTAACAGGATGAGACTTAACATCTGACAGATATCCCATGATACCAGTCATGTGCCTGGAACATCCACTGTCGAAGTACCACTTTTCCCTTGTAAAGACACTGAAGGACTTATGAGTTATGTGTTCCTCTGCAATATTCTTAGGAGTCCACACTTTTGTTGCCCCAACCCACTCTTGTTTCCTACTAGACTGTAAGCCAGTCTTGGGGTAGCCATATAATCTGTAGCAGAAGGGTTTTGTATGGCCAAGCCTTCCACAATAGTGGCATTTCCATCTTTAATTCTTTCTTCTTGTGACATTCTTCTGATGTCCATGAGGATGTTGCAACATGTTATACGACATCTTTGATTCTTTCTCAGGTTGAACAGGTGTCACTTCAGGCTATTTTCCCTTGTCCATCTCGCTGGAACTTTCAAACCCTAGACCCCTAACATCTCCAACATCTCTCCCTGACTTCAGAATCTCATCAAGCACATCAGAGCTGCTATTAAGCATTCTGACTGTCTTGATGACATTATCCAGTTTAGAGTTCAGAATAACCACTTCACTTTTTAGATCAGAGATAATAGCCAAATGCTTTACCTTTTCAGCTTTTAGATGAGCAATGATTTTCTTTTGTTCTTCTTTCTGCTGACACACTTCTTCACTTTTAATGCATAAGTTCTTATAGGAATCAGCTAGCTCTTCAAAAGTAAGATCATCACTGACTGATTCTTCATCAGACTCACACACACCTGTTAATGTTGTGACCCTCTTTCCAGACATCTCATCAATTTCAGTTTCAGAATCATCTTCTAACCATGAGACTGATAGCCCCTTCTTTTGCCTCTTGAGATATGTGGGGCACTCAGACTTTATATGCCCAAAACCTTCACACTCATGACACTGGGCTCCTCTCTCTTGGTTAGAATTACCTTCAGTACTGGTATTTCTCCTAGCATTCTGATTTTTATCGATGTCAGATGGCTTGTCCTTAACATTTGATCTTGACTTCCAATCCACCTTTCTGAGTACTTTGTTAAAATTGTTTGCCTAGTAACACCAGATCTTCTGAGAGGCCTTCATCTCTGTCCAGATTACTTTCCATTTCTGAATCACTTTCCTTTGACACAAAGGCTATACTCTTCTTCTTTTCAGTCTTTTCACTGATCCCCAATTTAAATGTTTGAAGTGATCCCATAAGTTCATCCACTTTCATTTTAGAGCTTCCTCAATAGCAGTCACTTTCATGTCAAACCTCTTAGGTAGAGATCTGAGGATTTTTATGACTAGTTTGCTATCAGACATCTTTTCACCTAGAGCACTTGAAGCATTAGCTATCTCAATAATGTTCATGTGAAAGTCATGAATGCTCTCATCTTCCTTCATCTTCAAATTTTCAAACCTGGTAGTGAGAATCTGAAGTTTTGACATCTTTACTTTAGAGGTCCCTTCATGAGCAATCTTTAAGACCTGCCAAGCCTCTTTAGCAATGGTGCAGTGTTCAATCAACTTGAAGATATTCTTGTTAACACCATTAAACAAAGCATTCTTGGCTTTGGAATTTCCTACGGACCCTTTGTAATCTGCATCATCCCAGTCTTCCTCTTCCTTCACCACATCAGTAGGGGTACCTTTTTCATCTTTAACCTTAGGGGGCTCCCATCCTTTTACAACAGCTTTCCATGCTTGATCATCCATGGATTTGATGAATGTTATCATCCTTGGTTTCCAATAGTCATAGTTGGAACCATCAAGCAGAGGTGGTTTGTTCAGAAATCCTCCATCCTTGTCCATTGTACCAGAAAGTACCTTCCCTGAATCTCACCCAGAACCAAATAAGGGTGCAAGCTCTTGATGCCAATTGAAATTCTAGCACAGATATCAGATGTCCTACAAAGATGTTGAGACACTGATATCCAACACAATGAACAAGATAACAATAAAAATAACAGTGCAGAAGGTAAATAACACATTGATATGTTTACCCAGTTCGGATCAACAATCCTACTCTGGGGGCTACCAAGCCAAGGACGAAACCAATATACGATAGTATCAATTCACAAATCATACAAACACCGAATAATATGCTCACTTAATCACTACCCTTCCTATGACTTCTACCTAAGACTCACCTAGGTATGCGGCCCTCCTCAAATCCCTCTACAACCACAGCCCGTGATTGGTACCTTTCCACACAAGGAACAAACCGAAAGTCACACTTTCAAAACACACAATTCTCAATACTTCACAGCTTATGAGAATTGACACACAAGAAACTCAATGCTTAAAAGCTTATGCGTAACTTGACAGAACTTACAACACAAAAATCAGTCCTTATACTGTTATCAGAATGATACCAGTTAGGCTCACAAAATACACTCTAAAACCCTAACAAAACACAAGTAAGTTCCACACTTAAAACTAGGTTTACATCAGTCAATATATAGCAATTAATCTGGACTGAATTGGGCTTCAAAAATGCAGCAAATAGACTGCTCACAAATCTGCAAAATTAACTCCAGCAAAATAGGTCCTCAATCCAAAGTTTCCTATTATGTCTCCATAATTAGAAACAGCAGCAAATCCGAAAAACCAACAAATAACCACAATCCAAAAAGGCTTTGGATGCCACCTAGGATAATCAAATAATCACAGAATATTCAGTAACAATTCATAGTATCAGAATCTGCATTAAAGCTGAATCCACAACGCGATGTCCTATGAGCTGGTATAGGACATCTTCATTCGACATGTTGAAAGCAGCCACTTAGAACATTAAGATTCAACATCTTGCTGCTATAATAGTTTTAGCAAAATAAATACCAACCACATAAGCACAGAAATAACAAAGCCAACGTCATAATCTGCCACGGCACGATTACGATTCTTGTTTGATCTTCTCGGTAAACAAACAGGGATGCTCTTTTGTACAAGAGGCCCTCCAACGTCAGATGGATCTTGGATGGATCCAGGACTACTATGATAGGAATCCTTATCAAGTCAACATGATTCAAATCTTTGATGTTAGTTTGATGAATACCAGCTTGGTGGAGTTGCACGCTACACAAGTCCAGCTCGGTTTTCTAATTTCGCATAATTATCAAAACTGTGCAGTGTGCCGTGAGAGTAATCAAGGATGTGCTCTCGTTCAAAGAATGCTTCAATACTTGTTAAACCACTGGTGGCTTCCGATCTATATGGATGAAGACAAACAACAAGTCAGCATGACTAACGGGAACCCTGCTAGGTATCAAAGTCAAGATGTCCGATCAATGGAGACAGACCTAGTGAGGTTACACTGCATACAAAGCGGATGTGGCCAGGTGCCACCACACAACTATGAACGCTGTAGAGTTTGCTCTGAAGATAATCAAGGATGTTACCTCGTGCGAGCAGCCCTCCAAAGTCAGTTGGGTCACAAAGAGATTTGATCGTGTCCTAGTTCTGGATCAATCAACTTGACCCCAGACTATTTCACTGATCAAATTAAGGACGTTGTCGTAATCTCTGATCATAAGAGGACCAAAGATGTTTGTGCCATCATCCATCTACTTGACGGATCGAAGGTTCTTAACCAGGAACTGATTGAAATTACTTATAATGGTCAGAAAAATCAGAAGGCTTCTGTAGTTATCTATCTGCCGGGACCACTACTATATGAATCAACTAAGGTTATCCCTTACAAATGCAGTACCACAACAATTGAGAATGGAAAGTAAATTCCATTACCCTCCGTCGTGAATATTGCAGACATCAGTCGAGTAACATGGAGCGGTCGAATCTTCAACCGAGGAGTTGGAGAACTCACCAAGGAGAAGGAACCTCAAACAGAAGTTCCTGATCAACCAGTCGGTCAGTCCAATGGTCCCGAACTTTCAAAGAACAACGATGACATGCTGAGACTCATCCAGAAGAGTGAGTACAACATTGTAGACCAACTGTTGCAAACTCCATCGAGAATCTATGTGCTATCTCTCTTGCTCAGTTCTGAAACTCACAGGGAAGCTCTGCATAAAGTCTTAGAACAAGCTTTCGTAGAACAAGATGTGACAATAAGACAGTTCGATAACATAGTCTCCAACATCACTTCTTGCAATAACTTGGGATTCAGTGATGAGTAACTGCCAGAAGAGGGCCACTGTCATAACTTGGCACTCAATATTACAGTCAACTGCTAGGACGATGCATTAGCCAGCGTACTGGTAGACACCAGATCAGCTCTAAATGTGATGCCAAAGTCTACATTGCTGCGATTATCATACCGAGGATCTCCGATGAGAGCCAGTGAGGTCACCGTCAAGGCATTTGACGGATCCCGAAAAATAGTTATCGGCGAAGTCGACCTCCCCATAACTATCGGTCCTCACACCTTCCAAGTCACTTTCTAGGTCATGGACATCCTGGCAACATACAGTTGTTTATTAGGAATACCTTAGATACACGAGGAGGGGGCAGTCACTTCGACACTTCACCAAAAGCTGAAGTTTGTCCAAAATAACCAACTCGTCACGGTCTCCAGAGAGCAAGCCTTTCTCGTGAGTAACTTATCATCATCCACTTGTGTAGAACCAGAGGAGGTTATCGAAACCCAGTTCCAAGCACTTTCGGTGAGCAATGACAACCAATCAGAAAGAGGAACCTCAATTTCCTTGTACAAAGATGCTCTCGGAGTAATCAAAAGCAACAGTCCGAAAGGATGGGGGCAGCTTGTCATTCCTACTAATAACAAAGCGAAGAAAGGTCTTAGCTTTTCCTCAACCTGTACCCAGACTGCTGCTAACGATGAAAGTTTTCATCCCATTCAGGACTTCTTCCACAGTGGAGGTTTTCTTCACCCAGTGCCTCAAGAAGTACATACTATTAATGTAGGTGATTCCTCCGATACAGAGGAAGAATGGAAGTCCTATTTTAACGAGGACGGTTATATGTCTCAAGACGAAATGCCTACGCCATTTTGCTATCCCATGCAGAGTCCGAGATTTATACCAAGGTCAGACGTCAAAATGATCTACGGAGACTGCGATCCGGAAGGATGTCGTGCTCCACCTAACTAATTAGAGGAGGACACTCTGATGAAAGGTAGCTTTGACTACTATGGCCCGATGGATGGCCTACCAATGTGGCAGTCATACCCAGGAGACTCGGGGCAAGAGAATCAGCCAAACGATGATTATCAGCTAAGCATCATCAAAAAGAATACCTGTGTCCCCACAGAAGCATGGGATCATTACTCAAGGCATTCAGACAATATCCTGTACAACGATGAATTTGCAAAGATTGCAGGACAAGAGTTCCTTAACTATGCTTTTCCCGAGGCCAACGTCATTGAAAGGGATGACTCCCCCAGTTCCAAAGAAGTATGGGATACCTTAGGACAACCGAGTGGAAAATATGACTTCATGGTCAAGTACACCGCTCCTGAAAACTCTCGTATCAGGCTCGAAGATATCCAGCCAACTGGATGGGGAGATACACTTGAGAGCACAAATACTATGCAAAATGCAGCTGAAGAATCCTCCTACAACAACTCTGCCTGGGAGATAGATTCCAACGATCCTACTCCACCGGAAATCAGCGTCATTTCTGAAGATAAGTCAAGAAGGAAAGTGCCAGACTTTGTGATTCACCGAGGAGAGGAGTTCACCGCCAATGGGTTGTTGTCAACGTTTCGAAAGTTGTTCTTAAATTGAAATTGCTTGTTTCAAACCCCATTGAAACATACGATCCAATGCCTTCTCCCAACTTTGAATTCCCGGTATTTGAGGCTGAAGAAGAAGATGACGAAGAAATTCCAGAAGAGATCTCCCGATTACTCAGACAAGAGGAAAGGTCCATTGAACCTCACAATGAGCCGTTGGAAACGGTCAACTTGGGTTCAGAAGAAGAGAGAAAAGAAGTCAAGATAGGGGCACTGCTCAGTCCAAATGTCAAAGAAGACTTGATAAAGCTTCTCAAAGGGTTTCCCGATGTATTCGCTTGGTCCTATTAGGATATGCCAGGGTTGGATACCAGCATCGTGGAACATCATCTACCGTTGAGATCAGAATGTCCGCTAGTGAAACAAAGACTAAGACGGACTCATCCAGACATGGACATCAAAATCAAAGAGGAAGTACATAAACAAATTGACGCAGGTTTCCTCGCCACATCAGAATATCCTCAATGGTTAGCCAACGTAGTACCAGTTCCGAAAAAGGACGGAAAGGTCAGAATGTGTGTAGACTACAAGGATCTGAACAAAGCCAGTCCAAAGGATGACTTTCCCTTACCGCACATAGACATGTGGTAGACAGTACAACAAAGTTCAAAGTTTTCTCCTTCATGGATGGATTCTCGGGCTATAACCAAATCAAAATGGCGCCGAAAGACATGGAGAAAACGTCGTTCATCACCCCATGGGGCACCTTTTGTTACAAGGTAATGCCGTTCGGTTTAAAGAATGCCGGGGCAACCTATCAACGGGCCATGACTACTCTGTTCCACGACATGATACACAAAGAAATAGAGGCGTATATCGATGACATGATTGCCAAATCTAAGACAGAAGAGGAGCATGTGACCCATCTGTCAAAACTATTCGAGCGGCTGAGAAAATACAAACTCCGCTTGAATCCCAATAAGTGCACATTCGGTGTCCGTTCAGGGAAACTTTTAGGGTTCATCGTCAGCCAGAAAGGAATTGAGGTTGATCCTGACAAGGTCAAGGCCATTCAAGAAATGCCTTCTCCAAAGACTGAGAAACAAGTCCAAGTATTTTCGGGACGTTTGAACTACATTTCTAGAATTATATTCCTCATGACCGCAACATGTGCGTTTGGACAGATGGCTACCAAACTGCCTTTGACAGTATCAAAGAGTATCTGTTGAACCCACCGATTCTATCACCTCTAATAGAGGGAAGACCATTGATCATTTATCTAACAGTCTTGGAAGACTCAATGGGTTGTGGACTTGGCCAACAAGACGAAACAAAAAGAAAAGAGTATGCCATTTACAATTTAAGCAAGAAGTTTACCGAATGCAAAACTCGGTACACTATGCTTGAGAAAACTTGTTGTGCTCTGGGTTGGGCAGGAAACTTCTTCGCCAGTATATGATTCGTCACACTACTTGGTTAATCTACGAAATGGATCCAATCAAGTATGTCTTTGAAAATCCTGCTCTCACGGGAAGGATTGCCCTTTGGCAGATGTTGTTATCAGAATATGACATCGAGTACTACGCTTAGAAAGCCGTTAAGGGAAGTGTTTTAGCCGATCATTTGGCTCATCAACCAATTGATGATCAAAAATCAGTTGGATTTGACTTCCCAGACGAAGATGTCATGTATTTAAAAATGAAAGATTACGATGAACCGCTGCCCAGTGAAGGGCCAGAACCAGGTTCCCAATGGGGACTTATCTTTGACGGAGTTGTCAATCATTATGGAAACGGAATTGGGGCAATCATCATAACACCCCAGGGTACCCACATTCCTTTCACTGCCAGACTGACATTCAAGTATACAAACAACGAGGCCAAATACGAAGCTTGTATCATGGGTCTCGAAGAAGCGATTGACTTGAAAATTAAGAACTTGGATGTATATGGTAACTCAGCCCTAGTTATCAATCAGATCAAAGGAGATTGGAACATATACCAATCAGGACTAATTCCTTACAAAGATTACGCGAGAAAGTTGTTACCCTTCTTCAACAGAATCGAATTTCATCACATCCCCCGTGAAGAGAATCACATGACTGATGCATTAGCCACTCCCTCTTCCATGATTAGTGTAGGTCAATGGAACGACTTATCCAAGATCGACATAATGCGCCTTGAAAGGCCTGCTTACATCTTCACGATTGAAGCAGTCATAGACGACAAACCTTGGTATCATGATATCAAGTGCTTCCTCCAAAAACAAGAGTATCCACCTGGGGCATCCAGAAAGGACAGGAAGACTCTCAGAAGGTTGGCAGGTAGCTTCTTCCTGAGTGGTGATACACTCTATAAGAGAAACTTTGACATGGTCTTGCTCCGATGCATAGACAGACCAGAAGTAAACATGCTGATAAAAGAAATTCACGAAGGATCCTTTGGCACACATGCCAACGGACACACAATGGCGAGAAAAATTCTGAGAGCAGGGTACTACTGGTTGACCATGGAATCCGACTGCTACAAGTACATGAGAAGGTGTCACAAGTGTCAGATATACTCAGACAAAATCCATGTACTGCCAACGCATCTCAAAATTCTTTCTTCCCCGTGGCCGTTTTCCATATGGGGAATCGACATGATTGGCATGATTGAACCCAAAGCTTCAAACGAACATCGGTTCATCCTGGTAGCCATTGACTACTTCACCAAGTGGGTCAAAGCAGCATCATATGCCATGTAACCCGACAAGTGGTGGTCCGATTTATCAAAAATAATCTCATCTTCCATTATGGTGTTCCGAGCCAAATCATTACTGATAATGGATCCAACTTGAACAAGAAGATGATGAAGGAGTTGTGTATTGAGTTTAAGATCGAACACCATAACTTATCTCCCTACCGACCCAAGATGAACGGAGTGGTAGAATCGGCTAACAAGAACATCAAGAAGATCGTTCAAAAGATGGTTGTAACCTATAAAGACTGGCACGAGATGCTACCATTTTCTCTTCACGGTTATCGGACATCTGTCCGCACTTCAACAGGGAAACCCCTTTCTCTCTAGTATATGGCATGGAAGCAGTTCTCCCCATAGAAGTAGAGATCCCATCAATCTGGGTATTGATGGAAGCTAAGCTAACAGAGGCTGAATGGTGTCATAGTCGACACGATGAACTGAATCTGATCGAAGAGAAGCGAATAACGGAATTATGCCATGGTCAGTTGTATCAGCAAAGGATGAAGAAGGTGTTTGACAAAAAGGTTTGACCTCGCGTCTTCAGAAAAGGAGACCTCGTGCTCAAGAAGATACAATCTTTTCTCACTGATTCTCGGGGCAAATGTACTCTGAATTATGACGGCCCATATGTGGTCAAGAAAGCCTTCTCAGGCGGTGCCTTGAGACTCGCAACTATGGATGGAGAAGAATTTGCCTACCCCACAAATGTTGATGTAGTCAAGAAATACTTCGCCTAAAAAAACGTCTCGGTGGATTGAAAATCCGAAAGGGCGGTCCAGGAAAAAATTAGAGACATAAGCTAAAATCATCCCGATGGATTGGAAATCTCAAAGTACAATCCAGGCAAAAGTTAGGGATTCATGGCAAGTAACTACGTTCGACAAGGTGAAACCCCCCAGAGGTAACACTATTCGGCGACAAACCTCCAGTCAAGGTCATCTTCGACAGAAGCTCAGGATGTCCGAAATTCAAAGTTGGTAGAATGATAACAGTCGTTATGTTTCAATGTAGCCCTTTCCCTTAAATTACCATTTTCTAACTTTGTAAATACTCTATGGGATCACGCGCTTGGCTGATTTCCATCCTATCAATAAAATTTGAGCCCTAGTGCTTTTGTTTGCAATTCTTATTTGTTTTAGCTTTACAGAATGACATTTTTAATATGATTAACAATTCTTGAAATAAAACAAAAATGAATTTACTTTTCAAAATTTTTCTGCTTTTAAAATAAATATGGTAATTCTTTTGACTGTTGAACATCGAAAGAACATCGATCGCTTCTCTGAAGGTGGTTGAACCTCAAAAGTGCAGAATCAAATTACTCCTTCTAAACCAGTACGCCTGAATGAAGGATCAGCTGTGACAGAAACCATGTTTCATCTGACATCCCTGATAGAGTTTGTACCTCTTAAGACCGATTGAACATTTCTTTCTCCCCCACAGGGACTACCTCTCCTAAGCAAGGCATGATTGCTATTTTGAGCCAATGATACTTTTCATCCCCCACAGTGGCCGAGTATCCAGTCGTGTTCATCTATTAGTCTGTATGTTGCGTCAGTTTTGTCAGCATATACATACATACATTATGCATAATTGATTCACATTCATAATCATATTGCATCACTATCACTCTAGTCGGTCTTATCCCCTAGTGATAAAAGCCCTCTTATCAATCGAGTTGTCAGTTCTTTCCTCGTCGGGAAATGCAGTGTCTGAACAATCTCCCTCCTCTAGTTTATTTCTGGATTGGAGCCGGTCCTCGACCACTTTGATAACTTTAACCTCTAAAAGGTAAGAAGAAATTCGAAAAGCTTCACTCTTCACTATTGAAGATGATATTCACGCTTTCCCGGATTAAGGAAAATCCCCAGAGAAAACCTCACAACCAAAAACTCTCAGCAACACATTGATTTTTCTCCCCAAGAGAGTCAATGATAATGAAGTCATCAGCACCTCAAATTTGGATTACATCACATGGCATTTCTCCAAGAAGATCTCGAGGAAAAGTATGATGTAATATCCCCAAACAGGAAACAGCCTCTCCAGAGACTCGTTTTCCCCAGTAGAGTCAACAAATGGCATCTCCATACAGAGAAGTTTGCACACCTCTACAACTCATACGAATGGGTTTCCCCAGCAAGTCTGACATCAAAACTTTTTCCCATCAAATGGCATCTCCCCAGTAAACCCGACGAGAAGTTTGATGAAAACCGCTATAAATAGCGTCCCTTGTCAAGAAAGTTTATTAACAAAAGAAACTGAGACCAGTTCCTTGGTAGAAGACCAGGATCGAGGGGAAGTTTATTGACAAAAGAAACTAAGACCAGTTTCGTGGCTGAAGACCAGGATCGAGGGGAAGTTTATTGAAAAAAGAAACTAAGACCAGTTCCGTGGCTGAAGTCCAGGATCGAGGGGAATTTTATTTCAGAAACTGAGACCAGTTCCTTGGTTGAAAACCAGGATCGAGGGGAAGTTTCACCCTTTTCTAAGCATCATTGCTTAGGAAAAGAAGATGGATGAGCAAGCAGCCATTCATAACCACTATCAAAATTTCGGGTATTCTGATATTTTATCCTCTTGCACCCCGAATCCCCGAACACCTTCGCCATTCACACCTTCGGGTCCAAGAAGATTAAATAGGGGCATCTGTCATACCCCAAAATTTGACCACCAAGATTTCCCATCATTGTGCAAATCATCATCACAATATGGATGTACTTTCATGCCTCATCAGTCTCCTCAAAGATGATTGAGCATTCACTACAATCAAGAAGTAGGGTTTTGACCTCTCTCAGGGTACTTAGACAAATGATCAATCAAGAAATGACATGATCTTCAACTTGTCTAACCTCTCAAACACCCATAAAGGATCAAGAGGACTCCCACATCAAGAATCAAGCACAAGGCTGCAACATTCCAAGTGGATCCAACCTCAAGATCGCCAGTGTCACCAAATTAGGGTTTTGGTCGACTGGGGCCTCCATATGGAAATTTTCATCTGGGCACGAGCCAATACTTCAAAGCACAACCTAATATGCTCCAAGGGACATCATGAACCCAATCATCAAGTCAATTTAACCTCAGGGGAAACATTCATCAAAAAATTAGGAATTAGGGTTTCTTGACCTAATTCACCCCTAAGTTGACTTTTGGAACAAAACATGAGCCAAGACCTCAAGACAAGATTTGAGGGTCTCTAATACACTACATTGATCCATTTGCAATAATTGATTGACCCAATAAGCTTGATCTACAAGTTTCAATTTCATCTGGACCATAATTAGGGTTTCGAGGGAAAAGTCAACTGTGCCTTTGACTTTTGACCAGGACATGCTCCCAAATCTTGGGATATGATTCAATACACCCTATAACACCTTTGGAACATAGCCATTAGGTTTGATTTAGGTCAAGGACTTGATTTCACCATGGATCGCATAGTTTGGAATTCATCTGATAAAAAGTCAACTGTGCACAAAAGTCAACTTTGACTTTTTGAGATTTGTCACAATTATGGTTCCTTGACCCTAAAATGATGTTAATGTGTGATTAGAATCATCATTCATCAAGAAAAATCAAAGAAAGTGGGATAACTTGTTAAAGGGGTAACCATAAAAAACTTAGAATTTTTCTAAGTTATAAAACAAAGTGGCTAGGGTACCAACTTCCAAGGATCATAAGTTGAGATCCAAGCAACCATTTTGGCTGGTCCAAAGATGGATTTGTAGCTCTCATGGCATACTTCAAAAGTGTCAACTACACCTCATTCCAATTCTTTATGGATTTTAAGTTATGGAGTGATCAAAATGGCTGAAAACATGAAATGTCAATTTTTCCAACACTTAGTGAAATTTTCACTAAGTCAGAATCTGTCTTTCTTTTTTTCAAAATGTAGGGGGATTTTTCACTTGGATCCAAAATGTTTCAAGGTAAACTATGTTCACACATATGTTTAATCACATAAGGGCTTTCCAAAATGTTCAAGAGCTTCATCAAACTCCATCTGAGCTAGGAGTTATGACAGCTGTAACATGCCTTGCTGCAAACTGTCTTGGCAAGGCAGACTTGTGCATGAAGGCATGATTTGCTCAAATTAAGCAATTCTAAGCATGCTTATCCATCTGAACACCTCAAGGGGAACAACCAAGGGACAAGCACTGATTCATCAGCCTCCCAAGTCCAAGATTCCCAAAGTAGCATGCCAAACCCTAAAAAGCCTAAAAGAGGCCAAGACTCCAATTTTGTCTCCAAGCATTCAATGGATGCACCAAGGTGGCATGAACTGAGCCATTTCCAACTGAATGAGTCAAGGATAAGCTCTGAACCAAGGACCATAGGCCTGTTCTCTAACCTCTAGTCAATGGCTAGAGGAGACTTAAGATTCCAAAGTGATGCAATTGGCCAACATCCTGCTGCAGCCACCATTCACTATTGCTTGCAAAAAAAACTTGCTATACTATAAATAGAGCTCATTTGTGCTCAGTTTAAGTACACCAAAGCACTACAACACTTGCTTTCCTCAAAATCTCTTTCTCTAGGGCAAAATGCCTTCTTTTGCAAGGTAATTCTGAGTTTTTGAGTTAGAGAGCATTTCCATCACAACTCATGATCCAAACACATCCAATATGTCATATCTAAGCTGTCCAAACTCTCATAAGTGACATGTAACACCAAAATCACAAAGTCCCCTCTCAAAACCTCAAAATTGGACTTTTTTGCATTTTTCAAGCCATGTCTTGATTAAGTCACTTTCAAAACCAGATAAAGCCTCAAACACACTCCAAATATCATCCTTGAACTGTCCCAAATGGTTCCCCACATCTGGAACACCATTTGAGAGAGTTGCTAGATTGGCCACTTTTTCCCCTTTTGCAAGAAAGAGCTCAAACTTGTTCCTGAGGATTCCAGTTGATTCCAACCATTCTAAAAGCTTCCAAGGGATCATTTGAGGGTGTCCAAAGCATCAAATTGTTTCTGGAACAAAGCACTTGACAGATTTCCCAAAAAGCTCCTAAAGAGGTAAGCATCACAACTTGAACTCTTTGAAATATGCATTGCTTTGAGGTCCACTGATCAAGCACATCTCATACATGTTATATATGTTGTGTTTGAACTAATTCATCATGTAATTCATGCCTGTAACAAGAGATAGCATAGAAAATGCAATTATAGGCCTATTTCAAGAACACTATCGGGTTTTGAAATAGGAGCCTCATCTGAAAAAAGCACCACCGCCATTGGATTCCTTGTGAAATTTTAGGCAGGATAGACCTAAATTTTGTCCCAATCCATGGAGAAATGAGAAAGTTACAAGCTTCACGTTTTTTGCCAAAATCTTGCCTTGCCTTGCCTTGGCCAGGCCAAAAACAAGACATGCCTCATATATCCATGGGGTGGTTTTGATACACGGATGTATCACCACCCCCAGTGGTAGGAGGCGCGCACTGCACACAAGAGGTCTACGGTTCGAATCCCCCTCGCCCCAGATCCTCTTTTTTTTTTACCATTTTTCCACTTTTTATCATTTTTCATATTATTTTTAAATGATTTGAAAAATTAATAACTCTCTCAATTTTAATCATTTTTCATTTTTCCACTTTTTATCATTTTTCATATTATTTTTAAATGATTTGAAAAATTAATAACTCTCTCAATTTTAATCATTTTTTGTTGATTCTTTTTCTGAATAATCACAAAAATAGTAAAATATTTTATTCTACAAAAAAAAAATCAAATTTATATCAGTTATTTAATATAATTGGTATTTTTGTGAATAAATTCATTTTAATTGTTTTAAAACATTTTAAAAATGAATATTCATCTTGAGAATCAAAACCGAATGAGTTTTAAATCATCTTGTGATTAAAACCTCATTTTTTAAACCTTAACTAAAAATCACAAGTGGTTTATTTAAACCTATTTGGTATTTTTATCATTTTTTATTAATTTTCTTTGAAAAATTACTTTTAAAAAGTGAAAATTAGGGTTTTTTTTTATTTTTAATCATACTCAAATATTTCAAAACACTCTTGGGCCTCTTGTTAGAGTGTAAGTCTCATCCCTTTGTAAATAAACAATTTTGGGCCTCAGTGTATTGTATAAGTCCTGATACCGTCAGAAACCTCGGTTCGATCGCCATTTTCAAACAAACAACTGGGTCTGCGCTCGTGTTGTAAGTCCCATTTCTTTTCTTTAAAACACTTTTGGGCCTCTTGGTAGAGTGTAAGACCCATCCCTTTGTACAGAAAACCTTTTTGGGCCTCAGTCACTTGTATAAGTCCATGTACAAATTCAAAACAACAGTACAATCACTGTTAACATTTGGGCCTCTCCCTGAGCTGTAAGCCCCGATCTCTGTTCAAAATACTTTCTCCTTTGATTTTGAATCCAAATGTATAGTTGCTATCAAAACTTTCTTTAATTTCTTTGAACAACTAACAAAACAACATGGAAGCTCTACAACGGGTAAGTGTTTATCCGCTTTCTTTTATCTGCTTTCATATAAATAATTGTATTGTGGGGCTGCTTCACTGTAAGTCTTCTTTCATACCTTTTAAATACTCGCCATATATCAACTGTATATATACTAGTATATTTATTTAGAGTTTTCCCTGGCAACTACGTCTAGAACTAGGTAAAGCCCGTTGGTCACTCTTTAAATACAAACAAAACTAGATCCCCATAGGATTTCCAGATATAGTATTCCCTTCTCTCGGGGTTAAATAATATGGAACAAAGAGAAATGCAGTATTCTCGGTGAACCTTTTCTCAGACTGTCACCCTTAGAAATCGTCAAAGAAACTCTACTCCCCAAAGATGATCTTTTCTCCGTGAATGGCATCTCTTGAGTTTCTTCCAAACCCTCGAACTTTCCTGGAATGATCTCTTCTCTGTGAATTGCATTTTCTAAACTTCTCTTGGTTTGGGGACCCACATGCTTCCTAAAAGCATCCCCGCCTCCTCTTGGGCGTTGTACAAGGACCCTTCGGCTTCCTAGAAGTTCTCATGCCTTCTCTTGGGCTTAGTACAAGGACCCTAACGACCTCTTAAAGGTATAAGACAGAACTTAGTCATCCTTTGCTAGAGCACTCTTTCCAGTTTCAAACCTCAGGCCACTTTAGGGTTGATTTTCATCCCTTAAGGCCCTTACCCTCTTTTGGGAACCCTACAAAAGATAAAACTCTTCAACACCAGTAGATTTGGACAGTCTAAACTCCCTTGAGTCTCATAGACATTCTCAAGTTCCTTTCAAGCATAGGAAAAAACACCAATCACTCTGGATAAATCTCCAGCAGAAACCCGGTCTCTCTCATGAAAGTTCCCCACCCTTGGGCCTGCCTATGGATCTAATCCTCAGCAGTAAGTTAGCCTCCTCTTTGGCTTTGTATAATGATCTTTCCTCAACACAGTCAGCCTCCTCTTGGGCTTTGTACAATGATCCTCCCCAGTGGAGCTAACCTTTTCAGACTCTCTTGTTGAGTCAATCATTTTTCAGACTCTCTTGTTGAGTTAATCACCTGTTAGTACTCTCTTGTTGAGTATAAAAGACTCGCTTATTGGGTCAATCTCCTTTTAGCCCCAATCTCGGGCTTCGTACGAGACAACAAATGGCTCTCTTGTTGAGTATAAAAGACTCTCTTGTTGAGTCAATCAACTTTCAGACTCTCTTGTTGGGTCAATCACCTTTGCAAGACTCTCTTGTTCAGTCAACTCTTTTAGCCTCCGTCTTGGGCTTTGTACAAGACGTATAAAAGCACTCTCTTGTTGAGACAAACTCATCTCAGCCTCCATCTTGGGCTTTGTACAAGACACATATAAACCTCCCCAATGGAGTCAAAAATCCCTTTTAGCCTCAATCTTGGGCTTTGTACAAGACAGAAAGAACATTTTCCCCAGAAAAGTCAAACTGTTAGCCTCTTCTTAGGCTTTATTTAATGATATCCCCAAAGAGTCAGTCTCTTTTTTTGCCTCAATCTTGGGCCTTGTACAAGACATATACACTCTCTTGTTGAGCTGGTCTTATCTAGCCTCCTCTTAGGCTTCGTATAAAGAAATCCCTAGCTGAGTCAATCAACCTCTTAGCATCAACCTTGTGCTTTGATCAAGACATACAAAAATCAACAATTCCTCTTTAGAGGTGAGCAATTCTCTCTCAGCCAAAACCGTTTAGCTTCATATCTTGGGATTTGAACAAGATACAAATCACCTTTAGCTTCATGTCTTGGGCTTTGAACAAGACACCAAAATATCTTTTTCCTCCCTTAGAATAGAAGGAACTACGATTGCTCTGATTTCCCTGTTTCATTAAACGGGAATACGTAGGCATAAGATTGTGAAATCTCAGCGAGCATACTAATCCAAAACCCTAGGTCCATCACCTTCATATCAATCAAATCTTAGGTCCAGTACCTTACCCAAAACATAAACAAAACTCACTCTCCCTATCACACTTTCCCAACCCATTAACAGATAAACACCATCAATTACAAAGCAGGAAACTATTTGCTAATATCCTGTGGATAACCATATATAGGATGGATAACTGACAACTATCCATTGTATAACCTGACCCCGGACACCCCAATCTCTTTTAAGCGTCTGTTCAGTTAAAAATTCACGTGCAAGGTTAGTTTTAGATAGCTTCCCTTTCCCTTCCAGCTTCACGGGATAAATAAGAAATCAGAAAGTAGCACCCTTTCTCCACAAGGAGAAAACCCAAACTTCAATGATAAGGTGGTCGCGTCACCGACAAAAATCGCTCGCTACAACTAAATGACATGTCACAATGGTCAGAAGTAGCAACCGTAGTAAAAAGTACACGAAGTGAAATGGTTTGAATCCCATCACCAACAATTAGCCATTTCTCGTGATAAAAAATGTTATTAACCATGTATATCACCATGGTTTTTATTTCCAACCGTGATGAAACGTGATATTTATTTATATATGAGTGAAATTATCTAACGCTTAAGTACATAACAGTCGTCTCTCTCAAAATAAAACCCTAACAATTCTTTCACTCATCTCTCAAAGCGAAACCCTAAAAACTCTGTCACTCGTCTCTCTCATATGGATACCACAAAACGAAACCATAACAACAAGTCTTAGCCAATGGGTATTTACAGGTTTGTTTTCTCTATAGTTATTTTTCAAAATCTATTTCAATACCTTGTTTCATGATGTTTGAACTTTCTTCTTTTTTCCTCTTGTAGGTATGGATGCTTATTATTATAAAGAGGGCGGAGATAAATTTAGCCTATCAAACTTATGTCAAAGATCCAGAATGACATTCATTCAAAATATACACAAGTTTGCTGGTCTAAATTTATCTTCATCCTTATTTCATTGTTGACACGCCATTATGGGACTTGACATTGTACCCCAAATTTTACCCCTTAGATGTCATAACATCTTGCATTGACATTTAGATTAAATCATCTATGCATTGTTAACTAACCATTTCATTTTGCAAGTTTGTTTCTTCTGTGAAAAAGCCAGGACTTATACCACGAAGGGGACAAAGTATCCTAAAGAAGAGAAGGCCCCAAATACAACTATTGAGCTCATCTACATCCTAAAAGTCTCAATCAACAAGAATTCAAGTGTGACTAGCTCTCATTACCAAGTGCCTCGAGCCACAAGTTCACCCTGCCTCCAATTAGGGTTTTGTGATGACAAGACAATCATGGCCTTTGATTTTGACCAAGATTTGTTCTCAAACCCTAGGACATGACTCCACATGATAGAAGACATCCCTGGAGACCATCATTGAGCCTTAGATATGATTAAAGAAGCAAGATCATCAGAAATCATTCCAGTACATTCACAATTTAAATTAGGGTTTTGACTGAGGCCCTAATCCTCGAGGTTTTGATCCAAAATGAAACATCCAGGTCCTCAATCCATCATGACATGTCTCATTGATGAGTTAGGGCATGACAAATCAAGTTTTAAGAAGTTTCTTGCAAAGGAAGCAAAGTTTGGGTCATGGAACTTTATAAATGTGGATATTTCACTACTTGTGCCAAAATTGGAATAGTCATAACTTTCAAACTGCACATCCAATTTGAGTGACTCAAAGCTCAAATGGAAGCCCTTTCCATGATCTTCAAAACATATTAGAGGACCCTCTTTCAAAAAATGCTTGGTTTTTGAGTTACAAGACTTGGAAGATAAATCACCCTTTGGGACTTGGTGAAATTTCAGTTTTTTTACCCTTATTTGCACATGACTTTAACCTAATTTTCTATACAGTTCCAAGCCTCAAATAAAAAATCTTTCCAAAAAGTACTAGAACTCCTCAAACCATTGAGTGAGCTGAGAGATACGAAGCTCCAAAGTTAGGGGTTCATTTCTTGATTTTCAAGTAACCAACTTTTTTATAACATTGCAAAACCTCTTCTAATCACCAAGGGCCTCACTCTTCTGATGTTTAAGCCTAAGGATAGCCTTGTCAAACCTCTGACACGAATTTGCAGGTTGGACACATTAAAATATTGAGGTGTTATGCAAGTTGGTGCAACTTGACATGAAAGAGAAACTTTTTTCAACACAAAAGCATGGAAGCCACCTTTCTCCTTGAAACTTGGACTCCACACCAATCAAATCAGCCCACAACATCAAACCTTACCCTATGCTGTTCATCCATCATAACTCTTGAGGACTATTGAAGAAAGTTCAGCTCACGCGATGGACAATCCTCTAAGGAGGGGAAACTTGGCATTTGTTCCACTTCTGGCCATGCTTCACATCCCCAGCAATTTCCTATAAATAGGGCTTGGTTCCACTCTAAAGACACCAACAATCCACATGAAATACCCTAAGAAACCTCTGAAGTTCTAGTTTGGTGAGTGAGGAAATTCTTTAAGAGAGTTAGAGCAAAGGTTGTTGTAAAGAGGAAGAAGTCTTGGTTTATTTGGAATTCTTAAAGTGCAACACTTCATCAGGTTTCCCTTTCTTTTTTTTCACATCATAACCATGTTCCTACATTGTCATCATACTGTTGTTTGAACACTAATAATGTAGTCGATGCCAAGTTCTGTTAGTTAATTTGAAAAACATAAGAGTTTGTTTAAAAGCATGCTAACATACCAAACCTTGTTACTATGCTGTTAATCTCATGCCAGTGCCATGAACAAACCTTAAGGAAATCTTTCTGCACCACATTACTATGCTACTATCACTTTGTTTGCCTTGAATATTTGACATACTTGGTATCAACAGTTGATAAGAGATTTGAAACATGTCATATGTTTGAAGTTGTCACGAAATTACTCATCCATGCCATTTTGGGGTGAGTTAAGGCGAAACCAAGCCTTATGTAAAATTTTGTTAGGATAAAAAGTACTTATCCTCACTATCTTTTAACACCACCAAGTTCATGTGAATCCTATTGGTTATGATATTAATGTTGGGGTATACATGTCGTTTTCTTGAAGCAGCCAATCTTGATGATGTAATGTTGATGCTTTCTTTTTTTGATGTGGTTTAATCGTATGAAGGTTGTACATATTGGCCTAGGATGAATCGAGTGGTATGAAGGTTGTTTAATACTGTCATGACAAATGTTGTTCTCATCCTTCCCACTCCATATTTCAATATGTCATAATCATTTCTTTCCATGCTAAGTAGAATCTACTCTTTCCATGCTCAAAACATCATGATTTGTTTTATCTTCTATGCTGATTGTCATTTAATGTATGTTTGGCATGATTTCTGGGCTGACAAGATGATATTGGTGTTCTCATGAATTGTATGTTTGAAAGTATTATTTTGTGTTTAAGTTTGCTTAAGTATAATGTCTAATACAGAATCGGTTCTGATGAACATCCATCCATGTCATGTTAAAAGCAGCTTATAATTTGTTTGACGGTTTAACGAATTTTGGCTCTCATCCTCCATTAACTTCTAGTGCCTTGCTTGAAGTGTTATGAACCTGTCATATTGTTGTTGTTATTCTAATGATGTGTACATTAACATATAAGAAGCTCAGCATGTCAGCTCATTTTCATTGACCTTTGACAGAGCCACCAATTTACAAGTGTATCTCTTATTTTGAATACACCCGGCCAATCTTGGAAACTTGGAATGTATAATAATCTTGTTTGCCTGCTATGGAAACTTTCAAGTCGTATATGAGTTTTTAGTTAGAATAACATAAAGGTTTATTTGGATTTAGGATGAAGTGGAAAGTCTTTGTTTTCATATTTCTCCACTACATCCATGATTTCATGTTATCATGTTTGGATTAAAAGACTTTAAAACTGTTATCATTTGCTATATATTACGTTTGTATCTGTTTATATTTCCGTTGAGAATATTGGTTTGAAATTACGTGGAAATATTAGCATGCTGAGAATTTTGTTCCAGCTTAGGCGTTCCCTACCCATGTTGTTTTTCTCCACGCTTAAGTATTGTTTTGAGCTGTTCATTGATTTAATATTGTTCTATCATTTGAGGACTAGAGGGTGCTACTTTGTTTCATTGATTTTGAGTAAGAAACGAGTTTTGAAATGGCTGGGAAAGATGAGAGGTTTGCATCGGTTTCGTATGGCTTTTCCATGGGAAATGTTTCAGGTTTGCTCACGTTGCATGAGGTATTTGGGGGTGGCCATATGTGATTGGTGGGTTTCCGTTTTCGTTTGTTTTATGACTTTAACACAAGTGACCGTTTGATGTCATGTTATTAGCATGTAACGTAACAATTTTTCATGTATTTTCTTAACCTGGCATTTTATTCACTCGGTTGGCATATATATTTATGGGGTGGGCTTGTAAAACGGATGTATAGCTACCCCGGTGGTAGAGGAAGCGTGCGTGTACCAAGGGGTCTGGGGTTCGAATCCCCCTCGCCCCAAACACCCTTTTGTTTTTTTTTCCTTCTTCAGTTTTCGCTTTTGCGCCTAACGAGATTGATTTTCGCACCCCCTGTTCTGGCCCATGAGCGCATAACAACACAAACCCAGTTCATTTTCAGTTTGCTTTTGCACTCCCTTTTATTACTTTTCAAATGTTTTATTTTATTTTCATTTTAAATGTTGTTTTATTAAAAATAGTTGTTGTTGATTAAAAATTCCAAAAATATTCATGTTGACATTTCAATGTTTAATTTAGTTTTCTAATATTTTTATTTTTATTTTTATTTAATTTTAGTAATTATTTATTATTTTCTAAAACTAAGAGTAATTTTAATCCAGTTTGTGAACCTCTTTTAAAAAATCCCTTTGCTCTTCACTTTCTTGAGCTAAATTTCCAAAGTGTCTTAGAACACATTAGAGGGATATTTTAGGACCAACTTGTGACCTTGTATGAGGTCTTTTGCCTAAGTTTATGGCTCAATATTCACACTCGATTCTTAAACTAAAAACCTTTGTCACTCACCTTGAAAATCCAATTTTTGAGAGGACTATCTTTGCCACACTTACATGACACTTCACACACATTCTTAATTGTTGCAACATTTCTGTTTACCTTGATTTCTCTTGATGGTATTCATGCTCAAGAGATAGCCCTTAATCCCTTAAACCCTTTTTTTCACAAGAGATAGCCATTAATCTCTTCTCTTTCACCAACTTTTAAACCTTCATAATCCTTTCATAAGAGATAGCCATTAATCTCTTCTCCTAAACAATCAATCCTCACAAGCTTTGCTTTCAAGCTTTTCACCCTACTTTCTCTTGGAACCTTGACCACAGTCAGGAGTTGCTCACCCCGTATTGAGGGGAACTACGAATGCTCTGATTCCATTCCCTTCAAGATACGTAGGCACGAGATGCGATGTCTTGGCAAGCATACTTAGTGTATATACCCTTAGGTCTTTACCTTAGCACAGATTTCCCTTTAGCAAGAAACTATAGCATAAAACAAACATAAACAAGAGGTTCCTGTAGAGTACTACAGATACTTAGGGTGCTAATACCTTCCCTTAGTATAACCAACCCCCGAACCTTAGATCTCTAAGCTGTGTCTCTACACAGCATACTTAGGGTTTTTTGGTCTTTACCCTTTCCTTTGGATAAATCAAAGCTCGGCGGTGAATTTCAAAGTTTTGTGAAGCACTAAGTTTAATGATCTATCCGATTCTGATGCAACAAACTCATATGGGTTGTTGAAGAAATAGGATCATAAAACCAAGTTCTTAATGTCATAGAACAAAATGTGGTTAAGGAGTTGAAGAACCCTTGTCAAGCATTTTACGTATACTTTTACTTCTAATATAACTTAATTTGCCATATTATAATTTTCTACTGCAGATTGGAAGGTTATATGTTTAGTGAGCATTGGCAAAATAAGTATTCCACATAATTTATAATAAACTCAGGGCTATATACAACAACGGTTGTCTAGAACAACCGTTGTTAAATATTTTACGTTTTAATATACCACAACGGTTGTTTAAAGTAATCGTTATGGTAGGTAGCGCATTACTGGGATACAATCACAGTCGCCCGCCCGTGGTTGAAATCATCATACATACAATCACACCTTACATCACAACGGTTGGACCCGCGTGATGGTATACTTTTTCCAACCGCTGTTATATGGGTTTTCCGTAGTAGTGTTTGAAAATAAGGATTAATCCAGAGACGCATATGCGGACAAACCATAAAACACACACAGAGGTGCATCTCCGAATTTAATTTTGGTAAAGTGAGGGATGCGGGAATACGGTGCATCAAGAGACGCATCTCCGAAAACAAGGGGAATTTTTTAATTCTTGCCAAGGGTTTGGGAGAACCTTTAGAGGTGGGAAAAGAAGTTCCATTAATTACGTTTTTAATTCTCAAGCATCACAATCCTCCGATTTTTGTTTCATGGTTCCAATTGAACAAATTGAATTCAATAATATATAAATTATTTTAACTCAATCATTGCGTAAATTAAATATCTAATTTTCATGCTATGAGCTTCATGGAGAACGGGGGCATGAGTTGATGATAAATGATTTAAAGTAGTGAAGTGAGTTGGACCCATATGCGTGGTTTTTGAGAATGATGTGAAAACTTTAAATTGCAACCATCAAGAGCCATACTTACAAACACTTTAACGTTCAAATTAATAATCAAAGAAGTAAGAGATATTATGATAAAATTTGTGAACTTTAAGCTCTGATTCAAAGGCATTATATTGGTGTTTCAGGGAGACTTGTTATGTGGCATATTATGAGCATTAATGGCTTCATCGATCCTTGATGTTATTGGAGGCATTGTCCCAACCCCAACATCGTATTGACAATTACTGGTAGGTTTGCATGCTTGTTTTGGGTTATGGGGTGGGTTGACCCAATCCAGAATAATTGCCCACCTTCACATGGTTAGTCTAATAGGATGAAAAATGGAGACTCAATCTTGATGGAAGAGAACTGTTTTAAGGTTCAATTTGAAACGTCACATTCATGTTGAGGATATTCTAAAGAAAACACATCCAATGATTGAGTTGGGAGTGATAACAGAGTATCATTTGTTCTTAATTATATTTTTATCATCAAAACTCTACCATTAGAGGTTATAGTTCTTAAAAAAATTTTGGTTGAGTCGTTGGAAATATGAGGAAGATTTTCGTTGAGATTATGATGAGACGAAGACTCTTTGAGTCGTGGAATAATCAAGGAGGATTTTTGTATAGATTTAAATGAGACACAATCTTTGAGATGTGGGAACATCTAAGAGGATTTCTATAGATATCAATATAAGGATAAGAGTATTTGGGTCATGGGAAATTTGAGGAGGACTTTGGTAGAGATCGAGATGGGACGAGGAGTCTTTGGGCCGTGAAAACCAAGAATGATTTTCGTAGAAACCAAGATGAGACGAGTAGACATTGGGTCTCTACCAACCCAATAGGGATTATAATGAAGGACTTATCTTGGTTTTGTGGGTTGTCTGCATAATATTCATAATGGGGACTTGGAAACTCAAACGCTTTTTGAGATTGAAGACACGACCTTTGTGTTTTGATACATTTGGTTTCCTTATGCATTGTGTCAAACATTGTACATGGTCTCAAGTTCCTATACCCCTAGGATTTTACGTTATGTTTCAAAGTGATTGTGAGTTTTGGATCAATAAACATATTTTCGTTTTGGATCAACAAACATATTTTCATCCCCGACCGTTCACTAATTGAGTATAAAATTTGTCATTTCCGTCCCCATCCGTTTAGACTCAAAAGCATCTTGAATCTCTGAAACCTCTTAATTTTTTGGGGCACCAGGTGGAGGTTGTTACCTTATGCCATAATTTATATCCTAAGCCTTTTGCCTCAGTGTCATGAGGACAAGACATGTGAAAAAGGTGTCAAAAGTAGTCGTAAAATTTTCCTCAGTAAAATCTCTTTCAGCAACCTTGTTGATTTCAAGTAAGCCATATAGCTAGATTCTGGGTAGGCCCTATTGAGTTTCAACATCAGGGGGTTGCAAAGAGTTAATTCTATCATGCCTCAAATCATGAAGTCCAGCTATAAGTTCCCCATCAAAATCCAAAAGGCCAGGGAAGGATAGAGGAAGTGGTTAGGTAGGTCCAGGTGTGTTGGTTCAATAATGGTTAAGGTTTGAGATGGTAAGGAGGATGAAGATATGTAAGGTTCATAAGTGGTAGAGAGTATTATGATAGGTTTAATGGGGATAGGTGGAAGATGTGGAAGAGTTGATGACCATTCAAGGATCCATCGTAGATACAAAATTTAACTAGGGGGAAGCACAATGTCACTGACTTTTAGTTTGATAAAATAATTCTTGGTTAATTATTTAGACCTAGAAAAGAAATCACCATTGGTTAGGTTGGATTTTTGTTCTTCTAGACATTCAAATACGTTTTCAACATATGCAAATAAGGATGTGGAGGAAAAAGGAGGTAAGAGACTCTGATGAAACATCAACTGGTACATGTTGATTGGGTTCAAAAGATTGAAAGATTGAAATAGGATCATTAAACCAAGTTCTTACTGTCATAGAACAAAATGTGGTTAAGGAGTTGAAGAACCCATGTCAAGCATTTTACGTATACTTATACTTCTAATATAACTTAATTTGTCATATTATAATTTTCTAGTGCAGATTGCAAGGTTATATGTTTAGTGAGCATTGGCGAAATAAGTATTCCACATAATTTATAATGAACTCAGGGCTATATACAACAACGGTTGTCTAGAACAACCGTTGTTAAATATTTTACGTTTTAATATACCACAACAGTTGTTTAAAGTAATCGTTATGGTAGGTAGCGCGTTACTTGGATACAATCAGAGTCGTCCGCCCGTGGTTGAAATCATCATACATACAATCACACCTTACATCACAACGGTTGGACCTGCGTGATGGTATACTTTTTCCAACCGTTGTTATATGGGTTTTCCGTAGTAGTGTTTGAAAATAAGGATTAATCTGGAGATGCATATGCGGACAAACCATAAAACACACACAGAGGTGCATCTCCGAATTTAATTTTGGTAAAGTAAGGGACGCGGGAATACGGTGCATCAAGAGACGCATCTCCGAAAACAAGGGGAATTTTTGAATTCTTGCCAAGGGTTTAGGAGAACCTTTAGAGGTGGGAAAAGAAATTCCATTAATTACGTTTTTAATTCTCAAGCATCACAATCCTCCGATTTTTGTTTCTTGGATCCAATTGAACAAATTGAATTCAATAATATATAAATTATTTTAACTCAATCATTGCGTTAATTAAATATCTAATTTTCATGCTATGAGCTTCATGGAGAACGGGGGCATGAGTTGATGATAAATGATTTAAAGTAGTGAAGTGAGTTGGACCCATATGAGTGGTTTTTGAGAATGATGTGAAAACTTTAAATTGCAACCATCAAGAGCCATACTTGCAAACATTTTGACGTTCAAATTAATAATCAAAGAAGTAAGAGATATTATGATAAAATTTGTGAACTTTAAGCTCTGATTCAAAGGCATTATATTGGTGTTTCAGGGAGACTTGTTATGTGGCATATTATGAGCATTAATGGCTTCATCGATCCTTGATGTTATTGGAGGCATTGTCCCAACCCCAACATTGTATTGACAGTTACTGGTAGGTTTACATGCTTGTTTTGGGTTATGGGGTAGTTTGACCCAATCCAGAATAATTGCCCACCTTCACATGGTTAGTCTAATAGGATGAAAAATGGAGACTCAATCTTGATGGAAGAGAACTGTTTTAAGGTTAAATTTGAAACGTCACATTCATGTTGAGGATATTCTAAAGAAAACACATCCAATGATCGAGTTGGGAGTGATAACAGAGTATCATTTGTTCTTAATTATATTTTTATCATCAAAACTCTACCATTAGAGGTTATAGTTCTTAAAAAAATTTTGGTTGAGTCGTTGGAAATATGAGGAAGATTTTCGTTCAGATTATGATGAGACGAAGACTCTTTGAGTCGTGGAATAATCAAGGAGGATTTTTGTATAGATTTAAATGAGACACAATCTTTGAGCTGTGGGAACATCTAAGAGGATTTCTATAGATATCAATATAAGGATAAGAGTATTTGGGTCATGGGAAATTTGAGGAGGACTTTGGTAGAGATCGAGATGGGACGAGGAGTCTTTGGGCCGTGAAAACCAAGAATGATTTTCGTAGAAACCAAGATGAGACGAGTAGACATTGGGTCGCTACCAACCCAATAGGGATTATAATGAAGGACTTATCTTGGTTTTGTGGGTTGTCTGCATAATATTCATAATGGGGACTTGGAAACTCAAACGCTTTTTGAGATTGAAGACACGACCTTTGTGTTTTGATACATTTGGTTTCCTTATGCATTGTGTCAAACATTGTACACGGTCTCAAGTTCTTATACCCCTAGGATTTTACGTTATGTTTCAAAGTGATTGTGAGTTTTGGATCAATAAACATATTTTCGTTTTGGATCAACAAACATATTTTCATCCCCGACCGTTCACTAATTGAGTATAAAATTTGTCATTTCCGTCCCCATCCGTTTAGACTCAAAAGCATCTTGAATCTCTGAAACCTCTTAATTTTTTGGGGCACCAGGTGGAGGTTGTTACCTTATGCCATAATTTATATCCTAAGCCTTTTGCCTCAGTGTCATGAGGACAAGACATGTGAAAAAGGTGTCAAAAGTAGTCGTAAAATTTTCCTCAGTAAAATCTCTTTCAGCAACCTTGTTGATTTCAAGTAAGCCATATAGCTAGATTCTGGGTAGGCCCTATTGAGTTTCAACATCAGGGGGTTGCAAAGAGTTAATTCTATCATGCCTCAAATCATGAAGTCCAGCTATAAGTTCCCCATCAAAATCCAAAAGGCCAGGGAAGGATAGAGGAAGTGGTTAGGTAGGTCCAGGTGTGTTGGTTCAATAATGGTTAAGGTTTGAGATGGTAAGGAGGATGAAGATATGTAAGGTTCATAAGTGGTAGAGAGTATTATGATAGGTTTAATGGGGATAGGTGGAAGATGTGGAAGAGTTGATGACCATTCAAGGATCCATCGTAGATACAAAATTTAACTAGGGGGAAGCACAATGACACTGACTTTTAGTTTGATAAAATAATTCTTGGTTAATTATTTAGACCTAGAAAAGAAATCACCATTGGTTAGGTTGGATTTTTGTTCTTCTAGACATTCAAATACGTTTTCAACATATGCAAATAAGGATGTGGAGGAAAATGGAGGTAAGAGACTCTGATGAAACATCAACTGGTACATGTTGATTGGGTTCAAAAGATTGAAAGATTGAAATAGGATCATTAAACCAAGTTCTTACTGTCATAGAACAAAATGTGGTTAAGGAGTTGAAGAACCCATGTCAAGCATTTTACGTATACTTATACTTCTAATATAACTTAATTTGTCATATTATAATTTTCTAGTGCAGATTGCAAGGTTATATGTTTAGTGAGCATTGGCGAAATAAGTATTCCACATAATTTATAATAAACTCAGGGCTATATACAACAACGGTTGTCTAGAACAACCGTTGTTAAATATTTTACGTTTTAATATACCACAACAGTTGTTTAAAGTAACCGTTATGGTAGGTAGCGCGTTACTTGGATACAATCAGAGTCGTCCGCCCGTGGTTGAAATCATCATACATACAATCACACCTTACATCACAACGGTTGGACCTGCGTGATGGTATACTTTTTCCAACCGTTGTTATATGGGTTTTCCGTAGTAGTGTTTGAAAATAAGGATTAATCTAGAGATGCATATGCGGACAAACCATAAAACACACACAGAGGTGCATCTCCGAATTTAATTTTGGTAAAGTAAGGGACGCGGGAATACGGTGCATCAAGAGACGCATCTCCGAAAACAAGGGGAATTTTTGAATTCTTGCCAAGGGTTTAGGAGAACCTTTAGAGGTGGGAAAAGAAATTCCATTAATTATGTTTTTAATTCTCAAGCATCACAATCCTCCGATTTTTGTTTCTTGGATCCAATTGAACAAATTGAATTCAATAATATATAAATTATTTTAACTCAATCATTGCGTTAATTAAATATCTAATTTTCATGCTATGAGCTTCATGGAGAACGGGGGCATGAGTTGATGATAAATGATTTAAAGTAGTGAAGTGAGTTGGACCCATATGAGTGGTTTTTGAGAATGATGTGAAAACTTTAAATTGCAACCATCAAGAGCCATACTTGCAAACATTTTGACGTTCAAATTAATAATCAAAGAAGTAAGAGATATTATGATAAAATTTGTGAACTTTAAGCTCTGATTCAAAGGCATTATATTGGTGTTTCAGGGAGACTTGTTATGTGGCATATTATGAGCATTAATGGCTTCATCGATCCTTGATGTTATTGGAGGCATTGTCCCAACCCCAACATTGTATTGACAGTTACTGGTAGGTTTACATGCTTGTTTTGGGTTATGGGGTGGGTTGACCCAATCCAGAATAATTGCCCACCTTCACATGGTTAGTCTAATAGGATGAAAAATGGAGACTCAATCTTGATGGAAGAGAACTGTTTTAAGGTTAAATTTGAAACGTCACATTCATGTTGAGGATATTCTAAAGAAAACACATCCAATGATCGAGTTGGGAGTGATAACAGAGTATCATTTGTTCTTAATTATATTTTTATCATCAAAACTCTACCATTAGAGGTTATAGTTCTTAAAAAATTTTTGGTTGAGTCGTTGGAAATATGAGGAAGATTTTCGTTCAGATTATGATGAGACGAAGACTCTTTGAGTTGTGGAATAATCAAGGAGGATTTTTGTATAGATTTAAATGAGACACAATCTTTGAGCTGTGGGAACATCTAAGAGGATTTCTATAGATATCAATATAAGGATAAGAGTATTTGGGTCATGGGAAATTTGAGGAGGACTTTGGTAGAGATCGAGATGGGACGAGGAGTCTTTGGGTCGTGAAAACCAAGAATGATTTTCGTAGAAACCAAGATGAGACGAGTAGACATTGGGTCGCTACCAACCCAATAGGGATTATAATGAAGGACTTATCTTGGTTTTGTGGGTTGTCTGCATAATATTCATAATGGGGACTTGGAAACTCAAACGCTTTTTGAGATTGAAGACACGACCTTTGTGTTTTGATACATTTGGTTTCCTTATGCATTGTGTCAAACATTGTACATGGTCTCAAGTTCTTATACCCCTAGAATTTTTACGTTATGTTTCAAAGTGATTGTGAGTTTTAGATCAATAAACATATTTTCGTTTTGGATCAATAAACATATTTTCATCCCCGACCGTTCACTAATTGAGTATAAAATTTGTCATTTCTGTCCCCATCCGTTTAGACTCAAAAGCATCTTGAATCTCTGGAACCTCTTAATTTTTTGGGGCACCAGGTGGAGGTTGTTGCCTTATGCCATAATTTATATCCTAAGCCTTTTGCCTCAGTGTCATGAGGACAAGACATGTGAAAAAGGTGTCAAAAGTAGTCGTAAAATTTTCTTCAGCAAAATCTCTTTCAGCAACCTTGTTGATTTTAAGTCAGCCATATAGCTAGATTTTGAGCAGGCCCTATTGAGTTTCAACATCAGGGGGTTGCAAAGAGTTAAGTCTATCATGCCTCAAATCATGAAGTCTAGCTATAAGTTCCCCATCAAAATCCAAAAGGCCAGGGAAGGATAGAGGAAGTGGTTATGTAGGTCCAGGTGTGTTGGTTCAATAATGGTTAAGGTTTGAGATGGTAAGGAGGATGAAGATATGTAAGGTTCATAAGTGGTAGAGAGTATTATGATAGGTTTAATGGGGATAGGTGGAAGGTGTGGAAGAGTTGATGACCATTCAAGGATCCATCGTAGATACAAAATTTAACTAGGGGGAAGCACAATGTCACTGACTTTTAGTTTGATAAAATAATTCTTGGTTAATTATTTAGACCTAGAAAAGAAATCACCATTGGTTAGGTTGGATTTTTGTTCTTCTAGACATTTAAATACGTTTTCAACATATGCAAATAAGGATGTGGAGGAAAAAGGAGGTAAGAGACTCTGATGAAACATCAATGGGTACATGTTGATTGGGTTCAAAAGATTGAAATATGAGAATATTATGGCATGTAGACTGGATGAGAAATATAATAATATGGTGGGTAAAGATGGTGATTAGTGTGCAAATGGTGATGGGGGTTTATAGGGTGTTGGTTGCATAGGTGGTGCAGGTGGTGTTGTTTTCATATGGGGTGAAGAAGGTGATTGTAATGGATTGCATGGCAGAAAAAATCTTTAATGTTCTTCTATCTTGAACAAATCATTTTTTTTCTGCCCTTGCAATCTATCTCACATAATGGTGTTGATGTTTTTGTTGTATTGATATAATAACATTCCTATGTTGTCAACCAGAGAAATCATTGAGAAATCTACTGCTTTTCTCGGTTGATAGCATTGAGAAATTTACTATTAAATAAAATCATCTATTTCTCTTTCACGTGAAAACATTTGCTTAATATAATATGGGATGGATTAGAAGTACAGAAAAAAATTTCTCTAGGTTCGAACAAATAACTTCTTAGAAATCTGAAAACAGTGTAAATATAAAAAAATTTCCCTTATTTGGAACAAATAATTCCCCTGGATTGTTTTCCAAGAATCCATTGTCAAACTCTTGATCTGTTTAAGTAATTTATTTTAATATTCTATATAAACAATGTAAATATAAAAATAAAAATAAAAAAGGTTTCCCCCTCAGTTTTAAACAGAAACTGAGAGGTATGTGGCTTGGGATGGAACATGTTTTATTTATTTATATTTAAAAAGAAACATAATTTACCTCGATTTTGAGTGATAACTGAGGTAAAATACAAGCGTGTTTTTTTTTTCAGTTTCTTCACCGTCCTTAAACAAATTTTCCCTGTCCATTCAATGACTATCAACGCTCAAGGCACTGTCATTAGTGATCCTCGTGAAATCTTAAAACCTCATTATAAAAGCATTATGAATATTTAATTTGATAGTAGTGAATCCACAAGAAACCCAAACATTATTGTGAAACTCTCTATGTTCAATTAGAGTGCCATGAGATCTTACAAAGTAAAAGTATCACTGTGATTGATTACAAGAGCAGAAAAAATTAGGTTTATTTAATATATGGTTGGTGAGAGTGTATTTACTTTGCCAAAGATTTATGTCATGGATTGCAAGTGCAGAAAATTATATTGAGTTTAAAGTTTGTGTTCTTAAATAATCATATAACTGAATATTTATTTTATTTAGCTAACTTTTTTTTTTGTTTTATATCAGAAACAAATGAACGAAAAAGCCATAGAAAATATATTGCATTCAATATTTGATATTTCTCAAGATCAATGAAATGATGATCCATAACATTTGATCTTCTCCAAAATATCCAGTATATGTTCTTCATTGACAGCAATGACGATGAAGAATAACATTTTTACTTTAATATTTTGTGTAAACAATAAAATTTATAAACAAATTAATTTATTAATATTATGTGTAAACAATGTAATGAGTTTTATTTTAAAAAACAAACTATCTAAACCCTAAGTTTTTAAATAAACTGAGATGTATGACGCGTTGTTTTTGTAAATAATTAAAATGCAGATGTAGGGATTCAAACTCATGATCATATAACTTTACCCCTCGTTTTTTTACTGAGATGTTAGTTGACAATTTTCATGCCATCCTTCATTACGTCGCCTTAGTAGTCGGGGTTACATATCTTTTGCGTGCGACATTATAAAGGTTATTTGTAGTAGTGTTCTTCTATTCTTTTTATTTTTATGTGTTGTTAGAGCAACAAAAGGTGTAGTAGTAGAAGTTGAAACATTAGTAGTAGTTGTTGCAGATGGAGAAACTTTTGATGAAGTAGAAGCACTTAAGAGAGCCAATGACGCACAACAAGTAACATGTGCATGTGCATACTCCCTTTCATCCATGATTGGATGAAAATATTTTATCAACTTAGAAGAACTACAAGTCTTTCTTCGCTGAATGTATAAGATCATTCTTACTGATAACCTTAATCTTAAATAGGTTATATTTTTCGAAAGTATTCACAAAACTTTTCATCAAGTCTTCGTAAAGACCAAATTTGTGTAGTTTTAGAACCAAATTATCTGGAATCAGTAACTCACAGATTAATTTTCCAAAAGAAATATCTTTGGTTGACCCATCCCTTGAATAAAAAATCCTATCACTCAAATTCTTAGAGATGGTAGATGATAATTTGATTTTACTATGACACTCCAAATGATACAAAAAAAAGTTTTGATCCAAGTGATATAATCTATGGAACTTGTCCTTGGTGTTAAACATCCAAGAAGAACGTTGAACTAAAACTTGATCTTAATCCTAAGATGAGTGGGTTTGCTGATATTTTTCGATTCCTTAGTAAGTATGGTTACCACTTCATTGTTTTCTTTACTAAAGTAATCCTTCTAATGAATTATTTTTGGAGTATATTCAATATATACCTAAAAATATTTAACAAGTTTAGTGTACATGGACTTTCAAAAGAGAGTGCTCTTTGGAAAGGAATTCTAGAGTATAGATACGGTCGGGATTCTCAGAATCTTGGAGTAACTATTTTATGCAATGACGGGAACATCAGAAGAAAATCAGATTCCATATGGTGGTGTGATTTAATGTTGATAGATTATGATAAACTGAACTTGACTGATCATTTTTTGAACTGTATTTCTGCTTCCTTGGGTAATGGCAGGCATGTTCCATTTTGGCATTGTTGTTGGTTTAATGGCATCCCTCTCAAGGAGTCATATCCTGCACTTTTTCATGTTTTCCTGTGCAGAACGGGAGTGTAGCAAAAACTGGTTTCGGTTACGAGGAAGGATGGGTTTGGAAGTGTGTTTTGCTGTTTACGTGCCCAGGTTCGGAGGAGAGAAGGGAACTGGAGAAGCTATCTGAAATGAAGAGTTCAAGGCTCATTAGATATAAAAAAATATCTGTGTTATTGAGAGATCATTACTATTAATTTGGGAGGCCCAAATAGTAATTAACTCTGAATTCTTGTATTTCTGTTTTATTTGTATTGGGCCCATGACCCACTTAGGTTGGTAGCAACCCTAGCTATTTATTGGCATCTTCAATTGTTTGGAGGTTAATGAAAAATTCTGATTAGTTTGTCTTATGTTATTCTCTTTTACAATTTTAGATCTAAAGGTTACCTTATCTAGTCTAACATTTGGTGATCTCATTTCTTGTTCTCATGGCTCCTCCCAAACCAAACAACCCTCCTTCAAGAGAGCTTGTGGAAGAAGCTGTCCAAACAGCTCACTTACACCTAGATAATGCTATGGCACAAGTTCAGCAACAAATGGATGAAAAATTTGACAAGATTAATGCAGATCTAGAGCAGAATATGGGTCAAATCCGCACTAGAATGGATAATGAAAAGTAGATTTTCGATTCTAGACATGACTCCATCATGTCCACCCTACACAAGCTTCTATCCCAAGAGAAGCAGCAACAACCTACTGCTATTCATTCAACAACAAGTTCTTCAGGTATTACTCATCACCTTTCCTCTACACCTATGATTCCCACCCCTGTTATTCATCTTCCCTCACCCACAAATACACCCATACGACATTCAGCCCCGTTCTCCAACTCACCCACAATACCTACTGTTACAGCAATGCTGCGAACCACAACAGCACAACCCCCACCTCCATTTTCACACCCCAAACCCTATCCTCAACAAAACTTGTATCCTTTTTTTCAGCAAAACCCTTACCCTCAACTTCCCAATACTCCCCCCTTTACCCCCTTTTCGTACCCCAAAGCTTGAGTTGGCTATGTTTGATGGTTTAAATCCGTTGGATTGGTTCAAATGGATGCACCAGAATTTATTCTTAACCGATTGGGTTTCTTTCACCAAAGCTTTGGAATTACGTTTTGGTCCTTCTTCTTATGAGAATCGTCAAGTTGGACTATTTAAATTACAACAAGAAGGGTCTGTTGTTGAATACCAAGCTAAGTTTGAAAAATTAGGAAATCAAGTGGTTGGTTTACCCCCTGATGCAATTTTGAATTGTTTTATTTCAGGACTGACATTGGATATCCGTAATGAGATTGCTATTCATAAACCTACCTCTATTTCCTAAGCCATTAGACTTGCTAAACTCATTGAATCCAAACTTAAAGATTCTAAACCTAAATTTTCCAAACCTTACACCAGCCCTTACCATAAAAAAAACACCTCCCAAACCCCTAAACCTTCAACTTCACTTCAGCCACCAGGACCTAACCCTCCCAAATCTCAACCGTCCACTATCCCTTCCAAACTTCCAATTCAACGCATTTCTTAAGCCCAGCTTCAAGAATGAAGGGCCCAATGGCTATGTTTTAACTATGATGAAAAATTTATACCAGGACACAAATGTGATACAACTAGATTTCTACTTCTTTTGGCGGAAGAGAAAGAAATTGAAGATCAAAACCAAATTCAGGACAACACGGAACATGACAATTCTTGCCAAGAGGAAAAAGACACCTATTTTCAACTATCTACCCAAGCTCTAACTGGCCAATTCTCTCCTCAAACACTAAAGTTTAAGGGATTACTTGGAGGATTATCAGTCATGGCATTGGTTGACACGGGCAGCACCTACAACATTCTTCAACCACGAATTGCTCACCATCTAAACCTCACCACAATCCCTATACCCCAATTTTCTGTAATGGCGGGTAATGGATAATTGTTCTCCAAAACACACTCTTTCAACTTCCCTTCTACCTATTGCCTATTGAAGGTGCTAATGTGGTATTGGGTATGGCATGGTTACGAATTTTGGGACAAATTCAAGCCGATTTCTCTATTCCCTCAATTACTTTCTCCCATCTAAACAACAACTTTACCTTGAAGGGAGGCCCTACATCTACACCAATCCATACTACCTTTCATCAATTGCGCCAACTTATCCATACAAACTCAGTCTCCTCATTCCATTTACTCACCTTTCAACCACTTGATTCCCAACCTAACCACCCTTCTACCCCAACTTTGGAATCCTTGCCTCCAGACCTGCACCTCCAAATTCACAACTTGCTCAATCGCTACCCAGCCATTTTCCAACAACACTTTGGCCTACCCCCTAAACGACCTTATGACCACCACATTCCACCCGAACCCAACACCCCTCCTGTTAACGTTAAACCATATAGGTACCCTCATTCCCACAAGGAAATGATGACTTCTATCATCCAAGATATGTTAAAACAAGGTGTCATAATTCCTAGCCATAGCCCTTTTCGTCCCTTGTGTTACTTGTCAAGAAAAAAGATGGGATTTGGCATTTCTGTGTTGACTATCGTGTTGCCAATGCTGTTACGATTAAAGACCGTTTTCCAATCCCTACCATAGATGAACTCCTACACGAATTGGGCTCAGCCAAAGTTTTCACCAAGTTAGACTTACGCTCAGGTTACCACCAGATCCGGGTTGCAATGGATGACACGCATAAGACAGCTTTTCGGACTTTACGAATTTCTCGTTATGCCCTTCGGGCTCACTAACGCCCCTTCCACTTTTCAGTCAGCTATAAATGACCTCTTATGACCTCATTTGCGCAAATTTATTTTAGTATTTTTTGATGACATATTGATTTAGAGTGCTAATCTCACTAACCGTTTAACGCACTTGCAGATTGTTTTTAAATTATTAAGGTCCAATTCTTTTGTTGTCAAATTATCTAAGTGTGTTTTTACAGTGAATCAAGTTCATTACCTAGGTCATGTTATTTCAGCGGGTGGTGAGGCCATTTTGGACTGGCCTCAACCATATTCTCTCACAGCTCTCCACAGATTCTTGGGTCTTACGGGATTTTATCGTAGTTTTGTTTGCAACTATGCTACACTCTCCACTCCCCTCACTGATTTGTTATATTCATATATTTTTACATGGAGTACACAAGCGGCCGTAGCCTATACAAAATTACAGCAACAAATAACCGACATTCCGGTCTTGGCCTTGCCAGATTTTACACAAAAATTTATTGTGGAAACCGATGCTTCAGGCGTTGCTATTGGTGGTGTCCTCTCACAAAATGGTCATCCATTTGCCTTCTTTAGTAAGAAGTTGTGTCCAAGAATGCAAGCAGCTTCTGTTTAAGTGGGCGAAATGTATGTTGTTACAGAGGCAATTAAAAAATGGTGTCAATACCTCATCAGACAACAATTCAACATATATACAGATCAGAAAAGTTTGTGAAATCTTTTACTACAGAAGATACAAACTCCGGAACAACATAAATGGGTTTCTAAATTGCAAGGATTTAATTTTCAAATCTTTTACAAACCTGGTAAATCCAATCTGGTTGTTGATGCTTTAAGCATAAAATTCCACACCGAAGATTCCGTGTTGCTGGCTTTGTCATCTCCCATTCCAAATCTTATCGTCAAGCTCAAGGAATTTTATGCAAGAGATACAGTAGGAAAGATGTTTGTTGAGAACCTCACACACCAACCAAATAATTCCATCTACAAGTTTTCAAAAGGGTTACTGTACTATAAAGATAGGTTGTTCATACATGACTTTGAAGGAATTCGTCCAAATATCCTCCATAAGTTCCATTGTACTCCCACACCAAGCCACTCAGGTGTCAAGGCTACTCTAGCTCGTATTTCAACATCCTTTTCGTGGCCAGACTTGTATGTTGCGGTTAAAGATCTAGTCAAACGATGTTCCATCTGCCAACACAACAAATACCAAACACAAAAAGGGTCTGTTACAACCTCTCCCTATTCCGAATCAAGTGTGAGAGGAGCTTACTATGGATTTTATTACACACTTACCAAATTCTTTTGGTCACACTGTCATCTGGGTGGTATGCGACAGACTCACAAAGTATTTTCACTTTCTTGCCCTCCCTACCAAGTTCACTGCACAAGATCTTGCCTCCCGGTTTTCCGTTGAAATCGCTCGACTCCATGGAACACCCAAATCCATCATCTCTGACCGCGACCCTTTATTTCTCAGCAAGTTTTGGAAGTGTTTCTTCAAGGCTCAAGGAACTACACTTAAATACAACACAACATATCATCCTGAGACCGATGGTCAAGCAGAAGTGATAAACAGGTCTATTGGAACATACCTTAGATGTTTCGTAGGAGATCATCCTCGTCAATGGTTGAAATTCCTCCATCTTGCAGAGTTCTGGTACAATACCTCTTTCCACTCTGTCATTCAAATGACTCCATTCAGGGCTCTGTACAGACGCGACCCTCCTAACATCCCTGAGTATCTTTCAAAAGCTCCCTCTGATGACCCTTTGGAGCACTCCCTTCAGCTGCGACAACAGATCCTAACATAGTTAAATGCAAATTTACGAAAAAAGTCGTGTACAAATGGAGAAACAAGCAAACACAAAGAGAATCGATTTTACCTTTAAGGAAGGCGATCTAGTTCTGTTGAAACTTCAACCTCACCGACAACAAACCCTCGCAAAATGTACTTCACAAAAGCTTGCAAAATGCTTCTATGGTCCCTTTCATATCACAAAACGGGTTGGCGAAGTAGCATACATATTGGATCTACCTTCTTCTTCTAAAGTCCACCTAGTGGTGCACGTTTCTCTCCTGAAACCTTATTTTGGTGAGCATCCTTCTACTAAGTTTCGTCCTCTTCCTCCGGAGTACTCACCATCTTTCGTCGACATGAACAGATTCCTAGCAACGCACCACCTCAAGAAGATCATATTGTTTTGACGCAAAACACAACCAAGAATGATGAGCGAGTGTGGACAGTGAAGGAAAAAGAAGAGAAGTTTCACACTACTTTGGGTCAGAAAAAAACAGTTTGGACAAAGACATTCAATAAAGAGAAAACTTAGCCAAAGTACCAAATGGAAGTGCAAACTCTGCGGTTCCCTTATATTCCAAAGCATGTGAAGCTAGTATTCAACGGTCAGAAAATTCTCTCTCCAAAGGAATCCACGTGATGCCTTTTTCCACTTACCCTTTGGTCAAATCTCAACCTACTGTAGCATGTCCGCGTGGCTTCCATTCCTCTCACAGCATTCCCGCCAACCCATGTGCTAGTGGCCCACTTATTAACCCATCCCTTATTAACTCATGTACCAACTCACAATCTGATGGAAATTCTCTCTTACCAAGGCACACGGCTCGAGAAACCAAACCTGGCCACACCCACTCCATTTCTCCAAACAACACGCCACCTATACCACACTTCACACTTTCTAACCCTTCTTCGGTTTCCAAGGCATCACGTGCCTCCACCGCCCCAACTGGCAACCAAATTTCAAATTCTTTAACCTCACAGGCTGGCAACCATATTTCAAGTACCTTTACAGTGCATTCCAATACTAAAAATCCCAGCTCCTTGGACCGCATATTCACTAGTAATGGGCCCAACTCAATTTCCTTCCAGCAGCCCACGTCAACTTCTTCCATGAACCTTGAGGACAAGGTTCTTTTTGGGCAAATGAGTAATGATACGAAAAGTTCAAGGCCCATTAGAAATAAAAAAAATATATGTGTTATTGAGAGATCATTATTATTAATTTGGAAGGCCCAAATAGTAATTAACTCTGTATTTCTGTTTTATTTGTATTGGGCCCATGACCCACTTAGGTTGGTAGCAACCCTAGCTATTTATTGTCATCTTCAATTGTTTGGAGGTTAATGAAAAATTCTGATTAGTTTGTCTTATTTTATTCTCTTTTGCAATTTTAGATCTAAAGGTTACCTTAGCTAGTCTAACACTATCTCGTGTGCTTAGCGGTGTGGAGGTGGATGTCCTTAGTCAGGATCGGTTTTCCTGGGCAGTTGGAGATGGTGATTACTTCACTATGTCCTCTTGCTTTGATTATTTGTTGCAGGACATAATTGCAGTAGAGATGAATGAGGTGACTGCAATCAGCATCAAAAGAGGCTGGAATTCCAAGCTTCCTTCTAAAATCCAGATTTTCTTGTGGAGGTTATTTTGGGACAGAATGCATCGGTTGTAGGATTGCAGTTGAAACTTCAAGTCATTTGTTTGTTTAGTGTTCCTTTGCAAATAATGTGTGGAAAGGAGTTGAAAAGTGGATTGGAATAACTTTGAATTTTGAGTTAGTAATCGCTGCTTTTTTTCGTGGATTTGGGAATCAAAGTGCGGAAGGCAACGAGTAAGAATGTCGAGTTGGTTATTTGGGCTTACTCTTGTACTTTTGTGTTTTAATTCTATTGCTTAAAAACAATTGACTACCAATTACCGTAGATAGAATCATCTTTGGAGTATATTCAACATATACCTAAAAATATTTAACAAGTTTAGTGTACATGGACTTTCAAAAATTGAAAGACAATTTCAATTTATTATATTCAACATTGACTTTAATGGTTAACCCGTTTTTATCCAAGTTTTCAAAATCCATAAGGTTGTCATACAATACCTTGAGTTGATCTGGATCGATATCTAATTGCTTCAGTTTTATAAGTAATTATTTGTGAGGTGGAACACTTCCTTCGTTGGTTTCTTCATTTTTGGAACATTGAAGGATGAGGATGCCGTTTTTGGAGATTTAGGGTTTTATGGTTTTAGTGATAATTTGAACTTTTTGGAAGAATTTAGAAATACGAATGTGTAAGAGTAGATGTAAGAGGGTGAAATGAGTGATGTGAGTTTTATAAAACTTTCTAAAATACAGTAAAATTTAAATAAAACAAAAATAAATGCAAAAAGAGGTACAATACTGTAAAATGTAGAATGTTTGATATAAAGAGAATAAATTTTAGGGAGATGTCAACAATCATCATGAAGATTGTATTTGCGCAATCAAACTTCAGGCTTGGAGGTGGATGGGGATTAAGTCTAGAATTCTAGAATTTTGTACTTTTTTTACTGGTTCAATTGCCCTGTTAATTGTTTGTAATTGGGGTAGTTGTTGCGACTTCTTTGTGCAAGGGTTTGTGCACCCCTAGTGCGCATTTATTTAATCTCATTGCTTTTAAAAAAAAAACAATCATCATGAAATTTCATTAGAAACAAGTGTGTGCAAGTCCAAATATTTGAAATTTCTAGGTGAGTTTATAACAGTATCCCAGAGGATCGATGGTCCATAGGGTTTAGTTTTATAGAGGATCAAAGGTCTAAAGAGTTGAAATTACTAGAGGTTGAGAATGTCACAGAGGGTTGACATCAATTAATTTCTAATCAAGAAGGATAAAATAAAAATTTGCATATCTCTTTATGCCTTTTCGCTCTTGAATACCCCTTTTGTTCAATAAATGACACACTATCTTTATCTTTTTCATCTTGAACATAATGACAAGCTTTTGTACATCAAATTTAAAGCTGAGACAGTTTTCTATGTTATACCCCGATCCTCCTTGATGGTAAGGGCAAGTTTGATCTGCTTTGAACCAAAAGGGCGGATTTTCCGGTATTGTAAGAGGGGTCCTAGTTTGGACGTGCCCCTTGACCAGTAGTAGTGGAAACAGTTATGCATACAACATCAGTATAGGGTCAAACCCTGGTGGTCGCGTTGTACGGTTGTTATTATTGTACTGAGGACGAGCCTGCTAAAGAGGCTGTTGTGTCCTTCGCTGATACTGCTGTTGATTCGGTTGGCTCTGAGCAACCTGGGGTTGATACGTAGGAACAGGCGCGGGGTTGATAGCGGGAGTTACTGCTGCTACTGGTTGATACCTTCGCCTTTGCTTTCTGAGAGAGATATTACCAATATCTTATTGTTTTTCTTAGGGAAAGCACTACCGTATCTTTTGGTACTACTTGATGGTCCTGCATCTTTGACCAGAATTCCTTCTCGGACTGCCTCTTCAAGGTGTACTTCCATGTTTACCATTTCGGTGAAGTCGTTGGGCGCACTGGAGACCATTCAGTCGTAATAGAATGAGCTTAAGGTTTTCAAGAAGATCTTTGTCATCTCTTTTTCCTCAAGAGGGGGACAAATCTGGGCGGCAATTTCACGCCATCTCTAAGCATATTCCTTAAAAATTTCCTTGTCCTTCTACGACATTGCTCTGAGTTGATCTCTGTCTGGTTAATTACCTAAACGAAATTTCTCTCATTATTAGTTTCCTATAAATCCCATAGTGTCTAGATTTGGAACATATTATTTTTTCCCTTTATGTGTTTGGTGCATCTATTGTCTGAGATACTAAGAGTGTGCGTTATTACTTATGTGAAACAAATTTGCAACATATACAACCTGCTCTTTAGGTCCCCGGGTTTTGTTGGATCTTTTGGTGTTATTCCTAATAGGGTTTCTTGTTCTTTAAAGTTTTAAAATTTCTAATTTTTAATATTTAGCAAGATGTGTTATCACACCTTTCTTTAAGCCAATGTAACAAATCACAAATCTTCATATAGAGACATGAAGAAACTATATATACAACTCCTTATTCCATTAGGAATATTGTTCAATAACTCCATTAAATACAAGTGTTTTAAGATAAAAGAATGATTATAATTATTTTGCAGAGTTAGAGGTGGATCTGGGTTTACCAAACATGTATTTTTCAAAATATTTTTCACTCTTACACTGTTAAGTGTTCAAATAAGAGACACACTTTTGATACCGATTAAAGGTGAGAAAAATAGAAGAAGAAGAAGGGAGATGGGGTGAATTGCTTTATCTTTAAAATCGTTTTTGATATTCTCAAGAAAAAATTATATTGCAGCAGAAAGTAAAGAGAAAAGAGAATAGATTCACACACAAAATTTATATTGGTGCACCTAGTTAATTAGAGGTTAGTCAAATCTCCTCACACTTGAGATATTTTCACTATAATCTGATTTAATTACACATAACCACTAAGACAAACAAGTCATATATTTCCTTACCTCAATCTAAATGACTCTCAATCTAAAGGAATTTTTTCCTTTAAAATTGTAGAGACTTCATTGCCTCACACTAGAGGACTTCATTGCCTTAAAATTTTAAGGACTTCCTTGCTTCACACTAGAGAAATTGAAAAATTACAAAGATGTTTGTTTATAACAACTCACGCTGAGTGGTAAACTCAATAAAACTCGTTTACAAGTGTATAACTTTCCAAAGAAAGAATAGTTAATAAATAGAATAGGTGTTTGTCCTTTTATAATATTAATTGAAACTCGAAGCTTACAACAATTTAAAATATTGTTGAAGTTCTTGTATAAACCAGTGAAAATCGGAAACCTTCAACATTTAAATTTGATTTCTATATATAGACCTTAGATATTTGATTTGTTAATCATTTGTCTATTGAGAATAGAATAGTGTCATTAAAACTTTAATATAGTGTAAGGATGAAATCTTATCTTTCATTCATTGTCCTGAGACAACTATCATGATGTGCCCAGTTAGAGAAGAATATTCTATGTGGCACATCAACATAACATGTGTTTTGTAATTTGGGCACATGTGATCAACTCTTTATCTAGGCACAGACGGTCACATTGTATTTAGTGCAGTTAGTCATGTCTGTCTTAATACAAATGATCATTTCTCTATATGGGGGAAAACGAGTACTTCTTCTATCTGGGCATAGATTATCATTCCATTTATAAGGGACAATTGATCATGTATTCTATTTGAGTGCAAATAAACATTTCCTTTTTCTTAAAAAGATTATTGAAAATTGTTTAACACATGGAAACACATTTGAGGACCTGTTAGCCGGCGCGAACAACCGCTGGCCTTCCGTCGCAGGTTTACTCGCGGGATCGGCCACACAAATCCCAGAACAAGGAATTGGAAGCGTATGTTTATGTTGTATTTCAGTTTCTCGCTTTTTGGTGAAAGTTGTCACGTTGGAGTGACCTTGATAACGTGAAAGGTTTGAACGATCAACGGGTTTGGATGCAAAGTGGAAAAAATAAAGGAAGGAAAGGCAAGACAAAAACAAAAGGGCAATAACTTAAATTAAATGCTGAAAGTAAATTGCATTAAGTAAAATTGGACGCAATTGTACATTTTCGCGGGAATGAACTCGTTTCTCTCTAAGCTTGGTACTTTGAGCGTTTTCCCTTTACAATGTAAAAAAATGCGACTCCTAAAAATGGAAAATACAATGCTTTATATAGGCCTAGAGAATAACTGTTTGTCTGCCCAGGCGTCCTTTGGCGCTGACACGTGGCACCCCACTCTCTTTTCAACTCCCCATATTCTTGGAACTTCCAACCTTTTCCCGCCCAAGAACTTATCTTTGAATTTGGAACTTTGTCCTTCGCCTCGTCCTCCTCCGACACCGTGGTTTATTTCCATCTCTCCGACGCATCTCTCTAGCTTGTGTCGGATCGATCCCTTGAGGCGCCTGTGGTGTCGACACGTCATTGAACTTGTTGTTTTCCACCTTTGGTCAAAATCCCTTGTCAACAAATTGCCCCCCAAAAGGCCAGTTTCGACTGAATCTTATGTCGATGGAGAAATCTGGCTTTTTAGTTTCTTGCGGGGTTTCGACGGCTCTTTCTTCGACACATCTGCGCAACATTTTGTCTTCTCTTAAAACACGTGGCAAGCGCCATCTGACATGATGATAGCAATCTCATCCCACGATTCCCAAGAAAAACGCCATGATGGCTAGTCTCGTCTGAGTTATGGGCCTCGAAACCAACTCCCACTTACTCTCAGAAGTTGAAAAGGCTTTTGGTGATTTTTCGCCTTTTGTATGCGTCTTATAAATAGACTCCTTCAGAAACACTTACCACTTTTCCATAACTTCTTCTTCAAAACCTGTTATTCGCTCTGAGAATCAAACTTTGGTCTCTTCTTCCTAAAGCGTTTCTTGCCTAAAAACACCCTTTGCATTTCTTTCTACCTAATGGCTTCATCAAACATTATTACCACTTCCATTCCTCAAACCACTAGTAATAATCCAGTCGCGTACATACTTTCTGAAGCGGAAACACTCCGTCCTCTTCCTCAGTCATCCTCCGCTGACGAGGCGGTGGTGGCCAACTGGTGCCACCAAATGGTTATCCCCTTTGCGGCGAAGAACAAGCTTTGTTGTTTCCATGGTCCCCTTCCGGACAACAAACCTAATCCACAAGAACTCCAGAAGTTCTTTCCTTGCTTTGACTAAACAATTCCACCTGCTTTTGAGAAAGGCGGCACCTTAGATCTTAAATACATGGCGCCCAAATCTCGAGTTTTCAGATCCATGCCCACTCCAGCAACAAAGATTACATTGCCTGGCTTGACAGAGTCGAGGGTCAACGCAAAAGGCAATGGAAAGAATACGGTATTTTCGATGCCATCCAACTCTCCAGAACTGCTCACAGGGTCAACCCTTGTTTGCTGCTTGCGTCGATGTATTTTTGGGAAGGATCGACAAATACGTTTCACCTCCCTTGTGGTATGTTCACGCCAACACTTTTCGACGTGGCGGCCATCACTGGCCTTTCGCCAGTAGGCGAGACGTTCGATCCAACCCTGGAGACTGACAACGCCTTCGACTTCGAGCGTGCTAGCTTCCAAAACTATATTGAAGACCACCATGACAAACGCTCTAAAGAAGTCTCTGATGAGGAGCATATTGCCTTCCTGACCCTATGGTTGTCGTACTATATGTTTTGCCCTGGCTCCTTGCAAATAGCCAAAAGTTTTATCAGTCTGGCCATTCAGGTTCATGAAGGTCGACAGATATCTTTGGCCAAACTCCTATTGGCCTCCCTTTACCATTCTCTTGGCCTGTCCACTATGAGGCTAAAACTTCTCCACCAAACCACTATGGCTTTAAACATCTCAGGTCCTATGTGGTTGTTGCAGCATTGGCTCAACGCCACTTTTGAGCATAAACTGGGATATCCGACCTCTGCGATAATTGAGCGTCTAAACAAAGAACGCTCTATCAAAGGAATGCGACTTGCTCTGATGACCACCCAAGAGGCTCCAAAACAGGCCCTCTTTATGAGGTATCTCAGTATGTTCGTGGAAACCACTTCTTTCGTCCCCGACATGGCGCCATTTGTGGAGCGTAGGTTCGGTCCCGAATGGTTCAGAAACCCATTTACTGGAGTCTCCCCTAAAGTTGCTGCGCAGTCGAATGCTATATGGAGGGCATTTCTTATTCCCACTATGATCTCCTTCCGAATCGAAACGGGAAACAATGGTTATGGCTTTATGAACTACCAACCAAATTTAGTGGCCCGACAATTTGTCCTGAGCCAGATATTGCCAAAGTCCTTAGTGAGGCATCCTGATGACATAGTACGGTCCAGCCGACGCTTGACTAAAGTAGGGCATAGGGCTTGCATGAGGTTCGTCAGAGCCTCTCAACACCTGGAGCTGCCGTTATTTGCCTTTCAGCCTTCCTTTTTCACCACTCAAGAATTCGACGCTTGGTGGTCGGAATATCAAGCTCAAATCTTCACTCCAAATCTTTTCTTAGAGAACGTGGTCGACGCTTTTGCCTCCATGGCTGGTGGCATCCCTAAATCATCGACCACGACTCCTGTCATAGATGTTGACCCTACAGAAGATCCTTCCACAAAGGTAGATCTTGGACTTTTGATTTCCTTTGCCCGTAGGTTTGAACTAAATAGTTTCAGATTTGTTTTCAGGGACGTAAACGAGAAACGGCTGCTGCGTCGACTTCCACCAGGCCTGCCAAAAAACCCAGGACAAACCCTTCACAGGTATATTTCATTTTCTTGTCTTGCGTCTTTGTCTTTTCTTTGTTCTGACATTATTTCTGCACAGGCTTCTGAGAAAGTACCTTCTCCTGAAAGGACTGAGTCGAATGAGAGTACTCACTCTCAAGTTTTCACCGCAGCAGCTCCAGCATCTCCTCCATCCACACCTTTGGTGAGGAAGAAGAAGGCTTTAACGCGGAGGACACCTTTAAAAACCGGCGTTTCGACGGTGGCCCCAGTCGTCCCAAGAAATCTCGAAGACGTTTTCGAGCCAATCCCTACTGTCGCCCCTCCCAAGACAACAACTCACCCTGCGCAGGTATTTCCACTTTCACTTTAGTGTCCTAGACGACCTTGGGGCGACGAATCTCACTTGCATTTTGTTTTGTAGGAAAATGTGGTCATTTCGACCACTGTTGGTGATGGCGATACTGAATCGGCCGCAGACGCCACTACTGCTGGCGTCACTATTACGCCAAGTCCTCAGAAAATTGATGAATTCCAGACACTCGTGCCAGAGGAAAACTTGGTGGCGAAGGCGCCTCCTGCCTCAACTGATAACCTTGAGCATAATGATGTAGCTTCTAGGGCAACTATCAATCCTTCGCCTGCCGTCACCACTACTGAAGTCGGAGAGAACTTCCAACCCCCTGACCATAACCCAGAGAGGGCTTTACCCATTGTCAACGAATCTCTTACTCCGGAGGCACTCTTAGCAGCCAAGGCAACAGATCCAGCTGTGACCCTGAAGACGCTACACAAACTTCGCCAAGCAGTTGAAGAGATTCAGCCTACCAGTTTGACAACCATCCCAACTCCAGAGGTGGATGCTTCCTTTAATCTCAAACTTCAACAGTTGCGGTCTTATCTTTTTGAGGAACAGTTCTTGGCGGCTATCGCCGAAGAAACCGCCATAGCCAACGACGTCTTCAAACTCCTAGACGAACTTTCTAAATTCCAACTTCCTGCCCCCATGGCCACGTACCTGATCGAGTCCGAAGCCTTCTTCACCCAGTTGGCCAAAGATATTTCCATGAGTTACCAAGCCGACGCTCATATCTGACTTCAGCTTAATGATATGAAACGTGAATGGTACCTTAGTTCAGTTTGTGAATAGAAGCTTGGAGATTTCGAAACCGAAAAACAGGAGCGCTCCAACAAGCATCAAGCCTTCGACCATCAGATATCTGAATATCAAGCCCAGATAACAAAGCTGACAAAAAAGATTACTGAGGTCGAACAACAAAATGCCTCCTTAGACTCATCTGAGCCTCTGCTCTCTCAGGAAACCATCGACCACGAGGTAGCTCAAGGACTTGTTTACGTCGAAGCGGCTATGAAGATCAAAGATGCTATTAGCCGCATGCAGAGACGAAAGGTTCTTCTTGAGAGCAAGATTGTTCATGAGAAGACCCTCTTTGAAGACTTTAAGTCTAGATTTCTTGAGTTTCCTTAGCTTATATGTCGAGTTGATGTAACAAACAATATTTTGTAAGCCATCTTTGTCCCTTCAGCCTATTTTGGCCTCAAATTAATGAGAACTATATTTTGATATGAATCTCTTGTAGCATAGGTCTATATTTTTTTAAATATTTCCCATTTACTCTTAAGATTCGTTGGTCTGCTCCCAACTCTTGCACTTCGTACGCGTTATTACTAAACACTCGAGTCACCTGAAATGGTCCCTCCCAGTTGGGTGACCATTTTCCCATCGTTCGATCTCGTCGATCCATGGGCAACACCGCTTTCCAAACATAGTCATTTGCAGCAAACGTTTTCTCTTGGACCCTTTTGTTGTATACCCTGGCGACTTGGGCCTTTTGGCACAGCAAAACATCTAAAGCTACCATTCTTTCCTCATCTAAGTCCACGAGTTCGTCTAGCATCATTTCCCAGTATTGTTCCAATGGAATCTCGTATTAACGTTGCACCCTAACAGATTGTAGGCATACTTCTGCTGGTAACACGGCGTCATGCCCAAAGGCTAAACGAAAGGGAGTCAAATTGGTCGACTCCTTAGGCGATGTCCGACAAGTCCACAACACTTGACTCAATGTCTTATGCCACTTCTTTGGCTTTTTTGCGACGTGGTTCTTGATTAGCCCAATTATTACCTTGTTAGCTGCTTCGACTTGACCGTTCGCCTGTGCATAGTACGACGTCGACGTAACTAACTTAAAACCTATTTCTGCCGCGAACTCTTGCATTTTCTGACCCACAAACACGGAGCCTTGATCTGTCGTGATGGTCTCAAGTATCCCGAATCTATACAAGATATGATTCTGAATGAAATCTATCATGATTTCTTGGTCCACCTTCTCCAAGGGCACAACTTATATCCACTTTGTGAAGTAGTCTATTCCTACGAGGATGAATCTTTGCTGCTTTGACGAAGCTGGCCGAATTTCTCCTATTACATCCAAAGCCCAACCTTGAAATGGCCATGGCTTGACTATAACGTGAAACTCACTGGCTGGTACGTGCTGAATATTTGTGTGTCTCTGGCAATCCTGGCATCCTTTCGTGAACTCTATGTAATCCTTGAGCATGCTGGGCCAGTAGACGCCCTGTCGGAACAAAAGCTATTTCATTTTGTGGCCAGCTTGGTGCGCCCCACAAGTCCTACTATGAACCTCAGAAATTGCCAAATAGGCATCAATATCCCCTAAGCATTTGAGTAATACCCCCTCCGGAGTTTTCTTAAATAGCTCACTGCCTATACAGACATAGCTCATTGCTCTGTACTTAGTCTTTCTATTAGTGCTGCCTGACGGGTTTTCCAAATACTCCATAATTGGTCTTCGCCAATCTGTTGGCGACACATCGTTGACAAACACCTCATACCTTTCTAGATCTTCGACCAAGCTCTTCGAGTCCTTGCACACTGACCCACTCGATGGTGAATGTACGTTCGACACCATCTTCGCTCTAGTTTCGACAAAAACCTTGAGCTTATCCTCCAATACTTTATAATCAGAGGCAATTTGTGCCAATTCATTAGCTTTATGGTTTTCTACCCTTGGCACATGTGAGATGTTGACAATTTTGAAATGCTCTAACAAACACTTCGCCAACGAGAAATAACTCAAAAGATGTTCTTTCACGCACTTGTACTCCCTGGTGATTTGTTTAATTACCAATTCTGAGTCGCCTCTTATCTCGACCTCTTTGGCCCCCAAGTCTTTGAGTATCTTAAGACCAGTGATTAGGGCTTCGTACTCTGCCTCATTATTTGAGTATTTTCCATCAACTTTGCATTTAAAGGTAGTCGGGATACCTTGTGGGGATATTATTAAGATTGCAACACCTGCCCTATTTTTATGGCTTGACCCATCAAAGTACAATTTCCACGGGGCGATGTCGATGCTATGTATCGACGTTTCGACTACAGCGTGGTCGACAATAAAGTCTGCCACTATTTGACCCTTCATCGCCCTCAAAGGGACGTATGTCAGGGAAAACTCAGTTAACGCTAGTGCCCATTTCCTAATTCGACTATGCAAAATAGGTTTGGACAACATATGCTTAATAACATCAAAATGCGACGAAACATAAACATTAATTGGTTTAATATATTGCTTTAATTTCATACATGAGAAGTACAAGCATAGGCACAGATTTTCAATTAGTATCCTACTAAGGTAATAGATGGGTCTTTCGACGCCACCATCATCCTCTTGTGCTAACATAGTGCCTATGGTCGTATCCGACGCTGCAATGTACAACTTCATGCTTTTATTTATACTAGGTGGTAATAGGATTTGAGGCTTTGTAAGGTACTCCTTAATTGCGTCGAAAGCCTCTTGTTGCTCCTGTCCCCAACGGAACTCACTTTCCTTCTTGGTATTGAGCAGTGGTGAAAACACTTTCATCTTGCCACTTAGGTTCGAGATGAACCTCCTCAAGAAATTTATCTTCCCCAACAAAGACTAGAGCTGTTTCTTTGTCGTCGGAGGCTTGAGATCTAAGATTGCCTTCGTCTTGTTCTGGTTGATCTCGATGCCTCGCTTGTGGACTACGAATCCCAGGAAGTCCCTTGTATGAACACCAAAGGCACATTTTAGTGGATTCATTTTTAATCTATATTTTCTCGTTCGCTCAAATGAGCGTCGAAGGTGGTCGAGATGACCATCTTCTGATGACGATTTTATGACTATGTCATCGATGTATACCTGCATAAAATTCTCAATAAAATCATGGAATATAGTATTCATAGCCCTTTGGTAGGTTGCCCTAGCATTTTTCAGCCCAAAAGGCATCACAACTCATTCATATGTCCCCAAAGCTCCAGGGCATCTAAATGCGGTTTTGGGGACATCCTCTTCGACTATGAGAATTTGATTATAACTGGAGTAGCCGTCGAGCATGCTCAAATACTAGAATCCCGCGGCTGAGTCAACCAACATCTCCGCCACAAGCATTGAATATTCGTCTTTAGGGGTAGCGTTGTTCAAATCCCTAAAGTCGATACAAACTCGAAGGGTCCCATTTTTCTTAATAACATGTACTATGTTTGCTATCCATTCGACATACCTAGCAATTCTAATGAACCGACTTTTGAGCAGTCTTTCAATTTCATGTTTGATCTTCGACATGACTTCCGGGGTGAAGCGTCGAGGGTGTTGCTTTACTGGCCTCTTGCCTGGCTAAATTGGAAGTTGATGCTCAATTACACTCGGACTTAAACCACGCATTTCGCCATAATCCCAGGAAAAACAGTCCTTGTATTCTTTTAACACTTTAATCAGCTTGGCCTTCATTTCTGGTCCTACTTTGGCACTCACATATGTGGGCCTTTTGGTTGCCCCATCCCCTAAGTCGACCTCCTCAAGCGGGTCCTGCGCTTGCATTTTTTGCAGCTCATGATTTGGGCCTTTTTCAAACCCTAAAGGCTCATCGTCGTAAATACCATCAAGCCTCCAATTTTCTAAAGCTTCTTCTTGGCCTCGTTGGCCATTTGCTTGTTTGTCATGGTCGGCTCCCTTAACTATTTGGAGAGTCTCGTCTTTCTCAAGTGCCGACGTCCTTCTGTTTTCAGCCAAATAGGCTGAAATCCGAGTCATGCTTTCTAACTCAGCAGTGATTTTTACCAACTATGGGCCACCCCATTGGTGGCATTTCCATTGGCTCCATGGCTTCGTCGGCAGCGTCCCATATGAACCCATAGTCGGGGTCCAGGTTCAAGACGCGACCCGTGTCGACAGAGGTGTAGGAACCTGACCCGTCATCACAAGGAGCAACATTTGCTAAGTGTTGGTCAAAAGACTTCTTGTTACCCTCGGCTTCGTCGACTTTGTAGTAGCTTTGATCTGCCTCAATGTTTTCGACGATGCCATCCTTTCTCCAAATGGTCAATCTCTGGTACATTTTTTACGGCACTGCCCCAATTCCATGGATCCATTTCCGTCCCAGCAACAGATTTAAGTTTGTTTTTTACTTGATGACCATGAAGAGTGTCAGCCTGTTGGTTGTACCCACTGCCAAGTCCACTTGGACAACCCCCAGGATGTTACTGGTCTTGCCTTTATAGTTGGACAAAACCATGTTATGTTGTCGAAGGTCAGCCTCTATTTTTCCAATTTTCTTAAATAGATTGTGAGGCATCAGATTCACAGTTGCTCCACCATCCACAAACACCTTGTTAACAGACACCCCATCAATTTTCGCCTTTATGAATAACGGCCTCAAATGGTACATCATCCCAGGGTTAGGGCGTTCAAACATAGCCGTTTATTCTTCAACCACACCACTATTCATCACATAATAACATAGCGGCTTGTCATCCGCATTTTCACTAGAGATGAAATCTTCTTCAGTCTCAGAGATTTCAGACACCACGTCATACTCAGCTGGTAGGACCAATACAATACCATAATTTAGCACGAAATCTTCGCCATAAGTGTCATCATTGGTGTCGTCGTACATGTCTTCGTCAAAATCTCCCTCAGGCGATGGATCATACTCGTCATCCGACTGAGGAGAATATTTTGGCTCCTCTTCGTCCGACTAGGGAGTAAACTCTGGTTCTTTCTTGCTTTCCACCAGCGAAGTACATTTTGAACTCTGGGTCGACACAACTTCTTTCTCCCCTGATGCATCCACGGTTACTGCCATGGTCTGGTTTGTCACCACTTTGTCCTTTTCTACCTATTTTCCTCTTGGGTATTGGCGCTTTTGTCCAGACGTTCCGACAGGCTTCACTCTTGAAGTTGCAGCTTCCCTCTCAGTCTTCTTACTGCGCTGATAACGCCTCCACTGGGTCCTAGTCATAGGGTTTTTTCCCTTGTAATTAGGGGACACCCTATATCCTGCTGGTTCGACCCTTTTGTCGGCGACATTCACCTCTTTTTCCAAATCGAGAGCCTTCCACTTTGTTTGCTCCCTTTCTGGCTGACTGGTGCCATCCACCTTTCCTGTGGGGTGTCTGATGAAGGCACAAAAATTTTGGGCCTTGCCTCTTGGAACAACTTTCTGTATTCCTCATTTCGACGAGGGACCCCACTCTTGTCAAACACAAACCTTGGAATAGGTGGCTTGCTCTCAGGCAACACTTCTCTTTTGCTTGCCTCATACCTCTCAGCAGCTTTCTCATCGAACACAGCATTGCACCTGGGGCATAACGCGACCTTCGACCCGCTTATCCTGCACTTTTCCTGAAAATAGTCCAAACTTTCACCAGCCCGGGGGTACACTGCTTCTAGTTTGTCCTCAGCTTTCTTGTCGGAACCTTTAGTAGTTTCGACCATCATGCACTCTACCACTTCAGCCATTGGTGGCTTATCGAGACCCTAAGTAGCTTCGACCATCATACATTCGTACACCTCTGAGTACAAAGCCTCTTCGACCTTCAGTGGGTCAGTGTCAACCTGCATCTTTGGTTTCTCGCCAAATTGGAGTCGACCCTCCTTCAAAGCCTTCTGCACCAAATCCCTGAAAAGAACACATTGAGCTGTTTTATGACCAAGGAAATTATGAAACTTACAAAATCCCCTCTTTTTCTTTTGTTCTAGAGGGGGATCTTTTAAAATAGGAGGAATAATTATTTGACCATCTTTAACCAGTAAATCAAATATTTCGTCACATTTGGACACATCAAAAGTATAAGTTTTAGCGACGTATTTATCCATATTTCCAGTTTTGGCGGGATTTTTCCCGTTCGATGGTTTCAACAACTTGCAGGTGTAGGGAGGTCCTGGCTTAAGTTCTGCCACGTGGATCTCACTTTCATCGACGAACTCTTCATCGTCGGACGAATACTCGTCAGCTGCCACATAGGACACTTTTTCTTTTTTATGATATCTGTTAGACTGGGCTTTCTCAGCTTTTAACCGTTTGACCTGGCGAACCCGGTCAGCCAATTGCGCCATATCTCTAAGATATTGCGTATCTAACTTCTTTCTGATCGAATAATCTAGACCACCGGCGGCCATTTCGACTAATTCGTGCTCAGGGACTTGAGTAAAGCACTGTGCTTTCAAAAGTCTAAGCATGTTCAAGTATTGGTCTACTGACTCTGTGGCCTTGCGTTTGACGCTTGCCAACTCTTTTAGACTTATTTTCGACTGTCTCATATAGAACTGTTTGTGAAACAGTCTCTCCAATTGCGCCCATGTGTGGATGGACTGAGGGGGCAATGTGGTAAACCACGTAAATGCATTTTTAGTGAGGGAACTTGGGAAATATTTCGTTTTCAAGTCCTCATTGTTCGCTATGTCCCCTGCTTCGGTTTGATACCTAGCGACGTGTTCGACAGTGGATTCTTCTGTCTTCCCGGCGAACTTGGTGAATTTTGGCACTTTCCACCCCCTGGGTAACTCTGTTTGTAACACGAAGTCTGGTAATGGGGATGTGTATGTTGGCCGACGAAGGCCTGGGTTTGCCCCATTACGAACCATGATACGTTCGACCACGACCTCTAAGTTGTGTTCCCCAGCCAAGGTGTCATGTCGAACCTGCTGGACAACAAAATCTGGATCTTCGTTCTTATGGACAATCACGGGAGGCCTTTGGACCCTCCTAGGAATCTCTTCGAACTCACGGGGTTGTTCAATAGTTTCGTCGAAGATTTCATCCTGATGAAGGGGCGTCTCCGGTCGAGGCGGTGGAAGTCACCGATCCGTGTCATTTGAGTCCCCATATGTGGGTAACTCTGTGTTAACTCTTGTATCAGTGGTCTCAATATTGTACCCATCTGTTGAGTCAACATGTGGACCATCTCATGATTAGTCTCATCCATCTGTTGCCTCATGACCGCGACGGAACTAGAGGTAAATGTCGGTATGGATTGAGAGAAAAGATTAAAACCTGGGGGTCGAACCATCTGGTTCGACATGTGTCCTACCCCCTTATAAGGTAGAGACGCTGGGGACGAACTTTCCCCGAACAAATGGCCGCTAGAGTGCAAACTCGACATGAACTTCGTCGGTATCCCATACGATAAGGTATAGGCATAGTTATACTAGGCATATACTGCCCTGTAGTCCCTCCCATTGTTGATTTAGGGTCATGTCGACGCGGCATTGCGGTTGGTCCACTAGGGGTGGTTGAAACCGCTAACACGGTACCGGAGCCAACATCAGTTGTTTGTGTTCACACCATACTTTCTGTCGGAGACGGTTCGTCGTTCGAATGTGGTATTACCATCTTACCACAACGCAAAAACATATACTCAATTCACACAGGTTCCACCGGGTGTGCCAATTTGTTCGTCGGCGCGAACAACCGCTGGCCTTCTGTCGTAGGTTTACTCGCGGGATCGGCTACACAAATCCCAGAATAAGGAATTGGAAGCGTATGTTTATGTTGTATTTTAGTTTCTTGTTTGTTGGTGAAAGTTGTCACGTTGGAGTGACCTTGATAACATGAAAGGTTTGAACGATCAACGGGTTTGGATGCAAAGTGGAAAAAATAAAGGAAGGAAAGGCAAGACAAAAACAAAAGGGCAATAACTTAAATTAAATGCTGAAAGTAAATTGCATTAAGTAAAATTGGACGCAATTGTACATTTTCGCGGGAGTGAACTCGTTTCTCTCTAAGCTTGGTACTTTGAGCGTTTTCCCTTTACAATGTAAAAAAACGGGACCCCTAAAAATGGAAAATACAATGCTTTATATAGGCCTAGAGAATAGCATCCTTTGGCGCTGACACGTGGCACCCCACTCTCTTTTCAACTCCCCATATTCTTGGAACTTCCAACCTTTTCCCGCCCAAGAACTTATCTTTGAATTTGGAACTTTGTCCTTCGCCTCGTCCTCCTCCGACACCGTGGTTTATTTTCATCTCTCTGACGCATCTCTCTAGCTTGTGTCGGATCGATCCCTTGAAGCGCCTGTGGTGTCGACACGTCATTGAACTTCTTGTTTTCCACCTTTGGTCGAAATCCCTTGTCAACAGGACCAAATTATCTTTGTCATCCATTGATGACTTGATTTAATGAATATTTTGTTATGAACATCTTGACAAGTGTTTGGTTTACATTTTTCCTATGTGTTCAATCAGTGTTACTTACACATTTTTAAACAAAGCTTTTTTAGCTAAATTTATATTGAGGTTATAATTTCCATCTCGAGTTGAATATTTGATTGATCAACCATCTTCGATTGTAGACTTTTTTCTAAGATCTCATAATCCATGAGGGGCTGATATTATGATCTAGTCCTGATTGTCCCACACTAAAGCTTGCCACAGGGACGTGGTAGCCACATTAAGGGTCTTCTATTTTGATTTGATTGTCAATTTTGTTTTTATAGGATCTCTATGAGAGTAACATTTCTTTATTGATATTAAACCACTTACAATTTTTTCCAGTACATCAATTGTAACATATTTTCAATTTATCTGCATTCCACATCATTAGGACTAGTTCTCGAGGAGGATTTTCAAAATGTATGCTCCTTTTCAGTTTTAGCCGTAATTCAGTAAAGACCCCAATGTTCCATCTTGTTGGATTCTTCTTAGAATATAATTCTCTAGTTTTAATTCTCTCTAGATGAAAACTTTGTTGAATATTGCCTCTATTGTATATTTCACGACAAGTTCGTAGTATAATATGAATTTTGAGGGTCTTGATGGCTCCTCAGTTGGTCATACAATTTAAAATTATCATTGGAAATTTTCCATTTGTTCTGTGTGTGGATCTATGTGATATGCAGTTACATCTGTTAGTTGGTTTTGATGTTACAATTGATGATAACTAATGACAAATGTAAATCAATTTTTAAAAATGATAACCCCATAATTCAAATAACTTTTGAATGTTCATAGTTCTTTTCAAGAGTTTCTTGTGACAAATTTTAAAGAGGGGTTGATATCAATTGTCGAGTAATTCATGATGATGACATTTGATAAAAAAGAATACATCTCAATTCTCATCAATTAAATGATTCAAAGTTCCAATTGAAGTTCCAATAAATGTATAATCAAGTAGAGGATCTTGAAGTGTGAAAGTGAGAAAGTGTGAAAGCTTGCTTAGTTTTGCACATAACATCTTAGAGTGACCAATATAAACTATAAAAGAACAATAATAAGTTTTCAAGTATTAAGGCATGCACGCACACAAACACACACGCGCGCGCGCACACAGACACACACAAACATAAATATTTTCAAACCCTATTTGATTTCATTAAACCTCTTAAAACCCTATAAAGACGTGTATGGAATTGATTAAGAAGTATTTCTAATCAATTAGAAAGACTAACTCAATCCCTGGTCGATTAAAGACATGGTCCAATAAATTAAATCAATGAGAATGACCTTTTAATCAATTAGAAAAGCCATTAATCAATTAACTCATATATCCATTTTAGGGTTTCCCATTATGAATTAGGCTTATGAGGCAAGATCATATTGTTCAAGGTGCTTTACCAGCCAAGAGTCTATTTGAAGCTACGCTTTATGTCAACCATGTTGGCGTTGATATATTAATCATTTCTTTGTATGTTGATGATCTTTTAGTAACACGAAGCAATCTAACACTTGTTGAATAATTCAAGCAAGAAACAAAAGATGTCTTTGAGATGATTGATCTTGGTCTCATGACTTATTATTTTAGTATGGAAATCACTCGAAAGAATGAGATAATATGGAAAAGAGATTTAAAAAAAAAATCAGCTTTACTGTAGAACAATGAACACTCTTATGAATCAAAAGGAGAAGTTCATCAAGGAGGATGGGGCCGATAAAGTTGATGAAGCTTATTTCAGAAGATTGATTGGGTGTCTAATGTATCTTATATCTACAAGGCCCGACATCTTATTCTCAGTGAATTTGTTGCCAAGATTCATGTATTATGGTAGTGAATTGTACTTGAAGGCAACAAAGTGTTGTAATATACATTAAAGAAATTTTCCATTATGGAGTTAAGTACAACAGGTCAAAGACTTCGAAATTATTAGGCTATTCAATCAGTGATTGGAAAAGTAGCTTGGATGATATGAAAAGTATTTCGGGGTATTGTTTAAACATAGGTTCAAATGCTTTCTCTTGGTGTTCAAATAAGCAAGAAGTTTTAGCTCAGTCAACAACAAAAGTTGCATTTGTAGCTGCAACAGCAACGATAAAACAAGCTATTTGGTTAAGGAATATCTTAACAGATTTGGGCTTGAAACAAGAGAAAAGTGCACAGATTTTTGTTGATGATCAAACAACTATTTCAATCTCATTAAATTGAGTATTTCATGGGAAGACCAAGCATTTTAATGTCATGTTATTTTACTTAAGAGAAGTGCAAGAAAATGATGATGTAAGTTTGACTTATTGTAAAAAAAGAAGATCAACTTGCTGAAATGTTTAACAAGTCGTTTCCACTTAGCAGGATTGAATTTTTAAGGAAAAAACTTGGAATTTGCAGCCTCCAAGGCAAGGAGGAGTGTTGAAACGTGCCTTTGGATGCTGCAGTTTTTAGTTTGAATAAGTCAAGGCAGAATATCTATTAATTTATTGTTATTGGACAAGTTAGCTTTCTATTTTTTAACTTGCTGGTTAGTTTCGTATTTTTTTCCCACCTAGTTAGTAGTGGTTGCTAGAATCATGAAACACTATTTATCTTTCTTTGTAGTTAAACATTAGTTTCTAATTAATAAACATTAGTTTCTAATTAAATAAAAGTAAGTCGTGCAACAAAACTTTCTACATGCTCCTTCCCTGCCATTTTCCTTTTCTAATTCAAAACAAAAACTTGCACTTTCAAAGCTATATTTTCTCATATAGTTTGGATTTAAATTTGAATATGTTGATTTGTAATGTCTTTCTCATTCTTAGTTTTTTATTTTAAAGATACATATTCAAATTTAGTTGTGGTTGAGCCTCTATTATTAATATTGATGTAACTAAAGGTATGGTATCTTAAAATGTTTTGTTCAAGTGTATTCCAATCATTTAAATCTAATATTGGATTGCATCATGGATGTGGTTATATACTATGTCAAAGCAGTAATGCATAACAATCCAAAATAAAAAAGGGATTTTCCTAGTTCTGTAAAAAAATGTAGTGTACCTTAAATAATAAAGATCCATAATGTATGATTTCTATGGTCTTCTTAAAATATGTTGATGTTTGTGATGTCAATAGAATCGAATGACAATATTATTTGTTAGTACAAATTTGGTAGCATTTAAGCCAACAAATTTTCACACATTTGATTGCCATTTAAACTAGTAGATTCATTATTGTTATGTAATTATGTATTGATTAAATACTAGAGTACATAGAAATTACAGATTGTATTAACACTATAAAAAGGAGAATAGTACAGCAGAAGAAGACATAATTTTCCATCCTTAGTTCTGAGTTTAATATGGTATCACTTTAGGTTTTGATCCAACCTGAGTTTTCTTGTTCTCGATCTCATGTTCCATGCATTTCCAAGTCTCTTGTTCTCTCAGTCCCTCATTCCAGTTGTACCATCGCTTTTTCCCAATCATTTTATAGTTTTTGATCTGACATTTCAACAATAACTAGCCTTCTTACGTCGGAGTACTCGCATTCATAAACCACCAGAAAAGTATTATTTTTTGATCTTTTATCTTTAGCAACAAATTTAGCATTTATTACTATTTGTTCTTCATGTAAACATGCTATGGAGCATAAATGTTGGCAAAATGCTATATAAGTTGAGCTTTTGGCCCTAGAGGAAAATTAAACATAGGACATTGTGCAATTTCCTTCGCATATTATGCCTCTTGGCAGTAAATTTGTATTCAATAAAAAGCTTTATATTAATCAATAGATTTCTACAAGGCTAGAGTGGTTGTTCTTGATAATAAGCAAAAATCCTACTGGTATGACCTAGTTACCTAACACTGTTTGAAAATTTGAGCATTTTTTGTATAGATTCAACCAGGCACTAAGAGTGTGGTTTGAAAAGTTTAGAACAACACTACTTGGCTTTTCCTTTCTCCAAATCATCTATGATCCATATCTCTTTCTACAAAAATTAAAAGGAATTATGATATTTGTTTATGTGGAATACCTTCTCATTACTGGCTCAGATCAATAGGATGTCACTACAATCAAACAATTGTTACATAGAACTTTCCACATGAAAGATCTTGGGCAACATAGTCATTTATTGGGATTAGAAATATAATTCTAACTAAAGGCATCTTTGTTAGTCAACACAAGTATACTCAAAATATTATTCAATTGGTCGCTCTCAGCGACACAATTCCACTTGACACTCTGATGGCGGTTAATTTAAACCCACAGAGGGATGAGGGCGAACTCATACATAACCCAATTTTTAACCACAAGTTGGTTAGAAATCTTATCTACCTAACTATAACAATACCTGATATCTCATTTTCTATCCACATAGTTAGTATATTCATGCAAAATCCTAGACACTTGCATATTTTCTGCAGTATAATGGATCATTAGATATCTACTAGCCATTTCTAGGCGAGGTATTTTCGTTCCTACTAGTGCAAAAATACAACTTCAAGCATAATATTTTTAGGAGATGCCCAGACACAAGGAAGTCTACTACTAGTTGATGTATGTTTTTAGTAGATACATCTATCTCCTAAAAATGCAAGAAACAAGAATTAGGGTCAAACTCTTCTACTGAAGTAGAATATCGGTCCATGTTTGCAGCATGCTTTCAGATTATTTGGTTACATGGTCTTCTTTTAAGACTTGTAATATACAAATACAACTAACTCTATTGCATGTTGATAACTCAAGTTCCATACAAATTGCAGCAAATCATGTAGACAACGAAAGAATGAAGCACATAGAAGTCGATTGTCATTCAATCAGAGAAGCTTATACCGCAAAATGATCACTTTGCCTCAAGTCTCTACATTTGTTCAACTTGCTGAGATATTTACAAAATCCATGACATGTGAGCCCCTTCATTTCCTAATTAGCAAAATCGTGCTTTTAGACTTACCATCATTAATTTGAGGGGGGGTGCCAGTAAAATTGAATGGAAAATATTATTTATTAGTACATATTCGTTGGCATTTAAGCCAGCAGATTTGCACACATTTGATTGCCATTTAAACCTGCATATTCTATATTATTGTACATTATTTTTTTATTATGTATTGATTAAATAGTCTACCTGGATATATACATTACATATTGTATTAACATTATAAAAAAAGAACAATACAACATAAGAAGATATAGTTTTCTATCTTCAATTCTGAGTTTAACTGTGATTTGTAAATCTATCATTTGGTTGTACTTCGAATGATCAAATGTTAACATATACTCCCTCTAGTCTCATATATAAGTTTTAACATATACTCCCTCCAGTCTCACGCTTTAAGAAAAATGTCTGAATGCATTTAATTCTTACATTTTTTTCAAATTTTACCTATATATTTTTTGCTTTGGAAATCGTTACAAACATAAACATGTAAAAAAAAAGTAGGGGTATATTTGAAATAGTGACATTGAATATAATAATTATAGTTAACTTTTGCATATATTTAAGACCATTGAATTTTTTTTTTGTTACTTATTGTAATACCCCGTATTATCTAAATGCTCAATTGAATATCGGATGAGATCAGATGAGTATCTATGTGCTATATCTTTGGTAAATTGGATTAATGGAATCCTCTAACTACTTTAAGTATTATCAATTGGGATCAATAGAGCAATTGATGAACTCTGAAGATATCAATTATTTTAATTCAAGAAAAGGATTTTTGAGGTAACTCTAATAATTGATCGTTCGGTGTTAGAGGATAAAATATCAATTGGAGATATTTTACCCTGTTGGAACTATATTATATAATAAACATTATATATATATATATATATATATATATATATATATATATATATATATATATATATATATATATATATATATTTGTTATCAAAAGGGAAAAGAAAAAGGAAAAAAAGAAGAAGAAGAGGAAATGGAAGAGAAAGAGAGAAAGTGGAGAAAGAGGAAGAAGAGAGAAAAGTTGGACCATCATCTTCTTCAAACTCCTCTTCGATTATCAGGTGGGTTCTAGATAGAGACTTTAGGGTAGAATTTTATGAGTTTAGAGTTAGTTTTGATATTGTGATAAATGAGAAATTTTGCACTAAAATCATGTTTTAATGTTCCTTATGATTGATACATGTTAGATATGTGTTGTTGTGTATCCAATTGGTATTTTTCTGGTGTTTAGAAGTGATTTGGAGGGGAAAATGGATCATTTTTCGCAGAAAATTTTATGCAGGAAAAATTTTGGTTTCCCACTGCCCATACGCGTATCACTCAAGGCAATACGCGTATTGGTTAAGGAAATACGCGTATGGCCATGAATAAATGTGGGCAATACGCGTATAGAGTTCCATTTTCTCGGCCATCTTCCCATTTACGTATTGGTACGCGTAAGGTTTTGGGCAATACGCGTATGAGGTAGGGTAGTACGCGTATTGGAGTTTTAAATGGAATTTTTTAGGGAAAACAGCCTCTGCCCATACGCGTATCACTTTGGGAAATACGCGTATGGCTGGGCGAGCCAGCTGGGCAATACGCGTATGGCTGGGCGAGCCAGCTGGGCAATACGCGTATGGCACAAGGCAATACGCGTACGGCCAGTGAGAGTGCAGAATTGTGTTTTTCGCGATACCTTTTCTCGTTATTTTCCATAACTCGTGTTCCGATTAAACGTTTTTAACATTCTTGATATCATTGGAAAGTTAATAGAATGTACTTTCTAATTAAAATGGTTTTGAGATTATTGGCCAATTTAATTATGTCAGAAATTTGGAATAGTGTCGCTTTGTCGACTTTTACCGTTTAATGGTGTGTAATTGTTGTTGAATATGCATGTTAAAATATGAAACAGGTAGAGTGAGGAAACCTTAGTACAATAGAATGACTTAGAGAATCGTGCGGCAATGCTTACATCGATACTAGAAGAGTGTCTTTGTTAAATAGTTGTTAGTGGAGGATCGTATTCCTCCGGTTTCTTGTGTGTGTGTCTTAATAAATACCGTGACCCGTGCTGAAGTGCTCCTGGTGTGGGCTGGGTGGGGAGAAGTATTTATTAAGTAAGTAATCGTGACTCGTGCTGAAATGCTCCTTGTGTGGGCTGGGCGGGGAGAAGTTACTTAGTAGTTGGTACCGTGACCCGTGCTGAAGTGCTCCTTATGTGGGCTGGGTGGGGAGAAGTACCAACTGTAGATAACCGTTACCCGCGTTGTATTTGTCTTGTATGGATGGCCGGGGAGAAGTTATCTACGTTAAGGATTCCGTGACTAGCGTTGTATTTTCCTTGTATGGCTGGCCGGGGAGAAGTTTCCTTAACTAGTTTTCGTTTTGTAGATAACCGCGACCTGTGTTGTATTTGCCATGTATGGCTGGCCGGGGTGAAGTTATCTACGTTAAGAATCCGTGAACCGCGTTGTATTTTCCTTGTATGGCTGGCCGGGGAGAAGATTCTTAACTTTTTTTTTGTCTTGTGTTTTGCACGATTGTTTCTCTAGTCAGAATGTTTGAACTCAAAGTCTAGTTCCTTTTCCCCCGACTTGAGTTAGGTTTTAGTTAGAACCTTGTAAAGCCGGGAGAATCCATAAGATAGAGAACTCACTGAGATTTGATGTATCTCACCCCACTATAGTTGCTGTATTTCAGGTGTGGTTTGCAGGTTTGATTTACAAGTGGAGCGATGCTTGGATGTTTCAAGAGAAGCTTGGCTTTAGCATTTTTTTTCGTTGTGTATTGTTATTTTGTTGTATACAATTAAGGATATTGTATATTATTCTTAGATTTTTATTTTTGGCTAGTTTCCATGACTTGTGCCATATGTTGTATTTATGTTTTCGAAATGGACAAGTATGTGAATTATGTCATTAGGCACTTTTGATGTGTCAGTACCAAGTAAAATCACTTGTATGGTATTATTCTAGATAAATATTATACAGGGCGTTATAGTTGGTATCAGAGCAGGTCGTATCCTCGACCTAGCCTTGAAACATCATAAGTAAATCTATTCCTACCTCTTAAGTGTGTCTTGCCAGCATGACTCTTAATATCATACTATCTAGTGTTGGGTCTGATCAACCTAATGCTATGTATTTGATAGGTAGAATCATGTTTGAGCGACCACGAGGACTCCGAAGTGTTGTCGTAACTTGTGCTGTGAGGGTAGGCTCAAGCCAATAGTTAGTAGTAAGGAGTTTTGGTCAGCTCAACTGATATTTTAGTAGAAGTTGTGATTTGGGTAACATGGAATTGAAGAGTGGGGTGTTGTTCAGGAAATCCTTTGGAATGGATAGAGTCTAAAAATTTAGGATCTTTATCGGACGATTGGTCAAGGTATTGAGGAATATGTAAAATCGCAAGTAGAGCTGGATTGACCACTAGCACGGATAAGGATTTCAAGTAATCTCATCCCGTGGAAAAGAGAAGTTGTTTTGTGGAACGTGTAACGTAAGGCCCGGAAGGGATATAACTATTGGTGCTTCAGTTCTAAGGTCGCAATGGTATCTTGAGTGGGCGAGATTACCTTAAGGAATGTGTTCGGAACAATGTCTTCCAACTGGTTTAAAGTTGAGAGTTAAGGACGTTCGGTTTTTATGGGAACCTAAAGTGGTAGAGAAATGTGTGAAGGAACACAAGGATGTGTTACATGCTTCAAGTGAAACAAGTATGTGTCGGACGAAGAGTTGGTGATGATTTGCGTATATTCAGTTATGTAGAGAGATTAAGTTCGAGATAATATTTTAGGTTTTCTGTTTTCAGTAAGAGACCAAATTGGAATTGTTAAATTACCCAAGGAACAATATAAGGTATTGTGTTGGAGAAAGAATGAGCTTCATTTAGTAACGGAAAGTGTAGTGATACGGACCGGAAGAAGTTGGTGTTATGAAACAGAGTAAATACCTTGGATTCAAGGAAATTTTGTAAGATGGGTTTATATTTGGACCTGAGAGGATTACAATGGAGGGTGAAGTAAGCGCAGTATGAAAAACGGTATTAACGGTATGTTATGAGGAAGTGACAACGAAATGTATTTTTGGACGACGGTGCAATAGAACTATTGAGTAGTTGTTGAGGCTCAAATTAAGGAAGTGTAATCAAATATGGTCCGCTTGTGAGGCGCCTATTACTATAAGGTGAAATGAGAAAGTTGCACGTTGGAATTAAGAACAAGGGTAGTAGTAGCACCGTGGCCATAAGTGTACACGATGGATTCTCATTCTTGAGACCAGTGTGGAGGGACGTACTTTGTGGAACAGTGAAGATTGTATTTTTAAGAAGCAAGATTGCGGTAAATCGACTAAAAGCAAACCAGGGCTTATTACGGACTAAGAGTAAATGATGGGACGGTTCATAGCGGAAAGGTCTTGTAGTTAGTTAATGAGAATTGTTGGATGCGAGTATTTCATTAATTGACTTAAGTGTAAGTGTGATGTACAATGGATAGTTGGAAGTAAGAAATTCCGGTTAGTGTGTACGAAGTGATGGAAAGGTTCTTCAAGAGGATGCATTGCCCCGATTTATTTTCAAGTGTAGAGAACTTCTGTATTTGTGAATAACCGGAATAATTGGAATCTACCTTTTGTTGGACTAAGAACATTGTTGTCTTATTTTCTCACCAAGGAGTTCAAGTGAGAGAATAAGGTGGTATGCTTGATATGAGATGTCCATCAATTTTATGGTACCGTTTAGTGGTTGTGTGTTGAGTTTGGCTTATGGACGAATTAAGTGTGAGTTGTGGCTAAAACCCTAGAATGTCGTCATTATTGACTTCTCACTAGTGCAATTGTTTGAGCAGAAAAATGAACTATCCCGCTGAAGTTTTGTAGTGTGACTGCGTCAGAATATTGGAATTTTGCCTTGTCACTTGGTTGGAGTGTGTCGTCTACATGTTTTGACCTTGTTAGTTTTTACCTGAGTGGATCATGGTTAGTGACTGTTATACAAGTTAGGAAGCCGTAAGTTGAGAACGATATTTTTTCCAGTAGAACAAATCGGATTGATGGTTTGGGTAGGGATGGCTTGAATGAAGAAGGAGCTGGTTTTCAGTTTCTGCAGCAGTGTTAACCGATTAACACAATGGGATTAACCGATTAACACGTGCAAGGATGGTATTTTGTGTTGAATTTTGAGAAGTTAACCGATTAGCTCAGATGGGTAATCGATTAACATGTGTGTAAATTGTGAAATCCCTTAGGAACCATCATCTGTGTTTTGTTACCTTATGTTGCTCCGAGTGGAGAGTATTGTGTGAATGGAAAACAGGATGGTAAGTAAATGAAGGACGGATTTGTGTTTTGAAATCGGAACTTGTGGAAGGGGGTTACTTAGTCGATCATCTGTTTAGATGACAAAGGAGTTTGACTTCGAGGAAGTAATCTTATGAACTGGGTTGAGTATGAGAAAGTCTTAGGTGCATTATTATTATTACTGTTGAGAACTTTAAGGACGAAGTTGGAAAATACTCACGAAGTGTTGACCACGCAAGGAAATATTTCGGTGTGTATTCATGGTGTTGGTTTTGGACTCTGTGAGAGTGGTACCAGTTGTGTGCAGTTGTGTTTTACCAAGAGAATGAAATTTGGAGGTTATCCTTCCAAGTAATAGTGAAATTGAACGTTCCGAAGTTAAGCATATAACTTGGGTCGTTTATGAAACAGAACAATTAAGGAAAGTTGATTCAATTGAGAAGCGTGGCAGGTCTGTTGAGGGTGTGTGTACGTGTAGAGTGTTGTTTTGGATCGGTGAGTAGTGTGGAAACTCAAAATTTCGCTTGAATGACTTAAGTTTTGGTACATGGTGAATCGTATATGTTTGAAGTTCCGAAATGGTGTTACATGTGATTGATTGAGAGCTCGAAATCAACCAGAAACCTTGAGTGAGTCGGACAACCGCAAAGAGAGTTATTATAGAATGGGGTAACTAGAAACGGAAGTTGATAAGCTACTTTGGATGGAATTATTTCGAGTTTAGACTGGATTGAGAGTTGTGTGGTTATGGTTGTAACAGTGTAGCTCATGTACCTCTATCGTCTGGAGAGTGTTGGACGGATGCTATAAGCTTATGTGTGGTTATGTGTTCCACTATAGGACGTCGGTAAGTTTCTCATGTCATTGGTTAGTAAGAACCCAAATGGATAAGGGTGTTTCTTCGCTGACTGTTAGCTACTTGGTGATGCTTGAGGATTAGCGGTATTCCACTGTTAGATTTTTGGATTTGCGCAGTGAAAGGTGACAGACGAAAGAGTTCAGTCAGAATTAGAGATTTTGAAAGATTGTTACTTATAAGAATAATAAAGAAATAAAGAGATCTTGTTTTAAGTGTGTTACCTTTTGGTGTGACACAAAAGAAAGGAAATATTGGATGTAATGATTACAATGTTTAGTATCAGACAGATGGAAATGGTAAAGAAGTCGTGAACTAGTTATGAAGTGGTTCGAATGTTAAAGGATTCATGAAAGGATAGTTGTCGGTAATTGCATGAAGTTAAGAAATCACTAAATTACATCGTGAGGATGTATTGAGTGTTGTTGTCCTGATTTGAAAGGAGTTGTTACGGTCTTGTTTTGTGACTCAATTGAAGAATGTCAGAATAATATATTCTTTCTGAAGTCGAATGCGACTCAGTCTTCTAGTAAGAAGCAACAGATGAATTACGGAAAAAGGCAAAGTTATAAGTTAACTCGATATTGGAACAAGAGTATGATTAAGGACGTGAAGTTTGTTAATTTGTGAAAAAAAGATTTTTGGTCTGTGAAGTCAAGTTGGAATTTGAATACGTCAGAGATGTGAACGAAAGTAAAGTTAAGCATGGATCTAAGACAGATATACAAGTTGCAGTTGTTGTCGAGTAGAGGAAATTCGGGGGCGAATTTCAATTTAAGGGGGGGGGGGGGGAAAGTGTAATACCCCGTATTATATAAATGCTCAATTGAATATCGGATGAGATCAGATGAGTATTTATGTGCTCTATCTTTGGTAAATTGGATTAATGGAATCCTCTAAGTACTTTAAGTATTATCAATTGGGATCAATAGAGCAATTGATGAACTCTGAAGAGATCAATTATTTTAATTCAAGAAAAAGATTTTTGAGGTAACTCAAATAATTGATCGTTCGGTGTTAGAGGATTAAATATCAATTGGAGATATTTTACCCTGTTGGAACTATATTATATAATAAGCATTATATAAATATATATATATATATATATATATATATTTGTTATCAAAAGGGAAAAGAAAAAGGAAAAAAAGAAGAAGAAGAAGAAGTTAGGAAGAAGAAGAGGAAATGGAAGAGAAAGAGAGAAAGTGGAGAAAGAGGAAGAAGAGAGAAAAGTTGGACCATCATCTTCTTCAAACTCCTCTTCGATTATCAGGTGGGTTCTAGATAGACACTTTAGGGTAGAGTTTTATGAGTTTAGAGTTAGTTTTGATATTGTGAGAAATGATAATAAGCATTATATATATATATATTTGTTATCAAAAGGGAAAAGAAAAAGGAAAAAAAGAAGAAGAAGAAGTTAGGAAGAAGAAGAGGAAATGGAAGAGAAAGAGAGAAAGTGGAGAAAGAGGAAGAAGAGAGAAAAGCTGGACCATCATCTTCTTCAAACTCCTCTTCGATTATCAGGTGGGTTCTAGATAAACACTTTAGGGTAGACTTTTATGAGTTTAGAATTAGTTTTGATATTGTGAGAAATGAGAAATTTTGCACTAAAATCATGTTTTAATGTTCCATATGATTGATAAATGTTAGATATGTGTTGTTGTGTGTCCAATTGGTATTTTTCTGGTGTTTAGAAGTGATTTGGAGGGGAAAATGGATCATTTTCGCAGAAAATTTTATGCAGGAAAAATTTTGGTTTCCCACTGCCCATACGCGTATCACTTAAGGCAATACGCTTATTGGTTAAGGCAATACGCGTATGGCCATGAAGAAATGTGGGCAATACGCGTATGGAGTTCCATTTTCTCGGCCATCTGCCCATTTGCGTATTGGTACGCGTAAGGTTTTGGGCAATACGCATATGAGGTAGGGTAGTACGCGTATTGGAGTTTTAAATGGAATTTTTAAGGGAAAACAGCCTCTGCCCATACGTGTATCACTTTGGACAATACGCGTATGGCTGGGCGAGCCAGTTGGGCAATGCGCGTATGGCACAAGGCAATACGCGTACGGCCAGTGAGAGTGCAGAATTGTGTTTTTCGCGATACCTTTTCTCGTTATTTTCCATAACTCGTGTTCCGATTATCCGTTTTTAACATTCTTGATATCGTTGGAAATCTAATAGAATGTACTTTCTTATTAAAATGGTTTTGAGATTGTTGGCCGATTTAATTATGTCAGAAATTTGGAATAGTGTCGCTTTGTCGACTTTTACCGTTTAATGGTGTGTAATTGTTGTTGAATATGCATGTTAAAATATGAAACAGGCAGAGTGAGGAAACCTTAGTACAATAGAATGACTTAGAGAATCATGCGGAAATGCTTACATCGATACTAGAAGAGTATCTTTGTTAAATATTTGTTAGTGGAGGATCGTATTCCTCCGGTTTGTTGTGTGTGTGTGTCTTAATAAATACCGTGACCCGTGCTGAAGTGCTCCTGGTGTGGGCTGGGCGGGGAGAAATATTTATTAAGTAAGTAACCGTGACCCGTGCTGAAGTGCTCCTTGTGTGGGCTGGGCGGGGAGAAGTTACTTAGTAGTTGGTACCGTGACCCGTGCTGAAGTGCTCCTTGTGTGGGCTGGGCGGGGAGAAGTACCAACTGTAGATAACCGTGACCCGCGTTGTATTTGCCTTGTATGGCTAGCTGGGGAGAACTTATCTACGTTAAGGATTTCGTGACCCGCGTTGTATTTTCCTTGTATGGCTGGCCAGGGAGAAGTTTCCTTAACTAGTTTTCGTTTTGTAGATAACCGTGACCCGTGTTGTATTTGCCTTGTATGGATGGTCGGGGAGAAGTTATCTACGTTAAGAATCCATGACCCGCGTTGTATTTGCCTTGTATGGCTAGCCGGGGAGAAGATTCTTAACTTGTTTGTCATCTTGTGTTTGGCACGATTGTTTCTCTAGCCAGAATGTTTGAACTCAAAGTCTAGTTCCTTTTCCCCCGACTTGAGTTAGGTTTTGGTTAGAACCTTGTAAAACCGAGAGAATCCATAAAGTAGAGAACTCACTGAGATTTGATGTATCTCACCCCACTATAGTTGCTGTATTTCGGGTGTGGTTTATAGGTTTGATTTACAAGTGAAGCGATGCGTGGATGTTTCAAGAGAAGCTTGGCTTTAGTATTTATTCCGCTGTGTATTGTTATTTTGTTGTATACAATTAAGGATATTGTATATTATTCTTAGATTTTTATTTTTGGCTACTTTCCATGACTTGTGCCATATGTTGTATTTATGTTTTCGAAATGGACAAGTATGTGAATTATGTCATTAGGCACTTTTGATGTGTCAGTACCAAGTAAAAACACTTGTATGGTATTATTCTAGATAAATATTATACAGGGCGTTACACTTATAGTTGAGACCGAAGGGAGTATGTGAGTTCATGCTTAATGTTTTAAATCATGCTATGGTAAGTTATGTTAATTGGTTCTTATATGAAAATTGTATATGGCTTCTTACCCTTCAGTGTTGTCATGTATCCTAAAGTTGACCCCTTTATATATGCATAATACAATAACAAGAAAGTCTTTCTTCACTTGGCACACATCGCTACATGCATCATTCAACCCTATGATTTTCCATGATGATTACTTTTTATGTGATGGAGGATTGACATTTGGTATATTTAGGGTTCTCCGATATAGTTTTATACTCTTGCATGCACATTGCTTATCACCATTCAAGCCTATGATTTTCCATAGTGATTAACTTTTATGTGATGAAGGGTTGACATTTGGTGTGTTTAGGGTTCTCTGATATAGTTTTTTATACTCTTGCATGCACATTGCTTATCACATTTAATTCATTTTGTCATACAAAGTCAAATTAAGCTAATAACCAATTTGATTTTTCTTATCATAGGCACATGAGTTGGATTACACAAGATTGATGAAGCATCCTGTCAAAGTTGGTATGGCTCCAATAGAGGGTGAATCTTTCCCAAATAGAACTTAGTCATTGTACACTTTTTGTTTGAATTATGATGTATTTGGAGAAATTTTGAAAAAAAAATGTTTTTATAATTGTTGCAATATTGTAGTATTGTCTAATCCCAAATCTTAGTGATTAAGTAGGTTAAGCTGCATAAGTGTGTGTCTCCTTTATTTTATACAAGAAAAACACTATTATTCAATCTTAAGATGGTATCACAACCTGATTGTGCTAAGTAAGCAGATGTGTTTTAGAAAAGACACAGTTCCCATATTGAAAAGAGAAAAGGATTGAAATGAGATTATAAAAAGTTTAACCCCCCACTTCGTAAGTCGATTTTATAATGATGGTTTCCATGAAACATTAACCTTTATATCAGTTGGATATCAAAGATGCCTTCTTGCATGGTGACTTGAGAACGGGATTCAGGTGAAGCGACCTCATGGATTTGTTGCTCGGGGGGCATAGTTAGATATGCAGATTGCACAAGTCTTTATGGTATGAAACAATCACCTCAAGTGTGTCAACATAATTTAGTAACTCTTGTGAACTGATAAGTGCCAAATTGTGTTAAATATGTGTATAGTTTTGTGGAACTTATTAGCTTAATTCATTGGATTTGCGTGCCAAAACCTCAACTTGTATGTAAATATTGTGTAGTTTTTATTTTTATGTAAATATTTTTTATCTTGAGTAATTTCATCTCTTTTTGTAGGTTTCCTTGCATGATTGAAGCATTGGACACTTAAAGGAAAAAGCAAAAGCTTCATGATGCAATTTTGAAAGGAAACCAAGTTCCTGCTACGGCATAGCACAATCCTAGTGCGCTTGGAGAGGCCCTGGTAGTGGTGTTTTGCATTCGTGACCGCGCTTAGCATAAGTTATGAAAGCTTGCTTTTTTTTTCGTGAGCACGTTAAGCGAGATTTGCTCGTGCTTAGCATGATTCTACTTGTTGAGTTAGTATATAAACATTTCTTCATTGATTTTTTAGTTATGGACTTAGGATCTTTTTTAGCCATTTTCATCAATACCATTATTTAGAGATAGAGGCTTAGAAAACAACAATAGAGGTGCATCTTGAAGATCCGAAGTTGGATTTGCATCAATCGGCATGACACTGCGAGTGATCCTTATTCATCTTCATTCTTCTCCTTGTAATCTCTTTCTTGTTAGGGATTGTATGTAAGTTTACTGTAAAAGTATGTATATTTATTTATCATGCCGTTGTATACGATCTATTTCATGAATCTATATCGATGTCATTTTTGTTTACTTATTTTATATTCTGATTTGAACCGCTATTGAGAAATACTCTAGATCTAGATCTAAGATGAACATATGTTAGATTCTAAATTTTATACATAGATTTATATCTAACATTCACCATGGGTATCAATTCTTAATGCTCTGTATTGTTTAATAGAGTGAGAGATCATCAATTAAATAATAGCGTATAACTCGCGACATCGGCTAGACATAATGATGTTGATGAGCGATACATGATGATATTGATGAATTTTTTAGGTTGTGTAGTGCGATTTTTGTGGTTTCGAATCACTATCGCTTTGGTACTACAGTTCGATTCATTTTTTTATCCTGTGAAGCTGATTAAGGAATGGAAATAGATGTCTCCAATTAACCCTGCTTGCATATTGAGGTTAAACAGTCAAAACTGTTGGTTTACATATGCTATCAAAATAGGGGGTCTGTCTTTAGGTTATTTCGTTTAAGAATGGTGTGTCGTGACTGTATAGGAGGATTTTGGTAAGGTACTAGGTCTGATTCTTTTTTATTGATGTATGGAGGTACTGGACTTAGAGTTTTTTATTAGTATGCTCGCTAAGATTTCGCAATCTTAAGCCTACGTATTCCCGTTTAACAAAACAGGGAAATCAAAGCGATCGTAGTTCCTCCTATTCTATGGGAGAAAAGAGATGTTTTGGTGTCTTGTTCAAAGCCCAAGACATGAAGCTAACGAGTTTTGACTAAAAGGGAATTTGTCATCTCTAAAGAGGAATTATTGATGTTTGTATGCTGTGAGCAAAGCACAAATTTGATGCTAAAAGGTTGATCGATTCAACCGGGGATTTCTTTATTCAAAGCCTAAGAGGAGGCTAGAAGTTTGACTTTTTCGGGGAAAATGTTCTTTCTATCTTGTACAAAGCCCAAGATTGAAGCTAAAAGGGATTTTTACTCTTTTGGGGAGAATGTATCTTGTATAAAGCCCAAGATGGAGGCTGAAATGGTTTGACTCAACAAGAGAGTACTTTTATTTGTCCTGTATAAAGCCAAAGACAGAGGCTAAAAAAGGTTGACTCAACAAGAGAGTCTTGAACAGGTGATTGACTCAACAGGAGAGTCTGAAGGTTGATTGACTCGACACGAGAGTCTTTTATACTCAACAAGAGAGTGATTTGCTGATTGAGGCTAAAAGGAGATTGACTCAACAAGAGAGTATTTTATACTCAACAAGAGAGTGTTTTGCTGTCTCGTACGAATCTCGAGATTGAGGCTAAAAGGAGATTGACTCAACAAGAGAGTCTTTTATACTCAACAAGAGAGTGTTTTTATATGTCTTGTACAAAGCCCAAGACGGAGGCTAAAAATGGTTGACTCAACAAGAGAGTCTGAAAAGGTTAGCTCCGTTGGGGAGAATCATTTGTACAAAGCCCAAGAGGAGGCTGACTTACTGCTGAGGATTATTGAGATCCTGAAGCGGGTCCAAGTTTGGGGAACTCTCATGAGAGAGACCGGGTTTCTGCTGGAGATTGATCCAGAGTGATCGATGTTTTTTCCTATGTTTGAAAGGAACTTGAGAATGTCTTTGAGACTCAAGAAGTTTAGACTGTCCAAGTCTTGAGTTTTATCTTTTGTACCATGCCCAAGAGGAGGCGCGGGTATTAAGGGATGAGTATCAACCCTAAAATGGCCAGAGTTTTGACGCTGGAAAGACTGCTCTAGCAAAGGATGACTATGTTCTGTCTTATACCTTTAAGAGGTCACCAGGGTCCTTGTATTAAGCCCAAGAGAAGGCATGAGATTTTCTAAGAAGACGGAGGGTCCTTGTACAACGCCCAAGAGGAGGCGGGGATGCTTTTAGGAAGCCTGTGGGTCCCCAAACCAAGAGAAGTTCAAGAAATGCAATTCACAGAGAAGAGATCATTCCAGGAAAGTTCGAGAATTTGGAAGAAACTCAAGAGATGCCATTCACGGAGAAAAGATCATCTATGGGGAGATAGAGTTTCTTTGACAATTTCTAAGGGTGACAGTCTGAGAAAAGGTTCACCGAGAATATTGTCTTTCTCTTTATTCCATATTGTTTAACCCCAAGCGAAGGGAAGACTGTATCTGGAAATGCTATGTGGATCTAGTTTTGTTTGTATTAAAGAGTGACCAACAGGGCTTTACCTAGTTCTAGACATAGTTACCAGGGAAAACTCTAAATAACTATACTAGTATTACACAGTGGATATGTGACAAGTATATAAAAGGATGTGAAAGAAGACTTACAGTGAAACAGTCCTACAATACAGTTATATACATATGAAAGCGGATAAACACTTACCCATTGTAGAGTTTCCATGTTGTTTTGTTAGTTGTTCAACAAAGAAATTAAAGAAAGTTTTGATAACAACATATATTTAAATTCAAAATCAAAGGAGAAAGTGTTTTGAAAAGATTGTTGGGGCTTACAGCTCAAGGAGAGGCCCAAGTTTTAACGATGATCACACCATTGTCTTAAAGATCGTATCGGGACTTATACAACGACTGAGGCCCAAAGAGTTTTTATGTACAAGGGGATGGGTCTTACACTCTATTAGAGGCCTAAAATTTATTTTTGTGCAAGAGATGGGGCTTACAGCTCAGGGAGAGGCCCAGTTGATTTTGTTAAAAAGGCGACGATCGCGCCGAACGTTTGAAACTATACAGAGGGACTTATACAATGTGTGAGGCCCAAAGGTATTATTTACAAAGGGGTTGGGTCTTATACTTGATTAAAGGCCCAAAGAAATTTAAAGAAAAGAAATGGGGCTTATAACACGAGGGTAGGCCCAGATGATTTGATTTTTGAACTGGCGATTGTGCCGAGATTTTTCTCTTAATGCAGAGGGACTTATACAACATCTGCGGCCCAAAATTGTTTTGGTTAAAAGGGGATTGGGTCTTACACTCTATTAGAGGCCCATGAGTGTTTGAAAATGATTGATGAGGGTTGAATTAATCAAAACCCTTATTTTGTTTTAAAAAGGAATTAATTTTGTTAAAAAATTAATAAAAAGTATTGAAAACATGTGAAAAATGAGTGGTGATCTTGGATCAATGTTTCAAAAATCATGTTTATATCCAAAAAATGATTGGAAATTAATTAAATTTGGAAAATCAAGGAGGAAAAAATATTTTAAATGTTAAAAACAAATAAAAGATTAATTTTTTGCAAAAATATCAAGTATATGAAATAAATAATATTTTTGGGAATTTATGGCAAAATAAAATATTTTAACATTTTTGTGAATTATTAAAAAAAAGAATCAACTCAAAATCATTAAAACTCAGAGAGAAATTAATTTTTGAATCAATTAAATAAAATCACTATTCAAATATTCAAATTTGTGAAAAAGGCACCAAGAACATGGGCCAAGAACACGCGCGAAGGGGGTTTTGCTCAGATTTGCATTTTCTATCCAATCTCACTGAATACTTGATGAAATCACACAATCCACATATCAATCTGCTCGTTTTCACCTCACGATCATGTCTATGGTCTTTAATTTCATTTATTATAAGCATAGAATAAGAAATCAAGACAAAACCTCAAGAACCCTAAAATTTGCATGAAGGCTGAGAATTTTGATGCACGATTCAAACAAAACAATTAATTGAGGGGAAACATTATATGCATGATTATGAACATTTGGCAAAAGTATTGTGCGAGGAAATATCCATAGATTAAGAGATGACCAAGTTTAGGCTTACTTGAAGGTCGTGACAGCAAGAGCAATGTGATTTTTGAGTTGGAGGTGTTACAGATGAGTTGTGATGATTTGAACAGCTTCCCTACATCATATGGAGTGTGTTTGAATGCTTGGACTTGATTGGAAATGGCTGGATCACTTCATGGCATCACAACTGCAACTTGGTTGAAAACATGAGCAATTGGCTGGTGATTCTGAGAAATCAGTGTTACAGTTGTGTGTTTAGTGTTTGATCAGCTCAGATATGATGTTTATGAGGTGTTAGAGCAATTGGTTTGAGTAGAATTGCTCTCTACTGAAAAATTCGATAGTGACTTGCTAAGAAAGGCATTTTTTAGAGTGAGAAGATGATTTTGAGAAAGGCAAGTGTTGTAGGCCTTTGGTGTACTTAAACGGAGCACAAATGAGCTCTATTTATAGTAGAGCAAGTTTATTTTGCAAGCAATAGTGAATGGCAATTGCAGCAGATCATTGTCCAATTGCATCACTTTGGAATCTTAAGTCTCCTCTAGCCATTGACTAGAGGTTAGAGCACAGGCATTTGGTTTCCTAGTTCAGAGATCATCCTTGACTCATTCAGTTGGAAAAGGCTCAGTTCATGCCACCTTGGTGCATCCATTGAATGCTCCAAAACAAAATTGGAGTCTTGTCCCCCTTTTAGGCATTTTAGGTCTGGCATGCTACTTTTAGTTCCAAAGACTTGGGAGGCTTATGGATCAGTGTTTGTTTCTCCTTGGTCTCCCCCTAAGGTGTTCAGATGGATAAACTTGTTTGTCATTTGTACAATTTGATCAAATCGAGCAAAATGCATAAATCTGCCTTGCTATGACAATTGCAGCAAGGCATATTGCCATTGTCATAACTCATAGCTAAAATGGGATTTGATGGAGTTCTTGGCCATTTTGGAAAGCTCTCATATGATACAACATATGTGTGATCATAGTTTGTCTTTACACTTTTTGGATCCAAGTGAAAAATACCCCTACATTTTGAAAAAAGTGAAACAGATTCTGACTTAGTGAAAATTTCACTAAGTGTTGGAAAAAGTGGCATTTTCATGTTTTTGTCATTTTGGTCACTCCATAACTAAAAATCCATGAAGAATTGGAGTGAGGTGTAGTTGACACTTTTGAAGTATGCCATGAGAGCTACAAATCCATCTTTGGATCAGACAAAATGGTTGCTTGGATCTCAAGTTATGATCCTTGGAAGTTGGTACCCTAGCCACTTTGTTCCATAACTTAGAAAATTTCGAAGTTTTTTATGGTTACCCCTTTTACAAGTTATCCCACTTTTCTTGATTTTTCTTTATGAATGATGATTAAAATCAACATTATCATCATTTTAGGGTTAGGGAACCTTAATTGATCAAAAAAATCAAAAAGTCAAACTTTGACTTTGGGGCACTGTTGACTTTTTATCAGATGAATTCCAAACTGTGCGATCCTCTATGAAATCAAGACCTTGACCTAAATCAAACTTGATGGATTGATTTCATAGGTGTTATTGGGTATATTGAATCATGTCCCAAGGTTTGGGAGCATGTCCTGGTCAAAAGTCAAAGGCACAATTGACTTTTTCCGCGAAACCCTAATTGTGGTTCTGATGAACTTGAAACTTGTGAATCAAGCTTCTTGGATCAATCCATTGTTGCAAATGGATAAATGTAGTGTATTAGGGTCCCTCAAATCATATCTTGAGGTCTTGGCTCATGTTTTGTCCCAAAAGTCAACTTAGGGGTGAACTAGGTCAAGAAACCCTAATTCCTGATTTTTTATGAATGCATCCCCTGAGGCTAAATTGACTTGATGATTGGGTTTATGAGGTCCCTTAGAGTGTTTAGGGTTATGATTTGAAGCATTGGCTCATGCCCAGATGAAATTTTCCATCTGGAGGCCCTAGTCGACCAAAACCCTAATTTGGTGACACTAGCGATCTAGAGGCTGGATCCACTTGGAATGTTGCAACTTTGTGCTTGATTCTTGATGTGGGAGTCCTCTTGATCCATTGTGGATGTTTGAGAGGTTTAGACAAGTTGAAAATCATGTTATTCCTTGATTGATCCTTTGTCTAAGAGCTCTGAGAGGGCTTGAAACCCTAAGTTTGATTGTAGTGGATGCTCGCCCATCTTTGGGGAGACTAATGAGGCATAAAGGTTCATCCATATTGTGATGATGGTTTTCACAATGATAGGGAATCTTAGTGGTCAAAATTTGGGGTATGACAGATGCCCCTATTTAATCTTCTTAGACCCGAAGGTGTGAATGGCGAAGGCATTCATACATTCGGGGTGCAAGAGGATTAAATATCAGAATACCCGAAATTTTGATGGTGGTTATGAATGGTAGCTTACGCATTCATCGTCTTTTTCTAAGCCATGATGCTTAGAAAAGATAAAACTTCCCCTAGATCCTGGTTTCCTACCAAGGAACTGGTCTAAGTTTCTTTTGTCAATAAACTTCCCCTCGATCCTGGTTTTCTACCAAGGATCTGGTCTCAGTTTTCTATGTAAACTTCCCCTCGATCTTGGTTTCCTACCAAGGAACTGGTCTTAGTTTCTGAAATAAACTTCCCCTCGATCCTGGTTTCCTACCAAGGAATTGGTCTTAGTTTTGATGTAAACTTCCCTCGTTCCTGGTTTCTTACCAATGAACTGGTCTCAGTTTCTTTTGTAAACTTCCCCTCGATCCTGGTTTCCTACCAAGGAACTGGTCTCAGTTTCTAATGTAAACTTCCCCTCGATCCTGGTTTCCTACCAAGGAACTGGTCTAAGTTTCTTTTGTAAACTTCCCCTCGATCCTGGTTTCCTACCAAGGAACTGGTCTCAGTTTCTTTTGTCAATAAACTTTCTTGACAAGGGACGATATTCGTAGCGGTTTTCCTCAAACTTCTCACCGAATTTTCCTGGGGAGATGCCATTTGATGGGAAAAACTTTTGATGTCAGACTTGCTGGGGAAACCCATTGGTCTGAGCTGTAGAGGAGTACAAACTTCTCTGTTGGAGACGCCATTTGTTGACTCTACTGGAGAAAGCAAGTCTCTTGAGAGGATGCTGTCTACTTGGGGATATTACATCATACTTTTCCTCGAGACCTTCTCAGAGAAATACCATGTGATGTAATCTAATCCTGAGGTCCTGATGACCTTTTTTGTCAGCGGATTTTCCGAAGGAGAACTGCTGTATTGCCGAATCTTTGATTAAGAGGCTTTCTCTGGGGATTTTCCTTAATCTGGGAAAGCAAAGATATCATCTTCATTGGCAAAGAGTGATGTTTATCGAAATTTCTGTTGCTCTTCAGAGGTTCAAGTTATCAAAATAGTCGAAGACCGTCTCTACTAGAGAGAGATTGCTTAGATGATTCACTTCCTAACGAGGAAAGAACTGACAACTCTATTGACAAGAGGACTTTTATCACTAGGGGGTAAGACCGACTAGCATGGTAGTGATGCAATATGAACATGTATGAATCAATAATGCATGATGTATGAACGTGTATGCTGATAAAACCAACGCGACATACATGCTAATAGGTAAACATGATTGGATACTCGGCCACTGCGTGGGACAAAGAGGTACCAGTGGGTTCAAAATATCAATTCTGCCTTGCTTAGAAGAGATAGTCCATGCGGGGAACAACGTTGGTCGGGCTTAGGAGATAAGAACTCTGCCGGGGATTTCGGACGGAATATTCACATCTGACACAGCCAATCCTTCATTCAGGCACACTAGTTTAGAAGGAGTACTTTGATTCTGCACTTTGAAGTTCGATTACTTCTGGAGAAGTGATCGATGTTCTTTCGATGTTCAACAGTCAAAAGAAATTTCCATCTTTATTTTGAAAAGCAGAAAAATTTTGACAAGTAAATTCATTTTTGTTTTATTTCAAGAATCGTTAATTACATTAAAACGTCATTATGTAAAGCTAAAACAAATGAGAATTGCAAACAAAAGCACTAGGGCTCAACTTTTATTGATAGGATGGAAATCAACCAAGCGCGTGATTCCATAGAGTATTTACAAAGTTAGAAAATGGTAATTTAAGGGAAAAGGGCTACATTAAAACATAACGACCACTATCCTTCTACCAACTTTGAAGTCGGGACATCCTGAGCTTCCGTCGAAGATGGCCTTGACTGGAGTTTTACTGATGGATGGCATTACTGCCGAGGAGTTGAACTGATCAGACATAGTTACTTGCCATTATCCCTAACTTTTGCCTGGATTGTACTTTAAGATTTCCAATCCACCGGGATGATTTTTGATTATGTCTTGAATTTTTGCCTGGACCGCCCTTTCGGGTTTTCAATCCATCGAGACGTTTTTTTTATTTTATTTAGGCGAAGTATTTCTTGACTACATCAACGTTTGTGGGGTAGGCAAATTCCTCTCCATCCATGGTTGTGAGCCCCAAGGCGCCACCTGAGAAGGCTTTCTTGACCACATAGGGGCCGTCATAATTCGGAGTCCACTTCCCCAGGAATCTGTGAGAAATGATTGTGTCTTTTTAAGTACAAGGTCTCCTTTTCTGAAGACGCGAGGTCGAACGTTTTTGTCAAACGCCTTCTTCATTCTTTGCTGATACAACTGGCCATGGAATAAAGTCATTATTCGCTTTTCTTCAATCAGATTCAGCTCATCGGGTCAACTTTGACACCATTCAGCCTCGGTTAGCTTAACTTCCATCAATACCCAGATTGATGGGATCTCTACTTCTATGGGGAGCACTGCTTTCATGCCATATACTAGAGAGAAAGAGGTTGCCCCTGTTGAGGTTCGGACAGATGTACGATAACCGTGAAGAGCATAGGGTAACATCTCGTGCCCGTCTTTGTAGGTTACAACCATCCTTTGAACGATCTTCTTGATATTCTTGTTAGTTGCTTCTACAGCTCCATTCATATTAGGTCGGTAGAGAGATGAGTTATGGTGTTCGATCTTGAACTCAGCTCACAACTCTTTCATCATTTTGTTGTTTAAGTTAGATCCATTGTCAGTAATGATTTGGCTTGGAACACCATAATGGCAGATGATATTGTTTTTGATAAATCAAACCACCACTTGTCGGGTAACATTGGTGTATGATGCTGCTTCGACCCATTTGGTGAAGTAGTCAATCGCTACCAGGATGAACCGATGTTCGTTTGAAGCTTTGGGTTCGATCATGCCAATCACGTCGATTCCCCATATGGAAAAAGGCCATGGGGAAGAGAGAACTTTGAGATGCGTTGGCGGTATATGGATTTTGTCAGTGTATATCTGACACTTGTGACACGTCCTCATGTACTTATAGCAATCTGATTCCACGGTCAACCAATACTACCTTGCTCTCAAAATTTTTCTCGCCATTGTGTGTCCATTGGCATGAGTGCCAAAGGATCCTTCATGAATTTCTTTTATCAACAGGTTTGCTTCTGGCCCGTCTACACATTGGAGCAAGACCATGTCAAAGTTTCTCTTATAGAGTGTATCGCCGCTCAGAAAGAAGATGTCTGCCAACTTTCTGAGGGTCTTTCGGTCCTTTCTGAATGCCCTAGAAGGGTACTCTTGTTTCTGAAGGAAGCATTTGATATCGTGATACCAAGGTTTGTCGTCTATAACTGCTTCAATTGTGAAGATGTAAGCAGGCCGTTTTAGGCGCATTATGTCAATCTTAGGTACGTCTTTCCATTGACCTACACTAATCATGGAAGAGAGAGTGGCTAATGCATCAGCCATGTGATTCTCTTCACGAGGGATGTGATGAAACTCGATTCTGTTGAAGAATGGTAACATCCTTCTCGCGTAATCTTTGTAAGGAATCAATCATGATTGGTATGTGTTCCAATCTCCTTTGATCTGGTTAATAACCAAGGCTGAATCGCCATATACATGCAAATTTTTTATCCTTAAGTCGATCGCTTCTTCGAGACCCATGATACAAACTTTGTATTCGGCCTTGTTTTTTGTGCACTTGAATGTCAGTCGGGCAGTGAAAGAAATGTGGGTACCCTGAGGTGTTATAATGATTGCCCCAATTCCATTTCCATAATGGTTAACAGCTCCGTCAAAGATTATTCCCCATTGGGAACGTGGTTCTGGCCCTTAACTGGGTAGCGGTTCATCGCAGTCTTTCATTTTCAAATACATGACATCTTCGTCTGGGAAGTCAAATCTGACTGATTCTTGATCATCAATCGGTTGATGAGCCAAATGATCGGCTAAAATGCTTCCTTTGACGACTTTCTGAGCATGGTACTCGATGTCGTATTCTGATAGCAACATCTGCCAACGGGCAATCCTTCCCGTGAGAGCAGGTTTTTCAAAGACGTACTTGATCGGATCCATTTCTGAGATTAACCAAGTAGTGTGGCAAATCATGTACTAGCAGAGACGTTTGGCTGCCCAAGCCAGAGCACAACAAGTTTTCTCAAGCATAGTGTATAGAGTCTCGCAATAGGTGAATTTCTTGCTCAAATAGTAAATGGCAGACTCTTTCCTTTTGGTTTCGTCTTGTTGGCCAAGTACACAACCCATTGAGTCTTCCAAGACTATTAAGTAGATGATCAGTGGTCTTTCTTCCACTAGAGGTGATAGAATAGGTGGTTTCAACAGGTATTCCTTGATATTGTCGAAGGCGGTTTGGCAGTCTTCTGTCTAAACGCAGTCCTAATTCTTTTTTAGTAATTTGAAGATCGGCGCGCATGTCGCGGTCATGAGGAATATGAATCTGGAGATGTAGTTCAAACGTCCCAGGAATCCCCTGACTTGTTTTTCAGTCTTTAGAGAAGGCATTTCTTGAATGGCGTTGACCTTGTCAGGATCAACCTCAATTCCTTTCTGACTGACGATGAACCCTAGAAGTTTTCCTGAGCGAACACCGAATGTGCACTTATTGGGTTTCAAGCGGAGTCTTTACTTTCTCAAACGCTCGAATAGTTTTGACAGGTGGGTCACATGCTCCTCTTCTGTTTTAGATTTGGCAATCATGTCATCGACATATACCTCGATTTCTTTGTGTATCATGTCATGAAATAGAGTAGTCATGGCCCGTTGATAGGTTTCCACGGCGTTCTTCAAACCGAACGACATTACCTTGTAACAAAAGGTACCCCATGGGGTAATGAATGAAGTTTTCTCCATATCTTTCGGCGCTATTTTTATTTGATTATAGCCCGAGAATCCATCCATGTGTAATACCCCAAAATTTTCCCTCTCATTTTTCATAACATTTAGCATATACTTTCATGGCATTGCATTCCATTCAAGCATAGAAAAATAAAGCATTGCATTGCATTCAGCATAGGGCATGTGATCAGTGGTCTTTAGAGTATTGATCATCCAAAGCAAGAGAAGAAGAGACAAGGGTCTTCAAGCAAGCCTCAAGAGTCTCTTACATCTCATATGATCTCATTTGATCCCACAAGCCATTGGAAGAAGAGAATTCACCAAGAAGTTGGACAGTTCATCATCTCCCATCAAAAGTAGTCCAAATTAGGGTTTTGGATTCAAGCAGTCTCCTGATGAAATTTTGGTTCAAACTTGACCTCAATGTTTTCTACATGATGTCAAGTATCTAAGGATGGAAGATTTCTCATTGGTTCATTTCAGAAGAGGTTCAATTGGTCAGTCGCTTGAGAATCAAGAAATTGGGGAAAAAGTCAACTGTGCAGTGAAAAAGTCAACTCCTGATATTTTAAGGCCAAATTCATGAAAATTCAAGTTACATATGGTCAATGGACAAGATTTTATCAAGAAATGTCAAGAGAATCATCAAAAATCAAGAATTGTACAAAGTTTCCATTTTTAGAAACTTAGGGTTTCCAAAAATGGCAAGTTTTGGACCATTTTGCACTACACTTTAAGGCTTCCTTTCTTCAAGATAAAAGCTTCAAACCTCAGGCCCAAGTTGAGCCAATTAAAGATCACATCTTAAGCTTCAAATCCATATAAAGAACTCTTCCATTGGATCAAAATTGAGAGAGTTTTGATCAATCAAAGTTTGGTAAAATCAAGGCAAATTGCAAGTCATGGCAAGGCAAGTTCAGGCCTCTAGGCCATAATTTCATCAAACACTTGGTCTACCAAATGTCAAGCTAGTTTTCTCTATCAAGTAAGCTTCAAATGAAAAACTTTCCAACACCAAAGTTGTTGCTTTCCATGCCCTCAACAATGTTCATGTTTGTCATTTTTTCATTTGATCAAATGATGGAGAGTTATAATTGTCCAAACATGAGGGTGTCACACTGAATTTTCCACAAGTCATGATGCCATGCACGCAACCACTTGCCTCGCCCATGATGCAGTTTCATACACATGACTTCTAAGTTATTTTCCACCACTTTGCAAGCTTCTATTCAATTCAAAATCAATACCAAACTTGTTCTCTTATGTCTCCTCTTTTCAATGGCATCAAAATCTCATCATTTCATGCAATGTACAGGGAGAATTCCATCATCAAAATCCCTTGTTTTCATTGAAACCATGCTGCTAAGAATAGAGTGTTGTGCATTGTTCTTGGTTTGATTTCTTATTCACACGCATGCTCACACCATTCAGCCTTTACTTCATTTGAACAAACACTCTCTTACACATTACACATACCTTGCTATTATGCACCAAAGGGGAAATGAGAGACTTGCTCACTAAGTTTCACTAGCTGCAGCTACATCATGTATCAGCATAACATCACCATTGATCATTCACCCTCACCATGAGCTGCAGAAACCTCTCCACATCATGGCTAAACCTTTCCAACTCGTGCTTAACTAACTTAACTCAGTTAGTTAACTCAAACTCACTTAACCAACTCACTTAACTCTCTTCCTAACTGTTAACCATTCTAGTTAACAACTAACCACAACTATATAAGCTAAACACACACAGTTTTCTGGAGGATTGATTCATTTCACACATTTCACAAATCGTTCTCACTTTTTCTCTCTGAACATTCTCTCTGAGTTCTCTCTCATTGCACGATTTCTTCTTTATTTCATCATCATCATCATCAAGTGTTCATCATTGTTCAAGAGCAAGCAAGAACAAGCTCATTCTCCTCAAGCACAGTTTCGTTGCAGAGTGAATTTCTCTCTATTCTCTTCAAGTTTCAAGGCTCCATAGCATTTATTTTGCTCAATTGAAGTTCAGGATCACAACTACACCTCTGGTTTTCTTTTGATTCAAGTTTTCTTCAAGTTTCAGGTTCAACATTTCTTAACTTTTTCTTGCATTAAATCACTGATTATAGCTTGTTTTTCTGTTGATTTAAGCTTACTAGAAGCAATGTGACATCTCCGGCTAGTTGATCGACCTTTTAGAGGTGTAGATCCAAAATTAGGGCAAACTGTTTGTGTTCGAATCTCTCTGTACATGCGTGCTACGTGAAATCTAAGTGTGGATTTGCATTCTACGTGACTTCCTCTTTATTTTGAAGTATGCCTTGTGATTTTCTGGAGGTTTTGAAGTTGCAGTCGCCGGAGAGTGGCCGGAGAAGATGACCGGAGGTCCTTCTCCGGCTGGTGAGGTTCATCTAGGGTTTAAGTTCCAGTTTATATCCCAGCCGTTGGATGTGTTTTGATCCTACGTCTAATATCTTGCCAACACATAAATGATGATGTTGTCTCTCACGTGACTTCATTTTGTCTCAGATGCTTGCATGTGCGTGTGTGTATGGTAATTAACATGAGCTTGCGTTCTCATCCATTATATTAGTTTACTTTTCTTTATTGATTGTGGCTGATTAATCCTATGGCTGTGGTTGAGTCAAACTTTGACTGAGTGTACACCTTAATTCACACACACACACATGCCCTATATGGACTGGGTTCTTAAATTACTTTTCACACCCCCACGTTAAGCCCAATTCCTTTTTAAATTGACATTTTACTCATGCTGCACCCCCTGCTTGTTTCCTTTTGCATTTTTATTTTCTTTTTCTATATTGTTTGATTTTCTTTTATTAAAAATATTAATTCAACTCTAAAAATTCTAAATAAATTTACCAACCATCTTGACACATAAAACTAATTATCTATAACTTTTAATTCTGATTTTAGTAATATTTGCTTATATTTTCATAATTCCTTTTTAATTTCATTTTAAGTGATGTCCTTCATTGATACTTGACCTTTCCCATTTTATTTCTCTTAACTCACATACTCTTTTGCATTCATTCTTTTTTCACTTGTTAAATAACATCTAAAATCATTTAAAAACATTTTCATTTTATTTTTAAAGTCATTTTATCTTATGTTTTGATGTGCATATATGAGCTTTCTTTTGATGTGTCTCAACAAGACTTTGTGATACTTTTTGATCATGTTTCCTTTTTAGTTTTGCCATAAGTGTTGATACATGTTTAGCCCCTGACTTAGGTTAGTTGAAACCTATGTTCATTATTTTTCTCATGTGATTTGGTAATTGTTTGATATCTTGCATTTGAAGCAACATTTATGCATGTTTTTTTACTTCCATCTAACATGATTTTAATGAGGCACTTGTGCCATCTTGTCTTGCTTGCTTTGTGTGAGATTATGTGGTTTGTGTAGAGTATTATAGGTCATCTTGTATCATGCTTATAGGTCATTTTGATTTGTGTTTACCTTTGATGTGTGTTTATGCTTTTTACTTGCATTTTTGACCTAATTCCTCATCTCATCTCTTCTTGTGCTCTACATGATTCATGTTTGCATTGTGTATGCCATTTCTTTTATATCATTTACATATCATCAATTGTATGTTACTGGTCCATATGCATCCATACCCATTTCATATGTTATGTACCTTTAACATGTAAGTTTGTGCATTTAATTAAAACATGTTTCTCTCCTTTTCATATCTTCTTCATCTATCTTCTATTACTTGAATCATCCCATTCATGACTTGTATGATGGTTCATATGCATTTTAAGACATTCCTATATGATGTATGCTTCTGACCTTGCCATTTCTTTAAGCATAAATGCATGTTCATTTTGCATTTTTATTCATCTTTTCTCATCTACTTTCATGTTGCAATTTCTTGGATGGTTAAAACATTGTTTGTGCAAAGTTTGTTGGTGTTTGATCTCTTAACCTTAAAGAACATTCTTATGGTTTAGGTTCTGACCTTGAGTGCTTTTCAACCTTTAGGACCTTTATTCTTTAGTTCTTAGCTTGTTTGGTCTTTATTTGTTAGTCTTTCCTTATTTCTTTACTTGTAAATGGTTTTGCTAACATTTTCAAGGGCTTATGGTAAGTCGAGTGTGTGGGGGTGCCGCCACATACAACTTTTTTTCTCTTATCTTTTTAAGCTTTCAAATTGTGATTGTGATGAGCATCTTATGCTTTCTTTGTTCAATCTCTTTCATCCCCTTTGAGTTCTTAACTTAACTTTCATCTTGGAAGTAAGTTAGGACTCATTCTTCTTCTCTTTTCTTTTAGAGTTAGATTTCTAAACCACACTTAACCATTAGGAACATCCATTTATGATAACTTTAGGGTTTGAGTCTTAGTCTCCCTCATTAGAGTTTACCTTTCTTAACCTTTGAGTCTCTCTTCTTCTTATCTCAAAACAAACGCAAAAACACTTAATAAAGGCCTAACACATATTGTTTTTGAGCCTTTCATGTGAGAATAAGATAGTGGGGGGTCTTCTCTCATTTTGTTAGAATGTTTAGCATACATCCCGTCTTGGGTCGATATGCGAGGCATTCAATCCTACGTGAAAGACTTAAATACAATGTGCGTTGAAAACACAAAAATAATCAAACACTTCTTTCTAAAAGACAAAAAACAAACAAATTCTTCTCTCATCTCCTTCATTATATTCCTTAAGGATGCATCATTTCCGTTCTATCGCAAACAGGTAAACGCGTGAGTCTCCATACAGCGAGCTGCAACACCTAACTGCTAGGACGCCAACGTTGACGTATTCCACCTAAAAAACACAAACAACTTTCCCTTAGCTGAGGGGAACTACGTCGCTCTGATTCTCATATTCCCGATGAGATACGTAGGCAGTGGGGTAGGGCCCATTCGAGCACTTCTTTTATTTTCTCTACATTTGTTTCTCGTTCTCCCTCAGTTCCTTTTCCAATATCTTTTCTAATACCCTTTGAGCAGTACTTCAAGCGTGGATCCCGTCGTGTACGACGGACATGAAGGGGTGCGATAACCTTCCTTTCACGTAACCGACTCCCTTACCCGTTCTCTTTGGTTCGCGAGACCTTGTTCTTTCCTTTCTCCCGAGTTTGTGCAGCATTACCCTTCCCTTTCTTTGGGATAAAAATGCCTGGCTGGCGACTCCCTTTCTTTCTTCCGCGCCACTTTCGCGTTTGTACTTGGATGAAAATCCCGGGAGTGACACCATGAAGGAGAAAAATTTGAACTTTGATGTACTGTCTACCAGCATGCCAATGTCCGGTAAGGGAAAGACATCCTTCGGACTGGCTTTGTTCAGATCCCTGTAGTCTACACACATTCTGACCTTTCCGCCTTTTTCGGAACGGGTACTATGTTGCGAGGAAATCCGCGTCAATCTGTTTCCGTACTTCCTCTTTGATTTTGATGGCCATGTATGGGTGAGTTCGTCTCAACCTTTCTTTTACTTGCAGACATTTTGATCTCAACGGTAGATGATGTTCCACGATGCTGGTATTCAACCCTGGGATATCCTGATAGGACTAAGCGAATACATCGGGAAACTCTTTGAGAAGCTTTGTCAAACTTTCTTTGACAGTCGGACTGAGCAGTGCCCCAATCTTAACTTCTTTTCTCTCCTCTTCTGAACCCAAGTTGACCGTCTCCAATGGCTCTTTGTGAGGTTTAATGGACCTTTCCTCTTGTCTGAGTAATCTGGAGATCTCCTCTGGAATTTCTTCGCCATCTTCTTCTTCAGTCTCAAATATCAGGAATTCAAAGTTGGGAGAAGGCATTGGATCGTATGTTTCAATGGGGTTTAAAACAAGCAATCTGTATGACGTTATGATTTATTTTTTCTAAGAGATAGAGAGAATGCAAGAGTGAGTGCAGTGTAAATTTTTTAAACAATGCTTGATTTTATTGTTTGAATTGTTTTTTAGGATTACCATTTACTGAAAAAGCGAAAAGAGAAAACAATAATTAATGCGGGAATTACAGAATGACGTTATTTTATTTATGAACTTGTCGATTCTTGAAACTACAGCCCTATAAAACAAAACTCTGTCGCTTTGGGCGAAGCGAAGAGGGATATTTACAGAAAGTGAGCCCTATCAAAACATATATTTCACCTCGGCAGGGTGAAAGTTTAAAACAAAGATGGCCATTACTTTAACTTATGAAAAATCTTTGGAACATCGACTGCACCCCATTGGCGGCGAACTCCTCGGTGAATCACAAAGTCTGGTACCTTCCTTGATTTGTCTTCAGAAAAAAAAGCTGATTTCTGGCGGAGCAGGATCATTTGAATCTGTCTCTCAGGCAGAGTTGTCGTAGGAGGATTCCTCAGTTGTATTTTGCATAGTATTTATGCTCTCAGGAAAATCCCCCCATCCAGTTGGCTGGATGTCCTTGAGCCTGATACGAGAGCTTTCAGGAGCAGTGTACTTGAACAAGAAGTCATACTTGCCACTCGGTTGTCCTAAGGTGTCCCACACTTCTTTGGATCTGGAGGAGTCATATCTCTCGATGACGTTGACCTCGGGAAAAGCATAGTTAATGAATTCTAGTCCTGCAAACTTTGCAAATTCATCGTTGCACTGGATATTTTCTAAATGACTTGAGTGTTGATCCCATGACATGGTGGGGACGCAGGTATTTTTTCCAATGATGCTCAGCTGATTTTCATTGTTCGGCTGATTTTCTTGCCCCAAGTCTCCTGGGTACGACTACCAGATAGGCAGACCATCCATCAGGCCATAATAGTCGTGGTCAAAGTTATCTTCCATCAGAGTGTCTTCCTCTAATGAGTTTGGTGGAGAACATCATCCTTCCGAATCACAATCTTTGTATATCATTTTGACGTCTGACCTTGGTATAAATCTCGGACACTGTACGGGATAGCAAAATGGCGTAGGCACCTCTTCCTGAGACATATAACCGTCCTTGTTAAGATAGGACTTCCACTCTTCATCTGTATCGGAGGAATCTCCCTCGTTGATGGTATGTACGTCTTGAGACACTAGGTGAACGAAACCTCCACTATGGAAGAAGTTCTGAATCGGATGAAGACTTTCATCGTTAGCAGCTGTCTAGGTACAGGTTACAGAAAAACCAAGACCCTTCTTTGTTTTATTATCAGTAGGAATGACAAGTTGTCCCTTTCCCTTTGCATTGTTACTTTTGATCACCTCGAGAGCATCTTTGTACGAGGATATTGATGTTCCCTTCTCTAATTGATTATCACTGCTTATCGAAAGTGCATGGAACTGAGTTCCAACAACCTCCTCGGGTTCTACACAAGTGGACAATGATAGGTTACTCACGATCAAGGCTTGTTCTCCATAGACCGTGACAAGTTGGTCATTCTTGACGAACTTCAGCTTCTGGTGAAGTGTCGAAGTGACTCCCCCAGCCTGGTGTATCCAAGGTTTTCCCAACAAATAGTTGTATGTTGCCCGGATGTCCATGACCTGGAAGGTGACTTGAAAAGTGTGAGGACTGATAGTTATGGGAAGGTCGATTTCGCCGATAACTGTTTTTCTGGACCCGTCAAATGCTTTGACGATGACCTTACTGCCTCTCATCGGAGATCCTTTGAATGATAGTCGCATTAGAGTGGACTTCGACATAACGTTGAGAGCTGATCCGGTGTCTACCAGTACGCTAGCTAAAGCATCGTCCTGGCAGTTAACTATGATATTGAGCGCCATGTTGTTACTTTTGCCTTATTATGGCAATTCCTCGCCGCTAAACCCCAAGTTATTGCAGGAAGTGATGTTAGAGACGATGTTGTCAAATTGCCTTATCGACACATCTTGTTCCACAAAGGCCTACTCTAATAATTCCTGTAGAGCCTCTCTGTGGGCTTCAGAACTGAGTAAAAGAGATAACACAGAGATCTTTGAAGGAGTTTGTAACAGCTGATCAACAATGTTGTATTCACTCCTTTGGATGAGCTTCAACATCTCATCATCGCTCTTTGAAAGGTCGGGATCACTGGATTGACTGACCGGTTGATCAGGAATTTCTGTTTGAGGTTCGTTTTCTCTGTTAGGATCTCCAACTCCTCTGTTGAAGATTCAACCACCCCGTGTTACTCGACTGATGTCTGCAATATTTACGACGGAGGGTAATGGAATTTCCTTTCCATTCTCAATTGTTGTTGCACCGTATTTGTAAGGGATCGCCTTATCGGATTTTTACGGCACTGGTCCCGGTAGATAGATAACTACAGGAGCCTTCTGATATCTCTGACTTTCGTAAGTAACTTCAATCAATTCCTGGTTAAGAACCTTCGATTCGTTAAGTAGAGGGATGATGGCACAAACATTTTTGGTCCTTTCATGATCAGAGATCACGACAACATCCTTAATCTGTTCAGCAAAATAGTCTGGCATCTAGTTGATTGATCCAGAACTTGGACACGGTCGAATCTCTTTGGGAGCCAACTGACTTTGAAGGGTTGTTCGCATGAGGTAACATCCTTGATTATTTTCCGAGCAGACCCTACAGCGCTCTTATTTGTGTGGTGGCACCTGACCACGTCCGCTTTGAATGCAGTGTAACCTTACTAGGTCTATTTCCATAGATCGGACATCCTGACTTTGATGTCTAGTAGGGTTCTCGTTTGTCACACTGATTTGTTGCGTGTCTTCATCTAGATAGATCGGAAGCCACCAATGGTTTAACAAGTGTTGTAAAGTTCTTTGGACGAGAGCGCACCCTTGGTTACTCTCACAACATACTTTACAGCTTAGATAATCATGTGAAGTGAGAAAACCGAGTTGGACTTGCTTGGCGTGTAACTCCACCAAGCTGGTATTCATCAAACTAATATCGAAGATTTGAATCATGTTAACTTGATAAGGATTTCTATCATGGTAGTCCTGGATCCACCTAAGATCCATCTGACACTGGGGGGCCTCTTGTACAAAAGAGCATCCCTGTTTGTTTACCGAGCAAGTCAGACAGGAATTGTAATCGTGCCGCGGCAGATTATGATACTGGCTTTGCCTTGAGTGCATTGCCACTAAGTTGACATTCATTGCACTGATGTCATGGTTCTGAATAATGTTGGAACTTGCATGAGTCATGTTAACTCCACGAACTCGATGCTCTTGGATCCACCCGAGATCCAATTGTTCCTCTAGAGCTGATTGCACCACAGAACATCCTTGATTATTTTTAGAGCAGATATCACACTGGTGATAATTGTGAGATGGTACATGCCCGTATCCACTCTGTCTACGATGCATCTTGACCAAATTGGTCCTCAATAAGAGTACATCATGAATTTGATAGCTATTGTTAGACTCTCCCTCTATCAAATTTACCGCAGCTTTCTCGTGTTGAGGCAGCGGGTTCGTCTGAACATTATGACTCGTATCTTTGAAAGATAAGACCCCGCTCCTAACAAGCTTTTTCACATCGGATTTGAAACTGAGACAGTTTTCTATGTTATGCCCTAGTCCTCCTTGATGGTAAGGGCAAGTCTGATCTGCTTTGAATAAAAAAGGCAGATTTTCTGGTACTCTAAGAGGAGACCTGGTTTAGACGTGTCCCTTGACCAGTAAGAGTGGAAACAATTATGCGTACAACATGGGTATAGGGTGGAACCCTGGTGGTCGCGTTGTACATTTGTTGTTATATGGAGGACGAGTCTGCTGAAGAGGTTGTTGTGTCCTTTGCTGATATTGCTGTTGATTCGGTTGGCTCTGAGCAACCTGAGGTTGATACGTAGGAACAGGAGCAGAGTTGATAGTAGGAGTTACAGCTGCTACTGGTTGGTATCGTCGCCTTTGCATTCTGAGAGAGATATTGCCAATATCTTGCTCTTTTTTCTTAGGGAGAGTACTACCGTATCGTTTTGTACTACTTGATGATCCAACGTCTTTAACTAAACATCCTTCTCGGACTGCTTCCTCAAGATGAACTCCCATGCCTACCATTTCAGTAAAGTCACTGGGCGCATTGGCAACTATTCTGTCGTAGTAAAATGAGCTCAAGGTCTTTAAAAAGATCTTTGTCATCTCTTTTTCCTCAAGAGGTGGAGAAATCTGGGCGGCAATTTCACGCCATCTCTGAGCATACTCCTTAAAGGTTTCCTTGTCCTTCTATGACATGGCTCTGAGTTGATCTCTGTCTGGTGCCATGTCCAGGTTATACTTATATTGCTGAACGAAGGCACTGCCAAGATCTCTAAAAGTGTCAATCTTAGTGCGGTTTAAACCCATGTACCATTTAAGTGCGACACTGGTTAAACTATCCAGAAAATAGTGAATCAGTAGCTCTTGGTTCTTTGTCTGAGTTGACATTCGCCGAGCGTACATCACCAAATAGCTTTGAGGGCAAGAGTTACCCTTGCAATTTTCAAATTCGGGAACTTTGAATTTGGGCGGAACTTTCACATTGGGGACCAAACAAAGGTCTGCGGCGTCCTTTCCAAATAGATCCTGACCGCGAAAGGCTTGCAGCTCTTTTTGCATCTCCAGGAACTGTTCCTGGAACTCATTCATTTTGTCGAACATACTTTGTTTCCACCAGAAGGTATCTGTGGAATCTTTTCTTCCGGGACAGTGTGTACCACGGGTGGTGGTATAGTCATCATGGCAGTGACTCTAGGTCCTTCCCTCTCCCGAAGTTTGTAACCTTTAGGAGTTGCTGTCATGCCATGGGCATCTTTGCTTTCCCGAAGTTTGTAACCTTCAGGCCCAGCGGGTCCTGCTGCGGTTCCCTGATCTTTGGTGATCGGCGGAACATATCTTTCTGGGATATAGTTAATAGGCATACCCCAGGGACGATCTTTAGGCATGGTATACCGAGGGTCATACTTTTCCACTATGGGCGTTGATGTGATCTCTGAGATCACAGTCCTTTGTTGTTGCATCTGACCTTCTGCTAGAGCTTGCATGTCGTTATAAAGCTTTCTCAGATCCTCTTTCAGAGTGTCGATCTCTTCCCTCAACTCTCTGTTCTCTTCCTCGAGATCATCCATCTTTTTCTGTCGATTGGCCCGAGTATTGTACATATGAGACAGTTTGACTCTAGAATCGAGATGCAAACGTGAGATTCGTAGGTAAGAAGAATGTGTTACGGGAGAATGATGAATGATATGCAATGATTATATTTATTATATATTTTTTTTGTTTAATCAAAATAAACTTCGACAATTGGATTGCAAATATCAAACAGTGGGGAAACCCTGTTTTATTAAATTCAAAGATTGCGGAAACGGAAATACAGTAATTTACATAGTGCTGTAAAAGGAAATGTCTAAGCTAATGGACCCTGAGTCCTCTCTGAGGAGAGCTCAGGTGCTGGTTCTGGTACTTTCCTTTTCTTTGACCGGGGCTCTTGAGCCGTTGTCGGGTTATCCTTCATCTGCCAAGTGAAAGGAGCGAGCAAATTCCTTTGGTCATCTTGATTTTCTACAACATGTTGCTCTAAAATCTTAATCAGAGCGTCTTTTTCTTTTAACAGTTGTTGTATTTTCTTGCACTCCACATTGAGAATACGGTACTTGTTCTTCCAAGACCTCTTCTCCTATTGAACTCTGTTGAGAGTAACCTGAAGTTTTTCTGTATCAGACATAAAATAAAGGACAGAGTCCCTTAATGGAAGAACTTCTTGACGAGGGTAAGACATCCTCAGCTTGAAAGCTCTAGCTTGTACCCAGTGGTGATATGGTTCCACTGAGACACAGTCTGGTTTTCCTAGAGATTCTCTTCCTTTCCTATGAACGTGTTTCCAGGCATGCACTATTTCCGTCTTTAGTGCTCTGTCATTTTCTCCTTCCTTGAAGAAAAGACCTTCCAGATGAGCATTACGCGGGACATGCCTCATCGGGTATCCAAATTGACGACGAACCAAAACTGGATGATAATTGATTCCTCCTTTAATTCATATGAGGGGTACATTTGGGAAATTTCCACAACGGTCAATGATCCTGATCACGTCATAGATTCGATTGTACCAATCGATGTCAGAGTTGGTAAGAGACATGATTCTCTGCGACCAACGTAAAGTACTTTTTTGATCCCAAAATGCAGCAGATTTTGGCGAATGGGAAATGAACCATTTGTACAGCAGGGGTACACAGCAGGTGATCATTCCTCCGTTGTACAAATTCCTTAGGTGTACAGAATGATAAGCATCAGTGAGCAAGGTCGGTACAGGGTTTCCAATCAGAAAAATCTTAATGGCATTGATATCTACAAAGTTATCGATGTTGGGAAACAAAAATAACCCATAGGTGAGCAAAACAAAGATGCTTTCGAAAGCGGCCACGTTCCCTATACTAGCAAAGTACAGAGCTTTCTTTATCAAGAACTGGGCTGGCAAACCCTGGATACCACCCTTAATGATCATGTGAGTCTTGACTTCTGACTCGTCCAAATAGATTGCTCTTGCAATGGTTTGATCCTTTGGAATTTCTTCCAGTCCAGAAAAGGGAGCTTGGTGAGTAATGGGTAAATCAGTCAGGTGAGAGTACCCCTTCAGTGTTGGTGCTAGCTGATAATCTGGGAATGTGAAACAGTGATAGACCGGATCATAGAACTGGATTAGCATGGACAAGAATCCTTCAATTACATGGACCATTAACAGAGACAGCAGTCCTCCATACTTAGCTCTGAAAGCCTCAGGGTGGATTATCATCCTCGTCAGACCTCTTAAATCCTCTAGTTTTGGAACCTTGAAGGTGTACTTGTGAGTCTTCCTTCTACCGAAATCCATTAGCAATCTCTTCATCTGACATTTGCAATCATTGTCTTAGTTTAATTTGAAAAAGAGAGACTAAAAGAGAAGATTTTTCTTTCTTTAAAGTTTCTTTATGAAATGAATGCATGAATGCAGCTCACAAAAGCATAGAAAAAACATGGGGTCAAAGGGTCGGTGTCATGAAGTCAAGGCTCTACCCATCCCCAAAGGTTTATACTGGTGATTTTTTGTACTTGTCCTCAAAATCACTGACCCCTCTTGGGATAACGACAGCAAGTCGATCGCCAGCGAGCTGTAGTATCTTAGAGTAGTCTCAAATGAGGGTAGTATCGCTTGACAACTATTTCCGATAGCTTCCGCACTACAAAATGGTTCCAGACTACTAAAATACTCATCTTCTCAGATAACCCAATCGAATAATATGCTTTCAACAACCAAAGTCGTATAGGCATTGAATCCGCAAAGGGCATCTCCACTGATTTGATGGTCGACCAGGACCTCTTATCCGGGATTCACTCCCCGTAAGATTACCCATCTAGTGCCATCACTTATCTTAGGTGTATACTCAATCTTTCCACATGCGGCATCACACGCATTCCCATTAGCAGAAAAATAAACACGGATATCAATTAGGAAAAACAATATATATATTTGTCCTAATATCCTAGACCTCTAGTCTTATGATCCTATACAGACAATGACTCCGCAGCAGAGTCGCCATTTTTGTGACACTTTGTGAACTTAAACTTTTCACCCTAAAAGATGCAAGAAAGAATGCCTCCCACTGTGGTCGCCATTTTTCTGTAGCGCGATTTTTGTGGTTTCGAATCACTATCGATTTGGTACTATAGTTCGATTCATTTTTTATTCTATGAAGCTGATTAAGGAAGGGAAATAGATGTCTCCAATTAACCCTGCTTTCATACTGAGGTTAAACAGTCAAAACCGTTGGTTTACAGATGCTATCAAAATAGGGGGGTCTGTCTTTAGGTTATTTCGTTTAAGAACGATGTGTCGTGACTGTATAGGAGGATTTTGGTAAGGTACTAGGTTTGATGCTTTTTTATTAATGTATGGAGGTATTGGACTTAGAGTTTTTGATTAGTATGCTCGCTAAGATTTTGCAATCTTATGCCTACGTATTCCCTTTTAACAAAATAGGGAAATCAGAGCGATCGTAGTTCCTCATATTCTATGGGAGGAAAGAGATGTTTTGGTGTCTTGTTCAAAGCCCAAGACATGAAGCTAAAGAGTTTTGACTAAAAGGGAATTTGTCATCTCTAAAGAGGAATTGTTGATGTTTGTATGCTGTGAGCAAAGGAAAAATTTGATGCTAAAAGTTTGATTGACTCAACCGGGGATTTCTTTATTCAAAGCCTAAGAGGAGTCTGGAAGTTTGACTTTTCCATGGAAAATATTCTTTCTGTCTTGTACAAAGCCCAAGATTGAGGCTAAAAGGGATTTTGACTCCGTTGGGGAGAATGTATCTTGTATAAAGCCCATGATGGAGGCTGAAATGGTTTGACTCAATAAGAGAGTACTTTTATTTGTCCTGTATAAAGCCCAAAACAGAGGCTAAAAAAGGTTGACTCAAGAAGAGAGTCTTGAATAGGTGATTGACTCAACAAGAGAGTCTGAAGGTTGATTGACTCAACAAGAGAGTCTTTTATACTCAACAAGAGAGTGATTTGATGTCTCGTACGAAGCCCGAGATTGAGGCTAAAAGGAGATTGACTTAACAGGAGAGTCTTTTATACTCAACAAGAGAGTGTTTTGCTGTCTCGTACGAAGCCCGAGATTGAGGCTAAAAGGAGATTGACTCAACAAGAGAGTGTTTTTATATGTCTTGTACAAAGCCCAAGACGGAGGCTAAAAATGGTTGACTCAACAAGAGAGTCTGAAAAGGTTAGCTCCGCTAGGGAGAATCATTTGTACAAAGCCCAAGAGGAGGCTGACTTAGTGCTGAGGATTATTGAGATCCTGAAGTGGGTCCAAGTGTGGGGAACTCTCATGAGAGAGACCGGGTTTCTGCTGGAGATTGATCCAGAGTGATCGGTGTTTTTTCCTATGTTAGAAAGGAACTTGAGAATTTCTTTGAGACTCAAGAGGTTTAGACTGTCCAAGTCTAGAGTTTTATCTTTTGTACCATGCCCAAGAGGAGACGCGGGTATTAAGGGATGAGTACCAACCCTAAAATGGTCGGAGTTTTGATGCTGGAAAGACTGCTCTAGCAAAGGATGAATAAGTTATGTCTTATACCTTTAAGAGGTCGTCATGGTACTTGTATTAAACCCAAGAGAAGGCATGAGAACTTCTAAGAAGCCGAAGGGTCCTTGTACAACGCCCAAGAGGAGGCGGGGATGCTTTTAGGAAGCCAGTGGGTCCCCAAACCAAGAGAAGTTCAAGAAATGCAATTCACAGAGAGGAGATCATTCCAGGAAAGTTCGAGAATTTGGAAGAAACTCAAGAGATGCCATTCATGGAGAAAATATCATCTCTGGGGAGTTAGAGTTTCTTTAACAATTTTTTAGGGTGACAGTCTGAGAAAAGGTTCACCGAGAATACTGCCTTTCTCTTTGTTCCATATTGTTTAACCCCAAGAGAAGGGAAGACTGTATCTGGAAATCCTATGGGGATCTAGTTTTGTTTGTATTAAAGAGTGACCAACAGGGCTTTACCTAGTTCTAGACGTAGTTATCGGGGAAAACTCTAAATAACTATACTAGTATTACACAGTGTATATGTGACAAGTATATAAAAGGATGTGAAAGAAGACTTACAGTGAAACAGCCCCACAATACAGTTATATACATATGAAAGCGGTAAATGAAAGCAGATAAACACTTACCCGTTGTAGAGCTTCCATGTTGTTTTGTTAGTTGTTCAACAAAGAAATTAAAGAAAGCTTTGATAACAACATATATTTGAATTCAAAATCAAAGGAGAAAGTGTTTTAAAAAGATTGTTGGGGCTTACAGCTCAAGGAGAGGCCCAAGTTTTAACGATGATCGCACCGTTGTCTTAAAGATCGTATCAGGACTTATACAACAACTGAGGTCCAAAAAGTTTTTATGTATAAGGGGATGGGTCTTACACTCTATTAGAGGCCCAAAGTTTATTTTTGTACAAGAGATGGGGCTTACAAGTCAGGGAGAGGCCCAGTTGATTTTGTTAAAAAGGCGACGATCGCGTCGAACGTATGAAATTATACAGAGGGACTTATACAATGTGTGAGGCCCAAAGGTATTTTTTACAAAGGGGTTGGGTCTTATACTTGATTAGAGGCACAAAGAAATTTAAAGAAAATAAATGGGGCTTATAACACGAGGGTAGGCCCAGATGATTTGATTTTTGAACTGGCGATTGCGCCCAGATTTTTCTTTTAACGCGGAGGGACTTATACAATATCTGAGGCCCAAAATTGTTTTGGTTAAAAGGGGATTGGGTCTTACACTCTATTAGAGGCCCATGAGTGTATGAAAATGATTGATGAGGGTTGAATTAATCAAAACCCTAATTTTATTTTAAAAAGGAATTAATTTTGTTAAAAAATTAATAAAAAGTATTGAAAACATGTGAAAAATGAGTGGTGATCTTGGATCAATGTTTCAAATATCATGTATATATCCACAAAATGATTGGAAACCAATTAAATTTGGAAAATCAAGGGGGGAAAAATATTTTAAATGTTAAAAACAAATAAAAGATTAATTCTTTGCAAAAATATCAAGTATATGAAATAAATAATATTTTTGGGAATTTTTGGTAAAATAAAATATTTTAACATTTTTGTGAATTATTAAAAAAAAGAATCAACTCAAAATCATTAAAACTCAGAGAGAAATTAATTTTTGAATCAATTAAATAAAATCACAAAATTCAAATATTCAAATTTGTGAAAAAGGCGCCAAGAACATGGGCCAAGAACACGCGCGAACGGAGTTTTACTCAGATTTGCATTTTCTATCCTATCTCACTGAATACTTGATGAAATCACACAATCCACGTATCAATCTGCTCGTTTTCACCTCACGATCATGTCTATGGTCTTTAATTTCATTTATTTTAAGCATGGAATAAGAAATCAAGACAAAACCTCAAGAACCCTAAAATTTGCATGAAGGCTGAGAATTTTGTTGCACGATTCAAGCAAAGCAATTAATTGAGGGGAAACATTCTATGCATGATTATGAACATTTGGCAAAAGTATTGTGCGAGGAAATATGCATAGATTAAGAGATGACCAAGTTTAGGCTTACTTGAAGGTCGTGACAGCAAGAGCAATGTGATTTTTGAGTTAGAGGTGTTACAGATGAGTTGTGATGATCTGAACAGCTTCCCTACACCATATGGAGTGTGTTTGAATGCTTGGACTTGATTGGAAATGGCTGGATCACTTCATGGCATCTCAACTGCAACTTGGTTGAAAACATGAGCAACTGGCTGGTGATTCAGAGAAATCAGTGTTACATTTTTGTGTTTAGTGTTTAATCAGCTCACATATGATGTTTATGAGGTGTTAGAGCAATTGGTTTGAGTGGAATTGCTCTCTACTAAAAAATTCGATAGTGACTTGCTAAGAAAGGCATTTTTGAGAGTGAGAAGATGATTTTGAGAAAGGCAAGTGTTGTAGGCCTTTGGTGTGTACTTAAACTAAGCACAAATGAGCTCTATTTATAGTAGAGCAAGTTTATTTTGCAAGCAATAGTGAATGGCAACTGCAGCAGATCATTGCCCAATTGCATCACTTTGGAATCTTAAGTCTCCTCTAGCCATTGACTAGAGGTTAGAGCACAGGCCTTTGGTTCCCTAGTTCAGAGATCATCCTTGACTCATTCAGTTGGAAAAGGCTCAGTTCATTCCACCTTGGTGCATCCATTCATGCTCCAAAACAAAATTGGAGTCTTGTCGCCCTTTTCGGCATTTTAGGTTTGGCATGCTTCTTTTAGTTCCAAAGACTTGGGAGGCTTATGGATCAGTGTTTATTCCTCATTGGTCTCCCCTTGAGGTGTTTAGATGGATAAACTTATTTGTCATTTGCACAATTTGATCAAATCGAGCAAAATGCACAAATCAGCCTTGCTATGACAGTTGCAGCAAGGCATATTGCCATTGTCATAACTCTTAGCTCAAATGGGATTTGATGGAGTTCTTGGCCATTTTGGAAAGCTCTCATATGATACAACATATGTGTGATCATAGTTTGTCTTGACACTTTTTGGATCCAAGTGAAAAATGCCCCTACATTTTGAAAAAAGTGAAACAGATTCTGACTTAGTGAAAATTTCACTAAGTGTTAGAAAAAGTGGCATTTTCATATTTTTGTCATTTTGGTCACTCCATAACTAAAAATCCATGAAGAATTGGAGTGAGGTGCAGTTGAAACTTTTGAAGTATGCCATGAGAGCTACAAATCCATCTTTGGATCAGCCAAAATGGTTACTTGGATCTCAAGTTATGATCCTTGAAAGTTGGTACCCTAGCCACTTTGTTCCATAACTTAGAAAATTTCTAAGTTTTTTATGGTTACCCCTTTTACAAGTTATCCCACTTTTCTTGATTTTTCTTGATGAATGATGATTCCAATCACACATTATCATCATTTTAGGGTTAGGGAACCATAATTGATCAAAAAAATCAAAAAGTCAAACTTTGACTTTTGGGCACAGTTGACTTTTTATCAAATGAATTCCAAACTGTGCGACCTCTATGAAATCAAGTCCTTGACCTAAATCAAACTTGATGGATTGATTTCATAGGTGTTATAGGGTGTATTGAATCATGTCCCAAGGTTTGGGAGTATGTCCTGGTCAAAAGTCAAAGGCACAATTGACTTTTTCTGTGAAACCCTAATTGTAGTTCTAAGGAACTTGAAACTTGTGAATCAAGCTTCTCGGATCAATCCATTGTTGCAAATGGATCAATGTAGTGTATTAGGGTCTCTCAAATCATTTCTTGAGGTCTTGGCTCATGTTTTGTCCCAAAAGTCAACTTAGGGGTGAATTATGTCAAGAAACCCTAATTCCTGATTTTTTTATGAATACATCCCCTGAGGCTAAATTGACTTGATGATTGGGTTTATGAGGTCCCTTAGAGTTTTTAGGGTTATGATTTGAAGCATTGACTCATGCCCAGATGAAAATTTCCATCTGGAGGTCCCAGTCGACCAAAACCCTAATTTGGTGACACTAACGATATTGAGGCTGGATCCACTTGGAATGTTGCAACTTTGTTCTTGATTCTTGATGTGGGAGTCCTCTTGATCCATTGTGGATGTTTGAGAGGTTTAGACAAGTTGAAGATCATGTCATTCCTTGATTGATCCTTTGTCTAAGAGCTCTGAAAGGGCTTGAAACCCTAAGTTTGATTGTAGTGGATGCTCACCCATCTTTGGGGAGACTAATGAGGCATAAAGGTTCATCCATATTGTGATGATGGTTTTCACAATGATGGGAAATCTTAGTGGTCAAAATTTGGGGTATGACAGGTTGTGTACAACTGATTGGTAGATTTGTGTATTCGATCGGTGAATGAAATCCAATCCTGACAAATTCTCTCGTCTCTCAGATACTTTATTTTATTTATTCATCTATTTTACATTCTACATTCTTATAAAAATAAGCTTAAGAACGTAGAGACTGTTGAACGACATTTGATGTTGCACCAATCCCTGTGGATATGACAAAACATAATACTAATTTTTTGTTTGTTGCTTTACCGCAACAACAAAATGACGTTGTTGCCGGGGATTAGTGTTTAGATATTGAAAGCATCACAATAGTTCCTATCTTTTTAAGCTTTGTACATATTATCTATATTGTCTATATTTTTTGTTTCCCTTCACGTTTGCTAATGTGTTGGTTAGGGGTAGCCGTTGGTGAACAACTAGCCCAGCAAAGAAGCAACAAGAAAGAGAGTTCTTTTTGAAAAAGGCGTCAAGCTAACGACGTAAAACAAGCGCTTGTAGGGAGGCAACCCATCCTTTTAATTATTTAATAGCTTTTCATTTAGTAGTGTAGTTATTAAAGAGTATGAGTGGATGGAAAGCTTGAAAAAAGTTGGCATTTTTGAAAAACCATGTTGCAGCTCTGCCTGCTCAGCGCTGCCAGAGGGCGCTTAGCGCGCTCTGCTGCATATGCAAAAATATTTCATCCCACTTATCCACTCCCACCCAGGTCTTTTGACCCATTTTGAACTTATTTTGTTTTATGTTTAGTAGTAGTTTAATTTCAAGTTGTTAAGTTGTTAGAGAATTATTTTGTGTTTGTCCAATAAGCTTATCTTATTGGGTTGAAGCGACATGAAGTGATTGTTTCAAGTTTGAATGCAACAACAAGAAAATATTATGGTAATGATAAAAGTTTGAAAGGAATGTACATTGTTAAGGTACATGTTTAATGCTTTCTATAACATAACATGAATATGAAACTTATGATTTGTACAAATATCATGCCATTCATTCTTTTGCAATACTTGTTCATGATTGAATCACTTTAGATCATAGCTAAACGTGAGGAAACTTTCCATTGTTCACTATATGCACATGAGACCAACAATTCTTGTTTTAACTCGTTTGACTTATGTTTAATCTTGCATTTGTGTTAAATTTTATGGAAACATAAAAATGATCAAGGCATTTTGTTTGATTTTGAGCACAACCACTTGACCAAAGTAACCTACCTTGGGAGTGAGTGAGTATTCGTTAACCCCTTTGAGCCTCAGTGTCCGAATATATATCAATTTTGAACTGTGGTATTTTTCCTTTGGATGCAAAGAGTAGTTCATCATTGATTTTAGATTGGATTCTGAATTTTTTTCTTGAACCTTCAACCATGAATTGTGGTTTGAATTTTTACCCTTGCCTTAGAAAGGTTGGGAGCATTCACATTACAATGATTGGTTGTATTCAAGTTGGGGGAGAAAAAGGTGGGTTGCTAAGATGTTGAGAAAGAAAAAGAAAAATTTGGAAAAAGAAAGAAAAGAAAAGTGAAAAAGAAAAGAAAAAGAAAAAGCCTTGAAAAAGAAAAAAAATAGCAAAAGTTTTATGCTAATAAGTTGTGTTCAAGGGTGTAGAAATTGAGCAAAGAGAGAAAGGTGAATGAAGTTGTGAATGCTTGAGAATTTGAGAAATGATCACTCTGATTTGTTTAGGCAATTTTTGTTTCAATTACCTTGAGAAATGACCCTTCTTTGTTAACCTAGTCACATTACAACCCTCGAAAGTCCTTTGTGATTTGTGCTCCTATGCTTTCAACATGAGTTTTTTTGGATGAATGCATAAGTTGATCAAGATGTTAGCAAGATTGTTGGGTGTGAGTCAAGTTCCTCATATTTGTTCTTCATCCATTGATGAAGTTGTGCGTTAGGTGTGATTCATATTTCAAAATGTGTTGCTTTAGAATTTTAGACATGTGTTTTGTGCTTAGAATTTGTTTCATGATCATGGTGTCTCTGTAGTATAATGGAAAACATTACTTTGATTGTACTTTTAAAATTTTAACCATTCATTTGCTTCTGTTTCTAAAAAGCTTGTTTGATCATGATTTCTTGGTAGTTATTCTTGTTGCTTTAGGTTTGTTATATTCTTGTTTGAGGACAAACAAAGTTTTAATATGGAGAGAGTTTGATAAATGCCAAATTGTGTTAAATATGTGTGTAGTTTTGTGGCACTTATTAGCTTAATTAATTGGATTTGCATGTCAAAACCTCAACTTGTATGTAAATATTGTGTAGTTTGCATTTTCATGTAAATATCTTTTAGCTTGAGCAATTTCATCTCTTTTTGTAGGTTTCCTTGCATGATTGAATCATTAGAAACTTAAAGGCAAAAGAAAAAAACTTCATGATACAATTTCGGAAGGAAATCAAGTCCTTCTATGGCTTAGCGCATTCCTAGCGCGCTTGGAGAGGCCCTGGAAGTGGTGTTTTGCATTCGTGACCGCGCTTAGCGCCAAGATCTCACTTAGCACAAGTTATGACAGTTTTCTTTTTTTTTCGTGAGCGCGCTAAGCGAGCTTGGTTCGTGCTTAGCACGATTCCACTTTTTGAGTTAGTATATAAACATTTCTTCATAGATTTTTTAGTTATGGACTTGGGATCTTTTTTACCCATTTTCATCAATATCATTCTTTAGAGATATAGGCTTAGAAAAAACAAATAGAGGCACATCTTGAAGATCTGAAGTTGGATTTGCATCAATCGGCGGGACACTGTGAGGGATGCTTGTTCTCTTCATTCTTCTCTTTGTAATCTCTTTCTTGTTATAGATTCTATGTAAGGTTACTATAAAAGTATGTATATTTATTTATCATTACGTTGTATACAATCTATTTCATGAATCTATTTCGATGTCATCTTTGTTTACTTCTTTTATATTCTGATTTGAACCGCTATTGATAAATACTCTTCAGATCTAGAATTAAGATGAACATATGTTTGATTCTAAATGCTAGACATAGATTTAGATCTGACATTCACCATGGGTATCGATTCTTAATGCTATGTATTGTTTAATAGAGTGAGAGATTATCGATTAAACAATAGGGTAGAACTCACGACATCGGCTAGATATAGTGATGTTGATGAGCGATACGTGATGATTTTGATGAATGTTTTAGGTTGTGTACAACTGATTGGTAGATTTGTGTATTCGATCGGTGAATGAAATGCTATCCTGAAAAGTTCTATCGTCTCTCAAATACTTTATTTTATTTATTCATTCGTTTTAAATTCCTCATCCTTATACAATCAAGCTTAAGAACGTAGAGACCGTTGAACAACATTTGATGTCGCTCCAAGCCCTGTGGATACGATAAAACAGAATACTTACTTTTGCTTGCTGCTTTTCTGCAAATACTCGTCTAGTAAATACTCGTCATCTAGTCAATATTCCTAGTAGTTTATGTTGATGTGATTATGATTACAATTGATGGTTTTGGTTTTTTACCAAAGAAAGTCCCGATACCAGCTGACTTTGATGGACTTAGCTTTGATTCACTTGGTTTTGATGCACTTGGCTTGATAAGTGATGTGTCAATACTTATAGGTTGAATGTCCAAAATCTCTTCATTACTTAGCAATGTTTTCAATGTCTAAGCATCCAAGTCATAGTACTTGCCCAAACCTGTAGCTTGTATTACTTGTTCAACATTGTTAGTGGGAACTTCAGCATTGTTAATTGGTCGTTCAAAATTGTTGGATGGTTGTTTAACATTGTTAGGATGAACTTCAACATTGTTAGCTGGTTGTTCAACATTGTTGCCTGGTTATTCAACATTGTTGGCTGATATCTCAATATTGTTAGGAGGAACTTCAACATCTATTTTTTCTTCTTTTTATGAGACTTTTAGTCTTTATTATTGTCTTACTAGTGCTGCCATTCACTAACCCCTTAGGTATCCCCTGATATAAGTAAAGAGATTGGTAAATGACATAAACATTTGCACACAAACACACTGTAAAGTTAGAACAATACCAATTTTTGGTGCTATTTGGGCTTTGGTAGTCTGACTAGCCTGTGTAGGCAACTCCTGTGTCATATTTTCAGATGGAACAAACACAATTTACTTATTTTTCTTGTAAGTCTTAACATTATGAACAAGTACTAAACAATTTTTACACCTATGGCTGGTATTTGTTCTTTTCCATTTATGTTAGTTTGCGTCATATAATTATCTTATGCGTAGTTTCTTAGGCCTGCATGGGCCATGATTGAACAATGTGGATGGCAATATCATAGGATCAGATGTCCTAGGCCATTTGTTTTGCCCATTTAAGGGAGTGAACACTTCATTATAACATTGTTCATATGTGCTCTTGTGATAGTATTGATGGACATACTTAATGGGACCATCTACTTTCCATAGATAGCAGCCACACCATGTCTACATGGTATCCCCACCAAATCCCAATAATTACATGAGCATGTTTGTTTGGTCATGTTAACTACAAAGCTATCAATGAACATGACATGTGTGAATTGAAAAGTTAACCTACTTGCATATGTTGCAGTCCAACTAGCACTATTTTCAATTTCTCTATCTAATCTCCTAATTGGTTTGGACTTATCTATCCCTTATACTTATCTACATTTTCCCTAAATGATGAAAAATTTCCCATATGTTAATTCCTAATCCACTCAAACATGGTCAATATTTTTTTGTTCCTTTATAGCAAAATTGTTGCATTGAAAGACTCACTTATATTGTTCATTAGAACATCACACTTAGAATAGAAAGGAAAAACATGTTTACACAATTTTCTTTGGGAACAGACTCTAACCATTCATATGCATCCAATCTAACATCCTTGATTTGAAGCATCATAGATTCATATGCTTTAAAATAAGTCTCCGTTCTTGCATCCATAATTAGATATCTAAACAATGTTCCTCCTCCAAACTTCTTCTTGGAGTTTGCATACAAGTGCCTTAGATAAAATTTGTGTTGAAAACCTAGGTACTCATCTTCTAACACATTAACCAGACCCTTTTGCATCAGAACAAACAAGTTTAGTTACTATGAAAACACGGTAATTACCTTTATGAAAACAATTTAATAAATAACATAATATGAAAACTTACCTTTTGCTGGTCAGAAATGAAACACCATTTTCTTTCTCCAATGTCTTCAATAAGAAACTTCATAAACTAACTCCATGAATTATTTATTTCATTCTCAACAACTTCAAAAGCAATAGTCAAATACCGATCATTAGGATTTCTCCCAACAACAATCAACAATATACAATAATATTTGTTCTTCAAATGACATCTATCTTAGACAATAAATGGTCTGCGTGCTTTTATAAAAGCCTTTTTTGTCCCATCAAAACGTATATAGCACCTTTCAAGTCTTGGTTGCAACCCTGGAGCTGGACAATTAATGTTGATCTTGAAAGTGTTTTCTGGTGAAGCCCTCCTCAACCCAGCACCATATGACCAAAGCAAACTGTATTGTTTGCTAGAATCCCTTTCTACAATTTGTCTAACCACTTGCCTTGCCTTAAAAGCTCTACAACTTGGGGTTTCAGTGGGGGAGAAGATGGTGCTTCTCTAGGATACTTCCACTCTGGAAGGACGGATTGGTAAGTAATGGAGTGTTTTCATGGTTGGTAAGGAAGGGTCTATACTTCATCAGGATGACCGGCTGTCTATGAACAAATTGGGGAACTGATCACCCTCAATCTCTTGTTGAAAGTAGTCAGAATCAAGATGAATGGATAGATGCTCCTTGACAATTAAGATAGCATGTGATGTGGAAGATGGTTGTGTTGAGTCAGTATAGATCGTTATTATCTGAAGAAGAGGTAGAAGAGAAGTACTTGTCGGTCGATCAAGTTGAAGGATGTCTCCGAGAGGGGACAAGCAGGTATTGTTGGTGATTGTTTTTCAGTGAGTAGAGAACAAGTGATGACTAGAGATATGCCAGTGTTGGGTAATCCCTGATGTCTTTCTGAGGGTGGATCCGAGTTGGGTAATGGTAGAGAACTGGTATCGGTGTGTGATGAGTGAATGGGTGGACATCTATTGGGCAAGGCCTCAATGTATTAACGTTCGCGTTGTGGCAAGTTAGTAGTGAAGTTACATATGTTGAGTTACCTGTGGTTTACGAATTTTTGAATTTATTTTTAGGCGAGATAAGTGAATCACAGGCGTATTATTGAGGTAGAGGTGGCTATTGATTCAGCACTTGATACGAGTCTGATGCCAATGACTCCGTACAGAAAGTGAACTTAAATTGGACGAAGGTGAATAGTTAAAGTTTTTATCTGCTAAGTAAGTGGAAGAACTATTAGGAGATGAGACTAAGATATTTGTTATGTCTGCGTTAATAGTGTACTAGAATTGACAGGAAAGCCACTGTGAAGGGCTACCAGTTGTGCATGATTCCCAGATGTGTTTCCGGTTGGAATAACAAGCGTGATGTGTATAAGGGTATTGAGGCTATGGAGAGCAAAACTTAGAGTTTTGATGAGTTTTGGAGTTCTTAGAGTTTTAGAGCATTTAAGGGAATTTTGAGAAAACCCTTGGGTGTGGATGTAATATCGAGATTGAGAGTTCTTTTGGGATGATTGCTGATACATGTTGGAAATTGTGGGATTTGGATTGTCCAGAGAATGAAGTTGGGTATGGATTACTGACAGTTGAATAAGGTAAGATTGAGAATAAGTGTCCACTTTCAAGAATAGATGATTGGAATGGTGTGGTTGAGTTTGATTGGAATTACAATTGTTGGGAACGTTTGATAAGAGTGGTGAATTTGGGCGAGTTGAGGCTCTGATCGATTTCATGTGGCGGGTTATGGTTGTGATCATCGGAATAAGTTGTTATTTACTCTGTTAAGCTTGTATGTGAGTCTGGACAAAATTGGATGAGTTCGGAGTGGTGTTCATTAGGGATACTCGGATCTATTATAAATTCAGAAGGAGACTATGTAGGGTGTTTGAGAGTCGAGTTGCAAGTGTTGAAAAAGAAATGAATTTTTAAGCTAAATTATTCAAGTGAGAATTTTGGGTCGAGAAAGGTTAGTTTTCTCGGATGTGTTATTGTTGATGATGGTATTGTTATGGATCCATCGGAGGTAGATGTAACTCTACGATGAGAGGCTCCGAAGTCAGTTAAGGTGATTAGGAACTTTTTGGACTTTAGTGGTTATTACCGGAGGTTATGGAAGGTTTTCCAAGTTAGCATTTTCGCTACTTCAGCTGACTTGCAAACGGTAGGTCGTTTGCTTTGGATGTTCATTGTGAGGAAAGTTTGAGAGAGCTGAAGTATAATTTGTCTACGGCTCCAGTTTTGATTCTGAGTGATCCTAACAAACCGTTTGTGAGGTGGTGGATTGTGTCTATGATGTGTTTAGCTAGTGTGGTGGTGCAAGATGGTAAGGTCGTGGCTTATGTTTTACGAAAATTGAGGATTCATGATTTCAAGAAGGTTGCGGTTACTTTTGTGTTGAAAATCTGGGGGTATTATTTTTACGGTTTTGGGTTAGAAGTGTTTAGTAATCACAAGGACATTGCATACCTGTTTAGTAGCAAATAATGGAGTACGAGACAACAAGGATGGTTGGGATTCCTGATGAGTTATGACTTTAGCTAGAATTATCCTATTTGTGGAATTAATATCGTGCCTGATGAGTTAAGTCGAAAGTTTTATACATGTCTGTTTTGATGGTCAGCAGATTAGAATTATTTGAGTAGTTCAGAGACTTGTGTCTGGTTTGTGAGAACACAGTAGAGTGTTCGTAACTTGGGTATTCTTTGAGTCGTGAGTTATTCGTCAAGTGCATTGTATGGGCATTGCATCTTGTCAGTGTGTTATTCATGGTGTGCTTTTTGTTGGCATGATAGGTGGTTAGTCGGATGTGAGAGTCATATCCGGAGCGGTTCGTCTCAGTATATTTTCGAGGACGAAAATAATTTAAGTGGGGGAGAGTTGTAACACCCCATTTTAAATTATTTCGTCATCAGTGTTATTTTGTTTGTTTGGCCTTGTTAAGGGAGTGTGTGGTTGAGCGCGTAGGCGTAGTGTCCTTAGCGGAACCGGTAAATAGAGATGTCGGGATAACGATAGTAAGGTGAATATTATTATTATTATTAATATGGCTAAGATTATTAATATTAGTATTACTATTATTATTATTATGGTTATTATTATTATTAATATTATTAGTGAATTAAAATCTAATTTTTAATTAATTTGATAATGGGCTAGTGGATGAATTAGGGGCAGCTTAGTAATTAAGCTAAGATTAGTGAGGGTTAGCGGGAGAGTTAGCCATAATCAGAATTGGAAAAGAGAAAGAGGAACAAGGGAAGAACAAGGAAGAGCTAGGGCACTCATCTTCATCAATTTTGCAGGAATTTGATCAGGAAATTCAAGGTAAGGGGGGGGGGAGAATGGGTTCAATACAGGTGATAATAACATGAAGGGGTAGTGAGGGGTCCTTTCCCTCGTAGGATTTTCGTTTGCTTATTGGTTGATGAAATTCTGAGTATGATATGAATGTTTGATGTCTGGTATGTATTGAATCGTTGATGATAGTATGGTTTTCATGTACAAATTATACTGTTGCTGCTGTATGAATGTATTTGGTTGCAGATCTATTTTGATGCAGGTTGAGGGCACGAAATTATATCTAAGATTGTATTTTCGATTAGTCATAATAGGTAACATATGTAGGGTGAAATTGTAGGTTATAAAACTGATGTAGAACTAATTTTAGGACTGGATTATAGTGGACAAGTGAGGATCCCGTAGCAGAACCCAGACTGGTGTGTGGAAATTGAGTTTGCGTAATAGATCTGGCCATATGCGTATCAGGTAAGGCAATACGCGTACAGCTATGGTATTACGGGTATGGGAGGGCCAAAAGGAGGATTGGCAAGGCCCTCTGCCCGTACGCGTAACATTACGCATATGGAGCTTGGGCATTACGCGTAAGGGAGAGGCATTACGCGTATAAGAAGGGGGTACGCGTATTGGATCAGAGAATGGGCTTTTTGATGGAAAACAGGTCTCTGCCCATACGCGTATTAGGTAGGTCAATACGTGTATGGCAGGGCGGGAGGAGAGGTTGTACGCGTAGGATACGCGTAGGGATGGGTGAGCGAACTGGGCAATACGCGTATGGCATAAGGCAATACGTGTATGGCCAACGAGGGTGCAGAATTTTGCCGTTTCGGGATTTCTTTCCCTTTTTCGCGTCCGAAGTGGTTTCTTTTGGTTTAAGAAGTTGGGGATAGATGTCAGACCTTGAGAAATGTAGGATTGGTGATAAAAATAATTTATTTAGTAGTTTTAGTGAATTATTTAGTAATTAGCTAATCAGTGGACGAGTGCCTTGTGAGGCGTGCAAAATGTGTTGTGTGGCATTGTTTGTACGAAATGCGAGCTGTCTTGGGGTAGCAGAGGTAATTCTTGGTGAATTGCGTTGAGCACATGACCCACTTGGAATCAATGAGGATCGTGTATTTTACTTGAGGATAGTCTCGTGTGCATAATTTATGTGTGAGGATGTTGTGTTGTAGGTGAGGTAATTCCGGTGAGAATTACAGTAAGCGTATAGCTTACGCGTGATCAGGAGGATCGTGTAAATGTATAACTGATTATTATACATGTGTTTTGTGTGTAAATTGTGTTGTGGTGAATGACTATTTTATGTGTGATCAGGAGGATCGTGAGAATGTGTAATTTTATTATGCAGGTGTGTTGTGTGCATATTCGTTATTGTGCATTTCATGGTGTCGATAGTGATGAATCATTGCTCAGGAGGAGTGTATGTGATTCATCCGAACTCCAATGTGGAGTGTGGTGGGATAAATCATTGCCAAGTAGGGGTGTATGTGATTTATCCGGGTTCGATTGAATGAACCATGGTGATTTTGGTACCACATGCAATGTGTCTGTTGTTGAGTCGCATTGCATTATTTTTTATATGTTGATTGAGTTATGGTTGCGAGTGACAAGTAGGTCGTGATTATGTGATTGTATGATTGGGTGTGAGTAACTACCCTTAATATGTATTATTCACCGTTTATTATTGAATGTAGTTCTCACCCCTTTGTTGTTGTTGTGTATGTGCTTCTTCGGAAGTACAGATAATCCAGGTACTTGAGTTGCTTGGAGTGCGTGTTGCCTGTTCGAGTCGTATGAGTCGCTCTGATATGTAACACGGGAATTTTGGGGATTTTATTAATTGTTATTTTGTAATGAATTTTGTTACGTATCTCTTTTAAATTCAATAATTTTGAGGACCACGAGTTTAATATGGAGTTTTGGAGTATGTTGGCAAGTGTGCCATGAACTTATGAAATGATTATTTCGGCTGTTTTATTTCACTTAATGAAAAGGAGTTTTGATGTTGATTTTATTGGTGTAGCATCCTACTTGTAAAAGTTGAAAACTCTGATTTTATCTGTAATATTCTTAGATTTTATAAAATGGGAAAGTGGGGTGTTACACTACCACCTCATTTAATTTCAATTTTGTATTTTTCTTCAACCTATCAACAATAACCTTTGCAACCCACTCTACTTTGGCACTTTTGTTGAAATATTGTCTGCCACACTTGTGCTTGTGTAACAAAACCTTTATCCTAAATGTTGTGGTGGTTAAAACTCTACTGCACAATAAACTAGAGTTACATGTTTTTTGTCCTTCATTTAAACCTTCATCTACTCTTTCATCTCCACCTTCATCCACACTTTCATCAAAACCTTTACCAAACCCTTTCACCCTCTCCTCCCCACTAGCACACCCTTCACAGATTCATCGGTAGATTTACCTTCAGATTCACTAGACTTATCAACCTCTTCAGATTTCTTCCCTTTGCCTTTTTCTCTAACCTTTTCCTTAAAGGTGGCCTTTCTTGTAACTAGTTTTGGCTCAGTGAATATCTCAACTTCACAATTATTTCCAAATGCAAACGTAGATAACTCACAAGCATCTCCATCATCCTTAAAAGATGTTAAATCTTTTTCTAAGCTACCACCATCATGTTTACACCATATTTTCACAGCCCCAACATCAACTTCAATATTATTCCCTTTGATTAAGTCAGATGCTTCAAAATATGACCAATAATATGGATCTTGACCAATATATGCATAAACTTCCTCAGCCTCATATCTTGAGTTAAGGTCTTTTTCGAAACAACCCTTGTTGTAGAACACAACCTTAAATTTGCCCATGGACTGCATAATTATTTAACGTACGGTACAAAATTTAGAAATTAGGTCAAATAAAATATGGAGTAAAAGAAGAACAACTATACATATGAAGTACAACACAAAACATACAACATTCAGTAGCAACACATAAAATTAGGGGACCACAACCCTTGAATAAACGAAGTAAAAAAGTGACAAACATGAAAGAGTCTCGTGTTGACAAATTCGAAAAAATGGGACCACAAGCTTGAAACCTCAAAGGGACCACCGAACCAAAAGAACGAACGGAGAGGGACTGCTAGCACGCACGTAGAGAAGAGGAGAAAACGAGTTCTAAGGTTTTGGTTTGTATTTCGTAAAATGATATAGGGATTTTGATTTTTTAGTGTTTTTATTCTACAAAGTCTCAGAATCCACGTTGGCAAATAATGAATAAATCAATCCACGTTGGCAAATGAAATCAGTTCCATGTAAGCCACCGTTAATGAAAAATAATGAGAGTGACCACATTTATGAACCAAAAAGTTTATAGGGACCATTGTTTGAAGAAAAATGTTATAGGGACTAAAAATGAAATTTGGAATATTTATAGGGACCAAAAATTTATTTAACCCTAAATATAAATAGAATATTAATTTAAACATATTACATCAGAAAAAAATTTTGAAACAATTTTTTTTTTGTTATTGTGACAATTATTATAAAAAAAAAAAGTGAATAAGTTGTCCCTAATTGCATAAATTTAACACAAATTATTTCAAGAAAACTCTTTTATGATGCTTATGTATGAGAATAGGGATAGAATTTTGGCCCATATCAAATGGGTACTCGCAAAAAATACCCATAACGAATAGGGTGAAAATCCGCAAAATAGGCTCGTGCATGGGGACGGGTAAATACCCACTAAAATAAGTGGGTATGAGTGCGGGTACGGGTATTATACTACCCAACCCGCCCCATACCCGCGCCCAATATATATTTATATATTATCATTTACATTATTAAATAAAAATGCATGTCTAGCAATTTTTTTTAAAACATACCACTTTAAAGTACCACACACTTTAATATAAATGCTTGTTTATTTTATAATTCAACAATAAAATCTTTGAGTATTTTTTTAATGTTGTTAAAAAACTATAAAATATTTGATATTTTATAATTGATCGATTTATTTTTTACTAGAAATGCGGGTAAAAGATACGGATATGGGTATTTAGGTACCCATAGGGTACGAATACGAGTACAAGCATTGACGCCCACACGGGTATGAGCTCGGGTGCGAAGATTTATTTAAAACTTGGGTATGGGGATAGGTACTATAGTACACTGCCCAAATCGTACCCATTGCCATCCCTATATAAGAAAGAGATCATATGATGTCTTTTTTTGTTCATGTTGCTCAATATACACTAATTTATGTTTGATTTCAAGTGTGACACATTTTTTTTGGAATAAAGATAACATTATATTGCCAAAAAACTATTTAAGGACAATGCCGATCACATCGATCCAAGCTTCAAGATAGACAAACAAACAAAATGAGAATACGAGACTAAGTCAATCTATTGCAAAACTCAAACACTCTTTCATATTTTTCCGCCCTAAGCAGCGCCATATTAGTGATATCAGCACTATTTAACGCTTGCCTATCCCCATTTTGGAACATGCATTTATTCCTGGCACTCCAAACATGGTATATTGTTTCAGCCAGCATAGCCTTAATCACTCTCGCTTTACACCTTTGCCGCGAGCAGCTTGAATAGCCCATTGAAGCTCAGCTTCCCACACAGTAGGCTCATGTATAATGTTGCAATAATGTAGAACACCCTTCCACATCTGCTTGGTATACGTACACTCAAAGAAGAGATGCTGCATAGTTTCAATATCATTACAAAGCACACACCTGCCATCAGTAGGAACCCCCAATTTTTGGAGCCTTTCCTTTGTCATCAGATGGTTACGACACGTCATCCACATGGTAAAGATCGCCCGTGGCCTAGCAATATTTCCATAGAAAAGGGCCCTATAAACCACTTTCAGTTTATCAGTTTCTTAAAGCATGATACATGATGGTTGTTGTGTATTTTCTTGCGTTCTTGAATCCATGCCAACATGCAGAGTTCACTAAGATGTCTTGGTGCTTAAAGATTGCCTTAACAATCCAAGACGAGTTATTGCCTGGCTTGAAATTCTGCAATTCACTTTGTTTCACATAATACTGGTGTAACCATTTTATCCACAGCACGTCCTTTTTATTCCATATATTTCAAAGGAGCGTCCCTATAGTTGCTTTATTCCAATCAACAAGTGAAACCATGTTCATAACACCTTCAGATACTTAATCATACACCTGGTCCCACGAGATGGGGGCTTTCCGGGTATTGTCTATTTTACTAATCCAAAGGAACTTTCTACATAATGCCTCAATATGAGCTAAAAAATTTTTAGGCAGAGGAAAAATTTGCAGCCAATAATTAGATATGGACAGTATGACACTTCTAAGTAATTGCAACCTACCAGCGTAAGATAATAATTGTGTGCTCCAATGGTTGATTCGCTTCAACATCTTCTCAATTAGGGGTTGGCAAGTTTGAACACTAAGCTTTTTACTGTCCAGGGGCACCCCCAAGTAAAGAACTGCCATTGTCCCTGCAGGTAAGTCAGTCTGCTGGTGTATGGCTCTCTTGGTATCTTCATCAACCCCCACAACATACAGTTTACTTTTTGGTTGACTGACACATAAACCTGTTGCATCTGAGAAACATTGAATCTTTTCCAATATCATCTTTAAAGATCCAATATCCGCTCTAGTGAAGAGTGACACATTTAAAATTGATTTTTTTACGTGTAGAATTAATTTTAACATGTTTCATTACTTTTGCGTAAAATTGATTATATTTTTTAGAAATGATTTTATTTGAAGCATAAATTTATAATTTTTGAATTTAAATATGATTGTTATAGTAAAATATAATGTTTCACTCACTATTACACGAATATATTCAAATATAAGTTACCTTAGTCGCTTAATTACAACTTTGGTCCCTCTATTTTTTTTTCCTTTCAGTTTTGATCCCTCATTTTAAAATTCAAATTATTAGTCCTTTTACAGTTCTTTTCTAGGATTTTAGTCCCCCTCCAATTTGAGTCCAATTTTTAATGACGTGGCACTATACTTGTTGATGTGTCATTGCTACATTTTTCAAATTTAATTTCATGTCATTTTCATTAATAATAATAATTAAAATTTAATTAAAATAAATATTATTTTATTTATAATAATAGCAATAACTTACTAATATAATGATAGTTTGTCACCAAAAAATGGTTCAACTATGTTATTGTTGTTGGTGTATGGGAGCCAGGTGGAATCGAACGAGAAAAGGGTTTTTACCATTCACAGAGATTAAATGTTGTGAGAAAAGGGTTTTTACCATTCACATAGATTAAATGTTGTTGTTATTATGGATTTTGGTTAATTAAACCATTTTCAATAGTAGGATTTAATGGTTTGTTGAACCACTTTTTATTTTTGGGTTTTTGATGTTGTTGTTACTGGATTTTTTTTAATGAATTTTCGATGAAATGGTGTTGTTAATGGATATTTTTTGAATTTGTGATGAAATGCAATGTTGTTAGTAGGTTTTTATGAATATGTTGACATTGCTTTTGTCACTGGGTTTTTGATATTTTGGATGGGAATTGCTCTTTCAGTCCTTAGGGGTTCCTCCCACCACCGTGAAAAGACTAAAATGTCTCCAACACTTAGAGATACATCTTCTGACGCACCTTTTCCATACACAACTAAGACGGAAATGTTGAGAAACACTTAATTCTGTTAAAATTTAATCCGAAGATGCTTTTCTGTATGCACAAAATATTGATTCGGAGATGGATCTATGTAACCCCCCTTAGTTTATTAGTCTGTGAGCGTTTCGGAGATGCATCTCCGTAACCCCTATTAGTTCTTTAGTCTGCAAGCTTTTTAGATATGCATTCCGGAATATGCTTTATTAGTTCAAAACAGAAATAGGCATAAACAATGGGAGAATAGAAAACCAACATAAATCAACGTCGAAATAAACATTACATAGATAAACATTACATAAATTTAACATTACATATCATTATAAACAATTGGTTCAGGACGTTGCAACATTCCTATAATATCTTTGACTTATCTTTGAATAATCACGTCCACTTCAATCAGACCATTTCTTGAGTAACATTAAAAGGTACTCCATATAACCTTCAAATCATCATTCGTCTTTAGTTTAAGCATGGTAAATCGTATCTTCCATTTGGTTTCTATCAAGGGTGAACGATAATCGAGCTTGACAACTCTCCGATTTTCTAGATATCGCAAGAAAGTATTAAATTTGTTTTTCAGATCGACGAGAAATATGTCCTCGTAGATCCGAAATTGAAATAGGGGTTTTGCGCCATTGAAATACACAAATGCAAGATGGAGATATGTAGTCATTCTGGTTTGTGTAAAGAAAATGAAATGAGAAACCCTATTTATAGAAGATCTAGAGCAATTTGGACCTTAAAAACATGATCATATATGCATGCAAGACTTTGGAGATACATATCTGGATCTATCTTTTTTTTCTTTCCAAAATATAAGAGTATATTTGGAGATGCATCTTCGGACGATGCCCTGTTTTGTTTTTCTTTAATAATTAGAAGGCGTGTCTGGAGATGCATCTCTTGAACCACCCAAAAATTATGCAGAATATAACCAATTAATAATGTAGAGCAGAATTTCTGAAACAAAAATTTTCCAAAAAAATACCACCCAATTTTATAACATTATACAATGAGTTACTTATAAAAAACATGTTACATTTTTATATTACAACTAAAACGCATGAAAACATATGTCACTACTTAAATCTATTGGTCGCCTATACTTTCAACTTTCCTTATTTGCTTCTCGTTCAATGTCGCTTAACATGGTGAACATTTCCATCCTTTCAATAAAGTCTTTTAGCCAGGTTTCAGCATCTTGTGGGAAATTATCATACCCCAAATTTTGACCACCGAGATTTCCCATCATTGTGCAAATCATTACCACAATATGGATGAACTTTCACACTTATCATTCTCCCCAAAGATGGGTGAACATTCACTACAATCAAAGGATTAGGGTTTTGAGCCCTCTCAGGGCACTTAGACAAAGGATCAATCAAGAAATGACATGATCTTCAAATTTTCTAGCCACTCAAACATCCACAAAGGGTCAAGAGGAATCCCACATCAAGAATCAAGCACAAGGTTGCAAAATTCCGAGTGGATCAAGCCTCAAGATCACCAGTGTCACCAAATTAGGGTTTTGGTCGACTGAGGCCTCCAGATGGAAATTTTCATCTGGGCATGAGACAATGCTTCAAAATATAACTTAAGATACTCTAAGGGACCTCATGGACCCAATCATCAAGTCAATTTAGCCTCAGGGGATGCATTTACCAAAAATTAGGAATTAGGGTTTCTTGACCTAATTCACCCTTAAGTTGACTTCTGGGACAAAGCATGAGTCAAAACCTCAATACATGATTCACAAGTTTCAATTTCATCTGTACCACAGTTAGGGTTTTAAGGAAAAAGTCAATTGTGCCTTTGACTTTTGACCAAGACATGATCCCAAACCTTAGGACATGAGTCAATACACCCTATAACACCTACGGAATCCATCCATTAAGTTTGATTTAGGTCAAGGACTTGATTTCATAGAGGATCGCACGGTTTAAAATTCATCTGCTGAAAAAGTCAACTTTATAAAGTCAAAGTTTGCCTTTTTGAATTTTTGGTCAAACAATGTTCCTTAACCCTAAGACAATGTTAATATGTGATTTGAATCATCATTCATCAAGAAAAATCAAAGAAAATGAGTTAACTTGTAAAAGGGGTAACCATAAAAAATTTAGAATTTTTCAAAGTTATGGAACAAAGTGGCTAGGGTACCAACTTCCAAGGATCATAACTTGAGATCCAAGCAACCATTTTGGATGGTCCAAAGCTGGATTTGTAGCTCTCATGTCATACTTTAAAAGTGTCAACTACATCTAACTCCACTTCTTCATGGATTTTAAGTTATGGAATGATCAAAATGGCTGAAAACATGAAAATGGCATTTTTCCAACACTTGGTGAAATTTTCACTAAGTCAGAATCTGCCTTTTTTTTTTTCAAAATGTAGGGGTAGTTTTCACCTTGATCCAAGTCAAACCAGGTCTAGGGTTAAACATCAAAGTTGAAGTATGCCATGATGGCTTTCCAACAGGTACCAGATCATCTCCAAATTCCATTTGAGCAAAGAGATACAACCCTTGGAACATGGCATCCTGAATTGGTTTTTCAAGGTAGAATTTGTGCATTTGGCTCGAGTTATCCAAATCTGATAATTCCAAGCCTTGTCATCATTTTGGACACATTAGAGGATCAAATCCAAGGGGGATTATCTGATCTCCAAGCCTCCAAAGTCCAAGAATCTACAAATAGCATGCCAAACCTAAAAGAGCTAAAAAGGTGTCAAGACTTCAATTTTGTTTTCAAGCATTCAATGGATGCACCAAGGTGGCATGAACTGAGCCTATTTCAACTGAATTCAGTCCAAGTTTATCTCTGAACCAAATATACAAAGCATGTGCTCTAATCTCAAGTCAATGGCTAGAGGAGACTTGAGATTCCTTTTGCATAACATTGGCCAAAGGCCTACTGTAACCTCCATTCACTATTGATGGCAAAACAAACTTGACACAATATAAATAGGCATCAATTGTGATCAGTTTGAGTACACCAAAGCACTCAAACTGATGCTTTCCTCAAAATCCCTCTTTTTAGGCCAAAATGCCTTCTTTTGCAAGGTATCTCTGAGTTTTTGAGTTAGAGAGCAATTCTATCACAACTCATGATCCAAACACATCCAATATATCATATCTAAGCTGTCCAAATTCTCATATGTGCCCTGTAACAACAAAATCACAAAGTCCACTTCCAAAACCTCAAAATTGGACTTTTTTGTATTTTTTAAGCCATGTCTTGATTCAGTCACTTTCAAAACCAGATAAAACCACAAACACACTCCAAATATCATCCTTAAACTGTCCCAAATGGTTCCCCACATCTGGAACACCATTTGAGAGGGTTGCCATATTGGTCACTTTTGCCCCTTTTGCAAGAAAGGGCCAGTTTCTGTTCCTGAGGTTTCCAGCTGATTCCAATCATCCTAAAAGCTTCTAAGGGATCAATTGAGAGTGTTCAATGCATTGGATCACTTCTGACACAAAGAACTTGACAGATAGCACAAGGAGCTTCAAGAGGTAAGTGCATCATCACTTGAACTTTCTAAATTATGCATTGCTTTGAAGTCCACTGATAATAAACATCTCATACATGTTATATATGTTGTGTTTGAACCAATTCATCATGGAATTCATGCCTGTACCATGAGGTAGCACAGAAAATGCAAATATAGGCCTATTTCAAAACCCATATCGGGTTTTAAAATGGGGACCTCATCTAAAAAAACCAACACCACCATTAGATTCCTTGTCAAATTCTAGGCAGGATAGACCTAAATTTTGTCCCAATCCATGGAGAAATGAGAAAGTTATAGCCTTTACATTTTGAACCAAAACATTGCCTTGCCTTGCCTTGGCCAGGCCTAAAACAAGGCACCCCTTAAGTGTTCATGGGGTGGTTTTGATACATGAATGTATCACCACCCCAGTGGTAGAAGGCACGCACTGCAACCTAGGGGTCTGGGATTCGAATCCCACTCGCCCCAGACCACCTTTTTACTATTTTTTCCACTTTTTTAATATTTGTCATATTATTTTAAATGATTTGGAAAATTAATTTCTATCTCAATTTTAATTATTTTTTATTGGTTCTTTTTGCAAAAAATCACTAAAATGTTAAAATATTTTATTTTACAAAAGTTTCCCAAAAATATTATTTATTTCATATATTTGATATTTTTGCAAAGAATTAATTTTTATTTGTTTTTTTAACATTTTAAAAATTTTCTTTCTCTTGATTTTCCAAACTTAATTGGTTTTCAATCATTTTGTGGATAAAAACATGATTTTTGAAACATTGACCCAAAATCACAACTCATTTCTCACATGTTTTCAATGATTTTATTAATTTTTAATCAAAATTAATTCCATTTTTAACAAAATTAGGGTTTTGATTAGTTTCACCCTAATCAATCTTTTTCAAAATTCTTTGGGCCTCTAATAGAGTTTAAGACCCAACCCCTTTGTAAATAAACCTTTTGGGCCTCACACTTTATATAAGTCCCTCTGTATATTTTCAAAAGTTCGGCGTGATCGTCGCCTTTGTAACAAAATCAACTGGGCTTCTCCTTGAGCTATAAGACCCATCTTTATTTTCAAAATTCTTTGGGCTTCTTGATATAGTCTAAGTCCCACCTCTTTATAAATAAAATGATTTGGGCCTCAGTGTATTGTATAAGTCTCGATACAGTTTCAGAAATTTCGACGAGAACGTCGTTTTCAAACTACTTTCAACTGGGCCTACCCTCGTTTTGTAAGTCTAATTTCCTTTCTTTAAATAAACTTTGGGCCTCTCCTTGAGTTGTAAGACCCATACCTTTGTACATAAAACCTTTTGGGCCTCAGTCATTGTATAAGTCCCAGTACAGTTTACAAACAACGGTGCGATCACTGTTAAAACCTTGGGCCTCTCCTTAAGTATAAGCCCCAACAATCTTTTTTCAAAAACAACTTTCCTTTTTTATTTAGATTCAAATATACAATTGTTATCAAAATTTTCTTTAATTTCTTTGAACAACTAACAATACAGCATGGAAGCCTTAGACAAGGACCCTGAAGACCTCCTAAAGGTATAGGACAGAACTTAGTCATCCTTCGTTAGAGCTCTCTTTCCAAAAGGAGTCAAAACCCTTAGACCAATTTTAGGGTTGATACTCATCCCTTAAACGAATCAGCGTCCTCTTGGGCGTTATACAAAGATTAACTTTTCCAATAGACTTGGACAGTCTAAATCCTCTTGAGTCTCAAAGACATTCTCAAGTACCCTACAATTACAGGAGAAACCCCGGATTCTGGATTAATCTCCAGCAGAGTTAAAACTTGTGGGTTCTAAAACCCGATCACTCTCCTAGAATTCCCTAACCAGGGTCAGTTTATCATCAGTATAATACTATCCCAAATCAGAACCTCAAGGTCTCTGATATCTCAACTCTTTTGCATTCCCCTGCAAGAGTTGATTTCCCCATTTGGACATGCCTCAGGATCTCAAGAATCCCCAGCAGAAGATAGCCTCCTCTTAGGCTTTGTATGATGATTTTTCCTCAGCAGCCAACCTCCTCTTGGGCTTTGTACAATGATTCTCCCCAGCAGAGCTAACCTTTTCAGACTCTCTTGTTGAGTCAATCACCTTTCCAGACTCTCTTGTTAATTCAATCACATTTCAATACTCTCTTGTTGAGTCAACTCCTTTAGCCTCAATCTCGGGCTTTGTACGAGACAGATAAAAAAACATTCTCTTGTTGAGACAAGCACTTTTAGCCTCCTCTTAGGCTTTGTATAATGATTTCCCCTAGCAAAGTTAGCTTACTCTTAGGCTTTCTCCAACTTGTTTAGCCACAATCCTGGGCTTTGTACAGGACAGATAAAGGTACTCTCTTTTTGAGTCAAACCCCATTTAGCCTCCATCTCGAGCGTTGTACGAGATATAAATTTTCATAACCTTTTCTTAAGCTTGGGACAAATGGATGCCACCAGCTGGGTCAATACCTCTCAGCCTTCTTTTAGACTTTGAGAAATAATTCCCTAAACAAAATCAAACTCATTTCAGCCTCCATCTTGGGTTTGTACGAGATACCGTAAAATATCCTCAGTCGAGTCAATAATGTCTTATTTTAGCCACAATCTTGGGCTTTGTACAAGACAGAAAAAGATTCTCTTTCCCACAGAGTCTCCTTCTTTAGCCTCAATCTTGGGCTAGGTACAAGACAGATAAATACCTCCCCAACGGAGTTAGCCTCCTCTTAGGCTTTGTATAATGATATCCCCAAAGATTCAGTCTCTTTTCGCCTCCATCTTGGGCCTTGTACAAGATACCTATATAAACACTCTCTTGTTGAATTATTCAATCTCAGCCTCCTCTTAGGCTTTGTATAAAGGACTTCCCCAGTGGAGTCAATCAACCTCTTAGCTTCAACCTTGGGCTTCGATCAAGGCACACAAAAATCAAACATCCCCTCAGAGGAAACCAAAATCTCTCTGTAGGAAGTCATTTCTCTGTTTATCACATGTCAAAACAGAAAATTTAAAACTCATTTCTTTCATCTAATTGTTGTAAGCGGCAAGCCTTTGGATTATTTACATCCACGCCACTGTCCCTCTTTTAGTATGAGAAATTCCTAAGGAAAGATGGCATTGCTCTACACTGAGTTAAAGTCTTCTCCTTCAAGATAACACCCCTATAAAGGAAATTATGGCATTGTTGGATTCACATATCCCAGTTAAAGTAATCCTCCTTTATTAACAGTCACCCAACAACTGTGATAAATAGACAAAGATGTCTCCCTTTAGAGATGACAAATTCTCTCTCAGTCAAACTTTTAGCTTCAATCTTGGGCTTTGAACAGGACACAAATACTCCTTTTAGCTTCAATCTTGGGCTTTGAACAAGGCACAAATACTTCTTTTAGCCTCTGTCTTGGGCTTTGAACGAGACACCAAAACATCTTTTCCTCCCATAGAATTGGGAAAACTACGATTGCTCTGATTTCCCTGTTTCATTTAAACAGGAATACGTAGGCATAAGATTGCTAAATCTTAGCAAACAGACCAATCAAAAACTCTAGGTCCAACACCTTCACATCATTCAAAACTTAGGTCCAGTACCTTACCAAAAACATCAATAAAAACTCACTATCCCTGTCATACTCTCCCAAGAAACTTTCACAATCCATTAACGGCTAAACACCATCAAGTACAAAGCGAAACCTAATGCTAATATCCTGTGGATAACCACATATAGGATGGGTAATTGACAACTACCCATTGTATAACCTGACCCCAGACCCCCCAATCTCTTTAAGCGTTTGTTCATTTAAACATTCGCGTGCAATGTTAGTTTTACATACCTTCCCTTTCCCTTTCAACTTCATGGGATAAATAAGAAATCAGAAAGTAGCACCCCCTTTCTCCGTAAGGAGGAAAACCCAATTTCGGCGATAAGGTGGTCGCGTCACCGACAAAAACCGCTTGCTACAGAAAAATGGCAACTTTGCGGGGAGGCACAGTAAGATCTAGTCATCATCGTCCCCATTTTCCACAGAAAAATGGCGACTCTGCTGGGGAGTCATTTTATTTGTATAGGACTAGGATTATAGCTTCTAAGAGGTCTAGGATGATAGTTTTAGGGATAAATATATATATATATATATATATATATATATATATATATATATATGCTTTTCCTATTTGATATCCGTGTTTATTTTTCTGCTAATGGGACTGCGGGTGATGTTGCATCTGGAAAGTTTGAGTGCCACCTAAGATAAGTGATGGCATGAGACGGGTAATCTTACAGGGAGTGACTCACAAATAAGAGGTCCTGGTAGACCATCGAATCAGTGGAGATACCCTTTGCTGATTCAATGCTTATACGACTTCGGTTGTTGAAAGCAGATTGTTCGATTGTGGTATCTGAGAAGCTGAGGATTTTAATAGATTGAGACCATGTTACTATTTTATAGTGCGGAAGCTATCGAAAATAGTTGTCACACGATACTACCCCCATTTGAGATTACTCTAAGATACTACAGCTCGCTCGAGTGAACCAACCTGTTGTTGTTATCCCAAGAGGGGTCAATGATTTTGAGGACAGGTACAAAAAATCACCAGATTACAACCTTTGGGGATGGGTAGAGCCTTGACTTCATGACACCGAATCTTTGACCCCATGTATTTTCTATGTTTTTATGTGTTGCATTCATGCATTCATTTCATTAAAAAAAACATTAAAACAAAGAAAAATTTTCTCTTCTAGTCTCTCTTTTTCAAATTAAACTAAGACAATGATTGCAAATATCAGAGAGAGGAAGATCGCGATATGGATTTCGATAAAAGGAAGACTCACAAGTACACTTTCAAGGTTCCAAAATTAGAGGATTTGAGAGGGTTGGTAAGGATGATCACCAACCCTGATGCTTTCAGAGCTAAGTACGGAGGACTGCTGTCTCTCTTAAGGGTCCATGTAATCGAAGGAATCATGTCCACGCTGATTCAGTTCTACGACCCGGTCTATCACTGTTTCACATTCTTGGATTATCAGCTGGCACCAACACTGGAGGAGTACTCTCACCTGATTGATTTACCTATTACTGACCAAGCTCCCTTTTCTAGACTGGAAGAAATTCCAAAAGATCAAACCATTGCAAGAGAAATCTATTTGGACGAGTCAGAAGTCAGGACTCACATGACCATTAAGGGGGGAATCCAAGGTTTACCAGCCCAGTTTCTGATAAAGAATGCCTTGTAGTTTGCCAGTATAGGGAACGTGACTGCTTTCGAGAGTATGTTTGTTTTGCTCACCTACGGGTTATTTTTGTTTCCCAACATCGATAACTTCGTTGATATCAATGCCATTAAGATATTTCTAATTGGAAACCCTGTACCTACCCTGCTCGCGGATGCCTATCATTCTGTACACTTAAGAGATTTGTATGGCGGAGGAATGATCACATGTTGTGTACCCCTGCTGTACAAATGGTTCACTTCCCATTTCCTAAGTCTGCCGCTTTTTGGGATCATAAGAGTACTTTACGTTGGTCACAGAGAATCATGTCTCTTACCAACTCTGACATCAATTGGTACAACTGAATCTATGATGGGATCAAAATCATTGACCGTTGTGGAAACTTCCCTAATGTATCCCTCATATGAACTAAAGGAGGAATCAATTATCATCCAGTTTTAGTTTGTCGTCAATTCGAATACCCGATGAGACATATCCCACGTAATGTTCATCTGGAAGGTCTTTTCTTCAAGGAAGGAGAAAATGACAGGGCACTAAAGACAGAAATAGTGCACGCCTGGAAACATGTTCAAAGGAAAGGAAGAGAGTCTCTAGAAAAACTAGACTGTGTCTCTATGGAACCTTATCTCCACTGGGTACAAGCTAGAGCTATCAAGCTGAGGATGTCATACCCTCATCACGAAGTTCTTCCGTTAATGGAATCTGTCCTTTATTTTATGTCTGATATGGAAAAACTTCAGGTTACTCTCAACAAAGTTCAACGGGAAAGGAAATCTTGGAAAAACAAGTACCACATTCTCAATGTGGAGTGTACCAAAATACAGCAACTGTTGAAAGAGAAGGATGCTCTAATCGAAATTTTAGAGCAACATGTTATAGAAAATCAAGAAGACCGAAGGAATTTACTCGCTCCTTTCACTTGGCAAAGGAATGACAACCTAACAGCGGCTCAAAAGCCCCGGTCAAAGAAAATGAAAACACCAGAACCAACACCTGAGCTCTCCTCACAAAGGACTCAGGATCCCTAAGTTTAGACATTTCCTTTTACAGCACTTTGTAAATTACTGTATTTCCATTTCTGCAATCTTTGAATTCAATAAAACGGGGTTTCCCCACTATATGATATTTGCAATCTAATTGTTGAAGTTTCTTTTGAGAATAACAAAAAAATAATAATCATTATAATTATTGCATATCATTCATCATTCTCACATAACACATTCTCCTTCTTTATGAATCTCACGTTTGTGTCTCGATTCTAGAGTCAAACTGTCTCATTCGTACAATACTCGGGCCAATTGACAAAAGAAAATGGATGATCTCGAGGAAGAGAACAGAGAGTTGAGAGAAGAACTCGACGCTCTGAAAGAGGATCTGAGAAAGCTTCACAATGACATGCAAGCTATGGCAACAGCTCAGATACAAAGAACTGTGATCTTAGAGATCACATCTACGCCCATAGTGGAAAAGTATGATCCTCGGTATAACATGCCTAAAGATCGTCCCTGGGGCATGCTACTCAACTATATCCCGGAAGGTTATATTCCGCCGATCACGGAAGAGCCGGAAACTGCAGCAGGAACCGCTGGGCCTGAAGGTTACAAACTTCGGGAATGCGAAGATGCAAGGGGCATAACGGTAACTCCTGAAGGTTACAAACTTCGAGATAAGGGATCACCGAGAGTCACTGTTGTAATAACTGTACCACCACCCATGGTACACACTGTCCCGAAAGGACAGATTCCACAGATACCTTCTGGTGGAAACGAAAGTATGTATGATAGAATGAATAAGTTCCAAGAGTAATTCTTGGAGATGAAGAAGGAACTGCATGCCATTCGCGATCAGGATTTATTCGATAAAGACGCCGCAGACCTTTGTTTGGTCCCCAATGTGAAAATTCTGCACAAATTCAAGGTGCCCGAATTTGAGAAAGACAAGGGCAACTCCTGCCCTCAAAGTCATTTGGTGATGTACGCTCGAAGGATGTTAACTTAGACAGAGAACCAACAGCTACTGATCCACTACTTCCAGGACAGTTTAACCGGTGTCGCACTCAAATGGTACATGGGTTTAAACCGTACTAAGATTGTCACTTTCAGAGATCTTGGTGCTGCCTTCGTTCAACAATATAAGTATAACCTGGACATGGCACCAGACAGAGATCAACTCCGAGCCATGTCGCAAAAGGGCAAGGAAACCTTTAAAGCCTTTGAAGAATATGCTCAAAGATGGCGTGAAATTTCCGCCCAGATTGGTCCACCTCTCGAGGAAAAAGCGATGACAAAGATCTTCTTGAAAACCTTGAGCTCATTCTACTACGACCGAATGGTCGCCAGTACGCCCGGCGGCTTTACTGAAATGGTGAGTATGGGAGTTCATCTTGAAGAAGCAGTCCGAGAAGGACGTCTGGTCAAATGTACCAAAGCATCAAGCAGTACCAAAAGATACGGTAGCACTTTCCCTAAGAAAAAAGAGCAGGATATTGGGAATATCTCTCTCGGAAATCAAAGGCGACGGTACCAACCAGTAGCAGCTGTAACTCCTGCTATCAACCCTGTGTCTGTTCCCACGTATCAACCTCATGTTGTTCAAAGCCAACCAAATCAACAATATCAGCCAAGGACACAACAACCTCTTCAGCAGGCTCGTCCTCAGTACAATAATAATCGTACAACACGACCACCGGGGTTCGACCCTATACCAATATTGTACGCGGAACTGTTTCCATTGCTACTGGTCAAGGGGCACGTCCAACCCAGGTCTCCTCTTAAAATACCAGAGAATCCACCTTTTTGGCTCAAAGCGGATCAGACTTGCCCTTACCATCAGGGAGGACCAGGGCATAACATAGAAAATTGTCTCAGTTTCAAATCCGATGTGCAAAAGCTTGTCAGGAGCGGGGTCTTATCCTTTAAGGATACAAATCCAAATGTTCAGACGAACCCATTGCCTCAACACGAGAAAGCTGTAGTAAATTTGATAGAGGGAGCGTTTAATCATAGCTATCAAATTCACGATGTACTCTTATTAGGAACCAACCAGGTCAAGATGCATTGCAGACAGAGAAGATTTAGGCATGTGCCGTCTCATAATTATCACCAGTGTGATATCTGCTCTAAAAATAATCAGGAATGTTCTATGGTGCAATCAGCTCTACAGGAACAGATGGATCTCGGATGGATCCAGGATCACCGAATTCGTGAGGTCAACATGACTTATACAAATTCCAACATCATTCAAAACCACGACATCTGTGCGATGAATGTTAACTTGGTGGCAATGCACTCAAGGCAAAGCCAACATCATGATCTACCGCGGCACGATTACAATTCCTGTCTGATTTGCTCGGTAAATAATCAGGGATGCTCTTTTGTACAAGAGGCCCTCCAGCGTCAGATGGATCTTAGATGGATCCAGGATTACCATGATAGAAGTCCTTATCAGGTCAACATGATTCAAATATTCGATATTCGTTTGATGAATACCAATTTGGTGGAATTACACGCTACACAAGTCCAGCTCGGTTTTCTGACTTCGCATGATTATTAGAACTGTGAAGTATGTCATGAGAGTGACCAAGGATGTGATCTCGTTCAAAGAGCGCTTCAACACTTGTTGAACCACTGGTGGCTTCCGATCTATCTAGATGAAGAGACACAACAAGTCAGCATGATTAATGGGAACCCTACTAGGCATCAATATCAGGATGTTCGATCAATGGAAACAGATCTAGTGAGGTTACACTGCGTACAAAGCAGACGTGGCTAGGTGCCACTACACAACTATGAGCGCTGTAGAGTTTTCTCGGAGGATAACCAAGGATGCTACCTTGTGCGAGCAGCCCTTCAAAGTCAGTTGGACCACAAAGAGATTCGACTATGTTCAAGCTCTGGTCCAGTTAACATGATGTCAGACTATCTTCCCAATCAAGACAAAGAAGTTGTCTTGATCCCTAAACGAGAAGTGGCCAGAGATGTGTGTGCCATAATCCCTTTACTCCATGAATTAAGAGTTCCTCTTGATAGTGGAAGGATTCTCAACCTCGAACCAATTGAGGTCGGCTACAATGGTCAAAAAAATCAAAAGGTTCCTATAGTTATCTATCTGTCGGGACCAGTACCGTACAAATCTGATAAGGCGATCCCTTATAAATATGGTGCAACAACAATTGAGAATGGAAAGGAAACTCCATTGCCCTCTGTCGTGAATATTGCAGACATCAGTCGAGTAATACGGAGCGGTCAAATCTTCAACCGAGGAGTTGGAGAACCTAACAAAGAAAAGGAACCACAGACAGATATTCCTGATCAACCAATCAGGCAATCCAGTGATCCTGACCTTTCGAAGAACAACGATGAGATGCTAAAGCTCATCCAAAAGAGTGAATACAATATAGTAGATTAGTTGTTGCAAACTCCTTCAAAAATCTCTGTATTATCTCTTTTACTCAGTTCCAAAGCTCACAGGGAGGCTCTACAGAAAGTCTTAGAGCAGGCCTTTGTGGAACAAGATGTGACAATAAGATAATTCGACAACATCATGTCCAACATCACTTCCAGCAACAACTTGGGGTTTAGTGATGAGGAACTGCCAGAAGAAGGCAAAAGTCACAACATGGCTCTTAACATTACAGTCAATTGTTAGGACGATGCTCTAGCCAGCATACTGGTAGATACCGGATCAGCTCTAAATGTTATGCCAAAGTCTACTTTAATGCGACTATCGTTTAAAGGATCTCCGATGAGAGGCAGTGAGGTTGTCATCAAAGCATTTGACGGATCCCGAAAAATGGTTATCGGCGAAATCGATCTTCCCATAACTATCGGTCCTCACACTTTCCAAGTCACTTTCAAGGTCATGGAAATTCGGGCAACATACAGTTATTTGTTAGGAAGACCTTGGATACACGGGGTTGGGGCAGTCACTTCAACACTTCACCAGAAGCTGAAGTTTGTCAAGAACGACCAATTAGTCATAGTCTGTGGAGAGCAAGCCTTGATCGTCAGTAACCTATCAACGACTACTTATGTAAAACCCGAAGAGGTTGTTGGAACTCGGTTCCAAGCACTTTCGGTGAGCAATGAGAATCAATCAGAGAAAGAAACCTCTATTTCCTCATACAAAGATGCTCTCGAAGTGATCAAAAGTAATAATACAAAGGGATGGGGACAGCTTGTCATTCCTACTGATAACAAAACAAAGAAGGGTCTTGGTTTTTCCCCAACCTATACCCAGACTGCTGCTACCGATGAAAGTTCTCATCCCATTCTAGACTTCTTCCACAGTGGAGGTTTCCTTCACCCAGTATCTCAAAAAGTACATACCATCAACGAGGGTGGCTCCTCCGACACAGATGAAAAGTGGAAGTCATATCTCAATGAGGACAGTTATGTGTCTCAAGACGAAGCGTCTACGCCATTTTGCTTTCCCACATAAAGTCTGAGATATATACCAAGGTCAGACATCAAAATGATATACGGAGATTGTGATTCTGAGGGATGATGTGCTCCGCCAAACTCATTAGAAGAGGACACTCTGATGAAAGACAACTTTGACCACGACTATTATGGCCCAATGGATGGCCTGCCTATCTGGCAGCCGTATCCGTGAGATGGAGGGCAAAAGAATTAGCCCAACAACGCCTATCAACTGAGCATCATTGAAAAGAATACCTGCGTCCCCACCATGTCATGGGATCAATACTCAGGACATTCAAAAAACACCCAGCATGACGATGAATTTGCAAAGTTTGCAGGACTAGAATTCATCAACTATGCTTTCCCTGAAGTCAAAGTCATCGAAAGGGATGACTCCTCCAGTTCCAAAGAAGTGTGGGACACCTTAGGATAACCAAGTGGCAAGTACGACTACCTGGTCAAGTACACCGCTCCTGAAAGTGCTCGTATTAGGCTCGAAGACATCCAGCCAACTGGATGGGGAGATCCACCTGAGAGTACAAACACTGTACAAAATACAGCTGAAGAATCCTCCTACGACAGCTCTGCCTGGGAGACAGATTCCAACGATCCTGCTCCACCAGAAATCAGTGTTATTTCTGAAGACAAGCCAAGAAGGAAGATACCAGACTTTATGATTCACCGATGGGTTTACCGCCAATGGGTTGCTGTCGATGTCCCGAAGATGGTCCATAAGTCTAAGTAATTGTCATTTTTAACCTTTCACCCTACCCAGGTGAAATAGATGTTTTGATAGGGCCCACTTTCTGTAAATGTCCCTCTTTGCTTTGCCCAAGGTGACAGAGTTTTGTTTTATAGGGCTGTAGTTTCAAGAATCGACAAGATCATAAATAAAATAACGTCGTTCTATAATTTCTGCATTTATCATTGTTTTCTCTTTTCGCTTTTTCAGAAAATGGTAATCCTAAAAACAACTCAAATAATAAAAACAAGCAGTTTTCAAAAACAAATAAACTACACACACTCTTGTATTCTCTCTATCTCTTCTAATAACAATCTTCACATCTTGCAGATTGCTTATTTTAAACCCCATTGAAACATACGATCCAATGCCTTCTCCCAACTTTGAATTCCAGGTATTTGAGGCTGAAGAAGAAAATGATGAAGAAATTCCAGAAGATATCTCCCGATTACTCAGACAAGAGGAAAGGTCCATTGAACCTCACAAAGATCCGTTGGAAACGGTCAACTTGGGTTCAGAAGAAGAGAGAAAAGAAGTCAAGATTGGGGCACTGCTCAGTCCAACTGTCAAACAAGAGTTGATAAAGCTTCTCAAAGAGTTTCCCGATGTATTCTCTTGGTCCTATCAGGATATGCCAGGGTTGGATACTAGCATCGTGGAACATCATCTACCATTAAGATCAAAATGTCTGCTAGTGAAACAGAGGTTGAGAAGAACTCACCCAGACATGGCCATCAAAATCAAAGAGGAAATACATAAATAGATTGACGCGGATTTCCTCGCCACATCAGAGTATCCTCAATGGTTAGCCAATATAGTGCTAGTTCCAAAAAAGGACGGAAAAGTCAGAATGTGTGTAGACTATAGGGATCTGAACAAGGCCAGTCCAAAGGACGACTTTCCTTTACCGTACATTGACATGCTGGTAGACAGTACAGCAACGTTCAAAGTTTTCTCCTTCATGGATGGATTCTCGGGCTATAATCAGATAAAAATGGTGTCGTAAGACATGGAGAAAACTTTATTCATTACCCCATGGGGCACATTCTGTTACAAGGTAATGTCGTTTGGTTTGAAGAACGTCGGGGCAACCTATCAAAGGGCCATGACTACTTTCTTTCATGACATGATACACAAAGAAATAGAGGTATATGTCGATGATATGATTGCCAAATATAAAACAGAGGAGGAACATGTGACCCACCTGTCAAAACTATTCGAGCGGTTGAGGAAGTACAAACTCCGCTTGAATCCTAACAAATGCACATTCGGAGTCCGTTCAGGGAAACTGTTAGTGTTCATCGTCAGCCAGAAAGGAATTGAGGTTGATCCTGACAAGGTCAAGGCCATTCAAGAAATTCCTTCTCCAAAGACTGAAAAACAAGTCAGGGGATTCCTGGGACGTTTGAATTACATTTCCAGATTCATATTCCTCATGACCGCGACATGCGCGCCGATCTTCAAATTACTCAAAAAGAATCAGGACTGTATTTGGACAGAAGACTGCCAAACTGCCTTCGATAGTATTAAGGAATACCTATTGAATCCAGTGATTATGTCACCTCCAGTGGAAGGAAGGCCACCGATCATCTACTTAATAGTCTTGGAAGACTCCATGGGTTGTGTGCTTGGCCAACAAGACGAGACAAAAAGGGAAGAGTCTGCCATCTACAATCTGAGCAAGAAATTTACCGACTGTGAAACTCGGTACACTATGCTCGAGAAAACTTGTTGCGCTCTGGCTTGGACAGCCAAACGTCTTCGCCAGTATATGATTCGTCACACTACTTGGTTAATCTCCGAAATGGATCCAATCAAGTATGTCTTTGAAAAGCCTGCTCTCACGGGAATGATCGCCCGTTGGCAGATGTTGTTATCAGAATACGACATCGAGTACCATGCTCAGAAAGCTATCAAGGGAAGTATTTTAGCCGATCATTTGGCTCATCAACCGATTGACGATCAAGAATCAGTCGAATTTGAATTCCAAGACGAAGATGTCATGTACTTGAAAATGAAAGATTGTGATGAACCGCTACCCAGCGAAGGGCCAGAACCAGGTTCTCGATGGGGACTAATCTTTGACGGAGCTGTCAATCATTATGAAAATGGAATTGGGGCAATCATCATAACGCCTCAGGGAACCCACATTCCTTTCACCGCCCGATTAACATTCAAGTGCACAAACAATGAGGCTGAATACGAAGCTTGTATCATGGGTCTCGAAGAAGCGATCAACTTAAGGATTAAGAACTTGGATGTGTATGGAGACTCAGCCCTGGTTATCAATCAGATCAAAGGAGATTGGAACACATACTAATCAGGATTGATTCCTTACAAATACTACGCAAGAAGGTTGTTACCTTTCTTCAACAGAATCGAGTTTCATCACATCCCTTGTGAAGAGAATCACATGGCTGATGCATTAGCCACTCTCTCTTCCATGATTAGTGTAGGTCAATGGAATGACATACCTAAGATTGACATAATGCGCCTAGAAAGGACCGCTTACATCTTCGCGATCGAAGCAATCATAGACGACAAACCTTGATACCACAATATCAAATGCATCCTTCAGAAACAAGAGTACCCATATGGGGCATCCAAAAAAGACAGGAAGACCCTCAGGAGACTGGATGGCAGCTTATTTCTTAGTGGTGACACCCTCTATAAGAGAAACTTTGACATGGTCTTGCTCCGATGCGTAGACAGACCAGAAGCAAACATGCTGATAAAAGAAATTCATAAAGGATCCTTTGGCACTCATGCCAACGGACACACAATGGCGAGAAAAATTCTGAGAGTAGGGTACTATTGGTTGACCCTGGAATCTGACTACTATAAGTACATGAGGAGATGTCACAAGTATCAGATATACTCAGACAAGATCCATGTACCACCAACGCATCTCAAAGTTCTTTCTTCCCCATAGCCTTTTTCCATATGGGGAATCGACATGATTGGCATGATTAAACCCAAAACTTTAAACGGACATCGATTCATCCTAGTAGCCATTGACTACTTCACCAAGTGGGTCGAAGCAGCGTCAAACGCCAATGTAACCCGACAAGTCGTGGTCTGCTTTATAAAAAACAATCTCATCTGCCATTATGGTGTTCCAAGCCAGATCATTACTGACAATGGATCTAACTTAAACAATAAGATGATGAAAGAGTTGTGTGCTGAGTTCAAAATTGAACACCATAACTCATCTCCCTACCGACCCAAGATAAATGGAGCGGTAGAATCGGCTAACAAGAACATCAAAAAGATCGTTCAAAAAATGGTTGTAACCTACAAAGACTGGTACGAAATGCTGCCCTTTGCTCTTCACGGTTATCGTACATCTGTCCGTACGTCAACAGGGGCAACCGCTTTCTCTCTAGTATATGGCATGGAAGTAGTGCTTCCCATAGAAGTAGAGATCCCATCAATCCGGGTATTGAGGGAAGCTAAGTTAACAGAAGCTGAACGGTGTCAAAGTCGACACGACGAACTGAACCTGATCGAAGAAAAGTGAATAGCAGCTCTATGCCACGGTCAATTGTATCAACAAAGAATGAAGAAAGCATTTGACAAAAAGGTCCGATCCCGTGTCTTCAGGAAAGGAGACCTTGTGCTCAAGAAGAAATAATCATTTCTCACTGATCCTCGGGGCAATTGGATTTCGAACTATGACGACCCCTATGTGGTCAAGAAAGCTTTCTCAGGCGGCGCCTTGAGACTCGCAACCATGGATGGAGAAGAATTTGGTTACCCCACGAATGTTGATGTAGTCAACAAATACTTCGCCTAAATAAAAAAAACGTCTCGGTGGATTGAAAACCCAAAAGGGCGGTCTGAGAAAAAATTAGAGACATAATCAAAAATCATCGCGGTGGATTGGAAATCTCAAAGTACAATCCAGGAAAAAGCTAGGGATTCATGGCAAGTAACTACGTCCAACGAAGGGGTAAATTCCCCAGTAGTAGTCGCGCCATCCATCAGAAAACTCCAGTCAAGGTCATCTTCGACGGAAGCTCAGGGTGTCTAGAATTCAAAGTTGGTAGAAGGATAACGGTCGTTATGTTTCAATGTAGCCCTTTTCCCTTTAATTACCATTTTCTAAACTTTGTAAATACTCTATGAAATCACGCGTTGGCTGATTTTCATCCTATCAATAAAATTTGAGCCCTTGTGCTTTTGTTTGCAATTCTTATTTGTTTTAGCTTTACAGAACGACATTTTTAACATGATCAACGATTCTTGAATTAAAACAAAAATGAATTTACTTGTCAAAAAAATTTTCTGCTTTTAAAATAAAGATGAAAATTTCTTTTGACTTATGAACATCAAAAGAACATCGATCGCTACTCCGAAGGCGTTTGAGCTTCAAAGTGCAGAATCAAAGCACTCCTTCTAAACCAGTACACTTGAATAAAGGATCAGCTGTGTCAGATACGAATAGTCCATCTGACATCCCCGACATAGTTCTTACCTCCTAAGCCCGACCAGCGTTGTTTCCTGCAGGGAACATTTCTCCTAAGCAAGGCAGAATTGCTATTTTTGACCAATGATACTTTTCATCCCCCGCAGTGGTCGAGTATCTAGTCGTGTTCATCCACTAGTCTATATGTCGTGTCAGTTTTGTCATCATAAACATACATACATCATGCGTTATTGATGTGCATTCATATTCATATTGCATCTCTATTACTCCAGTCGGTCTTGTTCCTAAATGATAAAAGTCCTCTTATCAATCGAGTTGTCAGATCTTTCCTCTTCAGGAAGCGAATTATCTAAACAATCTCTCCTCCCGTTTATTTCTGGATTGGAGTTGGCCCTTGACCACTTTGATAACTTGAACCTCTGAAAGGCAAGGAGACAGTCGACGAACGTCACTCTTCACCATTGAAGATTATATCCTCGCTTTCCCGGATTAAGGAAAATCCCCAGAGAAAGCCCCTTTATCAAAGATTCGGCAATACAGTAGTTTCTCTCTGAAAATTTGCTATCGAATGAGTTCATCAGCACCTCCAACTTGGGTTACATCACATGGCATTTCTCCGAGAAGATCTCGAGGAAAAGTATGATGAAATACCCCCAAACCAGAAACAATCTCCTAAGACACTTGCTTTCCCCAGTAGATTCAGTAAATGTCGTCTCCAACAGAGAAGTTTGAGTACCTCTACAGCTCAGACGAATGGGTTTCCCAGCAAGTCTGACATGAAAACTTTTTCCCATCAAATGGTATCTCCCCATGAAAATTCGGCGAGAAGTTTGAGGAAAACCGCTACAAACAGTGTCCCTTGTCAAGAAAGTTTATTAACAAAAGAAACTGAGACCAGTTCCTTGGTAGGAAACCAGGATCGAGGGGAATTTTATTTCAGAAACTGAGACTAGTTCCTTGGTAGGAAACCAGGATCGAGGGGAAGTTTATATCAGAAACTGGGACCTATTCCTTGGTAGGAAACCAGGATCGAGGGGAAGTTTATTTCAGAAACTGAGACCAGTTCCTTGGTAGGAAACCAGGATCGAGGGGAAGTTTATTTCAGAAACTGGGACCAGTTCCTTGGTAGGAAACTAGGATCGAGGGGAAGTTTATTTCAGAAACTGAGACCAGTTCCTTGGTAGGAAACCAGGATCGAGGGGAAATTTATTTTAGAAACTGAGACCAGTTCCTTGGTAGGAAACCATGATCGAGGGGAAGTTTATTTCAGAAACTGAGACCAGTTCCTTGGTAGGAAACCAGGAATGAGGGGAAGTTTTTTTCCCTTTTCTAAGTATCATTGCCTAGCAAGAGAAGATGGATGAGCAAGCTGCCATTCATACCCACCATCAAAATTTTGGGTATTCCGATATTTAATCATTTTGTACCGCGAATGCCCGAATACCTTCACCATTCACACCTTGGGGTCCAAGAAAATTAAATAGGAGCATCTGTCATACCCCAAATTTTGACCACCGAGATTTCCCATCATTGTGCAAATCATTACCACAATATGGATGAACTTTCACACTTATCAGTTTCCCCAAAGATGGATGAACATTCGCTACAATCAAAGGATTAGGGTTTTGAGCCCTCTCAAGGCACTTAGACAAAGGATCAATCAAGAAATGACATGATCTTCAACTTGTCTAGCCTCTCAAACATCCACAAAGGGTTAAGAGGAGTCCCATATCAAGAATCAAGCACAATGTTGCAAAATTCCGAGTGGATCAAGCCTCAAGATCACCAGTGACACCAAATTAGGGTTTTGGTCGACTGAGGCCTCCAGATGGAAATTTTTGTCTAGGCATGAGCCAATGCTTCAAAATATAACTAAATATACTCTAAGGGACCTCATGGACTCAATCATCAAGTCAATTTAGCCTCAGGGGATGCATTTACCAAAAATCAGGAATTAGGGTTTCATAACCTAATTCACGCTTAAGTTGACTTCTGGGACAAAGCATGAGTCAAAACCTCAAGACATGATTTAAGGGTCTCTAATATACCACATTGATCCATTTACAACAATGGATTGATCCAAGAAGCTTGATTCACAAGTTTCAATTTCATCAGGACCACAGCTAGGGTTTTAAGGAAAAAGTCAACTATGCCTTTGACTTTTGACCAAGACATGCTCCCAAACCTTGGGACATGAGTCAATACACCCTATAACACCTATGGAATCCATCCATTAAGTTTGATTTAGGTCAAGAACTTGAATTCATAGAGGATCGCACAGTTTAAAATTCATCTGCTGAAAAAGTCAACTGTACAAAAGTCAAAGTTTGACTTTTTGGATTTTTGGTCAAACAATGTTCCTTAACCCTAAAACAATGTTAATATGTGATTTAAATCATCATTCATCAAGAAAAATCAAAGAAAATGAGTTAACTTGTAAAAGGGGTAACCATAAAAAACTTAGAATTTTTCAAAGTTATGGAACAAAGTGGCTAGGGTACCAACTTCTAAAGATCATAACTTGAGATCCAAGAAATCATTTTGGATGGTCCAAAGCTGGATTTGTAGCTCTCATTGCATACTTTAAAAGTGTCAACTACATCTAACTCTAATTCCTCATGGATTTTAAGTTATGGAATGATCAAAATGCCTGAAAACATGAAAATGACATTTTTCCAACACTTAGTGAAATTTTCACTAAGTCAGAATCTGCCTTAATTTTTTTTCAAAATGTAGGGGCAGTTTTCACCTTGATCAGAGTCAAACTTGGTCTAGGGTTAAACATCAAAGTTGAAGTATGCCATGAGGGCTTTCCAACAAGTACCGGATCATCTCCAAATTCCATTTGAGCAAGGAGATACAACCCTTGGAACATGGCATCCTGAACTGGTTTTTCAAGGCAGAATTTGTGCATTTGGCTCGAGTTATCCAAATTTGATAATTCCAAGCCTTGTCATCATTTTGGACACATTAGAGGATCAAATCCAAGGGGGTGATCTGATCTCCAAGCCTCCAAAGTCCAAGAATCTACAAATAGCATGCCAAACCTAAAAGAGCTAAAAAGGTACCAAGACTTCAATTTCGTTTTCAAGCATTCAATGGATGCACCAAGGTGGCATGAACTGAGCCTATTTCAACTGAATTCAGTCCAAGTTTATCTCTGAACAAAAGCTACAAAGCCTCTGCTCTAATCTCAAGTCAATGGCTAGAGGAGACTTGAGATTTCTTTTGCATAACATTGGCCAAAGGCATGCTACAGCCTCCATTCACTATTGATGCTAAAACAAACTTGACACACTAAAAATAGGCATCAATTGTGATTAGCTTGAGTACACCAAAGCACCCAAACTGATGTTTTCCTCAAAATCCCTCTTTTTAGGCCAAAATGCCTTCTTTTGCAAGGTATCTCTGAGTTTTTGAGTTAGAGAGCAATTCCATCACAGATCATGATCCAAACACATCCAATATGTCATATCTAAGTTGACCAAACTCTCATGTGTGACCTGTAACAACAAAATCACAAAGTCCACTTCCAAAACCTCAAAATTGGACTTTTTTGTATTTTTCAAGCCATGTCTTGATTCAGTCACTTTCAAAACCAGATAAAACCAAAAACACACTCCAAATATCATCCTTAAACTGTCCCAAATGGTTCCCCGCATCTGGAACACCATTTGAGAGAGTTGCCATATTGGTCACTTTTGCCCCTTTTGCAAGAAAGGGCCAGTTTCTGTTCCTGAGATTTTCAGCTGATTTCAATCATCCTAAAAGCTTCTAAGGGATCAATTGAGAGTGTTCAAAGCATTGGATCACTTCTGGCACAAAGAACTTGACAGATAGCACAAGGAGCTTCAAGAGGTAAGTGCATCATCACTTGAACTTTCTGAAATATACATTGCTTTGAAGTCCATTAATCATAAACATCTCTTACATGTTATATATGTTATGTTTGAACCAATTCATCATGTAATTCATGCATGTACCATGAGGTAGCACAGAAAATGCAATTATAGGCCTATTTCAAAACCCCTGACTGGTTTTAAAATGGGGACCTCATCTGAAAAAACCAACACCACCATTGGGTTCCTTGTGAAATTCTAGGCATGATAGACCTAAATTTTGTCTCAATCCATGGAGAAATGAGAAAGTTACAGCCTTTACGTTTTGAACCAAAACCTGGCCTTGCCTTGCCAGGCCTAAAACAAGGCACCTCTTAAGTGTTCATGGGGTAGTTTTGATACACGGATGTATCACCACCCCAGTGGTAGAAGGCGCGCACTACAACCTAGGGGTCTGGGGTTCGAATCCCCCTCGCCCCAGACCTCCTTTTTACTATTTTTTCCACTTTTTTTAATATTTTTCATATTATTTTAAATGATTTGGAAAATTAATTTCTCTCTCAATTTTAATTATTTTTTATTGGTTCTTTTTGCAAAAAATCAAAAAAATGTTAAAATATTTTATTTTATAAAAATTTCCCAAAAATATTATTTATTTCATATATTTGATATTTTTGCAAAGAATTAATTTTTATTTGTTTTATTTAACATTTTAAAAAATTTCTTTCTCTTGATTTTCCAAACTTAATTGGTTTTCAATCATTTTGTGGATAAAAACATGATTTTTGAAACATTGACCCAAAATCACAACTCATTTCTCACATGTTTTCAATGATTTTATTAATTTTTAATCATAATTAATTTCGTTTTTAACAAAATTAGGGTTTTGATTGTTTCACCCTCATCAATCTTTTTCAATATTATTTGGGCCTCTAATAGAGTGTAAGACCCAACCCCTTTTTAAATAAACCTTTTGAGCCTCACACATTGTATAAGTCCCTATGTATATATTTTCAAAAGTTCGGCGCGATCGTCGCCTTTGTAACAAAATCAACTGGGCTTCTCCTTGAGCTATAAGACTTATCTTTATTTTCAAACTTCTTTGGGCCTCTTGATAGAGCATAAGTTCCACCTCTTTGTAAATAAAGTGATTTGGGCCTCAGTGTATTGTATAAGTCCCGATACAGTTTCAGAAATTTCGACGAGATCGTCGTTTTCAAACTACTTTCAACTGGACCTACCCTCGTGTTGTAAGTCCCATTTCCTTTCTTTAAATAAACTTTGGGCCTCTCCTTGAGTTTTAAGACCCATACCTTTGTACAGAAAACATTTTGGGCCTCAGTCATTGTATAAGTCCCAGTACAGTTTACAAACAACTGTGCAATCATTGTTAAAACCTTGGGCCTCTCCTTAAGTATAAGCCCCGACAATCTTTTTTCAAAAACAACTTTCCTTTTTGATTTAGATTCAAATATACAATTGTTATCAAAACTTTCTTTAATTTCTTTGAACAACTAACAATATAGCATGGAATCTTGCTCACCTGTAAGTTTTTATCCGCCTTCATTTACCTGCTTTAATATATATATATATATATATATATATATATATATATATATATATATATATATAACTGTATTGTGGGAAGCTGCTCCGCTGTAAGTCTTCTTTCATTCTTTTAAATACATGTCATATATATATAACTGTATTGTGGGAAGCTGCTCCGCTGTAAGTCTTCTTTCATACCCTGTTAAATACTTGTCATATATCAACTGTATATATACTAGTATAGTTATTTAGAGTTTTCCCCGGCAACTAGGTCTAGAACTAGGTAAAGCCCATTTGGTCACTCTTAAATACAGTCAAAACTAGATCCCCATAGGACTTCCAGATACAGTCTTGCCTCCTCTTGGGCTTAAACAATATGGAACAAAGAGAAAGGCAGTATTCTCGGTGAACCTTTTCTTAGACTGTCACTATTAGAAATTGTCAAAGAAGTTCTACTCCCTAGAGTTGATCTATTCTCAGTGAATAGCATCTCTTGAATTTCTTCAAATCCCAGAACTGTTTAGAAATAATTCATTCTCGGTGAATGACATCTCTTGAACTTTTCTTTGGTTTGGTCCCACGGGCTTCCTAAAAGCATCCCCGCCTCCTCTTGGGCTTTGTACAAGGACCCTTCGGCTTCTTAGAAGATCTCATGCCTTCTCTTGGGCTTAATACAAGGACCCTGAAGACCTCCTAAAGGTATAGGACAGAACTTAGTCATCCTTCGTTAGAGCTGTCTTTCCAAAAGGAGTCAAAACCCTCAGACCAATTTTAGGGTTGATACTTATCCCTTAAACGAGTCAGCCTCCTCTTGGGCGTTATACAAAGATTAACTTTTCCAATAGACTTGGACAGTATAAATCCTCTTAAGTCTCAAAGACATTCTCAAGTACCCTACAATTACAGGAGAAACCCCAGATTCTGGATTGATCTCCAGCAGAGTTAAAACTTGTGGGTTCTAAAACCCGGTCTCTCTCCTAGAATTCCCCAACCAGGGTCAGTTTATCATCAGTAGAACACTATCCCAAATCAAAACCTCAAGGTCTCTGATATCTCAACTCTTTTACATTCCTCTGCAAAAGTTGATTTCCCCATTTGGACATGCTTCGGGATCTCAAGAATCCCCAACAGAAGATAGCCTCCTCTTAGGCTTTGTATGATGATTTTTCCTCAGCAGCCAGCCTCCTCTTGGGCTTTGTACAATGATTCTCCCCAGCGGAGCTAACCTTTTCAAACTCTCTTGTTGAGCCAATCACCTTTCCAGACTCTCTTGTTAAGTCAATCACATTTCAATACTCTCTTGTTGAGTCAACTCCTTTAGCCTCAATCTCGGGCTTTGTACGAGATAGATAAAAAACCATTCTCTTGTTGAGACAAGCTCTTTTAGCCTCCTCTTAGGCTTTGTATAATGATTTCCCCTAGCAAAGTTAGCCTACTCTTAGGCTTTCTCCAGCTTGTTCAGCCACAATCATGGGCTTTGTACAGGACACTAAGGTATTCTCTTGTTGAGTCAAACCCTTTTTAGCCTCCATCTCGGGCGTTGTACGAGATATAAATTTTCATAACCTTCTCTTAAGCTTGGGACAAATGGATCCCCCCAGCTGGTTCAATTCCTCCCATCCTTCTTTTAGGCTTTGAGAAATAATTTCCTAAATAGAATCAAACTCATTTCAACCTCCATCTTGGGCTTTGTATGAGATACCGTAAAATATCCTCAGTCGAGTCAATAATGTCTTATTTTAGCCTCAATCTTGGGATTTGTACAAGACAGATAAAGATTCTCTTTCCCATAGAGTCTCCTTCTTTAGCCTCAGTCTTGGGCTTGGTACAAGATAGATAAATACCTCCCCAGCGGAGTTAGCCTCCTCTTAGGCTTTGTATAATGATATCCCCAAAGAGTCAGTCTCTTTTCGCCTCCATCTTGGGCCTTGTACAAGATACCTATATAAACACTCTCTTGTTGAGTCAGTCATTCTCAGCCTCCTCTTATGCTTTGTATAAAGGACTTCTCCAGTGGAGTAAATCAACCTCTCAGCTTCAACCTTGGGCTTTGATCAAGGCACACAAAAATCAAACGTCCCCTTAGAGGAAACCAAAATCTCTCTGTAGGAAGTCATTTCTCTGTTTATCACATGTCGAAATAGAAAATTTAAAACTCCTTTCTTTCATCTAATTGCTGTAAGCGGCAAGCCTCTGGATTACTTACATCCACGCCACTGTCCCTCTTTTAGCATGAGAAATTCCTAAGGAAAGATGGCATTGCTCTACACTGAGTTAAAGTCTTCTCCTTCAGGATAACACCCCTATAAAGGAAATTATGGCATTACTGGATTCACATATCCTAGTTAAAGTAATCCTTTTTTATAAACAGTCACCCAACAACTGTGATAAACAGACAAAGATGTCTCCCTTTAGATATGACAAATTCTCTCTCAGTCAAACTTTTAGCTTCAATCTTGGGCTTTGAACAAGACACAAATACTCCTTTTAGCTTTAATCTTGGGCTTTGAACAAGGCACATATACTTCTTTTAGCCTCTGTCTTGGGCTTTGAACGAGACACCAAAACATATTTTCCTCCCCTAGAATAGGTGGAACCACGATTGCTCTGATTTCCTTATTTTATTTAAACGAAATTACGTAGGCATAAGATTGCTAAATCTTAGCGAGCAAACCATTCAAAAACTCTAGGTCCAGCACCTTCACATCAATCAAAACTTAGGTCCAGTACCTTACCAAAAACATCAACAAAAATTCACTCTCCCTGTCATACTCTCCCAAGAAACTTTCCCAACCCATTAACGGATAAACACCATCAAGTACAAAGCAAAACCTAATGCTAATATCCTATGGATAACCACATATAGGATGGGTAATTGACAACTACCCATTGTATAACCTGACCCCGGACCCCCCAATCTCTTTAAGCGTTTGTTCAGTTAAACATTCGCGTGCAAGGTTAGTTTTAGATACCTTCCCTTTCTCTTCCAGCTTCATGGGATAAATAGGAAATCAGAAAGTAGCACCCCCTTTCTCCGCGGGGAGGAAAACCCAATTTCAGCGATAAGGTGGTCGCGTCACCGACAAAAATCGCTCGCTACAGAAATGTGTCGTCCAATATATTGATGCCTTTGGTATAGGACATACCAGTTTCAAATAAACCTGAAGAAAAGGTTGTTTATTTGATATCCAATCGATACACATGATGCGTTTAAATGGAGTTTGAGCTGGCTTACTCCGAAGTGGAAAGAATGTTTTCAAAAAAACATATTGTGTTAAATTAATGCATAGCCTATCACAAACATTTTCTATAAGATGTCCCATTTCTGTGAAGTGCATCCATTTGTTAAACAGAATCATACCACTAAGACAAGGAACAATATCATTGAGAATTGTATCGTGATTTGCTTTGTTCCCGTATAGCTTTGTGTATGAATATATCTCTTTTGTATTTTTCTGTATAGTATATGTATATTATCTACTTGCCAATGATGTTGTGCTGACGAGTTCACTTCTTTATTGGATTATAGTAGAGTTGTCCAAAGGAGGATAAGGATGTAGAGATGTTTAATGCTGCCCTTGCTAAGAATAAAGTTGTAATTGACCAATTACCTCTCTTACTGCAATGTAAAATATCAAATTAGTGATATAATTTTTTATTTTTTGAATTCTACAGCATGAAACCCTAGCTACACAAAATGAAAAAATGCTACATCCAAAAGGGAATGTGTTAGAAACTTGTCATTCGATGTGGAATGGGCTAAAATGTATGTATTCATTTTCTTCCTGATTCTTGTTGATTATTATCAGTTTCAATTTTTCTAATTACAAATTTTTTCAGTGAAAGTATTTTCAAAGATTATGGAGAAGTTTTTGATGTCCGTCTCCATATGGATGTGGAGTTTGCAACTGCAGAAGCAGTAGAAAAGACAAGACATAGACCTTGTATAGTATGTGCAAATCATTTTAGGACTGCTAATAACAATTTGTAGTTCGTTGTAACTTTTCGTTGAAACATGTTGAAATTCTGGTACAGACATGTGATGTTAAGTGCGATGTCACAACATCAATATCTGCTGTATGAACAAGACAATAAAAATACTGAAAAGCATAAATAACACACAAGGATTGTTCACCCAGTTCGGTCTAACAACCTACATCTGGGGGCATACTAAGCCAGGAAGGAAGTCCACTATTAGCAGTATCAAATTACAGACATAACAGACCAGTTGACATCTACCTAATTTAATCACTACCCAATGACCCTTCTATCTAAGTCCTCCCTATATAAGAGACTCCATCTCACTTCCAATCATCGCAATGATGTCTAGCAGTCAACTTCACCGCCACTGCATCAACAGCTTGATTATCCAAAAACTCTTCAATCACATAACAATAGAAGACACACTTCCATGACAATAACTAGACATGACACACATGACTAAGAACAATACTTAGAGTTGCTTAACAGCTTCCTCCAAGAACAATACATCTCTTACCTACAGGCTTCGAGATAAACACGATGACCATCCCACAAACCAGGTGGTTCATCAACCAACACAGCCCTTATAATTTACATGATGGCTGGCTTTTTTTCTAGATTACAAAGACCCTATTTATAACCTATACCCAACTGGATTTGGGCTTCAAATCACAGCATGTCAGTTGCTACAAATCTGCAAAAGATTCTCCAACAAAATAGGTCTTCAATCAACTCTTCCTAATTTATCTCCATAATTAGAACTATTTATTCTCCATATCTTTTTGCATAACAATAGTAACAAACTAATCTTCAATAATCTTCACTTTTTAATTCAGCTGCAAGATCTTCTCCATAAAAATATCTAATTTGATTTGAATTTAAAAATAGATTTTATCTTCAAATCTTTTTAAATCTTCAGCCCTTAAACACAGCAACAAATCTGCACAAAATCAGATTGCAACAGAAAATATTTCTCCCAAGATATTCGCACACTAAATCTCTAACAGATCTGATCAAATCAAACTTAAACGCGCAGGCCTAAAACATCACCACCTGATGTTCTAATTTTCTGGTATAGTGATGTCAAGACATCGCATGTGACATCACTCTTCAGCACTTTAACTCTTCAACACCTTAACATTCACTAATGTTATGACTCAATGTTAAGACATCAGACACATGACATTAACATTGTTCAACTATGTTTTACCAGAATTCCGGCCAATACAAGAACTAACAATCTCCCCCTTTGGCTAATTTTGGCTAAAACACTCTCAGCTAACATCAGCAGCAAAAACCAACAAGTTGCATAAACTCACTTTCACATCAGCATAGGGCAAACTCCCCCTCAAACCAAGAACCAGCTCACAGCTGCTGCACCATATCAGAAAAGGCTTCACAACCACACCTTGGCAACTCTCCCCCCCCCCCCCCCCCCCTTTTTAGCCATAATTGGACAAACTCTGAATCTGCCAACCAACATACTCAGAACAAGATCCAGACTCAACAGCTGCTACTTACATTCTCTCCCCATTTTTGGCCAACAATTGACAAACATTGGGGTAAATGTATACTTCTGATTCAATCCATTGACACACAAATCTATAGAACCAGGTCTAAACTGTCAAGAACACCATGAACTTCACCAGTAACATCTTGTCTGACAACTACTTCAACAAAATATCCAAAACAAAAGATCAACTCCCCCTATCTGAGATAACCAATTCTCATTTGCAAGAAGAACACCTTACATGAATGGAAAACATAAGACTCATCTTCATGTCTTCAAGAGCGCACCCTCTGTTCAACACATCTGCTGAACGCATTCACTTAATGATTGATCCTCAAACAATCTAACTCACATGATTCCCTCTTGGTTTGTTATCTTCTCATGCTCCAAAACTCACATCTTGCCAAGCTGATCAACTTCTCTCTGTAATATCCACAGGAATGATCACAATGAACTCCTTGATCATAACACAGTCATTCCCTATTATACTCTTCATCTTCAGATTTCCAAGCAATCAATACCTGATCTACTTCAATCTTCTTTACATTCTCCATCTAAGGCAGACCTTCTACTTCATCATTCTCCCGTATGACTATGTAGACGCTCCTTAGGCATGAAGTAGGCACCAATCTTCTGAACCAGGGCATAATTATCCTTCACCAAGGATATCCAGACAGATAATGTCCTAACACAAGTTAGAACATCTGCTCCACATCATCACCATGATTCATGATATGCTCCATCAATTAGACTTACTATTGCATAGTAATCCAAAGAACTAGAGAATTTAAACTCTCATCCACCTTCAAGACGAATAGTCTCCATGAATCTTCAACTCATCGCCCTTCTGCCCAGGAGTAACTTGTTCCAAGACAATCCTCAATAATAACCAGCTGCCACACTCTGATTATCTTGATTCTTCGAAACCACTTCTGAGATCAACCAAATGCCACATTTTGACCTTTATCACCTTTGTCAGAACTCTCACAAAGATATCTTGATCTACCAAGGAAACTTGATCTCCAAGTCACTTGTTCCACTTGCTCAAAAGCAAACACACTTAGACTCCCTAAGCCATGGTCATGTAACATCTTCTCCTTCCTGCAGCTCCTGCAAACTGCCATGAGAACGATCTTTTTGAAACATCCTATCATTCCTGTAGATCACCCTATCATTAGCTGATGTGCCACATCACCAGCTGAGACTCCTGATGTTAAGCTAGATGTCAGAACATTATGTCATCCAACTGTTGAATTCAGCTCTACCTTCTGCCACTCAGAAGAACCTCCTCCCTTTGCAGAAACAGATTTCCATGCTCTCATAGACTTGATTCAATAATCAATTTGAGTAGACAACCTCCATCTTTCTTAGAAACTCCAAAGACTCCAAACCTACCACATCTAAATCTTCAGAAAATAAGTAGTCCAAGACTACCCCATAGCAATACTAAAGAAAGTCACTTCCCTTAGTAGAGCTGTCAGTAGAAAGCCAGAGATAACTGCCACTTATCCTCGACCTTCACAACCAGAGCAAACACCATGCTCCAAACCGCTTAGATCAGAAATAAACTGATCCAAGTTGTAACGATCAAGATTATGATGTCTTCATAGTCTTCCATCTTTATCTTCAACAGCACCACCATCTGGACAAGTCATTCACAATACTTTCTAGGAACAGATGCTAAGCAATAATCCCAGGTCAACACCTAGACGACTTGTGAGTGAATGTAGAACCCTTCCCATGATTCTCCAAACCTCTGATGAAAAGATGTTAAAACAATAGACAGAACATCCTTAATCTTGTCTTTCAAGGATAATCAATTAAATACTTGTGAATTTCACAAATAGCAATTGATCCCTATGGTTTAACCCTTCTTTAGATTCCAGCATCTTCTGAATCTTCTTCATGACAGCCCATTATGACAACCATTCATACCACAAAAGCCTTCCAGGTTAGGTCAGTGTCTTGATCTTTTACTCCGCCCTGAGCATAAAACTGAAATGATGTTTCAACATCAGTTCTGACATTAGTCTAAATCACATTAAACATCTCCTATGGATTTGGAGACTACAATCATATTAATCCACACATATCTCTTGTAGGGAACACATGAGAACATATCAACATCTGATCAACTTCCAAGATTAGACCAACAAAACTGCAGTAACTTGCATAACACACTCTTCCAGAAGCTTCTTCTTATAAGCACAAGGTTCAGACCTCTTGTCTAACTTAAGAGTGATAACTTCCATCCTTCTGCATAAACATACCATAGACAATCTGCTACTTCCAATCCTTCAAGCCACAAAACTGGAAGAGTTCATTCCATACAACTAATGTAGACACCAATTGACCACAGGCTGATTTACACTGCTACTGCACACAGACTCTTGAATACATTTTCCCTATAATATTGTCCACAGACAGTTTAGCTCAAACAAGGATCATCTCCTTCTCTTCTGCTATCAAGATTACTACCTTTTCTTCAACCAGCTCCAGCTGAAATGCTATGACATTATAACCAGCATCTCAAAAATTGTTCAACTTCACAGCTTCAGTGATCCTTTAAAACAGCTGCAATCTAATAGGTCTTTGACTCAGCATTTTCCATAAACTGCTGATGTGTAGCGCGATGTCGAGACATTAGAATTGACATATTAAGCTCAGCTTCTTTCTTGATGAAACTTCCTCCAGTTCATGATTTTGAAAATCAGAAACATATATCTTCATAAGAGAATTCATCTTCAGATATATCAGAACTACATTTGACATCATAACCAGGAAGATCCTCCTAATTAGGTCACCACAACTAAGCTTAAGAGATAACTTATCAAGATCTTCACTCCCGCATGAAAGATTTGACAGTGATACTCTTTTGCTTTGTCTTCACCCTCTTCTTTCACAAAACTCAGATATAAGATAATCCTCAAGTATCTTTGGCATCTCTAACCAAACGGTTGAAGCTGTCTTGTATAAACTACAACATCCTGCTGAGGAGACCAAACCCTAATGTCTTTCCAAGAGAATACCTTCCTAGAATCTCACCACCAGATATACAAGAACCAACCAGGGTTACATCAGATACCATGCAGCAGAACACACAACAACTCCTCAACAACCTTCAGGCACTACTCAATAATCCTTGCACACCATCACCATAAACCAAGTGTCAACAAATCAAACTCACAACAGCAGTTCTCCTGATAACAACAGAAAGGTTCAATACATACCCTGTCATGAATAGTCCATCCTTCACTTCAAGGGATCATACAAACAACTATATGAACTGACCAAGTCCATAACTCAGCAAAACTATCTTCCTTGTCATGAACCAGAAAGTATCTTCCCTAGATCTCATCCAAAAATAGATAGGATGCCTGCTCTGATACCAATTGAAATTATGGTACAGACATGTGATGTTAAGTGCGATGTCACAACATCAATATCTGTTGTATGAACAAGACAATAAAAATACTGAAAAGTATAAATAACACACAAGGATTGTTCACCAAGTTCGGTCTAACAACCTACATCTGAGGGCATACCAAGCCAGGAAGGAAGTCCACTATTAGCAGTATCAAATTACAGACATAACAGACCAGTTGACATCTACCTAATTTAGTCACTACCCAATTACCCTTCTATCTAAGTCTTCCCTAGATAAGAGACTCCATCTCACTTCCAATCATCGCAATGATGTCTAGCAGTCAACTTCACCACCACTGCATCAACAACTTGATTATCCAAAAACTCTTCAATCACAGAACAATAGAAGACACACTTCCATGACAATACCTAGACATGACACACATGACTAAGAACAATACTTAGAGTTGCTTAACAGCTTCCTCCAAGAACAATACATCTCTTACCTACAGGCTTCGAGATAAACACGATGACCATCCCACAAACTGGGTGGTTCATCAACCAACACAGCCCTTATAATTTACATGATGGCTGGCTTTTTTTCTAGATTACAAAGACCCTATTTATAACCTATACCCAACTGGATTTGGGCTTCAAATCACAGCATGTCAGTTGCTACAAATCTGCAAAAGATTCTCCAACAAAATAGGTCTTCAATCAACTCTTCCTAATTTATCTCCATAATTAGAACTATTTATTCTCCATATCTTTTTGCATAACAATAGTAACAAACTAATCTTCAATAATCTTCACTTTTTAATTCAGCTGCAAGATCTTCTCCATAAAAATATCTAATTTGATTTGAATTTAAAAATAGATTTTATCTTCAAATCTTTTTAAATCTTCAGCCCTTAAACACAGCAACAAATCTGCACAAAATCAGATTGCAACAGAAAATATTTCTCCCAAGATATTCGCACACTAAATCTCTAACAGAACTGATCAAATCAAACTTAAACGCGCAGGCCTAAAACATCACCACCTGATGTTCTAATTTTCTGGTATAGTGATTTCAAGACATCGCATGTGACATCACTCTTCAGCACTTTAACTCTTCAACACCTTAACATTCACTAATGTTATGACTCAATGTTAAGACATCAGACACATGACATTAACATTGTTCAACTATGTTTTACCAGAATTCCGGCCAATACAAGAACTAACAATCTCCCCCTTTGGCTAATTTTGGCTAAAACACTCTCAGCTAACATCAGCAGCAAAAACCAACAAGTTGCATAAACTCACTTTCACATCAGCATAGGGCAAACTCCCCCTCAAACCAAGAACCAGCTCACAGCTGCTGCACCATATCAGAAAAGGCTTCACAACCACACCTTGGCAACTCTCCCCCCCCCCTTTTTAGCCATAATTGGACAAACTCTGAATCTGCCAACCAACATACTCAGAACAAGATCCAGACTCAACAGCTACTACTTACATTCTCTCCCCATTTTTGGCCAACAATTGACAAACATTGGGGTAAATGTATACTTCTGATTCAATCCATTGACACACAAATCTATAGAACCAGGTCTAAACTGTCAAGAACACCATGAACTTCACCAGTAACATCTTGTCTGACAACTACTTCAACAAAATATCCAAAACAAAAGATCAACTCCCCCTATCTGAGATAACCAATTCTCATTTGCAAGAAGAACACCTTACATGAATGGAAAACATAAGACTCATCTTCATGTCTTCAAGAGCGCACCCTCTGTTCAACACATCTGCTGAACGCATTCACTTAATGATTGATCCTCAAACAATCTAACTCACATGATTCCCTCTTGGTTTGTTATCTTCTCATGCTCCAAAACTCACATCTTGCCAAGCTGATCAACTTCTCTCTGTAATATCCACAGGAATGATCACAATGAACTCCTTGATCATAACACAGTCATTCCTTATTATACTCTTCATCTTCAGATTTCCAAGCAATCAATACCTGATCTACTTCAATCTTCTTTACATTCTCCATCTAAGGCAGACCTTCTACTTCATCATTCTCCCGTATGACTATGTAGACGCTCCTTAGGCATGAAGTAGGCACCAATCTTCTGAACCAGGGCATAATTATCCTTCACCAAGGATATCCAGACAGATAATGTCCTAACACAAGTTAGAACATCTGCTCCACATCATCACCATGATTCATGATATGCTCCATCAATTAGACTTACTATTGCATAGTAATCCAAAGAACTAGAGAATTTAAACTCTCATCCACCTTCAAGACGAATAGTCTCCATGAATCTTCAACTCATCGCCCTTCTGCCCAGGAGTAACTTGTTCCAAGACAATCCTCAATAATAACCAGCTGCCACACTCTGATTATCTTGATTCTTCGAAACCACTTCTGAGATCAACCAAATGCCACATTTTGACCTTTATCACCTTTGTCAGAACTCTCACAAAGATATCTTGATCTACCAAGGAAACTTGATCTCCAAGTCACTTGTTCCACTTGCTCAAAAGCAAACACACTTAGACTCCCTAAGCCATGGTCATGTAACATCTTCTCCTTCCTGCAGCTCCTGCAAACTGCCATGAGAACGATCTTTTTGAAACATCCTATCATTCCTGTAGATCACCCTATCATTAGCTGATGTGCCACATCACCAGCTGAGACTCCTGATGTTAAGCTAGATGTCAGAACATTATGTCATCCAACTGTTGAATTCAGCTCTACCTTCTGCCACTCAGAAGAACCTCCTCCCTTTGCAGAAACAGATTTCCATGCTCTCATAGACTTGATTCAATAATCAATTTGAGTAGACAACCTCCATCTTTCTTAGAAACTCCAAAGACTCCAAACCTACCACATCTAAATCTTCAGAAAATAAGTAGTCCAAGACTACCCCATAGCAATACTAAAGAAAGTCACTTCCCTTAGTAGAGCTGTCAGTAGAAAGCCAGAGATAACTGCCACTTATCCTCGACCTTCACAACCAGAGCAAACACCATGCTCCAAACCGCTTAGATCAGAAATAAACTGATCCAAGCTGTAACGATCAAGATTATGATGTCTTCATAGTCTTCCATCTTTATCTTCAACAGCACCACCATCTGGACAAGTCATTCACAATACTTTCTAGGAACAGATGCTAAGCAATAATCCCAGGTCAACACCTAGACGACTTGTGAGTGAATGTAGAACCCTTCCCATGATTCTCCAAACCTCTGATGAAAAGATGTTAAAACAATAGACAGAACATCCTTAATCTTGTCTTTCAAGGATAATCAATTAAATACTTGTGAATTTCACAAATAGCAATTGATCCCTATGGTTTAACCCTTCTTTAGATTCCAGCATCTTCTGAATCTTCTTCATGACAGCCCATTATGACAACCATTCATACCACAAAAGCCTTCCAGGTTAGGTCAGTGTCTTGATCTTTTACTCCGCCCTGAGCATAAAACTGAAATGATGTTTCAACATCAGTTCTGACATTAGTCTAAATCACATTAAACATCTCCTATGGATTTGGAGACTACAATCATATTAATCCACACATATCTCTTGTAGGGAACACATGAGAACATATCAACATCTGATCAACTTCCAAGATTAGACCAACAAAACTGCAGTAACTTGCATAACACACTCTTCCAGAAGCTTCTTCTTATAAGCACAAGGTTCAGACCTCTTGTCTAACTTAAGAGTGATAACTTCCATCCTTCTGCATAAACATACCATAGACAATCTGCTACTTCCAATCCTTCAAGCCACAAAACTGGAAGAGTTCATTCCATACAACTAATGTAGACACCAATTGACCACAGGCTGATTTACACTGCTACTGCACACAGACTCTTGAATACATTTTCCCTATAATATTGTCCACAGACAGTTTAGCTCAAACAAGGATCATCTCCTTCTCTTCTGCTATCAAGATTACTACCTTTTCTTCAACCAGCTCCAGCTGAAATGCTATGACATTATAACCAGCATCTCAAAAATTGTTCAACTTCACAGCTTCAGTGATCCTTTAAAACAGCTGCAATCTAATAGGTCTTTGACTCAGCATTTTCCATAAACTGCTGATGTGTAGCGCGATGTCGAGACATTAGAATTGACATATTAAGCTCAGCTTCTTTCTTGATGAAACTTCCTCCAGTTCATGATTTTGAAAATCAGAAACATATATCTTCATAAGAGAATTCATCTTCAGATATATCAGAACTACATTTGACATCATAACCAGGAAGATCCTCCTAATTAGGTCACCACAACTAAGCTTAAGAGATAACTTATCAAGATCTTCACTCCCGCATGAAAGATTTGACAGTGATACTCTTTTGCTTTGTCTTCACCCTCTTCTTTCACAAAACACAGATATAAGATAATCCTCAAGTATCTTTGGCATCTCTAACCAAACGGTTGAAGCTGTCTTGTATAAACTACAACATCCTGCTGAGGAGACCAAACCCTAATGTCTTTCCAAGAGAATACCTTCCTAGAATCTCACCACCAGATATACAAGAACCAACCAGGGTTACATCAGATACCATGCAGCAGAACACACAACAACTCCTCAACAACCTTCAGGCACTACTCAATAATCCTTGCACACCATCACCATAAACCAAGTGTCAACAAATCAAACTCACAACAGCAGTTCTCCTGATAACAACAGAAAGGTTCAATACATACCCTGTCATGAATAGTCCATCCTTCACTTCAAGGGATCATACAAACAACTATATGAACTGACCAAGTCCATAACTCAGCAAAACTATCTTCCTTGCTCATGAACCAGAAAGTATCTTCCCTAGATCTCATCCAAAAATAGATAGGATGCCTGCTCTGATACCAATTGAAATTATGGTACAGACATGTGATGTTAAGTGCGATGTCACAACATCAATATCTGTTGTATGAACAAGACAATAAAAATACTGAAAAGTATAAATAACACACAAGGATTGTTCACCAAGTTCGGTCTAACAACCTACATCTGGGGGCATACCAAGCCAGGAAGGAAGTCCACTATTAGCAGTATCAAATTACAGACATAACAGACCAGTTGACATCTACCTAATTTAGTCACTACCCAATTACCCTTCTATCTAAGTCTTCCCTAGATAAGAGACTCCATCTCACTTCCAATCATCGCAATGATGTCTAGCAGTCAACTTCACCACCACTGCATCAACAACTTGATTATCCAAAAACTCTTCAATCACAGAACAATAGAAGACACACTTCCATGACAATACCTAGACATGACACACATGACTAAGAACAATACTTAGAGTTGCTTAACAGCTTCCTCCAAGAACAATACATCTCTTACCTACAGGCTTCGAGATAAACACGATGACCATCCCACAAACTGGGTGGTTCATCAACCAACGCAGCCCTTATAATTTACATGATGGTTGGCTTTTTTTTTAGATTACAAAGATCCTATTTATAACCTATACCCAACTGGATTTGGGGTTCAAATCACAGCATGTTAGCTGCTACAAATCTGCAAAAGATTCTCCTATAAAATAGGTCTTCAATCAACTCTTCCTAATTTATCTCCATAATTAGAACTATTTATTCTCCATATCTTTTTGCACAAAAATAGTAACAAACTAATCTTCAATAATCTTCACTTTTTAATTCAGCTGCAAGATCTTCTCCATAAAAATATCTGATTTGATTTGAATTTAAAAACATATTTTATCTTCAAATGTTTTTAAATCTTCAGCCCTTAAACACAGCAACAAATCTGCACAAAATCAGATTGCAACAGAAAATATTTCTCCCAAGATATTCGCACATTAAATCTCTAACAGATCTGATCAAATCAAAGTTAAACACGCATCCCTAAAACATCACCACCTGATGTTCTAATGTTCTGGTATAGTGATGTCAAGACATCGCATGTGACATCACTCTTCAGCACTTTAACTCTTCAACACCTTAACATTCACTAATGTTATGACTCAATGTTAAGACATCAGACACATGACATTAACATTGTTCAACTTTGTTTTACCAAAATTCCAGCCAATACAAGAACTAACACATGCCTTTGGATGCTGCATATTTTAGGTTAAATAAGTCAAGGCAGAGTATCGATTATTTTATTGTTAGTGGACAAGTTAGTTTCCTATTTTCAGCTTACTAGTTAATTTCCTATTTGTTTTCCACTTAGTTAGTAATGGTTGCTAGTATCATGGATCACTATTTCCCATTAATTTATTATTTTTCATTGTATATAAGCAATAGATTATCATTAAATGAAATCTATCTTTGCAATAATACTTTATGCATGCTCCTTCTCGACCATTTTTTTTTCTTATGCAAAAAAAAAACCTACGATTGGTATCAGAGCTCTCAGCTTAGGGGACTTGTCAAATGGATACATATTCAAGTTTTTCAAAAATTGCTCCTCCACTCTTTGATGAGGACAACTATGATCTTTAGGCAGTAAGAAAAGAGTCTTATATTAAAGCTTTAGATGTAACACCCCACTTCCCATCGCGAATAAATAATACATAAATAAAATCAGAGTAACTAAAAATTTATTTTTCTGACAGAAATAAGGATGCCACATTTGAAGAAAGAAAATACATTCCCTGCTTATAAATTTGATACATAACACAAAATGGAATCACCTAAAAGAGAAACTTTTTCCATATAAAAGGAAAGTTCAGTTATGGAATAAAGCGGAAAGATCCATAACTGACTTGTTTTACAAACTAAATTGTTTTATAACACCAAAATGTTCATACAAACGTAATACAAAATATATTCAACAAATGTATACATATATAACTAAAGCGTTCCCCGACTCCCGTGCTACGTATCAGAGCAGACACCAAGACCGACAAAAGAATGGAGAACTAATCTTCGCAAAAGCCTCCGAGACTCAAATCTGCAATTGCCTCATAGAGCAATAAACCACAGCAGAAGGGTGAGAAATAACAACTAAATCAAGATTGCATAATAATATGCAAACACATAAAAATTCACATGCATAGTTATTCTCACCACATCATCGCATATTAACACATATATCATGCCACATATACATAACATAAACCAATTATACTAACATAGTCACATATTCACACATAAGGCACACCATAGTCATAACATATAGAAACACACCACCACATCACATAGCACATGCCTACAAATAAGACATATTATCCACAACCAGTGCATTTATCGCACATGCACATCAATTCACCAATTCAAACATAAATCTCAACACATAATCAATTAATTCACAATTTCCACACATAATTAATCCATTTATGATTTTCCACACAAAATGCATCCATTCACAATTCTCACACATAATCAAATCATTCATGATTTATGCAAATGCACAGAGACCGACACAACGACTTTATGCAATGCATATGCGGTACCATCCATCCATCATTTCTCGTCACCAGTTCACTCAGGAACTCTACTGGAATCATCGCTTGTTACTTAATGTAACTCCCCGTCAGGCACACGATGTTATAGCGGATTCCCTCTGGAATCGATTCGTTGCTCACACCCACTAGGGAACACAACATCACAAGATGTATATCATGATGCTTGACACACAAAAACTCATGACAATCAAGTGCATCTTCATAATTCAACCATATGAATTATCTCATCATCATTATTCATGCATTGAAAACACTTTAAACAATGCATTTCAAACCATAATGGCTACCACTCAACATACATTGAATTTCACATAAACAATGCATTTCATCACACCACAAACCACAACAATCATACAATCACAATTACTTCCACAAGGGATTCACACCACAAAGGCTACCCATAATACATCATAACAACATACATTGATATTCAATCAAACAATGTATTTTACCACACAACAACATCATTAATCACGCATCGAGGTCCAATCCAAAATGATGCACATATTTGCCATAAGGCCACAACTCATCATCACAACATTCCATCATGTATATTCTCATCATATAACAGCACACAAGCTACACGTTACATATCAAAAGCATATAGCATGATATATTTTAAAACATAATTTTATCAATTTATCCCAACTCCGATTCCGATTCCGTAAAAAGCTGCGATCTCAGAATTCAACGTACTACAATATTTTCACTATTAAAAAGCCATCCAACACATTTTTCATTTTTGACATATTTTAAAACATAATTTTATCAATTTATCCCAACTCCAAACTCGCTCAAAACCACTCAAAAACACACAAACAACCATTCCCGATTAATTCATATTCTCACCCAACTATACTACACAACTTATTCCAAATTCTAACCGTGAAAACATCGATTTCCACTCGATTCACCATTAATGCCCTAAACTCCAATTCTCGATAACTCGACACCAAACCCCTCAAATCTCACCAACGTGCCTTTCCGATTAAACCCACTCCTCGCTCAACTATTCTACACGAACAGTTTCGAAATCTAACCGCGAAAACATCGATTTCTATCAATTGTACATAATTCTAATCAAATACAAAACATACATATTTCAACCAAACAAACACATACATATACAAATACAATCGAAATATAATTGAAACTTCTCACCCTTACCCGGTTATTTGCGATTGAAACAGAGATTTCCTCGATTTTCCTCTTTCTCCTCTTCTCTCTTTTCCTTCTCTTCTTTCTCTCTGTTTTTCTTCTTCTTTTCTAACTTTCTCTTTTTCTCTCTTTCTAACCAATATATATATATATATATATATATATATATATATATATATATATATATAATACTTATTATATAATATAAATCCAATAGGGTAAAATATCTCCAATTGATATTTTGTCTTCTAATACCAATTGATCAATTATTAGAGTTACCTTAAAATACTCTCTTTTTTCTCTCAAATCTCTATTTATAAATATATTTAATTTTTTTTAAATATCTAACTAATCAAATGACCATTTTACCCTTACGCCCAAATATCTCCCACACGCTCTCAAAACACGATAAAACATAAACATACCGATGAAAAACATATCGTACAATAAGAGTTAAAAAGAAAAATATAATTTAATGCAAATATTTTACCTATCAGAGAAATTAACCTATTAACTCAATTAGCAGGTAAAATACAATAAATTCACACATTTCACAAAATTCACATAAATGAAATAAATAAATACAATTAAACAAATCCGGGCGTTACATTAGACCTTTGAGAAGTCGTAGAAAAGGATTATGAAGTTCCTCCGCTGCCGAATAATCCTACTATGGGTCAGATAAAATATCAAAAGGAGGAAAAAACAATGAAGGCAAAGGCAAGATCATGCATTTTTCTGGTGTTTCAGTAACAATTTTCACTAGAATCGTGTCCCTCAAAATACCAAAAATAATCCGAGACTATTTGAAGGAAGAATATGCAGGGGATGAGAGAATTCAAAGTATGCAAGTGCTAAATTTGATGAGAGAATTTGAATTGTAAAGAATGAAAGAATCCGAGAAAATCAAAGAATACTAAGACAAATAGCTATTCATTGCAAATAAAGTTAGATTACTTGATACTAACTTTGCTGATTCCAAAATTGTAGAATTTGTTTAAGTTACAGTGCTGAAAAGATAGGCATCTCTAGCCTCTTTAACAAACACAATGGATCTTTGTAAGATTATTTTAATATAAGTTGTACTTGCCTTGCAAGCCCAAGAACAACATATGCTCTTGAGGCAAGATCATATTGTTGAAGGTTCTTTACCATCCAAGTGTCTATTTAAAGCTACACTTTATGTCAACCATTTTGGTGTTGATATTTTAATCATTTCTTTGTATGTTGATGATCTTTTATTAACAATAGCAACCTAGCACTAGTTGAAGAATTCAAGCAAGAAACAAGAGATGTCTTTGAGATGATTGATCTTGGTCTTATGACTTATTTTTGGGTTATGAAAATCATTTAGAAAAATGAGATAAAAGAGATTTTAAAAAAATTCAGCTTGAATGAAAAACAATGAACACTCATATGAATTAAAAGGAGAAGTTTATCAAAGAGGATGGGGTCGGTAAAGTAGATGAAGCTCATTTCAGAAGATTGATTGGGTGTCTAATGTATCTTACATCCACAAGCCCCGACATATTATTCTCGATGAATTTGTTGTCAAGACTCGTGCATTATGCTTGGAAAATTGTACTTGAAGGCAACAAAGAGTTATAAGATACATTAAAGGAACTGTCCATTAGGGAGTCAAGTACAACAGGGTCAAAAACTTCAAAATTATTTGGCTATTCAGTATGTGATTGGACATGTATCTTGGATGATATGAAGAGTATTTCGGGGTATTATTTTAACATAGGTTCAATTACTTTCTCTTATGTTCAAAGAAGTAAGAAGTTGTAGCTCACTCAACAACAAAAGTTGAGTTTATAGCTGCAACAACAGGACTAAAACAAGCTATTTGGTTAGGGAATATCTTAGCAGATTTGGGCCTGAAACAAGAGAAAAGTACACAGATTTTTGTTGATAATCAAACAACTGTTTCAATATCATTAAATCCAGTATTTCATGGGAAGACCAAGCATTTTAATTTCAAGTTATTTTACTTAAGAAAAGTGCAAGAAAATGACGATACAAGTTTGGTTTATTGTAAAATAGAAGATCAACCTGCTGATATGTTTAACAAGTCGTTTCCACTTAGCAGGTTTGAGTTTTTAAGGTAAAAACATGTAATCTGCAGCCTCCAAGGCAAGGATGAAAGTTGAAACGTGCCTTTGGATGCTGCATTTTTTAGTTGGAATAAGTCAAGTAAGATTATCTATTATTTTATTCTTAGTGGACAAGTTAGCTTTCAATTTTTTGACTCACTAGTTAATCTCGTATTTGTTTTCCATTTAGTTAGTAGTGGTTTCTAGAGTCATGGAGTACTATTTATTTTTCTTTGTATTTAACCATTAGTTTCTAATTAAATATAAGAAAGTCTTGCAACAATACTTTATGTACGCTCCTTCTCTGCCATTTTCCTTTTCTTATTCAAAACAAAAACGACAGTTTCAAAGCTATATTTTTCTCATATAGTTCGGGTTTAAAATTGAATATTTTAATGTGTAATTTCTTTCTCATTCCTAGTTTTTTCTGTAGAAAGGTAAATATTCAAATTTAGTTGTGGTTGCAGCTTTATTATTATTATTATTGATGTTGTTAAAGGTGTGGTATCATAACATTTTTTGTTTAAGTATATTCCTATCATTGGAATCTAATATTGGATTGCATCATGGATGTGGTTATCTACCATGTTAAAATAGTAATGCATAACAATGCAAAGTAAAAGGGGATTTTCCCAGTTCTGTAAAAAAATATATTGTACCTCAAATAGGGGTGGGAATAGGCCAGGCCAGCCTACAGGGGCCTATAGCCTAGCCTACTTAAGGCCAGGCCAGGCCAGACTTTTTTAATAAAAAGGCCAGGCTTAGGCTTTTTTAAAAGCCTATTTAATTAAATAGGTCAGGTTTAGGCTATTAAAAAAGCCTATGAAGTCTTATAGGCCGGCCTATATTTTCATATATATTAAAAATATGTTAAATAGGTTGTCTTGCATATGCATATATATTAGAAAAAGGATACTTATATATGCATATATATTAGAACAAAGGCTAAATAGGTCGGCCTATATATGTATATATAGGCCAACCTATAAAACTTCTTAAGTAATATGGAATAATTGAGAACCATAATGAGAATAAGGCTTGTAAATAGGCTTTCAGGCCAGGCCAGGCTTTTAAAAAGGTCAGGCCAGGACAAAAAATAGAGCCTATAATAGGCCATAGGTCAGGCTCAGGTCTTTTAAGTTTATCGTAGGTCAGGCCCAGGCCTTATAAAGCCTAGCCTAGCCTAGCCTATTTCCACCCCTAACCTTAAATAATAAAATGTATTGTACCTAAAATAATAAATATTTATAATGTATGACTTCCTTGGTCTTCTATGTTGATGCTTGTTATGTTAATAGAATTGAATGACAATATAATTTATTAGTACAAATTTATTGGCATCTAAACCATCAAATTTGCACACATTTGATTGCCATTTAAACTAGTAGATTTAACATTATTATGTAATTATGTATTGATTAAATAGTCTAGAGTATATAGAAATTACAAATTTTATTAACACTATATAAAGGAGATTAGTACAGTAGAAGACGACACAATTTTCCATCCTTAGTTCTGAGATTTATATGGTATCACTTTAGGTTTTGATCCAACCCGAGTTTTCTTGTTCTCATTCCTTGTTACATGCGTCTCCAAGTCTCTTGTTCTATCAGTCCCTCATTCCAGTTGTACCATCGCCCCCTCCCAATCATTTTCTGGTTTTTGATCTGACATTTCAGCCACAACTAGCCTCGCTGTATACAACGAAAGAACTAAGCACATAGAAGTCGATTAACATTCAATCAAAGAAGCTTATACCACAAAATGATCACTTTGCCTCATGTCTCTACATTTTTTCAACTTGCTGACATACTTACAAAATCCATGACATGTCAGCGCCATCATATCCTAATCAACAAATTGGTGCTTGTAGACTTACCATCATACATTTGAGAGGGGGTGCCAATAGAATTGAATGGCAAAATATTATTTAGGATTAATACCTATTTTCACCCCTGCCATATGGGCGTGTTTTGAAAAACCCCCCTGCGAAAAAAAAGGTTGCAAGATTGGCCTTAACAAATTTCAAAAGTTACCATTTAGACCTTCATCAGGCCACATCATCAAAAATAATGATGTGGCAGCCATTTTTTTAAGTTTTTAAGGAAAAGAAATTCCACATCATTAAAAGGCTTTGTGAAATGACTCTTATACCCCCACTTGTTTTCTTCCTCTTCTACTTCACATGCTCATATTCCAACATTATCTTCTCTCACTTCTCCTCGCCCACTCATGTCCCACTGCCACCCACTTTCCTAAATTCAACTCACCTTCCCTTCTAATCCATAATTCCCTTCCAAATGGGTTGTTGCTTCAGAGGAGCCACAACCAAAAACCAAAACTCCCTCAAAAACACTCAACCCCATCTAACTTTTTCACTGCCCAAATCTAATCATAACGAAGCCCTACCACAACCACCAGAAGAGGAATTTGTCAAAGAAATTCTCTTTGAAACACCCATTTCAAAACCACACCAAGTTCCTATTTTGATACCAGAAAGAAAAACCCTAATTCCAGAAGTTCAAAACCCATCCGAGAAATTCGAAAATTAAGTTGCTATAGAGGAAGTAAGAGAAGTAGTAGTTTCTCAGCTTTCAGAATCATGCACTGTTACTAAGAGCTTCTCGACCGCCACTACCACCACCACCGCTACTGCTAGGGAGAAAAGAGAAAACGAAACGACAAGCAAACCATGTAGCAGAGAACCAACAACGACGACTCACAAGTGGAATTGATCTCCATCAAGAAAGCGTCCTCTCGCAGCTGATGCAAACGTCACCGGTGGAAATGAGCGAAGAGTAAAATCATCGGCTAGGAGGTCAGAGTTGTCGCCGGAGAAGAAAGTAAAGAGCGGGTCGAGGTTAGTTCGTGGAAGGGAATCAGGTTCCGTTGCAAATCGGAAAGTCAATGCAGGTTCAAACGGTGCTCGCCGTGAATCTGGTGAGGGATCCGGCAGGAGGTCGAGGTCTCCGTCGTGTTCTCGTAGAGTTGGAGGGTCGAGTAAAGTAGGTATCGGAGTTGGACGAAAACAAGTTCCGGTGGCAGTGGAAAATGTGACGGAGAAGAAAAGTGAGAGTGATAAAGTTGGAGGGAAAAACGACATCGTTTGTAATGTAACGGACCCTAAACAAAAATCCAGTATTTTAATGATGTGGAATTTCACAAGTGGGGGTATAAGAGGAAGTAGAAGAGGAAGAAAACAAGTGGGGGTATAAGAGTTATTTCACAAAGCCTTTTAATGATGTGGAATTTCTTTTCCTTAAAAAATTAAAAAAATGGCTGCCACATCAATATTTTTGATGATGTGGCCTGATGAAGGTCTAAATGGTAACTTTTGAAATTTGTTAAGCCCAATCTTGCATCTTTTTTTTTCGCAGGGGGTTTTTCAAAACACGCCCATATGGCAGGGGTGAAAATAGGTATTAACCCTATTATTTATTATGGCATGTTTTTTGACATTTAAACCAACAGATTTGCACACATTTCATTGAGATATAAACCTATAGATTCTATTTTATTGTACATTATTTTACATATTCTATATTATTGTACATTATTTTGTAATTATGTATTGATTTAATAGTCTACCTGGATATAGAAATTACAGATTGTGATTAACACTATAAAAAGAAGAATAGTACAATACAATAAGATATAGTTTTATATCCTCAATTTTGAGTTTAACATGTGATTGTAAATCTATTATTTGGTTGTACGTCGAATAATTAAGTGTTAACATATACTTCATTTGGTCTCATATATAAGAGAATTTACAAAAGACTCACCCTTTAAGAAAAATGTCTCAGTGCATTAAATTCGTTACAAACATATAAATGTAAAAAAAAAAAGTAGGGGTATATTTGAAATAGTGACATTGAATGTACTAATTATAACTGACTTTTGCTTATATTTAAGACCATTGAAATTTTATTTTGGTTTTTTATATTTGAGACTGGAGGGAGTATATGAGTTCAGGCTTAATGTTTTAAGTCATTCTAAGGTAAGTTGTTGAGTTAATTGGTTCTTATATGCAAACTGTATATGGCTTATTAACCTACAATGTGGTCATGTATCCTAAAGATGACCTCTTTATATTTGTATAATACAATAACAACAAATCCTTTCTGCACTTGCTGCCTATCGCTACATGCATTATTCAAACCTATGATTTTTCCATAGTGATAACTTTTTATGTGATGGAGGGTTGACATTTGGTGTGTTTAGGGGTCTCTGATATAGTTTTTTATACTCTTGCATGCACCTTATTTATCACTTTGATATAGTTCATTTTGTCATGCAAAGTCAAATTAAGCTAAAAACCAATTTTCTTTTTCTTATTACAAGCTCTTGTGTTGGATTACGCAAGATTAATGAACCATCCTGTCAAAGTTGGTATGGTTCCAGCAGAGGGTGATTATTTCCCAATAGAAGGTAGTTGTTGTACACTTTTGTGACGAATTATGATGCATTTGGACAAGTTTTGGAAAAAAAAACATTTTATAATTGTTGCAATATTATAGTATTGTCTAATCCCAAATCTTAAGGATTAAGTAGGTTAAGCTGCATATATGCACGTGTCTCCTCTCTTTTATACAAGAAAAACACTATTATTCAATCTTAAGATGGTATCATAACCTCATTGTGCTAAGTAAGCGGAGGTGTTTTAGAAAAGACATGGTTCCCACATTGAAAAGAGATAAGGAATGAATGAGATTATAAAGAGTGTAACCTCCCACTTAGTAAGTTTGTTTTATAATGATGGTTGCCATGAAAAATTAACCTTTATATTAGTTGGATATCAAAGATGACTTCTTGCATGGTGACTTGAGAACGAGATTCAGGTAGAGTGGCCTCATGGATTTGTTACTCATGGGGGGCATAGTCTAATATGAAAATTGCATAAGTCTTTAAGGTATGAAACTATCACCTCAAGTATGTCAGCAGAGTTTAGTAACTTTGATCTAAACATGATCATATCAGTTTGTTTTTGTTGATAATCAAACAACTATTTAAATCTCATTAAATCCAGTATTTCATGGAAGACTAAGCATTTTAATGTCAAGTTATTTTACTTAACATAAGTGCAAGAAAATGACGATGTAAGTTTGGTTTATTGTAAAATAGAAGATTTAGCTACTGATATGTTTACCAAGTCGTTTCCACTTAGCAGGTTTGAATTTTTAAGAAACAAACTTGGAAATTTGCAGCCTCCAAGGCAAGGAGGAATGTTGAAACGTGCCTTTTAATGCTGCATTTTTTAGTTTGAATAAGTCAAGGTAGAATATCTATTTTTTTTTGTTAGTGGACAAGTTAGCTTTCTATTTTTCAGCTTACTAGTTAGTTTCATATTTGTTTTCCACTTAATTAGTAGTGGTTGCTAGAATCATAGAGCACTATTTATTTTTCTTTGTATTTAAACAATAGTTTCTAATTAAATAAAAGTAAGCTTTTCAACACTACTTTTTGCACGCTCCTTCTCTGCCATTTTCCATTAATTATTCAAAACAAAAACCTATAATTTTAAAGCTATATTTTTCTCATATAGTTCGTGTTTAAATTTGAATATGTTGATTTGTAATGTCTTTCTCATTCCTAGTTTTTTCTTTAGAAAGGTACATATTCAAATTTAGTTGTGGTTGAGGCTTTATTATTATTATTATTATTATTATTATTATTATGGTTTAATGATAGTGCACTGTCAGTGTAAAAAAGTATTACACATACATCCAATCAAAATATTTTAAAGTGTCAAATCATATAAATTATTTAAGATTTACAGGCTGACTTGGCGGGATACATGGTTGTCATTGGTTGATAGTGTAAAAATAATTTACACTGTCAGTGCACCATCCCTTTTCTCTTATTATTATTATTATTATTATTATTTGAGTTTAATGGTAGTGCACTATCAGTGTAAAAAAGTATTACACATGCATCCAATCAAAATATTTTAAAGTGCCAAACCATTTAAATAATTTAAGATTAACAGGCTGACTTGGCAGGATACATGGTTGTCATTAGTTGACAGTGTAAAAATAATTTACACTGTCAGTGCACCATCCCTTTTCTCTTATTATTATTATTATTATTATTATTATTATTATTATTATTATTATTATTATTGATGTAGCTAAAGGTATGGTATCGTAACATATTTTGTTCAAGTATATTCTTATCATTGGAATCTAATATTGGATTGCATCATAGATGTGGTTATATACCATGTTAAAGCAGTAATGCATAAAATGCAAAGGTATAGGGGATTTTCCGAGTTCTATAAAAAAAATATTATACCTCAAATAATAAAGATCCATAATGTATGATTTCCATGGTCTTAAAATATGTTACTGTTTGCATTGTCAATAGAATTGAATGACAATATAATTTATTAGTATAAAATTATTACTCCCTCCGTCCCCCAATAAGCGATCCATTTAGAATAGAAAAGTGTTCCAAAATGAATGAATCATTTCAATTTCCAAAGCATCTTTTGCAATTCTACCCTCTAATTAATATTACTTTATCATTCCCAATCAATACTTGATAAGGGTCACTTGTGTAAAACCCCGATTTTAAGCAATTAATCATTTATATTAATTATTGAGTGATTTTATGAAATAATTGATTTATGTGATTTATTCAATTTATTTGAATTGTTTGATCTAAATGAATTACTTGATTTAGTGAATTTATATCAATTGTTTGATTTATATAATTTATTGAGTTTATATAAATTAATCGGTTTATTTAATTTATGTGAATAAATTGATTTAATGGATTAAATTGAAATGTGTGATTTATTTGATTATTAGAAAATAATTGAATTGTTGGATTTATCTAATTATTAATTTTAATTAGACTATTGGTATTAAGTAAACTATTTAATTTATTCTATTTAATAGGATTTTATAGAATTATTAGAGATTGGTTGGGCTTAAGGTGGGGTGTTAATATTAATTGTAGTGGGTTGAGTTAAGCCCACTTGGTTTATGACTAGTTAGGGTTTTAGAGAAGAAAGTTAGTAAGAAATTGGTAACACAAGAGAAAAGAGAAAGAGTAGAAGAGAAGAAGAGAAAAGAGGAGAGGAACTCAGGAACAAAAAACAAATTGATCAAGAAAATCCAATGTAAGGGTGGATTTTTACTCATTATTGGGTGATGATTATTGGGTAGAAATAGAATTAGATTAAAATCCCCAAAAAATTTCGATGAGATTGAAATTATTAGGTTATTATGAAATTTTGAAAATTATTAATTTTTGGTGTGTTTAGAATTGATTTTGGTAATATTTGAGAGACCCATTTAATATTTAGAGTACTCATTTGAGTTGAAAAATTAGAATATATGTGTGTTGTTAATTGATTAAATTCTTTTGGTTTATGAGTATAAGATGATGGAATATATGATGCAAATGTTAGATTATGTTTGGGGTTGATGGAGTATGGATTGTAGGTGTTTTGGTTGGTGAAAAACAGGTTCTGCTGCTGTTTACGCACGGTTAATCGGTTAATCGTATATGGTTACCACTGCTATATCCAGAAAAATGAAAATTGAATCGGTCATAACTTGAGTTTCGTAACTCTGTTTGACGCGCGGTCGGAAGCGTTGGAAAGATAATTTTATGCTCTATGTGATGGCGAGGTAGAAGCATGGTTATATACCATGGATGGTTAAGATAAATTTGAGAAAGTAATATATGTGATTATATTGATATATATATATATATATATATATATATATATATATATATATATATATATGTGTGTGTTTGAAAATTACCATGTTTGGTTATATCGATGTGAGGGGCTGTTATATGTGATACATGTATGCTATTATGTTATGCCATATATGTATGTTATTAAATGTGATTGTGTGATAACATGCTTAAAATGAATTATTTATCCTATATTTAATCGGTGATTTGGTTTTGTGAATTGTGATTGGATCGAGCCGACCCTTGTGTATTATTGACTAATTGTATTGATGATGCTTAAAGTATGAGTACTTAATTATGGAAATGTATTTGTGTTTGAAATTGCGTGATAATTCAAGTGTGATGAATTATTGAAGATATGCATGATATTAAGATTTGGGAATGGTCTTAATTGCATATGGTTGTGATTGCATACGCATCATTTGTGTCAAGAGGCAATGCTTGCTAGTTCCGTGGGAGCTAGTGACTTGTCCCATACCTAGAGTGGGGTTTGAAAGCCTAGGGGACGGGCTTTTGTTTGTTATTGGTCTAGGGGACGGACCCAGTTTAAGTGTAAAAACCGAAAAATAATAACAAGTGTTGGTACCACATGGCATAAGTTGCATTGAGTTTGCACCGAGTCGCATTGCATATATGATAGTTATATGGAAGTATGTGTATGTATGTGACTTTGTTGATTTGGAAAATTGTGAATTGTGTGGTTACTAGAGTGATACTTGTTGATGAATTTTGAAGTGTGCGATTAATTGTATTTATGTTTACATGCTCTACATTAATCATTATCTTATAATTTCAATATTGATGTGAATTCTCACCCTTCTATTGGATTGATGTTGTATACGACATCGCTCATGTGTCTAGGAGTAGAGTTGCTCATAGCACGAGGTAGTCGTTGGTGCAGCTGTTTAGTGTCTTTATTTATATTGGGTTGAGTCGTGCTCTGATCATGTAACACTAGGATCGTTTGGTTTATGTTTCAGAGATACACTATGTACTATACCTTATGCTTTTATGTCTATTTGAATATTATAAAGTTTGGCTTTTGTGCCTAAGTATTGTATATTAATGTGATGAGCATGAAACTTTCTTTATGTCAACTATGATTAATTGAATCTGCTGCTACATGCTAAGTGAAGTTTTTGAAAAGCATAAAATTATTCAAGTGTTAATGAGCATGACATGTGTTGTATAATGTTTTATGATTAAGTGTGACACCCTTCAGTGAATGACATGATTATTTTACTCTGATTTATTATATGTTTCCACAGGGATTAGAAGGGTGTTACATTAGTGGTATCAGAGCAAGGTCGGTCAGTTGACCAAGTTTTTAGTGTGTTTATTTCCATTTGTACTTGATATGTGTGTAGCACTATCGGTATTGTTTGTTTTAACGAGGATTTGTTGTTGGAATTTACAACTATGGTTGCAGGTAGGAATGATGACGTGATTGCTGCAGCATTGGAGATGTTGACTGGAGCAATTAGGCAGAATCAGCAAGGTCATGTGAATGTTGGAAACAACGCTGATGATGAGTTCCGTGCTTTGGGAAAGTTTCATAAGAACAATTCGTCATCGTTCAAGGGAACGCATGATCCTGACCAAGCACAAGAATGGATAGAAGCGATTGAGAAGATCTTTTGAGTCATGAACTGTTCAGATGTGTAGAAGGTGCAGTTTGGCACCCACATGCTTGTTAAGGAAGCTGAGTACTGGTGGAATAACACTCGTCAGAGGTTTGAAGAAGATGAGATTGAGATTACTTGGGATCTTTTCAAGGATGCATTTTTGGATAAGTATTTTCCAGACGTTGTTCGTGGGAGGAAGGAAATTGAGTTTTTTGAGTTGAAGCAAGGTAACTTAACTGTGGCTGAGTATGCAGCAATATTTGAAGAGTTGATTAAGTTTTTTCCACACTACAACACTTCTATTGCTGAAAGGTCCAAGTGTCTTAAGTTTGTGAATGGTTTGAGGCCTGAAATCAAGCATACCTTTGGTTATCAGGAGATTAGGCGATTTTCTGAGTTGGTGAACAAGAGCAGGATCTATGATGAAGATATTAGGGCTCGATCTGCACACTACAAGAGTTTGAATGATAAGAAAGGAAAAGGTCAATTCAGAGGGAAGTCATATGTGACTCATGTTGATAAGGGGAAACATGAAGCTAGTGGTGGCAAGAAGCCGAGTGGGGGAGGAGCTTCCACTCTGGTGAGGTGTTATAGATGTGGTGTTGAAGGACATCGTGCTCCTGAGTGCAAAAGTGTTGAGCAGAAACGTTTCAAGTGTGGCAAGCCAGGCCACAAAGCTTTGGAGTGCAGAAGCGGTGCGAGTGTGACTTGCTACAACTGTGGTGAGCAAGGGCATATTAGTACCAAGTGTGACAAACCAAAGAAGGTTCAAGCAAAAGGGAAAGTGTCTGCTCTATCAGGATCTGAGACTACTAGTGAAGATCGATTGATCCGAGGTACGTTCTTCATTAATGGTATACCTTTGGTTGCTATAATTGATATTGGAGCTACGCATTCTTTTATTTCTTTGGATTGTGTTAAAAGATTGAATCTTGAGTTGTCTGTTATGAGTGGTGGTATGGTTATTGATACTCCCGCTATGGGTTCAGTAACTACCCCATATGTGTGTTTGAATTGTCCGTTGAGTATTTTTGGTAAAGATTTTGGAGTTGATTTAGTGTGTCTTCACTTAGATCAACTTGATGTTATTCTTGGGATGAATTGGTTGGAATTCAATCGTGTTTATATTAACTATTTTGACAAAACGATTATTTTTCTTGAACCTGAGAATGAAGGAGACTTGTTTATGTCTGCTAAGCAAGTGAATGAGTCGGTGAAAGATGATGCCAAGATGTTTATGTTGATGGCAACCTTGAGCATTGGTGAAAGTGGAGCAATTGATACTTTACCCATTGTTCGTGACTTTTCGGAAGTTTTTCCTGATGAGATAAGTGATATACCGCCGGAACGTGAGGTGGAGTTTTCGATCGACTTAGTTCCTGGAACTAGTCCAGTATCGATGGCTCCATATCGTATATCCGCATTGGAATTGAAAGAATTAAAGAGTCAACTTGAAAATTTGCTTGAGAAGAGGTTTATTCATCCAAGCGGGTCACCGTGGGGTGCACCAGTTTTGTTGGTTAAGAAGAAAGAAGGTTCTATGAGACTTTGTGTGGACTATAGACAATTGAACAAGGTGACTATCAAGAACAAGTATCCACTTCTGAGAATCAATGATTTGATGGATCAGTTGGTTGGTGCAAGTGTGTTCAGTAAGATAGATTTGAGATCTGGGTATCATCAGATTCGTGTGAAGGCTGAAGATATTCAGAAGACTGCTTTTAGAATAAGGTATGGACATTATGAGTATTCTGTGATGCCATTTGGTGTGACTAATGCACCGGGTGTATTTATGGAGTATATGAATAGAATTTTCTATCCTTATTTAGACAAGTTTGTGGTTGTGTTCATTTATGACATTTTGATCTATTCGAAGAGTGAAGAAGAACATGCTGAGCATCTGAAGATTGTGATATCTGTGTTGAAAGAGAAACAGTTGCATGCTAAGCTTTCTAAGTGCAAGTTTTGGTTGAAGGAAGTGAGTTTTCTTGGCCATTTGATTTTGAGTAGAGGCATTGCAGTTGATTCGTCAAAGGTTGAAGCGGTATCACAATGGGAGACTCCGAAATCAGTTTTTGAGATTAGAAGTTTTCTTGGTTTGGCAGGTTGTTATCGAAAATTTATTGAAGGATTTGCTAAGTTATCTTTTCCTTTGACGCAGTTGACTAGGAAAGGTCAAGCTTTTGTTTGGGATGCAAAGTGTGAGGAAAATTTTCAAGAGCTTAAGAGAAGATTGATTATAGCTCCTATTTTGATTCTACTGAATCCGTCAGAACCATTTGTTGTGAATTGTGATGCTTCTTTGATGGGTTTGGGAGGTGTGTTGATGCAAAATCGGCAAGTTATAACTTATGCTTCAAGGCAACTTAAAGTGCATGAGAGGAATTATCCGACGCATGACTTAGAGTTGGCCACTGTTGTGTTAGTGTTGAAGCTTTGGAGGCATTATGTGTTTGGTACGAGATTCGAGGTGTATAGTGATCATAAGAGTTTGAAGTATCTCTTTGACCAGAAGGAATTAAATGCGAGGCAAAGGAGATGGTTGGAACTTTTGAAAGATTATGATTTTGGTTTGAATTACCATCCGGGCAAAGCAAATGTGGTAGCTGATGCGATGAGTATGAAATCTTTGCATATGTCGATGATGATGGTAAAAGAGTTGGAAATGATTGACCAATTTTGGACATGAGTTTGGTTGTGAAGAGACTTCTTATGGAGTTAAGCTTGGTATGTTGAAGCTTACTAGTGGTATTCTTGATGAGATTCAGGAAGGTCAGAAATCTGATTTGGGTTTGGTTGATCAGTTGACTTTGATCAATCAAGGTCAAGGTGGTGATTTTCAGATTGATGAGAACGGTATCATGAGATGTCGTGATAGAGTTTGTGTTCCGGATGTTGTTGAACTAAAGAAGATTATTCTTGCGGAAGGGCATCGTAGTGGATTGAGTATTCATCCCGGTGCTACTAAGATGTATCAAGATTTGAGGAAAGTATTTTGGTGGCCTCGTATGAAGAAGGATAGGATATTGCTGAGTTTGTGTATTCTTGTTTGACTTGCCAGAAGTCGAAGATTGAGCATCAGAAATCACCGGGTTTGATGCAACAGTTATCTATTCCTAAGTGGAAATGGGATATCATATCTATGGATTTTGTATCTGGTTTACCTAGAACACCGAGCAATTTTGAAGTTATTTGGGTTATTGTGGATAGATTGACGAAATCTGCTCACTTTATTCCTATGCGAATGGATTACCCATTGGAGAGATTGGCAAAGTTGTACATTGAGAGGATTGTCAGTTTGCATGGTATTCCATCTAGCATCGTGTGGGATAGAGATTCAAGGTTCACTTCGAGATTTTGGGAGAGTTTGCAAGGTGCCTTGAGAACGAAGTTACATTTGAGTTCTGCTTATCATCCACAAACCGATGGTCATACTGAGAGGACAATTCAGTCACTTGAAGATCTTTAGAGAGCTTGTATGTTGGAGAAAGGAGGAGCTTGGGATAGCTACTTGCCTTTGATTGAGTTTACCTATAACAACAACTTTCATTCGAGTATTGGTATGACACCGTTTGAGGCACTATATGGTAGGCGGTGTAGGATGTTGTTGTGTTGGTATAAGTCGGGAGAGAGTGGCGTGGTTGGACCCCAGATAGTTCAACAGACTACTGATAAGATTAAGATGATTCAGGAGAAGATGAAGATTTCTCAGAGTCCTCAGAAGAGTTATCATGACAAGAGGAGGAAAGCATTTGAGTTTCAAGAAGGAGATCATGTGTTTCTTCAAGTTACTCCTGTGACTGGTGTTGGTAGGGCATTGAAGTCGCATAAGTTGACACCGCGTTTCATTGGTTCTTATCAGATCTTGCAAAGGATAGGAGAGGTAGCCTATCGGATTGCTTTACCGCCGTCACTTGCTAATCTCCATGACATGTTCCATGTATCTCAGTTGAGGAAATACATTGCAGATCTGTTTCATGTAGTCCAAGTAGAGGATGTGCATGTGAGAGATAACCTGATTGTCGAGACATCACCTATGCAGATTGAGGATCGAGAGTTAAAGAAACTTCGAGGTAAAGAAATTGCTTTGGTGAAGGTCACTTGGGGAGGACCGGCCGGTGGAAACATGACTTGGGAGCTTGAGAGTCAGATGAGGGAGTCATATCCCGAGCTTTTCGTTTGAGGTAATTTTCGAGAGCCAAAATCTTTTATGTGGGGGAGGGTTGTAACACCCTGATTTTTAGCAATTAATTATTTATATTAATTATTGAGTGATTTTATGGAATAATTGATTTATGTGATTTATTCAATTTATTTGAATTATTTGATCTAAATGAATTACTTGATTTAGTGAATTTAAATGAATTGTTTGATTTATATAATTTATTGAGTTTATATAAATTAATCGGTTTATTTAATTTATGTGAATTAATTGATTTAATGGATTAAATTGAAATGTGTGATTTATTTGATTATTTGAAAATAATTGAATTGTTGGATTTATCTAATTATTTATTTTAATTAGATTATTGGTATTAAGTAAATTATTTAATTTATTCTATTTAATAGGATTTTATAGAATTACTAGAGATTGGTTAGGCTTAAGGTGGGGTGTTAATATTAAGTGTAGTGGGTTGAGTTAAGCCCACTTGGTTTATGACTAATTAGGGTTTTAGAGAAGAAAGTTAGTAAGAAATTGGTAACACAAGAGAAAAGAGAAAGAGTATAAGAGAAGAAGAGAAAAGAGAGAAAAGAGGAGAGGAATTCAAGAACAAAGAGCAAATTCATCAAGAAAATCCAAGGTAAGGGTGGATTTTTACTCATTATTGGGATTATTGGGTGATGATTATTGGGTAAAAATAGGGTTAGATTAAAATCCCCAAAAATTTTCTATGAGATTGAAATTATTAGGTTATTATGAAATTCTGAAATTATTAATTTTTGGTGTGTTTAGAATTGATTTTGGTAATATTTGAGAGACCAATTTAATATTTAGAGTACTAATTTGAGTTGAAAAATTAGAATATATGTGTGTTGTTAATTGATTAAATTCTTATGGTTTATGAGTATAACATGATGGAATATATGGTGCAAATTTTAGATTATGTTTGGGGTTGATGGAGTATGGATTGGAGGTGTTTTGGTTGATGAAAAATAGGGTTTGCTGCTGTTTACGCACGGTTAATCGGTTAACCGTATATGGTTAACCGATTACCACTGCTATTTCCAGAAAAATGAAAATTGAATCGGTCATAACTTGAGTTTCGTAACTCCGTTTGACGCGCTCTTGGAAGTGTTGGAAAGCTAATTTTATGATCTATGTGATGGCGAGGTAGAAGCATGGTTATATGCCATGGATGGTTAAGATAAATTTTAGAAAGTAATATATATGGTTATATTGATATATATGTGTTTGAAAATCACCATGTTTGGTTATATCGATGTGAGGGGCTGTTATATGTGATACATATATGCTATTATGTTATGCCATATATGTATGTTATTAAATGTGATTGTGTGATAACATGCTTAAAATGAATTATTTATCCTATATTTAATAGGTGATTTGGTTTTGTGAATTGTGATTGGATCGAGCCGACCCTTGTGTATTATTGGCTTATTGTATTGATGATGTTTAAAGTATGAGTACTTGATTATGGAAATGCATTTATGTGTGCAATTGTGTGATAATTTAAGTGTGATGAATTATTGAAGATATGCATGATATTAAGATTAGGGAATGGTCTTAATTGCATATGGTTGTGATTGCATACGCATCATTTGTGTCAAGAGGCAATGCTTGCTAGTTCCGTGGGAGCTAGTGACTTGTCCCATACCTAGAGTGGGGTTTGAAAGCCTAGGGGACGGGCTTTTGTTTGTTATTGGTCTAGGGGACGGACCCGGTTTAAGTGTAAAAACCGAAAAATAATAACAAGTGTTGGTACCACATGGCATAAGTTGCATTGAGTTTGCACCGAGTCGCATTGCATATATGATAGTTATATGGAAGTATGTGTATGTATGTGACTTTGTTGATTTGGAAAATTGTGAATTGTGTGGTTACTAGAGTGATACTTGTTGATGAATTTTGAAGTGTGCGATTAATTGTATTTATGTTTACATGCTCTACATTAATCATTATCTTATAATTTCAATATTGATGTGAATTCTCACCCTTCTGTTGGATTGATGTTGTATACGACATCGCTCATGTGTCGAGGAGTAGAGTTGCTCGTAGCACGAGGTAGCCGTTGGTGCAGCTGTTTAGTGTCTTTATTTATGTAGCACTGGGATCGTTTGGTTTATGTTTCAAGGATACACTATGTACTCTACCTTATGCTCTTATGTCTATTTGAATATTATGAAGTTTGGCTTTTGTGCCTAAGTATTGTTTATTAATGTGATGAGGATGAAACTTTCTTTATGTCAATTATGATTAATTGAATCCGCTGCTACATGCTAAGTGAAGTTTTTGAAAAGCATAAAATTATTCAAGTGTTAATGAGCATGACAGGTGTCGTATGATGTTTTATGATTAAGTGTGACACCCTTAAGTGAATGGCATGATTATTTACTCTGATTTATTATATGTTTCCGCGGGGATTAGAAGGGTGTTACAACTTAGGTAAAAGTATCACACTCTTTCATTTATTCATTTTTCTTAATTTGTGTGAAATGGTCAACTGGATCACTTACTGTGGTACGGAGGGAGTAACATTTAAGCCAATAAATTTACACACATTTAATTGTCATTTAAACCAGTAGATTCAACATTATTTTGTAATTATGTATTGATTAAATAGTCTAGAGTATATAGAAATTATAGATTGTATTAACACTTTAAAAATGAGAATAGTACAGCAGAAGAAAACACAGTTTTCCATCCTCGGTTCTGAGTTTAATATGGTATCACTTTAGGTTTTGATCCAACCCAAGTTTTCTTGTTCTTTGTTGATCTGACATTTCAGCCTCAACTAGCCTCCCTACGGCGGAGTACTCACATTCATAAACCACCAGAGAAGTATGATTTTTCTGATCCTCTCTTTGACAACATCTTTAGCATCTATTCCTATTCCTATTCCTTCTTCATATAAACATGATATGGAGTATAAATGTTGGCTGAATGCTATAGAAGTTGAACTTTTGGCCCTCGAGGAAAATTAAACATGGGACATTGTGCAAAGTCCTTCATTTATTTTGCCTCTTGGTAGTAAATTTGTATTTAATAAAAATCTCCGTATGGATCAATAGATCGCTACAAGGTTAGACCAGTTGTGCTTGTTAATAAGCAAGAATTTTGTTTAGACTATGAGGAGATATTTGCACCCGTGAACAAAACGACTTTGGAGAACTATTCTTACCATTGTTGCATCTGAATCATGGAAAATTCACCCCCTATATGGTTAAAAATTCCTTCCTTCATGGTGACCTCAAAGAAGTTCACATCAAACATCCTATTGGTATGCTCTCGTTATCTAATGCTTATTGGAAATTTAAGCGTTCTTTCTATAGATTAAACCAGACACCAAGAGTGTGGTTTGAAAAGTTTAGAAAACTACTTGGATTTTCTTTTCTCCATAGCAGGTATGATCCATCTCTTTTTCTACAAAAATCAAAAGGAATTATGAAATTTGTTAATGTGGGCGAAATTATCATTATTGGCTTCTTCAGATCAAAAGGGTGTCACTACAATCAAACAATTGCTACATACAACTTTCCACATGAAAGATCTTGGACACCTGAGTTGTTTCAAGAGGGTTTTATTTCATTATGATGCAAAAGCGATTTAAACATAACCAAAAGTGGAAAAGTACCGACTCAGTGCTTGGATATTTTTCAGATTCCGACGACTTTTTCGGCAAAATTCAGGTAATTTCTTCTCTCTACTTAATTGGTCTTTAAATGCTGTCCCTCTTCTACTTCTACTTTGAGTTCGTTACTTTGCAACTTGCTTGAGTTTAGCTCAAATGATTCATAGCTTCAGTGAGAAACTATGCATAGTTTAGGATTTTCAGTAGATTCAAGAGATGTTTTCATCAGCTTTTTTGTGTCCTTTTCATTGTTAAATTTTTGTTTTCTTACCGGATGTAATATTGAATATTATGCAAGTGGTCACAGCTAATTCCTATGTGTGAACTTTCACTGATGAAATTGTTATTGCATAAGTTGATGTGTATGAATTCGTTTCATTTTTGCCGAGAAAAATTACTGATGCATGTGTCATGTTGGATGTTATTAGTAGTGACATGGACTTTTATCAATGCAAGGAAGCTGTAGTAAAAAAAAGTGAACAGTCTGGTATCCTTGAAATTAGTTGGATACCAGTACCTTCATCCAATCAAACATGATTCAATGCCACTTTATTTTATTATTTTATTTTATTTTAAAATAAATTAATTTTTTAATAATTTTCATAAAAATACTCGTACCCAACTTAAATTCATGAGTACCAAAGAATTAAAAAAAAAAATTACTGATGCAAATTGAGTTGGTTCCACTTCCACTGATGCAAAAATCTCCACCTCTTTTTTATGCACGTCATTATAAAAAATAAATAAATCATTAAATGAGAAATAAATAAATATTATTAAAATGAACTGATATTAAAAAGACTATAATAATAAAAACGATCATGAGAAGGAAACTTCTTTTTTTTTTCTTTAAGACAAATGAAATAACTATTAAAGTAAAGGTAGAAATGCAAGTAGGATAAAAATGACAAGAAAACACTTTTTTATTTATTTTATTTATTTATTTTAATTCACTCTTTTTTAGCTTTCTTTCTTTTGAAAATAAAATAAAAATAGCATTAAAGACAAAAATTGAACTAATCACAAGAAATCGGAATTTTGACTTTAGTCAACAATGCTAATGAAATGGATAGTACAAATGAATGATTTTTTTAAAACTGATGACGGTACATGACCAGATGCAATAGTCATGTTAATACAAAGGACAATGAATTGAAAAAGAAAATGCAAATGCAAATTAAGATAGGACAAATTTGGAGTATGACACTCTTGTTCTTAGGTTCATAACTAAGACCAACCTCATTAAAGACGCCATTTGGTTTCCTAACAAATTCAAGTTGTCTCTGTAACGCCCCGATTCCAATCATTCCCATTTTTGTTGAGTCTTTTATTTAAATTGAGTGATAAATTATTTTAATTGTGAATTTGGTGTGTTAAATGTTATTTTACCGTTTTGAGAGTTTTCGGGAAAGTTAGAATAGAGGGTATTTTAGATTTTTCACAATTTAAGATAAGTTATAATTTAGAGGAAATAGAATTTTGTGAGAAAAATGAATTAATTGAATTTAGTGGAAAAAGAAAGAAAAGAAATAGAAAAGAAAGAAAATAGATAGAAAAGGAAAATAGAGAGAAATAGAGAAAGATAGAAAGAAAAAGAGGAGAAAGAAAAAGGAAGAAGAGAAAAGAGGAGAAAATTGGGAGAACTAGGAAATCACCAAGAACAATCAATAGCAAGTTTGGAATCCGGGTAAGGGTGTGAAACATTGTCATCTTATCAATGTATGTGATTATGTATGAGTTATTGTTGTTGTTGGTTGATTTTATGAGTTTTGGGTATAAACCCTTTTTGAGAAATTGATTGGAAAAAATTAATTCAAATGTGTTCAAACTTGTGTTGATTGTGCTCTTGTTGGTCTATACATGTTTAATATGTATTGTTATACTTCAAACTGGTATTCTTCTGAATTTAGATGATGAATTGGTGGAATAGGGAGTGGAAAACGCAGAACATTGTTCTGCAGAATTTTTCAGAGTTTCCCCTGGCCATACGCGTAAGTGACATGCCAATACGCGTATGAGCCAAGGTGATACGCGTAACAATGGCCTGTGGAGGGGTCAATACGCGTATGGAATGTGGCTTTTCCCGGCCCTCTGGTGATACGCGTATGGAAGTTGGGCATAAGCGTATGGGGTCTGAAATGGGAAATTTGTGAAGGAAAATGGTTCTGCCCATACGCGTATGGGCATTGGCGATACGCGTATGGGAATGGCGAGAAATCAGTCCAGTACGCGTATGAGAGTAGTGGTACGCGTATGGACAGGAGGAATGTAAAAATGGGATTTTTTCAAAATGTAGTTTTCGGTTTCGTCCGTAACTTTTGTTCCGAGTATCCGATTTTTACATTCTTTGTGTCGTTGGAAAGCTATTGAGCTGTACTTAGTGATTATGATGATTTGAAAATTGTTAGCCGATTTAATTATGTCGGAAAGTCAGGAATAGTGCTATTTAACGACTTTTACCGTTTTGACTTTGTGTTTAAATGTGAATCATATAATAGTGCATTGATGTGAATGTATATAGATTGTATGTGATTGTATGAGATGAATGCATGTATATATTATGAATATGTATGCATTTCAAGAATGTCTTGAGTCATTATCATGTGTAGCATAATGATGTGCATTCTTGTGTTGAGGGATTCCAATGAGAATCCGCTATAACATCGTGAGCCTCTCTTGGTGGAGGTGTGAGCGACGGTTATGGACGATCGTGAGCCTCTCGTGGTGGAGGTGTGAGCGATCGGGTCGTGAGCCTCTCTCGGTGGAGGTGTGAGCGATTCATAAACATCGTGAGCCTCTCTTGGTGGAGGTGTGAGCGGTGGGTGAACATCGTAGGCCCGACGGGGAGTTACTTTGGTAACGAGCAATGGTTCCAGCAGAAGTTCCTAAGTGAACTTGAGATGATTGAGTCGGTACCGCATTGCATTTGCATAGAGTCGTGAGTCGGTCTCTATGATTTGCATTTATCATCTTTATAATGATGTGCTAATGAATAAACATATATGTGTATGTTTATGTGGAATGATAAGAATGGTTACAAATTGCATTGACTTTGGGCTGTAAGCTACAATTTAGTTATCTAAGAATTGTTACAACTAGCTCCTCATTTGTAAATGATTTTCCCAGAGTTCATACTCATGGGTTAGTGTGCCCAACCTTACCCTCCTTACCTCAATAGTTCCTTCATGGGTAATTTGAAAGATGCCCCACATTTCTTTTACAATCTCACAGTGAGAAACTCACAAAAATTCATCAAGACCAAGAGCGGTAGTTATGACAAATTTCGGTTTTAAACTACGTTGCACATTTTCTTTATCATCTATGGTCCAATCCTTTTTAGGTTTTTTTTCTTCTGTAACACTATTAACTTTATGTGTAGGATCAAATAGACATTCCTTCACATATTTTCAAATACCATGATTCGTCCCTTCTTTGAAGAACTTCATCTTATCTTTACACTAACTATACCCATATCAATTTAAGGGTGGGGTTTGTTTAGTGAATTACTTCAACTCATTTTTCCTTCTAGGACGGTTAGTCTTTAACAAGAGTTAGGGTCTGATGCCACTCATTGCACAAGTGACTTCAAGCACAAGAGGGGGGATTGTGGTATTTAAAATTTGCGTTTAATTTAGTGATATTTTAAATTTTTACCTGAAAACGTGTTAGTAATTTCTTTTGAGTAGAGTGAACAATAGGGAAAATGAATAAAGTAAAAGTAATTTGCAAAAAATAAAGAGGACAGGAGTTAGATAGATTTCACCAAAGATTTATCTAGGTTTGGCTGAATGTTGGCGTAGTCCTGTCCCGAAGAGATATTTTTGAGATTTTGACTATAACTTTGAGCTTTTAAAGGTTACACCTATGAACCTTAATGCAATCTGAAATTCTTATAGGCTTATCCCTAACTAAATATAGTTTTTAGGACAGGCTAAGCTAACAAACCGTTTAGAGATTTTTCGACTTATCTCAATAACCTAAATAGAACTGTTTCCAACAAAGTTCAAGAAACTAAAACATAGATTTTAAGACTACTTTATCTCACAAATCAAACACAATTTCTCAAAAGATCACACTCTCAGGGGTAAAACAACAACACAACCACTTATAAAATTTTCCTCAAAAGTAAAATTTTACTCAAAGCACCAATACAACTTAAGTGAAAAAGAAATATTTCTAGAGAGAGAAAGAGAGAAAATAAAGAGGTAAATTCCAAAGAAAATATAAGACTCTAGAAAGTGGAATGAATGAAGAGGAGGCAAGTTTCATTTATATATGAGTTGAAAAAAATCGTAAAAGGAAATTATCCATGGGAATAATTGATGAGTCAATCGTTTGGCTTAAGGCTCAACCGATTGGATGGCCTGTTTTAATCGACTGCTTAGCACAATATGGAAATCTTTGATAGAGAGCCATTGCAAGTCATTAAGATGTTGTCCTAATTGTTTGGTTAATGATTTCTTCCTTCTCCAATTCAATTGGCTTAACGTTCCAATCTATTAGCTATTTCCAAAAAGTTTTTCCAATCGACTGGCTTAAGTTCCCAATCAAATGGGTATTTCAAAACACCTTTTAAAAGTAGTGAAAATTTTCTTAATCACTTGGCTTAGTATTGAAATTTATTTAAGATGTAATATGGTTATAAAATGAATTTTAAGTGTGCTTGTGAGTTACCTTAGAACTTAGGAGCTACTTCCTTACTTTTACAAAACTCTGGCAACTCAGACGAACATAATCTGAAGATCTTTCACACAACTTCTCCTTTATCACTACGAGGCTTCAATATTTTTTGCCAGATGTTATGAGCATAAAGCACTTCAATATTTATTCTCTTTTCATGATGAGGCTTGATATGTTTTTCTAGTTGGGTCACCATCATCAGAGAGTTGAAAGCTATTGCAACCGACTTTATCACAACTGTTGATGTTTTCGTCATGAAAACTTAAGAAAGGATCTTCTTTTGGACTATACACTTTATACTTGAAATCACATAAATCCAAATTTTCTCTCTTTTTGATGATGACTACACATCTCTCAGGGAGGTGGTAAAAGAGAACTGGATAGATATATAATTGGAGTGGTTCAACTCCCCCTCACATGAGTAGAAAGTATATTATACCCCCTTAAGAGTATACTTCTTCCAATTTAGCATAATCAAAAAGGTGAAAAAGAACAACACATAGATCACATATTTGGTAAAAGAAGAAAGTTACCTTATAAACAGACGAGCAAGGATATTATGCTTCTCCCCACAGATGGTAGCACACATCTTTAAGATCCAATTGTAGGTAATCTTTAGAGGACCCCCCCCCCCCTGTATCTCAACCAATGTATTTGAGGCCTCATATTCCTTCCAAGAGATAATAGTTTTCCTAAGGAAATGTTTTAGACAGCCTCTTTTCATTTTCCTTTGGGCCTTCTATGAATATTGGACTTTAAGTGTACCACACCTGGCACCCATTTGCTCTAAAAACACTTAAAACTCAACCACATATTAGTAGAAAATAAATTTAAGTGACTAAGAAATTAACAAATTACTTACTAGAGAATCAATCAGAGTTTTTTTTTATTGTTCAATCTCTATTAAGTGCACTACCTCAAATTCTCAAGGTAACTTGAGAAGCCCCCCTTTCGAGAGAATGACAAACCACCGTCAACTTCCTTCTCTACGAATCGTTTGATACAAGAGTTGATCCAACTATAGGATATATAAATCCATTAAAAATTTATCATCTTAATCTTTTATTATGTTCCATGAACGTAGCTATTGAATGACATAATCAACGTCAACACTTTGATCGCATTCGTTGAAAAACACCATAAATATCAAGAGCATCAGTAGAGACAATCCCATAAGGTAACCATTTCTTCTTGTACACCTAGGATAGTAAATAATAATTTCCTATATTTTGATAATATATAAACTTCCTTGTACATAGATTCGTTATTATTATCGAGTCAATAAAAAGGAACATGCATAAGAAGGAAATGTTTGGTTTAAAACATTTGTCTCATTCTTCTTTTTGAGCATAAGTGAAAATAGTTTTCTAAAATTGGGAGAATGACCAACATACACTTCCTTATGGAATTAACATTGTAATATTGAACTCTTTGTATCCTTTTGAAAGATTTTATGAAAACAGAATGCATGAGAAAGCTTGAAACACCCTTTGGCTTCTAGTTAAGCAACATGCGCATAAGTTTCATCAAAATCTATTATTTGCTTTTGATTGTAAACTTTTGCAATGAGTCTTGTTTTATTTCACAAATAAATTCCAAGATCGTCAAGCTTGTTGTGAAACATCCACTAAGGTTTAAATTACTCAATTAGTTTTGAGAGTGAGTTCTCAAACGTAGTGTCTTCAAATTGATTTAGCCTTTCTTGCATAGTAAGAGGCAGATGTTCTTTGATGATGAATTCATCAATTTCCTTTGACTCAATTTGTGAAACAAAATCCAAAGGGTTGCATACATTTATAAGGGATTGTTGAGATGTAATTCCCTTAAAAATATCTTCATTATGAATGAGATGGTCCTTAATAGTCCTCCATTCTTAAGATAGACATTAATTATTTTAAGATAACTTCTCTAACTTAAATAACTACATTTGGACTTTGGACTTCCTCTTGTCTTTGATATTTTTCTTTCCCTTAGTTAACTTCTTTCCCTTGATATTTAACAACCTCCACTTCTACCTACTTGGGGTTAGTTCACCAAAGGTAATATGTACAAATTCTTCCATAGTCATGGTGTTTTAGAAAAGAAGTTTTAAACAAATTTTATATTAAGGTTTTTATAGACCACGCGGATAGAGAAATTGAACATAGTTTATTACCTTTGTTACACAACTTACTTAATATAAAGTAACTTGTGCAATAAAGCTTTAATTAATTAGAACAACTATAGGGTAAGATTAGGGATCTTACCAAAAACCAATTATTTAATGATTTTTTATTATTCTTATTATAAATTTCTCCCTTCTTAGGAGTGGAAAAATTGACACTTCCACGCATTTTAGGTTTAGCAAGTTTCCTTTTATAGCCTCGTGCATTATGGGTTTGGACTCTTCCCATTTTGTCAGTTTTAACCTACTGCCGAATCTTCTCCAAAATAGCAGAAACAAATCTTCAAAGTTTCCTAAAACGTCTCATCATTTAATTTTAGCGTTTTGTGTACAGCTGGAGGTACAGAACCTTGTTCCTAATAGCATCATCTTGACTTACGTAAATTACTAAGATATATCAAAGAGAAATATCACAGAATTAAAACAAAACAAATCTGTCAAGATTTTAAAATAATCAGAACTGATGTTCTGGTAGAACATGTTCCAACATCTGTTAGGCCATCTGTTCTCAAGATAAGATGAGCAACATGTTACATCATCACACACGACATCCTGTAGTGAACCATGTTTTAGCAAAATTGTTGCCAGTCCATAAACCATGGAACCTTCAATCTCCGCCTTTGGCAAATTTTGGCTAAAACACCTTTTGCACAATAAACCCTGAAGACTGTGTGTACATGAGGAAGAAGACAACCTGCATCTTTGGGAATATCCACAACACTCCCCCTAGACCCCCAGAAACGGTCCTTGTCACGGAGGAATAAATCTCCCTCTCAAATAGGAAGAAGAAACTTTTCTAAAGCAAAAGAAAACCAACCTGAATCACAAGAAAACCAACCTGAACACAAGTTTGAACTAAACTAGTTCAAGTCATTAGAAACACATATGGAAGAAGCCACAGCCATTAGAAACACATATGGCAGAAGAAAACATAAAAGATCCCAAAATATGTCCAGAAAGACAGAACATCTGATAGGACATCATAGAACCAGCACAAGCTCAAAAACCAACCAACAATACCACCTTTAGAGACTTTTACTTTTATTTATTTTCTCCCCATGTTTGAGCTAAAATTTAAGAACTAACAAGTAAGCAAAACTGACTCTGCAAGAACAAAAACACACGCCTAAAACCAAGAAAATCTAAGACCCCAAATGAAAACAATTGAAAATAGGACCAAAACAACAAACAAAAACTAGTTATTCCCTCCAACCTCCTGAATTCACAAATTGAACCTAATCTTCGTCACCATTCCTACCAGAACCACTATCCTTAGAACGAGTCTTCTTTAAAATCATAACCTTTGTCACAGAAGTTTTCCCTGTCAGGACATCTCCTGTTGATGACCCGGCAGATGTCACAACACTTGACTTACCCTTCTTTTCATTCAGAGGTTCCTTCTTCTTATCAGAAAATTTAGAGGATTGGCTCATGTTAGAAGTACAACGTGAGGGGATGAGAAAAAAACCCAGGCTTCAGTCTTTATATAGCATAAAATCCTTTATTTATAACACCGGACAAGTCAAGGAGAGCAATGTTAGAAACAGCTAAGTCAGTCTTGAAAATGGACCACCGTCCACAAGTGAGAAATGAATCTATTAACTCTAGGTCTCTTTTTTCAAACATAAATCAAGACATTTCCCATGTCATTGAAACACGCTACACATGCACACACAAAAAACACGTTTTTCAGGCCTACTATTAGAGCACTGCTCACTAGATCCACCGTCCTCGGCATGCTGACCACACGTAGACTCTTGTCAGTCTTAACTGAAACAACTTAGTACAATGTCCTGAAATTTTGATAGACATTTTTTTCTAAGACTCAGCCAAAGGCACACAACATGTTCCAAACATGAAGCTTCCCACCAAATTCCTTGCCTAGACAATTCATTAGTGGTTAGCCCAAAATAAATGGGCACAATGTCACGACATTCCATTAGACATATCATAACCAAGTAACATAACCATCCTGACTGAGCAATGTCAAGACATCTTGTCTAACATTATACTTTCACAGAGCCAAACAAAAAAAACAGGTTGCATGAGATTACTCATGCTTTGTACAGGATGTACCAAAACAACTACACAGCAAACAAGTACACATCTCTCCCTGTCAAACAAAATCAGTTCTCCCCCTGAAGGTGGAGACCAAGTAAAACACCTTAAGCAATTCCAAATCATAGAAAACAGCATCACCGGCCATCTTATTCACACTCCCACTGCAGAGAAGGAGTTTCTCACCAAAGAGTTATCAGAAGTAAACACAACGGAATAAAAGAAACACCCATCAATTTCAAAAATAAACTTGTTAAGACATCTTATCTGATATTACAGGGCCATTAGCAAAACGCCCCCTGAATTGTATAGCATCAAGGAAGCCAATGACCAGACACAGTATATGGAAACACACATCACTTGGTGGAAACACACATCACTTGATCAACTTCGGGTGTTATGCCACCTCTTTCCCCTGTCAAAGATCCGTCTGCACTTCTTGTTGTTGTTACAAGCCTAAGGAGAGTTGAGTCTGAACCACCTTGCCACAACCTTGCACTTTGTCTTCTTTAATCTCTCAATAATAACAACCTTCTTAGGCATACTATGCCTCTGATAATAGAGGAAAGATACAGTAGATGTTGCCTTCCTCCATACCTGTAACTGCTATAACTTCTTCATAGAGCCAGTTCTTAGCCCACTGCTTATGTCCTCAAGTTGTTGTGCACCGAATACTTTAGTACACATACCAGTCAGCTGATCCTCAGAATCCACACACTCTAACAAACTCACATTTCCTTTATCAAGATTCCTGACTAGTTGACTATACCTATCAGGGTTCTTGCTCCAGCCATGTTGAGTAACATACCTGACAAAACTAAGATCTTCACAGTCTAATGTCATACCATTCATCTTGACATCATATCCCTCCATCATTTGCTTCATCCACATTAGTTGAGAGCAACCCCTTCTTGTGTTACCATATTCAGTTTCAATAGTGTTTCCAGAAACACATTCGTACGCATTGAAGAATTCTTTCATCAAGAATACACCATAGACACTTGTTTCAATGATGTAATTCAAAAGCTTCTTTTCTTGAATTGTAGAACTCATCCTTGGTTCCAGCTTAAAGCCAAGACAAGAATCTGACATTTTCTTTGTATGTTCAGAAGGGTGTCTTGCAATGAGTTACTTGGATAGCTTTGCCTGAACTCTAACAGAGAGACCTGAAGTGAGTTGAGGATCATCTGTCATAATGCTAGAAAGATTGCATCTTTCTTCTTTTCTAGTCTGCATAGAGAATGTCCCAACATTGTTCTCAACATCCATCTTTTTCTTAGTAACTGAATCATCAATTATTACACTGATAGATTCCTCAATCACTTTAATTCTGGAGTTAAAATCTCTATAGGCTCTGCTGCTTGAAGAGTACCCCAAAATATCCCTTCATCACTTATAGGAATTGTCTTACCGTTCTAATTTTTCTCAGTCAATACAAAGCATTTAATTCCAAACGTATACAAGTGTTTGACTGTAGGTTTCCTCCCTTTCTATAGCTCATAAATGGTGGTTGAAGTACTTCCTCTTAATGTGACCCTATTATGAATGTAGCACGCAATATTCATACCTTCAGCCCAAAATACCAATGACAATTGCTTGGCATGAAGCATCACTCTAGCCGATTCTTGTATCCCTCTGGTCTTTTGTTCAACAATTCCACCTAGCTGAAAAGAGAATTCATGACCAATATTTTCAAAATCACAAAACTCTTAGAATTTTGCACTTTCAAATTCTTTGTCATGGACACTTCTAATCTTTACAATCACATTGTTCTTTTCCCTCTGAATAGTTTTACACAAATCTTTGAAGACTTCAAACAAGTCTGATTTTTCTCTAATAAACTTCATCCATGTGAACCCAGAACAATCATCTACAATCACAAAGACATACCTCTTTCCATCCAAGCTTTTTATCTTCATTGGTCCCATCAAACCCATATGAATTAGTTCCAGCACTATGGATGTAATCTGATGTCGCAAGATTGTATGAGGCATCATACCCTGCTTTTTAATCTCACACTCTCTACATATTTTCCTTTCTTTAATTTTAAGGTCTGACATTCCTCTAATGGCTCCTACAGACATTATTTCCTTTATTCTTTTGGGATGAAGATGTCCAAGAATCTGATGCCATAACTCCACTTCATCCTCATTTGTTATAGGCCATGTGGAGGAATAAGAAGTTATTTGAGAATCCCACAGATAGAAATTATCTTTGGACCTTACACCCCTCATTAGAACAACACCTTTCTCATCTTTGACTATGCATTCTGATTTTGAAAAATTGACCAACAAACCTTGATCACAAAGCGGACTAATGCTAATAAGGTTAACAGTTAATCCTTTCACCAGCAGAACATCTTCTAAATTAGGAGATCTTGCACACATCAATCTTCTCACTCCTTTAATTTCTCATTTAAATCCATCACCAAATCTGACAGACCCTGAGGGCTGAGACCTAATACCCACTAACAGCCTCTGAATCCCCGTTATGTGTCTAGAGCATCCACTGTCAAAGTATCAATCTTCTCTAGTTGAAGCCCTCAAGGAGGTGTGAGACATAAGATTCACATCCCTGTTGATAAACCTTTTTTTTCTTACTCAACTGATTGACGTTGGCCCGAGCTGAGGCTTGTTGCACTCCATACAGCTTGTAACAAAATGGCTTAATGTGACCATACTCCCCACATTAATGACACCTCCAAGTTGAGGCTTTAGAATTTGTTGAAGACACGCCATGTCTGCCAGGATGTTGTAATATGTGTGAAATTCTGGTATCAGATATGTGATGTTAAGTGAGATGTCACAACATTAATATATGTTGTATGAACAAGGCAATAATAGTAACAGTGCTCAGAAACAATAAACAACACAACGACTTGTTCACCCAGTTCGGTCTAACAACCTAAGTCTGGGGGCTACCAAGCCAGGAAGAATATCCAATCAATAGAATTAGTTCAAAGGTCCAAACCCATAGTTTTCCAACCCTATCACCTAATCCCTACCTATGGAATTTCTATCTAAGACTCACTTAGATAGGAGATACCTCTCACTCCCCCTCAATCACAGCAGTGATTATAATATGACAATTACAATATTTAGAAGATCACACTTCAAAGACACACCTTGATCTTGCTTAAAAGCTTTGATCAAGAACAAACACTCGTGCTTAAAAGCTTAGAGTGGACAGCATACAACTCAACTAAAACAGTCCTATTCAAACATTAAAGAGATGAGTGAAAGGCTCACAAATAACACACAAACTTAAACCCTAATCCTTGAACTCTGCACTCAATGATTTCTTCTCTTCGTAATCTGCAAGTAGGGTTTGCACAGCTTTTTATAGAGCCAGAATACTTGGGCTTGAGCAATCACAAAATCTCAGAATTGATCCTTAATTAAAACTGATTTAATATCAACACTATTTGCCCTAAAATAGTAATAATGTATACTCCATAAATGATTGCATCAGAACAGATCTCCTCCAATATTTTCGCCTGCAATCTTTCAAACAGAATCTCTCAAAACATCAAAAGCGTGCAGCCCTAGAACATCACAAACTAAACACAAAGTTCTGTCAAAAGATGTCCTAACATCGTGTTCGACATCACACATAAACTCTGCAGAATACACCAATACTAGTAAACCCACCACATGCAGAAATTAGAAGCACATGTCAAGACATCAGACATGGCATCTTGAGCAAACACATTGTTTTACCAAAATTGCTGCCAATAACAGAACTAACAATCTCCCCCTTTGGAAAATTTTGGCTAAAACAATATCAGCACACATCAGAGATACCAACAGCATAAACAAACCAATCTAACACATTCTGAAACCAGCAAAAAAACAACCAAGAAAACCAAACTCCCCCTCAAGCCAACAACCAGAAATCCAACCACTTCAAACCACTATCAGAGAACATAAAAAACTCCACTCCACTCACTCTAAAAAAAAAATCCACTCCACTCTCCCCCTTTTTAGCCACAATTGGCCAAACTAAAGAAGCAGTGGTCAGTCACAACCTGGCATTTCCATTGTTAGACAACCTAGCTACCAGTCAGTCACACAAGATCACCCTTGTTAGATTAGGCAAACACCAACAAGATAATCAAAGAAAAAAATCATACTGAAAGTGTCAACATAAGAGCAGTACAAACATCTTCAAAACAAAGTGATGCACACAATGGTGCCAACAGCAAACCAGAAAAGAAATCCATAAAGAGAACCAAAATAACATGAAAACCAACTTCATGACAGAACACTCAAGCATTTCCAGTGTCAGCAGAGTCCTCGCTCTCAGACTTGTCTTCATCACTTTCTGCACTGCCATCAGACTCATCCTCATCTGAACCTTCCTTCTCCTTTGCATCCTCAACAGTATCACCTTCAGCCATTCTAAGAGTCATGATCATTCTTTCAAACTTCAGCTTTCTTTGAGTACTGACCCTAATAACCTCATCCAGTTCCTTGCAGGCTTCTACCAACTTAGAAATTACCCCATACTTGTTTGAGGTTTAGTGTGAAGTAGAGGTAGATGTCATGACAATGTCAGGGACATGTTTGCCTTCAAACAGCTTATAGTGAAGGGAAAATCCAGACCCCCTTTTGCAGGCAACATCATACTGAGATAGGATACCAAGGTGCTGGTTTAAAATAATGCCACGGATAAGGGATGGGAAGGCAATGGGCATCTTCACAGCAAAAGTTCCAGCTTGCTTCATAGTCTGATCAAATTTAAAGGAACCATAATCAAAACTCCTCTTAGTCCCAACAGCATATATAAACCTTCCCAGACCAACAGAAATAGTGGAAGTGTGATTTGTGGGGACCCAGTTAGCAGCACCTATCCTATGCAAGATAGTATATTTCACACTTAGCAGACCAGTAGATAACTTGTGTTTCATAGGCTAACCTCCAACCTGATTCGCTGTGATAGTCTTGCACACTTGATTATCAGTTACTTCCAAGTCACGTTGATCATCTTCATTTCTGCCAAGGTACTTGTTGATGATGGTAGGAGAAAATTCCACACACTTTCCTCTAACATACACTTTTCTAAAATCCTTACTCTGCTCATCATTACAGTCTACATGAATGTTGACTATAAACTCCTTCACTAGCACATCATAGCATTTTTAAAATTTGGTCACTGTCTTCATCAATCCAGCATGCTCAATCAAGGCCATTATCTCCTTACACTCCAAAGCATCTTTCCCTAACTCTCTCTCCAGTGATATCCTTCTTTGATAAACATAATTCCACTTTTGAACACTGTCAGCATGGTGGAAGGAGATGTTATCCAAAGGAACATCAGGGACTGTTCCAGAAATTCTTTTGAACACAGTCTTTTTCACAGGAGTGGTGTCCTGGACATTATCCTCAACATGAAAGTCTGAATCAGTGTCAGACCTAGCCTTCCTTTTCTTGGAGCTGGTAGCCACCTTGCTCCATGATTTTGAAGGGCCAACAACAGGTTTCTTCTTGCCACTACCAAGAGACTCTGTCATTGCAACAACCTTATCTTTTCTTATCTTCATCCTTTTTGCTATCCCAGGCACAACATTAGCTATAATTTCATTATCTGACAGATCATCCACATCTACCACATCAGCTGGCTTTTTTCCTCTAGGACTGGAGGTACCTTTCTTAGCAGGTGATGTTCCAACATTTGTTTCAACATCCGCTCTACCATCAGTTTCAGCATCTTCAAGAACAGACATAGCCAACCTGTGAAGATTGTCTTCGTCAGTATGCTTATCATCTCTCTTACCCTCAGAGTGAGAGCCGGACATTTGAGCAAGTGGCCTCGATATCCCAGCCATAGAAATACCCTTTTTAAGAACCTTGGTAACTATCCTGTCAAGACTCTTATCTACAGAATACTCTTCTTCCATACTTTGATTCTTATCACCTTGAGGGAGTGACTTAGAATTCCCAGGAGCATATTTTTCTCTAAACAAAATTCCAGTGACAATCCTCCTAGCTTCACTATCATCAGTCTTTCTAGACTCATAAGGATCAGAGGGTTTACTTGTACTGGGTCGTGTAGACCTCTTCGCCTGCAGCTTGCTTGGTCGTATCTTTTCAGAACTAGGGAGAGGAACCATAGATAGAGGCTCAACATCCAGAGCATCATCAAGCGAGACCTTTTCATTAGAAACCCTAGATTTAGCATGCACAGGAATTTTTGTAGCAGATTTCTTGGATGGTGAAGGTTGTTGTTGAGACATTGTTACTTTCTTGCAGCTGATTGTCAAACGGTTGGAAGAGCTTCTTTCTCTGGGAGAGAAGACGAACGAGTAGAGAGAATGAGGTGAGAGACTTGGGTTGCGTGTGGGAGAACTACGTTGAAATGATTGCCTACAATAGGTGGGCTGATTTTGCAAACATAAAAGGCAATTACTGAAATTCTTACAACCCAGTAAATGACTTTTAAAATTTAAAAAGATTTTCCCACACACCTTTAATTGCTATAAGTTCTCACAAATGTGGATACCCAATTTTTCTTTTGAGAATTCAAATTTCCTTGCTTCCACAGTTTCAGCAAGTTTTCTTTCAGAGGCAACAAATTTCACATTATCTTCCACAAGACTTCTGATCAATATTCTCATGATGTCATAGTGTAATGTCATGACATCTTGCTTGACAGTGTACTTAGTCAGCTTACTCTGAGCTAGGAGTTTATAATTGTTCATCTTATCACCAAGGCACATCTTAGATTCTGACTGCTTTTGCTGAATACCTTGTTTGGTCATGACAACACCTTTGGATTTCATTAGGTCCAAGTGAGGTGGATCCAGCCCTGTTGTCGTAGTGAGATGTTGAAACTTCTGGTGTAACATCTTACTCTTAGTTTCCTTCCCACTTTGGCAGTCTTCATGACTTCTTCCTTCCTCTAGATGTTCCACCTTTTGATCACATGCTTTGTCTTCATCTTCTTCAGTATCACCACATGTGTAAGAGCCTGAGTCTAGAGATACCCATAGATAGCAGTTGTCTTTGGACTTCACACCCTTCATGACAACTTTACCTTTCTCATTAGTGACAATACATTCAGCTTTAGTAAAGTGAACTTTAAGTCCTTACTCACATAGTTGACTAATACTGATCAAGTTGGCTTTCAGTCCTTTGACCAGTAACACATCATCTAACCTGGGAGCACCTGCACAATTCAATTTTCCCATACCCTTGACTTCTCCTTTGACACCATCACCAAAAGTTTCACAGCTGGAATAAGGTTCAACTTCACCCAACAAATTCTTCACACTTGTCATGTGTCTAGAGCAACCACTATCAAAATACCATTTCTCTTTGTTAGAGCCTCCCAGAGACACATGAGCTAACAAACAAGTAGTGACAGTCTTTGGAACCCATTGTTTATCAATTGGAGGCCTGTTCTGATTCTGTCTAGGTCGAGGATCAGATTTAGGGTAACCATAGAGCCTAAAGCAAAAAAGTTTTAAGTGGCCAAACCTTCCACAGTAATGACACCTCCATCTCTGAAATCTACCTCTTGAGTGGTTGGGATGTCTTCTCCCATAATTGTGTGGCACTTGATTATGCATAAACTGTCTAGCTTCGTGAGCCTTCCAATGAGGTTGTGGCACAAACTGACTAGGTACAGGAACATAACCTTTCCCATAACGTTGTGGCATCTGGTGAGGTACAGCCTTCTTAGGTCCAGAAACATGTCCTTTCCCATGATGTTGAGACATTTGATGAGACATGTTCTGTTTAACTCCAGAGGAACTAGCATCTGCAGAGATCTTCTTCTCACCATCAAATCCTAGACCAGTCTTATCACCTGCCCATTTTCCAGCCTGAAGGATTTCATCCAGAATGTCAGTTCCACTATGCAACATTCTGATGGATTTGGACATTTGATCAAGTTGGGATTTTAACAACAGGACTTCATTCTCAAGCCCAGCTTTATCAGCCTTAAGCTGGATTATAATTTTCTTCTGCTTCTCCCCTTCTTGACAGACCTCTTCACTTTTCAGACACAACTCTTGATAAGAAGTTGCTAGCTCTTCAAAGGTCAATTCATCATCACTAGACTCTCCATCAGAAGCACATATTCCAGTCAAAGCCCTAACATGCTTGGCAGTCTGTTCATCATTCTCACTATCAGTATCAGACCAAGAAATGGATAACCCCTTTTTCTGCTTCTTGTGATATGTAGGACATTCTTTTCTGACATGACCATAACCTTCACACTCATGACATTGGACTCCTTTGTCATGATTAGTCTTCTCTTCAGTTGTTGTTCTCTTCATCTGATCACTTGACTTGTTAATGTCAGATGAGATGTTCTTAACATTTGGTCTATAGTTCCTGTCCATTCTCTTTAACACCTTATTGAATTGTCTTCCCAGCAGTACCATGGCATTGGATAGCTCCTCCTGTGTTTCAATATCACATTCTTTCTCTTCATCTTCAGTACTAGACACCAATGCTATGCTTTTGACTTTCTTTTATGATCTATCATTTAGCCCCAATTCAAATGTCTGAAGTGACCCAATCAATTCATCTACCCTCATTTGGCTGATGTCTTGAGCCTCCTCTATAGCCGTCACCTTCATTTCAAATCTCTTGGGGAGAGATCTGAGAATCTTCCTAACCAGCTTCTCATCAGACATCCTTTCTCCTAGGGCACTAGAAGCATTTGACAGTTCAAGTATATTCATGTGGAAGTCATGAATGGTCTCTTCGTCCTTCATTCTTAAATTTTCAAACTTTGTTGTTAGAAGCTGAAGTCTTGACATCTTGACCTTGGAGGTTCCTTCATGAGTAGTTTTCAAAATATCCCAAGCTTCCTTAGCTATTTCACATGTGTTAACCAGCCTGAAAATGTTTTTGTCAATACCATTAAATATGGCATTCAAGGCTTTAGAATTTCCAAGTGCAAGCTCATCCTCTTCCTTGCTCCACTCTTCTCCAGGTTTCAGCTTTGACCCACCTTCTTTATCCACAATGACTAATGGTTTCCATTCCTTCAAAACAGCCTTCCAAGCCCTGCTATCTAAAGACTTCAGAAAGGAAACCATGCGAGATTCCCAATAGTCATAATTAGATCCATCTAGAATAGGGGGTCTATTCACAAATCCACCACTCTCCTTGTCTATTGCACCAGAAAGTAACAGCCCTAGATCTCACCCAGATGCAGAGCAGGATGACCTGCTCTGATACCAATTGAAATTCTGGTATCAGATATGTGATATTAAGTGAGATGTCACAACATCAATATCTGTTGTATGAACAAGGCAATAATAGTAACAGTGCTCAGAAACAATAAACAACGCAACGACTTGTTCACCCAGTTCGGTCTAACAACCTACGTCTGGGGGCTACCAAGCCAGGAAGAATATCCAATCAATAGAATTAGTTCAAAGGTCCAAACCCACAGTTTTCCAACCCTATCACCTAATCCCTACCTATGGAATTTCTATCTAAGACTCAATTATATAGGAGATACCTTTCACTCCCCCTCAATCACAGCAATGATTACAAAATGACAATTACAATATTTAGAAGATCACACTTTAAAGACACACCTTGATCTTGCTTAAAAGCTTTGATCAAGAACAAACACTCGTGCTTAAAAGCTTAGAGTGGATAGCATACAACTCAACTAAAACAGTCCTATTTAAATATTAAAGAGATGAGTGAAAGACTCACAAATAACACACAAACTTAAACCCTAATCCTTGAACTCTGCACTCAATGATTTCTTCTCTTCGTAATCTGCAAGTAGGGTTTGCACAGCTTTTTATAGAGCCAAAATACTTGGGCTTGGGCAATCACAAAATCTCAGAATTGATCCTTAATTAAAACTGATTTAATATCAATACTATTTGCCCTAAAACAGTAATAATGTATACTCCACAAATGATTGCATCAGAACAGATCTCCTCCAAGATTTTTGCCTGCAATCTTTCAAACAGAATATCTCAAAACATCAAAAACGCGCAGCCCTAGAACATCACAAACTAAACACAAAGTTCTGTTAACAGATGTCCTAACATCGTGTTCGACATCACACACAAACTCTATAGAATACACCAATACTAGTAAACCCACCACATGCAGAAAGTAGAAGCACATGTCAAGACATCAGACATGACATCTTGAGCAAATACATTGTTTTACCAAAATTGCTGCCAATAACTGAACTAACAATGTGGTTGGACATCATGACCATTTTCTTCTTTTCAGAAAGAGAGAACTCTTCTACGGACTTATTATTTTGTTGATCATCACCTCCTGTATTTCTATACTCTTTCACCACATCATATTCGTTACTCATTCTTCTTCATGAGTCTGTCATGCAATTAAGCTTGGATTTTAGGAAGATTACCTCATCCTGAAGAAGATGAACATTACATAGAAGTTCTTTCTTCTCATTCTCTAGTACAACAATGATCTTCTTTTGATTCTCCTCTGTCTTAATATGTTCCTCACACTTGCCACAGGTTTCCTTGTAGGACATATTCAGATCTTCATAAAGGTAATTTATGTACACGATTCTTCCTCATCAGCCCATCTACCAAAGAGAGCAGTCACAATGTTGCTAGCTAGTCTCAGAATTAGATTCATCTTCTGACTCATCATTATCAGACCATGATACGGACAACCCTTTCTTCTGTTTCTTAAGAAAAGTGGGACATTTTGATTTGATGTGATCAAAACCCTCACACTCATAGTATTGAATTCCTTTGCCTTTATTTGACTTCTCTCCAGACCTGGCATTCTTTTGGGAGTCATTTTTGTTTCTGGTGTCGGATGAGATGTTCTTGACACCTGATCTTCCTTTTCTGTCCACCCTTTTCAAAACCCTGTTAAATTGTCTCCCAAGAAGCACAATAGCATTAGATATATCTTCATCTGTATCTAGGTCACATTTATCTTCTGAGTCTTTAGTATTTGACACAAAAGCTATGCTCTTCTTCTTTTCAGCCTTGTCACTGATCTCTAATTCAAAAGCTTGGAGAGATCTCATAAGCTCATCAACATTCATGTTGTTTATGTCTTGGGCTTCTTCAATGGCAGTCACCTTCATGTCAAATTTCTTTGGAAGAGACCCGAGAATCTTTCTGACCAACTTAGCTTCTGAAATATTCTCCCCCAGAGCACTTAAGGCATTGGCTATCTCAATAATATTCGTGTGAAAATCATGAATGCTCTCATCCTCCTTCATCTTCAAGTTCTCAAACTTGGTGGTAAGAAGTTGAAGTCTCGACATCTTCACCTTAGAAGTTCCTTCATGGGAAGTCTTCAATATCTTCCAAGCATCTTTAGCAACAGTACAATTATTTATCAGTCTGAAGATGTTCTTGTCCACTTCATTAAACAGGGCATTTAGCGCTTAGGAGTTTCCCTGAGCTAGCTTGTCATCTTCATCATCCCAGTCTTCCTCAGTCTTCAGCACATTAGTAATATTACCATCCATATCTCTGACCATTGGAGGGTCCTATCCCTTGACCACGGACTTCCAAGCCTTGTTGTCCATAGACTTCAGAAAGGCCACCATATGTACCTTCCAATAATCATAATTGGTTCCATCAAGGATGGGTGGTCTATTCACCAAACCTCCTTCCTTATCCATTGCACCAGAAAGTATCTTCCCTAAATCTCACCCAGATACAGAGCAGGATGTTTGCTCTGATACCATTGAAACTCTGGTATGCAGATATGAGATGTGCTAAGAGATGTCGAGACACTGATATTTGTTTAACACACAAGGACTAAGGTACGCAAAGTTAACAGTACAAAAAATAATAAAACACAAAGAATTGTTAACCCAGTTTAGTGCATAACAACACCTACGTCTGGGGGCTACCAAGCCAGGAAGGAAATCCACAATTAGCAGTATTAATTCAAAGCTAAGCAACCCAGTTTACAACTTCTCACTTAATACCTACCCATTGCAATTTCTACCTAAGACTCACTTAGGTATAAGACCCCTCTCACTTTCTATCAGTCACCACCATGACAGAATTATAACTCTTTCAATGTTTTAGACAATACACTTCAAAAGACACACAATTACTCAATGCTTAAAAGCTTAAGATTGATTGACAGAACTTACAACTCAATAGAGACAATCATACTCTTATATCAAGATGATATTAGAGAGGCTCACAAACAGTCTTCCTTAATGTATCAGAAGACACATGAGTGACACAATACAACAGTACACTAAAAGAAAACTCAAACCCTAAACCCTTAGTTGTACACACGGTTTTTTTCAATGACACTTCCACACATTTTAGGTTTAGCAAGTCTTCTTTTATAGCCTCGTGCAGTATGGGTTTGGACTCTTCCCATTTTGTCAGTTTTAACCTACTGCAGAATCTTCTCCAAAATAGCAGGAACAAATCTTCAAAGTTTCCTAAAACGTCTCATCATTTAATTTAGCGTTTTGTGTACAGCTGGAGGTACAAAACCTTGTTTCTGATAGCATCATCTTGACATGCGTAAATTACTGAGATATATCCAATAGAAATATCACAGAATTAAAACAAAACAAATCTGTCAAGATTTTAAAACAATCAGAACTGATGTTTTGGTAGAACATGTTTCAACATCTGTTAGGACATCTGCTCTCAAGGTAAGCTGAGCAGCATGTTACAACATCACACACGACATCCTTTAGTGAACCATGTTTTAGCAAAATTGTTGTCAATCCATAAACCATGGAACCTTCAAGCTTGATGTGTCATTCCTTCCTCCTACTCTCTTATGAGATAATCTTAGTGCAATGCTCTTGTCACACAATCCCATCCTTCATGTTAGGACGAAACATATTGAGCTAGACTTCCATTTTGTTCGTGAGAGAGACATAGCCAATAAGACAAAGATCCATCAACATTCCTAGCAGTGTGCAAGTTGCAGACACTTGCAATAAACCCCTGACACAACCACTTTCACAGTACTTCACACCAAACCCAACTCACGACTTACATCCCACCTTAAACTTGTGGGGGACTATTAGAAGAATGGTACAAAATAGACATTAATGTTAAGAAGTGTATTGCACCATGTCTGTGTGTATAGAGAAAGCAAATGCATATCACCATACATATGTGTATAGTAGAGATGCATGGTAACATGAACACTCCATGTATGAGAATAGCATGATAGCACTAAAGCTTCTATAAATATGAGTGTCATGACTTTGTGAAAGAACTAACTCATTAAGCATAATACAATCAAGTTCGCGTTTATTTATTTAATATAGAGGAAAAAATAAAAATAAAAAATAAACTCACCTTTCATAAAACTCCTTTAGGTATCCTAATTGTGCTCAAACAATAGTGGATATATGGTATCCCATGCAACGTTCTTTGCATTTATGCAAGAATAAGACATTTTAAGAACAACAACAACATAAGCCGTTTTCAGCATTTACATAATGAGTATGAATCTTTAGTTTCGAAAGCAAAATGATTATCAATATTATATGGCCCCATACATACATTCATAACATTCATTATCAATAAAATAACCATATGAGACAGAGACAGTACATGAATCTATTAACATTGGTTAAAAGAAATATTGTAATATCCGCTTATAAAATTTATTCAATTCAATGTTACACACCTTATGAGCGACATAGCCTAAGAAAATTTTACAATGAATATTAAAAACTAATTATATACAGCTAGTCGTGAGAATCAAAACATTGTCTTCCAAATATATATATCAACTCTCACCGCATCACATACTTCATCTCTTAGTTTTCACTTTTCAGTTAACTATCACTAAGTTTCGTTTTTCAAAGGAAACTAAAATGGCTGGAGTTCCTTTTCCATCGAACCTTTTACCGTCCGACGGGAGTCCCGAATGGTTAAGCAAATCCGACAACGCGTGGCAACTAATGGCCGCGACATTAGTCGGACTACAAAGTGTTCCGGGGCTAATTATTTTATACGGCGGAGCCGTGAAAAAGAAATGGGCAGTGAATTCAGCATTCATGTCACTGTATGCATTTGCATGTGTGTTTTTCTGTTGGGTTATTTGGGGTTATAGAATGTCATTTGGTGATAGGCTTTTACCATTTTGGGGTAAACCAGGAGTTGCACTTGATGAAAAGTATCTTTTCAAACCAGCTTTTTTGGGAGCTTTTCCTGTTGCTACTATGGTTTATTTTCAGTGTGTTTTTGCTGCTATTACTTTGATTTTAATAGCTGGTGCTTTGCTTGGAAGAATGAACTTCTATGCTTGGATGTTGTTTGTTCCTTTATGGCTCACTTTTTCATATACTATTACTGCTTTTAGTATTTGGAGTCCTAATGGATTTCTTTCCAAAATGGGGATTATTGATTACTCTGGTGGTTATGTTATTCATTTGTCTTCCGGGGTCGCCGGTTTCACCGCCGCTTATTGGGTAAGCAATAATGATTTTCATATGGTTATAATTAAATGTATTTAGACAAAAACTAGTGACAAATCTTATGTTTTTTAAGGTCCTGTATAAATAAGTCGCAGTTTAATAATGACAAATATTTTATGAAATTTTATTTAATTACAGTTAAATTTTAGACTCGGTATATTAGTAAGAGCGCGTCTCTGAGACTAATATTAGTAGAAATTTAAAAGTCCTTGTGTTGCATGTCTTTTATCCGATGATGAATGTGTATGTATTTGATGTTTTGGTTAGGTTGGACCGCGACTAAACAAAGATAGGGAAAGGTTTCCACCAAACAATCTACTTCTTATGTTAGCAGGAGCAGGACTGTTATGGTTGGGATGGACAGGTTTCAATGGAGGAGATCCTTACTCAGTTGGATTAGATGCTTCCTTGGCCGTCTTGAACACACATGCTTGCACTGCTACTAGCCTGCTTACTTGGGTTTTCCTTGATGTCATTTTCTTCAGAAAGCCTTCTGTTATTGGTGCTGTTCAAGGCATGATTACTGGTTTGGTTTGCATCACTCCAGCTGCAGGTTTGTAAATATTTAACTAAGTTCTTCAAACCATGGGTCTAATTTGCTTGTAGATGTTGCGATTGCAGTCATTGCGGTTTTAAAGTTTGACACTTAAAGTTGAAAATTTTCATTATATCATTAAAAAAGTTGAGTTTTGGAGTTCTAAAAATGTGGTTCCTAGAACGATCACATCGCAATTGTAGTCTAATGAAGTTGCAAAGACTACTGCATCAACAATATTACAGCTGCAATTTTGCAGTAATTTAAAATCATTGTTCAAACTATTTTTTCTTTAAATCTATATATGCGGATACCATTTTTAGTATGAGATATTATTTTCCCACTTCTATTCAAGACAATAGCGTTAAGACTCTCGAAGGAGAATAGTACTGTCCATTGTGGTTCAACTCAATTCGAGAGATTAGTCTCTCCAGTTGTGTGCTGTTATAATTGATCTTATTTTATCTATCTTACTCAGGTGTTGTACAAGGTTGGGCTGCACTTATAATGGGACTATTCTCCGGCTCAATTCCATGGTTTACCATGATGGTAATCCACAAGAGATCAAAGCTACTTCAAAAGGTCGACGACACAATGGCAGTGTTACACACTCATGCAATTGCAGGAAGTCTTGGAGGAATACTCACCGGTCTATTTGCTGAACCAAAACTGAACTACTTGTTCTACAGTGCTTATAACAAATACGTTGGTTTATTTTATGGAATACAAATGAACATAGCAGGCACTGGACTCAGACAAATAGGAATCCAATTCCTTGGAATTTTGTTTGTTATCTTTGTTAATGTTGTTAGCACAAGTTTGATATGTCTGGTCATTCGAATTTTTGTTCCGTTGAGAATGTCCGAAGAGGATATGGAGATCGGTGATGAAGCTGCTCATGGTGAAGAAGCTTATGCAATTTGGGGTCAAGGTGATAAACTTGAGAATTCGAGTTCCAAATATGGAAGTTCTTTATATGAAGATGTTGAAGTTGCTGCGACGAAGAAGAATAAGCGCGGTAGCGGTAGCCAGATTGAGATGATGTGAAAATGTATGTTATATGTGTTGTTGTGATGAATTTGGTGTTGTTTTGAGAAAAATAAAAGGTTTATGTTTTATTGTTGACTGGATTCTATATTTTCTGTGTTGATTTTTCAGAACAAATGAATAAGATAAGTTATTGGTATGTGCTTTGGATGCATTGTGTTTTTGTTTTGGAACTATGTAATTTTTCTTTGTTTATTTTGTTTGACAGTTGTTTATGTGTTGTTTTGTTAGTCAGGTTTTGCATAGTACGATGATTGAGTTGGAAAACATATTCGAGTATAAATACTTAAATTTTGATATCAAATAACTTTACAAGAAAGAATGAGTATATGTACAAAAGTTAAAGTTACATCCATTGATCTACAAGTTAATTAACCCGCCACTATTACCAACCGACCGATGGAACATAGGCCAAACTACAATCAACACTATTCGATAAACCATGATAGAGACTCCAAAATAACTTTCATCTTTGTGTTTTTGAATTAGTAAATATATGAAAAATTAAAAAAAATTAAAAAAAATTAAAAAAAAAACACTTAAGTTCTAATTTATAAGAACATGGAGAATATATAAAATTATGCAAATGATAAAAGAATTAAATTTATGAGTCATACCATTAAGTTATGAGAAAAATGCGATTGAACAAAGATTATGCAAAAATATTAAGAATCAATTTGATTTTATATTTGAGAGGTCGACTATGGAAAGATCTATCTACTACGACATGTGATGAAGCAATAGTGATGGACCAACAGACTTGTACTTAGTTTTAATTGACTTGAAAAAAGAGTATGATAGAGTGCCTAAATAGATTTTGTGTAAAGTCATAGAGAAAAAATGTGTTAGGATTGCCTAGAGCTATCCAAGACATGTATGAAGAGGTATTAACTAGTGTGCAGATACATGGTGGAGAGACGAACGATTTACCCATTACAATAACATTGCACCAAGATTCAACACTAAGCCGCTACCTTTGTAATTTAACTTTGGATGCACTCATGGAACACATCCAGAAGATAGCACCGAGATATATATATGTTTTACAGATGATATAGTCTTATTTGAAGAGTTAAACAGAGATTTAAATAAGGGGTTCGAGATTTGGAGACGAATCTTAGAATTTACATTTGGCTTAAGCAGAAGTAAGACGAAATATTTGGAATGTAAATTCAGCAAAATGATAAGGGTTTTAAACTAGAGGTGAAGGTTGGAGCTCATATTATCACATAATTCACTCGATTTAAATATATTTGATCTTTAATACAAAACAATGGAGGAATAGGAAAAGATGTAAATTATCGAATTCAAGATGAGTGATTGAAATGGAGGGAGGTCTTAATGATTTTATGTGATACAAAAGTATCGCTCAAGGTGAAGGAAAATTTTATCAAACATCAATAACATCTGCAATGTTGTACGAGACAAAATGTTAAACAGTTAATAATTAACACAAGAATAATGTAAGTGTAATAGGGATGAGGATGTTGTGTTAGATGAGTGGTACGACTAAATAAAATAAGATTATAAATGATAATATTAAAAAGAGTGTTGATAACATCTATAATAGAAATGATGATGAGAAATAAATTTAGGTAGTTTGGGCATGTAGAGAGAAGAGATGTAGATTCTATTGTAAAAATGGTAGATCAGATGAAAAAGATTCAAACAATTAGAGGTAGAGGAAAATTTAAAAAAATTATAAGAGAAACTTTTTTAAAAAATCTCAAATTTACAAATTCGATAGGACTCCTTTTAATGCGATAAAAATTAATTTGCCGTTGTTCTGTGTTTTTTGGATGACCAAAAATCAAGCTTCCCCCAACCTAACAAGCTCTCAAACTCTAGTGTTTCATCCTACTCTCCAAATCCTTAATATTAAAGTAGCATATAATTATTGATAACGAAATCCATGCTCTCAATCACGTTTCTCTGCGGAAATTCCTACCTTCTAAACCAACACCCCTATCCATCTTGACTTGCTCGACATTATTAAAGGTCGCCCATATGACTTTTCAAATGCTTTAAAATTTTCAAAAATCAATTATTTTATTCACTGAGACCCCCACTAGAAATAAAAGAATCGAAACCACTAAGTATTAAGGACCAAGAGAAAGATCTAGACCCAATTGATGGAAGTTTATAAGAAAGTATCCTCCTAGACTCAAACCATGATATGTTTCCACCTCGAGAAGTACCTTATAAATTTGGAATTTCATATGCTAATTGCATTAATTTTGGAAGGCCACATTCTTATGTTTAATTTTTGTATTGCTTCTTAGTCTTTAACCTTTCCTCGAAACATGAGCCAAGCTCAAAGGTGTTAGTGCGTAAGGCACTTTTAATAAAGAAATAATAAGGAAATAAGGATTTGTATTATTTAATTATGTAAATAATGATACAAGTTAGGTCTATTTATATACAACCCTAATTAGGCTTAGGCTAACACAACTTGAATTATATCTAAATATTAAATCTAATCATATCAAATCAAATCTAATTTAATATTTCAACACACCCCCATAATTCAAGTTGTCGAACCTACGCTAGTCGATCTAAACTATTCCTAATTTCTTTCTCAAATTCAGGAATTTGTCGATCTTCAATCCTTTGGTGAAAATATCAGTCAACTGTGCTTCACTTGAGCAGTGTCTAACTTCAAGTTCACCTCGATTTACCTTTTCCCATAAGAAGTGAAATCTGGCTTCGATATGCTTACTTCTTCCATGTAGAACTGGATTCTTCGCTAGATTTATTGCTGACTTGTTGTCGATTTGCAACACAAGTGGTTTCTTCACTTCGACCTCCATTTCTTCAAGTAATGATCTGATCCAAATTACTTGACATGCAGCATAAGATCCTGCTATATATTCAGCTTCACACGATGACAATGCCACCACAGGTTACTTCTTCGAACACCATGAGATTGGGGCACCAAATACTTTAAAGAAATAGCCAGTTGTACTTCTTCGATCTTCCTTATCTCCACACCAATCTGCATCTGAAAAGCAATTAACTATTGCTCCTTTGCCTTCAGAATCTCGTCGAAATATAATTCCAAAATATGTTGTTCCTTTTAAGTATCTTAGAATTCTTCTTGCAGCTTTCATGTGTGACACTCTTGGTTCGCTCATGAATCTGCTCACTAATTCGACTGCGAAACCTATATCAGGTCGACTATTGCACACATATCTCAGAGATCCAACTATTTGTTTGAACAAAGTTACATCAACTTTGTCTTCTTCTCCATGCTTCTCCAACTTCAAGTTTGGTTCGACAGGTGAGGATGCAGGATTCGAATCATCCATTCTGAATCTCTTGAGTATCTCTTTGACATACTTCCTTTGATGTAGCACCATACCTTGCTTCGACATATGAAATCTCATGCCTAGGAAATAAGACAATTTTCCCAGATCTGACATTTCAAATTCCTTCTTCATCAGCTCTTTGAACTTCGACAAGTTCTTCAGGCTATTTCCAGTTACTAACAAGTCATCGACATATAAGCAGATGATTGTTATATCTTATGCTACAACCTGAACATAGACGCCATACTCAGACTTGCATTTTACAAATCCCAATTCGACTAAGTATGAGTCGATCTTCTTGTTCCATGCCCTAGGTGTCTGCTTGAGGCCATAGAGTGCTTTGTGCAACTTATATACTTTACTCGCTTCCTTCTGAATCACAAACCCAGGAGGTTGTGTGACATAGACCTCTTCGTCTAACGGACTATTCAGAAAAGCTGACTTCACATCTAGGTGAAATGTCGACCAACCTTGGTTACATGCCAATGCTACCACTAGTCGAACAATCTCCAGTCTTGCTACTAGAGCAAATACTTCAGAGTAGTCAAGTCCTTCTCTTTGAAGAAATCCTCGAGCTACTAATCTTGCTTTATGTCTTGCTATCGACCCATCAGCATTGTGTTTTAACTTGAACACCCACTTTACTTCGATAGCTTTTGTATATGTTGGCAATTCGACTAACTCCCATGTGTTGTTTCTTTCAATTGCCTGTAACTCTTCGGCCATAGCTAACTTCCACTGTTGAATTTTTAAAGCTTCGTTATGGTTAATTGGTTCAGCACCTGCAAGTAAAGCAAAATGAACTAATTCGCCATCTGGTGTGACTTCATCATCACCAGTCACTTCATAATCATGAAGTCTTGCTGGACGAACTCTATTTTGCCGAGGTCTTTGGCTTGTTTCAGCCACAACCTCTGTATCGGGAATGTCAGCAACTGCTTCTACTTTGACTTCGACTTGATTCTTAGCAATTCCTTCAACTTCGACTTCATCAGTTTCATCGTCGAAATCAGAGCTCATCAATGGCTTGTTAATTGAATTACTAGAATTCCAATCCCAGACAGAATATTCATCAATCACAATATCTCGACTCAACACAATTTTCTCATTAATTGGATTGAATAGCCTGTATGCACCTATCTTATGATATCCTACCAGAATCATAGGTTCACTCTTGTCATCAAGCTTCCTTCTTCTTGCATCAGGAACATGCTTGTAACACATAGAGCCAAACACCTTCAGATAACTCACTGATGGTCGTTTTCCACTCCACACTTCTTCAGGAACCTTGTTCTTCAATTTCTTGGTAGGGCACCTGTTCAGGATATAAACTGCAGTCGAAACAGCTTCACCCCATAAAGATTTTGGCAAATTCTTCTGCTTGAGCATACATCTCGCCATATCCACTATGGTTCTGTTTCTTTTTTCAGCAATTCCATTATGTTGAGGAGTATAAGGAGCAGTTACCTCATGATCAACACCATGTTCTGCACATAATTTTTCAAACATCTTCGAAGTGTATTTGCCATCTCCATCAGTTCGCAAAACTTTGATCCTCTTCTCACTCTGATTTTCGACAAGCATCTTAAATCTCTTAAAGATTTAAAATACTTCATCCTTTCTCTTGATTACATAGATCCACAGCTTTCGACTAAACTCATCGACAAATAAAACAAAATATATGTTTCCACCAATGGTATGTTCTTCGAATGGACCACATACATCTGAATGTACAACTTCGAGTATGCAGGATGATCTCATTGGCATAGTTGAAACGAAAGAATTTCTGGATTGCCTTCCAACTAAATATCCTTCACAGAGTTTGTCAGGCATCTCAAGACTTGGAATACCAGATACCATATCTTGAGTAATCAGCTGGTTGAGTGATCGAAAGTTCAAATGTCCAAACCTCAAATGCCACAACCAACTATCCTTGTGGTCGACAACAATTTTTAGACATTGTACTACAGTCGAACTGATCATGGTCTTAAACGTCCTATTCTTCGATAACGGAAATTTCAAGACCAAATTGTTCTAGGTGTCGAACAATTTCAATACTCCATCTTTCATGACAACTGTGAAGCCTTTTTTGACCAGTTATCCAACACTTAACAGGTTGCATTTCATTCCAGGTACATAGAACACATCTCTGATCATAGCTTTCGCTCCATTACTCAGTTGAAAAACTATGTTGCCAGTGCCTTCTGCTTGCAACAAATTGTTATCAGCAAGTTTTATCTTGCTCTTCTTCGACTCATCAAAATCTTCCAACCACTCCTTTCGACCAGTCATGTGATTTGAGCAGCCTGAGTCAAGAAACCAGATCTTGGATTCGACATGGTTATCTGCTACTGCAGCCATAACCACCATACCACCTTCAGAATCATCTGAATCTTGGCGTGCAAGGTTCGCTCCTTCGTCCTTGCCTTTTTCCGATCCATTATCTTTCCTGTACCAAAAATGTTTGGCCAAATGACCCCTCTTTTCACAGTTATAACACCATATACCTTTCTTTTCTTCTTTGTCCTTTCGATAGTTTCCTCCTCTTCTTTTTGAGGATTCAGAAGCTCTATCTTCGACCTGATTCTTGTGAGGGTTCGACCAAGACTTCGTTCCTTGATTCTTGTCGACTTTGCCTTTGAATTTGTTGGAACCACCATTCTTTTTCCATGATTGAGCCTGCAGTGCTTGTATCGAATCCTGAACTCCCTTTCTTTCGACAATCCTTGAAATTCTGGCACAGATATCAGATGTCCTACATAGATGTTGAGACACGGATATCCAACACAATGAACAAGATAACAATAATAATAACAGTGCAGAAAGTAAAGAACACAGTGATATGTTTACCCAGTTCGGATCAACAATCCTACTCTGGGGGCTACCAAGCCAGGGACGAAATGAATATACGATAGTATCAATTCACAGATCATACAGCAACCACACCCTATTATAATCTGCTCACTTAATCACTACCCTTCCTATGACTTCTACCTAAGACTCACCTAGGTATGAGGCCCTCCTCAAATCCCTCTACAATCACAACCTGTGACTGGTTCCTTTCAACACAAGTAACAAAACGAAAGCTACACTTTCAAAACACACAATTCTCAATACTTCAAAGCTTATGAGAATTGACACACAAGAAACTCAATGCTTAAAAGCTTATGAGTAACTGACAGAACTTACAACACCAAAACCAGTCCTTATACTGTTATCTGAATGATACCAGTTAGGCTCACAAATAACACTCAAAAACCCTAACAAAACACACGTAAGTTCCACACCTAAACTAGGTTTACACCAGTCAATATATAGCATTAAATCTGGATTGGATTGGGCTTCACTAACGCAGCAAGGAGACTGCTCACAAATCTGCAATAAAAACTCCAACAAAATAGGTCTTCAATCTAAAGTTTCCTAATATGTCGCCATAATTAGAAAATGCTGAAAATCCGAAAACCAACACATAAAAACCTAACCCAAAAATACTTTGGATGCCACATAGGATAACCAAATATTCACAGAATATTCAGTAACAATTAACAGCAACAGAATCTTCCTTTTAAACCAAAATCAGACGCGATGTCCTATGAGCCAGTATGGGACATCTTTATTCGACATGTTGAATGCAGAAAATTAGAACATCTTTATCCAGCATATTGCTGCTAGAATAGTTTTAGCAAAATAAATGCCAACAACAAAAACAAAGAAATAACAATCTCCCCCTTTGGCTTATTTTGGCTAAAACTACACACCAAAACAGCAATATCAGAGACAGCAGCGAAAAGCACACCATAACACCAACAAAAGCATAGCAGCAAAAATTCACAAACAGAAACTCCCCCTCAACTGCAGCAACACAACAACATTCAATATTCTCCCCCTCAGCTGCAGTACCAGCACACGCACAAGCACACTACTCCCCCTTTTTAGCCAGAAATATGACAAAGGCAAGTAGAACAGTTCAAAACATAAACATAATATAGCAAAAGATAATGTTCAGAAGGAGAGACAGAGATATAGTTATCCTAGGTGTTCAGACAAAACAACACCAACAACAACAAAACAAGCACAAAAAAAAACAATCCCCGTCTCATGCGCCTCCAACGAACCAACCAAATCTTCCACTTTTAGGGTTTCAAGATTGTTGGATTCTTGAATAGCTACGATAACGTGATCAAAGTGAGAGGTCAACGTTCTCATTACCTTCTAAACTATCATCTTATCAGTTATGGTTTCCCCACAACCCTTCATGAGATGGACGAGTTTCTGAACCTTCGACACATATTCTGCAACTTTTTTGTCTTCTCCCATCGACAACAACTCATATTGTCGACGCAAGGTTTGTAACTTGACAACCTTGACTTTCTCACCTCCTTCATAATACTTCACCAGAATAGCCCATGCCTCCTTTGCCGTTTCAGCATGAGAGATTCTGTCGAAGTTAGCAGCATCAACCGCCGTCTGAATGCAATAAGCAGCCTTGCAATCTTTCTTCTTGACTTCGTTGTGGGTTTTTTCTGTTCTTCGGTTGCATTTTCAGCCAACACAGGAACACCGCCGGTAACCACTTCTAGGGTATCATGGAAGCCAAATAAGGATTGCATCTATTTTTTCCATCGGATCCAATTCTTACCGTCAAGCATTGGAAGGGAACTCGAGATGCTCTTATCACCAGTCATCTTTGCAGCGGTTAATTCACTTGCCCTGAAAACACGATCTCTGACGTGAAGTTCTTGAAAACTCGATCAAGAACAATAACCGGAAGCTCTGGATACCAATTTGTTAGTGCGTAAGGCACTTTTAGTGAGGAGAGAAAGAGAGAATAAGGAAATAAGGATTTGTATTATTTAATTATGTAAATAATGATACAAGTTAGGTCTATTTATATACAACCCTAATTGGGCTTAGACTAACACAACTTGGATTATATCTAAATATTAAATCTAATCAAATCTAATCATATCAAATCAAATCTAATTCAATATTTCAACAAAAGGAACGAGAGATGTTTTCCGCTCAGAGGACCTCTCTTTTCACATCAACACGGTATCCATAAGCCCAACTATCCTACGAAACCAGTGAGGCGCTTCTGACATGCTCCTCAATCTTACATTAAGAAAGTGGACTAGAGGGAATATGTTCATGAAAATATGGATCCAAAAGGATGTCCTCAAAATGGAATCAGACCACCCTCCTAGGTTGGAAGTGGTAAGGCCAAGGTAAGATCCCCATATACCCTTCTTAACAAATAGAATTGGATATTGTGGCATTTATTTTGAAAAAATATGGCGGTTTCGAATCATGATTTTTTACTTTAATAAAACTTTTCAATAAAAAGTGATACAAACAACCATAACAGTTATTTAAACAAGCAGTTATGTGTTCGGAAATAATGACAATTTCAACAAAATAATATTTAACATTTTTGTTATAGAAAACTATGGACATTCTAATATTTTTTTCTAATAAGTCATAGACAAAAATCTCCAAGTGCTCTTGGATGTACATTCTAACATTTGAAGCTCTTTAATCTATATTTATAATGTAAGAAAATTAAATCTTATGGAAAACTCTAATTTGTCTTTCTTTGGTTTTCTGCCACGTCACCATTTTGATGGAAAAATTGGTCTAATTTTTCAAAACTCAACTATGTCATATGTTTAGTTATGTTTCCAATTATTGCTTAAAATTTTCTGCATCATTCTCCAGCCATAGGTTTTTTTCCTTCATATTCTCTTCAAACCTTAAGTAAATTGAATGTCCTATCAATCACTTATTTCCTTCCATACTCATCATATATATCTTATCACCATACTGATCCAACATATGTTTCTTCTCATCATACTCATCCAACATATCTATCTTTTCACTATCCTCATCCATATCTTCTTCAACCGCTCACAGTGCCCAAAATTTCACCATTGTTCAAATTTCTTCTTCCAAATCTCTTTTTTCAACGTTTCATAATTTCAACTCAATATTAAATCTACTATTTAAGAGAAACAAGGTAAATATAGGTTTCAAACTTGATTTTGAATTCTCCCTTTAAAGTATCTTCTCGTCAGAGATATGTTCGACAGGTTCTGGTCACTAATGGCATACCAGGTAGATCTAAACCAAGCTTTGAAAAGGTTCAATTCCTGAAATAATCTTTTCTAGTAGATACGTCATCGACATTCGTCCTCACATCAATGACCCCATTGTCATAATTGTGCAATGTGATAAATGAGACATAAAGCGGGTGTTGATAGACCCCGGAAGCTCAAAAAATGTTTTATTCTATGACACATTTGGGAAACTCCGCCTAGATCCACATGACATTCACATGTTTCGAGGTTCCATGGTCGGGAATTATGGAAAACACGTACAGGTGAAAGGGAACATAACTCTCAAAATGATGTTTGGACTAAACGTGAACGTGAAGACAATCAAGGTCAAGTATCTCGCCATACATGCCCTTTTGCAATACAACATCATCGTGGGGCGACCCACCCTTAACCTATTAGAGGCCACCTTGTCAACCTTACATTTAAGCATGAAATATTCTCTACCTAACACGAAGGTATGAGTAGTCCAAATGGATTGAGACAACGTCCAAGTTACCATAGCAACCTCAAAATAAGAAGAGTATGGATGGTTGTATCCGCCATTCTACAACCTGACACACATCAAATAAATGTTATGAATTTATATCCAAAGATTGAGCCTGAGAAGGAACGACTAACCCCATAATAAATGTGTGTTGATTTCACTAACCTAAATGCAATATGTCATAAGGATACATACCTATTGCCCAACATTGACAAGCTGATTGATGGGTCCTTAGGCTATAAGACTTTAAGATTCATTGACACTTACCTTGGCTTCAATCAAATAATGATGAATTCTTTAAAGGCAACCAAGACGACATTCGTGTCCAACTATGACAATTACTACTACAATATCATGCCTTTCAAACTGAAGAATGTGTGGGCCACTTATTATAGACTAATGTACACATTATTCTCAGAGAAAATAAGGCAGATTCTGGAGGTCTACATCGATGATATGATTGTAAATACTTTATAGAAGAAAATCCATTGTGTAGACTTGGAGGAATCTTGGAGTGAATCAGAAGGTATAAAATGAATGATCCCCGCCAATAAGTTTTTCTATTCTCAGGCAAGCAAGTTCATTGGATTTATGCTAACCAAAAAAGGGATTGAGGTAAACCCTAAAACATGCCAGGCTATTATGAGCACAATGAGCCATTCTAGTACAAAGAAGTTTAACAACTAACAGGGCACCTAGTCGCCCTAGCTCATTTTATTTCTTGTGTAAGTGATAAAGCGTTCCACTTCTTCTCCACTTTGGAAAAGAAGGAGAAGTTGAATGGAAAAGAGAGTGTAAGAAGACATTTACTAACCTGCAAATGTGTTTTGCGACACCACCAATATTGATGGCCCAAAAGCAGGCGTACCGCTCTATTTACACCTGTAAGTCACCGATCAGGCGATGAGGTCTGTGCTCGTCCAGGAAAAGTACAAAAGTGAATTGCCGATCTATTTTGTGAGCAAGGTATTCAAATTCGTCGAGGCAAGACACCAAAAAATTGATAGACTTGCTTTGGATGTCTTAATAATTGGAAATAAACTCAGACGTACTTCCAAAGACATCGCATAATGGTCAAAACTAACTATCCCATTCACCAAGTTTTTAAAAAGTTGGACCTTGCAAGAAGAATGATATCTTGGTTACTTGAGCTATTCGAGTACAATATTTGACACATATATAGATGAAGTATCAAATGCAAGTGTTAGCCAACTTTTTGGTTGAATTTAGTTCATGAGTGGGTAAGGACCCCCCCCCCCCCCCCCCCACATATAGATACCATTAGTAGATGATGCTTCCAACATGAAAGGAAGTGGCCCTGAAATAGTACTAGAGGGTCCATACAAATTCCTCATAGAGAAATCCTTGTGGTACGAGTTTAAAGCTAGCAATAACCAAACATAGTATGAATCCCACATCGGTGTTATGTATCTCACCATAGAAATCGGCCCTTCAAGTCTTAAAGCTAGGACTGAATCGTAGTTGATCGCGAATCAGGTTTCTAGGGAGTATCAGGCGCATGAAACCCATCTGATCAAGTATTTCACAAAGGCACGTGAATTATCTGAACATTTCAAAGCCTGTGAGATAACATATATGCCCTGGGAACAAAACTCTCAAGCAAGTCTCCTATAAAAGGTCGCCACTACCAAGAAATCAGGACATAACCGGACTGTGCTACAAGAAACTATAGGTATGACACCCCAACATTGAAATAAAAATAAATTAACACCATTGAAGTCTCCGAACCAATAAGTTGGATGACACCTATAATGCGACACCAGACGATAAACAAGCTCCCTTTGGACGAGTAAAAGGTGAAGAAAGTCTAAAAGCACGCGGAAAATACACCATGTTGTCCATTAAGCTATATAAGATAGGAATGGCTTCCCCCATGCTAAGATTTTAAGGGGAAAACGATATTGTCTCGGTCCTCAGAGAGGTCCACCAAGGAACATGCGACAATCATATTGATGGAAAAAACTCTTGCCCACAAACTACTGAGGGCATGATATTATTGGCCCACTATGATGCAAGTTAGTATGTATATAATTCATTAGAAAATATGATAAGTGAAATAGACATTCCAACATACAACATACTTCAACTGAAACTCTTCAATCTGTCACATTGTTGTGGTCGTTTTATCAGTGGGATATGGATATATTAGGTCATTTTCCACTAGCATTGAGGAAATTGAAGTTCCTAATATTTAGGGTATATTACTTCACGAAGTGGGTAGAGGCGGTGGTTGTCTCCACAAACAAAACAAAAAGGGTTTGACGCTTCTATTGGCAACACATTATATGGAAGTTTGGCCTACCAAGAGTCATCCTCTTAGATAATGGAATGAAATTTTCCAACTCAACTGTGGTGTATTTCTGCCATCACTTGGGAATACAAATGAAGTTCTTCTAGGTCTTTCACGTGTTGGAGAATGGGCAAGCTAATTCACTAAACAATGATATATTAGGGGGATAAGGAAACAACTAGACGACACCAAAGGTCTTTGGGCAGACAACTTCATGAGGTATTGTGGTCATAACACACCACCCCTCATTCAACCATCAAGATGACTCCATTTACAATGGTATATGATGCCGATGCCATGTTACAATTGAAATTGACACGCTCACATAGAGGCATGCTTTGTTCAAGAAAGAGGAAAACGAGACAAAATTTAGATGTGCAACTAACTTGATTGACGAGACCCGCGATGTTACCCACATAAGAGAATTTGCTGGAAAATGGCCTAAAAAAATACATCTCCAAAGTGTTCCCAAGGGAAATTCAAAAAGGCGACCTCATACTTAGGCAACTAGTCGTGCTAGCCTGCTTGGAGAATCCGCAATCTAACAGGGAAGTTCCATATCCTGCATGCCAAAAACTACCTCATGACGCCTACAAACTCGAAGAGCTAGATAAAAGACTTATCCTTAGAACATAAAGTTCAAATATTAATATAGTTAGTCATTTACTATTTCTAGTTTAATAAGGCTAGAGGCTTACGCCTTCCAATGTATGAACCCTCTTAGCATTTTAATTTTTTCAATAGTAGGGATAGGGTAGCATACTTTTCCCTCACAGAGTTGGGTTTTTTTAATGAGGCACCTTCTCTTATTAACTTTCTAAATGGCGAGGTTTGATCTATTAAATGATTGAACTTCAATGAAGTGTCCTTGTTGCCTACGAGGCAATCATATAATGGAACTTCAACGTAGGATCTTTGCCACCCACGAGGCTATTGAATGTTGGAACTCAAATGAAGTATCTTTACCGCCATACGAGTTAAACATATAATGGAACTGCAATGAAGAATCCTTGTTACCCCATAAGGCTATTGAATGTTGGAACTCTAATGAAGTATCCTTGTCACACATGAGACTTTTGAATGTTGGAACTTCAATAGAGTATCCATACCACTCTACGACTATGGAGTAATCATATGTTGAAACTTCAATGAAGTATTTTTGGCACCCATGAAACTATGAATGTTAGAAGTTGAATGAAGTATTCTTGGAGCCCTAAGAGGCAATCATATGTTGAAACTCCAATAAAGGATATTTGCTACCTAAAACGGCATATTATCGCAGGACTGCTACTACAGGATCCTCTCCTGGGGAAATCTAAGCAATGCTTAAGGGACTCACGCCAAGGAGATCTTGAGGAATTTGTACCAAACAATAAATATATGCAACCAAAGCAACATAAACTTCGAAATTAAAGGGAAAATTATGAAGAAATTCAAATATCCTAAAAGGAATCTTAATAAAGTTCACACAGGGGCAGTAGCCGCCTGAAATAGACATATAGGTCACCTAATTGGGTTGGGCCACTCGAGGTGATTCGCCTAATAGGACCCGAGCTGAAACCCACAACTCACACCACTTATCACACGTGGCTACAAGGTGGCTGAGGAATAATAGTACTAAGAATCAGTCAAGGAGACATAACTGCTTCCTTTATGATGGAAATAGAATTTGTCCCATCTATTCCACTTTTGGTGGCTAGGGAAACCACTCTTAACTCTTCAACCCAAAGGGTGCTGTCACAAATGCTCCAATGCATAGTTAAAGACAAATACCACAAAGTGGCAATGATGGGCTAACTCCCTTTTGGTAGCTAGCAACTCTAGAGGCTGGAGTGAGTCGTAACCACATCAACCTCGAACCATATTTTCACTTGGAGGCAAGGAAGGGGCATTGGCCCTTGGTAGTGTACAATCATAGAAACATCCGATAAAATTTGAATGCGATATCAGAAAAATAGGATATCTCCCCAAGATATGAACTCAGAACTTAAAGTAATGACGTATAAATAGGTAATGATAATGGTAAGTAACCAAAACTCGAATACACATTGAAAAGCATAAATCATAGAGTTTATTTATTCATCGAATACACAAGTACACCGGGATAGGAAAAAAACTCATCATGCTAATCCCCTAGGGGGACCGACTTTTAATCCTCTATATGGAGGTAGATGCCCCCCGCATCTCCTCTAGATACCAATCTCTCTCGACGGTCTGGGCGCTGATGCACTCTTGAAACAACTATGAAATTCTGGCATAACAGATATCAGATGTCCTAACACATTTCAAGACATTGTTCTATCCACAACTTTAAAACAAGAACAGAACTACAAGACTGATATTCAGAATATCAGCAACAGCAGCAAGACAGATATTTCGACATCTGTTACAACATGTTAATCAAAACTGAACTGTAAATTATAGAATGATAAACAACACAGAATATGATAACACAGTTCGGTGCAAATCACCTACATCTAGGGGAATACCAAGCTAGGAAGAAGAATCCACTATCAGTAATATTGTTTTATGTAAACAACCACTGGTTTACAGTAAACACCTCTGGTTTACCTATCACTACCCAATGGAGACTTTATCATCAGAAGTCACATCTAATTTATAAGAGAAACCCATCTCACTCCCTAAATCACAACTTGTGATTATCTAACAGTTATAGTCACAATAACTGTATCATTCTACTTGAAAGACACCTTTTTTAATAAAAAGTTCAGCCAAGCATTCTTGACTAACAAACTAACTCAGATTTGCTTAAAAGCTTCATCCAAGAACAATACACGATTCATTACCTACGGGTTTCTGAATCTGTACAAGCATCTATGTCATCCACAATGTATCAAATCGATACAAAGGGAGACTTACATTATAAAGGAGCCAACGACTCTCAAAACCCTAAACCCTACTTTACAAAAGTTTACAAAATAGGATTCCTAAGTCTATGTCGTCCTCTCTCTCTTTTCTGCCCTAGGACTTGATCTTCTTTTATAGCATGTTGCTTCCTTGGGTTTCAAATCTTCTTTCCTTGATCCACTGCCAATCGCGCCTTGAATCTTGGAACAGATTTAAAAAACAAAACCTGCTGTGACAATCATAATGTCAAATCTTCATACTGGGACATTTCATTAGACATCTTTGGTCTGGGGCAGAAATCTTCATGTTGGTACATCTTTCACAACATCATGTTTTACTAAAATTTAGTCAAATCCTTGGAGCTTTCATTCTCCCCCTTTTGACAAATTTTGGCTAAAATATTCTTCAGTTTGATGGTGCATGTAGTGGGAAAAACTGAAGCAAGTGTCCAGGAAGAGTGAGAAGATAATTTCTAGACCCTCTCCTTATTCATGAGGGAGAGAGAAGATAATTTCAAGTTACCCTCCTCATTCACCTTGAGATACTGAGTACATAGAGACTGTAACTCATATCACAAAACACAATCTACCCAAGATGTTATAACCCAGAACATTAGAACATCCTTTGAGACATTTTTATTTTTCCATATCAGCAGCATCAGCAGCACAAATGCACATATGTAACTCACATCAGTAACAAAGTAGCCATAGCCATTCTCCCCCTTTTTAACCAAAAGTTGGCAAAATGACCCATACAGGCCCATACCCAGACTGTCCTTACCCAAACACAGATAAAACCCATTTCCTCTCAATTTAACAAGAAAGATGTTCTGTAACACAAGCAGCACTACCCTCCTTAAATATTGAAGAAGCTACATAGGGAGTGACAATACACTTAGAAGAGACAAAAGACTAGTTAATGAATGCAATAACCACTGGCCAAGTTAGTTTCGAAAGATTCCACTTTTTCTGACTTGTCCTTGAAACCACTATCCCTTTGATTGTTTTTATCTGAAACAGATTCTGAGCAATGTCCTGATACCTAATCCGACTTTGTCAATTTTCCATAAAAGATTTATAGACCTCACAACATTGTTTCAGAACAGGTTTTACAAAGATAATTACACCCTTCTATTCTAAATTAATTCCTTAATCCAGAATTAGTAGACTTGATCACGACATTTTAAACATATCAACAAAATGCTTCCATTGACTTTCCAATCTAGAGAAAAATAGAATTTTCCAGACAGCAACAAAGTTTTACAAGATGCTTGTATCCATCTTATTCAATCCATTGACACCCAATAACAGAATGAGAATAACCTGTTAATTCCACCTAGAACTTATACCAGTAGTGCAATGTCACGACATCTCGTCTGACATTACATCCTCACCAGAGGCATTCTATCACAAACAGCTTGAAACCACAAACAATCTTGATAACCAATTGCACTACTACAGCAATATTTCCAAAACAGAAGTTCAACTCCCCCTGTCATAGATAACCAGTGCTCCTTTGTAAGAAGAACACCTTTAATGAATGGAAAACATAAGACTCATGATATCCCGTGACAGCTTCATGGTCATATAGTGAGAAAGTACCAGGATCACATCCTTGTACCACAACCAACATACTCTTGGATTGAGACCAAAATCACCATTGATTCGTCTCATCCAGAAACCATCCATACCCTGTACAAATCCACCTTGAATTTTACAGACATAGATATCCTTGTTCCTTGAGATACAATCCAATTGAATCTAGAATGCTTCACATTCCTCAAAGAGACATACAAAGCCCCTTAGTTTGCTAGCTCGCCCAGATGTTCTTCACACTTGAAGGACATCAAATACATGTCCCAGAGATCCTCAGCTTACTTGCTTCACAAGAACCAAACGGATCCACTTCTCTCTAGCATGACTTGTAGCAGAAGAAACCACCTATCCACAAGCATTCTGACCTCAGCAAGAGTCAGTCTTCCAGATAAACACCCCATGATTCAAAATAGCCTTCAATTTATCATTATCCCGTATGATAAGATAAAACACTTCTAATTCAACTAGTGAATATCATCTTCCATAATTTGAACTCCAAGTTCATAAACCATAATGATGTTCTAACATCAGTTAGGACATCCTGATCATATCACAGACACCATACACTATGGTTCTTGATACAATTACCACTGGACTTACTATCTGCATAGCAATCCAACTGAAGATATTCAGAGAACATAGCTCATCCAGCTTGATCAATAAGAACTTCCAGACAACCAAAGAGAGAAATAAACTCTCATTCAACTCCCAAAAGAAGGTAATCTTCCATAAGCAACTTAGAGCTTCTACCACAAGCTCCAAGATATGAACAGAACCAGAACCTCCTTGGATTTCAACCAACTACCCTTTTGTACAAGAGTAATTTGTTCCAAGCACCCTGCTTGAATGCACGGTAGAGATCAACCAAATGCCACTATTTGATTAGTCTCAGCTTTCTTCAGAGTTCTAGAAATTTTTTTGATCCACCAATGAAACCTAATCTTCAAGTTACATAATCCACCTACTCCATAGCAAGCCATCTTAGATACACCAAGACTCAGACATATAAAATCTACTCTTTCTTGTAGCTCCCGCAAACTGCGTGAGTTAGACCTTTTTGAAGCATTAATTCCATTTATTTCTGAGAAGATCAACTTATCTTACGATGATGCACCACAACATCAACTACCACCCAGAAGTTTCTGCTTGATGTCACAACATCTGATTAGACATCCAACTGGAGAGTTCATTCCTTCATTCTTCCACTTATAAGAACCTCATCCCTATAATAGAACAAGAGTTCCATGTTCTCATAGACTTGATTAATGATATCAAGTTAGAGTAGACAACCTCCATCCTGCTTTATTGTACTACAACAACCACCTCATCTTCAGAGAAATCAAGCATGCCAAAGCTTGATTCTTCAGAAGAGATCAGTAACACAAGGTCTTTACAAAACGAATCCCACTTTCCTTAAGTAGAGACTTCTTTAGAATGTCAGAGATAACTACCACTTATCCTTGACCTCCAAAATGAGCAAGATCACATGCTCCTACACACCTAGATTAGAAATAAACTGACCCAAGCGGTGCTATCATCAACACCATATTCTAGACAAGTCTCTTGCCAGGAAACTTTATAGATAAAGATCAGATGCTTCTAGTAAAAACTATAATACACCTGCTGCACTCCAATACTCCTAGGTTAAAAATAAACTGAACCAAGAGAATTGTCTTCATCTTCACTTCCAATAGCACTACATTCTAGTCAACCATCCTGCCACGAAACTTCCTAGTCTGAATACATGCCTTGTAATAAAGACTGGTCCTACCACACCCACGTGTATGGTACCAAGATCATCAGCTACAACTCCTTTGCTCCAGAGATTCACTCCTTGAATCAACAGGAATCTGCACATACTCCACTGTGAAGATGTTTCAACATCTTATAGAACACCAGTTCCTTATCTTGATTGTACCCATTCTCCAAAGAATAGATCCTTGAGCAGATGCAACAAGAGATGTTGTACTTCCTGATGTACCAACTTGTCACCAGTGATCTTGTACTCCAACATACAAGGATAATAAATTAAATATTTGTAGATTCCACAAATAGAAATTGATCTTAAATCCTTGTCCTCAAAATCATACATCCTGTAGGATATATGATCTACCAGATATCAACACAACTGTGTCAACATCTTTCTAGTCAAACAACATGTTGAGACATCAAGTCTTCCACCCTTGACTCAACCTGCCTATGACTTTCCTTTGCTAATAGAATCCTTGTAAATCATGAATGATGAAAATAAATCACCTCCCATTATCTCCATCTATCAGCACCAGAGATCTTCAGAAATCCATCTTCAACATGAGAACAGATTATCCTTCTGAAAGAGCTCTTCAACCATGACCAGAGATGCCTTTATGAGTGGACTTGAGTGAAAAATCAAGTATCTTTGGCACCTTTGTTGAAAAAAACATTTACCAAATTCATAGATCATGAATTTGATAAACACGATCTCAACTTACCTTCTCTGACTTCAAGATACAAGTTGGAACCAAACTTCCAACTATCAAGACAACATGACACAAATCAACCAGCAACTCTCTCCATTCCATTGCTCCCGACTTTGGAACGACTAGAGCTTTCAGAGATGCTGATATCTTCAAGAAGAGAAGCCAACAGTCAAGATCTTCCACCATTTTTCTTCTTTCACAACTCCAGAATCCTATAAATACCATAGTTTTTCCATTTGAAACATATGCAATGGAACTACCAAGGAACATCTTCAACATGCCCTAATAAGACGTCAGAACATCTTACCAGACATCATATTGGAGAACTAGCCACTCCTCCTACAGTTGCTGTAGAGACTCCTCAGAAAACTTGAACAACCAACAGTATTTGTTACCTTCGATCCAGAACAGTCATCACATTCATTAATACCCCTTGAGTATGTTTGAGTGAATGATCTGATCTCCCAAACTCCTCCTTGTTTAAAGTTCCAGAAAGTATCTCCGAAGATCTTATCCAGAGACAGACAAGATGCCTGCTCTTATACCAATTGAAATTCTGGCATAACAGATAGCAGATGTCCTAACACATGTCAAGACATTATTCTCTGCACAAATTTAAAACAAGAACAGGACAACAAGACTGATATTCAGAATATCAGCAACAGCAACAAGATAGATGTTTCAACATCTGTTACAACATGTTAATCAAAACTGAACTGTAAATTATAGAATGATAAACAACACAGAATATGATAACCCAGTTCGGTGCAAATCACCTACATTTGGGGGCATACCAAGCCAGGAAGAAGAATCCACTATCAATAGTATAGTTTTATGTAAACAACCGCTAGTTTACATTAAACAACCTCGGTTTACCTATCACTACCCAATGGAGACTTTATCATTAGAAGTCACATCTAATTGATAAGAGAAACCCATCTCACTCCCTAAATCACAACATGTGATTATCTAACAGTTATAGCCATAATAACTGTATCATCCTACTTGAAAGATACCAATTTCAATACAAAGTTTAGCCAAACATTCTTGACTAACAAGCTAACTCGGATTTGCTTAAAAGCTTCATCCAAGAACAATACAGGATTCATTACCTACGAGTTTCTGAATCTGTACAAGCATCTATGTCTTCCACAATGTATCAAATCAATACAAAGGAGCCAACGACTCTCAAAACCCTAAACCCTACTTTACAAAAGTTTACAAAATAGGATTCCTAAGTCTATGTCATCCTCTCTCTCTTTTCTGACCTAGGACTTGATCTTCTTTTATAGCCTTCTACTTCCTTGGGCTTCAAATCTTCTTTCCTTGATCCACTGCCAATCGCGCCTTGAATCTTGGAACAGATTTAAAAAACAAAACTTGTTGTGACAGTCATGATGTCGAATCTTCATGCTGGGACATTTCATTCGACATCTTTGGTCTGGGGTAGAAATCTTCATGTTAGAACATCTTTCACAACATTATGTTTTACCAAAATTTAGTTAAATCCTTGGAGCTTTCAAACTGTTTTTACCTTTAAAGATAATAAAGCAAGAAGGCTTTTCCCCGTCTGTAATCATCAAAGGCCAAGATGGTTGAGGCTCGATGCGTATAGAAAGATAAACCTGATAAATCCTTATGACGGGCTTTATCATATTTATTGATGAAATAGGATTAATCTTATTCAGAGATAGAATAGCGCAACTCCATAGCCGTCCACGGACTAGAACGAGCCAACACCGTAGGAGACAACCCAATTAGAATTGATACACAATCTCCTAAGGGGCCAGGCCTCCTTAAATTGTGTGTTGGTAGCTGGTGACACTTAACGAATAATCCATCCAACTGAATCTTTTCAAGCTCAGGACTAAGGTTCGGACTTCCTCCATCATCGTCCGTGAAGAATACAGAGCATATTCCACCATAGCTCGATGAGATGGATCCCAAATTTCCACCTGTGTTGGAGTAGGCGTGCTCTAAGTAACCAAAATAGTAGGGGCCAATTGCCATACCCCTCAAGTGGCAAGAATATTGTTAATATTGGCTAAGAAGGGGATAACCTGGGGAGTCCTTCTCATTTTATGCTTTATTTTCTCACATTTCATTCATCGTATATGTAAAATAAGAACAAACAGGTTACAAAATAAATCACCAAAGAATATTCGAAAAAGAGAAGATTCCCCAACTCACTCACCAAAAATAACCTTCTTGACCTCTTTCGAACTGGCAACTCCAGTAGGCATATCTCTATGAACCACTTTAGTTGCTTCTTCAATGTTGCATCAGGAGGGATAACACCCCCGATGTAACTTAAAACCCCGACGAAAGAGACCAACCACCTCTTTAAGAAAACATCTTCTTGAGACAAATTGTCCATCCTGTAAACATAAGACTCGGAGTATGACAAGAAGTGGCATTACCGCCAAAACTTAGCGAAAATGTTCGAACATTGATAAGGTGGCTCATGGTTTATTGAGCATATTTTAACAAGAACTTCTTTGTTGAGGGGAGTGACCAGGAAAAATCAATCCTTTAAGTTATTCACACTATCTAAATAAACATCAAACATACTGGTGTAATGCTGAAGAAATATCAAGCTCTAGCCCTTTGCAAAAGCTACTGAGCTATGATGAGCTTTGAAAAGATGGTAGATGAGTGTCAAGTTTGACACACTCTTATTATATTTGCATTAATATTGGAAGACTTTAACGTAAGCCTAAGTCACCATGTGTAATTGCGAGAGGGCAATTAACAAGTGGTTAAGAACACCAATCTCAAAGTTATTGACAAGGATACAAAAATCTATGAAAGAAAACAAATACTCGTGAAGAAGAATGACACTCGTTTCATAATTGCTACATACCCTCTTATATTCCTCGGTGTCGCAACGCGAAAAACAACCGGCGGAAAAATAGAGTCGCCACCGATCGTTATTTATCCCGACGAAGGAAGGGAAATGATTGAAGAAACCTCAAAAGGGAAAAGACATGGTCATCGCAACCAAGTCCTGGGTTTGGGAGTCGATTACGCGAGAGGAAGTTATTAGCAACCCCTTGCATCCATTGTACTCAACGGGATTCATGCTTGTTGTTCTAATCTATAGCTAATGGAAAAAAAAAAAGGAGAAGACAAAAGGAGACTCAATAGGACTTTGTCGTCCTAGGCCTATGTATTCCCTCGTGCAATGGGAAAGTCATACTTAACGTAGTTCGGAGGACTACGGGTGAATGAGAGAAGATTGCTCGCCAAGACTTTGCCGTCTTGTGCCTACTGTTAGCTGGAAGATTTTAACCAAACAAAGGGAATGAAGGAATGGTGAAACAGCCAAACAAGAAGAGCGACGCCAAGAGGAGGAATGGCGAGAAAGCTTGAGTTTTGGGTTGACACAATTTAAGGTCGTGTCAGAAGAAGACTGGGATACATTGTTGTCGAAGGATGTCAAGTGGTGGTTTACGAAACCAATGCAAGGGTAACACATCTTTGAGCGGGAAAATTTGAAAACTCCAAGAACATGGGAACTTGAAAAGATAGTGGGGTGACCGTGTCACATCCAAGGCCAATCTGGGGAGATGAACAGTTAATTTTTCAGCCTATTTAAAGTAATAGCTATTTCCACTTTAGGGGTCGCATTTGTAACATTGAAAAGGGAAAACACTCAAAGTATCGAGCGTTAAGAGAAACGAGTTCACTCCCGCAGAAATGTATGATAACGTCTACACTTGTTATTTTAATGCAATTTATATGAGCAAAGTTTAAATCATTTCGTCATCTACTTGTCTGTTTGTTTTTTTTAGTTCGTTGTATTTATCAACCCAAACCCCTTTTATTTGTTCAAGTTTCTCACAACTCCTCTAAACAAAAAACCGTCGTATCAACAAAACGTATACTTCAGCCAATTGTCCTGGGATTCTGTGGCCGATCCCGCGAGTAAACCTGCGGTAGGAGACCAGCGGTTGTTCGCGCGAGAACCGCATGCGAACAAATTGGCACATCCAGTGGGACCCGTTTGAGTTGAGTGTATGCATTTGCGCAGTGGTAAGATGGTGACACCACGTCCGAATGAAGAACTGTCTTCGACGGAAAGTACAGTTGTAACGCAAACAACTGACGTTGGCTCTGGGACCATGTCTGCGGTTTCAACTGCCCCTAGTAGGCCAACCACGACATCACGTCGATACGACCCGAGGTCGACAATGGCAGGGACTACAGGTCAGCATGTGCCTAGTGTCACAATGCGCGTTCCTCGATCCTTTGGGATGCCGACAGAGTTTATGTCGAGTCTATATTCTAGTGGTCTGGTGTTTAGGGAAAGTTCGTCCCCAGTTTTCTCATCATACCAAGGCTTAGGGCCTTTGGCAAATCAAGTCACTCGACCCCCAGGTTTTAGTCTATTATCCCAATTAATACCCACGTTCACGTCAAGTTCTGTTGCAGTCATGAGGCAGCAGATGGATGAGGGTAATCACGAGATGGTTCATATGTTGACTCAACAAATGGGCACCATATTGAGACCATTAATACAAGATTTGACCCAGAGTTACCAGCAATTGGCAACTCAGATGACACGGATAGGTGACGTCCTAGGTGCCCCCAGGGCACAGGGTCGATAGACTCCTCCGCCCCGACCGGAGACACTCATTCGTCAAGACGAGGACTTCGACGAGACGATTGACCAACCCCACGAGTTTGAACAAACCCCAGGAAGGGCCCAAAGGCCTCTTATTATGATGGTTCATAGGAACCAAGATCCTGACTATGTGGTTAGACAAGTTCGACACGATGCTTTGGCTGGTGAACCAAACTTGGAAGTCATGGTCGAACGCATCATGGTCCGGAATGGGGCAAATCCAGGCCTTCGACGGCCAACGTACATGTCCCCATTACCAGATTTTGTCTTACAGACAGAATTACCTAGGGGTTGGAAAGTGCCAAAGTTCACCGGTGAGACTGAGGAATCCACCGTCGAACACGTCGCCAGGTATCAATTCGAAGCCGATGACATAGAAAATAATGAGGAATTGAAAATGAAGTATTTCCCAAGTTCCCTCATGAAGAGTGCGTTTACATGGTTTACCACGTTGCCCCCTCGGTCTGTCCACACCTAGGCACAATAAGAAAGATTGTTTCACGAACAGTTTTATATGGGACAATCGAAAATTAGTTTGAAAGAATTGGCCAGTGTCAAACGGAAGGCCACGGAGTCGGTGGACCAATATCTTAACAGGTTTAGACTTTTGAAAGCACGATGCTTTACTCAAGTCCCTGAACATGAGCTGGTCGAAATGGCAGCTAGCGGTTTAGACTATTCCATCAGGAAAAAGCCGAACACGCAATATCTCAGGGATATGGTGTAGCTAGCTGACCGAGTCCGACAAGTCGAACGGTTGAAGGCTAAAAAAACTCAGACTAACAGATACCGTAAGAAAAAAAAAGTGGCGTATGTGGCCGGCGACGAATATTCTTCTGACGACAAAGAAATCGTCGATGAAAGCCAGGTCAACGTGGCTGAACTCAAGCCAGGGCCCTCATACACATGCAAATTACTAAAACCATCAAACGGGAAATATCCCGTCGAAATTGGAAAAACAGATAAATACGTTGCTAAAACTTATTCGTTTGATGTGTCTAAATGTGACGAAATATTTGATTTGTTGGTTAAAGATGGTCAAATAATTGTTCCTCCTGGTTTAAGGGAGCCCCCTTTAGAACAAAAGAAGAAAATGGGATTTTGTAAATTTCATAATTTCCTTGGTCATAAAACACCTCAATGTGTTCTTTTTCTGGGATTTAGTGCAAAAGGCTTTGAAGGAGGGCCGACTTCAATTTGGCGAAAGGCCAAAGATGCAGGTTGATACCGACCCGCTGAAGGTCGAAGAGGCTTTGTATTCGGAGCTGTACGAGTGCATGATGGTTGAGCCTACTGTGGGTCTCAGCAAATAATCAACAACTAAATTTGTGGAATGCATGATGGTCCAAACCCATGACGGTTCCGACAAAAGAGCTGAGGAGGAACTCGAGGCAGAATACCCTCAAGCTGGCAAAAACTTGGCATATTTCCAAGAAAAATGCAGGGTAAGTGGGTCGAAGGCGGCATTATGCCCTAGGTGCAATGCTGTTTTTAATGAGAAAGTTGTTGAGAGATACGAGGCGGGTAAGAAAGAAATGTCGCGAGAAAATAAGCCACCTGTCCCAAGGTTTGTATTTGACCGGAACGGTGCTCCTCGCCGAAACGAGGAATACAGGAAGTTGTTTCAAGAGGCACGACCCAAGACTTTTGTACCACCGTCGGACACTCCACAAGAGAAATGGGGTGCACCAGTAAGCCAGAAAGGAAGCAAAAGGCCGAAATGGAAAGTTTTGGATTTGGAGAAGGAAGCGAAAGTCTCTAACAAAAGAGTCGAACCCAGGGGCTATGTGGTGTCCCCCAACTACAAAGGGAAAAACCCTATGACCAGGACTCAATGGAGACGCTATCAGTGAAATAAGAAAGCTGAGAAAGAGGCTTCTACTTCACAGCTGAAGCCTATCGGAACTTCTGGACAAAAGCGACAACACCTAAGAGGAAGTCGGATAGAAAAGGAAAAAGTTATGACAAATCAGACAATGGCAGTGACTGTGGAAGCCACAGGAGAGAAGGGGGTAGTTTCGATCCAAACCTTAAAATGTACTTCTATGATCGAAAGCAAGAAAGAACCAGAATACACTCCTCAGTCAGATGAGGAAGAACCAAAGTATTCTCCTCATTCGGACGAAGAGTATACCCCTTCTCTAGAAGGAGACTTCGACGAAGACATGTACAATGACACCTATGGTGAAGACTTCGTCTTGAGCTGTGGTATCGTGTCGATACTGCCAGCTGAATACGATATGGTGTCGGAAGTCTCTGAAGCGGAAGAGGATTTCGTACCAGATGAAAATGCGGAGGACAAACTGCTATGTTATTATGTGATGAACAGTAGTATGGTCGAGGAACAAACGACCATGTTTGAGAGATCCAGTCCTGGGATGATGTACCATTTGTAACCTCTATTCATAAAAGCGAAGGTTTACAAAGTGGCGGTCAACAAAGTGTTTGTGGATAGAGGGGCAACTATCAATCTGATGCCTCACAACTTATTCAAAAAGATTGGAAAGACGGAGGCTAACCTCCGACAACATAACATGGTTCTATCCAACTACGAAGGAAAGACCAGCAACATCCTTGGAGTTGTCCAAGTGGACTTAGCAGTGGGTACGACCAATAGATCAACACTCTTTATGGTTATCAACTCGAAGGCAAATTTCAACTTGTTGTTGGGCTGGGAATGGATTCATGGAATAGGGGCAGTGTCGTCAACACTGCACCAGAGATTAAGTATCTGGAGAAAAGATGGCATCGTCGAGAACATTGAGGCTGATCAAAGTTATTATAAGATTGACGAAGCTAAGGGAAGTAAGAAGTCTTTTGATCTGCACTTAGCAAATGTGGCTCCTTGTGATGACGGGTCGGGGTCCTATACTTCCGTCGACACGGGTCGCGTCCTGAACTTAGATCCCGACTATGGGTTTATCTGGGATGCTGCCGACGAAACCCCAGAGCCTACAGAAAATAATCCACCCACAGGGTGGCCAGTAGTCGGTGAGAATGACTACTGAGTTAGAAAGCATGACTCAAATTTCGGCCTATCTGGCTGAAAACAAAATAATGTCGGCACTAGAAGCAGAAAAGCAAAATATAGCTAGCAGAGCCGACTGCGACGCACAAGCAAATGGCCCACAGGGCTAGACAGCAGCTTCAGAAAGCCGGAGACTTGATTGTATCTATAATAATGAACCTTTGGGGTTTGAGAAAGACCCAAACAGTGAGCTGCAAAGAATGCAAGCGCATGACCCATTCAAAGAGGTTGACTTAGGGGATAGGGTTACCAAAAGACCAACCTATGTGAGCACCAGAGTTAGGTCAAAAATGAAGGCTAAGCTGATTGAGGTATTAAAGGATTACAAGGACTACTTCGCCTGGGATTATGGCGAAATGCCTGGTCTGAGTCGAAGTGTGGTGGAGCATCGACTTGCAATTCAGCCAGGTAAAGGACCAGTAAAGCAGCAGCCTCGACGGTTCGCTCCAAAGGTTACCTCGAAGATCAAGCAGGAGATTGAGAGACTGCTCAAAAGCCGGTTCATCAGAACTACAAGGGGGTTTCCTGGGATTCGTGGTCCACAAGAAAGGCATCGAGATAAACCAGAACAAGACGAAAGTGATCTTGGAACTCAAGCCTCCTTCGACAAAGAAGCAGCTCCAGTCTTTGTTGGGGAAGATAAACTTCTTGAGAAGGTTCATATCGAATCTAAGTGGCAAGACGAAGGTATTCTCCCCATTTCTCAAAGCCAAGAAGGAAGGTGAGTTCCATTGGGGACGGGAGCAGCAGAAGGCTTTCGATGCTATTAAGGAATATCTTATAAAGCCTCCAATTCTATTGCCACTGAAACTCTGGCCATGCAGACAGCGGATGTCTTAACACATGTCACAACATTTTTGTGCATGAACATTTAAACGTAGAAGAACAACAACAGACTGATACCTTGAATATCAGAACTGCAAAATCACAGATGTCACGACATCTGATCCAACATGTTAATCAAGAACAATAACAAAACTGTAAATTGCAGAATGTTAAATAAGACAGTATGTGTTAACCCAATTCGGTGCCATTCACCTACTCTGGGGGATACCAATCCAGGAAGAAGACTTCACTATCTTGTAGTATTACCCTAAAGCTAAACTCACCCGTTTAAAACTTTATTCTAATCGCTACCCTTAATGAACATCTTTACCAAAGTTAAACTCCATCGTTTACAACTCTGATACGAGAGACCTACTCACTTCCTCAATCACAACCTGTGATATCTCTGTCTTATGCCAATTCAGACTCTCTGTCATGTTTTCTTGACGCACAAGTTATCTTGGACTTGCTTCAAAGCTTCGTCCAAGAACGATACACAAACCATTACTGTTGGAGCTAGAATAGCAGCAAGCAAAAATATATAAGTAACCCAGTTTTGTCGTTCTCCACAGGGATCAATGCGAGGGAAAGAATTCCATTCAACGGTATCTATATTTCTAAGCTCATGGGTCAAAAGTTCTGGTTTAAAACAAACCAAAAGCAAATGTGGAAAATTAAAGGAACAAAAAGCAAGTAAATAACAATAACTCATTCTTCGGAGAAGAGAAACTCAATAGAGATCAATCGATAACACATGTATTCTTCTAATCAAGTAAACACAAATCAATCATTCGCCTAATATCCTCATGTATAACCCACAACAGAGGTTATGTCTAACACAACGTCGAGAGAACAACCGTATTGTCTCATTGGTGATGTCTCATGCAACAAAACCAACACAGAGCATTAAGAACTGATACTCACGCAAGTGTTAAGCCTAAATCTATCTCTAGAGTCTAGCCCCAACAGATATTACTATAACATCCATATCAGATAAATGATTTATTTGTATTAAATCCAAGATCAGAATACGTACATACACTTAACCCTTTTTACATGTATTCAACTAATTTGCCCAATGGATGTGAATATCCTTCTTCATCACTATTATCACGCATCCTCGCGATACCGCATTGATCCTACTCATGCTACCCATGCTACTTAATCAACACAATACAACAAAAGATAAAATGAATATCTACTCACAAAACCATGTCAAAAGCTTGCTCATTGATAAAAGAAAATCTAAGATCAAAGATTTGTAAAGGTTTTGTCAAGAGCACAAATAATCAACCAAAGACAACAACAATAGAAAATCAGAATCACAAACATACATTAGATGAAATACAATAGCTATCAAGAGATTTACAAACAAAACCTCAACAAATAGAGAATACAAAGAGAAGAAAGAAGAAGAACCATTTTCTCATGGTTTGTCAGAGCCGATTGAAGCTAATCCACTTCGGATCAACAATATGCATCCTCTAATGTTGTTTCTAAGCATATCTAATCCTAAAATATGTTTGATGAAGTTGGGAGAAAGTTCACCCAAAAACATAACCTAAAAAAGGCTGAAAAGTCACTTAAATAGGGGCTGAAAAGACGCGAACCACGCTAAGCGCGCGATGAGGGCGCTTAGCGCCATCAGCAAAGTCACAAATCTTATTTTCTTCATAACTTTCGAACCGCAACTCCGATTGACGCGCCGTCGGAAGCGTTGGAAAGGTTATTCAATGCTCTATATGAAAATGAATAGAAATCAAGGCTTGAATACCTACAAAAAATGAGATAAATTAAAATTAGATAGAATGAAATTTATTAAAACCACGCAAAGCGGCCTCTGGGCGCGCTCAGTGCGATCTCATTTGAAATATAGTTAAACCGCCTTAGAGCGCGCTAAGTGCGGTCCTGCTCACGCTAAGCGCGGTCAAAGAACTTTAGCTACTTATTCCTTCACCACTTATTCCTATCATCAAATATAAGCAAGAAGACGTGTCAAAGAACATCAAAATAATCAATATTCACAATATTTACAATAAAATCGAAAACTATCATATTTACACTTAAACATATGTATTTACTATTTAAACACCAAAGAAACAATTGAAAAGGGCCACAAAATACTATCTCAAATATGCACAATTTGGCACTTAACAACTCTCCCCGACTTATTATTTTGTTTGTCCTCAAACAAAAGTCAATCAACTCGAAGAAACAAAAGCAATTATCCAGTAAATCATGCTCAACAAGTTGTTACAAACGGGTAACAAACGTATGGTATACAAATCAAAAGTTCACACAAGGCAATGCTTACCACTAAACTACAACAACAACATGAATGTGAATCAAAGTCTAAGCACAAAACACATGTCAAACATCCAAAAGCAATACATGTTCAAGAATGAATCACACCTAACACTCCACTTCAAATAAGAATGAAGAAATTAATGCGCGTTTGAAACCGCGGGGAAATTTCACTCACCTGACAAACAATGAAAATAGCAATCCAATTCATACAACATCTAACAATCAAAAATGAAAATATGGAAGCAAAAAGATCACTAAGGACTTTTAAGGTTGTAGCTTGGTCGGGTTCACAACAAAGGGACATTTTTAAAGGCCATTGAATCGAAATTGCCGATGCAAAAGAACATTCAATATACAAGGTATTCACAAACATCTCAACTTCATTCACCAATTTCATTCCTCTATTGTAAACCTTCTCAAACTTCCTTATGCACAATTATTTCATTATCTATTGTTCTCATTCAAACAAGCATTCTTTTTCTTTTGTTTTTCACATTCATAATCACACAAATTGTTTTCATGCTTGTTTGAACTTTTTCAAAAGTTTTAGCATCCTACCATCTTCTTTTTCATTTCCCCATCTTGAATTCAACCAAACCTCAAGTGAATGCTCCTTGCTTTTTAAGGCAAGGAATTCAAAGTAAAACAATGTTCAAAGGTTCAAGAACAAATTTTTAGAACCTCACAAAATTCAATGATGAACTACACTTTAAAATTATATACAACACAAAGTTCATCACTAAAAATGAGATCTAAACTGTTTAGGCTCAAAGGGGCTAACGAAATCTCACTGCTCACCGGTAAGATACTTTTGGATACGGTTGTGCTCAATATAAACAAATGCCTTGATCATTTCTAATGCTTCCACAAGATCACAATAATCAAAAGATAAAGCATGAATCAAACGAATTAAACAAAGTTTATCAGTCATCTAAGTATATTGTAAACAATGGAGGTTTCCTCACGCGGGCTATGAACTAAAGAGATTCATAAATGAACAAAAATTGCAAGAGAATGCATGGCATGTAATTTGTATAAATCCTAAGGTTCATAAACATGTTATGTTCTAGAAAAGCAATAAACACAAACCACAGTAATGCAACTTTCTTTAAACTTTTCACACTACCATAACATTTTCTTGTTGAAACAATCAAAATTGAAAAATCACACAATACATCCTCAAGCTAATCAAAAACAAAACTTGAGAACAAATACAAAAATTTATAAAACTAATAAACATATACTAACAAAATGGGTGAAAGTGGATAAGAGAATAAGAGAGTTTTTCCACAAAAAGCAAGGCGCGCTAAGCACCCTCTGTGTGTGCTAAGCGCGCACAGGCTTGCTGAGTTTTTTAAGTTCTTTCTCTCATTCAATCCATTCACTATCATCTTATTTTAACTATACTAATAAATGTAAAATTGTACAAACTCAAATCGTTGGGTTGCCTCCCAACAAACGTTTATTTCACGTCGTTAGCTAGACGCCTTATTTACGTACAAGCTCCTCCATGTTGCTTCGTTCACCGGTAGCGACCCAATAAAATCTGCAACACTTGAGCAAACGTAAACCAAAAACAAAAATATACACACACATACATAAACATGATGGAAAACATATATATATATATATATATATATATATATATATATATATATATATATATATGTACAATCACTTATGGAAAACAACTATTAACAAGTACGTACAAAAGCAAAACAAGTGTTTATACAAGAAAATATACAATATATACAATTATGTACGAAGCTTAAAAACATAGAAACTATGCGATGCAACTCATTATCTAAACACCAATCCCCGGCAACGGCGCCAATTTGTTGGAGCTAGAATAGCAGCAAGCAAAAATATATAAGTAACCCAGTTTTGTCGTTCTCCACAGGCATCAGTGCGAGGGAAAGAATTTCATTCAACGGTATCTATATTTCTAAGCTCATGGATCAAAAGTTCTGGTTTAAAACGAACCAAAAGCAAATTCAGAAAATTTAAGGAACAAAAAGCAAGTAAATAACAATAACACATTCTTCGGAGAAGAGAAACTCAATAGAGATCAATCGATAACACATGCATTCTTCTAATCAAGTAAACAAAAATCAATCATTCGCATAATATCCACACGTATCACCAACAACAGAGGTTATGTCTAACACAACGTCGAGAGAACAACCGTATTGTCTCATTGGTGATGTCTCATGCAACAAAACCAACACAGAGCATTAAGAACTGATACTCACACAAGTGTTAAGCCTAAATCTATCTCTAGAGTCTAGCCCCAACAGATATTACTATAACATCCATATCAGATAAATGATTTATTTGTATTAAATCCAGGATCATAATGCGTACATACATTTAACCCTTTTTACATGTATTCAACTAATTTGCCCAATGGATGTGAATATCCTTCTTCATCACTATAATCACGCATCCTCGCGATACCGCATCGATCCTACTCATGCTACCCATGTTACTTAATCAACACAATACAACAAAAGATAAAATGAATATCAACTCACAAAACCATGTCAAAAGCTTGCTCATTGATAGAAGAAAATCTAAGATCAAAGATTTGTAAAGGTTTTGTCAAGACCACAAATAATCAACCAAAGACAACAACAATAGAAAATCAGAATCACAAACATACATTAGATGAATACAATAGGTATCAAGAGATTTACAAACAAAACCTCAACAAATAGAGAATATAAAGAGAAGAAAGAAGAAGAACCATTTTCTCATGGTTTGTCAGAGCCGATTGAAGCTAATCCACTTCGGATCAAAAATATGCATCCTCTAATGTTGTTTCTAAGCCTATCTAATCCTAAAATATGTTTGATGAAGTTGGGAGAAAGTTCCCCGAAAAACATAACCTAAAAAAGGCTGAAAAGTGACTTAAATAGGGGCTGAAAAGACACGAACCGCGCTAAGCGCACTATGAGGGCGCTTAGCGCCATCAGCAAAGTCACAAATCTTATTTTCTTCATAACTTTCGAACCGCAACTCCGATTGACGCGCCGTCGGAAGCGTTGGAAAGGTTATTCAATGCTCTATATGAAAATGAATAGAAATCAAGGCTTGAATACCTACAAAAAATGAGATAAATTAAAATTTGATAGAATGAAATTTATTAAAACCGCGCAAAGCGGCCTCTGGGCGCGCTCAGTGCGATCTCATTTGAAATATAGTTAAACCGCCTTAGAGCGCGCTAAGCGCGGTCCTGCTCACGCTAAGCGCGGTCAAAGAACTTTAGGTACTTATTCCTTCACCACTTATTCCTATCATCAAATATAAGCAAGAAGACGTGTCAAAGAACATCAAAATAATCAATATTCACAATATTTACAATAAAATCGAAAACTATCATATTTACACTTAAACATATGTATTTACTATTAAAACACCAAAGAAACAATTGAAAAGGGCCACAAAATACTATCTCAAATATGCACAATTTGGCACTTAACAACTCTCCCCGACTTATTATTTTGTTTGTCCTCAAACAAAAGTCAATCAACTCGAAGAAACAAAAGCAATTATCCAGAAATCATGCTCAACAAGTTTTTACAAACGGGTAACAAACGTATGGTATACAAATCAAAAGTTCACACAAGGCAATGCTTACCACTAAACTACAACAACAACATGAATGTGAATCAAAGTCTAAGCACAAAACACAGGTCCAACATCCAAAAGCAATACATGTTCCAGAATGAATCACACCTAAGACTCCACTTCAAATAAGAATGAAGAAATTAATGCGCGTTTGAAACCGCGGGGAAATTTCACTCACCTGACAAACAATGAAAATAGCAATCCAATTCATACAACATCTAACAATCAAAAATGAAAATATGGAAGCAAAAAGATCACTAAGGACTTTTAAGGTTGTAGCTTGGTCGGGTTCACAACAAAGGGACATTTTTAAAGGCCATTGAATCGAAATTGCCGATGCAAAAGAACATTCACTATACAAGGTATTCACAAACATCTCAACTTCATTCACCAATTTCATTCCTCTATTGTAAACCTTCTCAAACTTCCTTATGCACAATTATTTCATTCTCTATTTTTCTCATTCAAACAAGCATTCTTTTTCTTTTGTTTTTCACATTCATAATCACACAATTTGTTTTCATGCTTGTTTGAACTTTTTCAAAAGTTTAAGCATCCTACCATCTTCTTTTTCATTCTCCCCATCTTGAATTCAACAAAACCTCAAGTGAATGCTCCTTGCTTTTTAAGGCAAGGAATTCAAAGTAAAACAATGTTCAAAGGTTCAAGAAGAAATTTTTAGAACCTCACAAAATTCAATGATGAACTACACTTTAAAATTATATACAACACAAAGTTCATCACTAAAAATGAGATCTAAACTGTTTAGGCTCAAAAGGGCTAACGAAATCTCACTGCTCACCGGTAAGATACTTTTGGATACGGTTGTGCTCAATATAAACAAATGCCTCGATCATTTCTAATTCTTCCACAAGATCACAATAATCAAAAGATAAAGCATGAATCAAACGAATTAAACAAAGTTTATCAGTCATCTAAGTATATTGTAAACAATGGAGGTTTCCTCACGCGGGCTATGAACTAAAGAGATTCATAAATGAACAAAAATTGCAAGAGAATGCATGGCATGTAATTTGTATAAATCCTAAGGTTCATAAACATGTTATGTTCTAGAAAAGCAATAAACACAAACCACAGTAATGCAACTTTCTTTAAACTTTTCACACTACCATAACATTTTCTTGTTGAAACAATCAAAATTGAAAAATCACACAATACATCCTCAAGCTAATCAAAAACAAAACTTGAGAACAAATACAAAAATTTATAAAACTAATAAACATATACTAACAAAATGGGTGAAAGTGGATAAGAGAATAAGAGAGTTTTTCCACAAAAAGCAAGGCGCGCTAAGCGCCCTCTGTGTGTGCTAAGCGCGCACAGGCTTGCTGAGTTTTTTAAGTTCTTTCTCTCATTTAATCCATTCACTATCATCTTATTTTAACTATACTACTAAATTTAAAATTGTACAAACTCAAATCGTTGGGTTGCCTCCCAACAAACGTTTGTTTCACGTCGTTAGCTAGACGCCTTATTTACGTACAAGCTCCTCCATGTTGCTTCGTTCACCGGTAGCGACCCAATAAAACCTGCAACACTTGAGCAAACGTAAATCAAAAACAAAAATATACACACACATACATAAACATGATGGAAAACATATATATATATATATATACAATCACTTATGGAAAACAACTATTAACAAGTACGTACAAAAGCAAAATAAGTGTTTATACAAGAAAATATACAATATATACAATTATGTAGGAAGCTTAAAAACATAGAAACTATGTGATGCAACTCATTATCTAAACATCAATCCCCGGCAACGGCGCCAATTTGTTAGAGCTAGAATAGCAGCAAGCAAAAATATATAAGTAACCCAATTTTGTCGTTCTCCACAGGCATCAGTGCGAGGGAAAGAATTTCATTCAACGGTATCTATATTTCTAAGCTCATGGATCAAAAGTTCAGGTTTAAAACGAACCAAAAGCAAATTCAGAAAATTAAAGGAACAAAAAGCAAGTAAATAACAATAACACATTCTTCGGAGAAGAGAAACTCAATAGAGATCAATCGATAACACATGCATTCTTCTAATCAAGTAAACAAAAATCAATCATTCGCATAATATCCACACGTATCACCAACAACAGAGGTTATGTCTAACACAATGTCGAGAGAACAACCGTATTGTCTCATTGGTGATGTCTCATGCAACAAAACCAACACAGAGCATTAAGAACTGATACTCACACAAGTGTTAAGCCTAAATCTATCTCTAGAGTCTAGCCCTAACAGATATTACTATAACATCCATATCAGATAAATGATTTATTTGTATTAAATCCAAGATCAGAATACGTACATACACTTAACCCTTTTTACATGTATTCAACTAATTTGCCCAATGGATGTGAATATCCTTCTTCATCACTATTATCACGCATCCTCGCGATACCGCATCGATCCTACTCATGCTACGCATGTTACTTAATCAACACAATACAACAAAAGATAAAATGAATATCAACTCACAAAACCATGTCAAAAGCTTGCTCATTGATAGAAGAAAATCTAAGATTAAAGATTTGTAAAGGTTTTGTCAAGACCACAAATAATCAACCAAAGACAACAACAATAGAAAATCAGAATCACAAACATACATTAGATGAAATACAATAGGTATCAAGAGATTTACAATCAAAACCTCAACAAATAGAGAATATAAAGAGAAGAAAGAAGAAGAACCATTTTCTCATGGTTTGTCAGAGCCGATTGAAGCTAATCCACTTCGGATCAACAATATGCATCCTCTAATGTTGTTTCTAAGCCTATCTAATCCTAAAATATGTTTGATGAAGTTGGGAGAAAGTTCCCCCAAAAACATAACCTAAAAAAGGCTGAAAAGTGACTTAAATAGGGGCTGAAAAGACGCGAACCGCGCTAAGCGCGCTATGAGGGCGCTTAGCGCCATCAGCAAAGTCACAAATCTTATTTTCTTCATAACTTTCGAACCGCAACTCCTATTGACGCGCCGTCGGAAGCGTTGGAAAGCTTATTCAATGCTCTATATGAAAATGAATAGAAATCAAGGCTTGAATACCTACAAAAAATAAGATAAATTAAAATTAGATAGAATGAAATTTATTAAAACCGCGCAAAGCGGCCTCTGGGCGCGCTCAGTGCGATCTCATTTGAAATATAGTTAAACCGCCTTAGAGCGCGCTAAGCGCGGTCCTGCCCACGCTAAGCGCGGTCAAGGAACTTTAGCTACTGCCTTTGGCAGAAAATGCGCGCTGAAGCCGAGCTGAAACGCGCGAGTTACCGACACGAACTCTTGAAAATCAACTTTTAGGTCTTCTTTCCTTCACCACTTATTCCTATCATCAAATATAAGCAAGAAGACGTGTCAAAGAACATCAAAATAATCAATATTCACAATATTTACAATAAAATCGAAAACTATCATATTTACACTTAAACATATGTATTTACTATTAAAACACCAAAGAAACAATCGAAAAGGGCCACAAAATACTATCTCAAATATGCACAATTTGGCACTTAACAACTCTCCCCGACTTATTATTTTGTTTGTCCTCAAACAAAAGTCAATCAACTCGAAGAAACAAAAGCAATTATCCAGAAATCATGCTCAACAAGTTTTTACAAACGGGTAACAAACGTATGGTATACAAATCAAAAGTTCACACAAGGCAATGCTTACCACTAAACTACAACAACAACATGAATGTGAATCAAAGTCTAAGCACAAAACACATGTCAAACATCCAAAAGCAATACATGTTCAAGAATGAATCACACCTAACACTCCACTTCAAATAAGAATGAAGAAATTAATGCGCGTTTGAAACCGCGGGGAAATTTCACTCACCTGACAAACAATGAAAATAGCAATCCAATTCATACAACATCTAACAATCAAAAATGAAAATATGGAAGCTAAAAGATCACTAAGGACTTTTAAGGTTGTAGCTTGGTCGGGTTCACAACAAAGGGACATTTTTAAAGGCCATTAAATCGAAATTGCCGATGCAAAAGAACATTCATTATACAAGGTATTCACAAACATCTCAACTTCATTCACCATTTTCATTCCTCTATTGTAAACCTTCTCAAACTTCCTTATGCACAATTATCTCATTCTCTATTTTTCTCATTCAAACAAGCATTCTTTTTCTTTTGTTTTTCACATTCATAATCACACATTTTGTTTTCATGCTTGTTTGAACTTTTTCAAAAGTTTTAGCATCCTACCATCTTCTTTTTCATTCTCCCCATCTTGAATTCAACCAAACCTCAAGTGAATGCTCCTTGCTTTTTAAGGCAAGGAATTCAAAGTAAAACAATGTTCAAAGGTTCAAGAAGAAATTTTTAGAACCTCACAAAATTCAATGATGAACTACACTTTAAAATTATATACAACACAAAGTTCATCACTAAAAATGAGATCTAAACTGTTTAGGCTCAAAAGGGCTAACGAAATCTCACTGCTCACCGGTAAGATACTTTTGAATACGCTTGTGCTGAATATAAACAAATGCCTTGATCATTTCTAATGCTTCCACAAGATCACAACAATCAAAAGATAAAGCATGAATCAAACGAATTAAACAAAGTTTATCAGTCATCTAAGCATATTGTAAACAATGGAGGTTTCCTCACGTGGGCTATGTACTAAAATGATTCATAAATGAACAAAAATTGCAAGAGAATGCATGGCATGTAATTTCTATAAATCCTAAGGTTCATAAACATGTTATGTTCTAGAAAAGCAATAAACACAAACCACAGCAATGCAACTTTCTTTAAACTTTTCACACTACCATAACATTTTCTTGTTGAAACAATCAAAATTGAAAAATCACACAATGCATCCTCAAGCTAATAAAAAACAAAACTTGAGAACAAATACAAAAATTTATAAAGCTAATAAACATATACTAACAAAATGGGTGAAAGTGGATAAGAGAATAAGAGAGTTTTTCCACAAAAAGCAAGGCAAGCTAAGCGCCCTCTGTGTGTGCTAAGCGCGCACAGGCTTGCTGAGTTTTTTAAGTTCTTTCTCTCATTCAATCCATTCACTATCATCTTATTTTAACTATACTAGTAAATGTAAAATTGTACAAACTCAAATCGTTGGGTTGCCTCCCAACAAACGTTTGTTTCACGTCGTTAGCTAGACGCCTTATTTACGTACAAGCTCCTCCATGTTGCTTCGTTCACCGGTAGTGACCCAATAAAACCTGCAACACTTGAGCAAACGTAAACCAAAAACAAAAATTTGCACACACATACATAAACATGATGGAAAACATATATATATATATATATATATATATATATATATATATATATATATATATATATATATATATATATATATGTTCAATCACTTATGGAAAACAACTATTAACAAGTACGTACAAAAGCAAAACAAGTGTTTATACAAGAAAATATACAATATATACAATTATGTACGAAGCTTAAAAACATAGAAACTATGCGATGCAACTCATTATCTAAACACCAATCCCCGGCAACGGCGCCAATTTGTTGGAGCTAGAATAGCGGCAAGCAAAAATATATAAGTAACTCAGTTTTGTCGTTCTCCACAGGCATCAGTGCGAGGGAAATAATTTCATTCAACGGTATCTATATTTCTAAGCTCTTGGATCAAAAGTTCTGGTTTAAAACGAACCAAAAGCAAATTCAGAAAATTAAAGAAACAAAAAGCAAGTAAATAACAATAACACATTCTTCGGAGAAGAGAAACTCAATAGAGATCAATCGATAACACATGCATTCTTCTAATCAAGTAAACAAAAATCAATCATTCGCATAATATCCACACGTATCACCAACAACAGAGGTTATGTCTAACACAACGTCGAGAGAACAACCGTATTGTCTCATTGGTGATGTCTCATGCAACAAAACCAACACAGAGCATTAAGAACTGATACTCACACAAGTGTTAAGCCTAAATCTATCTCTAGATTCTAGCCCCAACAGATATTACTATAACATCCATATCAAATAAATGATTTATTTGTATTAAATCCAAGATCAGAATACGTACATACACTTAACCCTTTTTAAATGTATTCAACTAATTTGCCCAATGGATGTGAATATCCTTCTTCATCACTATTATCACGCATTCTCGCGATACCGCATCGATCCTACTCATGCTACCCATGTTACTTAATCAACACAATACAACAAAAGATAAAATGAATATCAACTCACAAAACCATGTCAAAAGCTTGCTCATTGATAGAAGAAAATCTAAGATCAAAGATTTGTAAAGGTTTTGTCAAGACCACAAATAATCAACCAAAGACAACAACAATAGAAAATCAGAATCACAAACATACATTAGATGAAATACAATAGGTATCAAGAGATTTACAAACAAAACCTCAACAAATAGAGAATATAAAGAGAAGAAAGAAGAAGAATCATTTTCTCATGGTTTGTCAGAGCCGATTGAAGCTAATCCACTTCGGATCAACAATATGCATCCTCTAATGTTGTTTCTAAGCCTATCTAATCCTAAAATATGTTTGATGAAGTTGGGAGAATGTTCCCCCAAAAACATAACCTAAAAAAGGCTGAAAAGTGACTTAAATAGGGGCTGAAAAGACGCGAACCGCGCTAAGCACGCTATGAGGGCGCTTAGCGCCATCAGCAAAGTCACAAATCTTAGTTTCTTCATAACTTTCGAACCGCAACTCCGATTGACGCGCCGTCGGAAGCGTTGGAAAGCTTATTCAATGCTCTATATGAAAATGAATAGAAATCAAGGCTTGAATACCTACAAAAAATGAGATTAATTAAAATTATATAGAATGAAATTTATTAAAACCGCGCAAAGCGGCCTCTGGGCGCGCTCTGTGCGATCTCATTTGAAATATAATTAAACCGCCTTAGAGCGCGCTAAGCGCGGTCCTGCCCATGCTAAGCGCGGTCAAGGAACTTTAGCTACTGCCTTTGGCAGAAAATGCGCGCTGAAGCCGCATTGAAACGCGCGAGTTACCGACACGAACTCTTGAAAATCAACTTTTAGGTCTTCTTTCCTTCACCACTTATTCCTATCATCAAATATAAGCAAGAAGACGTGTCAAAGAACATCAAAATAATAAATATTCACAATATTTACAATAAAATCGAAAACTATCATATTTACACTTAAACATATGTATTTACTATTAAAACACCAAAGAAACAATTGAAAAGGGCCACAAAATACTATCTCAAATATGCACTATTTGGCACTTAACAACTCTCCCCGACTTATTATTTTGTTTGTCCTCAAACAAAAGTCAATCAACTCAAAGAAACAAAAGCAATTATCCAGAAATCATGCTCAACAAGTTTTTACAAACGGGTAACAAACGTATGGTATACAAATCAAAAGTTCACACAAGGCAATGCTTACCACTAAACTACAACAACAACATGAATGTGAATCAAAGTCTAAGCAAAAAACACATGTCAAACATCCAAAAGCAATACATGTTCAAGAATGAATCACACCTAACACTCCACTTCAAATAAGAATGAAGAAATTAATGCGCGTTTGAAACTGCGGGGAAATTTCCCTCACCTGACAAACAATGAAAATAGCAATCCAATTCATACAACATCTAACAATCAAAAATGAAAATATGGAAGCAAAAAGATCACTAAGGACTTTTAAGGTTGTAGCTTGGTCGGGTTCACAACAAAGGGACATTTTTAAAGGCCATTAAATCGAAATTGCCGATGCAAAAGAACATTCACTATACAAGGTATTCACAAACATCTCAACTTCATTCACCAATTTCATTCCTCTAATGTAAACCTACTCAAACTTCCTTATGCACAATTATTTCATTCTCTATTTTTCTCATTCAAACAAGCATTCTTTTTCTTTGGTTTTTCACATTCATAATCACACATTTTGTTTTCATGCTTGTTTGAACTTTTTCAAAAGTTTTAGCATCCTACCATCTTCTTTTTCATTCTCCCCATCTTGAATTCAACCAAACCTCAAGTGAATGCCCCTTGCTTTTTAAGGCAAGGAATTCAAAGTAAAACAATGTTCAAAGGTTCAAGAAGAAATTTTTAGAACCTCACAAAATTCAATGATGAACTACACTTTAAAATTATATACAACACAAAGTTCATCACTAAAAATGAGATCTAAACTGTTTAGGCTCAAAGGGGCTAACGAAATCTCACTGCTCACCGGTAAGATACTTTTGGATACAGTTGTGCTCAATATAAACAAATGCCTTGATCATTTCTAATGCTTCCACAAGATCACAATAATCAAAAGATAAAGCATGAATCAAATGAATTAAACAAAGTTTATCAGTCATCTAAGCACATTGTAAACAATGGAGGTTTCCTCACGTGGGCTATGTACTAAAAAGATTCATAAATGAACAAAAATTGCAAGAGAATGCATGGCATGTAATTTGTATAAATCCTAAGGTTCATAAACATGTTATGTTCTAGAAAAGCAATAAACACAAACCACAGCAATGCAACTTTCTTTAAACTTTTCACACTACCATAACATTTTCTTGTTGAAACAATCAAAATTGAAAAATCACACAATGCATCCTTAAGCTAATCAAAAACAAAACTTGAGAACAAATACAAAAATTTATAAAACTAATAAACATATACTAACAAAATGGGTGAAAGTGGATAAGAGAATAAGAGAGTTTTTCCACAAAAAGCAAGGCGCGCTAAGCGCCCTCTGTGTGTGCTAAGCGCGCACAGGCTTGCTGAGTTTTTTAAGTTCTTTCTCTCATTCAATCCATTCACTATCATCTTATTTTAACTATACTAGTAAATGTAAAATTGTACAAACTCAAATCGTTGGGTTGCCTCCCAACAAACGTTTGTTTCACGTCGTTAGCTAGACGCCTTATTTACGTACAAGCTCCTCCATGTTGCTTCGTTCACCGGTAGCGACCCAATAAAACCTGCAACACTTGAGCAAACGTAAACCAAAAACAAAAATATGCACACACATACATAAACATGATGGAAAACATATATATATATATATATATATATATATGTACAATCACTTATGGAAAACAACTATTAACAAGTACGTACAAAAGCAAAACAAGTGTTTATACAAGAAAATATACAATTATGTATGAAGCTTAAAAACATAGAAACTATGCGATGCAACTCATTATCTACACACCAATCCCCGGCAACGGCGCCAATTTGTTGGAGCTAGAATAGCAGCAAGCAAAAATATATAAGTAACCCAGTTTTGTCGTTCTCCACAGGCATCAGTGCGAGTGAAAGAATTTCATTCAACGGTATCTATATTTCTAAGCTCATGGATCAAAAGTTCTGGTTTAAAATGAACCAAAAGCAAATTCAGAAAATTAAAGGAACAAAAAGCAAGTAAATAACAATAACACATTCTTCGGAGAAGAGAAACTCAATAGAGATCAATCGATAACACATGCATTCTTCTAATCAAGTAAACAAAAATCAATCATTCGCATAATATCCACATGTATCACCAACAACAGAGGTTATGTCTAACACAACGTCGAGAGAACAACCGTATTGTCTCATTGGTGATGTCTCATGCAACAAAACCAACACAGAGCATTAAAAACTGATACTCACACAAGTGTTAAGCCTAAATCTATCTCTAGAGTCTAGCCCCAACAGATATTACTATAACATCCATATCAGATAAATGATTTATTTGTATTAAAACCAAGATCAGATTACGTACATACACTTAACCCTTTTTACATGTATTCAACTAATTTGCCCAATGGATGTGAATATCCTTCTTCATCACTATTATCACGCATCCTCGCGATACCGCATCGATCCTACTCATGCTACCCATGCTACTTAATCAACACAATACAACAAAAGATAAAATGAATATCAACTCACAAAACCATGTCAAAAGCTTGCTCATTGATAGAAGAAAATCTAAGATCAAAGATTTGTAAAGGTTTTGTCAAGACCACAAATAATCAACCAAACACAACAATAATAGAAAATCAGAATCACAAACATACATTAGATGAAATACAATAGGTATCAAGAGATTTACAAACAAAACCTCAACAAATAGAGAATATAAAGAGAAGAAAGAAGAAGAACCATTTTCTCATGGTTTGTCAGAGCCGATTGAAGCTAATCCACTTCGGATCAACAATATGCATCCTCTAATGTTGTTTCTAAGCCTATCCAATCCTAAAATATGTTTGATGATGTTGGGAGAAAGTTCCCCCAAAAACATAACCTAAAAAAGGCTGAAAAGTGACTTAAATAGGGGCTGAAAAGACGCGAACCGCGCAAAGCGCGCTATGAGGGCGCTTAGCGCCATCAGCAAAGTCACAAATCTTATTTTCTTCATAACTTTCGAACCGCAACTCCGATTGACGCGCCGTCGGAAGCGTTGGAAAGCTTATTCAATGCTCTATATGAAAATGAATAGAAATCAAGGCTTGAATACCTACAAAAAATGAGATAAATTAAAATTAGATAGAATGAAATTTATTAAAACCGCGCAAAGCGGCCTCTGGGCGCGCTCAGTGCGATCTCATTTGAAATATAGTTAAACCGCCTTAGAGCGCGCTAAGCGCGGTCCTGCCCACGCTAAGCGCGGTCAAGGAACTTTAGCTACTGCCTTTGGCAAAAAATGCGCGCTGAAGCCGCGCTGAAACGCGCGAGTTACCGACACGAACTCTTGAAAATCAACTTTTAGGTCTTCTTTCCTTCACCACTTATTCCTATCATCAAATATAAGCAAGAAGACGTGTCAAAGAACATCAAAATAATCAATATTCAAAATATTTTCAATAAAATCAAAAACTATCATATTTACACTTAAACATATGTATTTACTATTAAAACACCAAAGAAACAATTGAAAAGGGTCACAAAATATTATCTCAAATATGCACAATTTGGCACTTAACAACTCTCCCCGACTTATTATTTTGTTTGTCCTCAAACAAAAGTCAATCAACTCGAAGAAACAAAAGCAATTATCCAGAAATCATGCTCAACAAGTTTTTACAAACGGATAACAAACGTATGGTATACAAATCAAAAGTTCACACAAGGCAATGCTTACCACTAAACTACAACAACAACATGAATGTGAATCAAAGTCTAAGCACAAAACACATGTCAAACATCCAAAAGCAATACATGTTCAAGAATGAATCACGCCTAACACTCCACTTCAAATAAGAATGAAGAAATTAATGCGCGTTTGAAACCGCGGGGAAATTTCACTCACCTGACAAACAATGAAAATAGCAATCCAATTCATACAACATCTAACAATCAAAAATGAAAATATGGAAGCAAAAAGATCACTAAGGACTTTTAAGGTTGTAGCTTGGTCGGGTTCACAACAAAGAGACATTTTTAAAGGCCATTGAATCGAAATTGCAGATGCAAAAGAACATTCACTATACAAGGTATTCACAAACATCTCAACTTCATTCACCAATTTCATTCCTCTATTGTAAACCTTCTCAAACTTCCTTATGCACAATTATTTCATTCTCTATTTTTCTCATTCAAACAAGCATTCTTTTTCTTTTGTTTTTCACATTCATAATCACACATTTTGTTTTCATGCTTGTTTGAACTTTTTCAAAAGTTCTAGCTTCCTACCATCTTCTTTTTCATTCTCCCCATCTTGAATTCAACCAAACCTCAAGTGAATGCTCCTTGCTTTTTAAGGCAAGGAATTCAAAGTAAAACAATGTTCAAAGGTTCAAGAAGAAATTTTTAGAACCTCACAAAATTCAATGATGAACTACACTTTAAAATTATATACAACACAAAGTTCATCACTAAAAATGAGATCTAAACTGTTTAGGCTCAAAGGGGCTAACGAAATCTCACTGCTCACCGGTAAGATAGTTTTGGATACGGTTGTGCTCAATATAAACAAATGCCTTGATAATTTCTAATGCTTCCACAAGATAACAATAATCAAAAGATAAAGCATGAATCAAACGAATTAAACAAAGTTTATCAGTCATCTAAGCATATTGTAAACAATGGAGGTTTCCTCACGTGGGCTATGAACTAAAGAGATTCATAAATGAACAAAAATTGTAAGAGAATGCATGGCATGTAATTTGTATAAATCCTAAGGTTCATAAACATGTTATGTTCTAGAAAAGCAATAAACACAAACCACAGCAATGCAACTTTCTTTAAACTTTTCACACTACCATAACATTTTCTTGTTGAAACAATCAAAATTGAAAAATCACACAATGCATCCTAAAGCTAATCAAAAACAAAACTTGAGAACAAATACAAAAATTTATAAAACTAATAAACATATACTAACAAAATGCGTGAAAGTGGATAAGAGAATAAAAGAGTTTTTCCACAAAAAGCAAGGCGCGTTAAGCGCCCTCTGTGTGTGCTAAGCGCACACAGGCTTGCTGAGTTTTTTAAGTTCTTTCTCTCATTCAATCCATTCACTATCATCTTATTTTAACTATACTACTAAATGTAAAATTGTACAAACTCAAATCGTTGGGTTGCCTCCCAACAAACGTTTGTTTCACGTCGTTAGCTAGACGCCTTATTTACGTACAAGCTCCTCCATGTTGCTTCGTTCACCGGTAGCGACCCAATAAAACCTGCAACACTTGAGCAAACGTAAACCAAAAACAAAAATATGCACACACATACATAAACATGATGGAAAACATATATATATATATATATATATATATATATATATATATATATATATATATATATATATATATATATATATAGACAATCATTTATGGAAAACAACTATTAACAAGTATGTACTAAAGCAAAACAAGTGTTTATACAAGAAAATATACAATATATACAATTATGTACGAAGCTTAAAAACATAGAAACTATGCGATGCAACTCATTATCTAAACACCAATCCCCGGCAATGGCGTCAATTTGTTGGAGCTAGAATAGCAGCAAGCAAAAATATATAAGTAACCCAGTTTTGTCGTTCTCCACAGGCATCAGTGCGAGTGAAAGAATTTCATTCAACGGTATCTATATTTCTAAGCTCATGGATCAAAAGTTCTGGTTTAAAACGAACCAAAAGCAAATTCAGAAAATTAAAGGAACAAAAAGCAATTAAATAACAATAACACATTCTTCGGAGAAGAGAAACTCAAAAGAGATCAATCGATAACACATGCATTCTTCTAATCAAGTAAACAAAAATCAATCATTCGCATAATATCCACACGTATCACCAACAACAGAGGTTATGTCTAACACAACGTCGAGAGAACAACCGTATTGTCTCATTGGTGATGTCTCATGCAACAAAAGCAACACAGAGCATTAAGAATTGATACTCACGCAAGTGTTAAGCCTAAATCTATCTCTAGAGTCTAGCCCCAACAGATATTACTATAACATCCATATCAGATAAATGATTTCTTTGTATTAAATCCAAGATCAGAATACGTACATACACTTAACCCTTTTTACATGTATTCAACTAATTTGCCCAATGGATGTGAATATCCTTCTTCATCACTATTATCACGCATCCTCGCGATACCGCATCGATCCTACTCATGCTACCCATGCTACTTAATCAACACAATACAACAAAAGATAAAATGAATATCAACTCACAAAACCATGTCAAAAGCTTGCTCATTGATAGAAGAAAATCTAAGATCAAAGATTTGTAAAGGTTTTGTCAAGACCACAAATAATCAACCAAAGACAACAATAGAAAATCAGAATCACAAACATACATTAGATGAAATACAATAGGTATCAAGAGATTTACAAACAAAACCTCAATAAATAGAGAATACAAAGAAAAGAAAGAAGAAGAACCATTTTCTCACGGTTTGTCAGAGCCGATTGAAGCTAATCCACTTCGGATCAACAATATGCATCCTCTAATGTTGTTTCTAAGCCTATCTAATCCTAAAATATGTTTGATGAAGTTGGGAGAAAGTTCCCCCAAAAACATAACCTAAAAAAGGCTGAAAAGTGACTTAAATAGGGGCTGAAAAGACGCGAACCGCGCTAAGCGCGCTATGAGGGCGCTTTGCGCCATCAGCAAAGTCACAAATCTTATTTTCTTCATAACTTTCGAACCGCAACTCCGATTGACGCGCCGTCGGAAGCGTTGGAAAGCTTATTCAATGCTCTATATGAAAACGAATAGAAATCAAGGCTTGAATACCTACAAAAAATGAGATAAATTAAAATTAGAAAGAATAAAATTTACTAAAACCGCGCAAAGCTGCCTCTGGGCGCGCTCAGTGCGATCTCATTTGAAATATAGTTAAACTGCCTTAGAGCGCGCTAAGCGCGGTCCTGCCCGCGCTAAGCGCGGTCAAGGAACTTTAGCTACTGGCTTTCGCAGAAAATGCGCGCTGAAGCCGCGCTGAAAAGCGCGAGTTACCGACACGAACTCTTGAAAATCAACTTTTAGGTCTTCTTTCCTTCACCACTTATTCCTATCATCAAATATAAGCATGAAGACGTGTCAAAGAACATCAAAATAATCAATATTCACAATATTTACAATAAAATCGAAAAATATCATATTTACACTTAAACATATGTATTTACTATTAAAACACCAAAGAAACAATTGAAAAGGGCCACAAAATACTATCTCAAATATGCACAATTTGGCACTTAACAACTCTCCCCGACTTATTATTTTGTTTGTCCTCAAACAAAAGTCAATCAACTCGAAGAAACAAAAGCAATTATCCAGAAATCATGCTCAACAAGTTTTTACAAACGGGTAACAAACGTATGGTATACAAATCATGGTATACAAATCAAAAGTTCACACAAGGCAATGCTTACCACTAAACTACAACAACAACATGAATATGAATCAAAGTCTAAGCACAAAACACATGTCAAACATCCAAAAGCAATACATGTTCAAGAATGAATCACACCTAACACTCCACTTCAAATAAGAATGAAGAAATTAATACGCGTTTGCAACCGCGGGGAAATTTCAATAACCTGACCAACAATGCAAATAGCAATCCAATTCATACCACATCTAACAATCAAAAATGAAAATATGGAAGCAAAAAGATCACTAAGGACTTTTAAGGTTGTAGCTTGGTCGGGTTCACAACAAAGAGACATTTTTAAAGGCATTGAATCGAAATTACAGATGCAAAAGAACATTCACTATACAAGGTATTCACAAACATCTCAACTTCATTCACCAATTTCATTCCTCTATTGTAAACCTTCTCAAACTTCCTTATGCACAATTATTTCTTTCTCTATTTTTCTCATTCAAACAAGCATTCTTTTTCTTTTGTTTTTCACATTCATAATCACACATTTTGTTTTCATGCTTGTTTGAACTTTTTCAAAAGTTTTAGCATCCTACCATCTTCTTTTTCATTCTCCCCAACTTGAATTCAACCAAACCTCAAGTGAATGCTCCTTGCTTTTTAAGGCAAGGAATTCAAAGTAAAACAATGTTCAAAGGTTCAAGAAGAAAATTTTAGAACCTCTCAAAATTCAAAGATGAACTACACTTTCAAATTATATACAACACAAAGTTCATCACTAAAAATGAGATCTAACCTGTTTAGGCTCAAAGGGGCTAACGAATTCTCACTACTCACGGGTAAGATACTTTTGGATACGGTTGTGCTCAATATAAACAAATGCCTTGATCATTTCTATTGCTTCCAGAAGATCACAATAATCAAAAGATAAAGCATGAATCAAACGAATTAAACAAAGTTTATCAGTCATGTAAGCATATAGTAAGCAATGGAGGTTTCCTCACATGGGCTATGAACTAAAGTGATTCATAAATGAACAAAAATTGCAAGAGAATGAATGACATGTAATTTGTATAAATCCTAAGGTTCATAAATATGTTATGTTTTAATAAAGTAATAAACACAAACCACAACAATGCAACTTTCTTTAAACTTTTCACACTACCATAACATTTTCTTGTTGAAACTATCACACAATGCATCCTCAAGTTAATAAAAAACAAAACTTGAGAACAAACACAAAAATTTATAAAACTAATAAACATATACTAACAAAATGGGTGAAAGTGGATAAGAGAATAAGAGAGTTTTTCCACAAAAAGCAAGGCGCGCTAAGCGCCCTCTGTGCCCACTAAGCGCGCACAGGCTTGCTGAGTTTTTCAAGTTCTTTCTCTCATTTAATCCATCAACTATCATCTTATTTTAACTATACTACTAAATGTAAAATTGTCCAAACTCAAATCGTTGGGTAGCCTCCCCACAAGCACTTGTTTCACGTCGGTAGTTAGACGCTTTAATTACGTACAAGCTCTTCCATGTTGCTTCGTTCACCGGTAGCGACACAATAAAACCTACAACACTTGAGCAAACGTAAACCAAAAACAAAAATATGCACACACATACATAAACATGATGGAAAACATATATATACAATCACTTATGGAAAACAACTATTAACAAGTACGTACAAAAGCAAAACAAGTGTTTATACAAGTAAATATACAATATAGACAATTATGTATGAAGCTTAAAAACATAGAAACTATGCGATGCAACTCAATATCTAAACACCAATCCCCGGCAACGGCGCTAATTTGTTGGAGCTAGAATAGCAGCAAGCAAAAATATATAAGTAACCCAGTTTTGTCGTTCTCCACAGGGATCAGTGCGAGGGAAAGAATGCCATTCAACGGTATCTATATTTCTAAGCTCATGGATCAAAAGTTCTGGTTTAAAACGAACCAAAAGCAAATGCGGAAAATTAAAGGAACAAAAAGCAAGTAAATAACAATAACACATTCTTCAGAGAAGAGAAACTCCATAGAGATCAATCGATAACATATGCATTCTTCTAATCAAGTAAACACAAATTAATCATTCGCCTAATATCCTCACGTATCACCCACAACAGAGGTTATGTATAACGCAACATCGAGAAAACAACTGTATTGTCTCATTGGTGATGTCTCACGCAACAAAACCAACACTGAGCATTAAGAACTGATACTCACGCAAGTGTTAAGCCTAAATCTATCTCTAGAGTCTACCCCTAACAGATATTACTATAACATCCTTATTAGATAAATGATTTCTTCGTATTAAATCCAAGATCAGAATACGTACATACGCTTAACCCTTTTTACATTTATTCAACTAATTTTCCCAATGGATGTGAATATCCTTCTTCATCACTATTATCATGCATCCTCGCGATACCGTATCGATCCTACTCATGCTAACCATGCTACTTAATCAACACAATACAACAAAAGATAAAATGAATATCAACTTACAAAACCATGTCAAAAGCTTGCTCATTGATAGAAGAAAATCTAAGATCAAAGATTTGTAAAGGTTTTGTCAAGACCACAAATAATCAATCAAAGACAACAACAATAGAAAATCAGAATTCATTCACAAACATACATTATATGAAATACAATAGGTATCAAGAGATTTACATACAAAACCTCAACAAATAGAGAATACAAAGAGAAGAAAGGAGAAGAACCATTTTCTCACGGTTTGTCAGAGCCGATTGAAGCTAATCCACTCCGGATCAACAATATGCATCCTCTAATGTTGTTTCTAAGCATATCTAATCCTAAAATATGTTTGATGAAGTTAGGAGAAAGTTCCCCCAAAACTTAACCTAAAAAATACTGAAAAGTGACTTAAATAGGGGCTGAAAAGACACTAAGCGCGCTATGAGGGCGCTTAGCGCCATCAGCAAAGTCACAAATCTTATTTTCTTCATAACTTTCGAACCACAACTCCGATTGACGCGCCGTCGGAAGCGTTGGAAAGTTTATTCAATGCTCTATATGCAAATGAATAGAAATTAAGGCTTGAATACCTACAAAAAATGAGATAAATTAAAATTATAAATAATGAAATTTATTAAAACCGCGCAAAGCGGCCTCAGAGCGCGCTCAACGCGATCTCATTTGAAATATAGTTAAACCGCCTTAGAGCGCGCTAAGCGCGGTCCTGGCCGCGCTAAGCGTGATCAAGGAACTTTAGCTACTGCCTTTGGCAGAAAATGCGCGCTGAAGCCGCACTGAAAAGCGCTCTAAGCGCGGGTTACCAACACGAACTCTTGAAAAACAACTTTTAGGTCTTCTTTCCTTCACCACTTATTCCTATCATCAAATATAAGCAAGAAGCCCTGTCAAAGAACATCAAAATAATCAATATTCACAATATTTACAATAAAATCAAAAACTTTCATATTTACACTTAAAGATATGTATTTACTATTAAAACACCAAAGAAACAATCGAAAAGGGCCACAAAATACTATCTAAAATATGCACAATTGGGCACTTAACAACTCCCCCAACTTATTATTTTGTTTGTCCTTAAACAAAAGTCAATTAACTCGAAGAAACAAAAGCAATTATCAAGAAATCATGCTCAACAAGTTTTTACAAACGGGTAACAACGTATGGTATACAAATCAAAAGTTCACACAAGGCAATGCTTACCACTAAACTACAACAACAACATGAATATGAATCAAAGTCTAAGCACAAAACACATGTCAAACATCCAAAAGCAATACATGTTCAAAAATGAATCACACCTAACACTCCACTTCAAATAAGAATGAAGAAATTAATGCGCGTGTGCAACCGCGGGGAAATTTCACTCACCTGACAAACAATGCAAATAGCAATCCAATTCATACAACATCTAACAATCAAAAATGAAAATATGGAAGCAAAAAGATCACTAAGGACTTTTAAGGTTGTAGCTTGGTCGGGTTCACAACAAAGGGACATTTTTAAAGGCCATTGAATCAAAATTGCCGATGCAAAAGAACATTCACTATACAAGGTATTCACAAACATCTCAACTTCATTCACCAATTTCATTACTCTATTGTAAACCTTCTCAAACTTTCTTATGCACAATTATTTCATTCTCTATTTTTCTCATTCAAACAAGCATTCTTTTCCTTTTGTTTTTCACATTCATACTCACACATTTTCTTTTCTTGCTTGTTTGAACTTTTTCAAAAGTTTTAGCATCCTACCATCTTCTTTTTCATTCTCCCCAACTTGAATTCAACCAAACCTCAAGTGAATGCTCCTTGATTTTTAAGGAAAGGAATTCAAATTAAAACAATGTTCAAAGGTTCAAGAAGAAATTTTTAGAACCTCACAAAATTCAATGATGAACTACAATTTCAAATTATATACACACAAAGTTCATCACAAAAAATGAGATCTAAACTGTTTAGGCTCAAAGGGGATAACGAATTCTCACTATTCACGGGTAAGATACTTTTGGATACGGTTGTGCTCAATATAAACAAATGCCTTGATCATTTCTAATGCTTCCACAAGATCACAATAATCAAAAGATAAAGCATGAATCAAATGAATTAAACAAAGTTTATCAGTCATCTAAGCATATAGTAAACAATGGAGGTTTCCTCACATGGGCTATGAACTAAAGTGATTCATAAATGAACAAAAATTGCAAGAGAATGAATGGCATGTAATTTGTATAAATCCTAAGGTTCATAAACATGTTATGTTCTAGAAAATCAATAAACACAAACCACAACAATACAATTTTCTTTAAACTTTTCAAACTACCATAACATTTTCTTGTTGAAACAATCAAAATTGAAAAATCACACAATGCATCCTCAAGCTAATAAAAAACAAAACTTGAAAACAAACACAAAAATTACTAAAACTAATAAACATATACTAACAAAATGGGTGAAAGTGGATAAGAGAATAAGAGAGTTTTTCCACAAAAAGCAAGGCGCGCTAAGCGCCCTCTGTGCGCGCTAAGCGCTCACAGGCTTCTTGAGTTTTTCAAGTTCTTTCTCTCATTCAATCCATCCACTATCATCTTATTTTAACTATACTACTAAATGTAAAATTGTACAAACTCAAATCTTTGGGTTGCCTCCCAACAAGCACTTATTTCACGTCGTTAGCTAGAAGCCTTATTTACGTACAAGCTCCTCCATGTTGCTTCGTTTACCGGTAGCGACCCAATAAAACCTGCAACACTTGAGCAAACGTAAACAAAAAACAAAAATATGCACACACATACATAAACATGATGGAAAACATATATATACAAGCACTTATGGAAAACAACTATTAAAAAGTACGTACAAAAGCAAAACAAGTGTTTATACAAGTAAATATACAATATAGACAATTATGTACGAAGCTTAAAAACATAGAAACTATGCGATGCAACTCAATATCTAAACACCAATCCCCGGCAACGGCGCCAATTTGTTGGAGCTAGAATAGCAGCAAGCAAAAATATATAAGTAACCCAGTTTTGTCGTTCTCCACAGGGATCAGTGCTAGGGAAAGAATGTCATTCAACGGTATCTATATTTCTAAGCTCATGGATCAAAAGTTCTAGTTTAAAACGAACCAAAAGCAAATGCCGAAAATTAAAGGAACAAAAAGCAAGTAAATGACAATAACACATTCTTCGGAGAAGAGAAACTCAATAGAGATCAATCGATAACACGTGCATTCTTCTAATCAAGTAAACACAAATTAATCATTCGCCTAATATCCTGACGTATCACCCACAACAGAGATTATGTCTAACGCAACATCGAGAGAACAACCGTATTGCCTCATTGGTGATGTCTCACGCAACAAAACTAACATAGAGCATTAAGAACTGATACACACGCAAGTGTTAAGCCTAAATCTATATCTAGAGTCTAGCCCCAACAGATATTACTATAACATCCATATCAGATACACTACTACAAAACGCTAAAACAACAACGCCAGGCTTACAACGTATCCTTTTATGTCGTTGTAATAGGTTAAAAATTTCGTGCCCATTTAAAAGCTGAGTCATTTAATGACGGTTGAGTGAAACCACCGTAGTAATAAATAAAATGTATCAAGCTTCGATTCCCTGCAACTACATTTTTTCCATTTTTTAGATTACATTTAGTGTGTGTCAATTAAGTCCATTATTTATAAATTAAATTGTAAATTATTTTACAACAGTTAAGATGAGCAACCGTAGTAATAAATGAAATGTATCAAGCTTCGATTCCCTGCAACTACATTTTTTCCATTTTTTAGAGTACATTTAGCGTGTGTCAATTAAGTCCATTATTTATAAAATAAATTGTAAATTATTTTACAACGGTTAAGATGAGCAACCGTAGTAATAAATGAAATGTATCAAGCTTCGATTCCCTGCAACTACATTTTTTCCATTTTTTAGAGTACATTTAGCGTGTGTCAATTAAGTCCATTATTTATAAAATAAATTGTAAATTATTTTACAACGGTTAAGATGAGCAACTGTAGTAATAGAGTACATTTCACTTAAGATTCCACTACGGTTTGTTTCTCCACCGAGATTAAAAGGTTTACTGATAAATTAAAACAAAACTTATTATGTATTTCTTTCATAAGACGCCCTAATTGAACAAGTGAGCCAGAGACGCCCTAATCTTTACCCTCTTCAACATCTTCATTCCTTTTTTCTTGGTTTATGCTTAAATATTGATCGTCTTCATTCATTTAGTTTCGAAGTAAGGTACTCTTCAACATCTTCATTCCTTTTTTCTTGGTTTATGCTCAAATATTGTCCGTCTTCATTCATTTGCTTCTTCAGCTTCGAAGTAAGGTTCTCTTCAACATCTTCATTCCTTTTTTCTTGGTTTATGCTCAAATATTGACCGTCTTCATCATTCATTTGCTTCTTCAGCTTCGAAGTAAGGTACTCTTCAACATCTTCATTCTTTCTTTCTTTGTTCATATTGTATATGCTCAAGTCAGAATGAGATGTTTCATATGCTTTATATTTAGTATTAGAATACATCTTCATTGATTTTTTCTTTGTTCATATTGTATATGCATATGCTTGAGTTTTTGGATTAGATTTTGGTGTGTCATTCACATTATTATACATGTATAAATTTCAGAAGTTGTAATGGATCGTAGTTGGATGAAAGCCAATAGATTAGATCCGGTTTATGAGAACGGAGTTTGTGAATTCCTTGAATACACTGATAAACATCTTCCCGGCAATAATGGTATCTTTTATTGTCCTTGTGTTGTTTGCGCTAATATCAAAAAGGGTACAAAGAAAGAAATACACAATCACCTTTGTTGTGATGGTATATGTCAAAATTATATAATATGGGCGTGGCATGCTGAGGTGGATAATAAGGAAAGTCGGGCGTCACAAAGTCAAAGAGTGGAGGAAGATGAATATATGGAAGATCACCTAGAGGATATGTTCCATGATATTGGGGAATCTTCTTTTATGAATGCTCATATTTATGATAATTTATGTAGTGATAAAGATACCCCTTTATATAAGGGATGCACAGAGTTCACACGATTGTCGGCGGTGTTAAAGTTGTTTAATCTGAAGGCAAAAAATGGATGGTCAGATAAAAGTTTCACGAAATTACTTGAATTGCTACAGCAAATGTTACCAGAAGATAACAAATTGCCGGATCATTGCTATGAGGCCAAGAAGATATTGTGTCCACTGGGTCTGGAGTATATCAAGATACATGCTTGCCCTAATGATTGCAAATTATTCCGGAAAGAGTATGAAGACTTGTTTCAATGTCCGAAATGTGGTGTGTCACGTTACAAGCAGAAGGCTAGCAATGGTGATGACAATGATCACTATGACAATGTTAGTAGGAAGCATCCTTCTGCTAAAGTGTTATGGTACTTGCCAATACTTTCATGATTAAAGAGACTTTTTGCTAATTCGAATGACGCAAATAATCTTAGATGGCATGCAGATGAAAGGATTCGTGATGGAAACATTCGCCATGTAGCTGATTCTTTGCAATGGAAGAAAATTGATTAGTTGTTTCCGGATTTTGGAGTCGAGCCAAGAAATCTTAGGCTTGGGCTTGCCACTGATGGAATGAACCCCTTTGGTAATATGAGCACTAATCATACTTCGTGGCCTGTTCTTCTCACTATTTACAACCTATCTCCTTGGTTGTGCATGAAGCACAAGTATATACTGTTAAGTATGATGATTTCTGGACCACGACAACCTGGTAACGACATAGATGTTTATCTTAGTCCATTAATTGATGATTTATGACTCTTGTGGGATGAAGGCATTGAAGTTGATGATGCATATTCTGGGGAAAAGTTTAATATGCGTGCAATGTTATTTTGCATAATTAACGACTTTTCGGCTTACGGTAACTTGGTGGGATACAGTATCAAAGGACATAAAGTGTGTCTTATATGTAAAGATGATACTTGTTATCACCAACTTGAGTTTGGAAAAAAGACCGTTTACCTTGGGCATCGAAAATTTCTAAAACCGGGTCATCCTTATCGTAGATTGCGAAGGGCTTTTAATGGAGAGCAAGAGTTTGGTGAGGCTCCTAAACCTTTAACCGGTGATGAAGTTTATCAACGGCGGGAATACATTAATGTTGTCCTTGGGAAAAGAGAAAAAGAAAAAGGTGGGAAGAGAGAAAAAGAAAAAGGTGGGAAGAGAGGAAAAGAAAAAGTGGCAGTTGCGAAAAATATATGGAAAAAGAGGTATATCTTCTTTGATCTTCCATATTGGTCAAGTCTTGATGTTAGACATTGTCTTGATGTGATGCACGTGGAGAAAAATGTGTGTGATAGTTTGATTGGCACACTTCTAAACATTCCGGGCAAGACTAAAGATAGTAAGACTTCCCGTCTTGATATGGAGAAGATGGGTATACGAAAACAGTTGGCTCCAATAGAGAAAGGAAAAAGAACTTATCTGCCTCCAGCATGTCACACTCTATCTAAAAAGGAAAAGAAGATGTTCTGCGAGTGTTTGCAAGGTATTAAAGTTTCGCAAGGTTACTCATCAAACATCAAGAAACTTGTATCAATGAAAGATCTCAAGTTAATTGGTTTAAAATTTCATGATTGTCATGTATTGATGCAACAACTTCTACCAGTGGCTATCCGTGGGATCCTTCCAAAAAATGTGAGAGTAACTATAACGAGACTGTGTTTATTCTTCAATGCCATATGTAATAAAGTTCTTGATTTCAAAAAATTGGATGAATTAGAAGATGAGGCTGCCACAATCTTGTGTCAATTGGAGATGTATTTTTCGCCATCATTTTTTGACATTATGGTTCACTTACTTGTTCATCTGTAAGAGAAATCAGAATTTGTGGTCTAGTTTATTTAAGGTGGATGTATCCAATAGAGCGATATATGAAGATCTTTAAAGGATATACGAAGAATCATCACCGACCGGAAGCTTCGATTGTTGAAAGGTACATCACAGAAGAAGTTGTTGAGTTTTGTACAAACTATTTGTCGGATGCAGATTCTATAGGAATTCCAAAGTCTCGTCATGCTGACACAGACGGAAGAGGTATTCAAGGTCTAAATGTTAGGTCAATGGCTCGGGATGTAGTTATTCAATCACATTTCTATATTTTGAATAATATAGATGAGGTTCAACCTTTCATAGATACTCACAAAAGACTTATGAAGAAAAAATATCCCCGAATGAACGACAAGTTGTTGTTGATAGAGCATAACAATAGATTCATGGATTGGTTTAATAAAAGTGTATCTAATGATCCTAGTGCATCTGAGATACTTAGATGGTTGTCGTACGGGCCAAAATTTTGTGTCATTACCTGGAGTGCATACGACATTGGTCATTATACCTTTTATACAAAATCAAAAGATGATCGTAGTACAATGCAAAATAGTGGGGTTATGGTTGAAGCCGAATCGATGTATTTCTCTAGTTCGAAAGATAAGAATCCGGTATTGGCAACTACCACGTTTTATGGTGTCATTGATGAGATTTGGGAGATTGATTATGTTATTTTCAAAGTGGCTTTATTTAAATGCAAGTGGGTTCCCAATAATAGTAATGGTGTAGACATTGATGACTTAGGATTCACCCGGGTTGACCTTGGCAAGGCATCTTTTAATATAGAACCATTCATCATGGCTTCTCAAGCAAAACAAGTTTTCTATGTTTCTGATCCATCGGACAAATCGGGGAAATGGTCAATCGTTCTCCAAGGAAAATACATTCCTCTTAGTGATGAAAGTCTTGATATTCCGTCCACACCTTCTTACACAACACAAGTTCCTACCTCATATGATGAAGTTGATGGAGATGCCTTGCATGCTATACGACTCGATCATGAAGAAGGCATATGGGAAAATTAACAAGTACGTAATTTATTATTTATTCATAATATATTAATTGTATGTTATAGTTTAGAAGTATTTTTACTAACAAGTATAATTATTTGAAAGCATAGGTATTTTGAGTCCTGACACCAGGCCAGGAGACAAGACACCAAGAGACAAGATACCAATACACCAAGTTACAATTATGTGAAGTTATGTAATATGTGTAAACTGTAATATGGTATATGTGATATTTTATTTATGTAGGTTGTTTGTTCTGATAAACTGTAATCTGGTATATGTGATATTATGAATATGACACGATTAATATTATTATGAAAACTGTATCACAAAATGTGAATTGTATTTTTCTGCTGTGCTGAGATATGGAGAACAATAATACAGGTAAAAAATGGGATTAATTATAAAAGCAGGATGATATTTGTTAATTTTACTGAAACTTTAGCAACGGTTATATTTCCTAACCATTATAATATCTGGCGCGTTGTCCAGCAAAAAATAAATATTAAAACTGTGCTGCTGGGAATCGAACCGAGGACAATTATATTTATTACAACAGTGTAATGTAAAACCGTTGTAATAGTTAGCGCCCTTTCCTCATTATTACAATGCAACACAAGGCCGTCGTTGTAAGTATCATATATACAACAACAATCTACATAACAACGCCCTCACCCGCGTCATTATATGTCATTCCCATCCGTTGTTAAATGGGTTTTTCGTAGTAGTGATAAATGATTTCTTCGTATTAAAGCTAAGATCAGAATACGTACATACGCTTAACCTTTTTTACATGTATTCAACTAATTTTCCCAATGGATGTGAATATCCTTCTTCATCACTATTATCACGCATCCTCGCGATACCGTATCGATCCTACTCATGCTACCCATGCTACTTAATCAACACATTACAACAAAAGATAAAATGAATATCAACTCACAAAACCATGTCAAAAGCTTGCTCATTGATAGAAGAAAATCTAAGATCAAAGATTTGTAAAGGTTTTGTCAAGACCACAAATAATCAATCAAAGACAACAACAATAGAAAATCAGAATTCATTCACAAACATACATTATATGAAATACAATAGGTATCAAGAGATTTACATACAAAACCTCAACAAATAGAGAATACAAAGAGAAGAAAGGAGAAGAACCATTTTCTCACGGTTTTTCAGAGCCGATTGAAGCTAATCCACTCCGGATCAATAATATGCATCCTCTAATGTTGTTTCTAAGCCTATCTAATCCTAAAATATGTTTGATGAAGTTGGGAGAAAGTTCCCCCAAAAACATAACCTAAAAAATGCTGAAAAGTGACTTAAATAGGGGCTAAAAAGACGCGAACCGCGCTAAGCACGCTATGAGGGCGCTTAGCGCCATCAGCAAAGTCACAAGTCTTATTTTCTTCATAACTTTGGAACCGCAACTCCGATTGACGCGCCGTCGGAAGCGTTGGAAAGCTTCTTCAATGCTCTATATGAAAATGAATAGAAATCAAGGCTTGAATACCTACAAAAAATGAGATAAATTAAAATTAGAAAGAATGAAATTTATTAAAACCGCGTAAAGCGGCCTCAGAGCGTGCTCAGCGCGATCTCATTTGAAATATAGTTAAACCGCCTGAGAACGCGCTAAGCGCGGTCAAGGAACTTTAGCTATTGCCTTTGGTAGAATATACACGTTAAAGCCGCACTGAAAAGCGCGCTAAGCGCGAGTTACCGGCACGAACTCTTGAAAATCAACTTTTAGGTCTTCTTTCCTTCACCACTTATTCCTATCATCAAATATAAGCAAGAAGACCTGTCAAAGAACATCAAAATAATCAATATTCACAATATTTACAATAAAATCAAAAACTTTCATATTTACACTTAAACATATGTATTTACTATTAAAACACCAAAGAAACAAATGAAAAGGGCCACAAAATACTATCTAAAATATGCACAATTTGGCACTTAACAACTCTCCCCAACTTATTATTTTGTTTGCCCTCAAACAAAAGTCAATCAACTCGAAGAAACAAAAGAAATTATCCAGAAATCATGCTCAACAAGTTTTTACAAACGGGTAACAAACGTATGGTATATAAATCAAAAGTTTACACAAGGCAATGCTTACCACTAAACTACAAAAACAACATGAATATGAATCAAAGTCTAAGCACAAAACACATGTCAAACATCCAAAAGCAATACATGTTCAAGAATGAATCACACCTAACACTCCACTTCAAATAAGAATGAAGAAATTAATGCGCGTTTGCAACCGTGGGGAAATTTCACTCACGTAACAAACAATGCAAATAGCAATCCAATTCATACAACATCTAACAATCAAAAATGAAAATATGGAAGCAAAATGATTACTAAGGACTTTTAAGGTTGTAATTTGGTCGGGTTCACAACAAAGGGACATTTTTAAAGGCCATTGAATCGAAATTACCGATGCAAAAGAACATTCACTATACAAGGTATTCACAAACATCTCAACTTCATTCACCAATTTCATTCCTCTATTGTAAACCTTCTCAAACTTCCTTATGCACAATTATTTCATTCTCTATTTTTCTAATTCAAACAGGCATTCTTTTTCTTTTGTTTTTCACATTCATACTCACACATTTTCTTTTCATGCTTGTTTGAACTTTTTCAAAAGTTTTAGCATCCTGCTATCTTCTTTTTCATTCTCCCCAACTTGAATTCAACCAAGCCTCAAGTGAATGCTCCTTGCTTTTTAAGGCAAGGAATTCAAAGTAAAACAATGTTCAAAGGTTCAAGAAGAAACTTTTAGAACCTCACAAAATTCAATGATGAACTACACTTTCAAATTATACACAACACAAAGTTCATCACAGAAAATGAGATCTAAATTGTTTAGACTCAAAGGGGATAACGAATTCTCACTATTCACGGGTAAGATACTTTTGGATACGGTTGTGCTCAATATAAACAAATGTCTTGATCATTTCTAATGCTTCCACAAGATCACAATAATCAAAAGATAAAGCATGAATCAAACGAATTAAACAAAGTTTATCAGTCATCTAAGCATATAGTAAACAATGGAGGTTTCCTCGCATGGGATATGAACTAAAGTGATTCATAAATGAACAAAAATTGCAAGAGAATGAATGGCATGTAATTTGTATAAATCCTAAGGTTCATAAACATGTTATGTTCTAGAAAAGAAATAAACACAAACCACAACAATGCAACTTTATTTAAACTTTTCACACTACCATAACATTTTCTTGTTGAAACAATCAAAATTGAAAAATCACACAATGCATTCTCAAGCTAATCAAAAACAAAACTTGAGAACAAACACAAAAATTTCTAAAACTAATAAACATATACTAACAAAATGGGTGAAAGTGGATAAGAGAATAAGAGAGTGTTTCCACAAAAAGCAAGGCGCGCTAAGCGCACTCTGTGCGCGCTAAGCGCGCACAGGCTTGCTGAGTTTTTCAAGTTCTTTCTCTCATTCAATCCATCCACTATCGTCTTATTTTAACTATACTACTAAATGTAAAATGGTACAAACTCAAATCGTTGGGTTGCCTCCCAACAAGCGCTTGTTTCACATCGTTAGCTAGACGCCTTATTTACGTACAAGCTCCTCCATGTTGCTTCGTTCACCGGTAGCCACCCAATAAAAACTGCAACACTTGAGCAAACGTAAACCAAAAACAAAATATGCACACACATACATAAACATGATGGAAAACATATATATACAATCAATTATTGAAAACAACTATTAACAAGTACGTACAAATGCAAAACAAGTGTTTATACAAGTAAATATACAATATAGACAATTATGTACGAAGCTTAAAAACATAGAAACTATGCAATGTAACTCAATACCTAAACACCAATCCCCGGCAACGGCGCCAATTTGTTGGAGCTAGAATAGCAGCAGGCAAAAATATATAAGTAACCCAGTTTTGTCGTTCTCCACAGGGATGAGTGCGAGGGAAAGAATGCCATTCAACAGTATCTATATTTCTAAGCTCATGGATCAAAAGTTCTGGATTAAAACGAACCAAAAGCAAATGCGGAAAATTAAAGGAACAAAAAGCAAGTAAATAACAATAACACATTCTTCGGAGAAGAGAAACTCAATAGAGATCAATCGACAACACATGCATGTTTCTAATCATGTAAACACAAATCAATCATTCGCCTAATATCCCCACGTATCACCCACAACAGAGGTTATGTCTAACGTAACGTCGAGAGAACAACCGTATTGTCTCATTGGTGATGTCTCACGCAACAAAACCAACACAGAGCATTAAGAACTGATACTCATGCAAGTGTTAAGCCTAAATCTATCTCTAGAGTCTAGCCCCAACAAATATTACTATAACATCCATATCAGATAAATGATTTCTTTGTATTAAAGCCAAGATCCTAATACGTACATACGCTTAACCCTTTTTACATTTATTCAACTAATTTTCCCAATGGATGTGAATATCCTTTTTCATCACTATTATCTCGCATCCTCGCGATACCGTATCGATCATACTCATGCTACCCATGCTACTTAATCAACACAATACAACAAAAGATAAAATGAATATCAACTCACAAAACCATTTCAAAAGCTTGCTCATTGATAGAAGAAAATCTAAGATCAAAGATTTGTAAAGGTTTTGTCAAGACCACAAATAATCAATCAAAGACAACAACAATAGAAAATCAGAATTCATTCACAAACATACATTAGATGAAATATAATAGGTATCCAGATATTTACATACAAAACCTCAACAAATAGAGAATACAAAGAGAAGAAAGGAGAAGAACCATTTTCTCACGGTTTGTCAGAGCCGATTGAAGCTAATCCACTTCGGATCAACAATATGCATCCTCTAATGTTGTATCTAAGCCTATCTAATCCTAAAATATGTTTGATGAAGTTCGGAGAAAGTTCCCCTAAAAACATAACCTAAAAAATGCTGAAAAGTGATTTAAACAGGGGCTGAAAAGACGCGAACCGCGTTAAGCGCGCTATGAGGGCGCTTAGCGCCATCAGCAAAGTCACAAATCTTATTTTCTTCATAACTTTCGAACCGCAACTCTGATTGACGTGCCGTCAGAAGCGTTGGAAAGCTTATTCAATGCTCTATATGAAAATGAATAGAAATCAAGGCTTGAATACCTACAAAAAATGAGATAAATTAAAATCAGAAGGAATGTAATTTATTAAAACCGCGATAAGCGGCCTCAGAGCGCGCTCAGCGCGATCTCATTTGAAATATAGTTAAACCGCCTTAGAGCGCGCTAAGCGCGGTCCTGCCCGTGCTAAGCGTGGTCAAGGAACTTTAGCTATTGCCATTGGTAAAAAATGTACACTGAAGCCGTGCTGAAAAGCGCGAGTTACCGACACGAACTCTTGAAAATCGACTTTTAGGTCTTCTTTCCTTCACCACTTATTCCTATCATCAAATATAAGTAAGAAGACCTGTCAAAGAACATCAAAATAATCCATATTCGCAATATTTACAATAAAATCGAAAACTTTCATATTTACACTTAAACATATGTATTTACTATTAAAACACCAAAGACACAATTGAAAAGGGCCACAAAATACTATCTAAAATATGCACAATTTGGCACTTAACAACTCTCCCCAACTTATTATTTTGTTTGCCCTCAAACAAAAGTCAATCAACTCGAAGAAACAAAAGCAATTATCAAGAAATCATGCTCAACAAGTTTTTACAAACGGGTAACAAACGTATGGTATACAAATCAAAATTTCACACAAGGCAATGCTTACCAGTAAACTACAACAACAACATGAATGTGAATCAAAGTCTAAGCACAAAACACATGTCAAACATCCAAAAGCAATACATGTTCAAGAATTAATCACACCTAACACTCCACTTCAAATAAGAATGAAGAAATTAATGCGCGTTTGCAACCGCGGGGAAATTTCACTCACCTGACAAACAATGCAAATAGCAATCCAATTCATACAACATCTAACAATAAAAATTAAAATATGGAAGCAAAAAGATCACTAAGGACTTTTAAGGTTGTAGCTTGGTCGGGTTCACAACAAAGGGACATTTTTAAAGGCCATTGAATCGAAATTGCCGATGCAAAAGAACATTCACTATACAAGGTATTCACAAATATCTCAACTTCATTCACCAATTTCATTCCTCTATTGTAAACCTTATCAAACTTCCTTATGCACAATTATTTCATTCTCTATTTTTCTCATTCAAACAAGCATTCTTTTTCTTTTGTTTTTCACATTCATAATCACACATTTTCTTTTCATGCTTGTTTGAACTTTTTCAAAAGTTTTAGCATCCTACCATCTTCTTTTTCATTCTCCCCAACTTGAATTCAACCAAACCTCAAGTGAATGCTCCTTGCTTTTTAAGGCAAGGAATTCAAAGTAAAACAATGTTCAAAGGTTCAATAAGAAATTTTTAGAACCTCACAAAATTCAATGATGAACTACACTTTCAAATTATATACAACACAAAGTTCATCACTAAAAATGAGATCTAAACTGTTTAGGCTCAAAGGGGCTAACGAATTCTCACTACTCACGGGTAAGATACTTTTGGATACGGTTGTGCTCAATATAAACAAATGCCTTGATCATTTCTAATGCTTCCACAAGATCACAATAATCAAAAGATAAAGCATGAATTAAACGAACTAAACAAAGTTTATCAGTCATCTAAGCATATAGTAAACAATGGAGGTTTCCTCACATGGGCTATGAACTAAAGTGATTCATAAATGAATAAAAATTGCAAGAGAATGAATGGCATGTAATTTGTATAAATCCTAAGGTTCATAAACATGTTATGTTCTAGTAAAGCAATAAACACGAACCACAACAATGCAACTCTCTTTAAACTTTTCACATTACCATAACATTTTCTTGTTGAAACAATCAAAATTGAAAAATCACACAATGCATCCTCAAGCTAATCAAAAACAAAACTTGAGAACAAACACAAAAATTTCTAAAACTAATAAACATATACTAACAAAATGGGTGAAAATGGATAAGAGAATAAGAGAGTTTTTTCACAAAAAGCAAGGCGCGCTAAGCGCCCTTTGTTCGTGCTAAGCGCGCACAGGCTTGCTGAGTTTTTCAAGTTCTTTCTCTCATTCAATCCATCAACTATCATCTTATTTTAACTATACTACTAAATGTAAACTTGTACAAACTCAAATCGTTGGGTTGCCTCCCAACAAGCGCTTGTTTCACGTCGTTAGCTAGAAGCCTTATTTACGTACAAGTTCTTTCATGTTGCTTCGTTCACCGGTAGCGACCCAATAAAATCTGCAACACTTGAGCAAACGTAAACCAAAAATAAAAATATGCACACACATACATAAACATGATGGAAAACATATATATATAATCACTTATGGAAAACAACTATTAACAAGTACGTACAAAAGCAAAACAAGTGTTTATACAAGTAAATATACAATATAGACAATTATGTATGAAGCTTAAAAACATAGAAACTATGCGATGCAACTCAATATCTAAACACCAATCCCCGACAACGGCGCCAATTTGTTGGAGCTTGAATAGCAGTAAGCAAAAATATATAAGTAACCCAGTTTTGTCGTTTTCCACAGGGATCAGTGCGAGGGAAAGAATGCCATTCAACGGTATCCATATTTCTAAGCTCATGAATCAAAAGTTCTGGTTTAAAACGAACCAAAAGCAAATGCGGAAAATTAAAGGAACAAAAAGCAAGTAAATAACAATAACAAATTCTTCGTGGAAGAGAAACTCAATAGAGATCAATCGATAACACATGCATTCTTCTAATCAAGTAAACACAAATCATTCATTCGCCTAATATCCTCACGTATCAACCACAACTGAGCTTATGTCTAACGCAACGTCGAGAGAACAACCATATTGTCTCATTGGTGAAGTCTCACGCAACAAAACCAACACAGAGCATTAAGAACTGATACTCACGCAAGTGTTAAGCCTAAATCTATCTCTAGAGTCTATCCCCAACAGATATTACTATAACATCCATATCAGATAAATGATTTCTTCGTATTAATGCCAAGATCAGAATACCTACATACGCTTAACCCTTTTTACATGTATTCAACTAATTTGCCCAATGGATGTGAATATCCTTCTTCATCACTATTATCTTGCATCCTCGCGATACCGTATCGATGCTACTCATACTACCCATGCTACTTAATCAACACAATACAACAAAAGATAAAATAAATATCAACTCACAAAACCATGTCAAAAGCTTGCTCATTGATAGAAGAAAATCTAAGATCAAAGATTTGTAAAGGTTTTGTCAAGACCACAAATAATCAATCAAAGACAACAACAATAGAAAATCAGAATTCATTCACAAACATACATTAGATGAAATACAATAGGTATCAAGAGATTTACATACTAAACCTCAACAAATAGAGAATACAAAGAGAAGAAAGGAGAAGAACCATTTTCTCACGGTTTGTCAGAGCTGATTGAAGCTAATCCACTCCGGATCAACAATATGCATCCTCTAATGTTATTTCTAAGCCTATCTAATCCTAAAATATGTTTGATGAAGTTGGGAGAAAGTTCCCCCAACAACATAACTTAAAAAATGCTGAAAAGTGACTTAAATAGGGACTGAAAAGACGTGAACCGCGCTATGAGGGCGCTTAGCGCCATCAGCAAAGTCACAAATCTTATTTTCTTCATAACTTTCGAACCGCAACTCTGATTGACGCGCCGTCGGAAGCGTTGGAATGCTTATTCAATGCTCTATATGAAAATGAATAGAAATCAAGGCTTGAATACCTACAAAAAATGAGATAAATTAAAATTAGAAAGAATGCACTTTATTAAAACCACGCTAAGCGGCCTCAGAACCCGCTGCTTGGCCTCAGAGCGCGCTCAGCGCGATCTCATTTAAAATATAGTTAAACCGCCTTAGAGCACGCTAAGCGCGGTCCTGCCCACGCTAAGCGTGGTTAAGGAACTTTAGCTTTTTCCTTTGGCAGAAAATGCGCGCTGAAGGCGTCCTGAAAAGCGCGCTAAGTGGTTTTATGATTCGTGGGCACCCAGTTTGCAGCTCCAATCCTGTGTAGTATAGCATACTTCACACTCAGTTTACTAGTTGGTAGCTTTTCTTTTAATGGCCATACTCTAACCTGTCCAGCAGTAATTACCTTGCACACTTCATTATCTGTATCCTCCAGTTCTGGATACTCTGCATCCTCTTTTCCTAAGTAGCTGTTGACAATCTTAGGAGAGAACTCAACACATTTTCCTCTGAAAAAAACCTTCATATAATCTGGATTGCTCTGGTCAGAGATATTTATAGGAAGATTTACTATGAATTCCTTTACCAGACCATCATAGCACCTTGAAAATCCACACACAGTTTTCATTAACCCAGCAGACTTAATTCCTTCCATCACTTCTTTAATCTCCATGGCTTCTTTGCCAATCTCTCTCTCAAGAGCAATTCTCCTTTGGAAAATGAACTTCCACATATAGGCATTGCTTGCACGGTGGAAGGAGATGTTATCCACAGGCACATTTGGGACTTTGTCTGCAATCCTTTTTGCGATAGATTTTCTGACATGAGTGATGTTCTGAACATCATCCTCATCATCATGCTCAGACTCAGATTGTTCCACAATCTTCCTCTTTCTTGGAGTCACTTCGACCTTGCTCCAAGCTTTAGTTGGCCCAACAACAGTCTTTTTCTTCTTATCATCTGAAGCCTTCTTTGGATAAGATTCACCCTGCTTTTCCTTCCTTGTTCTTAGTCTCTTAGCCAGACTAGGCACTGCTATTCCAATGACTTCATCATCAGATAAGTCATCAACATTAATCACATCAGTACTCTTTTCTCCTCCAGGAGTAGTCTCATAATCCCTACTAGGCGATGTTCTGACATCCCCTTCAACATGAGTATCATCTGCTTCAGTATTACCTTGTATCATCTGCTTCAGTATTACCTTCAACTTCCTTCTCAGCATCTTCGATTACGGAGACAGCCAATCTGTGAAGATTTGTATCAGTAGATTGTATGTCACTCTTTTCTCTTGTACGCTGATCAACAGCCATTTGTCTCAGGGGTCTAGATATACCCTTAATAGGAAGTCTTTTCTCAAAAATTTTGTCCACGATCTGCCCCATGCACTTATCAACATCTACCCTTTCCTCAGTAGTTTGTGGATGTGGGTTAGTAGTTCTAGGTTTGTCACCAAATAACACGCTAGTAACAACTTTCATTGTTTCAGGATTCTTAAAGACAGTAGCAGGTCTCTTGGGAGTTAGTTTAGTGGGTCTCGTAGTACCTGATTTAGGAAGAATGGTTGAGAGGGGCTTAATGTCCATAGGATCGAATGTTGAACCTTCGTCAGTGGAAACCCTAGCTCTTCCTTTTGTGGAACTCTGACACTCAGATTTCTTGGAAGGAGACGCGATGACTCTTTTCAGTGAGGGATGATTCTTGAAGACGAAGAAGTTAATTCGTTGCCAGAACAGGGCTTTGAAGAAGAGTGATGTTGCAACACCGGGAAATGGGGGTCTGAGGCAAGGAGCTTGATTTGGAGTGTCAATGACTTTTTCCCTCCATAAATACTTTCCTTTTAAACAATTCACATCAGGACTCACTAACTCTGAGTGACCTTTCAGCATCCTAATGTCATAGTCTGATGTTATAACATCAACTTAAACATCATTAGTTGAATTTCCTTCAAGAGAAATCCACTGATAGCAGTTGTCTTTGGTTCTGGCACCCTTCATAACAACCTGATTATGCTCATCAGAAACCACACACTCATGCTTAATGTAGTTTACCTTATAACCTTCATCACACAACTGGCTTATGCTGATCAAATTTTCATTTAAACCACTGACAAACAGAACATTGTCACGTTCAGGTCTACCATCACCTTGCACCTTTCCAACTCCTGCAACAACACCTATTTCTCCATTGCCAAATATAACCTCATGAGAGGGACAATGACTGACTTCAGCAAACATGGATCTACATCCAGACATGTGTTTGGAACACCCACTGTCAAAATACCATGTTCCTTCTTTAAACTCTCTGTCAGCCATGTGAGCCAATAAGCACTTCACCTTCTCCTTAGGTACCCATTGTTTAACAACCTTGGGCCTGTACTCTCTCCATCTGTTTTGAGGTTGAGGGTATCCATGCAGCTTGTAGCAAGAGTACTGCATATGTCCAAACCTTCCACAATAATAGCATCTCACCCTTTCATCTCTGAATCTTCTGCCATGATGAGATTGCTTAGGCTGCCAGCCATAATGTGGTCTCCTCCTACCATAACTGGCCTTCCATCTATTATGCTGGTATCTTCTCCCATAAGAAGACTGAGAACGCTGTTTCCTGGATTGTCTCCCATGATGGTGTGGCTTTCTTCTTCCATAGAAATAAGGAACAACATTGGTGTATCCATATCCATAACCATACCAGTTGTCCTGATGTTGAGACACTAGATGAGACATGTGCTATTTGAACTGAGCAGCTTGTATGCTCTTGTGGTATTGTGGGGGCATATACTGACTAGCTCCTTGAGGCTGTATCTTCCTCTGTTGGGGACCATCCTTTTTCTCAACATTCTGAGGCTAAACAACCTTCTTAGGGGTAGACTCCTGCTTCTTTGGCTGATGTTGAGATGAAAGTTGTGACACTTCCTTCTTTGAACCTGAAGTGCTTTCTTCTGAAGTTCCCTTATCCTCAGCCACATAACCTATCCCAGCTTTGTCTCCAGCAGCTTTTTCTGACTGAAGGATCTTGTCAAGTGTGTCTGTACCACAGCTCAACATCCTAACAGACTTGGTCATTTGATCAAGGTGAGCACTAACTAGCACCACTTCATTTTCCAGATCAATCTTTTCATTCTCTAGCTGAGCAATTTGTTGCTTGTGGCACTTGTTTTCTTGACAAATCTCAGCACTTTTTAAACACAGCTCTTGATAGGTACAAGCTAACTCCTCATAAGTTACTTCTCCATCACTAGAATCATCATCAGAAACAACAGCTCCTGTTAGGGCTCTAACATGCTTTGCTGACTCACCTTCACTTTCACTATCTGAGTCAGACCAGGAAACCGTCATGCCCTTCTTCTGCTTTTTCAAGAAGGTGGGACATTCTTTCTTGACATGTCCATACCCTTCACACTCAAAGCACTGAACTCCTTTATCTTGGGTAGTTTTCTCTTCATCCTTCTTGCTGGTGTCAGAAGTCATGTTCATGACATTAGGCCTGGAGTTATTATTCATTCTCTTGAATACTTTGGTGAACTGTCTTCCCAACATCACTATGGCCTGAGATAGATCCTTCTGCGATTCAGAACTCTTTCCTTTTTCTTTTGCATCATTTGACACCAAGGCTAAACTCTTTGGCTTCTTTTCTGGTTCTTCCTCATTCAACCTAAGCTCAAAAGTTTGAAGAGATCCAATGAGCTCATCTACTCTCATCTTGCTGATGTCTTGTGATTCTTCAATGGCAGTAACCTTCATCTTATACTTCTTAGGAAGGTATCTAAGGATCTTCCTTACAAGCTTTTCATCTGACATTTTCTCATCAAGAGCACTGGATGCATTAGCCAGCTCCAGAACATTCATGTGGAAGTCATGAATAGTCTCATCATCCTTCATCTTCAGGCTTTCAAATTTTGATGTTAAAATCTGAAGTCTTGACATCTTGACTCTAGATGTTCCTTCATGTGTTGCCTGCAAAATATCCCACGCTTCCTTAGCAACTTCACATGTATTGATTAACCTGAAGATATTCTTATCCACTCCATTGAAGATGGCATTTAGAGCTTTGGAATTTCTAAGGGCAAGCTCATCTTCCTCCTTGGTCCACTCTTCTTCAGGCTTAGGCTTAGAGGTGCCTTCTTTATCTTTGCCGGCATCATCTTTCTCACACATGACAGGTGCTTTCCATTCTTTAATAACAGCCTTCCAAGCCCTGTTGTCCAAGGATTTTAAGAAGGTGGTCATCCTTAGCTTCCAATAATCATAATTGGATCCATCCAAAATAGGGGGTCTGTTGACGAATCCTCCAACTTCTTTGTCCATCTTTACACCAGAAAGTATCTTCCCTAGATCTCACCCAGAGACAGACAGGAAGCCTGCTCTGATACCAATTGAAATTCTGGTATCAGACGTGTGATGTTAAGGTGTGATGTCACAACAACACACTCTGCACAATGGACAGCAATAACAGTAAAATAACACCAAGAATTGTTGACCCAGTTCGGTTACAACCAACCTACTCTGGGGGCTACCAAGCCAGGGATGGAATTCACTACTTGTAGATATAATTTACAGACTCAACAACCCGTTGACAATCTCCTAAACTTATACTCTACTAATGACTTCCTACCTAAGAAACCACTTAGGTATGAGAACACCACTCAATCCCTTACAAACTCTCAAAGAAACCACTTTGAGTAACCTTGATCTTACTTCACAACTTCGATCAAACAAACACTCTCTATTGCTTCACAGCTTCTAGAGAGGACAGAAGCTCAACACCTATTCAAACCCTAGAATAGTGTAAATACAAGCACTCTAAACAAACTCTAGACACTAAGCCTCCAGCTCCTGATCTTCTGAATGTTTTTTGTACCTTTTCCTTTGATCTTGTGCGCTTTATATAGCTCCTTGAATTGGTCTTGGACTTGCTACAATATCTCCCCGATTTGTTATTTAAAACTGAATATTTAAAACAGATTTTCTCCTAAAATCTTTTTAAATCTTCAACCTTTTAAATCTCCTACAAATCTACACCAGATCTCCTATGCAGCAGTAAATATCTATCCCAAGATATTCGCATCCAATGAGATAGCTTGCTCTCCACAATTCCAGCTAATACGCAACCCTAACAACATCACAGCCTGCTGTTGTTAATTCTGCAGATCTGATGTTACAACATCGCCATGTGACATCAGACATCCAACTTCAGCTATTAATTACTTAGCACAACCCAGTGTTAAGACTTCAATGTTGCAACATCAGCACCTTGACATCAACATTGAACATACTTTGTTTTACCAAAATTCCAGCCAATTCAGGAACTAACAAGAATGAAGAAATTAATGCGCGTTTGCAACCGCGGGGAAATTTCACTCACCTGGCAAACAATGCAAATAGCAATCCAATTTATACAACATCTAACAATCAAAAATGAAAATATGGAAGCAAAAAGATCACTAAGGACTTTTAAGGTTGTAGCTTAGTAGGGTTCACAACAAAGGGACATTTTTAAAGGCCATTGAATCGAAATTGTCGATGCAAAAGAACATTCACTATACAAGGTATTCACAAACATCTCAACTTCATTCACCAATTTCATTCCTCTATTGTAAACCTTCTCAAACTTCCTTATGCACAATTATTTCATTCTCTATTTTTCTCATTCAAACATGCATTCTTTTTCTTTTGTTTTTCACATTCATAATCACACATTTTCTTTTCATGCTTGTTTGAACTTTTTCAAAAGTTTTAGCATACTACCATCTTCTTTTTCATTCTCCCCAACTTGAATTCAACCAAACCTCAAGTGAATGCTCCTTGCTTTTTAAGGCAAGGAATTCAAAGTAAAACAATGTTCAAAGGTTCAAGAAGAAATTTTTAGAACCTCACAAAATTCAATGATGAACTACACTTTCAAGTTATATACAACACAAAGTTCATCACTAAAAATGAGATCTAAATTGTTTAGGCTCAAAGGGGCTAACGAATTCTCACTACTCATGGGTAAGATACTTTTATATTCGGTTGTGCTCAATATAAACAAATGCCTTGATCATTTCTAATGCTTCCACAAGATCACAATAATCAAAAGATAAAGCATGAATCAAATGAATTAAACAAAGTTTATCAGTCATCCAAGCATATAGTATACAATGGAGGTTTCCTCACATGGGCTATGAACTAAAGTGATTCATAAATGAACAAAAATTGCAAGAGAATGAATGGCATGTAATTTGTACAAATCCTAAGGAGTCTTCTGTTAGGCTTCAATCTTTGATCCTGTGATTCCTTGATCTGCTCCTTAATTCTTGCAACTGATTAAAACCTGCTAACTTCGTAAGTCAGTCAGGATGTCGAGTCTCCAAGCTGGAATATCTTCTTCGACATCTTTTTCTTCTGCAGATTCTTCATTTATATCATTAGTATATTTTAGCAAAATTTAGTCAAACACTAGGAGCTTTCAATCTCCCCCTTTTGACAAATTTTGGCTAAAACATCTTCTTCTGCATTCTTCAATCAACAAGACTCCTTCATCTTGAGAATTGATTGGAGCTAAGGTCTGAGAGAGTCTCCCCCTCAACACATTCCCCCTCCTTTCAAGAGAGGTCCAGAAAGAAAGTTTGAGAGGGTTGAGAAATAGAAGACTCCTCCAGAAAAGAAACAGCAGTTGTAGGCTTCGTAACACTGAGAACATAGATTGCGTAACTCAGGTCACAAGACGCAACCTGCTTCATAACTCAGATCACAAGACACAAAGGGGACCATGATGTTAAGATGTCAGAACAACTTAACCAACATATCCCAGCCGGCACCAGAAAGCCATTCTCCCCCTCTTTAGCCAAAACTTGGCAAAAGTGACCAAGGCAGCTCCAAACCCAGACGCAACTCTCCCAGATTAAGAGCACTATCGGACACCAATCCAAAGAGAGTATTGAGACAAAAGAAGTCCAAGGAAATCCTATTTATAGCTGAGCAGTTTCCTTAGAAAGTAACGAACCATAGAGAATAACGCCGGTCAATTCAAAGGAACATTAATTGAAGGAAATAACTCCACCAAAAGTGCACCGTCCAAGACTGCCTTGACTATTTCTTCTTTTAAGAATATCGTCCAGAGAATTAATTACATGCGAACATGTTTTATAACAAGGCCTGGCATCATGTCATACATTGTCTCTTCTCTACTAGCTTGCCTTCAGACCTGACAAAGACTTCAAATATTGGCTTTTCAAACAGAAACACACAGAATCGTCTTCTTCCTTCCATAATCTAGAAATAATATCATTGATGATGAATTTTCAGTGATTCTGAATTCAGTTAGTAGAGAAAAATAAATTCTCCCAGACTAAACCAATGATTCTTAAGCATTCATTAAGAACCATGTAATTTGTACTGTCAAGTTTCCCCCAACTTGCAATAGTACACTAATGTCAAGACATCCTTCTTGACATCTCATCCTCCCAGGATGGAAACATAATCACAACTTTCTTGACGCATAATACAAACTGGAACCTGAACTGCACCACTGCAGTAATATATCTTAGATCAAGGAGCAACACCCCCTATCTAAGATAACCAGTGCTCCTCAAATGAACACTTCTGCTGATGAATGGAAAACATAAGACGCATCTTCATGTCTTCAAGAGTGCACCCTCTGTCCAACCTACCTGCTGAACACAATCATCAACTTCAATTATTGCTTCTTCTGACAAGAACCAATAATCACTCACACATGAACACCATCATGCTTCCCGTGATGACTCATTAGGATCACCATCCTAAAATAACAAACTCTTGGATTAAGATCAAAGCTCCATTGATCCCCCTCTTCCAGAAACTATCCATACATCAAACGAATTCCTCTTGAATTCTCATGTATAGATCTCCTTGTTACCTGAGATAAAATCCAATTGATCTGGAATGATCCCACATTCCTCAAAGAGATACCATACCTCTTAGTTTCTTTTCTTCCAATGGTGTCAGATATCGTATACATGCTTCAGAACTTCACAGCTGCCAAACTGATCCACTTCCCTTTAGCATGACTTGCCAATTGGGGCGTTATCCCCTCCACAAGCTTTTCATCTGACCTTAGCAAGGTCAATCACTAGATAGACACCCGACAATCCAAAATAGTCATTCCTTCATCATTCTCCCGTATGATAACCTGGAATACTTCTGATCAACTGGTGAATATCCATATTCGGACTTCCATGCAATCAACACTTGATCCACTTCAGTCTTCTCTACACCCTCCTTCCAAGGCAGTTCTTCTACTCCATCATTCTCCCGTATGACAAGATAAATACTCCTTAGACACGATATATGTAACAAGTTCCTATACCAGAACTTAAGAATCCTCCTCCAAGGATAACCAACCCAAAAATGTTCTAACATCAGTTAGGACATCCTTCACACATCATTGACACCACACACCATGGTTCTTGATATGCTCCACCACTGGACTTACTATCTGCATAGTAATCTAACTAAAGATCTTCAAACAACACTGCGCCACCAGCTTGAACAAAAATAACTTCAGAAACCCAGAGAGAAATAAACTTTCATCCACTAAAAGAAGGCATACTTTCATCCTCAACCTAGAACTTCTACCACAAGCTCCAAGAGGACCAGAACCTCCTTACATTTTCAACTAACTGCCCTTTTACACAAGAGTAATCAGTTTCAAGTATCTTGCTTGAATACACAGTAAAGATCAACCAAATTCCACTGTTTGACTGATCTCATTCTTCTTTAGAACTCCCATAAGATACAGTGATCCACCAATGAAATCTGATCTTTAAGTCACATGAACTACTTGCTTCATAGCAAGACATCTTGGATTCACCAAGCCTCTAGACATGTAACATCTTCTCAAACCACAGCTCTCGCAAACTGTATGAGATAGACCTTTTTGAAGCATCCATAACTTCCATTCTCCTGTAGATCACCTTATCTTAAGCTGATGTGCCACATCACCAGCTGAGATCCTAATGTTAAGCTAGATGTCAGAACATTCTGATACGACATCCAACTGCTGAATTCAGCTTCTCCTTCTACCACTTAGAAGAACCGCCTCCCTATTACAGAATAAGAGTTCCATGCTCTCATAGACTTGATTCAACAATCAAGTTTGAGTAGACAATCTCCATCCTGCTTATCACAAATATTCCCTTCAAGCTCACACCTTGATGAATAACTGCTTTGAAACTCCAAAGACTTCATACCTGCCACGTTTGAATCTTTAGAAGATAAAGTAGTCCTAGACTACACCATAGCTAAACCAAAGAATGCCACTTTCCTTAGTAGAGTAGTCTGTAGAAAGTCAGAGATAACTGCCACTTACCCCTGACCTTCAAACTGAGCAAGATCCCATGCTCCCAAGTACCTAGATCAGAAATAAGCTGATCTAAGTTGTGCCACCACCAGATGCTTCTAGTAACCACTTGAACACACCTGCTGCACTCCAATACTATTAGATCAGAAATAAATTGATCCAAGAAATAACCATCAAGATTATGATGTCTTCATCTTCATCTTCAACAGCATCAAAGTCCAGACCAGTTTCTCGCCAGGAAACTCTCCAGAGATCACATGCTTCTGTCATACCAGACTGAAGCCCATTCTTAGGTCAACACCCAAGACTTAAACAAATGCTAAAGTGTATGCAGTACCCCTCCCATGATTCTGCACAACCTCTGATGATGAGATGTTCCAACATCTTGTTGAACATCAGCAATCCTGACTTTCAAGGATAATCAATTAAATACTTGTGAATTCCACAAATAACAATTGATCTTAAATCTTTATCCAATAACCCTTCTTCACTATTGTAGCTAAGCTCCACCAGATCACTTCATGAACACTTATCAAGCATTCAATCTTTTACAAGTATCTTCTTTGACACAAATAGTTGAGATACCAAGGTTGCCACCCTTAACTCAAGTAACTAAGATTCTCTGTGAACGAATCCTATTTACCTTCACAATTCTGAGAACTCCAATCAGATTGGATCCACTCTTAGGGTTAAGAGAGATGAATCCTTCCTTGCTGTTTTGGATAGTGAAAATAAATCACCTCCACTTTCTTCACATTGTGTTTCATAGAAACACCTTCTAGTCAGAAGAATAACTAGAAGACTCCAGATGCACGACTGAGATGCCTTTATGAGTGAACTTGAGAGAATTCTCAAGTATCTTTGACAACCTCGCCGATCAATAATTTATCAAACTCCCAGAGCAAGAACTTGATAAACTTAAACTCACCTCCTCTCCTCTTCAACTGACTTCACACTGTACCATGGAACCAAGCTTCCACGTACCAAGTCACTATAATAGACATCTTCTAACAACTCTTTTCATTCCATCGTCCCGACTTTGGAATAAAAGAATGCAAATATCTTCACATATAGAGGTCGACGATTGAAACCTTCCACCATCTGTCTTCAGTAACAACTCTAGAATCCCATAATTCTATAGCTCTTCCATCAGTAACACATGCAGCGGAACCACCAAGGAATGAATTCTGCTTGCCCAATAAGATGTCAGAACATATTATAAGACACCCCAACAAGAGAACTAGCCATTTCTCCTGCAGTTGGTGTAGAACCTCGTCAGCAACATGAATAACCATCGGGTTGTTACCTTCGATCCAGAACATTCATCCCATCCATTAATACCCTTGAGTATGTCTGAGTTGATCGATATGATCTTTAAAACTCCTCCTTGTTTAAACGCCATAAAGTTTCTCCCAAAGATCTCATCCAAAAACATACAGGATGCCTGCTTTAATACCAATTGAAATTCTGGCCATGCAGACTGCAGATGTCCTAACACATGTTACGACATTGTTCTGCATAAACATTTAAACGCAGAGGAACAACCGCAGACTAATACCTTGAATATCAGAACTGAAAAATCACAGATGTCACGACATCTGATCCAACATGTTAATCAAGAACAATAACAAAATTGTAAATTGCATAATGTTAAATAAGACAGTATGTGTTAACCCAGTTCGGTGCAATTCACCTACTCCGGGGGATACCAATCCAGGAAGAAGACTTCACTATCTTGTAGTATTACCCTAAAGCTAAACTCCTCGTTTATAACTGTATTCTAATCGCTACCCTTAATGAACATCTTTACCAAAGTTAAACTCTATCGTTTACAACTCTGATACGAGATACCTACTCACTTCCTTAATCACAACCTGTGATATCTCTGTCTTATGCCAATTCAGACTCTCTTTCATGTTTTCTTGACCAACAAGTTATCTTGGACTTGCTTCAAAGCTTTGTCCAAGAATGATACACAAACCATTACCTAAAGGCTTCTGGTTCTATCCCTGTACCAATGCCTTCCACTCTGCATCCCATGCTACAGAGGGAGACTTGCAACTCCTAAGAGATCCTACGACTCTCAAACCCTAAACCCTTGTTTTTCAAAAGAGAACTAGGTTACAAAGTTACAAGTGATACAAAAGTACATTCGGTACACCAAAAACCCTAGGTCTAAGTCTCCTTATATAGTCTTCTGTTGGGCTTTTAATCTTTGATCCAGTGATTCCTTGATCTGCTCCTTAATTCTTGTAACTGATTAAAACCTGCTAACTTAGTAAGTCAGTCAGGATGTCGAGTCTCCAAGCTGGAACATCTTCTTCGACATCTTTTTCTTCTGTAGATTCTTCATTTATATCATTAGTATGTTTTAGCAAAATTTAGTCAAACACCAGGAGCTTTCAGCCACCTAGTATAAATAAAAACATGAAGTTGTACATTGCAGTGTTGGATACGGCCATAGGAAGCATGTTAGCACAAGAGGATAATAGTGGCGTCGAAAGATCCATTTATTACCTTAGTAGAATGTTAATAGATGCTGAAACTAGGTATACTATGATTGAAAAATTATGCCTATGCCTGTACTTCTCATGTATGAAATTGAAGCAATATATTAAACCAGTTGATGTTTATATTTTGTCGTATTTTGATGTTATTAAGCATATGTTGTCCAAACCTATTCTGCATAGTCGAATTAGGAAATGGCCACTAGCATTGACTGAGTTTTCCCTGACATACGTCCCTCTAAGGGCTATAAAAGGACAAATAGTGACAGACTTTATTGTCGACCATGCAGTAGTCGAACCATCGATATGTAGCATCGACATTGCCTCGTGGAAGTTATACTTCGATGGGTCGAGCCATAGAAATGGGACAAGCATTGGGGTTTTAATAGTATCCCCGCAGGGTATTCCAACTAAGTTCAGATGCAAGGTTGACGGGAAATGCTCCAATAACAAGGCAGAGTATAAAGCCTTAATCACTGGCCTCAAAATACTTAAGGACTTGGGTGTCAAGGAAGTTGAAATAAGAGGAGATTCGGAACTGGTGATTAAACAGATCACGAAAGAATATAAGTGCGTCAAAGAGCATCTTTTGATTTACTTCTCGATGGTGAAGCGCCTTTTGGGGAATTTTAAAGTTGTCAACATTACGCACGTGCCCAGAATAGAAAACCAGAGGCTAATGAGCTAGCATAGATCGCCTCCGAATACAAGGTGTCGGAAGGAAAGCTGAAGGACTTCATTGAAACTAGGGAGAAGATGGTGTCGAACATACGCCCATCATCAGGCTGGTCAATCTCAAAAACCAGTGGGGCCAACGCCTCATCAGAAAGCTTGATCGAAGGGTTGGAAAGTTACGAGGTTTTCACTATCAGTAATCTGTCATCAATAGATTGGAGAAGACCAATCATCAAGTACCTGGAAAATCTGGTGGGCAACGCTGGTAGGAAGACTAAATATAAAGTGCTAAGTTATGTACTAATGGGAAATGAGTTGCTAAAAAGACTCTGGAGGGGGTATTGCTCAAATGTCTAGGGGACACAGATGCCTACTTGGTAATTTCTGAAGTTCATAGTGGGACATGTGGAGCTCACCAAGTTGGCCACAAGATGAAATGGTTACTGTTTCGACAGGGCGTCTATTGGCCAAGCATGCTCAAATATTGCATGGACTTCGCAAAGGGATGCCAAGATTGCCAGAAACATGCAAACATTCAGCATGTGCCAGTAGCGAATTACACACAATCGTCAAACCATGGCCCTTTCGAGGTTGGGCATTGGATGTCATAGGGGAGATTCGACCAGCCTCGTCGAAACAACAAAAATTCATCCTCATAGGTATAGACTATTTCACAAAATGGATAGAGGTTGTGCCCCTAGTAAAAGTATATCAAGAAGCTGTGATTGAGTTCATCCATAATTATATTTTGTATAGATTTGGGATACCTAAAACCATCACGATGAATCAAGGCTCCGTATTCGTTGGCCAAAAAATGCAAGAGTTCACAACATGAAATTCCGTCAGAGCAATATTGGAATATGATGCTGGATGAGATCGTGGACTTAGACGAGGATAGAATGGCAGCGTTGAATATGTTATTACATCAGAAGGAACGAGTCGCCAAAGCATATAATAAGAAGGTCAGAAAGAAGACCTTCACGGTTAACGACTATGTGTGGAAAGCAGTGTTGCCCATGGATCGACGGGATCGAACGCTAGGGAAATGGTCACCAAATTGGGAGGGACCAATCAAAGTGATCCAATGTTTCAGCAACAACGCATACGAGGTTCAGGAATTAGGAATGGATAAATGAATCTTAAGGGTAAATGGGAAATATTTGAAAAAATATAAACCTATACTACAAGAGATTCAAATTAAAAAGTAATTTTTTCATTGGTAAGTGGCCAAAATAGGCTAGGGTTGCCAAGATGGCTTACAAAATATCTGAATAAAGTTACACTAGTTCGACATGATAGTTAAGAGGAAGCAGGGAATCTAGACTTAAAGTCCCCAAAGATGGTCCTCTCATGAACAACCTTGCTTTCAAGGAGAGCTTTTCTTTTCTGCATCCGACCAATGGCATCTTTTATCTTGAAAGCAGCTTCGACGTGAGCAAGCCCTTGAGCGACTTCTTGATCGATTGCCTCTTGGGTAAGTAAGGGTTCAGCGGGATCCAAAGAGGTCTTCTGTTTTTCGACCTTAGCGATTTTTCTGGTAAGTTCATCTATCTGAGCTTGATACTCAGATATCTGTTGGTCGAAAACACGATGCTTGTCAGAGCGCTCTTGCTTGGTGGCCTCAAAGTCCTTAAGTTTCTTCTCACAGAGTGAGCTAAGATACCACTCACGACCCATTTCATTGCGTTTCTGCCTGATTTGAGCGTCGGCTTGGTGGCACCTAGTAAGGTCCTTGGCCAGCTGTGTAAAGTAGGCTTCAAATTCAATTAAGTACAAGGCCATGGTGGCTGGAATTTGAAATTCGGCAAGTTCATCCAATATCTTGAACACATCACAAGCCACATCAGACTCCTCTACGACGACCGCCAGAAATTCGTCTTCAAATAAGTATGTCTTCAATTGTTGGAGCTTGAGGGCGAAAGAAGCGTCTATTTTTAGGGTTAGTATAGCCGTCAAACTCGTGGGTTGGATGTCCCCAGACTCTTGGTGAAGCTTGTGCAGTGCTTTCAAGGCCTCCACTAGATTTGTTTGTTTTGTCGCCAGGATCTCCTCTTGGGTGAGAGCTTTGTCGACATTAGGCGTTGGCAGGGTGCAACCGCTTTCAGTAGGAGCTTTAAGGTTCACGTCGACATCAGCAGTGGTGGCAACAATTGAAGGATTTGATTATCACCAGGGATTGCACCGTCATTCCCAGCATTAGTGTTGGTGTGTTGAGGTGGAGGCGTTTTCGCCACTAAGTTCTCCTCTGTCGAGGTAATTTGGAACTCGTCGACCGTCTAAGGACTAAACACGGTTGTGGTCTTAGGAGGATTGGTGGTGGCAGCTGGTGCAGTATCATCTTTTTTTTGCAGTAGTCAAAGCGGCCACGGTTTCCTGCAAGACAAGGTTCAGTGAGAAAACTGTCCAAATACCATCGGAAATAGTGGAGCAAAGATGATGAATACCTTTGCAGATTTTGGAGGAGATGTTTCAGGGGGTGCTTCAGCCTGGATAGGTTTGAAGACTTCATCAAGATTTTTAAGGACAACAGGGTCCACAGTCGAAGTAGCCGTTGTTGAAGGCGTTTTCTTGATTAAGGCCCTTTTATTTCTCACCAATGGAGTGCCTGGAGGAGACGCTGAAACTGTAGTAGGAAAGACTTGGGATTGGGTACTTTCGTCCAACACGGATCCCTCAGGAGATGGGATTTTCTCAGTAGCCTAGGAAACAAACAGTCAGACGAATAGCAGGAGCAAATGCGAAGGAATAAGGAGACAGGGTATACCTGTGGATTCATGGTCTTAGTTTTCTTTACAAGCCTGGTAGAGGTCGACGCAGCAGCTGGTTCCTGTTTTCGACCCTAGAGATAAGCCAAAATGGTTAGTTAAAGATAATGGATGAAATATAATTAAAGAGTCCAGGGGTTACCTTCTTTGGTGGGTCTTCTGTGGCGTCAGCATCTTGGGGGTTCTCGACGGGAATAGAAATTGGCGGATTAGGAGCTTCGCCAGCAAGGGAAGCAAAAACATCGATCACGTTTTCTAGGAAAAGGTCACGTGGGAAAATTTGAGCTTGGTACTCCGACCACCAGACGTCGAAATCCTCTGTAGTGAAGAAGGAGGGTTGGAACGTAAAGACAGGCAATTCGAGATGTTGGGTAGACCTAGCAAATTTCAGGCGAGCTTTATGACCTGCCAAGTTCAAGCATCGGCCAGACTGCACAATGTCGGCAGAATGTTTCACCAAGGATTTTGGTAGCAATTGGCTCAAGCCAAATTGACGGGCCACCAAGTTAGGCTGGTAGTTCATGAACCCATAACCTGTGTTCCCCGTCTCAATCTAAAAGGATAACATGGTGGGAGTTAGAAACACCCTCCATATGGAATTCGACTGCACTGCGGCTTTGGGGGAGACTCCAGGAAACAGATTCTTAAACCATGTCGGACCAAATTTGCATTCCACAAAAGGTACCATGCTGGGGACGAAGGAAGTGGTTTCCACAAACATATTGAGATACCTCATAAAAGAGTTTTCTTGGGGGTTTCTTGGGTGGCCATCAAGGTGAGTCGTATGCCCTATACGAAATGCTCTTTGTTCAAACGCTCCATTGTGGTAGAGGCAGGGTATCCCAAGTTATGCTCAAAAGTGGCATTGAGCCAATGTTGCAACAACCACATAGGCCCCGAGATATTTAAAGCATTGGTGTTTTGATGAAGGAGTTTTAACTGCATGGCTGACAAACCAAGGGAATGATAAAGAGAGGCTAATAGGAGCTTGCCCAGAGATACATGTCGACCCTCGTGAATCTGGATTGCCAGGTTGATGTAACTTTTGGCTATCTGCAGAGAACCAGTGCAGAACAAGTAGTAAGACAACCACAACGTCAAGAAAGCGATGTGTTCTTCATCGAATACCTCTTTAGAGCGTTTTTCGTGATGATCTTCGATGTAGTTTTGGAAACTAGCACGCTCAAAGTCAAAAGTATTGTTTGTTTCAAGAGTCGGGTCAAATGTTTCGCCTAATGGCGAAAGACCAGTGATGGCCACCACATCAAAAAATGTCGGTGTATGCATGCCACAGGGGAAGTGGAATATGTTGGTCGATCCCTCCCAGAAGTGCATCGACGACAGCAGCAGACAAGGGTTGGCCCTGTGAGCGTTTCTTGAAAGTTGAATGGCGTCGAAAATGCCAGCCATTTTCCATTGTTCCCGATGCTGGCCTTCGACTTTGTTGAGCCAAGCAATGTAGTCTTTATTTCCAGGTGGAGGCATGGATCTAAAGATTCTAGATTTGAGCGCCATGAATTTGAGGTCTAAAGTGCCACCTTTCTCGAAAGCCGGTGGGATGGTAGGCGCGAAACAAGGAAATAACTCTTGAAGTTCTTGATGACTTGGCTTTTTGTTCGGATATGGACCGTGAAAAACATGGAGCTTAGCAGACACCATGAATGGGATGATCATCTGATGGCTCCAGTTGTCCACCACCGCTTCATCAGCAGACGACGGTTGAGGAAGAAGCCTGAGGGATTCCTTTTCAGAAAGAACGAAAGCAATGGGGTTATTTCCGGTGGTGTGAGTAACGGAAGTGGTAGCGTTTGCAGAAGAGGCCATTGGAAAGGAGAAGACTGAGGTTTTTAAGAATAAGTAGAGTTGAAGAAGAAGAAGCTATGATGAGAAATCGAAAAGAAAACCAGTTGTGGTTAGGGGTATTTATAAAAAAAATGCATGCAACTGAAAGATAAAAAAGCTGTTCAATTTCTGCAGTTAGTGGGGGTGGTTTCGAGACCCATAACTTGGGGTGGAGCTAGCCATCATGACGTTTTCTTGGAAATTGTGGTAAAAGAAGTTGCCATCATCATGTCAGATGGCAAGTGACGCGTGGCTCGACAGAAGACAAAAGGCTGATTGTTGAGTCGAAAACAAAGCATCGTCGAAATCTCGTAGAAAAGCAAAACGCCAGGTTTCTCAATCGACACAGTGCTCAGTCGAAACTGACCTTTTGGGGGGGGGGGGGGCAATTTGTTAGCTAGAAGATTTCGACCAAACAAAGGGAATGAAGGAATAATGAAACAACCAAACAAGAAGGGCGATGCCAAGAGGAGGAATGGCGAGAAAGCTTGAGTTTTGGGTTGACACAGTTTAAGATCGTGTCGGAAGAAGACTGGGATGCATTGTTGTTGGAGGATGTCAAGTGGTGGCTTACGAAACCAACACAAGGGTAACACATCTTTGAGCGGGAAAATTTGAAAACTCCAAGAACATGGGAAGTTGAAAAGATAGTGGGGTGACACGTGTCACAACCAAGGCTAATCTGGGGAGATGAATAGTTACTTTTTCATCCTATTTAAAGCAATATTTATTTCCATTTTAGGGGTCACATTTGTAACATTGAAAAGGGAAAACACTCAAAGTACCTAGCGTTAAGAGAAACGAGTTCACTCCCGCAGAAATGTATGATAGCGTCCACACTTGTTATTTTACTGCAATTTATATGAGCAGTTTAAATCATTTCGTCATCTACTTGTCTATTCGTTTTTTTTACTTCGTTGTATTTATCAACCCTAAACCTTTTTATTTGTTCAAGTTTCCCACAACTCCTCTAAACAAAAAACCGTCGTATAAACAAAATGTACACTTCAGCCAATTGTCCTGGGATTCTGTGGCCGATCCCGCGAGTAAACCTGCGGTAGGAGGCCAACGGTTGTTCGCGTGAGAACCGCATGCGAACACCTACGTATCCTCATTAATGAGAAAGTCAGAGCATTCGTAATTCGTGGGTATGATCACAGATTGGTTAAGTGTTTTTTATGAGCGACATTGAGTTCGTGTCCCAGCAGTTAGGGTCGATGCTTGTTTGCGGTAGAATGGAAATAACCTACTCTTTTTGAAAAAAGTTTGACAGACAATCCTGAAGGATAAAATGATTTGCAGTTTGTTTGTGAGTTTTAACAGAAGTGAATTGAATTGGTTTGAGATTCGTATTGCACTAAAGTCTATGACATATGATCGAATGCTTTGTAAGATCGACCCAAGACGGGACATATACAAAACACTCTAGACAAGGTAAGGAGAGACTCCCGCTTATCACTTCCCATGTACTTAAGGCTCGTAGCGCACAATTCTCATCGTATTTATTACGTGTTTTGATTTTTTGTTTTAAGAGAGAGAAGAGAAAGACGCACGAAAGGTCTAAAGGAAACTGAATCCTAGATGTTATCATGCAATATGGCCCTAAGGTCAGGATGATAAGGGAAGTCTACCCTAAAGTTATCATACAAAGGATTGAGAGCCTAATGTCTATCCTACTTCAAACTTAATCAGAAATTAAGTTGAACTAAGAAACCCTAAGGGAGCATGTGAGTACAAAGTTGCTTGATATACCTTGGAGCCACGACTAGCTTCCTGAACATAATGAATTAGAGTTCTCGGACCTGTAATATCGGAAACATAGCTAATCATAACTATATGTTCTGAAAAGTCCATTTCAACATGATTCACACCTGCAGCTAACTCAAGGTAAGACAATAACACATAAACATCTTCTTTAGAATCAATACCTTCGAGTTTTAGATGAACTTTGTTAGAGGTATGCATATAATGCTGTGAGCTCAAACCAATGCTTCAACTTGAGTACAAGAAACTTAAAGCATATAAAAGACCTTAATTAAAAATACCTCTTCATCCCATGTCTTAGAAGCTCATGCAAATGAATGAATGTATGACCTAATGAAATATGCAGATACATGCGAAGCATAAGCCAATTAAGGTAAAAAATAAGAGGGCAAATTTTGGGGTGCAACACTCAGGAACACCCCTTAGTCAGACGACGATCTCACTTCGGTGAAAGCTTGGTCCAACCTGCCCTCAGAGACGAATGTAGAGGCTGTGTCCAACGTCTCTTGATCTACCCACACTAATGAACGAGTTGTCCCCACTTGCCTTACGAATCATAATAGGTGGAATCTCCATTCAAAAGAATAATGTCAACACAAAAAAGGCAAATATGAAGAAATGACACAATACACATGCAATGATAAAGATTCATCGCTCCGTTAAAATATGCCAATAATCAAAGTTTTAACATCCGAGACCTTAAAAACCTACTCTCCAAAAGCCCTGATGACGAAGGAAGCGAAAGTAGGAAGAAAGATATAAACCTTATCTTAAAATGTATGAGTTGATCGCCTATGTGCCACAAGTACCACCAAATGAGATGTCACAAATAAACCTAATTAAAAAATCAATGTAAAAGAGCTCGCGAGGAAGATGGAAGTTGATGATACAAAAGAAGAAGAATTTTTATAATTCACTAATGGCAAAAAAAAAACAAAAGAACAATACTTCAGAAACTTTATGTGTGCCTCAGTCACAAGAGACCGTACGATCCGCTCTATGGGAAATTCAAAACCACACCATTAACAGTCTAAATCTCCTCGCGAGTTGTTCGAGGCACTCAAGTGTCCTAAGGTTAAAGAGATATCATTACTATCTAGTGTAGGGACACATATCAGAAAATCCGTGCAAAACGTCACTCGTTACAAGAAAATTATTTAATGCGATTGTTTATAACAAAAGTGATGTCCCATCAAAACTTTTCATCTGCTCTAGTCAAGTAGTCAGCTTAGGGCGTGCGCGACAAACCCTCATCCTTCAAAGCCCAAAGTGACAGACCCTAGAGCGTTGTCAGCCGGTAAAGTGCATGGAATATATGATCTCTCATTCATCCAGGAATAGTCAGTTCTGCCTTTTAGATGAGTCAACCACCGTTTGATTAGATCCAATGTCTACCCGCACGACGTTGCTCACCTCACACAGATAATCTTAATCGCTCTCACTATATTAAGAAATAAATACGTTACTTCAAGTATTCAAATTCATTCTAATTCTCACATTACTCATTATTCTCTTACAAATTTAAACATTTTTTAATATTGTAAGTCAATCCATTCCTCACCACACCTAAGACACAAATCCACCGCATTAAAATATTACCTCATCATTTACAATTTGTATAACATTTAAACTCATAATTCACTAAATTCAAAATATGTTTTTAAAATATCGATAATGGGTTTATTTGACAAGTCCTAAAAAGTGATAAATTCATTTAATAATCTTCTGCTAAATAAATAAATGGAACTAAGAAAAGAAATAAACAAATTATAATAAACCCAGATAAACAAGCAAACACACGCATTCTCCAAGTTTGAATTTCGAAGCCAAATCGATACTCTCATGGCTTCTTCTTCTTCTTCGCCCGAGGTTGGTTCCACCTATCACTTCTATTTTCTCATCATTTCAATTTTTCGTTTTTCATTTCTTAGGTCTTAGATTCTCTTACTTTTTCCCTCGATCATTATCGTTTTTTCGGATCAATTATTATTTCAATCTTATCAACCCTAGTGGTACCATCAAATTCTTTAATTTTTGGGTAAAACAATGATTCAGTTAGGAAAATTCAATATTTTGCTGCAAATATTTTGTTTGGAATATAGAGATATAAGGTTGAGGGTGACTTGGTGATATAATCTTCCTTACCATGTTTGTATCATTTTATATTTGGGGTAAAGAGAGGTTTTTGTATGGCATCTTTGTTAGGAAGAGCTTTTAGGGAAAATTATTATTTACCTAGAAAAGATGAAACTGATATGCAACACAAGTGTTTCTTGGTTTTTCATAATTTGAAAATTAATTAAGTTCATGGAATAAAATTATGAATGTTGTGTAAATTTCATACCAAAATGATAATTATCGACTCCCCTGATCAGCTATTACTACTATTCCCTTATCATTTTAACGTTGATTCTTAGTTTCCTAAAACTATATGAATGCGGGGGAAGTTGATAGACGAATATAACCCTTTGGTTTAAATACTATGTCATACTTATAATCAATGGTTTGAATGGTTTGAGCATTTAGAGAGAAGACCTGTATATGCTGTTGTAAGGAGAGTAGATCAGATGAAGAGAAGTCAAACAATTAGAGAAAGAGGAAGACTTAGAAAGACTATAGGAGAAGTTATTAAGAAAGATCTCGAGACTAACGATTTGAATAGAAACATGGTCCTAAATAGAACGTTATGGTGAAAGTTGATCCATGTGGCCGACCCCACTTAGCAGGATAATGCTTGGTTGTTGTTGTTGTACTTATAATTGATCACCTAAATGAAGTGTACACTATAATTTGTTATAAATGTGAAGAAAATATCATAAACTATAGGAATTTCTGTCACTTTTGTATAGTAGTTCCTTATAGATTTTGTGCTCGAATTCTTAATGATTTTTTTTATTAAAAATGAAATTTGGATTTAACTTAGGAAAAAAGAATAATGCACGAGTTAGTTTTTTTCTTCTATACCTCATTTACATGTAATTATTTTGTGTGTAAGTCATCAAATTATGGATGACTGTTTTGTATTACGTAGTCCTTAACATTTCTCAGTCTCAGTCACTACTTCATGGCTGTTATTGCTGCCTTTTTTTTTTCTACAGTTTGAAAATTTTGTAGCTTCCTTGGTTGCTCATGTGATCACATATAGGAGCAATGTGGAGCTGAGGTTTCTGATAATTATGAGACGACATGCTGGGGTTGTGGACTGCGTGTTATGCTTCCATCATGTGCATCCATTTTCAAATGTGGTTGGTGTGGGGCCATTACAGATCAAAACAAAAAGAAACATGACGAAAAGTGTCTTGGGTGGAGACTACTGCGTGATCGATGCTTTCTTTCTGTTGTCCTCATATTTATGTTCTTTGTAATATGTAAGTCTCTTTTATTTCTTCTATTCCTACTTTTATTTGTTGTCACCCTTGACCAATGTTGTTTTTATTTTCATTTGGGTCTATGTTTCATTTCAAGTTCTCCCCCATTTCCATTTAATTTGTCTAGTTTCTGAGGTTGAATTTATACATTAAAATTGGGAGTTGATGGGTGAAAATCTTCATTTGGTAATAGTAGTTTAGATTATTTCCCTTACAACTATATGTTCGAGTCAAAAGGTTTTAAGTAAGAGCTATGCAAATTGAAAAGAAAACTCAACCAACATAATGCAGGAAAGCAAGGGAAAATGACAAAGACACATCAGCTAAACAGATGTAACATTGCTACTTAAGAAATCCCTTAAAAAAAGGATCAGTAAAAAGAAGCCATGACATCACTTTAGCCCATATGAGATGCAACAGGATAGAAAATTCTAAAACTCTTCTGACATACAGATCATGTTACATTTCCTTTTCCTTCATCTCTCTAATACAAATATCACTGTTGTAAATTGTGATAATTATCATGCTCTATGACTAAATACAACAACAGCAGATTCTGTTTCCCCTTCCACCCTAAAACCTGGCTCAGTCAGTTCAGAAGAATAAACACGTAAGTGACAAGCCTCTTATATCGCACAAGGGGACACTACCCGACTAAGTCTTAAACTAGGGAACTTGGACTTGGACTCATTGTACGCATGGTTGTCAAGATCTCGATCTAGATCTTAAAATCTTACGATTTTGCGATCTCACTCACCCCCAACGATCTCGATCTTAAGTAGAATCGTGTGTTGAAGCCAAATTGTAAAAAAAAAATTATAAAACCATTGATTTGGTGCGATCTTGGCCAGTTCCGGCCACAATCAGTCGTTTTCCGGCCACGCTCACCGTTTTCCAACCACCTCCATTATAAGCAGAGAGGGTTGACAAGGTGCCGAAGCGCAAAAATTACGGTTCGGCGGAGGCCATTTTCCCACGAATACACTTGCCTACCAAAATATCATGTAAAAAACTTCAAATATATAGTATAATTTTTCGTTTTAGTAATATCTTACGATTTTTGTTACAAATTTATGTTTTACGATCTTGTTACCCCCTCTCGATCTTACAAAAATAATTGGGTAGGATCTTCCGATCTTAGTTATGATTTTATGATTTACGATTTTACTATCCCCTCCCGATCTTACGCAAGATCTCGATCTTGACAACCTTGATTGTACGTGCTCTATGTGATAAGAATAGCCGGAATACAATAGTAATGCTGCCAAAGTCTTGATAATGCTTTAGTTGTTTATCTATAGTTATAGTTTAAGTGCGCATTTCCTTTGTATGGGCTTCTTTGCAGTAATGTTTATTGAGCATGTTCCATTTCGTCTTTAGGTCAGTCTTTGATTCAGCCTAAAGGGGATGCTGGTATAAGAACCCCAGACTAGTTCAGCTACAAGCATCGTACACTGCCAGTGTTGTGATAATCATGTTCAATGATATCTTGTTTAAGTTTAATTCCTTAATGATTTGTTTGATATTTTCCTCGCTCCCTCTCTACATCTGCTTATTTGGTTATCCCTCTTTTGATCTATCCTTCTTACTAGGGTTTCTTGTTTGCTCTTTATAGTCCTTACTCTTTTATGTCTCCTACAACTAGAACACTGAAATCTTATTGTCTTGGTGTAAAATTTTCCTTTAAACCTGGTTGGTCAAAGTATTCTTTCTTTTCACCCACCTTGAAGTCCTATGGTTTGCATCTCTCTCTAGTCTCGATTTGCCCACCATTTTCACCTTGTGATAAAATGTACTGAAGATGCTTAAACAATGAGACCCGTAGTACGATATGGTCTCCAATTTTCACCTCTTTGCAGAAATTAGTATGTTTCCAACTAAACTTATGTTTCATAATATCTATTTTTCTTGTGCTTAGACAAAAGCCATACATTTCCAAAGCTTAGCTCCATGATTCTACTGCTACTTAATGCCATCCTCTTTAGGAGTTCTGCAATCCCAGAAGAAACTTTTAAAAACTTTGGCTATTAACCTTAACACATTGCAACCGAAGTTATCTTCAATTACTAAGAGCTGTCAAGCACATCATGACAGGTCTCCTTTCTTTTAATAACTCCTCTTTATGACATTATACTTTCTGTCAATTGGATTTGGGTATCATAATACAACACTTTAGTAGGTACTGTTAGCATCTTGATATCTGTCCGGTCTCCTTTCTTGTGGCTAATAATGTTACTGCGGAACTTTAACTTTTGCGACTGTGCTGTGTTACTCAAAACATGAGCATGATCATTGCGTTATGGATTTATCACATATAAAGTGTGGTTTGGCTATTAAAAAGGGAGTGAATAAAATGTTTATTTATGGTTTCAGTTGTAATTGATGCTCATCTCATCATATCTTTGGCTGACGATTGCTTTTTTATTTTATTTTTTATTTTTAATTTTCTTAAAAAGTTTTTTTTTTTTTTTAGCATTTTAAGTCAAAATTTAAAGTATTAGTTTATGATTCAGTTTGTGTTATCACGGTTCTTCATTATATTTATATTTGTAACATATATTCCATTATTCCATATTTTTGTCATACATTTAATTTGTTTGTGCAGTTGGTGGCGTGTGGGCAGTGTACCCAGTAGTCTTCTCTGTCAGTCTTCTTTTGGGAATTTTTCACTCAGTCATTACAACGATTTTGTCCATAGCTACAATTTCCTTTTTCAGCCTTGCAGCATTTAGATGTGCTGGAACACCACCAAATATATTATGGGGAAGCTATCCCACGGTAGGGAAACGTGACCTTGAAAATTATACATTCTGTCATTACTGCTTGAAGCCAAAGGCACCTAGAGCACATCATTGTCGTTCATGTGGAAAATGTATACTGGACATGGATCATCACTGCCCATTTGTAAGTTTCCATAATCTTCTTACATTTGAAATATCAATCTCAGTGTTTTAATCTCCACTTGAAATGCATCACAGTGCTATTGTTTCCCTGTCAGTTATGTTTTATTAATTAATTGTGGGTAAGTTATGTTAGCTGTTAGTAAGAATAAATAGAAAGAGGCAGGGTATAGCTGGTTATCTAAAGAAGTATTGAGTGGTTATTGGGAGCAGAGTAATCAATCCCAGATAGCCGCGCGGAGTAGACGACCCAAAAAATGGATACCGTATAGCGGGATGGCTGCTATTTGATATTATTTGGACAAATTACATGAATAATAATTATAAAAAAATGAAGTGCAGAGGGAAGAACGAATTGCAGAGAGAGGTGAGGGAGGAACTTGTGATTTTTCTTTGGAATGACTGAAGTGCAGAAACGTCAGTGAAGGATGGTTAGGGTGGAGTCTCAACTCAAATTTGATTGAAAAATCTTAAGTTACCTTTAAAACGTTTTAAATTTAAGGGGTAATTTCGGTTTTTCGGAGGGAAAAGGATAACAAGACAGAAACCGCTCTGCCTCTGCTAGCCGCTACTTATCCTATAGCAGCCACTATAGTGTTCTGCACCGCTAAGGTTCTTCCCATAGCGGTCGGCCTCCGCTCCATTCTGCTATAGCAGGATAGCACCGATATTGGCCGCTATTGACTATGATTGGGAAGGAGTTGGAGAGGAACCTGACTTTAGGCCTTAATTCAATTGTAATCTTTTTGTATCTGTTTTATTGTGTGTATACGTAAGATTCTGCCTGTGATCAATTTTCCAGAATTGTTAATAATAAAATTATTGTCATGTTCTAGTAAATTCTATTTGGTACCGGTTTCTATCAACTTCCTTGTGTAACTTGTGTATTGCTATATACTAATGGGGTTAGAGGGTCCCTCAGTGGTTCAAATGTTCCATTATTATGATGTTTGAATTTAACAGTTGGGAATGTGTTTTGGGAGATTTTTTATTCGTGTAGATTTTTTTATTCCTGTCCAGACCTCGCATATTACTTGGTATACCCACTTGTTCTGTTATTTAATCCCTTGCCTCAAATCTTGATTTTCTTTATACTTAAGTTTTATGTTGAACTAGCTTGATAGTGACAAAATATAGAAGCTGAAAGATGGATTTGATGAGGGGATGGAGATTCTAGGAAGGATAATTTGGTTAGTTGGAATTTTATTTTGGATGCAGTGGTTAGTTCGTTAAACTCCCATGGGGTTAGTGAAACATCAATGCTTACCATGATACCTTGATTAAGTAAAATTTATATAACAAAAGAGCAAGCTTTGGGTATTGGAAATTTAGTTTTGAAAATATTTCCTTAGCTAGCAAATGTTTGTATAATATTTTTCTTTCTAAATTTGGTTTTGAAAACATTGCCATGTCTTAATGCTAGTTTGTTCTTTGGCAGATTGGGAATTGTGTTGGTGCAGCTAATCACTACAACTTCATCTGCTTCCTCATTTCAGCAGTGTTGAGCACGATCTATGTCTCTATAATGTCTGCATATGCTAGCTTGCATATTTGGCCACCATCGTCATACTCCCTCAGCCGCTTAAAGGGGATTACTGGCCGAGATCTAGCATGGAGACTTACGAATGAAATTTTTGTTGCCTTCCTGAGATCTGCGTTGTTTCTATCGTCTAGAGGACTTCTTCTTGTGTATCTGTTTATCGCGAGTGTTTCATTGCAGATAGGATTGAGTGTTCTTTTATGGCAGCAGCTCTCTTTTATATATCAGGGAAAAACTTTTCGGAGTAACTTAAGTTCACAGGCAGATAATGACGAAGAAGAAAAGAAAGATTGCCAAAATCTTGTTAGATTTTTTGGTTTTCAACATTCTGTATCAAGATTTTTGTCAAACTTTCGTGTTACTAGGAAGCGGCATGATACATAAGGTAAAACTGTCATGGTTTGTAGTCAATGGCTTCTGACTCTTGACATTTGTATCTAAGTGTTTTTGTATCTTTTCTATAGGTAAGCCTGAATTTTTCAGAAAACACCACTACAAAATTTACAAGATAGATACATGTTAGCTTAAATTTACTTGTTTATAAGATGTGTTAGCACGTGTTTGGTTCTGGATTGTCCGAAATTGATTTGGAATAAATTGATTCTGAAAAATTGATTTATAAGAATAGCTGTCTGTTCCAAAATTAAATGTTAGGGTTGGAAAATTGTCATTTCCACTTGCTAAACCATTTGTGTTTCTACAATCATGTATGATGACACCTAGCTTTTTAAGCTTAATTATGTGTCAATAGGGAAAATAAATCAAATGAGTTCTTCACATTAGGAAGCAAAATAACAAAATAATTGAACACAAATTATGTATTATTTGATGGGAGTTGTAAGATGCAAAACAACAGATAATTGTAAACAAAATATGTATTATTTGATTGAAAGGGAAGTTTACGACAAGGCAGGATTGAATCTAACTGCTACATGGCCAAGCCTCTATAGTATAGAGAGCAGTCGCTCTCCGTATTAGTGTAGAGTTTGTATCTAGGCTAACTTGTAATCTAACTAGCTCTCTGTATTAAAGTAGAGTTTGTAATCTAACTGGCATCTGCCAGTCATCAAAGTTGGTGACCTATTGTAACGAGTCACGTTGTTACTCTATAAGTAACAAGGTGCAACCATTTTGTCATTTGCCAGTCATCAAAGCTGGTGACCTATTGTAACGAGTCACCTTGTTATTCTCTATATAAGTAACAAGGTGCAACCATTTTGTAACTAACTTGAATCATAGCAAAATTCTATTATAGAAATGAAATTATCAATTCTCTCTAGCATAGTTTCTAACATGGGATCAGAGTCTGGTTTAAGATCCGGTGGGTACTATGGTTTCCGTTATCGGGCCACCTACTATTTATTTCTACGCTCCAGTTATTTAGTCCTGAGCACGAGGAAGTGTGTTAAAAATCCCACATCGAACAATATATGACCTAGAGATGTGTATCAGTGGGGGCAATCCTCACTCTACCAACCAGTTTTGTACGGTTGAGTTAGACCCAACCACATTTCTAAAAAGCAACAAGTAGTGGTCAGGTCTAGCACTGAGTCTGAATTCAAAAGTCTTTCTCAAGCTATTGCAAATCTGCTTTAGAGTAGAGTTTGTATTTAGGCTGGCTTGTAATTTAACTGGCATCTGCCGGCATAAATAGTCTTTTGGTAGGTGGTGTGTGTTTATTTTTCCGTCCCTCTAAATTTTTTTTTTTGGATAAAGTTCTTACAGGTTGAATTTCATTTGGTTGTAGACCCTAGAATTAAAATCTGCAAGAAAAATCGAAGAAAACTCCATAAAAAATCTGCGGATTTTAATTTTAGAGACTAAAATCAAATGAAATTCAACATTTAAGAATTTTATTAAAAAAAGTACTGTAGGTCTTAATTTTAGAGACTATAACTAAATGAAATCTAACATATAAAGATTTTATTAAAAAAAAAATACTGGGATGAAAAACAAAAACACAGACTTTAAAACTATTTAAGCCTAAAATTAATCAACATTCCACTACTTGAAACACCACACACCACTCTAAAAGTAATTTGTTATTGGCAATCCAACTCACTAAAAGGAAACCCAACAAGTATTTCTCTTATTACTTTATACTTCCCTACGTCTGTACACCTTTCAAGTAAAATCAACCCACTAGTATTATAACAATGCCCTCTTCTAGACTTTCAACCTTGTCCCTAAGGTTGACCTTAGGAAATTAACCCTTCCGATGTTCTTCGAATTTGATTCTTTTATACCCTTACCTAATAATCACATGATCCATATCTTCTCCACCTTGTTTGATAGTTCAAGCAACTAACACTTCTTCTGATTCAAAACTCCCTGCAAAATCGCCTTCCAACTCATTTGGAAGTTTTTGTTCAACTTGATAATTTCTCATAGCTTTCTTTCTTAAAATGTGAAACATGAAACATGAGGCGAATCTTAGCTATTTCCGGTAGTTGCAACTTATATGCCAATGTGCCAATCTTCTAAAGAATACGATAGAGACCATAATAACGAGCAACTAACTTTGCTCTGATCTTTGCAACAACAATCTTGTGCTGATGTTGGCCATGTTTTAGAATAACCCAATTTCCTTATTCGAAATTGTGTTCAGTACGATAACGATCTGCTTGAATCTTCGTGCATTCTTGCACCTTCTATAGATGCTATTTCAATTGTCTCAATGCTTCGTCCCTATCCAATAACTCCATCTAAACATCTGCTACCCGAGTTTCTCCACACATCAATCTTGTAATCATGGATGGGTTGCGATCGTATAGCACTTCAAATGGTGTTCTTCCAGTGGACAAATTAAAGGTCCTGTTTAACTAATATTCAACCCATTGAACATAATGCGCCCATGATTTTGGTTGATATTTAGCCCATGGAACACAACGAGCCCACAATTTTGGTTGATAAGTTATGAAACATCTTAAGTCCGTCCCCAAACATCGATTCACAACTTCGGTTTGCCCATCCAACTTCAGATGATATGCCGAACACATCATGAGTTGTGCCCATTGTAGATAAAATAACTTACGTCAAAAGTTACTCACAAATATAGGATCTCTACAAGTGTATTATAGTTGGTAAACTCTGCAAGTGTACCATCTCTCGAGCAAACACTTCTGCCACTGCTTTTGCTGTGTACGAATGCTAAAATGGGATGCAGCAGTTATACTTTGATAGCCTATCTATCACAACAAAAATAACTTCAAGTCCCTTCAACTTGGGAAAACCAGTGATGAATTCCATGGAAACCTTTTCCCACGCCATATTCGACACTATAAAGGCTGCAACAATCCAGTTGGTGCTGTAGTGAGGTATTTTTGGCGTTCACACATCATAACTACACACATATTCTTGCACCTTACTTTTCATTCCAATCCAATACATGTTAGCAGCAAATCTTCGACAAGTAAGATAGAAACTGGAGTGTCCTCCTAGAGGTGTATCAAGAAATTCACTCAATAATTTAGGAATCAAACCGAATTGTGCAGAAATTACTCTCTCCCTTTGTAATACAACACTTCATTCCTAAGGGAAAACCTAGTTCACTTCACCATATCCATTTAAACCTCTTCAATGTTTTTTCTTGCAACAATGGATTACTACTAACTTCCTTCTCTAGATGTAACCCTTCTTCCCATATTGGAAACGAAGCAATGACTTAGAACTCCGTTGCCTCTTTCATGCGTGAGAACACGTCTGTTCCCTAATTCTCTAGACTCAGATTATACAAAATATAAAAGCTATATCCCTACAATTTAACAACCCAATTTTGCCGGTCTTCATTCGAAATTATCTGTTGCAGTATTTGACAAAGATTCTTCTGATCTGAGGACACAGTCAAGTGATATCTAAGCAGATATGGGTGCCAATGCTAAACGGCAAGGAATACAACCATCAACTCCTTCTCATACACTAATTTAGTCAAATTGCAAGAACCAAGTGCTTTGCTGTAGTAAGCAATGGGTTTTCCTTCCTGCACTAACATCACTCCAACTGCTATTCCGGAAGCATCACACTCAATATGTCATCGAAAAACACAAGAGAAACTTCCTCCACAAAGGTTAAATTAACTCGTTCATCAAGGCTAGGAATGTTGATAGAGTATTGGTCAATACAAACGGCATGAGCAAAAATTTATAATGCCCCTCATGCGTTTGGAATTCGGTTTTGGCAATATCTTCATCTCTAACTCTTACTTGATGGTAACTGGATTTCAAGTCCGAATTTGAGAAATAACTCACCCCATTTAATTCATCTAACAACTAAATAGCGACTTTCTTCAAGGCATGGTAGTCCACACATACTCTCCACGACCCATCTTTCTTCTTAACTAAGATAACCATACTTGAGAAGGAATTTTGACTATTCTGTATTATCCCCATGGACACCACCATCTATTTCCTTAGAAGCAAGCTATCGTTCTTTCTCTTTATTTCACCTTCACCTAGCCACTTCTTCTCTCAACTTTAGAACTACACTCCTTTATCTCTTGAAAGGACAGAAGAAGAAACTTCCAACAAATATAACATCTACCTTCCCAGTATTTTGGAAGAAATATTCGGAGAGCTAGGTTTTACGAGTTTATTTATAATACTGCCTTTATTTTTTCCAACAAAAGGGAGTATAGCAGCTAAAGAGTTTCTACCCTTTATATATTTATGGGTTAATACCTATTTTCACCCCTGCCATATGAACGTATTTTGAAAAATCCTCTGCAAAAAAAAAAAGTTGCAAGATTGGCCTTAACAAATTTCAAAAGTTACCATTTAGACCTTCATCTGGCCACATCATCAAAAATAATGATGTGGCAGTCATTTTTTTAATTTTGTAATGAAAAGAAATTCCACATCATTAATAGGCTTTGTGAAATGACTCTTATACCCCTACTTTTTAAAATTTTTTTTATTTAGTTTTTTTTTAGTTTATCTTTTATTTAATTTTTTTAGATTTTATTTAATTTATAATTTTTTTATTTATTTAATTTTTTCTTTAATTATTTTTCGTATTAATTTTATTTATTTAAATTGTTATTTTAAATTATTAAAATATTAATCTTGGGCCTAAGCCCATTCACATTGTCTCAAACCAGTTGAAACTTATTGCACTCTAGCTTATTATAAACACCCATACAATAGTTGATATGAACGATGTGAGACTCTATGGCAAATTCAAAGAGCTCATCAGGTGTCAGAAATTTTGTGTACCTTGGAAATCTAGAATAGGTGGTGAATAGAGTCCAACATCGCTTTGTAAATCACTCCAACCTTCTTTTGCTCGATCCCAGTTCGTCCTTTTCTCAGGTTTGTGGGTTTCGTCTCTGATTTCTGTTTAAGGTTTATGAGTTTGTTTTGGTTTGGATCAACTCATCTCTTCTTATCTTTCTGTATTTCTGTTCTGATTCGACTTGAATGGTTTTGGGGTTTTTGAGTGGGTTGATTTGAAGGTTTGAAAGGATGGATTGAAAGCTTGTAGAGTTGTGGGTTCTGTGAGGTTTTACGTCTTGCCGTTGGAAGAATGAAGAAGAAGGGTGTTGAAGGATTGAAGGATGGTGGAAGGTGTGGAGAGATTTGAAGATGAAGGTTGGGTACTTGAAGATGGAAGAAATCTTTTTTGAGAGAATTTTCGCAGCCTCATTTATATGGAAGATGAATGGTGACGTGGTTTTTTCTATTTGCAGGATAAGCTGTGTCGTGAGTTTTGTGTTGCCTTCGTTTTGGCTGCAGGTTGTATCAAGTTTTTGCTGTTATGGCTCATGATGGTAAGGCAAGTGGTGTGGTTTGGAAAATTATATGTTGTATTGAAGTTGTTGTGGTGTGTGGTTTAAAATTTTTGTGTGTAGCAGCTGTTGAATTGTAATGCGTAGTGGCTGCGTATTGTTTGTGTGAGATGTGTGAATTATGGCTTTGATGATTTGTTATTTTGTTGTGCAGGTAACATTATGTGGCTTCTAGGAATTGCTGCATAAATCTAGAATAGGTGGTGAATAGAGTCCCACATCGTTCATATCCACTATTGTATGGGTGTTTATGATAAGCTAGAGTGCAATAAATTGCAACTGGATTGAGACAATGTGAATGGGTCCATGCTTAGGCTGAGTTCAAGAACAAAAATGGGCTTAGGCCCTATTGTGAATTGGGCTGCTCTTGGAAAAAAAATGGGCTTAGGCCCTATTGTAATATTTTGATAATTTAAAAAAATAATTCATAAAAAAAATTAATATAAATAATTTAAGAAAAAAATAATTCATAAAAAAAAAATTATATAAATAATTTAAGAAAACGTAAAATAAATTAAAAAAATAATTCATAAAAAAAATTAATATAAATAATTTAAGAAAAAAATAATTCATAAAAAAAATAAAAATTCAAGATTAATATTTTGATAATTTAAAATAACAATTTAAATAAATAAAATTAATACGAAAAATAATTAAAGAAAAAATTAAATAAAAAAAAATTATAAATTAAATCAAATCTAAAAAAATTAAATAAAAGAAAAACTAAAAAAACTATAAAAAAAAATTAAAAAGTGGGGGTATAAGAGTCATTTCACAAAGCCTATTAATGATGTGGAATTTCTTTTCATTAAAAAATTAAAAAAATGACTGCCACATCATTATTTTTGATGATGTGGCCTGATGAAGGTCTAAATAGTAACTTTTGAAATTTGTTAAGGCCAATTTTGCAACTTTTTTTTTCGCAGGGGGGTTTTTCAAAACACGCTCATATGGCAGGGGTGAAAATAGGTATTAACCCTATATTTATTGAAGGGATAAATATACTTCACCCCCTGCTAAAGTAGCGAGATTTGTTTTTGCCCCCTGAAGTTTTTTTTTTTATCTCTCAACAAATCAAGATTCCATTTTCCCACACCCCTCATGCTGACTGTTCCACGGAATATTCATATTCAGTCACTAAAAAAGCTGATGTGGCAGGGGTCAAAATAAAAATGCTGCCAAAATGGCAGGGGTCAAAATAAAAACGCTGCCAAAATGGCAGGGGTCAAAATGGCAGGTTTTTGGTGACTGGATGTGATGAAGGTCAAAATTGAGAGAATCTTCAAATGTTAGGGTTTTTTTTTGCAAGTTTTTTTTACAGGGGGGTTTTTCGAAAATCGCCTATATGGCAGGGGGCAAAATGGCTATTAACCCAAGAATGTAAATAGATTTTTGACCTTTAGGTTAAAATTAAATGACATGACATAACTTAATCCAACTCACCAATGCATTCCATGCCACATATGAATATTCCGTGGAACAGTCAACATGAGGGGTGTGGGAAAATGAAATCTTGATTTGTTGAGGGGGATAAAAATAAAAAAAATTCAAGGGGGGGAAAAACAAATCTCGCTACTTTGGCAGGGGGTGGAGTATATTTATCCCTTTATTGAAAGAAGAAAAACCAATAAAGAGAGAAGGGGGACCATATCAAACCCTCTAAAAAATGAAAATGAGAATGTAAAACTAGCTGATAGTTGGTAGTTTATAGCGGATGACTATTAATTGATAAATTAATTTGAGTATTTAATAAATTAGTTGTTACACTAGCTGATAATTACAAAATGACCTAAAAGGACATTTTTAATTAAGAAATTGGTGATTTAATTATTTTATTATATTATATTACTAAATTAATTTTTATTGGATAAAAGTAAATGTATTAATAACAACATGCAAAACAATTTTAATATATATGAAAAATTGAAGATATCATCAAAATATATACATTTGTATATAAGTTTTATGAGCTTTGCTATTTAGTATGAATATATTGACAACGAAACTCAATGAATAAAAGAACCAGCAAACCATACATGAAGCAAGGGTATTTCATAAAGTCATTTATGAGGACATATAAGTAAAATTAATCCTAATAACTACAATTTTTGGTTTGATTAACTCATTTTTTTTTGTAAAATATAGACTTTTTTCAAATTTTATAATGAAATTTATAAAATACATGAAATCTTATGAATTTTCTTCATCTTTGTTGATTTCATTGATTCTCCTCCGACGTTTCACTAACTTAAGAATTATCAACACTATTTCTAAATTAATTATATAGTTTATATTTAATAAATAAAAATAAAATAGAGAAAAAGTAAAAATCTACTATAACATTCTTCAAAATCTCTATAAATTCAATCTTTTAAAATTAAATTTTTAATAATATATATATAGGGTTAAATATGTATAAGGTCCCTACAAATATGTCATCTTTAAGGTTTGGTCCCTCCAAAATTTTCCTTCAAACAATGGTCCTCTGAAATTTTTTCGTCCCTAACTTTAGTCCCTCCCGTTAGTTTCCACTAACGGTGGCTTAGGTGGCATGTCATGTGAAAATTTTTTGATGATTGGGCATACACGTTGCAGTGCCAGCGAGACAAAGATGCTGACGTGGCATGCCACATGGCTAAGGTCAACACCATACTTAACGCATAAAAATTCGTAGCTAATTGGTAGCTAAATTTGTAGCAAATCTGCAACAAATTCATTGCGAAAATTCTGATTCTAAAATTTGCGCTTTGTTAATTGGGTGGATTCATCGGCATGGTTTATTTTTTTTATTGGATTATCCTTGATAATGGTCCATCATAAGCTTGAGATTTTGTCTTAATTTTGTATTAGATCTTGATCATTTTGTATTAAATTTGTGAGAATTTCAAAGCCATTATAAAGCCATGAAACAGAGCAATCTTTGAAAGGACAATTCACATAAAGTATTTGGTGTTGTTGTTTTGAAGGAAACGAAATGGGAAAGAGGTTTTGAGTTAGCAACATGAATGAAACTTTCTATCATTTAGAAACTTATTGTGGATGTTATTTTGTTGAATAAATGAATATTTAAAATGTGTACGTTTTTTATTGTTGATTATCCGAAAAATAGTATTGTTTGGATGTGTTCTGTTTCAACTAAAAAAACTGTCACTATATCAGGCTGTTACTGATGGAAGACAAACTAGTTTGGAGGTTGTGCAGACAAAAAATAATGTTAATGCAAATAGAAAGAAATCTGGCAGTGGAAGGAGTTTTGGTTCAGGTAGGGGTCGTGGTTCCAAATCTAATGATCAGACCAAAACACAAATAGTGCTTCATTATTTGCTATACAGTTCATGTTTATTTGTAGGATGGTAAACTCAAAGATCAGCTTCATAGTGATAATAATGCTTCATTAAAGGTATGATTTGTGGTATATTTTAGTTCTACGTGTAAGTTTTATGGTAAGCAAAAATAATGAGTGACTTCATGAATGATTTGTGGTAAGCAAAAATAATTTGTGGTATATTTAAGAACACACTATCTACATTCCGTTTTGTAATACCTTTTGACACTTTTCACATATTCTTTATTCCATGAATGAAAAAGGAAAATATTCTTGGCACATAACAATAAATGGGATTCCTAAAGGCATTGTTAAGAAGCTGCAAAGAATGTATACAAAATCCTTTCTAAACAAGACTTCATTTTCCTTTTCATTCAACAGAAGTTTCAAGGACACATGCTCCTCTGTTTGGATGGTAGTAGCGGCCTTGGTAATTGATGTAACAGCTTGTAACTGAAAGGTTTTGAATTTGATTTGAAAATGTTTTGCCTTTTTTGGTGACTAAAACTAAGCCCCTTTATTTGTAATTCTTGTAATTAATACTGAGTGTTGAAAACTTAAGATGGCAACGATAATGAAAGCATGAAAAGGTGTTATGCAAAGCGACCTTTGCATTTACGAGTAACAATATGATAATTTGATAGAGATTAGCTACGATTTTAGCTACGAATTAGCTACAATTTTTTTTGGCCTCAAGTGTGTTCGTGACCTTAGCCACGTGGCATGCCACATCAACGTTTTTGACAGGTGGCACTGTAACACCCCATTTCTACCCGGCATTTATATTAAAAATCAGAGTTATAGAATTCTCAACCAAACATGAGATATCACATTTTCAACTTAAAACCAACAATACAAAACGTCATAATGGATACATCACACTAAAATCAAAGTGAATTAATTAACAACTATTTAGTCTTCAAAATAAATCAACTCTAATAAATAACCACGCAGCGGATTCACAACTTCAAACTTCTAATTATAGCCTCTTTGTCTAACTAGAATTAACTTAAATTAAAATAACGAGGTACTTATTCAGAAAAATCAACTTAAAATTCAGCATTGGAAACAAAACCACAAGAACAAAAGACATGCGTTCATCCCCCCCCCCCCCCCCGAGTGCTACGTATCAGAGCGACGGCACCGACTCGAACTAATGAAGGTAGAAGCCTTCACTCCTGATTACCTGCGCGTTACCAACAGAGGGTAACATTCAAACAGAAGGGGTGAGATATCAAACAATATAATCGAATACATGATAATTAAATACATTAGGTTAGGATTATACGATTTCACTACATTACAACAACAACAACCAACAATAAAACAAGAAAATTATAATATGCAACTCCATGCAACTCAACTATGCGTATGCATGTGGTACCATTGGAGCAAAACTCCCAACGTAGAAAGTGCTAGTTTATCGGGCATCAACAAGGCATAAGCCTTCAACTTCAACTTTTGCCAATTCAGGCCAACGTGGTTGAGCATTAGCTCCAACTTATAAAATGCAGTGTATGCGACTCAACATGAATATGACACCACATAACCATCCACATCAACAACAACAACAATTTAACAACATCTCAACGATGGTTCAGCACTGGCCAAAGGCCTACAACTTACTGTTTTCAAAGACATAGGCATTTCGCCATAACCTGTCAACAACAACAATTCAACAACACTCAATAATATCCAGGCATACCACAAAAGAAACAACAGCGACATTAATTCTTAATTTACTTCCATGCCATGACTATTATCCTGTTACACGAGTAGTAGTCACAGAACACAAGATACAACATAATCTACACATAGGCATATCAACTTACTAAGCAACCAAACAAACATCAACGCAGAAAATAGAACAGCAACCCAGACTTTGCTAGTGTGATGTTCGTCACGAGAGTGTGACGGTCGTGACCCCTCCATGACGGTCGTCATGGTCCCAAAACCTGCGCTCCCCTCAACCTTCATTCTCTCTGTTTCCTCATTCTTCTCCGTTGTTCCCTGCATTTTCTTATACTCACTTCAACCTAATTCTCCCAATACACCATACAACCGCAACACAACTAAAGCCAAGCATCATGATATGCATCTTGTGATGTCGTTGTGTCAGTCTCTGTGCATTTGCATAAATCATGAATGGATTGATTATATGTGGGAAATTGTGAATTGATTGATTATGTGTTGAGCTCGTGATAGCATTGTGTCGCTCCTAGGATTTTCATCCAGGTACAAACGCGAAAGTGGCGCGGAAGAAAGAAAGAGAGTCGCCAACCAGGCATTTTTATCCAAAGAAAGGGAAGGGTAATGCTGCACAAACCCGGGAGAAAGGAAAGAACGAGGTCTCGCGAACCAAAGAGAAAGGGTAAGGGAGTCAGTTACGTGAAAGGAAGGTTATCGCACCCCTTCACGTCCGTCGTACTCGACGGGATCCACGCTTGAAGTACTGCTCAAAGGGTGATAGAAAAGATGCTGGAAAAGGAATGGAAAGCGAACGAGAAACAAATGTAGGGAAAATAAAAGAAGTTCTCGAATGAGCCCTACCCCACTGCCTATGTATCTCTTCGGGAACATGAGAATCAGAGCGACGTAGTTCCCCTGCCTAAGGGAAAACTGTTGTGTTTTTTAGGGAACGACTAATGTTCTAGCTCAGGTGTTGCAGGCTCGCTGAATCGAGTGCGTTACCGTATTGCAAGAGAACAAGGAGAAGCACGTTCGTACGTTGAGAGTGAGTGAGATGAGAAGAGAATTCCCGAAGGAAATACGTTATTGTTTGTTTGAAGTGTTTTAGAAGTTTTTTTTATTTGAAATGTTTTGCATAGGAGAGTGTACCTAAGTCTTTTTCAATGGAATGTGCATCTCACGCATCATTCCAAAATGAAATGATGATGAAGTACACTAAGTATGAGGAAGATCCTCAAACTTACTTCCAAGGTTAAAGGCTTAAGCACACTAGCCTATTCCCTTTATTAAATGTTTTTTGTTGTTTTTTAATGAAGAAGTGTTTTTATTTTGTTTGTGAAATCTCTTCATGTTAATGACTTGTACATCATGCTAGAAAACCTACAACACATTCCAAGATGGAATGTATGCAAGCCCCCCCCCCCCCCCCCCCCCCCCCCCCCCCATGGAATAAGGCTCATAGCACATGAAGATGTTTCAACCTTTATTAGGTGTTTTGAAGTTGTTTTGAGATGAGAAAGGAGAGACTCAAAAAGAAGCAAAGGTAAAGACTAAAGGGGACTAAGACTATCATGCTTGGATGTTCCTAATGGGTTAAGTGTGGTTTGAAAACCCTAAGCTAAACGAAGAGAGAAGAAGAACAAGTTCTAACTTACTTCAAAGATTGAAGTTAAGTTGAGAACTCAAATGGATGAAAGAGATTGAACAAAGAAAGCATTTGAAATGCTTATCACAATCACACATTTAAAGCTTTAAAAGATAAGAAAAGAGGTTGTATGTGGGTGGACACCCACACACTTGACTTACCATTAGCCCCTGAAAATGTTAGCAAAACAACTTACAAGTAAAGAAATAAGGAGAGAAGAATAAGTAAGGATCAAACAAGTTAGGAACTAAGGAAGAAGGATCCTAAAGGTGTGAAGAAAATTCTACACAAAACAAAATATCATGCTATCCAAATAAGAAAATAAAATAGAAGGAAACAATGAAAACAACAACAATTACAGCTCATAAGTGCAATGCAGCAGTAAAATCTATCATCATGTACCAAACAACAATTAACAACACATGTTTTGCCTACAAAATGGGTGTAAAAAGCAAATAGAAGCACATACAACAACATATATGTGTATGGACAGCAATGAAAAATTAGGGGCAGCATGCACTCACAAATGATTCATTCATAAAAGAACAAACATGCTTCAAGCCTTGCACCTTATTCAATCAAACATGACTACAATCACACCATAAATCATGGTAAACAATTCTTGAAATCACCATGGAATAATGCACATTGTAAGAGAATACACATTATTAAGCATGTGAACAAATTAAAACAAATGTGCACCTATTGAAATAGAAAGCAAATGAACATGCACATAACGATTCCAGCAACACAAGCATCAATTAACAATTAACAAGCTCAATGTGTTTGCATTATGTGATCATTACATCAATTAATCAACAACGCAAACATAAATATTCATCGATTAACAATCAAAAACCGCGTGTCGAAAAATCATGCTCATACAATAGTGTGAAGTGAAACAGCTCAAGAATAGTCCACGAATCATCAACGTATCAATCCATGAAGTTTATACATGCAAGAGATCTCAAACAAGCAAGAAAATGCAAGAAAAACACAATCTGCTTCAGTGGTAATCGATTACTCACATAGGGTAATCGATTACTCAGTTGAAAATTGGCTAAAAACGTGAAAATAAGGCAGAGTAATCAGTTACCCTGTTAGAGTAATCGATTACCACTGAAACAGAGGCAGAAATTCAACTTTGAAAAGCACTGTTCAGCAGCAAATCACTTATCCAAACATCCAAATGATCATGTAAACAATCATGCACGAAAATTGAGTTCAATCACAGCAATCAAGCATCAATTAGATCCAACAATCAACAACGTCAAGAATCAAATTCAAGCGTCATGGATCCAAATCAAAAATCACCAAAGATCTACATCGAATAAGTTGCGAATAAGTTAAATCTAGTATAGATTTGAGGAAAACCAACCTACAAAGCAGAGATTTGCTTTGGTAATTGTTGCAAAGTGATATTGGTGTAGAAAATTAAAGAAAACCAGAGATTCCTCGATTAGTAGCCGAAACGCGTCGAAACCGAGCAAAGTCGCGAAAAATCACCGAGATTGAACTTGCACCAAAATAAATGGTGTGAAACCCTTGGGTTGAAGTAGAATAATCTGAACTTCCAGAAATCCAACCAAAGAAAATCCAAATGATGGAGTTTGAGCTCAAGAATTAATCACTTTTCAATGTGAAAAGTGATTATCCTTCAAGAAATAAGAGCTTTTTGTGAGGGTTTGGAAGAGAGAATTGAGAGTGCAATGTGTAAAATTTGGTGAAAAATGGTCAATCCCTAAAAATGAGTGAAGGATTTCTTATATAGACTTTAGGTTTAGAGTGTGGGAGGTTTGGGATTAGCTTTGGACTTAGCTTTGGGTTTGGAGCTAGGGTCGGAGTTAGTTAGACTCAACTCACCGAGTCAAGGTAGTGAACTCGGTTAGTTAGGATCAACTCGGTAATAATCCCAAGGTGAATTTCAACATCCAAAGGTGGAGATGCTTGGAAAATAAGGAATCACAACTGGTGTATGGGCGTGTGAATTGGTCTGCAAGCAAGGCCTTGGTGCCTATGGAATTTCAGTGTGAGACCACCATGTTTGAGCCCTCATATCTCTCAATCCCTTGATCATACGAAAAAATGATAAACATGAACATTGTAGAGGACATGGAGATGAACAAGATTGGTGTTCAACATTTTTCCATTTGAAGTCTCCTTCATTGAGAAAATTGTCTTGGCATTTGGCACACCACCTGTTTGACAAAATTATGGCCTGGAGGCCTGAACTTGCCTTGCCATGACTTGAAATTTGCCTTGATTTTACCAAACTTTGATTGATCATAACTCCCTCAATTTTGATCCAATGGAAGAGTTCTTAGTATGGATTTGAAGCTTGGAATGTGATCTTTAATTGGCTCAACTTGGGCCTGAAGTTTGAAGCTTTTATTATAGAGAAAGAATACCTTGAAGTAGAGTGCGACATGGTCCAAAACTTGCCATTTTTAGAAACCCTTAAGTTTCTAAAAATGGAAACTTTGTACAATTCTTGATTTTTGATGATTCCTCCATCATTTCTTGATCAAATCTTGTCCAGTGAACATATGTGACTTGAATTTCATGAATTTGGCCTTAAAAAGTCAGGAGTTGACCTTTTCCTTTGCACAATTGACTTTTCTCCCAATTTCTTGATTCTCAAGCAACTGATCAATTGAAACTCTTCTGAAATGAACCAATGGGTAATCTTCCATCCTTAGATACTTGATATCATGTAGAAAACATTGAGATCAAGTTTGAACCAAAATTTCATCAGGAAAATGCTTGAATTCAAAACCCTAATTCTGGCTGCTTTTGTTAGGAGATGATGAACTATTCAATCTTCTTGATGAATTCCCATCTTTCAATGATTTGTGAGATAAAATGGGATGTCATCTGATATAAGAGACCCTTGAGGCTTGTTTGAAGACCCTTGGCTCTTGTTCTCGTGCTTTGGATGATCAATACCTTGAAAACCAACTGATCACATGCCCTATGATGAACCAATGCTGAATGTTTTATTTTTCTATGCTTTGAATGCAATGCAATGAAATGAAAGCACATGCTAAATGATATGAAAAATGAGAGGGAAAATTTTGGGGTATGACAGCTGCCCCTATTCAATCACTGTAAACCTGAATGGATGATAGCGGTTGCTTTCAGACGTTCAAGGTATGGAGGATTGAATACCGAAAATAACTAGAAAATTTGCACTATGTGGAGAAGAAAAGGGATATAAACCCAACCAAATGAACTCTGCTTGGATAAAAACTCTGATGGGCAGAATAGCACCGGAGAGATGTCTTTTGAACGACGTCAGACGACTACTGGCTTGCCACGCTGCGGGTGGACTTTAACAATGTCTTTTGTACGACGCCAGACGACTATTGGCTTGCCACGCTGCGGGTTGACTTTAACAACATCTTTTGGAACGACGCCAGATGACTACTGGCTTGCCACGCTGCGGGTGGACTTTAACAACGTCTTTTGTACGGCGCCAGACGACTACTAGCTCGCCACACTGCGGATGGAGTTTTGCCAATCTGCGGTTGGTATTGAAACTGTCTTTTAAATAGAGTCAGACGACTACTAACTTGCCACACTGCGGGTGGACTTTCGCCAATCTACGGTTGGACTTTGCTGATTTACCACCCTAAGATGGACTTTTGCCAATCTGTGGTTGGACTTTGCTGATTTGCCACCCTAAGATGGACTTTTACCAATCTGCGGTCGGACTTTGCTAATTTGCCACCCTAAGATGGACTTTTGCCAATCTGCGGTTGGACTTTGCTGATTTGCCACCCTAAGATGGACTTTTGCCAATCTGCGGTTGGACTTTGATGATTTGCCACCCTAAGATGGACTTTTGGCAATCTGCAGTTAGACTTTGCTGATTTGCCACCCTAAGATGGACTTTTGCCAATCTGCGGTTGGACTTTGCTGATTTCCCACCCTAAGATGGACTTTTGCCAATCTGCGGTTGGACTTTGCTGATTTGCCACCCTAAGATGGACTTTTACCAATCTGCAGTTGGACTTTGCTGATTTTCCACCCTAAGATGGACTTTTGCCAATCTGCGGTTGGACTTGCTTTGTCTTTCAAATCAAACCGGACAAATGCCGACGGGCCACGCTGTGGGTGGACTTTTGAAAGATGCCCATTTGAATGAAGTCAGTTGACTATTGATTAGCCACACTGCGGGTGGACTTTTGCGAAAATTCAACACTGGATTACGCTCTGCGTGCATGTCAGACATCCCTGCTGACTCTGCCGAGGAACAATGGTCAATGATTTGACCTCAGAAGCTCCTGAAAAGATAATATTTCTGTTGGAGAATGAATGAACAATCCGTCTGTTTTGAACTGTCACGCTTGCCAAAAATAAATTGGACTTTGAGATACAGGGGAGTGATGACTCTGCCAGGAATTATTCCATCTGTTTGGGGATGAATTCTAATCATAGCAACTCCGCTGGAGGAATGACAACTTTCCGACTTGGCTGGGGAAAGAATGTACTAACACTCTGCTGAGGATGAGATTCTGCTGATCTGCTAAACCTTTGAGGGGAGAAAAACAACTCAGCTGGGGAGTATCACTAACAAGATTCCATGCTGAAATCTGTGGGGATACAACTTCCAGAGATACGATCTTGCTGGGGATCAGAGCAACTCCATCTAGGATACGCAGATCCTAGTTAGAATACATCCTGTTGCGACTCACTGGGAAAGAATCCCTAGAGATCTGCTGGGAAAACACAAAGAAAATGCACGGTAATCTGTTGAGGAACAAATCCGTCGAGCTTAGAATAAGAGCCACAATGTCCCATGCTAGGCAAACCTTCCGCTTGACGACTCCACTAGGGATAATGAGTTTACAACAAACTCTGCTGGGGAAAACCACTTCAAAGCGTCTTGTGCTGGAAATGCCCCTTAAGAGGATTTTACAGAAGACCAAGCATCTTTAAACTCTTAAGCAAATGCCAAGACTTGAGCTAAAAATACCATAATTGAGAGGTCACTCTACTGGAGATAATAGATCTGGAACACATCTTGTCGGAGGGATTTCACGATGCCTCTATGCTTGGGAGGGTCACAAACTCACTTTTGTCCCAGATTACACGGCTGATCTGAAGAAATCGTCCCAAGAGGATTTTACAGAAGATTTGGCATTTTCAAACTCCTGGACACTCACTGAGTCTTGAACATTAACTGCGAGGTCTGCGAAGCAACTTTACTGGGGAATTTGCAACCGTTATCGACACAGAAAAGCTTGTAACTGTTGGAAGTTCCAAACGGGAGAATTGACTTAATAAGATCCAACGGTACCCAGTGGAAATTAATTTGTCGATATCGAATTATCATGAGCGACCGTCAGCTGATTAATGGACTCAATCAGTAAACGTTGTGACAAAGGGGTGACACAGAAGCCCCCTTTCTGAACATAGTTGCCCCAACATCATGAACTTAGGGATAAGTGATTACTTGTCTGGAAGAAATGACCCATGCTTTTGAAAAGGCTTGTACCTGTTACCTGCAACAAAAGAATACGCACACATGCCCCAGGATATTGCGTGGTTTGAATCCACCATCCAGGATTACTCAACATTCAAAGTGATTTTAAATGTTTTTCTGCTCATGTTATTGTAAGGCCACAATGTTTTCAAATGCAATGTTTTATAAAAAATTCGGACGTTTTTGCAAACAAAGCAGCAAAAACAAAATAAGAAGCTTTTGACTGAAATTCAATTTATTGAAGAAATGTCTGAAATGGCAAATACATTTGGAAGCAAACCCTGGAAAGAGGAGATTGCTGTAAATTGAGAAAAGAAACTATCCTAATGGCAATGTGAAAACGGCATTCCACTGAGTTTCAATTCTGCTATAGCCAGTATGTCTTCAAAACTCCCCGACCTTGCCTTCTGAGGAGTGATTGGACCGATTCCTATCCTTTGGAATGTCAGTTGCTGAAACAGTGATGGAGTACAAATAACTCAGACCGCAATCATTCGCTTAAATCCCTCTTTTGCATGGACCTCCCTTTCGGGTTTTCAATACACCGGGATACCCTTTTTTGCCTAAGTTGCCCTTTCGGGTTTTCAACTTACCGGGTGTACAATTTTTATTTATTTTATATCCCTAATTTTTGCCCGAACCTTTTTATTCTGTTTTTATGGTTCGCCGGGATGCCCTTTTTTGCCTGGGCTCTCTTTTTTTTATCCAGCGGGTCTATTTATGCGAAGTATTTTTTTACTGCGTCTTGGTTAACAGGGGATGAAAAGTCTTCGCCATCCATGGTTGTAAGCAATAAGGCTCCGCCCGAGAAGACCTTTTTAACCACGAATGGACCTTCATAGTTGGGAGTCCATTTGCCCCTGTGATCTGTACTAGGAGGAAAGATCCTTTTGAGTACTACATCTCCGACTTTGTAAACCCGAGGACGCACCTTCTGGTCAAATGCCTGCTTCATCCTTCGTTGGTATAACTGCCCATGACACATAATTGCCAGTCGTTTCTCTTCAATAAGGCTCAACTGATTAAATGTGGCGTGAACCCATTCAGCTTCGTCCAATCTGACATCCATCATGACTCTGAGGGATGGAATCTCAACTTCAACCGGTAGGACTGCCTCCATACCGTACACAAGTGAGAACGGTGTTGCCCCAGTAGACGTGCGTATTGATGTTCGGTACCCATGCAAGGCAAACAGTAGCATTTCATGCCAATCCTTATATGTGACAACCATTTTCTGCACAATCTTCTTAATATTCTTATTGGCCGCCTCAACAGCGCCATTCATCTTCGGGCGATACAGAGAAGAATTGTGATGTTCAATTTTGAAGTCCCGGCACAGCTCAACCATCATTTTGTTATTTAGATTAGAACCATTATCAGTAATGATTCTCTCGGGAACTCCATATCGACAAATGATATCCCGTTTCAGGAAACGAGCTACCACCTGCTTAGTGACGTTGGCATAAGATGCTGCTTCAACCCATTTCGTGAAATAATCTATGGCGACCAAGATGAAACGATGGCCATTTGAAGCAGTAGGCTCAATCTTTCCGATCATATCAATGCCCCACATTGCAAAGGGCCAAGGAGAGGACATGACACTCAATGGATTTGGAGGCACATGCACTTTGTCTGCATAAATCTGGCACTTGTGACATTTGCAGGCGTACTTGCAATAATCTGTCTCCATCGTCAACCAATAATACCCCGACCTCAATAGCTTCTTTGCCATTGCATGTCCTCCGGCATAGGTACCGAAAGAGCCTTCATGCACTTCTAGCATTAACAGGTCTGCTTCGTGTCTATCCACACATCTGAGCAGAACCATGTCAAAATTCTGTTTGTACAGCACATCATCTTGGTTCAGGAAGAAGCTACCAGAAAATCTCCTCAAAGTCTTCTTATCTTTGGTAGATGCCCCAGGCGGGTACTCCTGACTTTTCAAAAAACTCTTGATGTCATGAAACCATGGTTTGTCATCGGACGTTGCATCAATAGCAAACACAAATGCAGGTCTGTCAAGACGAGACACATTAATCTTGGGTACATGGTTCCACCTTTGCACTTTGATCATAGAACACAATGTGGCCAAGGCATCAGCAAACTTATTCTCATCTCGAGGAATATGATACAACTTTACTGTTGTGAAAAACGTCAACAGTCTTCTCGTATAATCTCTATACGGAATCAGATGTGTCTGGTGTGTGTACCAATTCCCATTCACTTGACTGATTACCAAAGCTGAATCACCAAAGATATCGAGGGTCTTAATTCGCAAATTAATCGCCTCCTCAATCCCCATTATACAAACTTCATATTCTGCTTCATTGTTGGTGCATCCGAAAGTTACTCGGGCAGTGAAGGGCATGTGAACACCTTCCGGTGTGATAAGAACTGCTCCAACTCCGCAACCATTCATGTTGATGGCCCCATCAAATATCAAACTCCATTTGGATTCAGGGTCTGGCCCCTCCTCCGGGAGTGGCTCCTCGCAGTCTTTAACTTTGAGAAACATGATGTCCTCATCAGGGAAATCAAATTTCATGGGTAGGTAATCATCAATCGGCTGTTGCGCAAGATAGTCTGACAAGATACTTCCTTTGATGGCTTTCTGAGAAGTATACTGGATATCATATTCTATCAAAACCATTTGCCACCATGCAACTCTTCCTGTCAGTGCTGGTTTCTTGAAAATGTACTTGACTGGATCCATTTTGGAAATCAACAAAGTCGTGTGTGTGAGCATATACTGCCTCAGTCGCCTAGCAGCCCATGCCAGTGCACAACATGTCTTCTTAAGCATTGAGTATCGGGACTCGCAGTCAGTGAATTTTTTGCTCAGGTAGTGGATAGCGTGCTCTTTCCTACCTGTCTCGTCGTGTTGACCGAGAACACAACCCATGGATTCTTCGAGCACTGTCAAGTACATTATCAAAGGTCTCCCTGGAACCAGAGGTATTAGAATTGGAGGTTCCTGCAAGTATTCTTTTATTTTATTGAATGCCACTTGGCAATCGTCATTCCACCTGACCGTTTGATCTTTTCTTAGCAGTTTGAATATTGGTTCGCACGTGGCTGTTAGGTGAGATATGAACCTTGCAATGTAGTTCAATCTACCTAGAAAACCACGAACCTCTTTTTCTATTTTCGGCTCAGGCATGTCTTGTATTGCTTTAACCTTGGCAGGATCAACCTCAATTCCTTTTTCACTTACGATGAAACCCAGCAGCTTTCTAGAACGCACCCCGAAAGTGCACTTGTTTGGATTTAACCTCAAACGGAACTTTCTCAACCTTTCAAACAACTTCTTCAAGTTAATCAGGTGTTCTTCTTTTTTTCGCGACTTGGCAATCATATCATCCACATAGCATTCAATCTCTTTGTGAATTAAATCGTGAAATAATGTTACCATTGCCCGCTGATACGTTGCCCCTGCGTTTTTCAACCCAAAAGGCATTACTTTATAACAGAATGTACCCCATGGGGTAATGAACGTGGTCTTCTCCATATCCTCAGGTGCCATCTTGATCTGATTGTACCCGGAGAAACCGTCCATGAATGAGAACACTGAAAACTGGGCTGTATTATCAACTAGCACGTCAATATGAGGTAAAGGAAAGTCATCCTTCGGACTTGCTCTGTTTAGATCCCGGTAATCTACGCACATTCTGACCTTACCATCTTTCTTCGGCACAGGTACAATGTTTGCAACCCATGGTGGGTAATTGGTGACGGCCAGAAATCCCGCATCTAACTATTTTTGTACCTCCTCTTTGATTTTGAGAGCCATTTATGGTTTAGTTCTCCGAAGCTTCTGTCTGACAGGAGGGCAACCCTCTTTCAAGGGCAACCTGTGCACAACAATGTCTGTATCTAACCCCGGCATATCTTGATATGACCAAGCAAAGATGTCGACATATTTCCGCAGCATACTGATCAGCTCTTTCTTTACCTCGGCCTGCAGACTGGCTCCAATCTTAATTTATTTCCTTGCGTCCTCGGAACCAATGTTGATAACCTTAATTGTCTCTTGGTGAGGTTGAATGACCCTTTCCTCTTGCTTCAACAATCTAGCCAATTCTTCGGGAAGTTCACAGTCTTCTTCATCCCCTTCTTCGGCTTGATAAATCGGATTGTCAAAGTCATACATGGCCATAGCAGAACCGTTATCAGTGGAATCCAGAGGATCAAGTCCGTACGAGAGGGTTCATGCTTTATTTTAGAATTTATTGCGAAAAAACAAAAAGAAAACAAGACATTGCCATTTTTAATGTTTTTTGTGCAAAAATAAAAGATGAAAGACAGGGAACGAAATTTGAATGCAAAACGTCCTTTATTAATGATTAAAAATGTAAATGAAAATGTGTGGCCCTACAAATGAATCTGTACGCCTTAGGCAGAGCTTCATATTTGAACATGCATTATGGTTAGAGAAAAACAAAGAAAATTACTCTGTTTGAAAAGTAACTGGAATGATTTCCTCAGCGGACCAGTTTTGCAATTGTTGTCCCGAGACACGTGGGCGTACCAATTGTCCAAGTCACAATCATTGTTGATGCCATCTTCTGTAGCCGTACAAGACTGATCTGTATAAATGATTCCACCACTACTGAATGTGATGGGTCCACTGTACTTTGCAGCCGAATCTAGAGCCGGTTGGTAGCCAATACCAAACTTGTCCTCTTACACTGATGTCTCTATCAGTTTGCCCTAGCCTTGGGAACTACCCGCTCTCACAACCTCGACGGCTTGTTTATAAGACAAAATTGACGTGCCGACTCCAGATGGTGTAGGAGAAGATTCAGGTACCATATCAATATTCACTTCCTCGAACGACTGGCAAAGCGTTTCATGGATTTCCCCATCCATCTCAACATACTTGAATGTGGACAAGTGACTGACAAAAATGTCCTCTTCACCACACACAGTTACTACTTTTCCTTTAAACACATATTTCAGCTTCTGATGTAATGTGGATGTAACAGCCCCGGCCGCATGAATCCATGGGCGACCTAATAAACAACTATAAGCAAGTTGTATATCCATCACGTGGAATGTAGACTTGAACACTTGAGGTCCAATTTGCACAGGTAATTCCACTTCACCAAAGACAGATCATTTCGACCCATCAAATGCTCTGACAACCAGATCACTCAGCCTCAAAATCAATCCATCAACCTCCAGTTTCATCAACGCCTTCTTTGGCAAGACATTAAGCGAAGAACCAGTGTCTACGAGCACGTGGGACAACACCGCACCCTTACACTCCATCGTAATATGCAGAGGTTTGTTGTGGTTTCTACCTTCAGAAGTCAAATCTCGGCTCGTGAAACCCAACCCATGGCTGACATTGACATTAGAAATCACACTCTCGAGCTGATTGACAGTAATTTCTTGTGGAACGTAGACCATCTTTAACACCTTCAGCAAAGCCTCTCGGTGTGCATCAGAGCACATCAGTAATGACAAAATGGAGATCTTTGAGGGTGTTTGATTCAATTGATCAACGATTTTGTTATCACTTTGAAGAGTTTGTGGAGCAAACAACCTTCCACTCCTGGTAAAGCCGCCTAAACCACCCACATTATCAACATTTGAACTAGCTGATGTTCCAACTTCCAGCTTCTTTCCCTCATGGTACACATCTGCCCCATAGTGCCATGGGACTACTTTCTCAGAGGTAAACGGAACCGGCCCCGGTACCGTGATGGTAACAGGACTGTGTCTTTCCAGCGCAACAAACGCTACAGGAGCTGCCCTTGCAGGTACCTAAATTTCAGCAGGAGTATAATAAATTGTTACAGCTGACACCTCATCATTATCTTTCACAACACGGTCAAACTGTAAATGGCCTTCACTAATCAGATTCTGTAAACTAATCCTCAGTATGTCATAGCCATTATCTTGACCCATACATTCCAGAATATCTCGGTCACAACCTGGGAACACCTGTCCCTCCAACAGACGATCTTTCACTACCAACAATGAAGTCTTCACCCGATTGATATTTGTCACCAAGTTTAACTTCTTTCCATCCTCAATGGCATGCACATTTGCCCCTCCATGGTCTGGCATAGGGTTTTGGATAACATTAGGAGGTGGAGAAAAGTTGATTGCTTTAGCATCTATCAGATCCTGCACCTTATTTTGAAATGCCCAGCACTTCTCGGTGGTGTGCCCCGGAGCACCTGAATGGAAATCGCAGCGGGCATTAGCATCATAATTGGGTGGCAAGTTACCAGTAACAGGAGGTTTCATGGTACGAAGTTCGACCAATTTCAATTGGAGTAACTGGGGTAACAATGCTGAGTAAGTCATAGGAAGAGGGTCAATTTTGCGGTCCCTCTACCTATACCTTTGTTGGAACGGTGGTCGCTGCTGTTGATCCTGCTGTTGTGGCTACTATTACTGAACAGGTGGTGTTGGAATTGTCACTGCATCCACTTGGTGATAATCCTGAGAACGTCCTTTTCCCCGTCCTCTGTACACAGCATTTGTCTCGCCTTCTCTCCTTCTCTGCCCATTAGCAAAAGGTTTCTTTGTTCCTGAAGAACCAGCACCACTTACATCCAGAATCTTCCCCTGTTTCAACAGATTCTCAATCCTTTCACCAGCGATTACGATATCAGAAAATCCTGTCGACGGACAAGTAGCCAATCTTTCAAGAAACGTCCCTCGCAGGGTACCCATGAACATATCCGCATTTCTCTCTCAAGAAAAGGGGGTTGAACCTGGGCGGCCATTTCTCTCCATCTTTACGCGTACTCTTTAAAGCTTTCCTTAGCGCCCTGTGACAACCCTTGCAGCTAAGTGCGGTTGGGAGCCATGTCGATATTATACTGATATTGTTTCAGAAATGCTTCTGCCAAATCTTTCCAACTTCTCACAGCAACCCTGTTCAGTTTCATGTACCAGTTCAATGAAGCTCCAACCAAACTGTCTTGGAAATAGTGCATCCACAACTTCTCGTCATCAGTGTGAGCTGAGATTCTTCCAAAGTAAGCCTGAATATGTGTCTGGGGACACGTATTGTCATGATATTTGTCAAAAATGGATGGCTTGAACTTTGGAGGAATTCTAACTCCCGGTACCAGACCCAGATTAGTAACATCAATGCCTAGAGAGTTCTTGCACTCCATAGCCCTGATTTTCTCAGCCAACTCATCATACCTTCTGTCATTGGGGTTACCCATATCAGGATCCAGAAAGGTGAATTGATCTTCCTGAACATCCTCATTAGCACCAACATTTCTGGCAGCCCCAGTAACCAGATTACCATTAGGAATCAGAGTACCAATAGGAGGAGGATCGACCCTTGTCTGTGAATTGTCAACGTGATTACCTTCCGGCGTGACCTCTGGACGCTCGACCATAAGTCTTAACCTCTCTTGGTTCTGTGCCATACCAGTCATGAGATCCATAAACTGGTCCATGCGGGTCCTCATCTTAGCCAAATCATTCTGAATTTGATCAACCATTCTGTTTCGATTGCCTCGTGTGGAGTAGCGATGTATGTGATCGGTAGCAATACTTCCTGTTGACAGAATAAATATGAGAACCAGATAGGGTACCTGAAAAAAAAACAAAAATGCAAGAATGAAATGTATACAATACAATGTTATGTTTTTTTATTCCCAGGCCTTTTCGTTCCCCGATTCTGGTATTTCATAAGTCCTCAGTATTCAGATAACACACGAGATACAACAGTTGATAAAAACATTCATTCAGACGAGTGCACAAATAAGTGTAGAATCCTGTAAAGTGATATTGTAGCCAGGTGTCAGTGAACAGTGATGTAATATCAAGAAAGCCACTGGAGAAAATACTGAGCATATCATAACTGGAAGAAAACCCAAAGGGACTGAGTCTGAACAAGTATTTGAAAACATACAACCCAAATTCAGAAATTAAAGCCGCGATTCCTACAATAATTCTGTAGGTAATCAACATAATGAAAGCTAAAACGGGCGAAACGCCACATCCTGTAACCCTAAATTGAGCCTCTTGACCTCCTCGAATAGCACAACATTCTCGGGATCTTCCGGCGCCTCAACCAGGCCTTTGATCAGGCGTTCTCTCAAACTGAAGGATTGGTACAAAGTGTTGATATTCTGACACAATTCTTTCCCACTTGTACTACCATAGTCTGGCTTTGTCCTGGACTTCTTCACTTCCGCCCGGACCCTGAGATCAGCTATTTCCGCCTGAGCTTCCTATAATAGCTTCTGACTTTCTTCCAAACTATCCCGGTAACTCCGTAGTTGAGCATGCGCAGCTTTCAATTCTTCATCTGAGGTCTTAGCCTTAGCTTCCAATTCTTCAACCTTAGCTTTAAACTCTTCCTCTACCTTGGCTTGGCGCTTCTGTTCATCGGCCCATTTTTGTTGCCACAAGGTAATAGCCTTATTAGCTTCCTTCAAAGATTTCTTGAGATTCTGGCATTCTCTGGCATTATTCTTATCAATTAAGCCCTGTCTTTGGAAATAAATGAGCCTCCCTTCGAGTTATTCTTTCCTGCTTTCAGCCATCTTCTCAGCAATGTGGACTCTTTCTTCCAACCCTGAGTTCATGAACTAAAGCTTCCAGCTTTTGGAATTCTTTAATTGGTACTAAGGTCCTTGGCTCCACTACCTTGGGATATAACGGAGGCTCGACAGAGAGTGGCAACAATGTAATGGGTACCCGACGCTTCAGCCACTCAATGTAAGAAGGATAAGTCGTAGGATCAGGTCTCCCAAACTCCATCTTACCTTTCTTAACCCGAGTGTTCCAGGCTTCAGCAATAGAAAATGACACCTGTTCATTATCTTTAGCAAGATAATACAAGGATTCTGCCACATCTTTTTCCAAAGGAGGTTCTTTTAATGCATACCCAAACCGCTTCAGCGCGAGGATAGGATTGTAGTTGATTCCTCCCCTCCTTCCTACCAGAGGCACATTTGGAAAAGCTCCACAACTAATAAGAATAGGTATACCCACCATATCTTTCCGATGCCACCAGACTATATCTTCAGCCGTCAAACCCATCAGCCTCTTGGAGCACTTAACAGTTCCTCGGAGATCCACAATAGCTCCTGTCTTTGGTAAATGTCTATAAAACCAAGCATGGAACAGGGGAGCACAGCATACTACCAATCTTCCTTGTTTTTTTCTCATTTTTGTAATGCACAACATGGTATACATCGGCCAATAAAGTTGAGATTAGATTCTTCTTGACAAAGATACTGATTGCATAAATCATGGATTAATTGTGCATAAAATTGTTAATGTGATTGATGAGATGGAATATGTGTAATTGTATTGATGATGAGTGTATTGTGTACGATTGATGTGTAGTGGTATTTAATACATGAGAATTGTACTGTGTTGTGTTGTATTTGATTGTGGTGCATTTGTGATGAGAATGTTTTATTTGTGTATTTCTGTGTGAATATATAATTATATGCAACTGTATTATGATTGTTTTTCTCACCCTTCTGCTGTTTTATAATGCTCTATGAGGCATTGCAGATTAGAGTTGCTGGAGGTCTTTTTGTGAAGCTTTGCGTCTTCATTATTTTGTCGGTCGACTCTGAAATGTGACACCGGGTAGTTAGGGTGGCCGTTTGTGATTATTTTGTATTATGTATATGTATCTTTTGGATTGTACATGTATGATGTTGTATATGACAAACAAACTTTCATGATATATATATATATATATATATATATATATATATATATATATATATATATATATATATATATATGTTGATATTCAGTTACGGATTTTTCGCTTATATTCTGTTTCTGAATTGTGGGTATAATAGTACCTGAATAGTTGTATATCTGTATGAGCAGGTGTTGTATGTTTGTTTCAAATTGTTGTGGCGTCTCCGGTCTATGCCGTGCATGTTTTAATTATACTCTGATGAAATTTTAAATTTTTATTTATCACTTTAATAGCTTTGGGGTATAGATTGGGGGTGCCACTATAAGTGGTATCAGAGCTAGTTCGTGTCAGCTCGTGTCAGTTTATGTCAGTCCTTGTCAGTTTTGGCGTGTGGAGTGAGCTGTTTGTTTAACCATAGTTTCTGTTATTGGAAATGAACAGAATATGGCTGGTAGGAATGATGTTGCTTTGGCTGCTGCGATGCAAGCAATGGCTCGTGCTGTGCAGGGTGCACCTAATGCTGCTGGTAATGATGAGTTCTGGAAGAACAAACCGCCTGTCTTCAAAGGAAGATATGATCCTGATGGTGCACAGATTTGGTTGAAAGAGATTGAAAGGATTTTCCGAGTTATGGACTGTGCTGAGGACAGTAAGGTGAGACTGGGAACTCATATGTTACAGGAAGAAGCTGACGACTGGTGGGTTAGTACTCGTCAGGTGTTGAAAGCTGGGGATGAAGAAGTTACTTGGGAATTGTTTAGCCAGGAGTTTCTGAGGAAGTATTTTCCCGAAGATGTTAGAGGAAAGAAGGAGATTGAGTTCTTGGAACTGAAACAAGGTAGTATGTCTGTTGTTGATTATACTGCTAAGTTTGTGGAGCTTGTGCAGTTTTATCCTCATTATGCTGAAGCGACTGCAGAATTTTCTAAGTGTGTGAAGTATGAGAGCGGATTGCGTCCTGAGATTAAGCAGGCAATCGGTTATCAAAGGATAAGAAGGTTTTCTGATTTGGTGGAATGTTGTAGGATTTATGAAGAGGATAGTAAGGCTAGTTCTACTCACTACAATAGTGTGAGTGACCGGAAAGGGAAGCAACAGTTTCGTAGTGGTCCGTATGTAACACCAGCGGATAAGGGTAAGCAAAGAGGTACTTTTGATCGGAGGTCAGGTGGAGGAGGTATGTCTAATTCTCCGAGATGTTTTAAGTGTGGTGAGTTGGGGCATCATCAGTTTGAGTGCAGGAAGGATGTGAAAAAGTGTTCTAACTGTGGAGGTGTCGGACATATCGTAGCTGATTGTAAACGGAAGAATGTGGTGAAGTGTTTCAACTGTGGTGAACCGGGACATATTAGTACAAAGTGTCAGAAACCGAAGCAAGCTCCAACTAGTGGGAAGGTATTTTCATTGGCAGGGACTCAGACTTCAAGTGCAGATCGTCTGATCCGAGGTACTTGTTTTATTAATAGTACGCCTTTAGTTGCTATTATTGATACTAGAGCGATTCATTCGTTTATTTCGTCTGAGTGCGCTAAGCATTTGAATCTTGTGTTGTCTTTGATGGATGGTGAGATGGTTATTGATACTCCGGCAATGGGGTCAGTAACTACTTCTTTGGTTTGTTCGAGTTTTCCTTTGACCATTTATGGTAAAGACTTTGAAATGGATTTAGTGTGTTTTCCGTTAGAAGGTTTGGATGTGGTTTTGGGAATGAATTGGTTGCAATTCAATCGGGTTCATATTGATTGTTATCATAAGTTGTTAAGGTTTCCTTCTCTTGAGGAAGACGAAGACTCGAGTTTCTTATCTACCAAAGAGTTGAAGAGACTTTTGGAGGAGGAAGCTCAGTTGTTTGGGTTGTTTGCGTCGTTGACTGTGGATAGTCAAGTTTCACTTGATGTATTTTCGTTTGTGTGTGATTTTCCTGAAGTGTTTCCTGAGGATATTTCGGACTTACCGCTAGAGAGAGAGGTGGAGTTTTCTATAGATCTAGTTCCTGGTACTAGACCTGTATCGATGGCACCTTATCGTATGTCGGCATCTGAGTTGGTTGAGTTAAAGAAGCAATTGAATGAGTTGTTGGAGAAGAGGTTTGTGAGGCCAAGTGTTTCTCCTTGGGGTGCTCCAGTTTTATTGGTGAAAAATAAAGACGGAAGTATGCGGTTGTGTATTGATTATCGCTAGTTGAATAAGGTGACGATTAAGAATAAGTATCCTCTTTCGAGAATTGATGATCTGATGGATCAGTTGGTTGGTGCTTGTGTGTTCAGTAAGATTGACTTAAGGTCGGGGTATCATCAGATTAGGGTGAAAGGGGAAGATATTCAGAAGACGGCTTTTAGGACACATTACGATCATTATAAATATTCTGTGATGCCGTTCGGGGTTTCTAATGCGCCAGGTGTGTTTATGGAGTACATGAATCGTATTTTTCACGAGCATTTGGATCGATTTATTGTTGTGTTTATTGACGACATTCTGATTTATTCTAAGTCTCGGGAGGAGCACGCGGAGCATTTGCGTATTGTTTTGCAGGGTTTGAAGGAAAAGAAGCTTTTTGCCAAATTGTCTAAGTGTGAATTTTGGTTGTTGGAAGTGAGTTTTCTTGGACACGTAATTTCAGGTAATGGTATTTCTGTGGATCCATCTAAAGTAGAAGCAGTTCTACAATGGGAGGCTCCAAGATCTGTTACTGAAATTCGAAGCTTTTTGGGTTTGGCCGGTTATTATCGAAGGTTTATTGAAGGGTTTTCTAAGCTAGCACTTCCTTTGACCCAGTTGACTTGTAATGGGCAAGCGTTCATTTGGGATATTCGGTGTGAGGAAAGTTTTAATGAGCTGAAGAGAAGATTAACGACAGCTCCGATTTTGATTTTGCCAAATCCTAATGAACCGTTTATGGTGTATTATGACGCGTCTTTGATTGGTCTAGGTGGTGTTCTGATGCAAGACGGTAAGGTCGTGGCGTATGCTTCAAGGCAGTTGAGAGTGCATGAGAAGAATTACCCTACTCATGACTTGGAGTTAGCGGCTGTGGTTTTTGTGTTGAAGATTTGGAGGAATTATCTTTTTGGTGCGAGGTTTGAAGTCTTTAGTGATCACAAGATTTTGAAATATCTGTTTGATTAGAAGGAATTGAATATGAGGCAGCGTAGATGGTTGGAATTTCTGAAAGACTACAACTTTGGCTTGAATTACCATCCTGGTAAAGCTAAAGTGGTAGCCGATGCATTGAGCCGGAAATCTTTGCATATGTCCGCTTTAATGGTTAAGGAGTGGGAACTTTTGGAATCGTTTAGAGATTTGAGTTTGGTATGTGAAGTGTCGTCGGATAGTGTGAGGCTGGGTATGTTGAAGGTTACGAATGATTTTCTGATGTCGGTAAGTGAGAAGCAGAAGTTGGACGTGAAATTAGTGGATTTGATGTTGGTTGGCGAAAAAGATTCGAGTAGTGATTTTCAAGTGGATGTTAATGGTGTGTTGAGGTTCCGTGGGCGAATTTGTATTCCGGACGATTCGAAGTTGAAACGGATGATTTTGGAAGAAGGACACCGGAGTAATTTGAGTATACATCCGGGAGCGAACAAGATGTACCAAGATTTGAAGAAGATTTTCTGGTGGTCTGGATTGAAAAGATATGTAGCTCAGTTTGTGTATGCTTGTTTGACGTGCCAAAAATCGAAAGTGGAACATCAGAGACCGAGTGGTTTGTTGCAACCGTTGGATATTTTGGAATGGAAATGGGATAGCATTTCTATGGATTTTGTAACGGGATTACCGAATACTCAGCGAGGGCATAATGCTATTTGGGTGGTTGTTGATAGGCTAACTAAATCGGCTCATTTCATTCCGGTTGACATCAGTTTTTCTTTGGAGCGGTTAGCTGAGATTTATATCAGTGTGATTGTGAAGTTGCATGGAGTTCCGTTAAGTATTGTTTTGGATCGAGATCCTAGATTTACCTCGAGATTTTGGGAAAGTTTACAGAAGGCGTTGGGTTCTAAATTGAGGTTGAGTTCGGCTTATCATCCGCAGACGGATGGGCAGACGGAGAGAACGATTCATTTTTTGGAAGATTTGTTGCGAGCGTGTGTTCTTGAACAAGGTGGTGCGTGGGATAGTTATCTTGCGTTGATTGAATTCACGTATAATAATAATTTTCATTCGAGTATTGGAATGGCACCGTTTGAAGCATTATATGGACGAAGATGTCGAACACCGTTGTGTTGGCACGAATCTGGTGAGAGAACGGTGGTTGGACTAGAGTTGGTACAGCAGACTACGGAAAAAGTGAAGTTTATTCGTGAGAAAATGAAGGCTTCTCAGAGCAGACAAAAGAGTTATCATGATCGGAGACGGAAAGATCTTGAGTTCCAAGAGGGCGATCATGTATTTCTAACGGTTACGCTGGTAACGGGTGTTGGTCGTGCATTGAAATCGAAGAAGCTTACTTCTCGATTTATTGGTCCTTACCAGATATCTGCGAGAGTGGGTACGGTGGCTTATAGAGTGGCGTTGCCGCCGAGTCTGTCAAATTTGCATGATGTGTTCCATGTTTCACAGCTTCAGAAGTATGTTCCGAATCCGTCGCATGTGATTCCGATGGACGAGGTTGAGGTAAGGGAGAACCTTACGGTTGAGGCTTTGCCGGTGAGTATTTTGGATCGCGAGTTGAAGAGGTTGCGAGGCAAAGATATTGCACTTGTGAAAGTGGCGTGGGGAGGCACTGCTGAGGGCAATTTGACTTGGGAGTTGGAGAGTCGGATGCGGGAGTCGTATCCAGAGTTGTTCGTCTCAGGTATATTTTCGAGGGCGAAAATTTCTAAGTGGGGGAGAGTTGTAACGCCCCGGTCAGTTTTGTCAGTTTTTCCGTTTTATCTATTTGAGTCGTTTTGAGTATTTTATTATTATATTCTTTTATTTCTGACTTTTATGTGAAAATATGTTATTTTTCGTCGTGAATATATTTTATCGCGTTTTGGGAACAATTGCGAGATATTTGAGTGTAGGGGTAATTTGGGCATTTTGATTTATTTTGTTAATTTAGAATATAATAGAAAGAAAAAGAGAGAAAATAGTAAGAGGAAGAAAAAGAAGAGAAGAAGAAAAAGAAAAGGAGAAGAGAAGAAAAGAGAGAATTTGAGAAAACTTGGAAATCAATCAACCGACTTTTCTACACGCGATTAAATCGGGTAAGGGTGCGAAACTCGATTATACTATGTTTGTGTATGATTATGTATGTGTTTGCTTGGATGTTTCTTGTCTTTCCATAGCTTTGAGTTCTAGGTTGAAATGAGGGATATGATGAAAAATCGATGGTTTTGCGGTTGAAAATCGGTGTAAACGTAGTAGAATACTTGCTATCATGATTAGAATAGGTTCTGATTGTCAAATGTTGTTTTGGAAATGTTTGGTTTGAGAAAATATCATTTTTGAATGAACTGGTGCGCTGCTAGGTTTTTCTGAAACCACAGGTTCGCACTGCGAATGGCCAGCGAATGGGTGGTGAGCGTTCGCGTGATGTTTGCACTGCGAACGTTGTAGTATTTTTCATTCTGCCACTGTTCGCTGGAGGGTTCGCACTGAGAATGGGGTAGCGAGCATTCGCTTGGACGTTCGCACTGCGAACGGTGGGAATTTTCTAGGCTATTTTTGCTTCTGCCTTGGTTCGCTGGGACATTCGCACTGCGAATGAGGTCGCGAAGGACTCGCTAGGAGCTTCGCACTGCGAATGTAGCAGTTTTTCCCAATTTGTTTTCTTTGTAACTTTTGATCCGTAGGTCGGTTTGAGGTGTGGTTTGATGCGTTAGAAAGCTTGTGAAATTTACTTTCTTATGATGATGGTTTTAAGATTGTTGGCCGATTAAATTATGTCGGGGATTAGAAAATGTGTTGTTTTTGTTGTCGACTTTTGCCGTTTAATTATGTGAACTTGATGTGTACGTGCAATATGCTGTTGGTGTGGATATTGTATGACTTGCGTACTGTTGAGTGATGAAATTGTATGAAATACATATTTTGATGATGGTTGGTGGTCTTACGGCAAGAAAATGTGATGTATGGTAATTGTTGATGTATGCATGATTATGGATGTGTATATGTGTGCATATTAACTGTCATGCATCATTGTATGCCAAGCATCATGATATGCATTGTTGTGACGTCCTGAGTGACGGATTGATTCCAGAGGGAATCTGCTATAACATCGTGCGCCTTAAAAATAAGAGGACCTAAAGCAATTTGATATATCGTGCGCCTTAAAAATAAGAGGACCTAAAACGATGTTTATAGACGATCGTGTGCCCATGTGGGGTGTGAGCGATCGGATTGTACGCCTTATACCGAGAGGACCTAAAGCTATCCATAAACGTCGTGCGCCTTATACCAAGAGGACCTAAAGCGACGGGGAACATTGTAGGCCCGACGGGCGATGATTCCAGCAGAGTTCCTGAGTGAACTAGTGATGAGAAATATTGGAAGTCGGTACCGCATGGCATATGCATAGAGTCGTTGTGTTGGTCTCTGTGCATTTGCATAAATCATGGATTAATTGTGCATAGAATTGTTAATGTGATTGATGAGATGGAATATGTGTAATTGTATTGATGATGAGTGTATTGTGTACGATTGACGTGTAGTGGTATTTGATACATGAGAATTGTACTGTGTTGTGTTGTATTTGATTGTGGTGCATTTGTGATGAGAATGTTTTATTTGTGTATTTCTGTGTGAATATATAATTATATGCAACTGTATTATGATTGTTTTTCTCACCCTTCTGCTGTTTTATAATGCTCTATGAGGCATTGCAGATTAGAGTTGCTGGAGGTCTTTTTGTGAAGCTTTACGTCTTCATTATTTTGTCAGTCAGCTTTGATATGTGACACCGGGTAGTTAGGGTGGCTGTTTGTGATTATTTTGTATTATGTATATGTATCTTTTGGATTTTACATGTATGATGTTGTATATGACAAACAAACTTTCATGAGATATATATATATATATATATATGTTGATATTCAGTTACGGATTTTCCGCTTATATTCTGTTTCTGAATTGTGGGTATAATACTACCTGAATAGTTGCATATTTGTATGAGCAGGTGTTGTATGTTTGTTTCAAATTGTTGTGGCGTCTCCGGTCTATGCCGTGCATGTTTTAATTATACTCTGATGAAATTTTAAATTTTTATTTATCACTTTAATAGCTTTGGGGTATAGATTGGGGGTGTCACAATTCCGGTGAAGGATTATCCTCTGTTCTCCAAAGGCGACAGTCCTGAATCAATCGCTGCTTTTGTTGCTATAATGAGGGAAGAAGGACTTGACATGTCTAGGTTCAGTTATAACGACCTTGCTCCTGCACCAATTCTGGCTGATCCTACCAGAGGCAAAAGGAAGAAAGTTGTAGAGGCCTCTGAGTTTAAGAAAAGAAGGAAGGATGACAAATTTGGAACTTCCAAGAATCCAGCTGTGGCTTCTTACTATGAGAAATCCAGTAAGTCTGTTCCTGCTTCTTCTGTTTCAATAGCTGTTACACAGTCTATTAATGCTTCATCATCATCAACCACTTCTGATCCAAACATTGTTCAAATTCCCACTTCCACTTCTCAAGTCATATTTAAACCACCATCATTTTTGGTTCCACCCCCTGCATCCTCTCTATATGAAACTATTATTCCATAAACTCCATTCTCATTAATCATCACACCTATTTCTTCTGAAAGTATTCATACTTTCACTCCATCCTTAACCAACTCACTTCCTCAACCCCAAATACCTGTTTCTCCACTTTCCCAAGATTTGTTATATTTTGCTTTCCATCAACCTAGAACAGACACTGTTGAGTCTGTGTCTCAACATTTTAATCCTCACTCACCCAACCTCTCTGAAGAAAAAATTTCTGATACCATTTAAATTGTCACTTCTGAGCCTTATACAGTCTCAGATCTTCTTGACAACAACTGAACAAATACCTCCTGAAATAACTTCTGCTGAACCCAACCTAGCATTGGTTATTTATGAAAAGCCCCTGCCTAAAACTCTTGATGAATGCATTAATCTGTTTCTTAAAAAGGCATTAAGAAGGGTATCCAAATTAAGACCAGAAGCTAGCACAAGCACTAAGTCTCTGGAGCTTGAGTATTCATGGGAAAAGTTTCAGAAATGGCTAGACTCTGAGTTCGAAAGGATCTCAAATTTCTCAGAAGCTGCCAAAGTTGCATCAATTCAACTGGTGAAGGACAAGGAAGAAGAGAAAGAAAGGATAAGGCAATTCAAGCTCCTTGCTGCAAAGCAAAAAGAAGCTGAAGCAAAAGCTGCTGAAGCAGCAAGACTTCTAGCAGAAGAAGAAGAAGCTAGAAATGCTGAAGTTGTCCGGATGGCACAAGAAGCTGAAAATACAGAGAAAGCCAAACAAGCCGCTCTGATTGCTTCTGTAACACCCCCAATCTATACCCCCAAGCTATCAAAGCAGTAAATAAAAATTCAAAATTTCATCAGAGTATATTTCAATTATCATGGCATGGACAGGGAGAATTACATTATATTGAAACAAAACATACAACACCTGCTCATAAAGATATGCAACAGTGGGGTAGCAATCAACAGAGGAACTCAGTTCCTTACACCCACATTTCAGAGTTTTTAGAATAAAAGCGGAAAATCTAAAAACTGAATATCATATATATATCACATGAAAAGTTGGTCATACGTCAAGTTATACATGCACAAACCAAAAGATATATATACATAATACACAATGATCGCCAACGGCCTCCCTAACTACCCGGTGTCACATATCAGAGCCGACCGACAAAAGAATGAAGACATAAGCTTCACAAAAAGACCTCCAGCAACTCTAATCTGCAATGCCTCATAGAGCATTATAAAACAGCAGAAGGGTGAGAAAAACAACCATAATATAAATGCATATATATATATATCAACATAAAAATACACATATCCAGTATTCTCACCACAGTTGTCACATGCCAGCACATAAGGCATATACAGATTTTATTCACATAATCACATATTCACACATCATGCATATGTTTATACACAAAACATATCATTCATAATTCAATGCATTTAACACGAATGCACATCAATTCACACATGTTATCACACGCTCAATCACACAATGTCTCCATCCTCAATTGCATATTAATCATGCCCAATACATTTATCACAAATGCATATCACAACGTTTCGCACATAATCAACTAAATCATGATTTTCCACATATAACCAATGCAATCATAATTCATGCAGATGCAAAGAGACCGACACAACGACCCTCTATGCAAATGCATATGCGGTACCGACTCCAAGATTTCGTATCTCATCACTAGTTCACTCAGGAACTCTGCTGGAACCATCGCTCGTTACATCACTATAACTCCCCGTCGGGCCTACGATGTTCACCCACCGCTCACACCCCCACCAAGAGAGGCTCACGATGTTTATGGATCGCTCACACCTCCACCAAGAGAGGCTCACGACCCGATCGCTCACACCTCCACCAAGAGAGGCTCACGATCGTCTATAACCATCGCTTTCAGTCCTCAGGCTATTCATACCTTCATATTTTCGAGGCACACGATGTTATAGCAGATTCCCCACCGGAACCGCCGTCACACAGGACGCCACAACAATGCATATCATGATGCTTGGCATACAATGACTCATGACAACCAATGCATTTTCACACATATATGCAACCATAAACATGCATATATAATCAAATACAACACATTGCATTTATTTGCCTTTCGGCCACAATTCATCACCACAACATGCCATCACATGTATTCACATCATATAACATCATACAAGTCATACGATATCCATATTCAAAGCACATTACATGATACACACCAATTACACACAATTATAACAACAAAAGTCGACAAAATGACTCTATCCCTAATTCTCGACATAACTAAATCGGCTAACAAATTCCAAACCATCATAATAAGAAAGTACAGCTCAATAGCTTCCCAACGCATCAAACCACGCCTCAAACCGAACCACAGATCAAAAGTTATGCAGAAAACAAAATTACATAAACAGCACTGTTCGCTGGGCGAACCCTCTCGCGAGCATTCGCTAGCACCTTCGCTAGGCGAATGTTCCAGCGAACCAACTACTAGCTAAAAACAGACACAAAGTTCGCTAGGCGAACCCCTTGGCGAACCAAGGCAGCAACCACCAACATCAAAAACACCCAAAGTTCGCTAGGCGAACAACTCAGCGAACCTTCGCTGGCCCTTGCTAACTGGTTCGCTTGGCGAACCCGCGAAAACTTCATTCGCTGCCACCTTCGCCCCAGGTTCGCTAGGCGAACCTGCGAAAACTCAGAATTCTTCAGCGCTGTTTGAAACCCCAAAAATGATATTTTCCAACCAAAACATTTCCAAATCAACATATATCAATCAGAACCTATTCTAATCATGTCAAAAAGCAATCTACCACATTTACATCGATTTCCAACCGCTAAACCATCGATTCTACTCATTTTATCGTTTTCGACCTAGAAGTGAAAAACATGGAAAACAAGAGAATCATCCAAACACATACATACATAATCATATACAAGCATAGTATAATCGAGTTTCGCACCCTTACCCGATTAAATCGATTCTTAGAAGTTGTTTTCTTTGATTTCCAAGCTTTTTCTTCTTTTCTCTCTTCTTCCCTTCTCTTCTTTTTCCTTCTTTCTATTTCTTTCTCTCTATTTTCTCTCTTCCCCTTATATTTCTATTTTCTTTCTTTTCTAACTTAGTAAATAATTAGGAAAAGACTAAAATACCCTTACTCTCAATTATCCCGCAAACGTTCCCAAAACGCGATAAAATATAATAACAATGCAGAACAACATATTATCGCACCAAAATCATAAATAGAAATAATATAATACTCAAAATAATTAAATCGACTCGATTAAATAAAACGGACAAAATTGGGGCGTTACAGCTTCCTCCTCTGAACCTGTTCTTGTGCGCTTGGAACGTGCAATTGAAGAAATCAAACAAGATCATCAGACTATGAAAGAAGAACAGAAGATCTTCAAGGAAAGCATTGCTGAGCAGAAGGTTATCAACGACTCCCTTCAGAACCTGCTTCAATAGATTCTGAACAAGCTGCCTGCAAATCCTTCATCCTCTGGAACTTAGGCACCTAGGCACTTAGGCTTTTATTTTCTTTGGCTATGAACTTTAGGATTATGTCTTGTTTTGATTTGGTTCTGTTATTGTTTTGATCTTTGAATATTAATGGAATTGCATCATTTTTTTTATTATGACAAAAAGGGGGAGAAAGTAAACTGATTTTGATAGTACTTATTCTCAGAATCTTGAACTTAATGCTTATATAATGCTATGCTTTTGCAACTAACCGTTTGTTTGATATTTCAATTAAGGAACTCTGAAAAAGTTCACTTAGCATTCTAGACAGGTTGAACATAAAGATCCTACTCTCCGAAGATGGAAAATCTTATGGATAATTTCAACTCTGATAATTCATGATCAACTCTGAAAAAGTTCACTTAGCATTCTAGATAGGTTGAACATAAAGACCCTACTCTCTGAAGATGGAAAATCTTATGGATAATTTCAACTCTGATAATTCATGGATAAGAAGTTGTACACTTCAATAATATATGATTATTCAAACAGATGTTCCAATACTGTTCAGAAGTTGTGAACTTTCTGAAAGTCAAGAAATCTGGTTTATTCAAACAGATGTTCCAATACTGTTCAGAAGTTGTGAACTTTCTGAAAGTCAAGAAATCTGGTTTGATCAAACAGATGTTCCAATACTGTTCAAAAGTTGTGAACTTTCTGAAAGTCAAGAAATCTTGTTTATTCAAACAGATGTTCCAATACTGTTCAAAAGTTGTGAACTTTCTGAAAGTCAAGAAATCTGGTTTGATTAAACAGATGTTCCAATACTGTTCGGAAGTAGTAAACTTTCTGAAAATCAAGAAATCTTGTTTGATATCATAGTGTTCAGAAGTTGTAAACTTTCTGAAAGCATGAAATTTAGACTTAAAGCGTCAGAAGCAGAAATCTCCTTGAAAGCAAGTTAAGTCAATTCTCTGAATCAGAAGACACGCTCTGCAACGGATGATATTCTGATCAAATCAGTCAGGCTCTAAATCTGATAAGATTGGTGAATCTAAGAAAAGATGGACAAAAGAGAAGTCACTTTCAATCAAACTCTGATACTTAAGAAGTTGTGATTCTCCATCAAGATCTGATAAGAAGTTTTGATACGAGATGCGCGCCATCATCCAATCAGATTCAAAATCAAGTTTTGAATTTTCATCAAAGTTCTAAAAGTAACCAAGTTCTGAGATGAAGACCTAGTGTTATAGTCAGACTCTGATGAGTTGTTATAGGGAAGTATTCCTTCTCTATTGTCATGTTCTGAAGAACTCAAATTTTATTTTGTGAGTCTTGGGATCAGGGAGAGCCTCTGAACAAGCATAAATGAAATTTTGAGATTAACAGATTCAGGGGTAGCTGAGAGCTTAAAACTCTGAATTTGTCGGTTATGGTGATTACCTTGTATAAATTGTTCTATCAAAATACATGGTTTTGTCATCATCAAAAAGGGGGAGATTGTAAGAACAAGATTTGGTTATGTATCTTGTCTCTATGTTTCAATAATAAAAATGAAGTATTTGTGTGAGAACAATTATGGTGCTCTAACGTTTGTTATTCTGATGGTTTTAACAAACAGGTTCTAACTCTGATAAAGACCAAGTGCTACGTCACTCTGATATTCTCTATGGTCACTTCTATGTGAAGTAGCAAGATTGGTTTTAATCTACTGTGCGTCAGAAAGATTCTGAGAAGACACTATGTTGCTGTTGTAATGCCTCTTGGATCTAATCTCTGATCGTGACTCTGATGTTCTATTTATGAAGCCTTTATAGCTTCCAAGGTTGTTAACTTCTAAAGACTAAGTGCTGAAGATTCTAAAGACAAGGTTCTGCTGAACGAAGTTCTGAAGATTCTGAAGACTTAAGGATTCTGAAGATTAAAGGTTATGAAGACTAAGTGCTGAAGATTCTGAAGACAAGGTTCTGCTGAACGAGGTTCTGAAGACTCTGAAGACTTAAGTATTCTGATAACCAAGGGTTCTGAACTAGAAGTGCTGAAGACTCTGAAGACAAGGTTCGGCTGAACAAGTTCTGAAGACTCTGAAGACTCAAAACTCCAAAGACCCAATGATTCATTCTTCTGATCATGCTTCAATCAAATCAATTCAGAAGCCTCTGATGAATAGAAGAAGATGAAACGTTTGCGTGGGAAAATAGTACATAGTACAGATAAAGCATGTTCCTCTCCACTACCCTAATTTGGTGGTACAAAGGACAACTTCAGTGTACGATTTTCAACGCAGCATAAGGGATCTATTTCAAGTCGCCAGTACTCTTATCATATTACTGATCTGCCCTTCAACAGATCTTTTTCTAGCTATATATAGACTTGATCATTTAACGAATCTGATGTTGATGAGCATGAGCGTAAGAGAGAAGATGCATGCGTGCAAGCACAATTGAATATGAGTAAGCAACAAATGATGTAATACTCAGTGTAAAAGAAGAAGTGTCAGAAACACTGATGTATATGAAGAAAGAACTCAAGAAATGAAGAAACTTATGAGTGAACAGTAAAGCACCACAATACAAAGAAGAAGAATTTTATTACTCTAGATTCTCTCTAAGTTAGATTGAGCTTAAAATGTATGTTTACCCTGCTTGTGTAGAAGCATTATTATTGTAAACAAACCTTGTAGAAGACAGTTGTTTGCGTTCCCTAAAGGACCAAGTGTGTCAGAATTTTTAGGGAGACTAAGACAGTGTGTCTTAGTGTTGTTAGTCACTTACAGTTGGATTGTGCGTTATATTCCTTAAGAGACCAGTTGGGTCAGAATTCTTAAGAAGTCTAGGATTAGTGTGTCTTAGAGGTTATTAGTCACCAGCAGTTTGCTCGTACGATTGTAATTAATTTAGTTATAGTGGATTAAGTCCTTGTCTAAGGCAAAATCACCTTGGCGGGTGAACTGGATTAGGTTGATAGTTTTCAAGTGAACCAGGATATATCGCGTGTCTTTCTTATTGTTAGTTTATTTATGATCTTTGTTTGAGTTTCATAAAAAGCTTTCAAAATGGAAAACCCAATTCAAACCCCCCTTTCTTGTGTTTTTCTCACACCTTCAAAACCTTTCTTGCCATTTCTGCTAACTCCATAGATCATGGAAGCTATTTTGCTTCTATATATGCTTTTAGCCTGAAAGTACTGGAATGCTCTATCATACTTGTTGACAAAACTGGTGTCAGAGACATTGGAGATTAATTCTTCTTCTAGTTTGGAAATTTTTCTTTTCAAAGCACAATTACTATTTTTAAAGAAAAAATATTTTCATTTAGAGAAGAATTATTCTGCTCAAGCTTATCTCTTGCTTCAGAAGCAATTACATGGGATTTTTTAAGATCCTTGTATTTACCTTGAAGAGTAAAATATTTTTCCAGCATTTCTGAAAGACACGACTCTAATTCACAACGAGAGAGTTTAGATAATACCTCTGAGTCGGAGTCAGAGTTTGATTCTAGTTCTGATAGCATTTTGTCTTCTGGTTCTCCAAAGACTTCAGCGTCAATTGTTGTTGCCACTAACACCACATTTACTTGTTCTTCATCAGAATCTTCTTCTTCAGAGTCAGAGTCATCCCTAGTTGCCATGAGTCCTTTCCTCGCTTTGGAGAAGTTCTTCTTAGGCTTCTTCTCTTTCTTGAGCTTTAGACACTCGTTCGTGTAATGACCTGGCTCATTACACTCATAGCAGATGACTACTTTTCCAGAACTCTGCTTCTTTTGTCCAGATGATGAGTCAGCACGACCTTTGTTCCTTCTCGATCCTCTAAAATTTCCTTGTCTATGTTTCCAGAGTTTGTTGATCCTTCTGGAGATAAGTATAGCTCATCTTCTGATTCTTCCTCAGCTTGATAAGCCTTTGGCTTTTCAGGTTTAGACTTAAGAGCAATAGATTTACTCTTCTTCTGAGGTTCGTCTTCTTCCAGCATAATCTCATGACTTCTTAAAGAACTAACAAGTTCTTCCAGACTTATACTGTTTAGATCCTTGGATAACTTTAGAGCTGTTACCATAGGTCTCCATTTCTTGGGAAGGCTTCTGATAATCTTTTTGACATGATCAGCAGTTGAGTATCCTTTGTCCAGAACTTTAAGTCTCGCGACTAGCATTTGAAACCTTGAAAACATAGTCTCAATTGTTTCATCATCTTCCATTCTGAAAGCCTCATATTTTTGGATTAGAGCAAGCGCCTTTGTCTCCTTAACTTGAGCATTTCCTTCATGAGTCATTCTCAGAAAATTAAAAATGGATTTGGCAGTATCTCTGTTTGTTATCTTCTCATACTCATTATAAGAGATATCATTTAGCAGTATAGTTCTTGCCTTGTGATGATTCTTATAATCTTTGTTATGTTAGTTGGTCAGAGCACTTCTAGACACTTTTACTCCTGTAGCATCAACTGGGTGGGTGTAGCCATCGACTACAAGATCCCAAAGATCTACATCATAACAAAGAAAGAAACTTTCAATTCTATCTTTCAAGTAGTCAAATTTTTCACCACCAAAGACTGGTGGTTTGGCACTGTAATGATCTTTCTCTTCTTGAATAGGATTAACTTTGGTTGCAGTCATGATATCTCACAAAAATACTGGATCGGTACTAAACACGGTGAAGTGTTGATAAAACTTTTATCACAATCAGAACCGGAGCTATGATGCCAATTGAAGGTGTGAGAAAACACAAGAAAGAAGGTTTGAATTGGGTTTTCAAAATGAAAGCTTTTTGTGAAACTCAAACAAAGATCACAAATAAACTAATAAGAGAGAAAGACACACGATATATCCTAGTTCACTTGAAAACTATCAAGCTAATCCAGTCCACCTGCCAAGGTGATTTCACCTTATACACAAGGGCTTAATCCACTATACTCAACTGATTACACTGCACTAGCAACTGCTGGTGACTAACAATCAAAGACTAACCGTCTCTTCCTAAGGATTCTGACCTAAATGGTCCCTTAAGGAATACAAACAACTGTTTGAACAAATTTAATGTTTACAATGAATTGCTTCTACACAAGCTGATATAAACGTTATGAATAGCTCAAGTAACTTAAAGAAAATCTATACAGTGTGAACAATGTTTCTTGTTTTGTATTGTGGTGCTTTACTGTACACGCATATGTCACTCACTATTTTCTTCAAGTGATCAAGTCCTTATATAGCCAGAAAGAGATCTGTTGGATGGCAGATTCGGAATATCATTAAGATTGATGGCGACTTGAAATAATGTCGTTAAGCAAGGATGAAAATCGTACACAAAAGTTGTCCTTTGTACCACCAAATCAGGGTAGTGGAATGGTAGTGGATAAGAACGTGTTTGATACGTACTATGTACTATTTTCCCTCGCAAATGTTTCATCTTCTTCTATTCATCAGAGACTTCTGAATAGATATGATTGAAGCATGAGTAGAAGAGTTGATCAATGGGTCTTCAGAATCTTGAGTCATCAGAGTCTTCAGAACTTGTTCACCAGAACCTTGTCTTTAGAGTCTTTAGCACCCAGTCTTCAGAACCCTTGGTTATCAGAAACTTAAGTCTTTAGAGTCTCCAGAGCGTTGTTCAGCAGAACCTTGTCTTCAGAGTCTCCAGCACTTAATCTTCAGAAGATAATGACTTCAGAAGCTTGAAAGCCTTCAGAAGTGAATCATCAGAGTCACGTTCAGGGGCAAAATCCAAGAGAGCATTGCAGCAACAACATATTGTCTTCTTAGAATCTTTCTAAAAGTGAGTAGATCAGAAGCAGACTTACTTCTTTGGCTCTGAAGCGACTTTTGTTCAAAACAAAGTGACGTTGCATGTAACACCCCGATTTTAGTAATTAATTATTTATATTAATTAATTGAGTGATTTTATGAATTAATTGATTTATGTGATTTATCTAATTTATTTGAATTATTTGATTTAAATGAATTACTTGATTTAGTGAATTTATATGAATTTTTTTATTTATATAATTTATTGAGTTTATATAAATTAATTGGTTTATTTAATTTATGTGAATTAATTGATTTAATTGATTAAATTGAAATGTGTGATTTATTTAACTATTTGAAAATAATTGAATTGTTAGATTTATCTAATTATTTGATTTAATTAGATTATTGAAATTAAGTAAATTATTTAATTTAATTCTATTGGTGGAATAATATAGTTGCTAGACTTTAATTGGGTTTAGTGTGAGGTGTGAATAGTAAGTGGTTGGGTTAGGCCCATTTTATGTAAGACAATTTAGGGTTTTAGAGAAACAAAAGTTAGTAAGAAGAGAAAATTAGAAAATAGAAGAGAACAGAAGAGAAGAGTAGAAGAGAAGAAGAGAGAATCAAATCCAATTCATAAAATCATAAAAAAATAAGGTAAGAGTGAGTTTTCACTCATTATTGAGATTATTGGGTGATGATTATTGGATAGAAATAGAGTTAGATTAAAATTCTCAAAATTATTCTATGAGATTGAAATTATTAGGTTAATGTGAAATTCCTGAAAAATTATTAATTTTTGGGGTGTTTAGAATTGATTTTTTGGTAATATTTTAGAGATCCATTTGATATTTAGAGTACCCATTTGAATTTGAAATAATATGTTTTTGTGGAACAGTAGCACAAGATTTTCTCCATGATTCCTCTGTAGCTGAGTATTATTAAATAGGTAATAGAATTAATTTGTAGTTTAATTGATTCCTAATAGTATAATAATAGGGTGTGTTTGTTTCAAGGATTGAAATTACATTCCTGGGAATGTGACATTGGAAATGCAACAATCACATGTTTGTTTCAAATTTTTAAAAATTACTCCCACGTATTTTGTAATCTCAGAAATATTGTTTGCACATAATTCTGGTCATGTTTATTCTCATGTATACAAGGGTGAGAATTCAACATTCTCATGGGAATACATTCAATTTCTTATAACTTCTCACTACTATTCACATATTATTATTTTGTTTTATTTTTTTTTTTAAATTACATAAATATGTAATTATTCTTTGAAAATATAATTTTTATCCAAACACTTAAGTGAGAATATTATTCCTAAAAATAATAATCCAAACAATATGATTCCAATGAATAATTTTTTATAATTTAAAACAAACACATCCATAGGGATAGAATTAATGAAACAAGTACCATTTCTTGTCCATTAAAGAGTGCAGCGCTAGTGTGTGTAATGGTGAGGAATTGTAAGTGCCAATTTCCTCTCCTATTTGAGCTTCAGCGCATGGACCAATAAAGTAAGCAATGAAATGAATTGCATGATGTATATATTGTGTGGACAATGCTGCAGTGCTATATATATAATTGTTAATAGGCAGTAGGAGATGTGCATTTGGTAATGGAACCTTGTGAATCATTTCCTCCAAGATCACTATTTCAGCGATGCCATTAGAGTGAAAGTAAGATAATTGAAGTGCCAATTCCCTTGTTATATGCTGCGCTAGATAGGTAGATAATTAATAAATTCATGTGGCCCCCATCCATCAAATTCATGCGCAGGAACATATAATTAGGGGTGGCAAAATGGATGGATGAGATGGATATGGATTGGATTGTTAATGGATGGATCAAAACAATCCATTAGTCCATTAACAATTCATTAAAATTTTCTTACAATTATCCAATCCAATCTATCCGTTAAAAATAAAATTCATCCAATTTATCCATTAACATATTTTTAATGGATGGATATCCATCCATACATTTTTATTTTATTTTAAAAAAATCGGTTTTTTTTTCGGAAAAAAAGTCGGTTTTTTTTCAAGAAAAAAAGTCAGTTTTTTTCCGAAAAAACAAAAGTCAGTTTTTTTTACGAAAAAAGTCGGTTTTTTTTCGGAAAAAAAAAAAATCGGTTATTTTATCGGAAAAAAATCGGCTTTTTTTCAGGAAAAAAAATCTGTTTTTTTTTCAGACAAAAAAGTCGGTTTTTTTAAAAAAAAAAATCGGTTTTTTTTTCAAAAAAAAAAGTCAGTTTTTTTTGTGGAAAATAAATTCGGTTTTTTTCGAACAAAATCAAATTTTTTTGGGAAAAAAAAGCATTTTTTTTTTCGGAAAAAAAGAATCGGTCTATTTTTGAAAAAAAAAATTGGTTTTTTTAAAAAAAAAATTTGATTTTTTTTCGAAAAAAAAAAGGTTAGTTTTTTTTTCTGAAAAAAATCGGTTTTTTTTTCAGAAAAAAATTGGTTTTTTTTCGAAAAAAAGATAAGTTTTTTTGGGAAAAAAATTCTTTTTTTTTTGGAAAAAAATAAATTTTTAAAAAAAAAAAATCCATTTTTAATTATTTTTTAAAAAATAAATTTAACGGAGATAAAAATAATCCATTGGATCCTTAAAATATATTGGATGGATTGAACCAATCCGTGCATATAAATGGATGAATTTAATCCAATCCATTAACTTACTTTTTATATAGTGGCTGAATTGGATGGATATTTTGATGAATGGATTGGATGGATTTTGCCTTAATAGATCCAATTGCCAATTCTACATATAATACTAGTAGCTATTATTATTTTATTAATTGACAATGGGATGTTGTGAATCCACCCTCCCTAAGTTATTCCAGCGCAGGAATATATATTATGGTGGTAAGCATTAATTAGCTATTATGAAGAAGTGGCTTTATTGGTAATGGAATGAATAGGAAAAAATGAAAACAATGATTCCTTTTCTTACTAAAAGCTGCGACTGACGTTAAGAGAAGTGGAAGAATACTACTTCCGGTCTTTTTTTATAAAGAACAGTAGTAGAAGACCTGTGCGTCCGCACGGATAAGGTGATTCATAACTTTAATCATTTCATAAAAAATTTAAATGTTTGTGGCTCTTTTTAAATACATCTTTACATGTATTAATGTTAGTGATACACAGTTAGTGAATGTATAAAGTAGAGTATTAATATTTGTAACTATATTCTGTTAGATATATGTGTCAGCTAAGCATATCTAACCAGAATATATATAGTCTACTATGTGTGTATTTCATAGATAGTGAAAATATTATCAACCATTCATTTCTCTTCTTTCTTCCACCTTTTCCATTTTCACTGTTCATCTTCACTGAGTGAAGATTCACTGCATAACTCAAGTCTCTCTCACAGAGTGATGAGAGCTTCATTCAAGAACTCTAACATGGTATCATTCGCGTAACGATCCGATCATACTTTCCGCTTCAATTTCTGATCTTATCTGTTTTCAGTCATTGGCGTGAGTTTGCTTTCGTTTCATCTTCGACGGTGTTTTTCGGTGTGTTTTCGTTGACTTGCTTCAAGAACTAATTCACCACAACAATGGCGTCAAATGATGAATCTCTCTCGAATTTCTCACAAGATCGTGTTAATGGAACTGAGAATCCCAAATCTGCGAAGGCTTTTGGACCAAAGCTTTCAATCAAATTACAGGAGAACAATTATCTTCTTTGGAATCAACAGGTTGAAGGAGTGATTCTTTCCCAGAAAATGCATCGCTTGGTAGTGAATCCCAAGATTCCGCAGAAGTTCATTTCCGATCAAGATCGAATTACAGGTACGATTTCTGATGAATATGAGTCGTGGTTAGTGCAAGATCAGGCTCTTTTTATCTGGTTGTTATCAACAATCTCTGAAAGTGTGTTGCCTCGTGTTCTTGCGTGCAAACATTCGTTCGAAGTCTGGGATAAAATTCATCAGTTCTTTCATGCTCAAATGAAAGCAAGAGTACGACAGTTACGTGTTGAGCTCAAATCGACCAAGAAAGGGACAAAGACCATAACTGAATATGTGTTGAGAATCAAAGCTATCGCAAACTCACTTCTAGCTGTTGATGATGCAATCTCTGAGCAAGATCAAGTAGATTCCATTCTGCAAGGGTTACCTGAAGAGTATAATTCATTTGTAATGCAGATGTATGGCTGTGTGGTACCTCCTACGTTATGTGATGTTGAGGCCCTTCTTTATGTGCAAGAAGCACAATTGGAAAAATTTAGGGAGGAGGTAGCTGCTACTAACATTACTGCTAATGTAGCTCACACAAGTCAAGAAGAAACTGGCTCCAGAGGAGCTTATTATGCTAATCGAGGTAGAGGAAGATACACTCGAGGTAGAAGTCGTGACAGGGGCAGGTATACACCTGGAAATCGTCCTACCTGTCAACTGTGTGGCAAATATGGCCATGAAGTCTCAACTTGTTGGCATAGATTTGATGAAAACTTCATGCCAACTAATTCACAACATGGTTCAACTGGGTCTAGTAACAATCACAATAATGCTAAGCAAGAAAGTCCTGCATCGGAAGCTAATTCAAAAACTCAGGCTGCAGCTATGATGGCAACAACTGGAAAACCGGCAGCATATACACAGGAGTATCATCTACCATCTGAACTTGAATCACGGGCTTGGTTTGCAGATTCAGGTGCTTCTCATCACCTAACTTCCAATGCCTTACTTTTACAAAATAGTAAACCCTATGTAGGACACAACAAAGTATATGTAGGAAATGGTCAAAAACTTACTATCTAACCTGTAGGGTCTTCTAAATTTACATCTAGGAGTAATCCCACATGTGTTTTGTCTCTCTCTAATATACTTCATGTTCCTCATATCACTAGAAATTTGTTGTCAGTTTCAAAGTTTTCCAGTGATAATGCTGTTGTATTTGAGTTCCTACCTGACAGGTGTTTTGTTAAATTACAGGGTTCTAATCAAGTTCTTATGGAAGGTATTCTAGATGATAGTGGCCTGTATTGTTTTCCATAGGTGCACATCAAGTCCAAAACTGCTCATAGTCAAAGCACCAAGTCTAGCATTTCTACTAATGTTCACAGTTGTGTTGTTTCCCATGATAAGTCAAATAATAGTAATACTTGTAAAGTTAGTACTATATGGCATAATAGACTTGGTCATGCCAATGCCAAGGTTGTTGCTGCTATATTGAAACTTTGTAATGTTCATCTTCTTAATAAAGATAATTCTTTGCTTTGTACTTCTTGTAGTCTTGGTAAGGCACATAAATTGCATGCACCTCTCACTGACACTGTCTATCACAAACCTTTTGAGTTGATCTATACTGATTTATGGGGTCCTTCCCCAGAATATTCAAGTACTGGCTACAAATACTACATAGTATTTGTAGATGCTCACACCAAATATACCTGGTTGTACATGCTCAAACAAAAATCTGAAGCATTACAAGCCTTTAAACTTTTTTCAGCCTTTGTCCAAACTCAATTTAATACCACAATCAAGGCTGTTCAATCTGATTTTGGAGGAGAATTTAGAACATTTACTAAATTCTTGAATGAATTAGGGATCATTCATAGACTAACTTGTCCTCATACCTCTCACCAAAATGGGCATGTAGAAAGAAAACATAGGCATATTGTAGAAATGGGATTAACATTACTTGCTCATGCATCTCTACCAGTTAAATGTTGGGATTATAGCTTCACTACATCTGTTCATATTATAAATAGACTTCCATCTTCTACATTGCCCAATGCTAACTCACCCTTTCATGCTCTGTATGGCAGAGATCCAGACTACTCTACCCTAAGAGTATTTGGATGTCTATGTTTCCCTTTACTTAGACCTTATAATAAAAATAAGCTGCAATTGAGAAGACAGGAATGCATTTATTTAGGTCCTTCACCTCAGCATAAAGGGTTTAGATGCATGAATAAAGAAGGGAGAGTGTATATTTCAAAAGATGTCACCTTTAATGAACAAGTATTCCCTTTTTCAAAACTGTTTCCTACCAAGTCAACTACTGAAAAGTCTCACAATGTTTCATCCATGTCATGTCCTGGCACTAGCTCTATGGGTGCTATACTTCCTATGACAGGTCACACCACTGTTCAATCCAGTTCAAATGGAACTCAGCCCTTAAATCAAGTTACTTTACTTGAGCCAAATAATGTCACAACTGTCCAAACTCATGAGATAACACCTCACTCTAGTCAAGGTGGTGTGGGACCAACACTTGACATATCAGATCAGTCTTTATTTTTTGAAAATATAATTGTACCTGATTCCCCTCAGGCTTCCTCTAGCCCGCCTGTGCAAAACCACAGAGCTGCTGCAGAGCAAGCTGTACAAAGCACCAGCTTGCATCAATATGATTTAACATGTCCTGTGAATAGCAGTCTGTCTAGTCCTAGTCCTAGCACAGCTCCTAATTCCTGTGACAATACCCATATCAGTGGTACTTCCAAACAAGCTAATTTAATAGCATTACCCAAGGTCACTCCCCATAGTCCTCACAATGTTTCATCTGCTGTCAAAACTATTATGTCTCCTCAGTATGGACAGGTCTCCACACAATTACATTCAGCTTCTCCTCAAGTCACTAAGTCTCTTAACAGGTCTTCTTCTACTCAAAATCAAACTCCCTCATTCTGTTCAAATGAACTTACTCTTTCCTCATGCATACCTCTATCTGAGTCATCTGAGTCTCCATCTATTGCTTCAACTCAACCTGTTATTTCAGTTCCTGTTAACAGTCACCCCATGGTAACTAGAACTAAAGCTGGCAAGTCCAAACCAAAGATCTTTCTGGCTCATTCTGAAGTTGAACCTACTAGTGTGAAGCAAGCTTTATCTAAACCTAAGTGGGTTCAAGCTATGACAGATGAATATAATGCACTTATGGAAAATAATACTTGGACTCTCACTACTCTACCTCCTGATAGGAAGGCAGTATGATGTAGGTGGGTGTTCAAGATCAAGGAGAATGCCGATGGTTCCATACACAAATATAAAGCTAGACTTGTTGCAAAGGGATTTCACCAAGAATATGGATTTGATTACACAGAAACGTTTTCTCCAGTGATTAAACCTACAACCATTAGGATCATCCTTACTCTTGCTATCACTCATAAGTGGCTTATTCAACAAATTGATGTGAATAATGCCTTTCTCAATGGCACTCTTCATGATGAGGTTTACATGACTCAACCAACTGGTTTTCTGCAATCTAATAAGAGTCTAGTCTGCAAGTTAAATCGTGCTATATATGGACTTAAACAGGCCCCAAGGGCCTGGTATGAGAAGTTGGCTAAGGCACTGATACATTTTGGTTTTCTTTCCTCTAAATGTGACAGCTCTCTTTTTGTGTATTCTAAACTTGATGTCACTCTATATGCTCTTGTTTATGTTGATGATATACTTATCACTGGTTCCAGCACAACTATGATTCACACACTGATTAACAAATTGCATCAGGAATTTGCTTTAAAACAGTTGGGGCAGCCTAGATATTTTCTGGGTATTGAAGTAGAACACTGCAGTGATGGCTCCCTATTCCTTACACAGTCAAAATATATTAAGGATCTGCTAGATCGTGCCTTGATGAAATATACAAATGGTGTTCCTACACCTATGTTAAGTACATGTCAGTTAAGTAAACATGGCTCTAATCTCTTCTCTGATCCTCAACTCTACAGGTCCATAGTTGGAGCTCTACAGTATGTGACTTTGACTCGGCCAGATATTGCATTTAGTGTCAATAAGGCCTGTCAGTTTATGTCTTCTCCCCTAGACATACATTGGTCTGCAGTCAGAAGGCTCTTGCGGTATCTCAGTGGTACTCTTTCACATGGGTTGGTGTTATCTCCTTCTTCTGCTAAATCCAAATTCTCTCTTCGTGCTTATAGTGATTCAGACTGGGCAAGCGATATGGATGATAGAAGATCTAAATCTGGTTCATGTATTTTCTTTGGTCCAAACCTGGTCTCGTGGAGCTCCAAGAAGCAGTCGCTCGTAGCTCGATCAAGTACCGAAGCAGAGTATCGTGCTCTAGCTCACACCATTTCAGAATTACTTTGGGTAGAATCTCTGTTAACCGAACTTGGTATTCCTATTCATCCTCCTGTCTTACTTTGTGACAATCTAAGTGCGGTGCTACTTTCACATAATCCTATACTTCACGCAAGAATGAAACACATTGAGCTGGATCTTCATTTTGTTCGTGAACGTGTCGTAGCTGGTAAACTCTTCATTCAACATGTACCGGCTGCTTTTCAAATAGTTGATACTCTCACAAAGCCTCTTGGCACTGCTGCTTTTCAAAACTTGAGGGACAAACTCAAGGTAGTGTGTAAATCCCACTATCCTCCAGTTTGAGGGGGGGGGGGGGTGTTAGTGATACACAGTTAGTGAATGTATAAAGTAGAGTATTAATATTTGTAACTATATTCTGTTAGATATATGTGCCAGCTAAGCATATCTAACCAGAATATATATAGTCTACTATGTGTGTATTTCATAGATAGTGAAAATATTATCAACCATTCATTTCTCTTCTTTCTTCCACCTTTTCCATTTTCACTGTTCATCTTCACTGAGTGAAGATTCACTGCATAACTCAAGTCTCTCTCACAGAGTGATGAGAGCTTCATTCAAGAAGTCTAACAATTAACAATAATTGATAATGTTTGAATGAAAAAAATATCAAGACTAATCATGTCAAAAATAGTTATTTGGGTATAGTAATGATTCAACATACATGTGTATTCGAAACTAATTTGTTGTGTCCCGTACCACTTCATAAAATTACATGAGAGATAAGTACAAATGAGTGATGATCCAATACCTTAAAAATAATAACAAAATATATAGAAAGAATTGGTTCTTCAATCATATAACCGTGAAAAGATTTGAATACATAATAATTAAAATTTTAGATCTAATTAATTGTCTCGTGACTTAATATTAATACATATAGATTATAAATTAATTTTAAAAAATATAAAGGACCAGCTTTAAGATTTTTACAAACTTTCATGTTTCTCTTTGATGTAAAATAAATTCTCTACTTACATTTTTTGAAAAACTTTCTTGTAACACTTAGCTATCAAAACTGTTTTTCTTTATTGAAAATAAAATTATATTCTTTGACAGCTCATTTGTATCTCTATGCAACAGATCATATGTAATATATCATAAATGTTTTAATCTAAGGGACCTGCAAGTTATATAAAAGAAATACTACATACAAATGTTGAAGAGTCTATTAACATTCAACACGTCACAAGCTCTCAGTTGATGGTGAATTTGTTGCAGAAAGTAGTGGCGAGATGGTCATAATATGCAACACGAAGCAGAATAACGAAGCAAAATTCTGGTTTGAATAGTGACATGTTATTTGATAATGTACCAAATAAATGCATATACATCAGTAGTTAAGAAATAGTTCACTTCTAGCATTAGTAATCAAAAGGTACTATACACAACAATTTCAATTATTAAAATATCATACAGAACAATTTCTATTTGTAGTTAATAGAAATTCTGAATGGATTTTGGGAAAATAATTAATATACCATTGAGTTTAATTAAATCTCCAAAATAGGTATATACTCATTCATCGGAGGTTTCACTGGGAACCACTCTAGTTTTGAACAAATATTATCATGATCATGGTGCAAAAGGATGGAATCATAAATTTAGGTTTGTTTGCTCTAAGTGTATGATTGGTTGGATTTTGGAATCATGATAAAGTACAAGTACCCAAGGTCAGGATTTATTCATTACACTAAAACTTGAAGGCATTAAAAGGAAGTTCATTAAAACAGATTTTCACTTCAAGGTTCCACTTCCTTGTTTTCAAATGACCACAACAGAGCTACGACAACTCTTGGTTTACAGTGGAGGCTATGACTATATTCAGTTCATTAGGAACTATTACAAAAGAAAGCTCACAACATAAACATTAAAATATTGGAAAATTACAAGCTCGAAAGATCAAACTCTTACTCGATTATGGAAGCAACATATATAAACAAATGGAATGAAACCCCTTTCTAAATTATTAACAAAATTCAAAACTTATTCGTTGCACATTGATTGTGCTTTATGGGTAGGCAGAATTTTTGAAAGTATAGATTGACTCAGATGTCGGCGGATCCAAGATTGATGTTGTCACTGGTTTTCATCACTACCTGCACTCTTGTTGTCATCAGTGGTGACACAGATCCAAGTGATACCTTTTCTTTAAGGGTTTTGTATCAAAGCATGAACTCGCCGCCTCAGCTAAATTGGCCGGTCAATGGCAACAACCTCGATCCTTGTGGACAGTCATGGATAAGCACCACTTGCTCGGGAAACGGAATCACAGAAATTAAGATTACCTGGTCATGGACTAACTGGAACTTCGGGTTACCAGCCACAAACCTTCTCAGCTCTGACAAACATATACACGAGTAACAACAATCTCGCGGGCACTTTTACCGTACCAATTTCCTCAAAATTTACAGCACTTAAATCTTGCTAATATTAATTTCAACGGAGGGATACCTTATTCTCTTTCTGATCTTGCTTCTCTTATAACCCTGAATCCCGGTACACCTCAGACCACCAGTTTGTTCCAATGAAGGATAAGTGGCCTTCAGTTCTTCACCTTCATCTGGCCCTCAGATATTCTCGTTTGACAGCCATTCCATGATATCTTTATGATCTCTAGCCTTACCATCAAACCGTCAGGCTCCACACCAAGCACACATAAAAACGGAGAAAGAAAAGAAGGGCATTAATATTCTGAACAAACAAAAGCCAGAAGCAGTACAAACGGAATGAGCAAATAAGATGCAAAACCTATATCGCATCATTACGCATCTAAGCATCAAATTGCAGTAGCACGAATCAAAACGGAAATCATCTTCATCAATTGTAACCCTGGACATCAATAAAATCATGGAAAGAAATCAGATTGATCACAAACTTCCAAATCAGAGATGTGACGAACCGAAAACGGAAATCAAATCATCATCGTTCATCATAGGGGTCTCACGTTCATGACATACACGATCAATTCATCATCTCAAGTATTCATGGCAAAAAGATATTCATGGAAAAGCAATTAATAGCAATCAAGTTGAAATCAACATTCAGTTACCACATGCTCATAAAAGAGATCACACAAGAAATCAATAGCAAGATACAAAAGCCACTCAATTCCGAAAATGGAAAATTCTCGGATTCTTTCCATACAAAATCAGACAACAATCAAGCAGGCTCAGAACTTATTCAAGACAAATTCATTTACATTCCAAAGAACACGTACAAACATGTTCCAAAACAAGTTAGGATAAAAATGGTAAGTTTTTAAAACCATTTTAAAGCAATCAGACATGTCGGTACAGGATAAGGGAAGTATTCAATCCGTAACATTCAAGTCAGATAGCAAAAATTCAAATTTCCAAGAGGTTATAAAAGGAGGTCATACACAAGAGATCACACGGACAAAAAAAAAACCATCACAAGCACAATGCACATGATACATCATCACACATACGAAATCAAGCACAATGCTCTCTAGTTACAATCCAATTCCTAAATAAACAAAACTGAAATAACAGAGAAAAGACATTTAATGGGCTATAGCATACAGTGATGCATCCATGAGCTTGAAACTTTTGCTGAGGTCAAGAATCTGCAGGTCATGACAGAAATTTGCAATAGTCCTAACAACATCACTTTCGATAAATAACCACATTATAGAGTGATGAAACAAATGAGAAAAACATGTTTTAGAAGAGAAATACAAAAAAATGAATGAACATAGAAACAAAAATCTGGAAATTGAAACATGAGGAAACTTGGTGGCAATAGAGATTCAAGATGACATGAATGAAAAAACAATAAAAGAAGGAAAAAATACCTTTTAAAAATAGCAGGGGAAGAAAAAACACAGAAAAAACATACCTTTAATCAAGTGCTAAAAATGAAAGTGTGTTTCGTAATAGCCTTTAGAAAACCTAGATGCTGTGATAAAAATACATCTGTTGTTCAAGAGTACGAAACAGAATCAGTTAACAGAGTTAGGGAAATGAGAAAAATTGTGAGCAAAAGTCAATCAAGACTTGATGGATGATGACACGAGGATAGTAAAGTTTCAAGCAAAAGCAAAACTTACAATAAGATTCAAAATTCTTCAAGGGTATTCAAATAATCATGAAATACACCAAGACATTTCTAAGAAATACAGCCATCTCATTTGATCCTCACACCAAATTTATAATACATACATGGAAAAGATGAAAGTTGGTCAGTACCTGAGCAAGCTAATGATAGTGTACAAAAAGAACTTGTAAACAAAACAGCAGGGATGTACATTCTCAAATTAAAAGACCTTTCAGGAATCTGAGAACTTAGCAATGAGACAATAACACCTGTACTGACCAGCAGGGATGTACCTTTCAGGAAAAATTGTGAGCAAAAGGCAATCAAGACTTGATGGATGATGACACGAGGATAGTAAAGTTTCAAGCAAAAGTAAAACTTACAATAAGATTCAAAATTCTTCAATGGTATTCAAATAATCATGAAACACACCAAGACATTTCTAAGAAATACAATCATCTCATTTGATCCTCACACCAAATTTATAATACATACATGGACAGTACCTGAGCAAGCCAATGATAGTGTACAAAAAGAACTTGTAAACAAAAGAGCAGGGATGTACATTCTCAAATTAAAAGACCTTTCAAGAATCTGAGAACTTAGCAATGAGACAATAACACCTGTACAAAATAGCAGGGATGTACATTCTCAAACAGTAGGGATGCCGCATCTCAAATTAAAATTACATATTCATTTACCTGCCCTTTGAATTCTCCTTTATACTTTCCTTCTTGCTTTCTCTTTCCCAACTCAGTTTCAGCCATTTCAATAAGCATTATCTCTGTTTCAATTTTGGCAACCTAAATGTGAACATACCAAGGTTAACAATGATGCTGATTCAGATTGCATAAAGGAGACAAATAAATACAAAATATAGTGCTATGGAACTTTAGATACCTGAACATTTCCATGTGGATCTCTTTCAAGCAACAATTGTTCTTGAATTGCTTGAGGTAAGAAGTCAAAAATCTCCAATGACTGATCAGTGAGTTTCTTCTTCCATAAACCAGCCTCATCTACGGTATCATGAGCCAGGATTTCATTGAGTCTCAATAATAAACACAGCATTAGCTACAATAATATTCATTAAGAACCTTCAAAGAATCAAGTTCCCTCAAACCCATCTCAACTAAAAGCATGTCTATGTGTACTTCCCCGACAAGATCATTCACATCGCAAACAATTTTGCTTTTATCAGAACCGTCAACACCTAGTACCATGTTTTACAGAAATGCCCCAATAGCAGGCAAACCAACATCTATTTATGACCACTTCCTCCTGAGAGATTTAAAAAATATGAATTGACACAGAAGAAAAAAAGTTAATAAATGTAATTATCATATTAATTAAAAACACATACCATTTCTTCATGGATCAAAATCATTCTCTCTGGCATTGTTCGAATAGCCTTTGCTTCGGCTTCAGCTTCTTGTCATGATGTTTGCATCATTTGATGTGTACCGGTCAGAGAAGAGGAGAAATAACGGTCTTTAGAGGTGGTGGTGGCCGTAATAGGGTGGAGAAAGAGGGTGGCGGGTGGTTAGGGTTTGTGTGGGGGGGAAGAGAAAAATGGGAGAGAGAGAGAGAGAGAGAGAGAGAGAGAGAGAGAGAGAGAGAAGTGTGGAAAGTGTGAAAATGAAAAAGTGTGGAAAGAGAAAAGAGAGAAGTGTGGAAAACTTGAGGGAATAGTATAATTTGAATTGGGGACCAATGTGAAGGCAACACATGGCATTGAATTGTGAGAAGCAAGTTATGAATTTTTCATAATTTGCTAGTTACGAAAATAACCTTTTAGTAGTGTAAATAAAATATGGTTGAAGGGCATTATTGGAAGAGTGTGGAACTTATTTGTAATGGGTAGATAATAGATTTCACTTTTTTAGATTCATTAAATAATTAATGTACTGGTCTATAATGCAGACCAGATACATTAATTATTTAATGAATCTAAAAATGTGAATTGTTCCTTATAAAAAGGACTGGAGGGAGTATTAAACTAGCAATATTGTTAAATTGAATTCTCCATTAGGCTGTAGTGTATAATACATGTAGATTACAATAACTTCTACTTTTATCAAATGTGAAATATTTTGCCTACATATTAATTACTTAATTAAAGATATTGATTATTTAAATTAAATACTAACTATTTATTTAATCATTAATTATTTAGTAAATATTGAATATTTATTAAATATAAGTTACTTATTTAAATATTAATTATCTATTTAGTTATTGATTGCTTATTTATATATTGATTATTATTTAATAAATATGAATTATTTATCTAAGTACTAATCATTTATTTGGAAATTGATTGTTTATTTAATATTGAATTCAATTATTGGTGATTGATTAATTATCCTATATTTAATCGGTATTTGTGATTTATGTGTTGTGATTGGATAGAGCCGATTTTTGTGTGTTGATTGTTGATTGTGGTGATGATGTTTAAAGTATGAATATCTTGATTATAAAAATGTGTTTGTGTATGCAATTGTGTGGTAATTCAAATGTGGTGAATTATTGGAGATATGCATGATTAAGATTAGAGAACAGTCTTAATTGCATATGATTGATGATTGTATACGCATCATTTGTGTCAAGAGGCAATACTTGCTAGTTCCGTGGGAGCTAGTGACTTGTCCCAAACCTAGAGCGGGGTTTGAAAGCTTAGAGAACGGGCATTGGGTGTTATTGGTCAAGAGAACGGACCCGGTTTAAGTGTAAAAACCGAAAAATAATAACAAGTGTTGGTACCACATATCATGAATTGCATTGAGTCTTGCATCGAGTCACATAACATATATATTTGTTATATGAAAGTATGTGTATGTATGTGACTTGTTGAGTTGGGAAAATTGTGAATGGAATGGTTACTTGAGTGATACTTTGTTGATGAAACTTTGAAGTGTTATAATGATTATAATTATGTTTGTTTTCCTTTAAATTAATTATTATCTTATGATTTCAATATTGATGTGAAATCTCACCCTTCTGTTGGAATGATGATTTATACGACATAACTCAGGTACCGAGGAGTAGAGTTGCTCGTAGCGCGAGGTAGCCGCTGGAGTAGTTGATTAGTTTCTTTATTTATATTGGGTCGAGCCATGCTCTGATCATGTAACACTGGGATAGTTTCGGTTTATGTTTTAGAGATACATTATGTACTCTCCTTTATGTTTTTATGTTTATTTGACTTGTATGAAGTTTGGCTTTTATGCCTAAGTATTGATTGTGAATGTGATGAAGATGAAACTTTCTTTATGTCAAATATGATTAACTTGAATCCGCTGCTACATGCTAATGTGATAGTTTTTGAAAAGCATGAAATTACTTAAGTGTTAATGAGCATGATAGGTGTTGTATGATGTTTTGATAATATATGTGACACCCTTTTTTGAATGGCATGATTATCTACTCTGATTTATTATATGTTTCTGCGGGGATTATAAGGGTGTTACATTGCACATGGTCTCTATCAGAGTCAGAGCTTTCTTTATCAGAGTCAGATCCTGTTTGTTAATTCTACAGAAAACAAACGTTAGAGTACCAAAATTGTTCTCACACAAATACTACTTTGTTATTATCAAAACTTAGAGATATATGGCAGAACCAAATCTTGTTATAACAGTATCTACAAAGCAGATTAACATAAAGTTTAATTAAAATGACTAAATCATACAAAATGAAAAGAAGTTCTAAGTGTGTTTATACAATATTCACAATAACATCAGAGAAATAAAGCAGCTTGAAAGCATTGAATAACGTGTGAATATTGAGCAAAGTAGTAGCTTGATCCATTCTTCCAAGTCTTCCTTTTATAGCCAAAGAAAGATCTGTTGGAGGGTAGAATGGGAATCTTCATGCATGAGCTGGCACCTTAAATAACCGTCTTTAATTATGGGATATAAAGATCGCACAACATAAATGTCCTTACTCCACGAAATCCGTGTAGTGGAAGGAATGTTTTGATTTGGTATGCTATACTATTTATCTCATGTAATAGTTTGATCTTATCTTCTTCTATTTATCAGAGGCTTCTGAATGTAAGGTTGTTGAAGCTTGCATGGAAGAGTCGAGGGCCTTTTGAAAGTCTTCAAAATTGCAGTCTTTAGAGTCTTGACAATGTTCCTCAGAACCTGGTCTTTAGAATCTTCAGCACTTCATTCTTCAGAATCTTCAGCACAAGCTTAGAGTCCTAAAGGGATTCAATCCTTAAGAGTCTCTTCATTCAAAGTCGAAGTCAGAAGCTTGAGCACGAACGTTCTTTAGAATCGTTGTCTGCGAGCTTTCTCTAACTTGACCGCTTTTTGTGAATATTTGTATCTCTTCAGAGTCAGAATGTGTTGATTCCAGAATCTGATGACATCACATGTCATGGCTTTGGAGTCAGAATTTGTTTATCACAAACTACACACTAAAAAAAACATTAGTGTACAAAATTGTTCCATGTCAATCTATATATTGTTATCATCAAAACTTAAAAGCCAGATGCAGAACCAAAACTTCTTCTCACACAATATATAGATTGAAAGAAGCTTCTAGATACTAGAATCTTCATTTTGATGAAACGATAAAACAATATGGATTCATTAAAAAAAGAAAACGAGCCTTATGTCTACAATAAGTTTAGTGGTAGAATGATCGTTTTTATGATATTATATGAAGATTACATATTACTCATTAAAATGATGTCCCTACCTTACAGCAAGTGAAAACTTGGCTAGGGAAATTATTTTCTATGAAGGAACTAGGTGAAGAAACCTATATATTAGGAATCAAAATCTATAGAGATAGACCATAAAAAATGACTAGCTAAAGTAAGATAACATACATAGGCAAAGTGCTCAGACGATTTAATATGCATGATTCCAAGAAAGGATTAATACTTATGCAACATGACTTGTGTCTATAAAAAACACAATCTCGTTCAACAAAAGAAGAAAGGGATAGCGTGAATAAGATTCCATTTGCATATGTAATAGGGTCTATCATGTATTCCATGTTATGTACTCGACCAAATGTCTCGCATGCTTTAAATGTAATAAGTATGTACTAGTATAATCTCTATGATGCTCATTGGGTTGATGTTAAGAATATCCTTAAGTACTTTAGAAGGACTAATGACTCATTCTTGAAATATGGAGGTCAAGAAGAGATTTCTCTAATTGGATACATTGATGCTAACTTTCAGGAAGATAATGATGACTTTAAATTGCAATCTAGTAATTTATTTTTCTTAAATGGTGTCATTGTAAGATGGAAACGTTCAAAGCAGGATACCATTGCCGATTCTACAACCAAGGGTGAGTATATTGTTGCCTCAAATTTAGAAAAGGAAATTGTTTGGATCAAGAAGTTCATTAGTTAACTTGGAATAGTTCATAGCATTATGTATCCCATTGATCTTTATTGTGATAACAATGATGCCATCACCCAAGCTAAGGAGGCTAGATCTCACCAAATATCAAAGCACATAAATAGGAGATACACCTCATTAGAGATATAATAGATAGAGGATATGTCAAGATATGTAGAGTACCAACACTTGGCAATGTTATCGACCAACTGACAAAGCCTCTTGTGTAGCAAAAGCATGATGAACATACTAGATCTATGGGTATTTAGTGTATGCCCGATTGGCTCTAGTTTTAGTGTGATATTAATAGTGTAAGCCCTAGAGGTCAATAATTTTATATAAAATTAGGTAACTTTATCGAGTTATGTATTATTAATAACAAGGAATTTATTTGTTATGTTTGTTTTTAAAAATAAAAAAATAAAGTCCCTAGAATAGCTTGCATGTTTAATGAAACATTAAGTGTTACTTAATTATGAGATTTCATTAAATATAAAGACAATATTTTTAAAGTATTTATAGTAAAGGTTAATTTTGAAGTGAGATTACCTTAAAACATAGATATTATTATGTGGATAGATAGATGATCACATCTCATGGATCATAGATAAAGAGTTATCAAGTCTTCACATAAGTATGAATATTAAAAGTAATATTTATACTTGATTGACCCACTATGAGAATACTACATAGAATGTTATTCAGGTTTCATAAGTTATTCTCAAGGTAATAGTGTTGTATACCACTCTTTGACATAAAACTACTACGGACCACATGTGTGGAGTCTAGTACTTTACGGCCAATTAAATGTTGTCGGTAATAGGACGACCATAAAGATGGATGATGGATACTCCACAAATCATGTTGAGACCCATTAGTGACCTATATAGAATTTTACAATCCTTTGTAACAGAATATATGTCTAATTGTCCAATATTGAGCTGGACAAGGGTGACCCGATTTATTCCTTGTGTTAAATATAGGCATGAAGGCTAAAGGGTAAATATACATACAAACATTATCACATAAAGGTTTTCGTCAAATATGATGACATTTTTTTGAATTAGATAGTAGTGATGTGTTGCAAGATATCACTCACTGTTTATTTTATTAAATGTATGGTTTAGTATAATTGCTAACATCATGAGAACCTACAATCTCACACACATATGGACAAATCATTGAGAGACAAAATGAATAATTAAAGGTTGTTAGATTATGCGGCATGTGAAACACTAACTTTAATTAGAGAAATATGGTATATTATAAGGTACGATGTACTTAAATGAATTACTGAATATCGTAAGGTATGTCGAGCTTAAGTGGAATAAGGAACACTGTAAGGTCTGATGCATTTAAATGGAATACGAAACATCGTAAGGTATGATGTGCTTAAGTGGAATACTCAAAATTGCAAGGTATAATGCACTTCGTAAGGTACAATGTGTAACACCATAAAACTTGAAACCTTTGATTTATAAAAAGTAAAACATTTAATTTTACACAACCTTGACGTTACACATTCAAAACATGCATCTTTCTCATAAATTATAACATAAAACTTGCAGCTGAATAAAATATTAAAACTTCAAGGAAAACATTTATTGGTCTCAGCATAATTTACAAAATAAAATAACACAAACATTTCAAGAAAACTTAACATGTAACAAAGCAACCCATCCCCAGTGTTACATATCAGAGCGACGCCAAAACTAAACAACTAAAAAAAATAGTAAATAAATGAAGAGGCCTTAAATGCCATCCTCCATCTAGCAACAGCTAGTGCTCCTCTACCCGAGTATCTGTTCCACGAGAGTATATAACACCACAAAAAAACAACCAGGGGTGAGAATACATTCAATAGAGTTAGTGGGACATAATTAATAAAGGATAGTATAATTCAAGTAATCAACAATCACACGATTATCATTCACAACAATGCACCAACTACAATAATAAATTAATCGCAAAGAAGGTATGTATGCAAGGCATAAACTCCTCGACTCTATATGTATGTGGTACCAATTTGGACATCAGAGGTATGTTACTGACTTAGTCCACATCACTGATGTAACACCCCAAAATAATTATAATATTTATTTAATTGACTTATTATGATTATTCAGTGTTTCGGTGAGTTTTGAGAAATATTGTGACGCATGATGAATTTGTGTTGTGTTGTGGGGTATTAATTGAGTTAAGGGAATAAGGAGGGCATTTTAGAAATTAAATGATTAATCAGAATATTTTTTAGTGATAATAATATTATTTAGATTATTGTTATTATTTTAAATAAAAGGAGAGGAACAATAAGGGTAAGATGGTAATATTAGGAAGATTAAGTGAGGACAAGATAGGAAAACCATATTTGGGGTCCAAGGGGTAAGAATGACAAAAAGAAAGTGAGAATTAGGGGAGTTCATTATGTACTATCGTGAAAGTGAAGAGAATGGAGAAAGGAGAACTAGGGCACAGAGAAAACGAGGAAAATCGTCCGTAGAACGCTGAGAAAGGATCAATTACTGAGGAATTCGAGGAATGAGGGGTAATCCGGGTTATTATATTTGATACGGGTTTAAGGTAAACGTAGATTCTGTGTGCTATGTGTAAATTGATGAAATTATGACGAATTGTATGATGAATTTTCGTGAATCTGTGTGTATATGAGATCTGCTATTAATTTCATGTTGAATGTTGTCATTGATGTTGAATTCGTATGAGTTTTGTTGTTGCTGTGATGAACATAATCCAGATCTGAAGTTATGGGTTTAGGATTAACGAAAAACTAGATCCTAATGATAGAAAATTGATGAAATAATGAAGTAGATTAGAACATTGAATCTGTAATGATTCGAAGTAGTTTCTGATCTAGTTTAGAAGTTTGAAGGTGCTGTAATAGGGGAATTTTCGTTCTGATGCGAAAATCTGGGGTTTTGAGTGCGTCTGGCCATACGTGTAATGGAGGGATCCTTACGGGTAAGAGGGGGACTTCCCAGGGTAGTACGCGTATGGTACGCACTCGTCCCCAGAGCCAGTACAACCCTCTGCTCATACGCGTAGGGTACACGAAAGGTAGAGAGGCCATACGCGTATGGAAGGCCATTACGCGTAGGGGAAACCTGTGGAAAGGGGCATACACATATGTACTAGCTATTACGCGTATGGGAAGTTGAAGGGATTTAGAGAGGAAAACTGTCTCTAGTCATACGCGTAAGACCCAGGGTGATACGCGTATGAATGGCCTCGGCAGACGGCCCTACGCGTAGGATATGTAGGCCAGGGGGCGAGGGAAGAGGGCCATACGCGTATGAGCAGAGCTGTATCCAGAATTTACTGTTTTCATGATCTCTGTCTCGATTTCGCGTGTAATACAGTTTCCCTTGACCCTTAAGGCTAAGACGATGTAATTGAACATAGGGAAAACTTGTAACGATGATAAATGGGATAAAAATAGAAGAATGATGTTGTGACGATTAGAATAGGAGGACTTGTGAAGTATTGTGATGAATCGTGACGAATGTGTTTGATGTTATATTAGATGTTTGATGAATACTCATGAATAATGATGCAATTTTGCCGATTCTATGATGGTGATTATTATGACGTTTTGCATCATGCATTCATGGCATATTTTAGGACTCCTGTCCAGTGGTGGCTTTAATCCTATTGTGTGGATTGAAGTGTGTTATGGCGAGCTTCGGTGCTTGTGTATAATCGATCCTATTGGTGGGGATCTTTGGAGGGTAATGGCCCAGTGTCCATCAATATGACGAATTGGCACCAAATGCATGAGTCTAAGTTATTGCATTTCCCATACTATGTGACATTGCATAATTATTGAGTAATTGGCGTGTTGATGATGTTGTGAATTGAGTGGTATTTTGTGACAATTGTGACTTAATAATATGATGACATTTGTGAATGAATTGATGATGATATATGTGTGGCTATTATATCTTTTCCCTTACATCTTATATAAAGATTTGTGATTACTCACCCTGCATGTTTGAATGTTGCCTCCACGTGGGTAACATGCAGGTGATCGGGATTAGCTCGCTTAGTGCATGAAGACTTAGCTTTGATGTAATTTTGGTTATTTCCGTCGATTAGAGGGTCTTGCTCTGATATGTAACATCGGGTCGGGATGTTTGAGTCAAATGATTATGTTCTTTTCTTTGTTGACATTATGATGTTATGAGTTTCTTGTTTTAAGACGTTTTTGAACTATACTTGTATGAAATTTTGATTTTTCCACTTCGTAGTATTTAATAGAATTTATGACGATATAATATGTGTTACAAAGCAGGTTGTTATTTGACGTATTATGATGAAATGTGGCACCCTTGTGGTGATGTACTCTGATATATTTGCTTAAAATTATCGTGAATGTTCCTTGGGGTAGAAGGGTGTTACATTAGTGGTATCAAAGCCTGGTTGGTCTTTTCGGCCAGGTTTTGTATGATGTCGTCCCATGTTAGTCGATGAGTGTGTGTACATTGTCGATGATTTATTCTTCTAACGTTGTTGATGTTGTGCAGGATGGCAGAAAGAAACGATCGTGCTATCGTTGATGCTTTGGAATCACTAGCTCAAGCGATGGCTCAAAACAATCAGAATGGTGTAGCTCCTGATGAGTTTCGTGCTTTGGGGAGGTTCCAGAGGAACAATCCGCCAACTTTTGTGGGAACTCATGATCCAGAGAGTGCGCAGAAGTGGCTCAAAGTGATTGAGAATATCTTCTGAGTGATGGGGTGTATTGATGCTCAACAAGTTTAGTTTGGGACGCATATGCTGTCAGAGGAAGCTGAGAATTGGTGGGATAACACCCGTCAGAGACTGGAAGATGTTGGTATTGAAATAACTTGGGCTATGTTCAAGCGAGAATTTTTGGAGAAGTATTTTCCGGAAGATGTTAGCGGCAAGAAGGAAGTGGAATTCCTTGAGTTGAAGCAAGGAAACATGACTGTGGCAGAGTATGCCGCAAAGATTGAGGCGCTGGTGAAGTTCTATCCTCACTACAACCGTGCTGATGCTGAGATGTCCAAGTGTCTTAAGTTCGAGAATGGGCTGAGTCCAGAGATCAAGCAGGGTATTGGATACCAAAAGATTCGCAGGTATACTAAGCAGGTGGACAAGAGTAGGATCTATGATGAGGATAGCCGAGCTCGATCTGCTCACTACAAGCACCTTAGTGAGAAGAAAGAGAAAGGGCAGTTCAAAGGAAAGCATTATCTGACTCCAGCTAATAAAGGGAACCAGAAGGCTTCATATGGGAAGAAGACAAGTGGTGGAGCAGCTCCTGCTTCTGTTAAATGTTATAAGTGTGGCGAGCAAGGCCACCGTGCTGAGGTTTGTACCAATAATGTGTTGCAGTGTTACAGATGTGGTAAGAGGGGCCATAGAGCTACTGATTGCAAGGATGAAGGTCCAACCTATTTCAACTGTGGAAAAAAGGGTCACATCAGTACTTAGTGTCAGAAGCCAAAGAAGGCTGCTACTGCTGCTCAGACCAATGGCAGAGTGTTTGCTTTGAGTGGTTCAGAAGTTCCCAAGAAGGATAACTTGATTCGAGGTACTTGTTTTATTAATGATGTTGTGTTGGTCGATATTATTGATACTGGTGCTACTCATTCATTTATTTCATTTGAAAGTGCTACTAGATTGGGTTTGGAATTGTCTGATATGAATGGTAGTATGGTAATAGAAACTCCTGCTAATGGTTTTGTTACTACTACTTTTGTGTGTTCGAGATGTCCTTTGATGATTTTTGGGAAGAGTTTTGTGATGGATTTGGTGTGCTTAACCTTACACCAAATCGATGTAATTATTAGAATGAACTGGTTGGAGTTCAACTATGTTCATATTAATTGTTATAATAAGACCGTGGAATTTCCTGAGTTTAGTGATAATGGGGAGTTGATGTTCTTGTCTTCTAAGCAAGTAGGCAAACTTCTAGAAGACGAAGCCTCGGTGTTTGTAATGTTTGCATCGTTGCAAGTTGATCGTGAAGCTGCGAGTGTCGAATTACCTGTTGTCTGTGAATTTCCATGTGTGTTTCCCGATGACATAAGTGATGTGCCTCCAGTGCGTGAAGTAGAGTTTGTAGTGGATTTGATACCTGGTACGAGTCTAGTGTCAATGGCTCCTTACCGGATATTCTCTTATGAGTTAAGTGAATTGAAGAAACAATTGAAAGAATTGCTTGAGAAGAGGTTTATTCAACCGAGTGTTGCTCCATGGGGTGCTTCTGTGCTGTTAGTTAAGAAAAAAGACGGAAGTATGAGGTTGTGTGTTGACTATAGGCAATTGAATAAAGTGACTATCAAGAATGAATATCCACTTCCGAGAATTGACGATTTGATGAATCAGTTAGTAGGCACTTGTGTGTTTAGCAAGATTGATTTGAGGTCTGGTTACCATCAGATTCGTGTTAAGCCTGATGATATTTCAAAGACAGCTTTTAGGACGAGGTATGGTCACTATGAATACACTGTGATGTCGTTTGGTGTGTCCAATGCACCTGGTGTGTTCTTGGAGTATATGAATCAGATTTTTAATGAGTATTTGGATAAGTTTGTGGCGATTTTCATTGATGATATTCTAATATACTCTAAATCTGAAAAAGAGCATGCTGAGCATTTGAGGACCGTGTTGCAAGTATTGAAGGAGAAGAAGTTGTATACAAAACTATCGAAGTGCGAATTCTAGTTGAAGGAAGTGAGTTTTCTTGGCCATGTGATTTCAAGTGGTGGGATTTCTGTTGATCCTTCTAAGATTGATGTTGTGTTACAATGGGAGACCCCGAAGTCTACTACTGAGATACAAAGTTTTCTTGGGTTGGCGAGTTATTACCGCAAGTTTATCGAAGGATTTTCTAAATTGGCATTACCTTTGACTCAGTTGACTCGAAAGGGTCAAGCTTATGTGTGGGATGTGGCATGTGAAGAGATTTTTGTGGAATTGAAAAAGAGGTTAATTACCACTCCGGTATTGATCTTGCCTAATCCAAATGAATCTTTTGCGGTATATTGTGATGTGTCGAAGATGGGTCTCGGTGGAGTATTGATGCAGAATGGTCAAGTTGTTGCTTATGCTTCTAGGAAATTGAGGGTTCACAAAATGAATTATCCTACATATAACTTAGAGTTAACAGTTGTGGTGTTCGTGTTATAAATTTGGAGACATTATCTTTTTGGCTCTAAATTTGAAGTGTTCAGTGATCATAAGAGTTTAAAGTACTTATTTGACCAGAAAGAGTTAAATATGAGGCAGAGAAGGTGGTTGGAATTGTTGAAAGATTATGATTTTGATTTAAGTTACCATCCTGGTAAAGAAAATGTGGTGGCTGATGCATTGAGCAGGAAGTCCTTGCATATGTCAATGCTTGTGGTGAGGGAATTGGAATTAATCGAATAGTTTCGAGATCTGAGTTTGGTAAGAGAAGAGACTCCTGACAGTGTGAGGTTGGGTATGTTGAAACTGACTAGTGGTATTCTGGAAGAAATCAGAGCGGGTCAGCAATCTGACTTAAAGTTGGTTGATCAGTTGACCTTGATTAACCAAGGTAATGGAGGTGAATTCTGGATTGATGAGAACGGTGTGATGAGGTTCAGAGATAGAGTATGTGTTCCAGATGTTCTAGCAATTAAGAAGAGTATTCTAGAGGAGGGGCATCGAAGTAGATTTAGTATTCATCTCGGTGCTACAAAGATGTACCAGGATTTGCAGAAATTGTTTTGGGGGCCAGGTATGAAGAACGATATCGCAAAGTTTGTTTACGCGTGTTTGACTTGTCAGAAGTCAAAGATTGAGCATCAGAATCCTTTAGGAATGATGCAACCGTTGAATATTCTAGAGTGGAAATGGGATAGTATTTCCATGGATTTTGTGTCGGGGTTGCCGAAGACTGCGAAAGGAAATGATTCGATTTGGGTGATTATGGATAGATTAACTAGATCGGCTCATTTCTTACCGATGAAGATTAATCATTCTATACAGAAGCTAGCTGAGATGTACATTGAGGAAATTGTGAAGTTGAATGTGATACCTTCGAGTATTGTATCAGATAGAGACCCGAGATTTACGTCGAGGTGTAGCGAGCGATTTTGGACGTGGTTGCGAAACACTACCGCTCTTTGGTATCTACAGCTCGATTCAGTTTTTATCCTATTGAAGCTGATGAAGGAAGGGAAATAGATGTCTCAAATTAACCCTGCTTGCAAACTGAGTTTAAACAGTCAAAACTGTTGGTTTACAGATGCTACAAAGATTCAGGGTCTCTATTAGGTTTATTTTTTTAAAAGTAGTGTTCGGTCGATGGGTGGGAGGTTTAAGATGTTAGGATGGATGTATGAAAGTATGGGATTTTGGGTTTTTGTTTAGTGTGCTCGCTAAGATTTTTCTTTCAATCTTATGCCTACGTATTCCCGTTTTTCTGAAATAGGGAAATCAGAGCGATCGTAGTTCCTCCCATTATGGGAGGAAATGGTGTTTTGGTGTCTTGTTCAAAGCCCAAGACGTGAAGCTAAAGGTAGTTTGTATCTTGTTCAAAGCCCAAGATGTGAAGCTGAAGGGTCTATTTGTATCTTGTTCGAAGCCCAAGATGTGAAGCTAAAAAGGTGTTGTCTTCAGAGAGAATTTGTCATCTCTAAAGAGGTTTATTTGTCACAACTGTTTATAAAGGAGAATTACTTTAACCGGGATTTGTGAATCCGGTAATGCCATAATTTCCTTTATAGGGGATTTCCAACCTGAATGAGAAGACTTTAACTCAGTGTAGAGCAATGCCATCTTTCCTTAGGAATTTCTCATGCTAAAGGAGGGACAGTGACATGGATGTAGATGATCCAGAGGCTTGCTGCTTACAGCGATTAGCTGAAGGGGTGTAATACCCCAAATTTTGACCACTAAGATTTCCCATCATTGTGAAAATCATCATCACAATATGGATGAACCATCATGCTTCATCAGTCTCCCCAAAGATGGGTGAGCATCCAATACAAGCAAAATTAGGGTTTCAAGCCCTCTCTGAGTGCTTAGACAAAGGATCAATCAAGAAATGACATGATCTTCAACTTGTCTAATCTCTCAAACATCCACAAAGGATCAAAAGGACTCCCACTTCAAGGATTAAGCACAAGATTGCTCCCTTCTAGGTGGATCAAGTCTCAAGATCGACAGTGTCACCAAATTAGGGTTTTGGTCGACCAGGGCCTCCAGATGGAAATTTTCATCTGGGCACAATGCAATGATCCAAAACATAACCTAATATACTTCATGGAACCTCATTAACCCATGCATCAAGTCAATTTTGCCTCAGGGGATGCATTCATCAAAAATCAAGAATTAGGGTTTCTTGACCTAATTCACCCCTAAGTTGACTTTTGGGACAAACCATGAGCCAAGACCTCAAGAGATGATTTGAGGGTCTCTAATACACCATATTGATCCATTTGGAACAATGGATTGATCCAAGAAGCTTGAGCAACAAGTCTCATTTTCATCTGCACCACAATTAGGGTTTTAAGGGAAAAGTCAACTGTAACTTTGACTTTTGACCAAGACATGCTCCCAAACCCTAATACATGATTGAATATACCCTATGACACCCATGGAACATGTCCATCAAGTTTGATTTAGGTCAAGGACATGATTTCCTGAAGAATTGCACAGTTTGGAATTCATCTGATAAAAAGTCAACTGTGCACGAAAGTCAACTTTGACTTTTTGAGATTTTTCACCAAAATGGATTTTTAACCCTAAAATGGTGTTAATGTATGATTTTAGTCATCATTCATCAAGAAAAATCAAGAAAAGTGAGATAACTTGTAAAAGGGGTAACCATAAAACTTAGAAATTTTTCTAAGTTAAAAATAAAGTGGCAAAGGTACCAACTTTGGAGGACCATAACTCCTAAACCACAAGGCCATTTTTTCTCATCCAAAGATGGATTTGTAGCCCTCATTATCACCTACAAAAACTTTAACTACAAGTCATTCCAATTCATTAAGGATTTTGAGTTATGGAGTGATCAAAGTGGCTGAAAAGTGAAAAAGTCACTTTTTCCTACACTTAGTGAAATTTTCACTAAGTCAGATTTGCCTTCACTTTTTGCCAAATGTAGGGGGATTTTTCACTTGGAATCAAAAGAGATCAAAACCAAACTTATTCAAACAGTTGTTGTATCATGTTAGGGCTTTCCAAAATGGCCAAGAACATTGCCAAATTCAACCTACATCATGAGATACAACATTGGCAAGTTGCCTTGCTGAAATCTGTCAAGGCAAGGCAGAATTTGCATTTTGGCTCGATTTGCCAAAATCAGCCAATTGCAATTGCTCCAATCCACTTGGACACCTCAGAGGATTGAATCCAAAGTGGACAATCACTGAGCCAAGCCTCCAAGGTCCAAGGAACAAAGAATAGCATGTTGAACCTAGAGTTGCCAAAATAGGGACAAGACTTCAAATTTGGAATGAGGCATTCAATGGAACCATCAAGGTGGCATGGACTGAGCCATTCTCATATGAAATCAGTCAAGACTTATCCAAGACCAAGGGGACCAAAGCTCTGTGCCCTAACCTCTAGTCAATGGCTAGAGGAGACTTTCATTTCCATTGGCCAACATTGAGGAAACCTACTTACCAGCTGCCATGCACTATTCCTTGCAAAACAAACTTGCTCTACTATAAATAGAGCTCAATTGTGGTCAGTTTGAGTACACCAAAGCCATATAACAGATGCTTTCCTCAAAATCTCTTTCTCTTGGCAAAAATGCCTTTCTTAGCAAGGTAGCTATCGGGTTTTGAGTTTGAGAGCAATTCTGCACAAACCAATCACTCACACACCTCACATACATCACATATGAGCTGATCAAACACTCATATAACTTCTGAAACATCAAAATCTCAAAATCACTTGCCATCCACACAAGTTTGAAGTGAAGTTGCAGCTGAGATGCCATAAACTGATCCAGTCCATTTCAATTCAATCCAAGTGTTCAAACACACTCCATATGGTGTAGGGAAGCTGTCCAGATCATCACAACTCATCTGTAACACCTCCAACTCAAAATCACATCTGAACTTGCTGTCACGACTTGGAGGTAAGCCTAAACTTGGGCATCTCTCAATCTATGCATATTTCCCCGCACAATAATTTGGCCATATGTTCATAATCATGCATGGAATGTTTTCCCTCAATTAATTGCATTGTTTGAATCGTGTATCAAAAATCCTAGCCTTCATGCAGAAATTAGGGTTCTTGAGGTTTCTTCGTGATTTCTTGTTGTATGTTTAATTTAAATGAAATTAAAGTACATAGACATGATCGTGAGGTTGAGACGAGCATAATGATATGTGGATTGCATGTTATAATTACGTATTCAGTGAGATTGGATGGAAAATGCAAATCTGGGTAAACTGAAAAAACGCGCGTGTTCTTGGTGTTGTTCTTGGCGCCATTTTCATATATTTGAATATTTGAATTTTGTGATTTTGTTTAATTGATTCAAAAATTAATTTCTCTCTGAGTTTTAATGATTTTGAGTTGATTCTTTTTTTAATAATTCACAAAAATGTTAAAATATTTTATTTTATCAAAAAATCCCAAAAATATTATTTATTTCATATAATTGATATTTTTGTAAAGAATTAATATTTTGATTGTTTTTGGCATTTTAAATATTTTTTCTACATTGATTTTGCAACTTTTAATGCTTTCTAATTATTTTGTAGGTCAATACTTAATTTTTGAATTATTAATCCAATATCATAATTTGTTTTTCACATGTTAAACAATTTTGATCATTTTAATTGAATTTTCATTCAATTAAATACATTTTGAAAACAAATTAGGGTTTTGGATTAATTCAACCCTCATAAATCATTTTCAAAACACTTTGGGCCTCTATTAGAGTGTAAGACCCAATCCTTTTTTTGACCAAATCATTTTTGGGCCTCACTTATTGTATAAGTCCCGATACCGTCAAAAAACAAACGGCGCGATCGTTGCCTTTTCAAAAATCATCTGGGCCTACCCTCGTGTTATAAGCCCCACTCTTTTTTTTAAACCTTTTTGGGCCTCTTGAGAGAGTGTAAGACCCATCCCTTTGTACAGAAAACCTTTTTGGGCCCCAGTCACTTGTATAAGTCCCGCTGTACAAAGTCAAACAGTGCGCTCACTGATAAAACCTTGGGCCTCTCCTTGAGCTGTAAGCCCCAAATCTTTCTTTTTCAAAGCACTTTCTCCTTTGATTTTGAATATACTGTTGTTTTTAATCTTTCTTTGTTGAACAACTAACCAAACAGCATGGAAGCACTACAACCGAGTAAGTGGTTATCGCTTTCATTTACTGCTTTCATATTATAAACTGTATTGTGGGGCTGCTCACTGTAAGTCTCCTTTCATAAACTCATATCTACTGTGTAATAATAGTATAGATATTTCGAGTTTCCCCGGCAACTACGTCTAGAACTAAGTGACGCCGTTTCATTTATTCGTAGAAATAGACGCCTAGATCCCCAATAGGAGCACCAGATACAGTCTTCTCTTCGGCTGTCCTCCTTAGGAATCGTCAAGAAGCTCTACTCCCCAAGATGAATGTATTCTCCGTGAATAGCATCTTTGAGTTTCTTCCCAATTCTCGAACTTTCCTGACTTGATCTATTCCTTGTGGATAGCATGCCTTAAATGTCTCGGGGTTTGGGTACCCACTACGGTCATAATCTTGGACCTTAACTAAGGAACCCTCTTTAAAAGTTAAAAGTCGCTGGATAGTAAACCTCGCACGTTTACCAGTGGTTTTCATCTTTAAAAGAGTTATCTCTCCTAATGGAAAGGAGATGATAGACCCACGAGCTTCTTAAAAGCATCGGCCTCCTCTTGGGCATTATTCAAGGACCCTACGGCTTCTTAGAAGTATTCACAGCCTCCTCTTAGGCTTCGTATAATGATCTCTTCCTCTGGGAATGATAGCCTCCTCTTGGGCTTCGTACAAGGACCCGTCGGCTTCTTAAAAGTTTCCAGCCTCCTCTTGGGCTTCGTACAAATTGTCCCGACGACCTCCTAGAGGTATAGGAACAGAACCTAGTCATCCTCATAGAACAATCCTTTCATAGAGTCTACTATTGTTTCTCGAAGCATAGTACAAAAGATAAAACTCTAGACTTGGACAGTCTAACTTCCTTGAGTCTCAAAGACATTCTCAAGCACCCTTCGCTAAATAGGAAGGAAACCCGCAGACTCAGATAGTCTCGATACCCTTTGGATTTCCCGTTTCCTCAAAGAGAAGGAAACATCCCGGATCCTTGAATCAAATCCTTGAGTACAGTGTTGCTCATATAAGAACTGATTTTCTCTTTTAAATCAGTATATTGGATCTGTCACTCAATTGAAACAGTTACAATAGCCTCCATCTCGGGCTTCGTACGAGATACCAAAATTCTCCCCAGTGGAGTCAAAATAACCTTTTCGCCTCTCTCTCGGGCTTTGTACGAGATACAAAAACACTCTATTACTGAGTATAAAAGATTCTCCAACTGAGTCAACTCTTTGCTAGCCTCCTCTTAGGCTTTGTATAACGATATGCCCCACTGGGTCAAAAACCTTTAGCCTCTCTCTCGGGCTTTGTACGAGACACAAAATAGCCTCCTCTTAGGCTTTGTATAATGATTTTCCTAGCGGAAATTAGCCTCCTCTTAGGCTTTGTATAAGAAAACCACTGGTTGATCCAATCGACCTTTTAGCATCAAAGCTGTGCCTCGTTCACAGTACACAAACATCAACAACTCCTTTCCCTTCATCTAATCGCTGTAAGCGGCAAGCCTCTGGATCATCTATATCCATGCCACTGTCCCTCTTTTAGCATGAGAAATTCCTAAGGAAAGATGGCATTGCTCTACACTGAGTTAAAGTCTTCTCCTTCAGGTTAAAACCCTTTCTTCAGAAATTATGGCATTGCTCGGATCCGCGTATCCCAGTTAAAGTAATTTTCCTTCTCCCCTCTTTAGAGATGACAAATTCTCTCTAAAGCCGAGGTCTTTTAGCTTCACGTCTTGGGCTTTGAACAAGACACAAATAGACCTTTTAGCTTCACATCTTGGGCTTTGAACAAGATACAAATCACCTTTCTCTTCACGTCTTGGGCTTTGAACAAGACACCAAAAACAACCATTTCCTCCCATAGAATAGGAGGAACTACGAACGCTCTGATTTCCCTGTTTCGGTAAACGGGAATACGTAGGCATAAGATCGAAAGAAAAGATCTTAGCGAGCGCAATCAACAAAAAACCCAAATCCCATATCTCCATCAATTAAAAGCAGTAATTCAAAAGCATCAGTCCTAACATCCTAATCCTTATTCCCCGCCAGAAACCCTTTGCCTAGAAAAAAGAAAGAAAGAACCGTATTAGAGAAATACGAATAACCAGTACAAAGGCCCCCCACATTGATAACATCCATAACCTAACAGACCGCTGTTTAAACTCAGTATGCAAGCAGGGTTAATTGAAGACATCTATTTCCCTTCCTTATTCAGCTCACAGTAGGATAAAAAATGAATCGACCTGTAATTTTAAGCTCAACCGTAGAGAGCGACCAACGGTTAAGAACCGCGTTCAAAATCGCTCGCTACAGAAAAGTGGCGCCCACCGTGGGGCCCGTTCCTTTCTTTCTACTTCTCTTGTGTGAAAAATTACACAAATGGCGACTTTGCTGGGGAGTCTCCTTTTCTGCCTTAGGGCATCATCCCCGTTTTCTACAGAAAATGGGAACTCTACCAAAGAGAAAGATTGACCTATGCTGGTCCATCTCTTAGGCAGGGAACCACAGATTGGGGCTTCTGCCGGGGAACCCATTTCTGTCAGGAACTTAAGATTCATAGCTTTATAAGTCTAGGATGATTAGGACAAATATATATACTGCTTTTCCTAATTGCTATACGTGTTTATTTTTCTGCTACTGGGAATGCGTGTGATGCCGCATGTGGTGAGATTGAGTATACACTTAAGAAAAGCCAACCTTTTTTGTAGTGCGGAAGCTATCGAAAATAGCTGTTACGCGATACTACCCTCATTTGAGGCTGGTGATCTATTCTCGGTGAATAGCACTTACTCTAAGATTGCACACAACTCGCTGGCGATCCGCTTGTTGTTTTGCTTTCCTGGGAGGAGCTGATGATAATGAGTACAGGTACAAAAATCACCCTAGTATAAACCTTTGGGGGATGGGTAGAGCCTTGACTTCATGACAACGACCCTCTGACCCCATGTTTTTTCTATGTTTTTGTGTGCTGCATTCATGCATTCATTTAATAAAACATTAAAACATTCAAAAAAATTTCTCTTCTAGTCTCTCTGTTTTTCAAATTAAACTAAGACTGTGATTGTAAATATCAGAGAAAAAGATTGCATTAATGGATTTCGGTAGAAGGAGAACTCACCAGTATACCGTCAAGGTTCCAAAACTAGGGGATTTGAGAAAGTTAGCGAGGATGATCGTTAACCCAGAGGCTTTCAGAGCCAAGCACGGTGGTTTGCTACCACTGTTAAGAGTCCATGTGATTAAGGGAATCATGGACGCGCTCATTCAGTTCTACGATCCGGTTTATCACTGTTTCACATTCCCGGATTACCAGCTATCACCAACGCTGGAGGAGTATTCTCATCTGACTGATCTACATATCACTGATCGAGCTCCATTTTCTGGACTGGAAGAAATTCCAAAGAATCAGACTATTGCAAGAGCAATTCATTTGGACGAGTCTAAGGTCAGGACTCACATGATTACTATGGGTGGCATCCAAGGTTTGCCAGCCCAGTTCCTGACCAAGAAAGCTCTGTACTTCGCTAGTATAGGGAACGGGACTGCTTTTGAAAGCATCTTTGTCTTGCTCACCTACGAATTATTTTTGTTTCCCAACATCAATAACTTCGTCGATATCAACGCTATTAAGGTTTTTCTCATTGGAAACCCTGTGCCGACTTTGCTCGCAGATGCGTATCATTCTGTACACTTAGGAAATTTGTACAGCGGAGGGTAGATCACATGCTGTGTACCTTTGCTTTACAAGTGGTTTATCTCTCACTTGCCCAAGTCTGCCGCTTTTTGGGATTGCAAGAGTGTCTTACGTTGGTCGCAGAAGATCATGTCCCTCACCAACTCTGATATAGATTGGTGTAATAGGATTTATGAGGGAATCAGAATCATCGACCGTTGTGGAAACTTCCCCAGCGTACCCCTCATAGGAACTAAAGGAGGAATCAACTATCATCCGATATTAGTTCTTCGTCAATTTGGATACTCGATGAGACACATCCCACTGGGTGTTCATCTGGAAGGTCTTTTCTTCAAAGAAGGAGAAAGTGACAGAGCACTAAAGATGGAAATAGTGCAAGCTTGGAAACATGTTCATAAGAAAGGACGAGAGTCTCTGGGAAAACCGGACTGTGTCTCGGTGGAGCCTTATCTCCATTGGGTACAAACTAGAGCTCTCAAGCTAAAGATGCCTTATCCTCGTTACGGAATTCTTCCGCTGAGGGAAATTGTCATGTACTTCATGACGGAAACTGAAAGGCTTCAGGTTACTCTCAACAAAGTTCAAAAGGAAAGAAGGTCTTGGAAGAACAAGTACCACACCCTCGACGTAGAGTGTATCCAAATACAGCAATTACTGAAAGAGAAAGATGCTCTGATTGAAATTTTGGAGCAGCATGCTGTAGAGAATCAAGATGACCAAAGGAATTTGCTCACTCCTTTCACCTGGCAAAGGAATGACAACCCGACAACGGCCCAAGCGCCCCGGTCAAAGAAAAGGAAAGTACCAGAGTCAGCACCCGGTTTCTCCTCAGAGAGGACTCGGGACCCATTAGTTTAGGTTTCTGTTTCTGCACTTTGTAATCTACTGTATTTCCATTTCTGTAATCCTTTGAATTTCAATAAAAAGGGGTTTCCCCACTGTTTGATATTTGCAATCTAATTGTCGAAGTTTATTTTAATTAAACCTAAAAACAATTAATATAATCATTGCATTCATCATTCTCACATCGCGTATTCTCCTTACCTACGAATCTCACGTTTGTGTCTCGATTCTAGAGTCAAACTGTCTCATTCGTATAATACTCGGGCCAATCGTCAGAAAAAGATGGATGATCTTGAGGAAGAAAACAGAGAGTTGAAAGAAGAGATCGACACTCTGAGAGAGGATATGAGAAAGCTTCGTAACGACATGCAAGCCATGGCAGAAGCTCAGCTACAAAGAACTGTGATCTTAGAGATCACCTCAATGCCCATCATAGAAAAGTATGATCCTAGGTATCAGATACCGAAAGATCGTCCTTGGGGCATGCCTGTTAACTATATCCCGGAAGGATATGTTCCGCCGATCACTGAAGATCAGGGAATCGCAACAGAAGCCGCTGGGCCTGAAGGTTACAAACTTCGGGAAAGCGAAGATGCCAGGGGCATACTCAAGACTCCTGAAGGTTACAAACTTCGGGAGGCGTCAAGACTTACTGTCGTAGTCACGGTACCACCCCCTGTGGTGCACACTGTCCCGGAAGGACAGATTCCACTAACACCTTCTGGTAAGAAGGAAACTATGTTTGACAGAATGGAGGAATTCCAGGAACAGTTCCTGGAAATGCAGAAAGAGCTGCAAGCCATTCGCGGTCAGGATCTATTTGGAAAGGACGCCACAGACCTCTGCTTGGTCCCAAATGTGAAAGTCCCGCACAAGTTCCAAGTGCCTGACTTTGAAAAATACAAGGGTAACTCTTGCCCTCAGAGCCATCTGGTGATGTACGCTCGGCGGATGTCAGCTCAGACGGAGAATCAGGACCTGCTGATTCACTACTTCCAGGATAGTTTAACCGGTGCCGCACTCAAATGGTACATGGGTTTAAACCGTGCCACGATCAGTACTTTCAGAGATCTTGGCACTGCCTTTGTCCAACAATACAAATACAATTTGGACATGGCACCCGACAGAGATCAACTCAAATCAATGTCACAAAAGGACAAGGAAACCTTTAAGGAGTATGCTCAAAGGTGGCGTGAAATTGCCGCTCAAATTTGTCCACCTCTTGAGGAAAAAGAGATGACAAAGATCTTCTTAAAGACCTTAAGCTCATTTTACTATGACCGAATGATTGCCAGTGCGCCCAGTGATTTCACTGAAATGGTCGGCATGGGTGTACGTCTTGAAGAAGCCGTCCGAGAAGGACGTTTGGTAAAAGACACTGGATCAACGAGCGGTACCAAAAAATACGGTAGTGCTCTCCCTAAGAAAAAAGAGCAAGATATTGGGAATATCTCTCTCAGAAAGCAAAGGCGTCATTATCAGCCAGTAGCAGCTGTTACTCCTGCTATCGGCCCCGCGCCTGTTCCTATGTATCAACCTCAGGTTGCGCAGAGCCAGCTTGATCAACAAAGGACACAACAGCCTCTTCAGCAGGCTCGTCCTCCATATAACAACAACCGTACAACACGGCTACCAGGATTTGATCCTATACCTGTAACGTACGCAGAACTGTTTCCGTTACTGCTGGCTAAGGGGCACATTCAGACTAAGTCTCCCCTTTCAATTCCGGAAAATCCGCCTTTTTGGTTTAAAGCGGATCAAACATGCCCTTATCATCAAGGAGGTTCAGGGCATAACATTGAGACTTGTCTCAATTTCAAATCCGACGTGCAAAAGCTTGTTAGGAGCGGGCTCTTATCTTTAAAGGATACGAATCCTAATGTTCTTACGAACCCGCTGCCTCAACATGAGAAGGCTGCAGTCAATCTGATTGAGAAAGAGACTAACAATGTCTATCAAATTCACGATGTACTCTTATTGGGGACCGATCTGGTCAAGATGCATTGTAGACAGAGTGGATATGGCCATGTGCCACCTCATAACTATCACCAGTGTGATATCTGCTCTAAAGATAACTAGGGGTGTTCTGTAGTGCAAGCAGCTCTACAGGAACAAATGGATCTTGGATGGATCCAAGAGCACCGATTTCGTGGAGTTAACATGGTTTACACGAATTCCAACATCATTCAAAACCACGACATCCGTGTGATGAATGTCAACTTGGTGGCGATGCACTCAAGGCAAAGCCAGTATCATAATCTGCCGCGGCACGATTACAGTTCCGGTCTGATTTGCTCGGTAAGCAAACAGGGATGCTCTTTCATACAAGAGGCCCTCCGGCGTCAGATGGATCTTGGATGGATCCAAGACTACCATGATAGGAACTCCTATCAAATCAATATGGTTCAGATCTTCGATATCCATGTGATGAATACCAACCTGGTAGAGTTACATGCTGAGCAGGTCCGACTCGGATTCTTAATATCACATTATTATCAAAACTGTAAAGCGGGTTGCGAAAATGATCGAGGTTGTACCCTTGTCCAGGAGGCACTTCAGCACTTGTTAAATCACTGGTGGATGCCAATCTATATGGACGAAGATACTCAACGGATTAGTATCAATAACAGGAATCTTACTCGTCGTCAAAGTCAGGATGTCCGATCAATGGAAGATAACCTAGTGAGGTTGCATTGCATTCAAAGTGGGCATGTCCAGGTGCCACCACACAACTATGACAGTTGTAGCGTCTGTTCGGAAAGTAACCAAGGGTGTTACCTTGTGAGAGCAGCTCTTCAGGGTCAGATCGATCACAGAGAAATTCATCCATATCTAGGTTCAGGACCCATCATTTGGTCGCCGAACTACCTTGCCGAGCAAGTTGAGGATGTTGTCACGATCTCTGGTCATCACAGGACCAGGGATGTTTTTGCCATCATCCCTCTACTTGACGAATCTAGAGTTCCCAACCGGGAACGGATCGAGGTTACTTATGACGGTCAGAAAAATCAGAAGGTTCCCATAGTCATCTATCTACCGGGGCCACTACCGTATGAATCAGCTAAGGTAATCCCTTACAAATACGGTGCAACAATAATCGAGAATGGAAAGGAAATTCCATTACCCTCCGTCGTGAATATTGCAGACATCAGTCGTGTAACACAGAGCGGTCGAATCTTCAACCGAGGGGTTGGAGAATCCAACAAAGAAAAGGAACTTCAGGCGGAAATTCCTGATCCACCGGTCGGTCAATCTAGTAATCCTGACTTTTCAAAAGACAAAGATGAGATGCTAAAGCTCATCCAAAGGAGTGAATATAACATTGTTGATCAACTGTTACAGACTCCTTCAAAGATCTCAGTATTATCACTGTTACTCAGTTCAGAAGCACACAGAGAGGCTCTACAGAAAGTCTTGGAGCAAGCCTTTGTGGAACAGGATGTAACAATCAGACAGTTCGATAGTATTGTCTCTAACATCACTTCCTGCAACAATTTGGGATTTAGTGATGAGGAATTACCTGAAGGGGGTCGTCGTCATAACATGGCGCTCAACATTACGGTTAACTGCCAGGGCGATGCTTTAGCCAATGTACTGATAGACACAGGGTCAGCCCTGAATGTTATGCCGAAGTCCACTTTGACGCAATTATCATTTAAGGGCCCTCTGATGAGAGTCAGCGAGGTCATCGTCAAAGCATTCGACGGATCCAGAAAAACAGTTATCGGCGAAGTTGATCTTCCCATAACTATTGGTCCTCACACTTTCCAAGTCACTTTCCAGGTCATGGACATCTGGGCAACATACAGTTGTTTATTAGGAAGACCTTGGATACATCAGGCTGGAGCGGTCACTTTGACCCTCCACCAAAAGCTAAAGTTTATCCAGAACGATCAACTTGTCACGGTTTGTGGGGAACAAGCCTTGCTCGTGAGTAACTTATCATCATCTACTTATGTGGAACCCGAGGAGGTTATTGGAACTCAGTTCCAAGCACTATCGGTGAGCAAGAACGATCAATTCAAAGAAGGAACTTCAATTTCTTCATACAAAGATGCTATCAAAGCGGTCGAGAGTACCGATACGACAGGATGGGGACGGCTTGTCATTCCTATTGACAATAAAACGAAGAAGGGTCTTGGTTTTTCTGCGACCTGTACCCAGACAGCTGCCAACGATGAAAGTCTTCATCCCCTTCAAAACTTCTTCCACAGTGGAGGTTTTCTTCACCCAGTGTCTCAGACAGTTCATGCTATCAATGAGGAAGATTCCTCTGATACAGATGAAGAATGGAAGTCCTACCTTAACAAGGACGACTATATGTCTCAGGAAGAGGTGCCTATGCCTTTTTGCTTTCCTACAGAGAGTCCGAGATTTATACCAAGATCAGATGTCGAAATAATCTACGGAGATTGTGATCCGGAAGGATGCCGTGCTCCGCCAAATTCATTAGAGGAGGACACTCTGATGAAAGAAAACTTTGATCGCAATTACTATGGCCCGATGGATGGTCTGCCAATGTGGCAGCCTTACCCAGGAAACTTGGGGCAAGAAAGTCAGCCGAGTAATGAAACTCAGCTGTGCGTCATTGAACAGAATACCTGTGTCCCCACCATGTCATGGGATCAACATTCAGGTCATTCGGAAACTACTCAACATGAAGATGAATTCGCAATGTTTGCAGGACTAGAATTCATCAACTATGCTTTTCCTGAGGTCAACGTCATCGAGAGGGATGACTTCTCCAGTTCCAAAGAAATTTGGGACACTTTGGGACAACCGAGTGGAAAATACGACTTTATGGTCAAGTACACTGGTCCCGAAAGCTCTCGTATCAGGCTCGAAGATATCCAGTCAACTGGATAGGGAGATACAGCTGAGAGCACCAATGCTATGCAAAATGCAACAGAGGAATCCTCCTACGAAAATTCTGCTTGGGAGACAAATTCCAATGATCCTGCTCCACCAGAAATCAGCGTCATTTCTGAAGACAAATCAAGGAAGGTGCCAGACTTTGTGATTCACCGAGGAGTTCGCCGCCAATGGGTTGCTGTCGAGGTTCCGAAGGTCGTTCGCCAGTCAAAGTAATTACCATCTTTAACCTTTCACCCTGCCCAGGTGAAACGGATGTTTTGATAGGGCTCGCTTTCTGTAAATTTCCCTCTTCGCTTTGCCCGAAGCGAGTGAGTTTTGTTTTATAGGGCTGTAGTTTCAAGATTCGACTTGTTCATTAATAAAATAACGTCGTTCTGTAATTTCCGCATTAATTGCTGTTTTCTCTTTTTGCTTTTTCAGAAAATGGTAATCCTAAAAAAAAATATATTCAATAATAAAACAAGCAGTAAAATAAATACACTGCACACACTTGCATTTTCTCTATCTCTTCTAAACACGAATCATCACGTCATGCAGATTGCTTGTTTTAAACCCCGTTGAAACATACGATCCGATGCCTTCTTCCAACTTTGAGTTCCCGGTATTCGAGGCTGAAGAAGAAAATGACAACGAAATTCCAGAAGAGATCTCCCGACTACTCAGACAAGAGGAAAGGTCCATTGAACCTCACAAAGAGCCGTTGGAAACGGTAAACTTGGGTTCAGAAAAAGAGAGAAAAGAAATCAGGATTGGAGCATTGCTCAGTCCAACTGCCAGAGAGGGTTTGATAAAGCTTCTCAAAGAATTCCCCGATGTGTTCGCTTGGTCCTATCAGGATATGCCAGGGTTGGATACCAGCATCGTGGAACATCACTTACCGCTAAGATTGGAATGTCCGCCAGTAAAGCAAAGGTTGAGACGGACTCACCCGGACATGGCCATCAAAATCAAAGAGGAGGTACAGAAACAGATCGACGCGGGTTTCCTCGCTACATCTGAATATCCTCAATGGTTAGCCAACATCGTGCCCGTTCCCAAAAAGGACGGAAGGGTCAGAATGTGTGTTGATTACAGAGATCTAAACAAGGCAAGTCCAAAGGACGACTTTCCTTTACCACACATTAACATGTTGATTGACAGCACAACAATGTTCAAAATTTTCTCCTTCATGGATGGATTCTCGGGCTATAACCAGATCAAAATGGCGCCGAAAGACATAGAGAAAACTTCGTTCATTACCCCATGGGGTACCTTTTGTTACAAGGTAATGCCGTTTGGTTTGAAGAATGCCGGGGCAACCTATCAAAGGGCCATGACTACTCTGTTTCATGACATGATACACAAAGAAATCAAGGTATATGTCGATGATTTGATTGCAAAATCAAGAACAGAGGATGAGCACGTTGAACATCTGTCAAAATTGTTCGAACGTCTAAGAAAATTCAAGCTCCGCTTGAATCCCAACAAGTGCACCTTCGGTGTCTGTTCAGGGAAATTACTAGGGTTCATCGTCAGCCAGAAAGGAATTGAAGTTGATCCTGACAAGGTCAAGGCCATTCAAGAAATGCCTTCTCCGAAAACTGAAAAACAAGTCAGAGGATTCCTGGGACGTTTGAACTACATCTCCAGATTCATATTCCTTATGACCGCCACTTGTGCGCCGATTTTCAAGTTATTGAAAAAGAACCAGGATTGCGTTTGGTCAGAAGATTGCCAAACCGCCTTTGACAGTATTAAGGAACACCTGTTGAATCCTCCGATCCTATCACCTCCAGTGGAAGGAAGACCACTGATCATTTACCTCACAGTCCTAGAGGACTTAATGGGATGTGTACTTGGACAACAAGACGAAACTAAAAGGAAAGAGTTTTCCATTTACTATCTAAGCAAGAAATTCACCGACTGCGAGACTCGGTACACAATGCTTGAAAAAACTTGTTGCGCTTTGGCTTGGGCAGCCAAACGTCTTCTCCAGTACATGATTCGTCATACTACTTGGTTGGTCTCCGAAATGGATCCAATCAAGTACGTTTTCGAAAAAACTGCTCTCACGGGAAGGATTGCCCGTTGGCAGATGTTACTATCAGAATATGACATAGAGTACCACGCTCAGAAAGCCGTTAAAGGAAGTATTTTAGCCGATCATTTGGCTCATCAACCGATTGACGATCAAGAATCAATCAGGTTTGACTTCCCAGACGAAGATGTCATGTATCTAAAAATGAAAGATTACGATGAACCGCTACCCAGTGAAGGGCCAGAACCAGGTTCCCAGTGGGGACTTATCTTTGACGGAGCAGTCAATCATTATGGAAACAGAATTGGGGCAATCATTGTTACCCCTCAGGGTTTCCACAATCCTTTCACTGCCAGACTTACGTTCAAATGTACGAACAACGAGGCCGAATACGAAGCATGTATCATGGGTCTCGAAGAAGCGATTGATTTAAGAATAAAAAACTTGGACGTATACGGCGATTCAGCCCTGGTTATTAACCAAATAAAAGGAGATTGGAACACATACCAATCAGGATTGATTCCTTACAAAGACTATGCAAGAAGGTTGTTACCCTTCTTCAACAGAGTCGACTTTCATCACATCCCTCGTGATGAGAATCACATGGCTGATGCATTAGCCACTCTCTCTTCCATGATTAGTGTAGGTCGATGGAATGACATACCTAAGATCGACATCATGCGCCTTGAACGGCCCGCTTACATCTTCATGATTGAAGCAGTCATAGACGACAGACCTTGGTATCACGATATCAAATGCTTCCTTCAGAAACAAGAGTACCCATCTGGGGCACTCAGAAAAGACAGGAAAACCCTCAGAAGATTGGCTGGAAACTTCTTCCTGAGCGGTGACACTCTTTATAAGAGAAATTTTGACATGGTTTTGCTCCGATGTGTCGACAGACTAGAAGCAGACATGCTCATGAAAGAAATTCATGAAGGATCCTTTGGCACTCATGCCAACGGACATACAATGGCGAGAAAAATTCTCAGGGCCGGGTATTATTGGTTGACAATGGAATCCGACTGCTACAAGTACATGAGGAGGTGTCACAAGTGTCAGATATACTCTGACAAAATTCATGTACCGCCATCACATCTCAAAGTTATTTCTTCCCCGTGGCCATTTTCCATATGGGGAATCGACATGATTGGTATGATTGAGCCCAAGGCTTCAAACGGACATCGGTTCATCCTGGTAGCCATTGACTATTTCACCAAGTGGGTCGAAGCAGCGTAATTCGCCAATGTAACCCGACAAGTGGTGGTCCGATTTATCAAAAACAATATCATCTGCCGTTATGGTGTTTCAAGCGAGATCATTACTGATAATGGATCTAACTTGAACAATAAGATGATGAAAGAGTTGTGTGCAGAGTTCAAGATCGAACACCATAACTCATCTCCCTACCGACCCAAGATGAACGGAGCGGTAGAAGCGGCTAACAAGAACATCAAGAAGATCGTTCAAAAGATGGTTGTAACCTATAAAGACTGGCACGAGATGTTACCTTTTGCTCTTCATGGTTATCGTACATCTATCCGTACTTCAACAGGGGCTACCCCTTTCTCTCTAGTATATGGCATGGAGGCAGTGCTTCCCATAGAAGTAGAGATCCCGTTAATCAGGGTATTGATGGAAGCTCAGCTCACCGAAGCTGAATGGTGTCAAAGTCGACATGACGAACTGAACCTGATCGAAGAGAAGAGAATCACGGCACTATGCCACGGTCAGTTGTATCAACAAAGAATGAAGAGGGCGTTCGACAAAAAGGTCCGACCTCGTGTCTTCAGAAAAGGAGACCTCGTGCTCAAAAGATACAATCATTTCTCACTGACTCTCGGGGCAAATGGACCCCGAATTATGATGGCCCCTATGTGGTCACGAAAGCTTTCTCAGGCGGCGCCTTGAGACTTGCAACCATGGACGGAGAGGAATTTTCCTACCCCACGAATGTTGATGTAGTCAAGAAATACTTCGCCTAAACGAAAAAAAAAAAACATCTCGGTGGATTGAAAACCCGAAAGGGCGGTCCAGGCAAAAGTTAGAGACATGAAAAAAAAAAGAATCATCCCGATGGATTGGAAATCTCATAATACAATCCAGGCAAAAATTAGGGAAGTCCCTCAGCAGCAGTTACAGCATCATCTATCGGAGGAAATCTCCAGTCAAAGGTCATCTTCGACGGAAGCTCAGGATGTCCCGAATTCAAAGTTGGTAGAAGAATAGTGGTCGTTATGTTTCAACGTAGCCCTTTTCCATGTAAATTACCATTTTCTAACTTTGTATATACTCTTTGGAATCACGCGTTTGGATGATCTCCATCTTATCAATAAAATTTGAGCCTTTGTGCTTTTGTTTGTAATTCTTAACTTGCTTTAGCTTTACAGAACGACGTTGTTTAAACTTAATAAGTTATTCTTGAAATAAAACAAAAATGAATTTACTTGTTAAAACTTTTTCTGCTTTTAAATTAAAGATGGCATTTCTTTTGACTGTTGAACATCAGAAGAACATCGATTGCTTCTCCCGAAGTAAGCGAATTTCAAAGTGCAGAATCAAAGTACTCCTTCTAAGCCAGTATGCCTGAATGAAGGGATCAACTGTGTCAGAGACCTTGTTTCGTCTGACACGCCTCGGCCGAGTTCTCATCTCCTAAGCCCGATCAACATAGCTCCCCGCGTGGACTATCTCTCCTAAGCAAGGTGGAATTGCTATTTTGAATCAACGGTACTTCTTCGCCCCGCGATGGCCGAGTATCCAATTGTGTTCATCCATTAGTCTGTATGTCGCCTCTGTTTTGTGAGCATAAACATACATACTTCATGCATTTTATTTGCGTTCGCATTTCGTATTGCATCACTATCACTTGAGTCGGTCTTGTCCCCTAGTGATAAACAGTTTTCTCAATCGAGTTTGTTAGTTCTTTCCTCGTCAGGAAGTGTTGCGTCTGCACAATCTCGCCACCAGTGTATCTTTAGATCAGAGTCGGGACTTGGCCACTTTGATAACTTGAACCTCTGAAAGATCAGAGAACCTTCAACAAATGTCACTCTTCGCCATTGAAGATGATATCCTCGCTTTCCCGGATTAAGGAAAATCCACAGAGAAAGCCTCGTGATCAGAGATTCGGCAGCATGTCAGTATTTCTCCGAAAAGGACCGCTGATGAAAAGGTCATCGGCCCCACAAAATTGGACCCCATCATATGGCGTTTCTCCGGGAAGATCCCGAGAAAAGTATGATGAAAGATCCTAAACGAAAACAGTCTCTCAAGAGACTCGCTTTCCCCAGTAGAATCGACAAATGGCGTCTCCAACAGAGAAGTTTGTACAACTCTACAACTCAGACGAATGGGTTCCCCAGCAAATTTGACATCAAAACTTTTTCCACTCAAATGGCATCTCCCCAGGAAAATTCGGCGAGAAGTTTGAAGGAAAACCGTTACACATAGCGTCCCTTGTCAATAAAGTTTATTGACAAAAGAAACTAAGACCAGTTCCTTGGTAAGAAACCAAGATCGAGGGGAAGTTTAAATCAGAAACTAAGACCAGTTCTTGGTAAGAAACCAGGATCGAGGGGAAGTTTAAAAAAGAAACCGAGACCAGTTCCTTGGCTGAAGACCAGGATCGAGGGGAAGTTTACCTTTTCTAAGCATCATTGCTTAGCTAAAGAAGATGAATGCGTAAGCTACCATTCATAACCACCATCAAAATTTCGGATATTCCGATATTTAATCCTCTTGCACCCCGAATGCCCGAATCCCTTCGTCATTCACACCTTCGGGTCCAAGAAGATTAAATAGGGGCATCTGTAATACCCCAAATTTTGACCACTAAGATTTCCCATCATTGTGAAAATCATCATCACAATATGGATGAACCATCATGCTTCATCAGTCTCCCCAAAGATGGGTGAGCATCCAATACAAGCAAAATTAGGGTTTCAAGCCCTCTCTGAGTGCTTAGACAAAGGATCAATCAAGAAATGACATGATATTCAACTTGTCTAATCTCTCAAACATCCACAAAGGATCAAAAGTACTCCCACTTCAAGGATTAAGCAAAAGATTGCTCCCTTCTAGGTGGATCAAGTCTCAAGATCGACAGTGTCACCAAATTAGGGTTTTGGTCGACCAGGGCCTCCAGATGGAAATTTTCATCTGGGTACAAGGCAATGATCCAAAACATAACCTAATATACTTCATGGAACCTCATGAACCCATGCATCAAGTCAATTTTGCCTCAGGGGATGCATTCATCAAAAATCAGGAATTAGGGTTTCTTGACCTAATTCACCCCTAAGTTGACTTTTGGGACAAACCATGAGCCAAGACCTCAAGAGATGATTTGAGGGTCTCTAATACACCATATTGATCCATTTGGAACAATGGATTGATCCAAGAAGCTTGAGCAACAAGTCTCATTTTCATCTGCACCACAATTAGGGTTTTAAGGGAAAAGTCAACTGTAACTTTGACTTTTGACCAAGACATGCTCCCAAACCCTAATACATGATTGAATATACCCTATGACACCCATGGAACATGTCCATCAAGTTTGATTTAGGTCAAGGACATGATTTCCTGAAGAATTGCACAGTTTGGAATTCATCTGATAAAAAGTCAACTGTGCACGAAAGTCAACTTTGACTTTTTGAGATTTTTCACCAAAATGGATTTTTAACCCTAAAATGATGTTAATGTATGATTTGAGTCATCATTCATCAAGAAAAATCAAGAAAAGTGAGATAACTTGTAAAAGGGGTAACCATAAAACTTAGAAAATTTTCTAAGTTAAAAATAAAGTGGCAAAGGTACCAACTTTGGAGGACCATAACTCTTAAACCACAAGGCCATTTTTTCTCATCCAAAGATGGATTTGTAGCCCTCATTATCACCTACAAAAACTTCAACTACAAGTCATTCCAATTCATTAAGGATTTTGAGTTATGGAGTGATCAAAGTGGCTGAAAAGTGAAAAAGTCACTTTTTCCAACACTTAGTGAAATTTTCATTAAGTCAGATTTGCCTTCACTTTTTGCCAAATGTAGGGGGATTTTTCACTTGGAATCAAAAGAGATCAAAACCAAACTTGTTCAAACAGTTGTTGTATCATGTTAGGGTTTTCCAAAATGGCCAAGAACATTGCCAAATTCAACCTACATCATGAGATACAACATTGGCAAGTTGCCTTGCTGAAATCTATCAAGGCAAGGCAGAATTTGCATTTTGGCTCGATTTGCCAAAATCAGCCAATTGCAATTGCTCCAATCCACTTGGACACCTCAGAGGATTGAATCCAAAGGGGACAATCACTGAGCCAAGCCTCCAAGGTCCAAGGAACAAAGAATAGCATGTTGAACCTAGAGTTGCCAAAATAGGGACAAGACTTCAAATTTGGAATGAGGCATTCAATGGAACCATCAAGGTGGCATGGAGTGAGCCATTCTCATCTGAAATTAGTCAAGACTTATCCAAGACCAAGGGGACCAAAGCTCTGTGCCCTAACCTCTAGTCAATGGCTAGAGGAGACTTTCATTTCCATTGGCCAACATTGAGGAAACCTACTTACCAGCTGCCATGCACTATTCCTTGCAAAACAAACTTGCTCTACTATAAATAGAGCTCAATTGTGGTCAGTTTGAGTACACCAAAGCCATCTAACAGATGCTTTCCTCAAAATCTTTCTCTTGGCAAAAATGCCTTTCTTAGCAAGGTAGCTATCGGGTTTTGAGTTTGAGAGCAATTCTGCACAAACCAATCACTCACACACCTCACATACATCACATATGAGCTGATCAAACACTCACATAACTTCTGAAACATCAAAATCTCAAAATCACTTGCCATCCACACAAGTTTGAAGTGAAGTTGCAGCTGAGATGCCATAAACTGATCCAGTCCATTTCAATTCAATCCAAGTGTTCAAACACACTCCATATGGTGTAGGGAAGCTGTCCAGATCATCACAACTCATCTGTAACACCTCTAACTCAAAATCACATCTGAACTTGCTGTCACGACTTGGAGGTAAGCCTAAACTTGGGCATCTCTCAATCTATGCATAGTTCCTCGCACAATAATTTGGCCATATGTTCATAATCATGCATGGAATGTTTTCCCTCAATTAATTGCATTGTTTGAATCGTGTATAAAAAATCCTAGCCTTCATGCAGAAATTAGGGTTCTTGAGGTTTCTTCGTGATTTCTTGTTGTATGTTTAATTTAAATGAAATTAAAGTACATAGACATGGTCGTGAGGTTGAGACGAGCATAATGATATGTGGATTGCATGTTATAATTACGTATTCAGTGAGATTGGATGGAAAATGCAAATCTGGGCAAACTGAAAAAACGCGTGTGTTCTTGGTGTTGTTCTTGGTGCCATTTTCATATATTTGAATATTTGAATTTTGTGATTTTGTTTAATTGATTCAAAAATTAATTTCTCTCTGAGTTTTAATGATTTTGAGTTGATTCTTTTTTTAATAATTCACAAAAATGTTAAAATATTTTATTTTATCAAAAAATCCCAAAAATATTATTTATTTCATATAATTGATATTTTTGTAAAGAATTAATATTTTGATTGTTTTTGGCATTTTAAATATTTTTTCTACATTGATTTTGCAACTTTTAATGCTTTCTAATTATTTTGTAGGTCAATACTTAATTTTTGAAGCATTAATCCAATATCATAATTTGTTTTTCACATGTTAAACAATTTTGATCATTTTAATTGAATTTTTATTCAATTAAATACATTTTGAAAATAAATTAGGGTTTTGGATTAATTCAACCCTCATAAATCATTTTCAAAACACTTTGGGCCTCTATTAGAGTGTAAGACCCAATCCTTTTTTTGACCAAATCATTTTTGGGCCTCACTTATTGTATAAGTCCCGATACCGTCAAAAAACAAACGGCGCGATCGTCGCCTTTTCAAAAATCATCTGGGCCTACCCTCGTGTTATAAGCCCCACTCTTTTCTTTAAACCTTTTTGGGCCTCTTGAGAGAGTGTAAGACCCATCCCTTTGTACAGAAAACCTTTTTGGGCCCCAGTCACTTGTATAAGTCCCGCTGTACAAAGTCAAACAGTGCGCTCACTGATAAAACCTTGGGCATCTCCTTGAGCTGTAAGCCCCAAATCTTTCTTTTTCAAAGCACTTTCTCCTTTGATTTTGAATATACTGTTGTTTTTAATCTTTCTTTGTTGAACAACTAACCAAACAGCATGGAAGCACTACAACCGAGTAAGTGGTTATCGCTTTCATTTACTGCTTTCATATTATAAACTGTATTGTGGGGCTGCTCACTATAAGTCTCCTTTCATAAACTCATATCTACTGTGTAATAATAGTATAGATATTTCGAGTTTCCCCGGCAACTACGTCTAGAACTAAGTGACGCCGTTTCATTTATTTGTAGAAATAGACGCCTAGATCCCCAATAGGAGCACCAGATACAGTCTTCTCTTCGGCTGTCCTCCTTAGGAATCGTCAAGAAGCTCTACTCCCCAAGATGAATGTATTCTCCGTGAATAGCATCTTTGAGTTTCTTCCCAATTCTCGAACTTTCCTGACTTGATCTATTCCTTGTGGATAGCATGCCTTGAATGTCTCGGGGTTTGGGTACCCACTACGGTCATAATCTTGGACCTTAACTAAGGAACCCTCTTTAAAAGTTAAAAGTCGCTGGATAGTAAACCTCGCACGTTTACCAGTGGTTTTCATCTTTAAAAGAGTTATCTCTCCTAATGGAAAGGAGATGATAGACCCACGAGCTTCTTAAAAGCATCGGCCTCCTCTTGGGCATTATTCAAGGACCCTACGGCTTCTTAGAAGTATTCACAGCCTCCTCTTAGGCTTCGTATAATGATCTCTTCCTCCGGGAATGATAGCCTCCTCTTGGGCTTCGTACAAGGACCCGTCGGCTTCTTAAAAGTTTCCAGCCTCCTCTTGGGCTTCGTACAAATTGTCCCGACGACCTCCTAGAGGTATAGGAACAGAACCTAGTCATCCTCATAGAACAGTCCTTTCATAGAGTCTACTATTGTTTCTCGAAGCATAGTACAAAAGATAAAACTCTAGACTTGGACAGTCTAACTTCCTTGAGTCTCAAAGACATTCTCAAGCACCCTTCGCTAAATAGGAAGGAAACCCGCAGACTCAGATAGTCTCGATACCCTTTGGATTTCCCGTTTCCTCAAAGAGAAGGAAACATCCCGGATCCTTGAATCAAATCCTTGAGTACAGTGTTGCTCATATAAGAACTGATTTTCTCTTTTAAATCAGTATATTGGATCTGTCACTCAATTGAAACAGTTACAATAGCCTCCATCTCGGGCTTCGTACGAGATACCAAAATTCTCCCCAGTGGAGTCAAAATAACCTTTTCGCCTCTCTCTCGGGCTTTGTACGAGATACAAAAACACTCTATTACTGAGTATAAAAGATTCTCCAACTGAGTCAACTCTTTGCTAGCCTCCTCTTAGGCTTTGTATAACGATATGCCCCACTGGGTCAAAAACCTTTAGCCTCTCTCTCGGGCTTTGTACGAGACACAAAATAGCCTCCTCTTAGGCTTTGTATAATGATTTTCCTAGCGGAAATTAGCCTCCTCTTAGGCTTTGTATAAGAAAACCACTGGTTGATCCAATCGACCTTTTAGCATCAAAGCTGTGCCTCGTTCACAGTACACAAACATCAACAACTCCTTTCCCTTCATCTAATCGCTGTAAGCGGCAAGCCTCTGGATCATCTATATCCATGCCACTGTCCCTCTTTTAGCATGAGAAATTCCTAAGGAAAGATGGCATTGCTCTACACTGAGTTAAAGTCTTCTCCTTCAGGTTAAAACCCTTTCTTCAGAAATTATGGCATTGCTCGGATCCGCGTATCCCAGTTAAAGTAATTTTCCTTCTCCCCTCTTTAGAGATGACAAATTCTCTCTAAAGCCGAGGTCTTTTAGCTTCACGTCTTGGGCTTTGAACAAGACACAAATAGACCTTTTAGCTTCACATCTTGGGCTTTGAACAAGATACAAATCACCTTTCGCTTCACGTCTTGGGCTTTGAACAAGACACCAAAAACAACCATTTCCTCCCATAGAATAGGAGGAACTACGAACGCTCTGATTTCCCTGTTTCGGTAAACGGGAATACGTAGGCATAAGATCGAAAGAAAAGATCTTAGCGAGCGCAATCAACAAAAAACCCAAATCCCATATCTCCATCAATTAAAAGCAGTAATTCAAAAGCATCAGTCCTAACATCCTAATCCTTATTCCCCGCCAGAAACCCTTTGCCTAGAAAAAAGAAAGAAAGAACCGTATTGGTGAAATACGAATAACCAGTACAAAGGCCCCCACATTGATAGCATCCGTAACCTAACAGACCGCTGTTTAAACTCAGTATGCAAGCAGGGTTAATTGGAGACATCTATTTCCCTTCCTTATTCAGCTCACAATAGGATAAAAAATGAATCGACCTGTAGTTTTAAGCTCAACCGCAGAGAGCGACCAGCGCTTAAGAACCGCGTCCAAAATCGCTCGCTACAAGGGGAAAGAGTTGTTGATGTTTGTGTACTGTGAACGAGGCACAACTTTGATGCTAAAAGGTTGATTGGATCAACCAGTTGTTTTCTTATACAAAGCCTAAGAGGAGGCTAATATGTGTCTCGTACAAAGCCCGAGAGAGAGGCTAAAAGGTTTTTGACTCAACGAGGGAGTCTTTTGGTATCTCGTATAAAGCCCGAGATGGAGGCTATTTGACTCAACAAGAGAGTTTTTTGTATCTCATACGAAGCCCGAGATGGAGGCTAAAATTGTTAGCTCCGCTGGGGAAAATCATTGTACAAAGCCCAAGAGGAGGCTATGGTGACTGTTTCAGTTGAGTGACAGGTCCAGTATGCTGATTAAAGAGAAAATCAGTTCTTATATGAGTAATGTTTACACTCAGGGATTTGTTCTAAGGATCGGGGTTATTTCCTGTTCTATACTCAAAAACCAGCATAAAAGTAGACATGCATTGAACAACCCTAAGTAGAATTTAACCCTAAGCTTTCTACACATTGTCATGCATACTTCATAACACAATCCAATTAATTAGAAAGTACAGAGAAAAGAAAAGCAAACCTGGTTGGAATTGGTAATTGAGTAAAAGAAAAAACTTGAGATGATGGCAGAAACTTGCACGTGAGAGGGGAGAGGATTTGAGGTTTTTTTTTTTCTCTTTTTGGCTTATGGTTGAAAGTGAGAGTGAGAGACTAGGGTTTGGTCCCCCCAAGTTCTCAGAATTTCAACTTGGGTCTTGGGCCTACATACAGGCCCACCCATCACAAACTCTCACTTTTAATGATGTGGCAGCATAACCACCCAGGCTGGTTCGCTGATGTTCGCAGTGCGAATGGCCAGCGAATGCTCGCCCCAGATTCGCAGTGCGAACAAGCCAGCGAACAAGACAGATTTTTCAAAATTTCAAGTCTTTCTTGCTTCCATATTGTATAAGATTCAATACTACAATGTACTATACTATTCTCACAAAAATGACTTCAAACAGAAAATACAAGCAAAATACTTACAATGTTGGGGTGCCTCCCAACGAGCGCTTGTTTAACGTCGGCTAAGCTCGACGGTCCACCACAATCTCACGGATCGCGGAAGGGAACAATGGCAGGATTCCGCTCGAAATCACCTCCAAGGTATACTTTCAGTCTCTGGCCATTGACAGTCCAATTCTCTTTGGTTGTTGTATCTTCTATTACGATTGCTCCATAAGGCTTTATTTCACGAATCCGAAACGGACCCGACCATTTAGACCTTAACTTTCCCGGGAATAATTTTAACCGAGAATTGAATAGCAGTACCAGCTGTCCTACCTCAAATTTCTTGATGATTATTTTTTTGTCATGGTAAGACTTTACACGCTCTTTATAAAGTCTATTGGAATCGTACGCCTGAAGGCGTAATTCATCCAATTCCTGTAATTGCACTTTTCTTTTTTCGCCGCTTAGAGTTGGATCAAAATTTAAAAATTTTAAGGCCCAAAACGCCTTGTGCTCCAACTCCACCGACAGGTGGCAATTCTTACCATACACCATTTTAAACGGTGTGAGACCGATCGGAGCCTTAAAAGTGGTCCGATACGCCCACAACACATCGTCCAATTTGTTGGCCCAATCTTTTCTCGAGGCCGAAACAGTTTTCTCCAAAATACGTTTTATCTCACGATTGGATACCTCCGCTTGACCATTAGCTTGCGGATGATATGGTGTGGCAACCTTGTGCTTCACACCATACTGCTCCAAAGCTTTGTCAAGCTGAGTGTTACAGAAGTGAGAACCTCCATCACTTATTAACACTCTAGGAGTACCAAAACGCGCAAAAATATTTTTCTTCAAAAATTTCACAACTGTTTTTCCGTCGGCTTTAGCACAAGCTATCGCCTCCACCCACTTAGACACATAACCGACGGCGACCAAAATATATTCATTAGAGAATGAAGATGGGAATGGACCGACAAAGTCGATCCCCCAACAGTCAAAAACTTCAATCTCTAACATATTCTGTAAAGGCATCTCGTGCCGCTGTGAAATTCCTCCACTTCTCTGGCACCTGTCACAACTAAGGGCATGCGCGTGCGCATCTTTGAATAAGGACGGCCAATAAAAGCCCGACTGAAGGACTTTAGTGGCCGTTCTCAACCCATTAAAGTGTCCTCCATACGGAGAGTTATGACAGTGCCACAGAATATTCGTGGATTCCTCCAATGAGACACACCTTCTTAAGAGGTTGTCGACACCAAGTTTAAATAAATAAGGTTCATCCCAAATGAAAGACTTGGCGTCAGAGAAAAATTTTCTTTTTTGGTGGTGTGTTAGCCGTCCGGTATCAATCCAGCGGCTTTGTGGTTACCATGTCGGCGAACCACGGTCTAACCTGCACTCTAAACAGTTTTTCATCCGGGAACTCCTCTTTTACCTCAAATTCATTTTTGGTCACGTCAACGTTGACCAGGCGGGATAAGTGATCCGCCACCACATTCTAGGATACCTTTTTATCACGAATTTCAAGATCAAATTCCTGTAACAAAAGGATCCACCGAATAAGCCTTTGCTTAGAATCCGGTTTGGTGAGCAGATACCTTATAGCCGTATGGTCCGTGTAAACGATGACACGTGAACTAATCAAGTAGGAACGAAATTTCTCCAACGTATACACTATGGCAAGCAACTCTTTCTCAGTTGTTGCATAGTTAATTTGAGCCTCGTTTAAAACTTTGCTCGCATAATGTATAGCGTGGAAAACTTTCATTTTCCTTTGACCCAAAACAGCCCCAACCGCATAATCGCTATCATCGCACATTAGTTCAAAATCAAATTTCCAGTTAGGTGCAACGATTATCGGTGAGGTTGTTAAACTCTTTTTCAAAAAATTAAACGCAAAAAGACAAGACTCGTCAAAGTCAAAAATCTTACCTTGGATGAGCAAGTTGCTCAACGACTTTGCGACCTTTGCGAAGTCCTTGATAAACCTTCGGTAAAACCCGGCGTGTCCAAGAAAGCTCCTTATACCTTTGACATTCATCGGTGGTGGTAATTTCTCAATAACGTCCACCTTGGCTTTATCAACTTCAAGGCCCTTTGAAGAAACTTTGTGACCGAGCACAATTCCCTCGTTAACCATAAAGTTGTATTTTTCCCAATTAAGCACCAAATTGGTTTCCACACACCGTTCCAACACCGTATCCAAATTTTTCAAGCACAAATCAAACGATTGTCCAAAAACTGAGAAATCATCCATAAAGACCTCAATTGTCTTTTCGATCAAATCTGAGAAGATAGCTTGCATACACCGTTGAAAAGTCGCCGGTGCATTACATAATCCAAACGGCATCCTCCGATAAGCGGAGATTCCAAAAGGACATGTAAAAACGGTTTTTTCATGATCCTCCGGGTTCACAATAATTTGGTTGTAACCCGAATAACCATCCAAAAAACAGTAGAATTGTTGACCGGAAAGCCTTTCGAGCATTTGATCCATAAAAGGTAGAGGAAAATGATCTTTTCTCGTAGCTTTGTTCAACCTACGGTAATCGATACACATTCTCCACCCGGTAACTGTTTTTGTTGGAATGAGCTCATTTTTCTCGTTTCGGACCACCGTTAATCCGCCTTTTTTCGGTACCACATGCACCGGACTAACCCACGGGCTATCAGAAATGGGATAAATTATTCCGGCATCTAACATTTTTACCACTTCTTTCCTCACCACTTCTTTCATGATTGGATTTAACCGGCGTTGAGGTTGAGCAACCGGTTTAAAATCTTCCTCCATGAATATACGGTGCATGCAATACGAAGGGCTTATGCCTTTGAGATCAGACAACGTCCATCCCATTGCATCCTGATTTTTTTTCAACACTTGAATTAAGCGGCTCTCCTCGTTTTCAGACAAAATACTACTTATGATCACCGGTTTATTACCACCGTCATCGAGAAAAACATACTTCAAGGTTGACGGTAACACTTTCAGCTCAAGTTTTGATGGTCCATCATTAACCACTTTTTTTAGAATTTCCTCTTCATACTCCCAAGGTTGTAATTCTTCCAAAGCTTCAAGCTCTAACAAACACTCTTCAAGAGCTTGCTCTTCTTCAACCGAGAATATTTCCAAGGAATCATCCAACGCTCTTTGTAAAGGATCAATGACATGAATTTGCTTTGTAACTTCAAAACTTGCTTTCTCCGTTGCATTGATTTGGAAACAATCACCTTTATCTTTCTTGTGCTTCATGGCATCATAAAGATTGAAACACACCTCTTCATCTTGGACTCTCACTTTCATGAGACCATCGTCCATGTCAATTTCCATTCGGGCAGTTTTCATGAAAGGCCTTCCAAGAATCAAAGGTGCATCCTCATCCTCCTCCATTTCAATGACAACAAAGTCTATCGGAAACAAAAATTTGTCCACTTTGACCAACACGTCTTCCGCTACACCGTGAGGACGGGTAGTGGATTTATCTGCGAGTTGCAACGTCATTTGCGTAGACCTTAATTCCATGTGCTCTAACCGTTTCACAATCGACAATGGTATCAAGTTGATGCTAGAACCCAAATCAATCAATCCATTGCCCACATACATGTTTCCTATTGTAACCGGCAATGTAACTCATCCCGGATCACATTCTTTGCGCGGGAGAGTCCGTTGAATGATGGCACTACAGCTTGCATCTACCATAATCGTCTCCTGATCTGTATACCTTTTCTTCTTCGTGAGGATATCTTTCATGAATTTCGCATATTTAGGCATCTGCTCCAAAGCCTCGGAAAATGGAATATTTATTTGTAATTGCTTGAAGATATCCATAAACCGAGAATAGTGCCGCGCACTATCTTTCTTTGTAGGAGCATGCAGATATGGTAGATGTTGAATCGGAATATTGTTCATCGGCTCTTTTCCCTTCCTAGCTCTCTTAACTCTTTCTTCACTCTCTATTTTTTTCTTATTCTCACTTTTTTCCTTCTCATTTTCAACTAAAACACCCTCAACATTTTTTTCTACTTCAATCTCCTCACTATCTTTTTCTTTTTCATTTTCAACTACAACCTCCTCCTCCACTACTTTCTTCCCTACACCCATGTCAATCTCTCTTCCACTTCTTGTAAGAATTGCTTTGCAATCTTTAGGATTCGGAAGCGTATTTGCCGTAAAGTGTCCTTTTTGTTGGTCGGCCAATTGTTTTGATAATTGCCCGACTTGTGTTTCAAGATTCCTTATGGCGGCATCGGTGTTCTTTTGGTTGGAAATCGCCATTTGCATAAATTGTGTGAGAGTGTCTTCCATCTTCGTATTTCCAACGGGATCTTGCGGAGGTTGAGTGTAATTTTGATATTGTTGACGGTTTGATGGCCCGGCTTCTTGCGGTCTCCATTGTTGTTGATAACCTTGGTTAGGCCTTTGTTGGTAACCTTGGTTGCCTTGTTGATACGGAGGTCGGGGTTAGTAACCTTGATTTCCCACGTAATTTGCTTCCTCCACAATGGGAGGACAATAACCGGTCGGATGGTCTCCTCGACATAATTCACAAACTAACACTTGCACATTTTTACTTGAAGATTCCTGCATCTCTTTGAATTGTTGCGGCAATTTAGACATTTGATTAGTTAGCAATTCAACCTGTTGTGATAATAACTTGTTCTGTGCAAGGATAACATCGTTTGTTCCTAATTCCAACACTCCCAGAGTTCGTTGAGAAGGTCCACGGTTGTGACTACCTTGATGATCGTTCAAGGCCATCTTATCAATGATAGTTGTGGCTTCCGCTGCGGTTTTGGTTAACAAGGATCCACCGGCGGTGGCATCCAACAAGGTTTTGTGTACAAGTTGCAGCCCATTTCTAAATATATGAATTTGTGACAATTCATCAAAACCATGGCCTTTGCACTTTCTTAACATAGATTTGAACCTCTCCCAAGCTTCATTGAGAGATTCATTGGCTCCTTGTGTGAATACCGCGATGGCGGTCTTTGCTTCCATAAACCGAGTGTAAGGGAAAAATCTCTCCAAAAATTTCTCTTCCAATGCATTCCAATCCGTCATTATGGAAGTTGACTGATCAAGATACCATTCCTTTGCCTTCCCAATGAGGGAATACGGGAATAGTCTCTTGAACAGAGACTCCTCTTCTACTTCCGGTGCACCAGTCGCTCCCGCTATTTCATAGAATTTTGTAAGATGGGTAAAGGGATCCTCATGATCCATACCCGTAAATGGAATTTGATATAACAGTTGGAGAATACCGATCTTCATTTCAGCATGACGACCATTATGTGCATGGCGAGCGAACTGAGCATTGTGCCTCGGACTATTCGTGCATGGCCTAGAAGCAGGTGGTGGTGGTGGTGGTGGATCTGCCTCCATAACTGGATGTATTTGTGGAACTGGTGGTGTAGAAGTACTTTCCTCTTGTTCTCGCTTCTGTCTCGCTAGCTGCCTCCTTCGTCTAGTCCTGCTGTTGATTCTACGCGCGGTTCTCTTAATCTCAGGATCGAAAAGAAGTTGGTCCGCTGGTAGTTTCCCTCGCATAAACTAAGTCTGCACACTAAACAAAACAGATTAACAAGTCCAAGATAAAGTGGTAACAGCTTAAAATAACTCAACTATCGCAATGCTTGCAATATCACCTAACAATCCCCGGCAACGGCGCCATTTTGTTAGTAGAGTAATAGTGGGGGTTGTTTTTAATCGTATCCACAGGGATTGTTTGATATTTGATGCGTGCCTTTCAATAGTTGCGATATTCTAAGTTAACGGTTTCAAAAGTTTCTCAATTGTTTTTAACATTCACTTGTAGCAAAAATTACTTGGTGACAAAGATTTTGTAAAAGGTTTTATAAAAGCATGTTAAGGTTAGGTTTCACCAATCCTTTTCACATATAAACGATTAATCAAGCGTATGAACTCGGTTTCCGACCAATATAACCGCGTATCCTCCCGACTACGTTTATGTCTAAAGCGAAGTCGTGAGTATCGTTGTTTAGACCGTTAGATGATGTCTCACGCTAACAATCTAAACAACGATCATTAAGATCAACACAATGCGAATAGCAAATCCCAAATCTATGTCTAGAGTTTGGTTTTTAAGAGATAAAATTGTTAGGTCATGACTTGTAGAATCTATGTCTAGAGCAAAACAAATCACACATGGATCATTAAGAGAAAACAACATCATCTATATTGATCAAAGACTTTGTTCATACACCATAAATCAAAAGCAATACATAAAAGTAGGATCAACTACATCTAACCTCAACATTGAGTGTTTAGCTACCACTTCTCATGGTAGATTGGATAACAAGAAAAGAGAGGAGATGAATGAGCATCCACGACGAATAATCGAGAATGGATGCGACTTCAGCTTCTCCAATCGAAAATACACTCTTTGATGATAAAAATACTGTAAACTATGAATTCTAGTGAAAATTGAACAAGAGATCCCAATTACATAAAGTGAAAATCTATTTATACACTTCTGAAATCTGCACTATTCGCACTGCGAGCACACCATTCGCACTGCGAATGAGGAAAAATGGCACTTTAAGTGCCTCTGAGACTTAAACCGCCCCAAGCAGAAAGCCCGCATTCGTAGTGCGAACCTTTCCTTCGCACAACGAATCACTCGCTAGCTCATTCGCACTGCGAATAAACTAGCAAGCAAGGCCAATCAAAATCCCAAACTTACTGCCTCTCTTCGCCAGCATCTTCGCACTGCGAACCAACCAGCGAGCCTTCGTTGGACCCTTGCCAGGAGTTCGCAGTGCGAACTCTTTGTCATCTCAAAACTGGAACTTACTGCCATCATTCGGTGGCGCCTTCGCTGTCGTTCGCAGTGCGAACGTTCGCTGATCCTTCGCCAGATTCTTCGCACTGCGAATGCTCTGTTGCAGCAATAATTTTCATGGCAACTTGCATTCACTCCCTGTGTTTTACACTTTTGCTCCTTTTAATGCCTATACCTGCACATTAACACACAAATTACAAGCTCCACACATATGTTCCAATGTAAGCCTTACAACACAATTTACCGCTTACATTCACACTTTACCGTTGGAAAGAAATGAAAAATGCCAAGTATTTCATACAAATATATAACATGATTGACATCTAACAAACCCTAACTGTGGTTCAGATGAAATTGAAACTTGTTGCTCAAGCTTCTTGGATCAATCCATTATTCCAAATGGATCAATATGGCATATTGGAGATCCTCAAATCCTCTCTTGAGGTCTTGGTTCATGATTGGTCCCAAAAGTCAACTTAGGGGTGAATTAGGTCAAGAAACCCTAATTCCTGATTTTTGATGGATGCATCCCCTGAGGCAAAATTGACTGGATGCTTGGGTCCATGAGGTTCCATGAGGTTCCATGGAGTATTTTAGGATATGTTTTGAAGCATTGGCTCATGCCCAGAGGAAAATTTCCATCTGGAGGCCCTGGTCGACCAAAACCCTAATTTGGTGACACTGGCGATCTTGAAGCTTGATCCACCTAGAAGGGAGCAACCTTGTGCTTAATCCTTGAAGTGGGAGTCCTCTTAATCCTTAGTATATACTTGAGAGGTTTAGAAAAGTTTAGGATCATGTCATTCCTTGATTGATCCTTTGTCTAGAAGCTCTGAGAGGGCTTGAAACCCTAATTTTGATAGTAGTAAATATTCACCCATCTTTGGGGAGACTAAAGGTTCATCCATATTGTGATGATGATTTACACAATGATGGGAAATCATAGTGGTCAAAATTTGGGGTATGACAGATGCCCCTATTTAATCTTCTTGGATCCGAAGGTATGAATGACGAAGGTATTCGGGCATTCGGGGTGCAAGAGGATTAAATATCAGAATACCCGAAATTTTGATGGTGGTTATGAATGGCAGATCGCATTCATCTTCTTTTGCTGAGCAATGATGCTTAGAAAAGGTAAACTTCCCCTCGATCCTGGTCTTCAGCCAAGGATCTGGTCTCAGTTTTCTTTTGTTAACTTCCCCTCGATCCTGGTTTCCTACCAAGGATCTGGTCTCAGTTTCTGATTTAAACTTCCCCTTGATCCTGGTTTCCTACCAAGGAACTGGTCTTAGTTTCTTTTGTCAATAAACTTTATTGACAAGGGACGCTATGCGTAGCAGTTTTCCTCAAACTTCTTGCCGAATTTTCCTGGGGAGATGCCATTTGACGGAAAAACATGTGATGTCAGACTCGCTGGGAGGACCCAGTCATTTGAGTTGTAGATGTGTACAAACCTCTCTGTTGGAGACGCCATTTGTTGATTCTACTTGGGGAATGCGAGTCCCTTGAGAGACTGCTTTCGCTTGGGGGTCTTGCATCATACTTTTCTCGGGATCTTCCCGAAGAAATGCCATATGATGGGATCCAATTTTGAGGTGCCGATGACCTTTTCATCAGTGGTTCTTTTGGAGAAAAGCTGCCATACTGATGAATTTCCGGTTAAGAGGCTTTCTCTAGGGATCTTCCTTAATCCGGGAAAGCAAGGATATCATCTTCAATGGCGAAGAGTAATGTTGACTGAAGGCTCTCTGATGTTTCAGAGGTTCAAGTTATCAAAGTGGTCGAGGAGCCAACTTCATTCCAGAAGTAAACTGGAGGAGCGAGATCGTTCAGGCGCCGCGCTTCTTGACGAGACAAGAACTGATAACTCGATTGAGAGAACTGTTATCACTACGGGACAAGACCGACTAGAGTGATAGTGATGCAATATGAAATGTGAATGCAAATCAATAATGCATGATATATGTATGTTTATGCTGACAAAACTGACGCGACATACCAACTAAAAGATGAACATGATTGGATACTCGGCCATCGCGGGGCGAAGAAGTACCGCTGGTTCAAGATAGAAATTCTTCCTTACTTAGGAGAAGTAGTCCTCGCGGGGAACTACCGTTGATCGGGCTTAGGAGATGAGAACTCGGCCGAAGACGTCAGATGGATTAGCCGCATCTGACACTGTTGATCCTTCATTCAGGCGCACTGGCGTAGAAGGAGTACTTTGATTCTGCACTTTGAAGTTCGTTTACTTCTAGAGAAGCGGTTGATGCTCTTTTGATGTTCAACAGTCAAAAGAAATTGCCATCCTTATTTTAAAGCAGAAAAAGTTTTACAAGTAAATTCCTTTTTGTTTTATTTCAAGAATCGTTAATCATATTAAAATGTCGTTCTGTAAAGCTAAAATAAATGAGAATTACAAACAATAGCACAAGGGCTCAAATTTTGTTGATAAGACGGAGATCAGCCAAACGCGTGATTCCAAAGAGTATTTACAAAGTTAGAAAATGGTAATTTACAGGGAAAAGGGCTACGTTGAAACATAACAACCGCTATCCTTCTACCAACTTTGAATTCGGGACATCCTGAGCTTCTGTCGAAGATGACCGTGACTGGAGTTTTCCTCCGATGGACGGTGTAACTGCTGCTGCTGAGGGACTTGCCTCTGTTGAACATAGTTACTTGCCATTATCCCTAACTTTTGCCTGGATTGTACTGTGATGTTTCCAATCCACCAGGATGATTTTTTTTTGTCTCTAACTTTTGCTTGGACCGCCCTTTCGGGTTTTCAATCCACCGAGACGTTTTTTTTAGGCGAAGTATTTCTTGACTACATCAATATTCGTGGGGTAGGAAAATTCTTCTCCGTCCATGGTTGCAAGTCTCAAGGCGCTGCCTGAGAAAGCTTTCGTGACCACATAGGGGCCATCATAATTCAGAGTCCATTTACCCTGAGAATCAGTGAGAAATGATTGTATCTTTTTGAGCACGAGGTCTTCTTTCCTGAAGATGCGAGGTCGGACCTTTTTGTCGAACGCCTTCTTCATTCTCTGTTGATACAACTTCCCGTGGCATAGTGCCGTGATTCGCTTCTCTTCAATCAGATTCAGTTCGTCGTGTCTGCTTTGACACCACTCAGCTTCGGTGAGCTTGGCTTCCATCAATACTCGAATTGACGGGATCTCTACTTCTATGGGGAGCACTGCTTCCATGCCATATACTAGAGAGAAAGGGGTTGCCCCTGTTGAAGTGCGGACAGATGTTCGATAACTGTGAAGAGCAAAGGGTAGCATCTCGTGGCAATCTTTGTAGGTTACAACCATTTTTTGAACGATCATCTTGATGTTCTTGTTAGCCGCTTCTACCGCTCCATTCATCTTAGGTCGGTAGGGAGATGAGTTATGGTGTTCGATCTTGAACTCTACGCACAACTCTTTCATCATCTTACTGTTCAAGTTAGATCTATTATCGGTAATGATCTGGCTAGGAGCACCATAACGGCAGATGATATTGTTTTTGATAAATCAGACCACCACTTGCCGGGTTACATTAGCGTACGACGCTGCTTCGACCCACTTGGTGAAGTAATCAAAGGCGACAAGGATAAACCGATGTCCGTTTGAAGCTTTGGGCTCAATCAAGCCAATCATGTCGATTCCCCATATGGAAAAAGGCCATGGGGAAGAAAGAACTTTAAGGTGTGTTGGCGGTACATGGATTTTGTCAGAGTATATCTGACACTTGTGACACTTCCTCATGTACTTGTAGCAGTCAGATTCCATGATCAACCAATAGTACCCTGCTCTTAGAATTTTTCTCGCCATTGAGTGTCCGTTGGCATGAGTGCCAAAGGATCCTTCTTGAATTTCTTTCATCAGCATGTCTGCTTCTGGTCTGTCGACGCATCGAAGCAAAACCATGTCGAAGTTTCTCTTATAGAGTATGTCAATGCTCAGGAAGAAGTTTCCAGCCAGTCTTCTGAGGGTTTTTCTGTCCTTCCTTAGTGCCCCAGGTGGGTACTCTTGTTTTTAAAGGAAGCATTTGATATCGTGATACCAAGGTTTGTCGTCTATGCCTGCTTCAATAGTGAAGACGTAAGCGGGCCGTTCTAGGCGCATTATGTCGATCTTAGGTAGGTCAGCCCATTGACCTACACTAATCATGGAAGAGAGAGTGGCTAATGCATCAGCCATGTGATTCTCATCACAAGGGATGTGATGAAACTCGATTCTATTGAAGAAAGGTAACAACCTTCTTGCATAGTCTTTGTAAGGAATCAATCCTGATTGGTATGTGTTCCAATCTCCTTTTATCTGATTGATAACCAGGGCTGAGTCGCCGTATACGTCCAAGTTTTTGATCCTTAAATCAATCGTTTCTTTGAGACCCATAATACAAGCTTCGTATTCGGCCTTGTTGTTTGTACACTTGAACGTAAGTCGAGCGGTGAAAAGAATGTGGGTACCCTGAGGGGTAATAATTATTGCCCCAATTCCATTTCCATAATGATTAACTGCTCCGTCAAAGATTAGTCCCCACTGAGAACCTGGTTCTGGCCCTTCACTGGGTAGCGGTTCATCGCAATCTTTCATTTTTAAATACATGACATCTTCGTCTGGGAAGTCAAACCCAATTGATTCCTGATCGTCAATTGGTTGATGAGCCAAATGATCGGCCAAAATACTTCCTTTAACGGCTTTCTGAGCGTGGTACTCTATGTCATATTCTGATAACAACATCTGCCAACGAGCAGTCCTTCCCGTGAGAGCAGGTTTTTCAAATACATACTTGATTGGATCCATTTTGGAGATCAACCAAGTAGTGTGACGAATCATGTACTGGCGAAGACGTTTGACTGCCCAAGCCAAAGCGCAACAAGTTTTTCCGAGCATAGTGTACCGAGTTTCGCAGTCGGCGAATTTCTTGCTTAGATAGTAAATGGCAGACTCTTTCAGTTTGGTTTCTTCTTGTTGGCCAAGTACACACCCCATTGAGTCTTCCAAGATTGTGAGGTAGATGATTAGTGGTCTTCCTTCCACTGGAGGTGATAGAATCAGAGGATTCAATAGATATTCCTTAATATTGTCGAAGGCGGTTTGGCAATCTTCTGTCCAAACGCAGTCCTGGTTCTTTTTGAGTAATTTGAAAATTGGCGCACAGGTCGCGGTCATAAGGAATATGAATCCTCCGACTTGTTTTTCAGTTTTCGGAGAAGGCATTTCTTGAATGGCCTTGAACTTGTCAGGATCAACCTCAATTCCTTTCTGGCTGACGATGAACCCTAAGAGTTTCCCTGAACGGACATCGAAGGTGCACTTGTTGGGATTTAAGCGGAGTTTGTACTGTCTCAAACGTTCGAACAGCTTTGACAGGTGGGTCAAATGCTCCTCTTCTGTCTTAGATTTTGCAATCATATCATCACATACACTTCGATTTCTTTGTGTATCATGTCATGAAAAAGAGTAGTCATGGCCCTTTGATAGGTTGCCCCGGCGTTCTTCAAACCAAATGGCATTACCTTGTAACAAAAGGTACCCCATGGGGTAATGAACGAAGTTTTCTCCATGTCTTTCGGCGCCATTTGGATCTGTTATAGCCCGAGAATCCATCCATGAAGGAGAAAACTTTGAACTTTGCTGTACTGTCAACCAGCATGTCAATGTGTGGTAAAGGAAAGTCGTCCTTTGGACTTGCCTTGTTCAGATCCTGGTAGTTGACACACATTGTGACCTTTCCGTCCTTTTTCAGAACAGGTACGATGTTAGCTAACCATTGAGGATATTCTGATGTAGCGAGGAATCCCACGTCAATCTGTTTCTGTACCTCCTCTTTGATTTTGATGGCCATGTCCGAGTGAGTGCGTCTCAACTTCTGCTTTACTGGCGGACATTCTGATCTTAATGGCAAGTGATGTTCCACGATGCTGGTATCCAACCCTGGCATATCCTGATAGGACCAAGTGAATACATTGGGAAATTCTTTGAGAAGCTTTATCAAACTCTCTTTGGCAATTGGACTGAGCAGTGCCCCAATCCTGATTTCTTTTCTCTCCTTTACTGAACCCAAGTTTACCATTTCCAACGGCTCTTTGTGAGGTTCAATGGACCTTTCCTCTTGTTTGAGTAGTCGGGAGATCTCTTCTGGAATTTCGTTGTCAACTTCTTCTTCAGCCCCAAATACCGGGAACCCAAAGTCGGGAGAAGGCATCGGATCGTATGTTTCAACGGGGTTTAAAACAAGCAAGCTGCATGACGTGATGATTCGTGTTTAGAAGAGATAGAGAAAATGCAAGTATCTGCAGTGTATTCTTTTACTGCTTGTTTTTATTATTGAATTGTTTTTTAGGATTACCATTTTCTAAGAAAAGTGAAAAGAGAAAACAGCAATTAATGTAGAAATTACAGAACGACGTTATTTTATTAATGAACAAGTCGATCCTTGAAACTACAGCCCTATAAAATAAAACTCTGTCGCTTTGGGCAAAGCGAAGAGGGAAAATTTACAGAAAGTGAGCCCTATCAAAACATCCGTTTCACCTGGGCAGGGTGAAAGGTTAAAGATGGAAATTACTTTGACTTATGAATAATCTTCGGAACATCGACAGCAACCCATTGGCGGCGAACTCCTCGGTGAATCACAAAGTCTGGCACCTTCCTTGATTTGTCTTCAGAAATAACGTTGATTTCTGGTGGAGCAGGATCATTGGAATCTGTCTCCCAGGTAGAATTGTCGTAGGAGAATTCCTCCGTTACATTTTGCATAGTATTTGTGCTCTCAGCTGTATCTCCCCATCCAGTTGGCTGGATGTCTTCGAGCCTAATACGAGAGCTTTCAGGAGCGGTGCACTTGACCATATAGTCGTACTTTCTACTCGGTTGTCCCAGAGTGTCCCACACTTCTTTCGAACTGGAGGAGTCATCCCTCTCGATGACGTTGACCTCGGGAAAAGCATAGTTGATGAATTCAAGTCCTACAAATGTTGAGAAATCATCTTCATGTTGAGTAGTTTCTGAACGACCTGAGTGTTGATCCCATGACATGGTGGGAACACAGGTATTCTGTTCAATAATGCTCAGTTGAGTTTCATTACTCGGTTGACTTTCTGGCCTCAAGTCTCCTGCGTAAGGCTGCCACATTGGCAGGCCATCCATCGGGCCATAGTAATTGTGGTCAAAGTTGTCTTTCATTAGAGTGTCTTCCTCTAATGAATTTGGCGGAGCACGACATCCTTCCGGATCACAACCTCCGTATATCATTTCGTCATCTGACCGTGGTATAAATCTCGGACTCTGTGTGGGATAGCAAAATGGCGTAGGCACCTCTTCCTGAGACATATAACCGTCCTCGTTAAGATAGGACTTCCATTCTTCATCTGTGTCGGAGGGATGCTTCTCATTGATAGCATGGACTATTTGAGACACTGGGTGAAGGAAACCTCCACTGTGGAAGAAGTTCTGAATGGGATGAAGGCTTTCATCTTTAGCAGCTGTTCGGGTACAGGTTGCAGAAAAACCAAGACCCTTCTTTGTTGTATTGCTAGTAGGAATGACAAGCTGCCCCCATCCTATTGTATCGGTACTCTCGACTGCTTTAATAGCATCTTTGTATGAGAAAATCAAAGTTCCTCCTCCGGATTGATCGTCCTTGTGTAGCGACAGCGCTTGGAACTGGGTTCCGATTATCCCTTCTGGTTCCACACAAGTGGATGACGATAAATTCCTGACGAGCAAGGCCTGTTCCCCACAGACTGTGATGAGTTGGCCGTTCTGGACGAACTTTATCTTTTGGTGGAGGGTCGAGGTAACCGCTCCAGCCTGATGTATCCAAGGTCTTCCTAATAAACAACTGTACGTTGCCCGGATGCCCATGACCTGGAAGGTAACTTGGAAAGTGTGAGGACCAATAGTTATGGGAAGGTCAACTTCGCCGATAACCATTTTTCTGGATCCGTCGAATGCTTTGACGACGACCTCGCTGGTTCTCATCGGAGGGCCTTTGAATGATAATTGAGTCAAAGTGGACTTCGGCATAACATTCAGGGTTGACCCTGTGTCTACCAGTACGCTGGCTAAAGCATCGTCCTGGTAGTTGACTGTGATATTGAGTGCCATGTTATGACGGCGACCCTCTTCAGGTAATTCCTCATCACTAAATCCCAAATTATTGCAAGAAGTGATGTTAGAGACAATACTATCGAACTGTCTGATTGTTACATCCTGTTCCACAAAGGCTTGCTCCAAGACTTTCTGTAGAGCCTCCCTGTACGCTTCTGAACTGAGTAACAATGATAATACCGAGATATTTGAAGGAGTTTGTAACAGTTGATCAACAATGTTGTATTCACTCCTTTGGATGAGCTTCAGCATCTCATCATCATTTTTCGAAAGGTCGGGATTACTGGATTGACCGACTGGTGGATTGGGAGCTTCTGTCAGAAGTTCCTTTTCTTTGTTAAACTCTCCAACTCCTCTGTTGAAGATTCTACCACTCCGTGTTACACGACTGATGTCTACAATATTCACGACGGAGGGTAATGCAATTTCCTTTCCATTTTCAATTATTGTTGCACCGTATTTGAAAGGGATTGCCTTAGCTGATTCATACGGTAGTGGTCCCGGCAGATAGATAACTATGGGAACCTTCTTGTTTTTCTGACCATCGTAGGTAATCTCGATCCGTTCCCGGTTGGGAACTCTCGATTCGTCAAGGATAGGGATAATGGTAAAAACATCCCTAGTTCTTTGATGGTCAGAGATTACAACAACGTCCTCAATTTGATTGACAAGGTAGTTTGGCGACCAATTGATGGGTCCGGAACCTGGATATGGGCGGATCTCTCCATGATCCACCTGTCCCTGGAGAGCTATCGCACAAGGTAGCACCCTTGGTTACTTTCCGAACAGACTCCAAAACATTCATAATTGTGTGGTGGCACCTGGCCACGCCCACTTTGAATACAATGTAAGCTTACTAGGTTAGTATCCACGAGTCGGACATCCTGACTTTGACGCCGAGTGGGGTTTCTGTTATTGATACTTATTTGCTGAGTATCTTCATCCATGTAGATTGGAATCCACCAATGATTTAACAAGTGCTGAAGTGCCTCCTGGACAAGGGCACATCCCTGATCGCTTTCGCAACCCGCTTTACAGCTGTGATAATTATGTGATACCAGGAATCCGAGTCGGACCTGCTCAGCATGCAATTCTACCAAGTTGGTATTCATCAAGCGAATGTCAAAGATCTGAAACATATTGATCTGATAGGGATTCCTATCATGGTAGTCCTGGATCCATCCAAGATCCATTTGACGCTGGAGGGTCTCTTATATGAAAGAGCATCCCTATTTGTTTACCGAGCAAGTCAGACAGGAATTATAATTGTGCCATGGCAGATTATGATACTGGCTTTGCCTTGAGTGCATTGCCACCAGGTTGACATTCATCGCACGGATGCCGTGGTTCTGAATGACGTTGGAATTCATGTAAACCATGTTAACTCCACGAACTCGGTGCTCTTGGATCCACCCGAGATCCATCTGTTCCTGTAGAGCTGATTGCACCACAGAACATCCTTGATTGTTTTTAGAGCAAACATCACACTGGTGATAATTATGAGGTGGCACATGCCCGTACCCACTCTGTCTACAATGCATCTTGATCAGATTAGTCTTTAACAAGAGTACATCATGAATCTGATAGACGTTGTTAAATTCTTTCTCAATCAGGTTGACTGCAGCTTTCTCATGTTGAGGCAGCGGGTTCGTAAGAACATTGGGATTCGTATCTTTGAAAGATAAGAGCCCGCTCTTAACAAGCTTTTGCATGTCGAATTTGAAATTGAGACAATTCTCTATGTTATGCCCTGATCCTCCTTGATGATAAGGGCATGTCTGATCCACCTTAAACCAAAAAGGTGGATTTTCTGGTACTGTAAGAGGAGACTTAGTCTGGATGTGCCCCTTAGCCAGTAGTAACAAAAATAGTTCTGCGTACAACATGGGTATAGGATCAAACCCTGACGGTCGTGTTGTACGGTTGTTGTTATATGGAGGACAAGCCTGCTGAAGAGGCTGTTGTGTCCTTTGCTGATTAGGTTGGCTCTGCGCAACCTGAGGTTGATACGTAGGAATAGGCACAGGGCTGATAGCAGGAGTTACAGCTGCTACCGGTTGATACCGTTGCCTTTTCTTTCCGAGAGAGATATTCCCAATATCTTGCTCTTTTTTCTTAGGGAGAGCACTACTGTATCGTTTTGCACTACTCGATGATCCAGCGTCTTTCACTAAACGTCCTTCCCGGACGGCTTCCTCAAGACGAACCCCCATACCGACCATTTCGGTGAAATCACTGGGTGCACTGGCAACCATTCTATCATAGTAAAATGAGCTTAAGGTCTTTAAGAAGATCTTTGTCATCTCTTTTTCCTCAAGAGGTGGACAAATCTGAGCGGCAATTTCACGCCATCTTTGAGCGTACTCCTTAAAGGTTTCCTTGTCCTTTTGTGACATTGATCTGAGTTGATCTCTGTCCGGTGCCATGTCCAAGTTGTATTTGTATTGTTAGACGAAGGCAGTACCAAGATCTCTGAATGTGCTAATCGTAGCACGGTTTAAACCCATGTACCATTTGAGTGCGGCACCGGTTAAACTATCCTGAAAGTAGTGAATCAGTAGGTCCTGATTCTCCGTCTGAGCTGACATTCGCCGAGCGTACATCACCAGATGACTCTGAGGGCAAGATTTACCCTTGAATTTTTCAAAGTCGGGCACTTGAAATTTGTGCGGAACTTTCACATTGGGGACCAGACAAAGGTCTACGGCGTCCTTTCCAAATAAATCCTGACCGCGAATGGCTTGCAATTCCTTCTGCATTTCCAGGAACTGTTCTTCGAATTCATCTATTCTATCGAACATAGTTTCCTTCTTACCAGAGGGTATCGGCGGAATCTGTCCTTCTGGGACAGTATGCACCACAGGGGGTGGTACCGTGACTACGACAGTGAATCTTGGCGTTTCCCGAAGTTTGTAACCTTCAGGAGTCTTCAGTATGCCCCTGGCATTTTCGCTTTCCCGAAGTTTGTAACCTTCAGGCCCAACGGCTTCTGTTATGATTCCCTGATCTTCAGTGATTGGCGGAACATATCCTTCCGGGATATAGTTAACAGGCATGCCCAACGGACGATCTTTCGGCATTTGATACCTAGGATCATACTTCTCCACTATGGGCATTAAGGTGATCTCTGAGATCACAGTCCTTTGTAGCTGAGCTTCTGCCATGGCTTGCATGTCGTTACGAAGCTTTCTCATATCCTCTCTTAGAGCGCCGATCTCTTCTTTCAACTCTCTATTTTCTTCCTCAAGATCATCCATCTTTTTCTGACGATTGGCCCGAGTATTATACGAATGAGACAGTTTGACTTTAGAATCGAGACACAAATGTGAGATTCGTAGGTAAGAAGAATACGCGATGTGAGAATGATGAATGCAATGATTATATTAATTGTTTTTTGATTTAATCAAAATAAACTTCGACAATTAGATTGCAAATATCAAATAGTGGGGAAACCCCTTTTTTATTGAATTCAAAGGATTACAGAAATGGAAATACAGTAGATTACAAGGTGCAGAAACATAAACCTAAGCTAATGGGTCCCGAGTCCTCTCTGAAGAGAAATCGGGTGCTGACTCTGGTACTTTCCTTTTCTTTGACCGGGGTTCTTGGGCCGTTGTCGGGTTGTCATTCCTTTGCCAGGTGAAAGGAGTGAGCAAATTCCTTTGGTTGTCCTGATTATCCACAACATGTTGCTCTAAAATCTCGATCAGAGCATCCTTTTCTTTCAGTAGTTGCTGTATTTTGATGCATTCTATGTTGAGGGTGCGGTACTTGTTCTTCCAAGACCTCCTTTCCTTTTGCACTTTGTTGAGAGTTACCTGAAGCTTTTCCGTTTCCGTCATGAAATACATGACAGATTCCTTTGGCGGAAGAATTCTGTGACGAGGATACGACATTTTTAGCTTGAGAGCTCTAGTTTGTACCCAGTGGAGATAAGGCTCCACCGAGACACAGTCCGGTTTTCCTAGAGACTCCCGTCCTTTCTTATGAACATGTTCCCAAGCGTGCACTATTTCCATCTTTAGTGCTCTGTCATTTTCTCCTTCCTTGAAGAAAAGACCTTCCAGATGAGCATTAAGTGGGACATGCCTCATCGGGTATCCGAATTGACGACGAACCAACACTGGATGGTAGTTGATTCCTCCTTTAGTTCCTATGAGGGGTACGTTGGGGAAGTTTCCACAACGATCAATGATCCTGATTCCATCATAGATCCTATTGCACCAATCTACATCAGAGTTGGTAAGAGACTTGATCTTCTGCGACCAACGTAAGGCACTCTTATGATCCCAAAATGTAGCAGACTTGGGCAAATGGGAGATAAACCACTTATATAGCAGGGGTACACAACATGTGATCATTCCTCCGCTGTACAAATTTCCTAAGTGTACAGAATGATACGCATCTGCGAGCAAAGTCGGCACAGGGTTTCCAATGAGAAAAACCTTAATGGCGTTGATATCTACAAAATTATTGATGTTGGGAAACAAAAACAACCCGTAGGTGAGTAAGACAAAGATGCTTTCAAAAGCAGTCACGTTCCCGATACTGGCGAAGTACAGGGCTTTCTTTGTCAAGAACTAGGCTGGCAAACCTTGTATGCCACCCTTAGTGGTCATGTGAGTCCTGACCTCAGACTCGTCCAAATGAATTGCTCTTGCAATGGTCTGATTCTTTGGAATTTCTTCCAGTCCAGAAAATGGAGCTTGATCTGTAATGTGTAGATCAATCAGAAGAGAATATTCCTCCAACGTTGGTGCTAGCTGGTAATCCGGGAATGTGAAACAATGATAGACCGGATCGTAGAACTGAATGAGCGCATCCATGATTCCCTCAATCACATGGACTCTTAGCAGAGATAGCAAACCTCTGTACTTGGCTCTGAAAGCCTCTTGGTTTGTGATCATCCTCGCTAACCTTCTCAAATCCTCTAGTTTGGGAACCCTGAAGGTGTACTTATGAGTTCTCCTTCTACAGAAATCCATTAGCGTAATTCTTTTCTCTGATATTTGCAATCACAGTTTTAGTTTAATTTGAAAAACAGAGAGACTAGAAGAGAAATTTTTTGAATGTTTTAATGTTTTTTTTAAATGAATGCATGAATGCAGCACACAAAAACATAGAAAAAACATGGGGTCAAAGGGTCTTTGTCATGAAGTCAAGGCTCTACCCATCCCCAAAGGTTTATACTAGGGTGATTTTTTGTACCTGTACTCAAAATCATCAGCTCCTCTCAGGATAACAAACAGCAAGTGGATCACCAGCGAGCTGTATGAAATCTTAGAGTAAATGCTATTCACCGAGAATAGATCATCAGCCTCAAATGAGGGTAGTATCGCGTGACAACTATTTCCGATAGCTTCCGCACTACAAAAAGGGTTGGCTCCTCAGCTTCTCGGACATCACAATCGGCCCAATGCCTATGAGAGGGAATGGGTTGCATTTGTCAGCCTCCACTGAGGTTGATGGTCGACCTCGTCGCCATCACTTATCTTAAGTGTATACTCAATCTTTCCACATGCGGCATCACACGCATTCCCATTAGTAGAAAAATAAATAGGTATAGCAATTAGGAAAAGCAGTATATATATTCGTCCTAAAGTCCTAGAATTTAAAGAGCTATGAACCCTATGTTCCTGACAAAAAATGGCTCCCCGGCGGAGTCACCATTTTGTGGTTTCTTTCTTATTTAAAGGTTTTTGACCTAGGATCCTAGTGAAGTCAACAAAGAGTCCTATCCCAGAAAGAAAGAAAGACCGTCCCCACGGTGGGCGCCATTTTTAAAGTTTCCACCTAATAGATGGGAAGAGAACAAGATCTCGCTACAAAGGTGAGACAGATCCTAATGACACCTCCCCAGCAGAGTCGCCATTTTTCTGTAGCGAGCAATTTTGGACGTGGTTGCGAAGCACTACCGCTCTTTGGTATCTACAGCTCGATTCATTTTTTATCCTATTGAAGCTGATGAAGGAAGGGAAATAGATGTCTCAAATTTACCCTGCTTGCAAACTGAGTTTAAACAGTCAAAACTGTTGGTTTACAGATGCTACAAAGATTCGGGGTCTCTATTAGGTTTATTTTTTTAAAAGTAGTGTTCGGTCGATGGGTGGGAGGTTTAATATGTTAGGACGGATGTATGAAAGTATGGCATTTTGGGTTTTTGTTTAGTGTGCTCGCTAAGATTTTTCTTTCAATCTTATGCCTACGTATTCCCGTTTTTCTGAAACAGGGAAATCAGAGCGATCGTAGTTCCTCCTATTCTATGGGAGGAAATGGTGTTTTGGTGTCTTGTTCAAAGCCCAAGACGTGAAGCTAAAGGTAGTTTGTATCTTGTTCAAAGCCCAAGATGTGAAGCTGAAGGGTCTATTTGTATCTTGTTCGAAGCCCAAGATGTGAAGCTAAAAAGGTGTTGTCTTCAGAGAGAATTTGTCATCTCTAAAGAGGTTTATTTGTCACAACTGTTTATAAAGGAGAATTACTTTAACCGGGATTTGTGAATCCGGCAATGCCATAATTTCCTTTATAGGGGATTTCCAACCTGAAGGAGAAGACTTTAACTCAGTGTAGAGCAATGCCATCTTTCCTTAGGAATTTCTCATGCTAAAGGAGGGACAGTGGCATGGATGTAGATGATCTAGAGGCTTGCCGATTACAGCGATTAGATGAAGGGGAAAGAGTTGTTGATGTTTGTGTACTGTGAACGAGGCACAACTTTGATGCTAAAAGGTTGATTGGATCAACCAGTGGTTTTCTTATACAAAGCCTAAGAGGAGGCTAATATGTGTCTCGTACAAAGCCCGAGAGAGAGGCTAAAAGGTTTTTGACTCAACGAGGGAGTCTTTTGGTATCTCGTATAAAGCCCGAGATGGAGGCTATTTGACTCAACAAGAGAGTTTTTTGTATCTCGCACGAAGCCCGAGATGGAGGCTAAAATTGTTAGCTCCGCTGGGGAGAATCATTGTACAAAGCCCAATAGGAGGCTATGGTGACTGTTTCAGTTGAGTGACAGGTCCAGTATGCTGATTAAAGAGAAAATCAGTTCTTATATGAGTAATGTTTGCACTCAGGGATTTGTTCTAAGGATCGGGGTTATTTCCTGTTCTTTGAGGAAGTGGGAAATCCGAAGGGTATTGAGACTGTCCGAGTCTACAGGGTTCCTTCCTATTCTTGAAGGGTGCTTGAGAACGTCTTTGGGGCTCAAGGGTTTTAGACTGTCCAAGTCTAGAGTTTCATCTTTTGTACTATGCTTTGAGAAATAGTAGTAGACTCTTAGAAAGACACCTCTATTAAGATGACTGATTTCTGTTCCTATACCTCTAGGAGGTCGTCGGGAGAATTTGTACGAAGCCCAAGAGGAGGCTGGAAACTTTTAAGAAGCCGATCGGTCCTTGTATGAAGCCCAAGAGGAGGCTATCATTCCCGAAGGAAGAATCATTATACGAAGCCTAAGAGGAGGCTGTGAATACTTCTAAGAAGCCGACGGGTCCTTGTATAACGCCCAAGAGGAGCCGGGGATGCTTTTAGGAAGCCTGTGGGTCCTTGAACAATGCCCAAGAGGAGGCCGATGCTTTTAAGAAGCCGCTGGGTGTAACACCCCTTTCTATACCCCCAAATAATTAATTAAATCATTTAGGCACGTATTGAAAATTTCATCAGAGTATAATTGCAAACACGGCATAAAAAGGTATGTCACATTATGCTTGAAATTAAAACACATACAACACCTGCTCAAAATGATATGCAACAGTGGGGTAACTTTCAACAATCAAGGATCTCAGTCCTTATACCCACATGTCAACATTTAGAATAAAAGCGGAAACATCTAAACATTGATTCAAAAACATATATACATATATATATATATATCATACTCCAATAGTAGTCACCAATATCATTCATGTTTACATAAACATTCATCAGCTAGATACATGTACAAAAGTATCGCAAAAGCTCATAAACACATCCTAGCTACCCGGTGCTACATATCAGAGCCAGACGACCAAAAAGGAAATGAAGCCATGCTTCGCAAAAGACCACCAGATACCTAATCTGCAATGCCTCATAGAGCATCATAAAACAGCAGAAGGGTGAGAAATATTATCATAATAACGTTGCATATAATTATATATCTCAACATATAATACACATATACCACATTCTCACCACAACTCGTCACTATGCATGTATATATACATATCACACCAAGCATATACCATAAATCAAATACACGGCATAACAATCCGTAATTAACGCATCCTTCACATAGGCATATTCATTCATGCTCAAATACATGTATCCCCAATACATCTCAATTCATCACCATTCATTCAACATAACACACATACATGTTTATTCACCAATGTATCATTACAAAGATATAACTCTTATCGCCATTCATCACATCTTACTCAATATACATCGCAAGGCATGTATATATATACAAAACCAAGCATATTCATCACAATGCTTATCATTCAACATAAATACATATATTCATGTTCCTTCATCAATGCACATATACAAAGACGACCAATGCAAATCATAGAGACCGACTCACGACTCTATGCAAATGCAATGCGGTACCGACTCAATCACCACTAGTTCACTCAGGAACTCTGCTGGAATCATCGCTCGTTACATAGAGTAACTCCCCGTCGGGCCTACGATGTTCCCCGTCGCTACCACTTATCAACAAGCATACGACGTTATGGATCGTTTTTAGTCCTTTATAATAGGCACACGATCAATACAACAATTGCTTACACCCATAAGGGATCTACAATTCAACATGCATTGTTTACACCCACAAAGGGATCTACAATGTCTAACTGCATTGTTTACACCCACAAAGGGATCTTACAATGTCTTCATGCATTGTTTACACCCACGAAGGGATCTTACAATGTCTTCATGCATTGTTTACACCCACGAAGGGATCTTACAATGTCTTCATGCATGATGCATGTCATATAATGACCCATGGCAATCAAGACTCATACAGTAAATCATGCATTTCAAGTACATATAATACAATGCACATATTTTCCAAACGGCTATAAACCTTCACCACAACATCATATACCCATCAAACATCCCTCACACAAGTCATACGTTACATATCATATCCTATCGCACAATATAGAAAATAACTCAAAATTCCATTTTTACGGTTTCTCGGAAAAGTCGGCTAAAAGTCGGCCAAAAATAATATTTTCTATCATCATCAAAAAGTACTCATCGACAGCTTCGATTCGGTATAAAGAACTCTTAAATACGATAAACGGTTAACAAGATATGAATATTTCAAAATAACGCAAAAACATAAACCGGACGCCCGACACTACGAAACGGTTCGTAAAAACTGTACCGATTGGACCAAGTTCAGACCCCAAAACTATTTTTCCTAGAAAGAACATCTCGTTAGCTTTCCAACACTTCGAACGGGGATCAAAACCGACTTACGGTTCAAGAGATATGAATTTCCGAAGTTTCCCCGACAAACCCGAATTTCCTGGTTCAGCACAGTATGTATCGATACATAGGCTTATGTATCGATACAAAAAGCAACATGTATCGATACATAGCTCGCATGTGTCGACGCATGCTGTAGTGAAATTCTGTTTTCTTAAAATTCTACAGTATGTATCGATTCATAAGGGTTATGTATCGATACATAAACCATTTCGTATCGATACATAGCTGTTATGTATCGATTCATAACTCTGTTTTTCTCAAAAACCAGATTTCTCAATTTGCACCCTTGCTGTAACTTTTCCGAAATGCCCGGAACTCGACTAAATCGAACATTTTCACCGAAACAAACATATACGCGCAATCACCAAATACATGAGAACAATTTAGAACACATAAACGAAATTTCTACGACGTTCGATTTTTCGATTAAATTTCAACCTTTCAAAAACCAGAATTTTCGAACATCGCCAAATCGAATAAAAAGCACGCTATACGACAACCTAACCTTACTCGATACAACTACGTAATTTATTCTGAATTCTAACCGTGAAAACATCGGTTTCTATCGATTTCCTACGATTCGACCTAAACGGAAACAACAACGGAAACAACAACAGAAACATACCGAAAACTAACCGAAACATAACCAAACTTCATGAAACTTTAAACAGCAGCTCACATACATATAACTAACCAACACATGTATTCATACGACTTTTCAACCGTAAAAACATTGGTTTCTATCGATTTCGTCCAATACGGCATAAACGGAAACATATGGAAAACCAACCAAAACATCCACACAAAACACATACATAATCATACACAAAGTTAGGATAACAATATTTCACACCCTTACCCGATTAAACCGATTCCTAGAAGTTGTTTTCTTTGATTCCTAGCTTTCCTCTTTTTCTTCTTCTCTTTCTCTCTATTTTTCTGTTTTTTTTTCTTTTCTCTCTTTCTCATTCTCTACTATCTTTTCTCTCTCAAATATCTATTTCTTATATAAAGAAAAATATCTTAACACACGAAAAAGACCAAAATACCCCTACACTCAAAATCTCGCAAACGCTCTCACAACGCGATGAAACATAATCACGATGAAAAATAACATTTTTCTAAATAAAAGTCGAAAATGAAATAATATAATAATAAAATAATCAAAACGACTTGATTAATTAAATAAGACAAAACCGGGGCGTTACAACTCTCCCCCACTTAGAAATTTTCGTCCTCGAAAATATACTGAGACGAACAACCCCGGACGCGACTCTCGCATCCGACAAACAAACCAACATGCCAACAAAAGGCACACCACAAATAACACAACTGACAAACCACCATGCTAACAGCAGATACCACAACGGCACGACAACGACGACAACAACAACGACAAGATGCAAAGCCCATACAATGCACTTGACGACCAACTCACAACTCAAGGAAAACCACGATACCAACACACAGGTTCACTCTAGAACCAAAACACAACAAGATCGTTACCATCACCGTAGATAACACTCCCCTAATTCCCCATCATAGGAATTAGCTACACTCACTCGAACCATCACCATGGAAATGAGGCAACAACACAAACAAGAGCACAAGTTCAACGACTCAACATCGATTCCACAACATATACAAAACCCGAATACCAACATCCTTGTCACACAACCTTATTACAACAATGCTACGATTCCCAATCGAACATATAACCAAAACATCCATCTACATAGTAGCCCATGAATAATATCTAAACCTTTCACCTAACACTCCCATTCTGAAACGTCCAATGGTCTCATCATTCCTACATGTTTTCAATGTTCAACCTACGAACTCTTACAAGTCCCACACGTAAACACAAAATGTGCCACCTCACGCTTCCGCTGCGCACTCTGATTACTCGCAACCATCAAAACTATCAATTCCACGTCCAAAGTCTAACTCTTTCTCAAATTCACCAAAAATCACCGTTCACTTTGATATTACCAATCTCACACTCTCTTGTGTTATCTCATACACCATACACAAGTCTCGGAATTTCTCAAATAATTCTAACTCCCTGATCATCAAAACAGACATGCATAGAAACTTCCGACTTAACTTTTCAGGCACAACAACAGCTTTTCCCCGAAGGATAATCCAAGCCAAATTCATAACTCATCAAGAACTCTAACCATCCTTGTTGTCTCATACTTTATTCCTTTAGACCCAACAAGTACTCAATGTCCTTGCGATTACCAAACACTTCGAACCTAGAACCATAAAGATAATACCTCCAAACATTCCAACACAATACCACCGCAACAAATTCCAAATCCATAATAATACAGATCCTTTTATAAATCCTCAATTGTCGTAAAGCATAAGCCCCGACTTTACCCTCTTGCATTACCACGTTGACTAAACTCATCAAAGACGCATCACAATACCCCACAACCGGTTTATTAGGATCACACAAAATCAAAGCTGAAACCGTAGACACTTCTACTCCAGCTCACCAAAACTTACTCACAACGAACATCCAAACAAACGACTCACCCTTTGTAAGTCAACTGAGATACCAGAAGTACGAACTTAACAAAGTCTTCCATAACTTGTAATAACAACCAACTGAGTCCAAAAGTTTCTAATCTCCTTAACTAACTTCGGAGCCTCTTAATGTAGAACTACATCTACTTCCGATGGATCCATTAACCATACTCTCATCTGAAATAACATTTCCAAGAAACTAACCCTTTTCAACCAAAATTCTCACTCGAATAACTTAGCATAAAACTTCGTCTCTTTTCAACACTTGTAATTCAAATCTCAAACACTTTACTCATTCTTCCTCTTAGTTTATAACAAATCCAAATATCCTCAATCGAAACCACTACGAACTTATCCAAATAAATATGGAAGATACGATTCCTTTACTCCACAAACATTACAGATTCCTTACTAACACCAAATAACATCACTGCACGTTGTAATACCCAAACAAATTCCAAAAGATATAAATTCTTAAAGCTTTTGTAAAATTTTCCACTGGGTAACTGGTTACTCACACACAAGCTTGACCGAGTACATACCAGCCTATCCCAATGATAACAACCATAACCAGTCACATTAAATCGATCAAAGCCTCTACTCACAAATCCACCATTCTTATCAAACCTTCCAAACAATTGTAATTTCAATCAAACTTAACCAAACCATTCCAATCATCTATTCCCGAAAGTGGACACTTATTCTCAATCGTTACCTTATTCAATCGTCAGTAATCCATACACAATTTCTTCTCTTAACAGTCCAAATTCCGTAAATCCCCACATGTAGCAACAACCAACCAAAACAAACTCTCAAATATTACATCCACACCTAAGGGTTTCCTCAAGATTTCCATTAATGCCCTAAAACTCCCAAGACTTCAAACTTCACCAGAACTCTAAGTTTGCTGTCCATAGTCTCAATACCATTATACTTGTTATTCCATTCCATCATCCTTCCTTTTGTTACCAACAATACTGGAGCTCTCTAAGACAACACCTTAATGTTCCATCCAAAAACACATCTGAAAACCATGCCCAACTGACGGCCCATCACTGCGACTTCCTGCCAATTCCCAGAACACTACCATCACAGACAAAACAAACGTCTTATTCCCATCTACTAAGAGTTTCCTACTTACTTAGCAGATATAAACCTCAACTATTCACCTTCGTCCAATTAAGTTTAATCTCTACTCTCTGTGAAGCAGTCCTTAAATAAAACCCAATCATTCTCTCTCAATGACTTCCCAACTGGACTAACATACCAAAACCTCTAATCCATTTCATCTTCTGATATTAGCATCTTCATCGACTCATCAAAACAATATGTAATCATCTCTTTAAATTCCAAACAACTCATTTCACACACTATCAAAGCCGGAAAGACCCGCCTATTCCATCCAACATAATTTCCGTCTGCTATCAACAAGAGATTAAGGGTGATCAGTTCCTCAATTTGCCAATAGACAGTCGACAATCATGATGGGGCATAAACCGTCTTTACCAAACTATAATAGCCTTTCTTGCATCCCATACACAAAACCACCCAAGGCACAAATCCTTAGTTGACATAAACCTTATCTCCGCATTTCTTACGGAACCGGGAACAACACTGTCCAAACAACACTTACAATCTTGCAATTCACAACACTCTGAGCCAGCGCTCCACACCTGAAGCAACATGGAGAAGTACCAGCTTCTCCCCCACTTATCTCATTCTAACTCCTGAAAACAAAGGATTAGAAAACCAAAAAGCACTGACAGTGTTTCACACACATATCACGTACCAAGGGACAAACAACAACGACAGTATTCAACTGTCGCACCAACAGACTCAACACTGGCTCTGATACCACTTAATGTAACACCCCTTTCTATACCCCCAAATAATTAATTAAATCATTTAGGCACGTATTGAAAATTTCATCAGAGTATAATTGCAAACACGGCATAAAAAGGTATGTCACATTATGCTTGAAATTAAAACACATACAACACCTGCTCAAAATGATATGCAACAGTGGGGTAACTTTCAACAATCAAGGATCTCAGTCCTTATACCCATATGTCAACATTTAGAATAAAAGCGGAAACATCTAAACATTGATTCAAAAACATATATACATATATATATATATATCATACTCCAATAGTAGTCACCAATATCATTCATGTTTACATAAACATTCATCAGCTAGATACATGTACAAAAGTATCGCAAAAGCTCATAAACACATCCTAGCTACCCGGTGCTACATATCAGAGCCAGACGACCAAAAAGGAAATGAAGCCACGCTTCGCAAAAGACCACCAGATACCTAATCTGCAATGCCTCATAGAGCATCATAAAACAGCAGAAGGGTGAGAAATATTATCATAATAACGTTGCATATAATTATATATCTCAACATATAATACACATATACCACATTCTCACCACAACTCGTCACTATGCATGTATATATACATATCACACCAAGCATATACCATAAATCAAATACACGGCATAACAATCCGTAATTAACGCATCCTTCACATAGGCATATTCATTCATGCTCAAATACATGTATCCCCAATACATCTCAATTCATCACCATTCATTCAACATAACACACATACATGTTTATTCACCAATGTATCATTACAAAGATATAACTCTTATCGCCATTCATCACATCTTACTCAATATACATCGCAAGGCATGTATATATATACAAAACCAAGCATATTCATCACAATGCTTATCATTCAACATAAATACATATATTCATGTTCCTTCATCAATGCACATATACAAAGACGACCAATGCAAATCATAGAGATCGACTCACGACTCTATGCAAATGCAATGCGGTACCGACTCAATCACCACTAGTTCACTTAGGAACTCTGCTGGAATTATCGCTCGTTACATAGAGTAACTCCCCGTCGGGCCTACGATGTTCCCCGTCGCTACCACTTATCAACAAGCATACGACGTTATGGATCGTTTTTAGTCCTTTATAATAGGCACACGATCAATACAACAATTGCTTACACCCATAAGGGATCTACAATTCAACATGCATTGTTTACACCCACAAAGGGATCTACAATGTCTAACTGCATTGTTTACACCCACAAAGGGATCTTACAATGTCTTCATGCATTGTTTACACCCACGAAGGGATCTTACAATGTCTTCATGCATTGTTTACACCCACGAAGGGATCTTACAATGTCTTCATGCATGATGCATGTCATATAATGACCCATGGCAATCAAGACTCATACAGTAAATCATGCATTTCAAGTACATATAATACAATGCACATATTTTCCAAACGGCTACAAACCTTCACCACAACATCATATACCCATCAAACATCCCTCACACAAGTCATACGTTACATATCATATCCTATCGCACAATATAGAAAATAACTCAAAATTCCATTTTTACGGTTTCTCGGAAAAGTCGGCTAAAAGTCGGCCAAAAATAATATTTTCTATCATCATCAAAAAGTACTCATCGACAGCTTCGATTCGGTATAAAGAACTCTTAAATACGATAAACGGTTAACAAGATATGAATATTTCAAAATAACGCAAAAACATAAACCGGACGCCCGACACTACGAAACGGTTCGTAAAAACTGTACCGATTGGACCAAGTTCAGACCCCAAAACTATTTTTCCTAGAAAGAACATCTCGTTAGCTTTCCAATGCTTCGAACGGGGATCAAAACCGACTTACGGTTCAAGAGATATGAATTTCCGAAGTTTCCCCGACAAACCCGAATTTCCTGGTTCAGCACAGTATGTATCGATACATAGGCTTATGTATCGATACAAAAAGCAACATGTATCGATACATAGCTCGCATGTGTCGACGCATGCTGTAGTGAAATTCTGTTTTCTTAAAATTCTACAGTATGTATCGATTCATAAGGGTTATGTATCGATACATAAACCATTTCGTATCGATACATAGCTGTTATGTATCGATTCATAACTCTGTTTTTCTCAAAAACCAGATTTCTCAATTTGCACCCTTGCTGTAACTTTTCCGAAATGCCCGGAACTCGACTAAATCGAACATTTTCACCGAAACAAACATATACGCGCAATCACCAAATACATGAGAACAATTTAGAACACATAAACGAAATTTCTACGACGTTCGATTTTTCGATTAAATTTCAACCTTTCAAAAACCAGAATTTTCGAACATCGCCAAATCGAATAAAAAGCACGCTATATGACAACCTAACCTTACTCGATACAACTACGTAATTTATTCCGAATTCTAACCGTGAAAACATCGGTTTCTATCGATTTCCTACGATTCGACCTAAACGGAAACAACAACGGAAACAACAACGGAAACATACCGAAAACTAACCGAAACATAACCAAACTTCATGAAACTTTAAACAGCAGCTCACATACATATAACCAACCAACACATGTATTCATACGACTTTTCAACCGTAAAAACATTGGTTTCTATCGATTTCGTCCAATACGGCATAAACGGAAACATATGGAAAACCAACCAAAACATCCACACAAAACACATACATAATCATACACAAAGTTAGGATAACAATATTTCACACCCTTACCCGATTAAACCGATTCCTAGAAGTTGTTTTCTTTGATTCCTAGCTTTCCTCTTTTTCTTCTTCTCTTTCTCTCTATTTTTCTGTTTTTTTTTCTTTTCTCTCTTTCTCATTCTCTACTATCTTTTCTCTCTCAAATATCTATTTCTTATATAAAGAAAAATATCTTAACACACGAAAAAGACCAAAATACCCCTACACTCAAAATCTCGCAAACGCTCTCACAACGCGATGAAACATAATCACGATGAAAAATAACATTTTTCTAAATAAAAGTCGAAAATGAAATAATATAATAATAAAATAATCAAAACGACTTGATTAATTAAATAAGACAAAACCGGGGCGTTACACTGGGTCCCCAAACCCCGAGAAATTCAAGACAAGCCATTCACGAGGAATAGATCAAGCCAGGAAAGTTCGAGAATTTGGAAGAAACTCAAGAGATGCCATTCACGGAGAAAAGATCATCTCTAGGGAGTAGAGTTTCTTGACAAGTGCTTTTAAGAAGCCTGTGGGTCCCCAAACCCCGAGAAATTCAAGACAGGCCATTCAAGAGGAATAGATCAAGCCAGGAAAGTTCGAGAATTTGGAAGAAACTCAAGAGATGCCATTCACGGAGAAGAGATCATCTCTGGGGAATAGAGTTTCTTTGACAACTTCTAAAGGTGACAGTCTATAAAAGGGTTCACCGAGAATGCTGACTTTGATGTCTCCATATTGTTTAACCCCAAGAGGAGGGAAGACTGTGTCTGGTAATCCTATGGGGATCTAGTTTAGACTATTTCTAAGAGTGATCAACGGGCTTAATGCTAAACGTAGTTGCCGGGGAAACTCTAAATATCTATACTATTATTACACAGTTGATATGAGTTTATGAAAGAAGACTTACAGCGAAACAGCCCCACAATACAGTTATATGTATATGAAAGCGGTAAATGAAAGCAATAACCACTTACTCGGTTGTAGAGCTTCCATGCTGTTTGGTTAGTTGTTGAACAAAGAAAGATTGAAAACAATAGTATATTTCAAAATCAAAGGAGAAAGTGCTTTGAAAAAGAAAGATTTGGGGCTTACAGCTCAAGGAGAGGCACAGGTTTTATCAGTGAGCGCACTGTTGAATTTGTACAGAGGGACTTATACAAGTGTCTGAGGCCCAAAAAGGTTTTCTGTACAAAGGGATGGGTCTTACACTCTAATAGAGGCCCAAAAAGGTTTAAAGAAAAAGAGTGGGGCTTATAACACGAGGGTAGACCTAGATGATTTTCCGTTCGAAATGACGATCGCGCCGAGGTTTTCTTTTAACACAGAGGGACTTATACAATATGTGAGGCCCAAATTTGTTTTGGTTAAAAGGGGATTGGGTCTTACACTCTATTAGAGGCCCAAGAAGATTTTAAGAAATGAAATGGGTCTTACTACTCGAGGGTAGGCTCAGTTGGTTTGATTTTTAATTGGCGATTGCGCCGAGATTTTTGAAAATACAGTGGGACTTATACAATAAGTGAGGCCCACTATTTTGGTATTTTACAAAAAAGGGGGTTGGGTCTTACACTCTATTAGAGGCCCATGAGTGTTTGGAAATGATTTGTTTGAGAGAAAATCAAAGAAACCCTAATTTTATTCGTTAAAAGTAAATATTTAAAGAAAATCAATGAAAAATACCAAATAGGTTTGAATAAACCACTTGTGATTTTTGTTTAAGGTTTGAAAAATGAGGTATAAATCACAAGAGATATTAAAACTCATTTGGTCTTGATTTTTCAAGATGAATATTCATTTTAAAATGTTTAAAAACAAATAAAAATGAATTTATTCACAAAAATACTAATTATATTAAATAAATAATATAAACTTAATTTTTTTCGTGGAATAAAATACTTCAACATTTTTGTGATTTTTTCCAAAAAGAACCAATAAAAAATAATTAAAATTGAAAGAGTTATTAGTTTTCCAATTAATTAATAAAACATGAAAATATTGGAAAAAATGGCAAAATGTGAAAAAACACAAAATGGCATGGGTGGGGTTTGAACCCAAGACCTCAAGGTTACAAGGCGCGCGCCTTACCACTGGGGTGGTGATACATCCATTGTTTGAAACAAAACAACAAATATACAAGGTATGACTTGGTTTTAGGCCTGGCCCAAGGCAAGATTTGGCAAGTTTTGGCTCAGAAACGTGAAGGTCATAACTTTCTCAATTTTTAATGGTTTGAGACAAAATTTATATGCATCTGGACCAGAATTTAACAAGGAATCCAATAGTGGTGGTAGTTTTTTCAGATCACACTCCCTCCTCAAAACCCGGTAGTGGTTTTGAAAATGACCTATAATTGCATTTTCTATGCTACAACTTGGTACATGCATGGATTACATGGTGAATTAGCTCAAACACAACATATACAACATGTATGAGATGTATATGATCAGTGGACTTCAAAGCATTGCATGATTCAAAGATTCCAAGTTGTGAGGCTTACCTCCTTTTTTGAGATTTTGGAGCTTTTGTGCAATCTGTCAAGCCTCTTGTTCCATAAATGATTTGATGCTTTAGACACACTCAAATGATCCCTTAGAAGCTTTTAGGATGATTGGAATTGGCTGGTACCTGCAAAAACACAAACAGTCCCTTTCTTGCAAAAGGGGTTAAAAGTGACCAAAATAGCAACTCTCTCAAATGGTGTTCCAGATGTATGAAACCATTTGGGACAGTTCAAGGATGATATTTGGAGTGTGATTGAGGTTTTATCTGGTTTGGAAAGTGAATGAATCAAGACATGGCTTGAAAAATGCACAAAAGGCCTATTTTGAGGTTTTGAGATGTGGCTTTGTGAATTTGTGATTACAGGTCACTTGTGATAGTTTGCATAGCTTACATATGATATATGTGAGGTGTGTGTGTGATTGATTATGATGGAAAAGCTCTCAAGCTCAAAAACTCAAAATTGCCTTGCTAAAGAAGGCATTTTTGCCAAGAGAAAGAGGTTTTGAAGAAAGCATCTGTTTGATGGCTTTGGTGTACTCAAACTGAGCACAAATGAGCTCTATTTATAGTAGAGCAAGTTTGTGTTGGGATCCACAGTGAATGGCAACTGCAGCAGAGGTTTGGCCAATGTTGTCCAATGGAAATCCAAGTCTCCTCTTGCCATTGACTAGAGGTTAGGGCACAGGGTTGTGGTTCCCTTGGTCTTGGATAAGTCTTGACTGAATTCAGTTGAGAATGGCTCAGTCCATGCCACCTTGATGCTTCCATTGAATGCTCCAATCCAAAATTCGAGTCTTGTCCCTATTTTGGCAATTCTAGGTTCAACATGCTATTTCTTGTTCCAAAGGCTTTTGAGGCTTGGCTCAGTGATTGTCCCCTTTAGATTCAATCCTCAGAGGTGTCCAAGTGGATGACAAGGCTTGGAATTGGCTGATTTTGGAAAATCGACCAAAAGTGCAAAAATCTGCCTTGCCTTGGCAGATTTCAGCAAGGCAACTTGCCAATGTCATATCTCATGGCTCAAGTTGTATTTGGTGATGTTCTTGGCCATTTTGGAAAGCCCTTATATGATACAACAACTGTTTGATCATATTTGGTTTTGATACTTTTTGAATCCAAGTGAAAAATGTCCCTACATTTGGAAAAAAGTAAGGCCAAATCTGACTTAGTGAAATTTTCACCAAGTGTTGGAACAAAGTGACTTTTCTTGATTTTGATCACTCCATAACTCAAAATCCATGAGGAATTTGGACATAGGTCAGTATGAAGCTTTTGTAGAGGGCAATGAGATCTACAAATCAAGCTTTGGATGGGAGAAAACGGCTTTGTGGTTTAGGAGTTATGATCCTCCAAAGTTGGTACCCTAGCCACTTTATTTTTAACTTAGAAAACTTTCTAAGTTTTTTATGGTTACCCCTTTTACAAGTTATCCCACTTTTCTTGATTTTTCTTGATGAATGATGATTCTAATCACACATTAACATCATTTTAGGGTTAAAAAACCATTTTAGTGAAAAATCTCAAAAAGTCAAAGTTGACTTTTGTGCACAGTTGACTTTTTGTCAAATGAATTCCAAACTGTGCAATTCTTCAGGAAATCATGTCCTTGACCTAAATCAAACTTGATGGACATGTTACATGGATGGTATAGAGGATATTGAATCATGCCTTAGGGCTTGGGAGCATGTCCTGGTCAAAAGTCAAAGTTACAGTTGACTTTTCCCGCGTAACCCTAACTGTGGTTCATATGAAATTGAAACTTGTTGCTCAAGCTTCTTGGATCAATCCATTGTTCCAAATGGATCAATATGGCATATTGGAGATCCTCAAATCCTCTCTTGAGGTCTTGGTTCATGATTGGTCCCAAAAGTTAACTTAGGGGTGAATTAGGTCTAGAAACCCTAATTCCTGATTTATGATGGATGCATCCCCTGAGGCAAAATTAACTGGATGCTTGGGTCCATAAGGTTACATGGAGTATTTTAGGATATGTTTTGAAGCATTGGCTCATGTACAGAGGAAAATTTCCATCTGGAGGCCCTGGTCGACCAAAACCCTAATTTGGTGACACTGGCGATCTTGAAGCTTGATCCACCTAGAAGGGAGCAACGTTGTGCTTAATCCTTGAAGTGGGAGTCCTCTTGATCCTTAGTATATACTTGAGAGGTTTATACAAGTTGAGGATCATGTCATTCCTTGATTGATCCTTTGTCTAGAAGCTCTGAGAGGGCTTGAAACCCTAATTTTGATAGTAGTAAATATTCACCCATCTTTGGGGAGACTAAAGGTTCATCCATATTGTGATGATGATTTACACAATGATGGGAAATCATAGTGGTCAAAATTTGGGGTATGACACGAGGTTCTGGAACGGTTTACAAGATACTTTGGGTACTAAGTTGAGAATGAGCTATGCATATCATCCTCAGACGGATGGTCAGACAGAGAGAACTATCCAGTCCTTGGAGGATTTGTTGAGGGCTTGTGTTTTGGATCAAGGAGGATCTTGGGATAGCCACTTGTCATTGATTGAGTTCACATACAACAACAGTTTTCATCCTAGTATTGGGATGGCGCCTTATGAAGTTTTTTATGGAAGGAGGTGTAGAACTCCATTGTGTTGGTATGAATCAGGTGAGAGTGATGTACTCGGACCTAAGATTGTGCAGGAGACGACTGAGAAGATTAAGATGATCCAAGAAAAGATGAGAGCTTCACAGAGTTGACAAAAGAGTTATCACGGTAAGAGAAGGAAAGCACTTGAATTCCAAGAGGGAGATCACGTGTTTTTGAGAGTTACGTCGGTGACTGGTGTGGGTCGAGCTTTGAAGTCTAGGAAGCTCACTCCACGTTTTGTTGGGCCGTATCAGATTTTGCAGAGGATATGAGAGGTGGCTTATCGGATTGATTTACCACCGCCGCTTGCGAATTTACATGATGTGTTTCAGGTGTCTTGGTTGAGGAAATATATTCCAGATCTGTCGCATGTGATCCAGATGGACGATGTACAAGTGAGAGATAACTTGACTGTTGAAGCTTTACCTGTGCGGATTGATGGACAAGAAATAAAACAACTGCGGGGTAAGGACATAGCTTTGGTGAAGGTGTTATGGGGTGGACCAGCTGGTGAAAGTTGGACTTGGGAACGTGAAGATCATATGTAGGAGTCATATCCGACTCAGTTTCCTTCACGTAATGTTTGAGGAAGAAAATTCTTTAAGTGGGGGAGAGTTGTAGCACCCCAAAATAATTATAATATTTATTTAATTTATTTATTATGATTATTCGGTTTTTCGGTGAGTTTTGATGAAATATTGTGACGCATGGTGAATTTGTGTTGTGTTGTGGGGTATTATTGAGTTAAGGGAATAAGGAGGGCATTTTAGAAATTAAATGATTAATCAGAATTTTTTTAGTGATAATAATATTATATAGATTATTATTATTATTATTTTAAATAAAAGAAGAGGAACAATAAGGGTAAGATGGTAATGTTAGGAGGATTAAGTGAGGGCAAGACAGGAAAACCATATTTGGGGTCCAAGGGGTAAGAATGACAAAAAGAAAGTGAGAATTAGGGGAGTTCATTCTGTACTATCATGAAAGTGAAGAGAACGGAGAAAGGAGAACTAGGGCACAGAGAAAACGAGGAAAATCGTCCGTAGAACACTGAGAATGGATCAATTGCTGAGGAATTCGAGGCATGGGGGGTAATCCGGGTTATTATATTTGATACGGGTTTAAGGTAAATGAAGGTTCTGTGTGCTGTGTGTAAGTTGATGAAATTATGACGAATTATATGATAAATTTTCGTGAATCTGTGAGTATATGAGATCTGCTATGAATTTCGTGTTGAATACTGTCATTGATGTTGAATTCGTATGAGTTTTGATGTTCCTGTAATGAACATAAACCAGATCTGAAGTTGTGGGTTTAGGATTAACGAAAAACTAGATCCTAATGGTAGAAAATTGATGAAACAATGAAGTAGATTAGAACATTGAATTTGTAATGAGTCGAAGTAGTTTTGGATCTGGTTTAGAAGTTTGAAGGTGCTGTAATGGGGGAATTTTCATTCTGATGCAAAAATCTGGGGTTTTGAGTGCGTCTGGTCATACGCGTAAGGGAGGGGGCTTTACACATATGAGGGGGACTTCCCAGGGTAGTACGCAAATGGTACGCACCCGTCCCCAGAGCCAGTATGGCCCTCTGCTCATACGCGTAAGGTAGAGAGGCCATAAACGTATGGCAAGGCCATTACGTGTAGGGGAAACCTGTGGAAAGCGACATACGCGTATGGACTAACTATTACACATATGGGAAGTTGAAGGGATTTAGAGAGGAAAACTCTCTCTGGTCATATGCGTAAGACCCAGGGTGATACGCGTATGAATGGCCTGGGCAGATGGCCCTACGCGTAGGATACGCAGGCTAGGGGGCGAGGGAAGAGGGCCATACGCGTATGGGGCATGTCCATACGCGTATGAGCAGAGTTGTGGCCAGAATTTGCTGTTTTCGCAATTTTTGTCCCGATTTCGCGTATAATACAGTTCCCCTTGACCCATAAGACTAAGACGATGTAATTAAACATAGGGAAAATTAGTAACGATGATAAATGGGATAAAAATATAAGAATGGTGTTGTGACGATTAGAATAGGAGGACTTGTGAAGTATCGTGATGAATGTGTTTGATGCTATATTATGTGTTTGATGAATACTCATGAATGATGATGCAATTTTGACAATTTTGTGATGGTGATTATTATGACGCTTTTCATCATGAATTCATGGCATATTTTAGGACTCCGGCCCAGCGGTGGCTTTAATCCCATTGTGTGGATTGAAGTGTGTTGTAACGTGCTCCGGTTCTTGTGTAGAATCGATCCTATTGGTGGGGATCTTTAGAGGATGATGGCCCAGTGTCCATCAATATGGCGAATTGGTACCACATGCATGAGTCTATGTTGTTGCATTTCCCATAATATGTGACATTGCATAATTATTGAGTAATTGGCGTGTTGATGATGTTGTGAATTAAGTGGTATTTTGTGACGATTGTGACTTGATAATATAATGACATTTGTGAATGAATTGATGATGATATATGTGTGGCTATTATATCTTTTGCCTTACATCTTATATAATGATTTGTGATTACTCACCCTGCCTGTTTGAATGTTGCCTCCACGTGGGTAACGTGGAGGTGATCAGGATTAGCTCGCTTGGTGCACGAAGACTTAGCTTTGATGGAATTTTGGTTATTTCCGTCGATTAGAGGGTCTTGCTCTGATATGTAACATCGGGTCGGGACGTTTGAGGCGAACGATTATGTTCTTTTCTTTGTTGACATTATGATGTTATGAGTTTCTTATTTTAAGACGTTTTTGAACTATAATTGTATGAAATTTTGATTTTTCTGTTGCGTAGTATTTAATAGAATTTATGACGATATAATCCGTGTTACGGACCAGGTTGTTATTTTGACGTATTATGATGAAATGTGGCACCCTTGTGGTGATGTACTCTGATATATTTGCTTAAAATTGACGTGAATGTTCCTTGGGGTAGAAGGGTGTTACAACTGATGGTTGCCCTTCGAACCTGGTTCCTCTTCGAACTATAAATGCCATTGATCCCCTACTGAATCAACAACTCGTCACTAGTTCCCTCTTATGAACTAGAGACACACCGATGTTCCCTCTTCGAACCATAAACGTCACTAATCCCCCCTTCTAAATCAATGACTTGTCATTGGTCCTGCCTTCTAAACCAGCGACACACCACCAAACCGAATTTCGTACACCATGAAGCTTGAAATGCAACAACATGTGCAGATAGTCATCATCGGTTCCCCTTCGAACCACATACACCTCCAATCAGGCCATCAACTCAACATAATAAACATGCTATGTAATTATCATTCACCAATACATAATCATACAAGAATTCAACAACAATTTACTCCAGCCTCATCCAAGCAAAATTAAACAATTCTTAAAACATAACACATTGCTCACCAGCTTACCAAACTCAATAAAACATCAACAAATAGTTAGTAGAATCGGAAAAAAACTCGAAAAAATTAAGTCCGCGACCCAAAACTGGTCAAACAGGTTATGAAGGTTAACCCACCCATCAATGATGTGTGCGTCATCCCCCTCCTCACACACTCGTCATCCAGGTGACGGTCGATAGGGTCGTCTTATCTTAAGACCATGATAGTTGGCCCGTCATCAGGCTGACGATTGTTAGCTCTCTCAACACGGTGACTCAAAGCTCATAATGGTGGTGACGCCCATCACCACTGTGTAGAATTCAGAAACATCATTTTCACCATTGGAGCTCTTCCAAAGCTTCGATTTTAACCTCAAACCACTGAAACTGATTAGAAAAAAATTATAAATAAATATTCCATATTTAATACATTAGTTTCACACAGATTCATCCTTTATTCCACAAATTTTGACCAAATCAATTAACATGTTTATCATATTAAAGCATAGCAACATGAACAATCAACATTCAATTTTTTACATACAAATCATATACGAATTTCATAGACAATTCAGAACACAAATTAACATCAATCACCACAATTGAGAGAAAGGTTTTACACAAACCTTCTCCTCATCTATAAACTCATAAATGGAGGAAAAACACAACAAACAATGAAGAGGGTGGGGATCACTTACCATCCTTTATGAAATATACATCCAATAGTGAATTATCCCCCCTTTTTACTTGAATACTGTAGAAAAATTAAAGCTTTTGCTTGGATTCCTAGGTTTTTCTCTTGCCTCTCAAACTCCTATTTTTCTTCAAATTCTACGTATTGCCTCCTCTAATTTTTTCTTTTAAAAAAAAAACCATAATTCTTTTATTTTAGTTATTTATATTTCCCCCTTTCAACTTTTGGTCTCTCACTCCTTACCACACCAATTATATCATTATCCCATTTCCACCCCATATCTCAATATCTCTTATTTTATCCATATTTATATTATTTTAATTAATCCAAAATAGTGATAAATAGTATAAATTCTACCCAACTCTGAATAACCCCGTCAAAAATACATGGAACATTCCAATAAATCATATCAACATATAAAACTCAATAAAATAAATTAGTTTAAAAACTTAGATGTTACAACTCTCTCCCACTTAAAGAATTTTCGCCCTCGAAAATGACTTGAAAGTAACAGCTCAAGATACGACTCTCACATCCGAGTCTATAGCTCCTACATTACACTACCTCTCAAGTGCTTCACTTCGTGATCCTCAATCCACAAAGGTGATGCCTCCACAGTCAAGTTATCTCTCACTTGCACATCATCCAATTAAATCACATGGGACGAATCAGGGATATACCTCTGAAGTTGTGACACATGAAAAATATCATAAAGATTCAAAAGAGACGGTGGTAAGGCAATTGTGTCGGACACCTCTCCTACCATCTGCAGGATCTGATTTGGACCAATAAAATGAGGCGTGACCTTTCAAGAATTAAGCACACAACCAACGACAGTCACCCGAGTGACTCTCAAGAACACATGATCTTAATTTTGGAACTCAAGTGTCTTTCTTCGCTTATCATCTTAACTCTTTTGTCTGCTCCGCGAAGCCTTCATCTTTTCTTGAAACATCTTGATCTTCTCAGTAGTCTGCTGGGCAATCTCAGGTCCAAACACAACACTTCCCCTTATTCATACCAACACAAAGAGACATAAACCTCCTTCCATACAAAGCCTCAAAAGGTGTCATTCCAATACTAGAATGATAACTAATGTTATTGGTGAACTGGATCAATGGCAAGTAGCTATTCTTACTACATCCTTCTTCCAAAACACAAGCTCTCAACACATCTTCCAAAGATTGGATACTCCTTTATGTCTGACCATTCGTCTTTGGATGGTAGGCAGAACTCAACCGCAACTTGGTTCCCAAGGCTCCCTACAAACTCTCCCAAAACATCAACGTGAACCTCAGATCTGTATCTGAAACAATACTTGAAAGAATACAATGTAGCTTCACAATCTCACCAAGGTAAACCTCTTTTAGCTTTTGCAATGGGTAACTAATCTTTATCATAATAAAATGACCCGACTTAGTCAGTCTATCCACCACAACCCAAATCAAATCACTTTCCTTTGTTGTCTTCAGGAAACCCGCCACAAAATCCATAGAGGTGTTATCCCACTTCCACTCAAGAGTACTCAAAGGTTGCATCAACCTAGAAGATTTTCTGATGCTTGACCTTCAACTTCTAAAAAGTCAAACAAGAATACATAAACTCGGCTACATACTTCTTCATATCTGGCCACCAAAACATCTTCGTAGGATCCTGATACATCTTCATAGCACTAGGATGAATACTCAAACCACTTATGTGACCTTCCTTAAGAATTCTCTTCTTATACTCTGGCAATTCTGGTACACAAACTCTATCTCTGAATCTCATAACCCCATTCTCACCAACTCTGAAATCCACTTCTTTACCTTGATTTATTAACACCTACCGGTTAATAAATCCCAAATTCGATTTTTGACCTTCTCTGATCTCTTCTAGAGCATTGCTAGTCAACTTTATGATACCCAACAATCACACTATGTAGCATTTTCTCACACACCAAGCTAAGATCTCTGAACCATTCAATAAATTTTATTCTCTAACCATCAATGCCGACATATGAAAAAACTTCCTGCTCAAAACATCTGCTACCACAGTAGCTTTAGCAAGATGATAACTCAGCTCAAAGTCATAGTCCTTCAAAAACTCTACCCACCTCCTATGCCTCATATTCAGATCTTTCTGATCAAATAGATATTTAAAAGTTTTATGATCACTAAAAACGTCAAACCGTGAACCATACATATAATGCCTCTAGACCTTAAGCACAAATACCATAGTTGCCAACTCCAAATCATGGGTAGGATAATTCCTTTAATAAATCTTCAGTTGTCTTGAAGCATACGGTAGAGCTTGGCGATTCTGTATAAGCACACCACCTAAGATAATCTTGGAATCATCACAATACACAACAAAGGATTCCTTCACATCTGGTAAGATCAAAACTCGCGTCATCTTCAACCTCTTCTTTAACTCTTGGAAACTTTCTTCACACTGAGTGTCCCATACATAAGCTTTCCCTTTCCGAGTCAATTGAGTCAAAGGCAAAGCCAACTTTGAAAATCCTTTTATAAACTTTCTATAATAACTAGCCAACCCAAGAAAACTTCTAATCTCTGTAACAAACTTAAGAGTCTCCCATTGCAACTCCACATCTACCTTAGATGGATCAACTGCTATACCACTATTGGAAATACCATGACCAAGGAAAGTCACTTCTCGCAACCAGAACTCACACTAGGACAACTTAGCATACAACTTCTTTTCTTGCAGTTCTTCTAACTGATTCTTCATCTCACCCAACTCTGATGCACACATTCTATACGGTGCCCTCGACATAGGTCTAGTACGAAGTACTAAATCTATGAATAGCTCAACTTCTTGCTACGGCTTAAATTCACAAATATCATTGGGAAAAACATCAAGAAACTCACACACCACATGCATATAACTAGCCACAACATTGCTCTTCACACTCAAGGAAGAGAACATCATGAGCACCTGATCATCCTCCCTCAAGGACATCTCAACCGGACCAACGTACATGAATCTCAAATATGTACTATCTTCGGGTTTGAGAAATAACATAGTCTTGTCAAAACAATTAATATAGACACAATTGAACTCTAGTCAGTTTATCCCCAAAATCACATCGAGTTGACTCAAAGGAAAACAAATAAAGTCAACTCCAAAGTCTTTACCATAAATGGTTAAAGGGCAATTATAACACACCAATGAAGTAGTCACCGAACCATTTGATGGGGTATCAATGACCATACTTCCAATCATAGAAGACACTTCAAGATTCAACTTGTTGACAGAATCAAGAGATATAAACAAATGTGTCGCATTAGTACCAATAATAGTAATAAGAGAAACACCATTAATAAAACACATACCTCAAATTAAATTATCTGATCTCGAGACATCCACACCACTCAGAGCAAACACCCTACCATTAGCTTGCACGGCAGCTGACACCTTCCTCGATTTCTAACACTAGGTATTAATATGTCCTGATTCACCACAGTTGTAACAACTTGGAACATTACTCTTGATACAACCGCAAGTGCACGGCTATCCCGAAGTAATAAAATAGATATTGTACCAAAAGGACCAATGGTTTAAGAACTAAATTCTTATCCAATTGATGTATAGCTAGAGAAATCAAAAAGGGAGTTTTAGTAAATAACTTGAATGAAAAATAAATTAAATAGAAATAGCAGAAAAATAACTTAAGTGCCAAATTAGGGCAAATAGGACCCAGGGTTATAATTCATGACCCTAACACTATCATACGATTCTCGTTACACATATTGTAAATCTTTTACGTAAATTATAGAAAATAGATAAATTGGGCACTACTTGCTTTCGTCAGCGCATTACTCATATCATCGACGAAAAATCGGCCGACTTTCGCATCGTCCAGATTATTATTCAATGAGTCATTACTTTGACCTAGCTATATGTTTTCTCAAATTCATCTGTCGGATTTCGCATCATTCAGATTAGGTTGTTTAAAAATTTGCGCTCTGATATCGACACATATCCTTTCAAACTACGGTCGATACTTGAGAACCACTTACTTTTGTAACGAAGTTGAAATGCATGCACTCAAATTATAAAATAGGTTTGATAAAAATTCTCGCAATCGATAATAACAGATCATATGATAGGTCATGAAACAATCCACATAACCCCCAACCCCTAAGAAACTACTCACTCATGGTGAGGGTGAAAACAACCACAGAGATGTTCATTGTCAAACTCATGATTGAATTATAAACTTATTCCATAAATTGCTCCCTTGGAGACTTGAGTTACTAAGAGAATATAAAAACTAAAGCTTTACAATCTAGGAGAAAGAAAATAGAAAACTTGTTTTCCCTAAACTCATAACATGATATGAGTTTTATAGGGAAAAATAAAAATAAAAAATATCCTTTGTTCAATGTGAAAATATCATATTTGATTCATATCCAATCAAACCTAAAAGCCATAACTAAGAGGAAATCTTCTCATTAAATGCACAAAATAACAAAACTTAGTCCTTCTCTCGCATCCCTGCTATGGCCCATAGCAGGTCAATGCCATACTAGGTCAAAACTCATCAAAAGGGGGGGGGGGGGTTCTTGGGTCCATGATGCTATGGGTCGTAACAGACCTTTGCCCTCATCTTTGAGAATTTACCAAAAGTGTCGCTTTCGCTCTGTTTGTCTTTCCTTTGATTCCTTCTTACTTGGACGATTATTAGACCTTGGAATTCACAATAAACTACAAACCAAATCATAAAACATGACAAATGAAAAGAAATCGAACCAAATGTGATAAAACTCTAAAGGAAAACTACTAGAAAGAACGATGCAAAAGCCACTCATCAAACTCCCCCAAATTTAGATCGTTTCCTGTCCTCAAGCAACAAAGCTTGCATTCATGAGTTTTCAGATCAAGCGGTCACATCATGATAACGCACACAAAAGGGGGTTCAATGCTACTCATACGTGAGTCTTTAGTCTGATTGGCTAGGCATAGTTCTTTTGGTAGTAATTCGTTAATGAAGGTATTATAAGAACACACACCACGATAAAACCACAGACCTAAGTCTCCCTTTTGAACACCTCTCCAACTATGCTTTGGGCTTAAGTATCTTTTCGATTTTCTTCCCCTTTCATTTGGACAATCATATTAGGGCATTTGCAATTATTGAGTTCCTCATATGTATATGATCAATCGAGAATTATTTTCTAGACACATTTTTATTAATTTTATTTCTTTTTTGATGAACTTACACACTTTGGCGTTTATTGGTCCACTTTGGGATGGCATTTGAGAATCAACCACCGTTAGGCTAAATAACAGGGTGAGAGTTACCTAACATAGAATGTCTAGTTGTCTTTATTTCCTTTTCATCATTTTGGTGCCCAAGTTATTTGTTTCTCAACCATCCATACATACATGCAAGTCTTTTATTCATCACGGACCATCAGTATAAACTAATCAGAGATTACTTCTCAAAGGCAAGTACTATGGCACAAATCTACATGTTAGACTTGCGTCATTACTCTAGGGGACCTAGGGTGTTCGGGTTATACCTATGTTTTCAAACTTTCCCAATGCCCCTAGTTCTAACCTCTCTTCCCTAAAACTCTATATACTTTTTCATCTCCACAACAACCGAAGCTTGTCATAATAAATAAAAATTTCACAGTCTTAATATATGGGAAAAACTATGAAGAATAGGTCTTAATGCATCAATCAAACTAGAGAATTATTGAAAACTAGGAAGAAACAAAAACTTAAAATTGCAAGAAATAAAAATGCCATAAATATAAATAAAAATTCAAGAAAATAAATAGACCCCCCCTAAAACTTGAACCAAACATTGTCATCAATGTTTAAGCTCAAGAAAGAGGGAGTATAACTCACAAGAACTCATTCTAGAGGAGGAAACCACAACATAAGTTGTTGCATCATAGCTTGGATGTCATCCAAGATCACACCTTGCTTATTTTGCTTCGTCTGCAACCCTTGGATCTCCGATTGGACCCAATCCTACCTATTATGATAAGCACCCGAATCACCAACTTCGGGTCGGGTGAAACGTGTGGGTGGAGGGATAACATCTTCCTCCATAGCGATACCTACATGACGATTAGAATTGTCGGGGTTCAAAGTTATTACCATGAGTAGCATCTTGCATAAAATCATCACCCTCAGGAACATCATGAGAAATACCAATTGGTTGATCATCAACCATATGTTTCCTAGAAACCTCATCACCAAACTCTGCATGATCATCGAAATTATATATCTTCCTACCATTCTTTCCCATACAAAAGTAGTACACCCAATGATTTACATCCCAAAAGTATCCCATGTTTGTCAAGGTGCGCTGAGAGAACTCTTGGGCCGTACTTGGAGATTTATACTGAAGATTCGCCATCCCTATGTTGAAATATTTCAAAATCTTGGTAATCATGGAAACATAGTTGAATGGCGTTCCTTTGATGCAGTCCTTAATGGAGAGCATCCGAGACACAAAGTAATTTGCCTAATTAGTTTTAATCTTGTTCAAAAGAATACATACCAGATGAATTTTAGCATAGTCTATTCTTGTGAACCCTTCATTCTTTGGGCGCAAGACATGAGAAACTAGCCACAACAAAATCATTGGAACCATCTTCAATTAAGCAATTATTATAGGATCATAGTAATTATCGGAACGAGGAGCCTTGAGTAACTAATTTAGATGTGTGTTCCACTCAAAATGTTGAAGAAGGTTGATATCTGCCACCAACGATTCAGCATAAATATCAATAATAGTAATATCAAATAAATACTTCCAAAGATCATTAGTGAGGTAAACTTACAGGATGAACCACACCTATCATGTAGTCCATAATAGAACACACGAATGAGGTCTTAATTGTACTCTTGTGAAAGCTTCAAAAAGTAATTTATTTGTTGATGCTTAACAAAATTCTCAACATCTGGAATGTCTAAGCAACCAGCCACAATAGGTTTGCAAACATATTGTTTCACAACGAGTCGGTGTTGGTGTTTTTCTTCAAATTCATTAACATACTTAGTTGAAACCAATAAAAATGGAGTTTCCAAAATTGTAGATGATGTAGTAGCCTTACCCTTACCTTTAGAATCACCCTTGGTTCTTGCAAGCTTAGGTGCCATGGAGAATTGTTCAACCAAAAGTACGCACACAACCTGTTTGATAGAATGTGTGAATGAGAAGTGAAGATGTTTGAAGGATAAATGATTTCCCATAAACCCAAATCAGATAAACAGATACAAAAAACATATAAAGATGCGAAGACAAATAAAAAATGAGTGCAAATTTGGATTTTTGGAGAATTTGGGTGAATGAGGGTTTTAGAAGATGAAATGAAGATAATGAATGAGTTGAATTAATAATTTGTTGGAGATTTTAATATGGATGATAGATGGTGAATGAATCTAGCAAGAGTTCATGACAATTTTAAGTGTTTGCAAGATTCAAGAAGAAATGAAGAGTGTTGGAGATTTGATACATGTATGAGAGGGAATGGGAAATGAAGTAAAATGTCCCAAAAATGACTTATGTGCCGACCTCTTGGAAGCATGTGCCGACCTGAAAAGGCCATGAGTTGACACATACTGAAATGAATTTGAAATATTCTAAAAAGTTAAATCTATGAGCCAACATATGCAAATATGAGTCGACACATAATGAACCAAATTTAAAAATTGAAAAAATTGTTTTTCCTGTGCCGACCTATACGAAACATGTGTCGACACACAAGGTCCAAAAATTTAAAATTTTGATACATGAATTATGTTTGACTATGGAAGACTCAAATTGACACATGCATAACTAGTGTATGAGAGACACACGCAAATGATTGTTTTTCATTATTTTCTAACCAATAACATGCAAACACACAGATGTAAGCATGAAATATTAAAAGATATAGAATACATGTGAAGATATTTAGAATGAGGCCACTATAAACTTGTTAAATGAAACATACAATGATTATCATTTGAAATTTTTGGAAATGAACACTCATAACATGTATCATACACACAATATATTGCATACCTTTGAAAAACAAATAGGTAAAAAGAAGAAATTTGCTTACAAAGCAAAAATTTAAATGATATTACCTCACCATACGAATGACGGGGGATGCACAAGTATTCAACAAGGAGCTCTCGAACGGAAGTTAGAATAAATGCAAAACGTGTTTATAACAACTACGATCTTACCACCTTTCGCTTTGACAAAGTATCAAATAATGTGATTAGTAATAAATCCAAGAACATTATTGATTTGATGATTATCCTTTTTGGTTGTACTTTCATTTTTGTCCTTTTCATGATAGTTATCTTGCTCCTCCTCAAATTTCATCGTCTTAGGTTGATCAATCCCTTATTTTATGTTCTTGAGTATGTCTTTTAAAGATAAACCTATATCATAAAACGAAATACCGTTTTTTTGACATTTCTCAAATAGGTAGCATTACACGTAATATACACACTTTTACCAATTAAAGAACAATAGTTGTTGACTACCTTGGTCACACGACCCTTCTTCCTAGCCATAAATTAAATGAAATAGGGAGATGTTACCCATTATATGTCTTGAGCAACCACAAACAAGATTCCATACTCTCTTCATAGAGCCAAGACATATATCCTCCAAAATCAACAAGAAATGCTAGGTACCAAATCTTCATTGGGTCCTTGAGCATGAGTGAAACCTTGGTTTCATTTAAGCAACCATTGAAAAACACCTTTAGGCACAAGAAATCTCCTAAACTTACATTTTGCAATGGTATAACCCTTTTTGCAACAAAAGTGACAAGTTAAATTGTGATAAGAGTGACCTTTGCTATTTTGATCCTTTTCAACAATATATACCTTCTATAAGGATTATGAGAAGACATTTTATATTTAGTAGTATCAATTGGAAAAGTGACATTTGGTTGTAATGCTTTGTCCAATTTATCTTTAAGAGTATTTACCTCTCTTTGTCAAATGTGACAAGTTTCACAAGCGAACCATGAAGGTTCTTCATCCTCATCTTTAACTTTTTGAATATCTACCATAGATTGCGGAAGAGCTTCGATATTCTTTTCGGTTTCCAAAACTTTATCTTCTAAATGTGCAAATATTCTTTTGCTTGAAGCTAACTTTTTTAAAACATCTATGCCTTCTCTATGTAGATTTTAAAAAGCTTTTTGTAACAAGGAATAAGTCAATTTATCAACATGTTCATATTTAGAATGACTTACATTCTTTTTCTTCTTTTCACGATAATAAGCCAAGAGACAAACATTTGTCAATTCTTCATTATAACTTAAGCCTTTATCACTTGAGGAGTCGCTATCACTTTCTCAAGCAACATAAGCTCTTCTAGACTTGCTAGATTTCTTGTGATGGCTGTTCTCTTTGTCTTTCTCAATCAATGGGCACTTCGACTTCCAATGATCGATTTTGCCACAATTGTAACATGAATGCCTTGATCTTCCTTTCTTGTTATCATTTTTCTTTGATGAGCTTGATTGTCTTCTAAATTTGATAAGGTTTTTGTCGGAGAACTTTACACCATTTCTTTTGATGTACTTATTGAATCTTTTCACAAAAAGTCATATATCTTCATCATCCAAATTCTTGTCATAACTTGTTTCACAATGTCACACCTTAAATTTTCCACCCACCTAATTCATATGTATTCATTCATTAATATTTCATTTGCATCATTATACATTTCATCTGGCTATTGATTAGTCTTTAGTGTATAAAAACTTGAATTTTTCATCTAATCATTTGAATAGTTAGACCATAGTATTCTATGTCCAACCGCATGTGGCATTTCACCTTGAGGCTCTTTAGAGATTTTAATGTGAAATGTCAGACCATATAACATTTCATCTAAGTGTTCATAGAGACTAGATGCTCTTTGGATTTTCATTCAAAATAGTTAGATCTTGGACATTAGATGCTCTTTAGATTTTCATTCGAAATAGTTAGATCTTGGACAGTTTGAAACAACATAAATCTCATTCCATTCGTACACCACATTTCTTCTTTTTATGCATTTTGACAAGACAACTTTCATCTAAGAATACATGTACTCGATTCATCATCTTTTTGATTTCAATATAACACAGACATTCAATTGTCTATCTTCTTTTTTTTAATTCAAAGTTGGTGTTACAAAACTCAAAGATAAGTAATAATTTTCATTGCATTACTAAAAAGGTTTCAAAATTCAAAGATATAGCACATTTACTAAAAAGTATTAATAATTTTCCCTTATTGAATGAAATGAGAAGTGGAAGCTGAAGAAAAGTACAAGTCAATACAACTCAAAGGATTTCCTTTTGGGCTACAACAAGATCAGCCTTGATCCTTTCAAAAACTACCCTACAAACAGATAAGAAATGAAAAAAAGCCCATGGAGTCTTGTACGGAAGCACATCAGCATATGCATCCTCCAACAATCCTAGCAGGTCTTTAAGTGCGTGCTTGGCGAATCTGGCTAAGCAAGCACGTCTCTCGCTCCAATACTTTGCATCCTTCATGAGGTTTCACAACAAAGAATTATTAGGTCCTTGGAGGAGATCTTGTAGGAAAGCTTCTTTCTGATCTAAAAGGACTTGTAGATGGCAGATTTGTCTTTCCCACTTAGTACTCTCCAAGTTGAGTTGACTAACTTCCTCTCGGTTCTAATGCGCTTGGCCTTGCAGCTTCTGGATCTCACTGAAGACTTTATCGAGCTCGGCTTGACGTTGAGAGAAGTCTTTCACCAACTGGGTACCGCGGTCTTGTTCACTCTGCATCTTTTTCTTGTATTCTGATAGCTTTACTTGGAGTTCCCCAAGTTGTTTCTTATAACTCTGTTCATCTTTGTAGGCTTGGTACTAAGTGTTGGCGGGTTGCCTTTTCTTTGAGGCGATTCCATCATAAGTACCCTTCAGAGCATCACCTACTTTCCTCTACTTGTTTTGTTCAATTTCCACCTCTTTGTGCAGGCGCTCCCTCTTCTTATGGAGGTTAAAATGTAAGCTTTCATTCTTAAATGTGACCTTGTCAAGGTTAAATCGAAGATCAACATTATCCTTCTTTAACATCTCAATAGTCTGCTTGTGTTGGTCAACTTCAGATAGAGGAACAATGGCAGGTTTGGGCGGTTCAACATTCATGGATGGCTCGTAAGGAAACGACATCAAGATCTCTTTGACCCTTTCTTTAACCTAATGCGTGTAGGCTTCTTTTGCTATGCAGTTCTTCTTGCCTAGCTCAGCTCTTCCTTCATGGTGAATTTGTGTCCAGGCAGCACTAAACCTCTTCAATAGTCCCAGGTCATCAACCTCATCATGAAAGATGAACTCCTCCACTTTCTCAGGATCTGGCTTATCAAGCATAGGATACCCCAATTGGCAGAAAGCTAGTCTCGGTTTGTAATTAATTCCTCCCTTTGTACCTATGAGCGGCACATTAGGGAACTTACCACAATGAAGAATGATTCTGGTGTTGTCGTAGCTTGGGAATACCAAGAGATATCATCGGCCATCAGAGACATGATCCTTTGAGGCCATTTGAGATTTCCCTTATTCTCAATGAAAGGATCCTTATGTGGTAAGTGAGACATGAACCAATGCTATAACATAGGATAACAACAAACGATAGTTCCTTTCTTCTTTTCATTCCTCGAATGAATAGAATAATAGGTGTCAACAAGCAGTGAGGGAACAAAATTCTTGGTCAAGAAAATATATACAGTAGCTTAATTTACAAAGTCTTCCATATTCGGAAACAACACGATCCCATACACAAGCAAAGCAAGTACAACGTTGAAGGCACTCCATCTTCCAGCCTCAACAAAAGAAATGACTTTATCTACCAGAAACTTCAGAGTAAACCCTCGTTTACCACCCTTAGTTTTGAGGTTAGCATCCATTTCTTTCTTATCAATATAGAGAGCTTCACCTACAAGATGAGATTTCGGGAATCCATTGGTGTAGATGAAGGGAACTTGGTTCTTGATCTCAATCCCCAAGATATGAGAGTACTCCTCAAGCGTTGGCACTAACTGGTAATCTTGGAATGTGAAGCACCTTAACGGCGGGTCATAGAACTGCACAAACGTATGGATGGTCGTGACGTTGACTTCAGTGTTGAGGATGGTCAGAAGATTACCATAGTCATCCTTGAAAACATCTCTGTTATCCTCAGTCAGACGTGATGCTAAACCTCTTAAAGTCTTCAACTTGGGTTCCACAAACTTGTAGCTATAGATACCCATGCAACCAGTACTCATCTTCTTTTTTATTACTTCAACAAAGATTAAGCTCTCGAATAACCTGGAAATGCACATGAAAAAATTAATTGATATGATTAAAATATATGCAACACATGAATCAAGAAGCCATCACAATCTGAATAATCTGCATATATAACTCTGTGTAGGTACAAATGGTATGAAGAGTCTTAGTTTCCTGCAGAAAAACCCAATATCCCCTCACAGGTGTCTTATAGTCTTCCAAAGCAGGTCCCTAGAAGGTCTCCCAGGGTCATGGAATCAAGTGAAACTACCCTGTCATAGCGAATTCTCGCAGAAAAAAAAAGTAGTCTCAAGTGAGACTAGTCTGCGTGTGGCTCTCGTGACAACCCAACGCACGAAACATAGGCGACACGACTATCCATGATTCTATCCTGTGTGTATACTCAAGCTCAGGTATAGAGCTTTTCTCAAGTAACATAAGCTCATCCCAACAACAACGGAAAATATAGCAGATATCCAGAGTATGCAGCATATGAATTTTTAAAGCAGTAAAAGAATGCAATAAATAACATAAAGATAAAGCAAGTAAAGCTCAAAGATAAACACCCAATCAAACAAGGAAGCAAACAAAACTAGGTGAGACTCCAACTTGCAAGAGCAAGGACTCCCCAACAAAGTCGCTAGCTGAAGCTAGCGAGAATATACCAGAGCGCATCGCATGCTCGATGTACAACAAAGTCGCCACCGAACTTTATTTATTCTAAAAGGAAAGGGAAACTATTGATAACACCTAGGGGAAAGAGAAACGTGTAAGGGAGTTGGTTATGCGAGAGGAAGGTATTAGCACCCCACGCATCCGTCGTACTCGACGCAAACTATTCTGAATGCTCCTAGGCTTGGATGGGTGTTCTATCTAAAGGTTACTCGCCAAAGAAGGAAGGAAAAGGGATAAAGAAAGTGCTCACGAAGGATTGGGGCCCTCGTGCCTACGTATCCTCATAGTGCAATGAGGAATTAAGAGCTCCGTAGTTTGTGGAACTAAGGAAAAGAAAGGAGAAGGTAGCTCACCAAGGAAAATGAGAGTTGTCTTAACTGGGAAAAGAGATATTGGTCTTTTAACTGACAGACGGTGATTAACCAAGGGAAAGGAAAATGACTCCATTGGAAAAAAAATTGATCTTTTAACCGCGGAACGTTGATTAACCTAGGGAATGGGTGCTTTAACCAAAAAGGTGGTGTTTGAACCGCTGGGGATTCGGTATTTTAACTGGAGAGCAGTGGTTAACCAAAGTAAAAAGAGAAGTCGGTCTTTTAACTGACTGACAATGTTTAACCAACGAAAGGGTGTTGAACCAAAAGAAGGTGTTAACCCAACAAGGACTCGGTATCTTAATAGATAAACAGTGGTTAACCGAAGGAAAAGGAGAAGTCGGTCTTTTAACTGACAAGAACTGATTAACCAACAAAAGGGTGTTGAACCAAGAGAAGGTTGCCAACCCAAAAAGGAGAGAAAAGAATGGGGTAGGAATGAGCGACCCAGGATTAACTCAAGAGACACTGCGGTCTGGGGATAGAGGTTACTATTCCGGGCTAAGGGTCATTCTTCCCCTACCAAAAATAGTTAGAATGAGGGTATGAATTCTCCATTATCATTCCTTCTCTAGCACTCAAAGCGTAGTGCGGAAATTGAAATTGACAGATTGACAGCGCATTTTGTACAATGCTCCAGCTTGTCTGTATAATCGTCTAGCTCGAAACAAGATCAAGAAAGAAGGGCCTCTAAAGAGATCCTAAAGAGAGGCGGGGCAGTTAATCGATCAAAACAAGGTCTTGATCAATTAATCAAAGGGGAGGAAATGCCAATAATCTATTTGAAGTGCAAAGCATTTACAAAAGCAAGCTATCGTGCATTTCTAAGCATTATTCATGTTTACACATAAGCAAGAATGTGCAAGAATGTGCTTAAAAAATGTCGTAAAATTGCAAAATAATCAAGGAAAATCATTCAATTAATTTAGCAAAAAGTATTGCAAGTAGGTTCTGACCTAAAACAATGGCATTGACATCAATATAAGCAAGCAAGAGAAAGTATACAAGAAAAGCATGCAAAATAGTATGAATTTGGCAAAAAAATGTCAGGTGTAACTGGTTACCTGAAATGGTGTAACCGGTTACACCATGCACAAAGTGAATTCCCAGGGTGCAGGCAAGGGGTGTAACCGGTTACACCAAGAGTAGTAACTAGTTACACCTGCAAAAAAAACAAAATAGAATTTCAAAAAGCACTTTTCGGAATCACTTATTGCATGTAATCACAGTGTAACATGACATGGCGGTAGATGCAAAAATTCAGGTTAATTCAGAGCAATTAAGAACTAATAGAATCAAGCATGCAAAGCGATTATTCATGTAGCAAAATATCAATTAAGCACTACATTACGGAAACACGAAATTGATCGAAAGCGGTACATTAAGCGAAATTCACCAACCTACAAGGCTGAGATTTGCCTTGGTAATTGTTGTGATAAAAATGTGATGAAGAGAAGCTTAGAAAACCAGAAAATTCAGAGATCTTAGCAATCTGTTGTGAGAAAACCGAAAATAATGCGATAATTTCTTTGGATCCGAACTTGCACCAAAACTCCTTCAATAATCAGCTTCGAAGGCTTGTGATGAAGGGAATGTTGCTGTTGCTACAGAATTTAGTGATGAAATGGAGATGAATGGAGGTTTAGCTCAAAGAATAGCAAGCTTCAATGCAAAACTTAATAAGCTTTAATGGTGAATTAGCTTTTATGAGGTTTAGGGAAGAAGAAGGCGATGATTGAGACAGAATGCTGCAGAAAATTCAGAGAATGAAGAGTGAAAATTCAAAGCAAAATGAGAATCAAAATCAGGGTCCTTTGCATCAATGTGAGGGGTTTTCTTATATAGGCCATAGGTTTGGAGTGAGTGGGGGTTTAGAACTTGGTATGGAGGTAGTTAAATAAGGCTTGACATTTGGTTTGGAGTTAGTTAGATGAAACTCACTGAGTTAGAGTCTAACTCAGTTAGTTATTGTGAGTGCAACTTCACCATGCGATGTTTTGCATGATGTCAAAACATTGCAACTACTTCACAGTTTGGTATTGGACTGCAGCTCTGAGTTTGTGTGTGGCATCCTTGCATTAGAGGTCTTAGGAATCATCAAAAACCACTTCAAATTTGACCAAAATTATGAAAATTAGTTTCTGCACAAAAATGCACTACATGTGCCAGCACATTCACATTTCAGGTCGACACATGTAACTCATTATTTAAGCATGTAGGTTTTGTTTCATTCTGGCCGACACATACCTTCTTCAGGTTGACATATACTGGAAATTCTATCAGTATGTGCCGGCACATACATGTTTCAGGTCGACACATCTACTGTCCTAAATAAGGCTGTTGGTTCTATTTCTCTTTGGTTGGCACATGTATCATTTCAGGTCGGCACATGCTGTTATTTTTAATAGTATGTGCCGGCAAATCTATCATTCAAGCCGACACATGCTGTTAATTTGGTCAATTCTGTCAATTTTATTTACTCCGAAAATTATTTCTTTGCCACCAATCTTACAAAACTATAAATAAATCATTCATGGTTCATTCCAAACTAGTGATACCATAAAATTAGCCTGCATTTGCTCATCATCTTCAAACTCCATCCTATGTCTACACACTGACAAATCACACATAATAATCTTTTATTGGGGTGCCAGCTAGGGGAAGGCTTGATAAGTTCCGATTAGGTTCTCGTGTAGCCGAGAATATCGGGTTGAGATTTGTAGGGGTCTTCATCCGGAGAAACCGCGGGTTTGTCCTCCTAGATCGAGTGAAGATTTGGGGGTTTTTGTGTAAGACGTTCAAGAGAGGATTACGACATTGTGAAAGCCTTTGAAAATAAAGTACACAAAGGAACCTTTGGAGATAAAGAACGCAAAGGAAGTGGCAAAGAACGACGAATCGAATTGAAGTCTTGTGGAACAATCGGTGCAATTGATCGTGCTCGGAATCTTTGGAGATAAGGAACTCAAAGGAGTAGCAATATCGAAAAGTTAATTGGCATCCATTGTTGTCTTGGTCTTGTTCAAGATCAAAAGAAGAAAAGGGGTTGAATCAACATCAGAACTAGTGTGTTTGTATGATTGCTCTGAACACTTTTCTTGTATATCAACTTTTTGCATAGTAAGAAAGTATCCTAATTCCACATTGGAAATTAGGAGCAGACGTACCCACATGCAAGGAGAAAACTGGGGAACTGCGTGAACAAATCCTCGTGTCGATCTCTCTATTATCTCTTTACTCGTTTTACCTTTCCATTACGCAATTTATCGAATAACATTGATTAACCGATCAACTCGTAAGAATTTTCCTGTGATTTTTCTGTTTTAAACTTGATTTTTGATTAGCTTATAATCAATTGTGATTATAAGTGGTTTTCATATCAACAACAATACAAAGAAAATTCTGAAAAATTCGTTCGCACACCAAGTGTGCAATTAATTGCATTGTTCACTATTTTTGCTTGTTATCATTGGAAATAGCATTACTAAGTTCATTAGTTTAAATGAGTAATAAAGTTATATTTGATTAAAGGTTGATTTATATTATTGTGTTTTTCATTCCATATTTGGCTTTGCATATCCGAGTTCCAATAACTAGGTTCGTATATACGACTTTTATCGGTTCATATCAAAACCTTCCGCACGCTCTCTTTATCAAACAATTTTAAAAACCCAAATTTTATTTGGTGATTTTGGCTTGGGTGTCTATTCACCCCCTTCTAGATAAGTCGTTGTCATCTAACAAGTGGCATCAAGATCCCGCTTCATTCCGTGCTTCGAAACGCTTATTAGAAAGTGGCTCATGAACCTAAAGGGGACTATAAGAGAGCTCCAATTTTCACGGGAGAAAACTATAGTTATTGGAAAGCTTGTATGCAAATTCATGTGAACTCTTATGATAAGGGTGTTTGGGAGGCCATTCAAAATGGTTATACACCAATAACATATCGTGTTGATGTTCCTAAGCCCGAAGCACCATGGAATAAGGAAGATAATAAGAAGTGGGCATACGATTGGAAAGAAAAAAACATTATCGTATCCGCTCTTGGTGTTGATGAGTTTTATCGCATTTATCATTGTGTGATTGCTAAGAACATGTGGGACACTCTACAAGTTGCCCATGAGGGAACTAATGAGGTCAAACAAGCCCGGATTAACATACTTAATCGAGAATTCGAACTCTTTCGCATGAAGCATGGTGAAACCATTGCTAAAATGCAAACGCGGTTCTCACATCTTATTAATCGTTTAAACTTGCTGGGTAATCCTATTTCCAATGCTATTGCTACTAACAAGGTTTTGAGATGTCTTACTAGGAATTGGCAACCAAAGGTTATGGGCATAAAGGAAGCCAATGATCTTATAAAACTTGATCTCACCACCTTGTTTGAAAATTTAGAAGAACACGAGCAAGACCTAAATTGCTTGGATGAACATGAAAAAAAGCTTGAGAAAAAGAAGAAAAAGGAGAATAAAGCCAATAAAGAGGAAGTAATGAAGTCTAAAGCTCTTAGGACTTCAAATTCTAGATCCTCAAAGGTAGAGCACGATAATGATAGTGACTCGTGTGATGAATAAAACTCGAATGATGAGCAAATGAGACTTTTTGTTAGGAGATACAATTGATACATTTGAAAGAATGGTGTCAAACACTCCGATAAAAATCTTGTGAGATTCAAACGACAATCTACATCCTCCAAAGATAAAGTAAAACAAAAAGGACAAGGGAAAAGGTATATACAATGAATGGGGAAAGCTGGGTCATTTTAGACCGGATTGTCCATCTCTTGTCTGTAAGAAAGGAAAAAGCCAACAACACAATTCTAGGAAGCCTAGAAAGGTTTATGTTGCTTCGGATAGCGAAAGTGATGTCTCAAGTGAGAAAAGCTCAAGTGAGAGTGATGAAGAAGAAAATTATTGTTTCATGGTTAATCAACGACAAGGCAAGAAAAAGAATGTAAGTCATTCTAAATACTCTAACATTGACAAGTTATCATTTATTGATTTGAAAAATGTTTTTGAAAATCTACAAAAGAAAGTTACTCATGCTTATAAGATATTAGCTTTTAATGAAAAAGTTTTTACACACTTGGAAGCAATGGTTGAAGAAACCGAAAAGAGATTTGAAGCATTAAAGCGATCTATTGTAAATGGTCAAAAATATAAAAATGGGGATAAGGAACCATGTCGGTTCGGTTGTGAAACTTGTCACATTTTGGCAACAAGAAGTTAGTTCTCTTGAAACCAAAGTGAACAAGGCTTCACAACCATGTGACACTCTTGCCATGCGTTCCTAAAAGGTTGAAAAGCCTCATAAAAATTACAATTTTATTAAGAAGGATTCAAATGGAAAAAGTAAAGCTCATTGTAGATTGATTTTTCACTATTGCTGCAAGAAAGGTCATACCATAGAAAAATGCAAATTTAGGTGCTTTCTTGTACCAAATGACATTTTTTCAATGGTTTCCCAAATGCAACAATTATTTCACTTACTCCCAAGGACCCAATGAGAATTGGGTACCTACCACTTTTGTTTGATTTTATGTAGGTTGAGTGTCTTGACTCTATGACGGGAAAATGGATTCTCGATAGTGGATGCTCAAGACACATGACGGGAGACATCTCTCTATTCTCCGACTTTGTTGCGAAGAAGAAAGGGTATGTGTCTTATGGTGATAACAACAAAGGTGCCATACTTGGAAGAGGTAGTATAGGTAATTCCTCAACTATTACTATTTCAAATGTTATATTAGTAGAAGGCCTTAAACATAGCCTTCTTAGCATTAGTCAATTATGTGACAATGGGTACAAGGTAACTTTTACCAAAGATTGTTGTATAATTGCACATAATAAAAAGAAGGATTGTAAGTTTAATGGTGGGTAGACAATATCTATATGCTAGACTTAAGAAGTGTATCCTTGAATGATGCCAAGTGTCTTGTTACCGTAAGTGAAGATTCATGGTTATGGCATCGACGTTTGGCACACGTTAACTTTGATCTACTTAATAAAATAGTCGCAAAAGATTTAGTAATTGGTCTACCAAAGATAAAGTTTTCAAAAGATCACCTATGTGATCCATGTCAAAAGGGGAAACAATCAAGGGTTTCTTTTAAATCTAAAAATATTATTTCAACATCGAGACCCCTTGAGCTTCTTCACATGAATTTATTTGGCCCTTCACGGGCCAAAATCCTAAGTGGGAATTATTACGGTTTGGTAATTGTAGATGATTACTCAAGATATTGTTGGACCTTTTTCTTATGTAGCAAAAATGAAATGTTATCGACTTTTGTACGTTTTGCCAAGTTATCTAAAAATAAATTGAACTCCAAAATAGTTTCCATCCGAAGTGATCATGGAGGAGAGTTTGAAAATCATCTTTTTGAAAATTATTGTGATAAACTTGGTATTGAACATAACTTTTCAGCTCCCCAAACTCCACAACAAAATGGGGTTATGGAGCGCACAAATCACGTTTTAGGGGAGTTGGCAAGAACAATGCTCAATGATTATAGTATACCAAAATACTTTTGGGCAGATGCCGTGAGCACGACATGTTATATTTTGAATAGGATACTTATTCTTCATATTCTTAACAAAACCCCATATGAATTATTAAAGGTTAGCAAACCAAATTTTTCACACCTTCATGTATTCAGATGTAAGTGTTTTATTTTGAATAATGGAAAAGATAATTTGGGAAAATTTGACGTGAAAGCCGATGAAGGTATCTTTCTTGGATACTCACAATCAAGTAAAGTATATAGAGTCTACAATAAGAGATTACTTAGTGTTGAGGAGTCCGTTCATGTTACCTTTGATGAGGCTTGCCCAAATAGTGTTCGGAATGGTATTTCTTTTCTTGATGTAGGTGCATCTATGGAAGACATGCTCAATGAAACCGAAAAAGGGAATGATCAACCTAAAGCAGTAGACATTGAGAAGGAGGAAGATGACAACCATGGAAAAGAAGATGATGAAAATCAACAAGATAATGATGGTCTTCTATTAGAGTAGAGAACCCCCAAGGATCATCCAATTGACAACATTATCAATGACATCACAAAAGGGGTAACAACACGCTCTAAGATAAGTAATTTTTGTTGTAACCATGCTTTTGTTTCACAAGTTGAACCTAAAAATGTTAAGGATGCCTTACTTGATGAGAATTGGCTTTTAGCAATGCAAGAAGAATTGAATCAATTTGAAAGAAATGATGTTTAGGACCTTGTTCCACGTCCACAACATCATCAAGTCATTGGCACACGATGGGTTTTTAGGAATAAACTTGACGAGCATGGTGTGATAACACAAAATAAAGCTCGACTAGTAGCTCAAGGGTACAACCAAGAGGAAGGAGTTGACTACGGGGAGACTTATGCTCTCGTAGCCCGACTCGAGGCTATTCGCCTGCTACTCGCTTATGCTTATGCTAAGGACTTCAAATTATATCAGATGGACGCAAAAAGTATGTTCCTTAACGGTCACATAAATGAAGAGCTGTATGTCTCACAACCTCCCAGTTTTGAAAATTTTGAGTATCCTAATCATGTCTTTAAGCTAAAACGTGTATTGTATGGTCTTAAACAAGCACCTCAGGCTTGGTATGATCGTCTTAGCAAGTTCTTGCTTGAGCATAGATATTTAAGAGGAAAGGTGGACACCATTATCTTGATTAAACGTTAAGGAAAACATATATTACTTGTTCAAATATATGTTGATGATATCATTTTTGGATCAACTAACATGAATCTTGTCAAGGAGTTCTCAAAGTTTATGCAAGGAGAGTTTGAAATGAGTCTTATAGGGGAGCTAAACTATTTCCTTGGACTCCAAATTAAAAAACTCTCAAATGGGACATTCATTTGTCAAACCAAGTATTGTCTCGAGCTACTAAAAAGATTCGGAATGGATAGTGCAAAGGATATTGACACACCTATGGCAACAAACGGAAATCTGTATAGAGATGAAAAGGGTAAGGATGTTGATGTGAAAAAGTATTGAGGTATGATCGGATCACTTCTCTATCTTACGACGTCTAGGTCTGATATCATTTTTAGTGTTTGCATGTGTGCTCGATATCAATTGGCTCCCAAGGAATCACACTTTAAAGCAGTTAAGCGCATTCTTAGATACCTTATCAATACCTCTAAGTTTGGGCTTTGGTATTCCAAGGAAAGCGATTGTAGCTTGGTTGGCTATTCTGATTCTGACTTTGCCGGTTGCAAGTTGGATAAGAAAAGCACTAGTGGCACTTGTCACATGTTTTCAAAATCTTAGGATAGTTGGCATAGTAAAAAGTAAGTATCTATTGATTTGTCAGCTGCCGAAGTGGAATATGTGGTTGCCGGTAGTTGTTGCGCCCAAATCTTGTGGCTTAAGCAACAATTGCTAGATTTTGACATCAAACTTTCACATATTCCTATCATGTGCGAAAACACTAGTGCAATCAATCTAACCAAGAATCCGGTACTACACTCTCGCACTAAATATATCGAGATTCATCATCACTTTCTTCGCGATCGTGCTGTAAAAGAGGACGTTGTTTTTTTATCATGTTGATAGTAAAAATTAACTTGCTGATATTCTCACAAAACCCCTTGCAACGGAATCGTTTTTCAACATTCGTGGAGAATTAGGGATCATAGATATCTCCAATGTTGTTTGATATTCTATCTTGTGGCTTGCACTTTATACTACTGCTCTAACGTTTCGTTTTGAGTTTTTTAACATCATGTGAGTGCGTCCTTCATCCCATCAGGAGTGAGGTAGTATTGTTTCAATTTCTCCTTGAAAGTAAGACTTTTCTTTAACAGCATGTTATTCGTTGGTTAAAAAATGCTTGATATTCTCTCAAATGATGAAGACCATGAATGTTCATTTCCAAAATTTTGATTGATAACCATTGTGTGTTCTCAATGTATATACTTATAGTGACTTCATGTATTAACTCCTTCACATTTGTAAAAATTTGTTCTTAAATGTATAAGTATGTAACCTGTTTTTGTTTATCGTATTTAAGCTTGCTAATTGTATAAACTGTTATTGTTGTTGCGTGTCTTGTGTTTTGATAACGTTTTTCATCTTAGATTAAGTAGTGACATGTTCTTGTCGCTATGCTAGGCACATCCGTGTGCGGCATCGGGAGTTCCTTTATGATATGTTTGATATTCGTGACTAAACTGTAACAACTTGATGAGTTTGCTCTTGCATTGCCTTATTTACTTCTACACTGTGTTACTTGATGTGTAATGCTGGTTATTTATCAATTCTGCATCATTACATATATATGGGGATATGTGATCGTTGCTCTTCTATGCAAAATTACCTCTGAATGATTTATTTGAATTTGTATTTGGAAAATGATACTTCTCACGATTAGCTATCTTTCTTTTTGATTTTGTCAAAGGGGGAGAAGCATATGCGAGATGAAGTTGGCAAGCACACTGTCAGGGGGAGCTTTCAATAACAACATAAAATGCATCGTCGTAAGTTTTGCCATCATAAAAAAGGGGGAGTATGTGAGTGCAACTTCACCATGAGATGTTTTGCATGATATCAAAACATTGCAACTACTTCACAGTTTGGTATTGGACTGCAACTCTAAGTTTGTGTGTGGTACCCTTGTGTTAGAGGTCTCAGGAATAATCAAAAACCACTTCAAAATTGACCAAAATCATGAAAATTAGTTTCTGCACAAAAATGCACTGCATGTGCCGGAACATTCACATTTCAGGCCGACACATGTAACTCATTATTTAATCCTGTAGGTTATGTTTCATTCTGGCCGGCACATAACTTCTTCAGGTCGACACATACTGTAAATTCCACCAATATGTGCTGGTACATACATCTTTCAGGTCAGCACATCTACTGTCCTAAATAAGGTTGTAGGTTCTGTTTCTCTTTGGTCGGCACATGTGTCATTTCAGGTCGGCACATGTGTCATTTCCGGTTGGCACATGCTGTTATTTTTAACAGTATGTGCCGACACATCGATCGTTCAGGCCGACACATGCTGTTATGTTGGTCAATTCTGTCAATTTTTTTAGTCCAAAAATTACCTTTTTGCCACCAATCTTACAAAACTATAAATACATCATTCATGCTTCATTCTAAACTGGTGATACCATAAAATTAGCCTGCATTTGCTCATCATCTTCAACCTCCGTCCTATGTCTACACACTGACAAATCACACATAATAATCTTTTGTTGGGGTGCCAGCTAGGCGAAGTCTTGATAAGGTCCTATTAGGTTCTTGTGTAGCCAAGAATATCAGGTTGAGATTTGTAGGGGTCTTCATCCGAAAAAACCACATGTTTGTCCTCTCTAGATCGAGTGAAGATTTGGGGGTTTTCGTGCAAGACGTTCAAGAGAGGATTGCAACATTGTGAAAGCATTTGGAGATAAAGTATGCAAAGGACCCTTTGGAGATAAAGAATGCAAAGGAAGTAGCGGAGAACGACGAATCGAATTGAAGTCTTGTGGAACAATCAGTGCAATTGATCATGCGCGAAAGTTTTGGAGATAAAGAACACAAAGGAGTAGCAATATCGACAATTCAATTGGCATCCATTGTTGTCTTGGTCTTGCTTAAGATCAAAAGAAGAAAAGGGGTTGAATCAACATCAGAACCAGTGTGTTTGTATGATTGCTCTGAACACTTTTCTTGTATATTGAATTTTTGCATAGTAAGAAAGTATCCTAATTCCACATTGGAAATTAGGCGCAGATGTACCCACACGGAAGGACGAAATTGGGGAACTGTGTGAACAAATCCTTGTGTCGATCTCTCTATTATCTCTTTACTTGTTTTACCTTTCCATTACGCAATTTATCAAATAACATTAATTAACCGATTGACTCGTAAGAATTTTCCTGTGATTTTTCTATTTTAAACTTGATTTTTTATTAGCTTATATTCAATTGTGATTATAAGTGGTTTTCATATCAACAACAATACAAAGGAAATTCTAAAAATTCGTTTGCACATCAAGTGTTCAATTAATTGCATTGTTCACTATTTTTACTTGTTATCATTGGAAATTGCATTACTAAGTTCATTAGTTTAAACGAGTAATAAAGTGATATTTGATTAAAGGTTAATTTCTATTATTGTGTTTGTCATTCCATATTTGGATTTGCAAATTTGAGTTCCAATAATTAGGTTCGTATAGACGACTTTTATCGGTCCTTACCAAAACTTTCCGTGCGCTCTCTTTATCAAACAATTTTAAAAACCCAAATTTTATTTGGTGATTTTGGCTTGGGAGTCTATTCACCCCCTCTAATGGATGACCAGGCCCATAATGGATGACTGCCAGGATTCCTATGTGGAGGTAGGGATGAACAGCTCTTGCTCATCATCCTGGGTCAACCTGTTCCACATTCACCGGATAATGGGATAATGGAGGATTTTCCCATTACATAAGGCATACTAGTTCCATGAGACGTGCGGACCAGGTTGATAACGTGTCCTCGGGTGAGGAGCACGTGGGAAAATGCTTCCTGCTGGCCTCAAGGGATTGAGCCAGCGTTGTGGGCCGTCCTCGACGCGGGGCTGGATTGGGATGTGCTCGACGTTGGGCCAGCCAGAGGCCTAACCTAGAACACTTTTCAAATAAGAACAAACACTTGATCAACATCAAGTTTTGTTTTGAAAAGATCACCACTTTGTACTATCAAATCAAAACTTTTCTCAATCTGCTTCAATCATGTCTCATCTATGCAAATTAAACTTCGATTAACCTCGAGTGACTTTTTCTAAAACAAACATAATATTAAAACCTTTTCTAAACAAACACCAAAGAAGAGGACTGTTGGAATCTAGAATTCCGGTGGAACCCTTGAATAATCACTCCTAAGGCACACGTTTTGGGTTAGCCGTTCATTCTTTCTTTCATTCCTAAAACACTTAATAAACTTGTACAAAAAAGAATCGTTGGAATCTAGCATTTTGGTGGAACCCTTGAACAATTGTTTCTGAGACACACGTCTTGTTCTTATCAAGCATTGTACATTAAACAATTTTCTTAAACGCCTTGAGTGAAAAAGGACCGTTGGAATCTAGCATTCCGGTGGAACCTCGAATGATTGATCCCGAGGCTTATGTCTTCTTTTCCTCAAATGTTCGTCATTCACTCATAAAATATATCCAACACATTAAACTCTTTTCTATCCTCCGTGCGATCATCAAAAAACTTTTCAAAAACGAAAGATATTTTGTCTTGAGACGATGCTAAAACAATGCTTCGTCCACAATCCTGTGAGTTGAGATAAGTGATATTTTCCGGTGAATGTTAATATCTAGAAATCCATTCAATGTGATGAAAACGCCCGATCCTCGCCTATTTTAGGTATCAAGAAATATTTTTCCGTCGATTAAGATAAAATAGCTTCGCTAAAATCGACCAATAAAGAAACATTTTCTATTTAGAACTACGTAAGCCTTGAGTTCTCTATTGCACCTGGAGATACGTAGGAGAGGGATTCAAAGTCTCATCAGGCACCCTAATAAAAAATAAACCTTTTTGTCCTTTCAATAACTCGAGAATCCTAACATTTATAAGCTAACACTAACGTGCACAACTAACCAAAGGGTTTCCATTGAGTACAATGGACGTAAGGGATACTAATACCTTCCCCTCGCGTAATCGACTCCCGAACCCTGATTTGGTTGCAACGACCATAATCATTTTCGTTCTTTTTGGGTTTTTATCGATATTTCCGCTTTCCCTCTTTGGGAATAAATAAAGTTCGGTGACGAATCTGTTAAGTCCATCCCGCGAGCGTACAGTTGCGCTTCGTGAGTTTTTTTGAGGTACGACACACAATCACTTTGCTCATTGGTTGAGGACTTTGAACTTGAAGCCTTTAGAAAAATAGACTTTTTTTCTTCCTCTTTGTCTTTACCATTTTCCTTCTTCATCTTCTTCTCATGTTTTTCCAAGTAAGTGAGTTCTTGCTCATGTTCTTCTAGCTTGCCAAATAAAGTTGTGAGATCAAGTGTTTTAAGATCATTCACTTCTTTGATCGCGGTGACCTTGGGTTGCCATTCCTTATTAAGACACCTCAAAACTTTATTAGTAGCAATATCATTGCAAATAGAATTACCTAGAGCCTTTAAGTAATTTATAAGATGTATGAACGACTTTTGCATGTCGGTAATGGTTTCACCATGCATCATGTGAAATAGTTCATGCTCTTGATTTAAGGTATTAATCTTAGCTTGTTTGACCTTATTAGTTCCCTCATGGGAAACTTCTAGTGCATCCCACATAGCTTTGACAATTTCACAATGAGAGACACGAAAATATTCATCAACACCAAGTATGGATATGAGAATATTTTGTGCCTTCCAATCATGTGATCAGAATCTCATATCATTATCATTCCATTGTGCTTCCGATTTTGGTACGGCGATACCTTTAGCATTGGTCCCTATAATTTGATTAGGACCATCGATGATGGCGTCCCATACATCCTTATCAACCGAGTAGACATGGATACGCATACAAGATTTCCAATAGCCATAATTTTCACCGGTACCAATAGGAGCTCTATTATACGCCCCTTTAGGTTCGGTAGCCATTTTCTAATAAGTTGATACCAATTTTTAGATGAAGGCGACTTATCTAAAAGGGGGATGAATAAATCCCAAGTAAAAAAATTTAATTTCAAAAACTATTTTAAAAAACAATGGCTAGCGGAAGTGACTCAGTTCGATTCGTTTAAACCGAACTGTTATCAAAAGGCTCGAATATGCGTATATGAAAACCAATCGATGATAGTGATATGTAAATCAATCAATATGCTTTAATCATAATCCCTTGAAAGCTACTTAAAAAGTAAAGCTAATTCCAATGATAAATTACACAAAAATACTATTGAGACAATTTATCGAACAACTTGTGTGCAATCGATTTTGTTTAAAAATTTATATAGTTTTGTTGATCTTAAAATCTAAAGACTGTGATCAACTCAACAAAAATTTTTTCAAATGGTTTTAAAAATATTTAACCAAAAGTATTGATCCCACAATTGATGAACTCAATAACTTGCAAATGAAATGTAAAAGATATATATATATATATATATATATAGAGAGAGAGAGAGAGAGAGAGAGAGAGAAAGAAAGAAAGTACACAAGAATTTGTTTAGGCAGTTCCCCAATCGGCCTCGCTATGCGTACGTCTGCCCTCGATTCGAACTTAAATTAAGATAGTGAAATTAACCTTACTTTGCAAATGTAGTTTACAAGAGAAATGTAGAAATGCAACCCTACAAACCATATGTTTGATGTTGATCTTAACACTTGCTCTTCCCTTGATTTGAGCTTGATCAAGTCACATAACAATGCCAATTTGATTCACCGTCTCATGTTACTCCTTTGCAAGAAACCCCATTCTTCAAAGCCTTCATTGGTCGAATCCAAATTGCAAATTGTTGTAACCCTAGATTTACCAATATGATTCATTGTCTCACGCTACTACTTTGCAAGAACCATTTGTTCTTCAAAGCCTTCACTTGATTGAATCCAAATTGCGTAATATTGTCCAAAACCTTCAAATCCCCAATCGATATTGAAGGAAAACCCCACCTTGGTTTCCTTATTTGAAACCCCCCAAGATCTCAACCCAATTTACAATTCAACAACCTAAATTAGACGTTATCAACTTCATTCTAGATGGCACCCAAACAATGAATGATTATATGTACTTTGTTTGTGTGTATGCATAAAATCAAGGTTAAAGATGACGAAGACTCTTTGTATGTTTCATGTTTTGTTTATGATTTTTACAAAATCATTGAAAAGAAATTATGCATGTAACAAGTGTGTGTGTGTGTGTGTGTGTGTGTGTGTGTGTGTGTGTGTGTGTGTGTGTGTGTGTGTGTGTGTGTGTGTGTGTGTGTGTGTGTGTGTGTGTGAGCAAGTATGAAGAAAAAAGGAATGCAAAAGGAATAGAAAATAATGCAAAATTTCAAGATTTTTAATGTATGTGTCAGCCTATGTAAGTCATGTTTCGTCATGTATAGGTCATGTGTAGACCTATAGAGGCAGCACATCAAATAGAGCCTACAGGCTTTAAAAATGTAGTACATGAGCCGACCTGAAAAACGGATGTGTCGACCTATAGAGAAAATTTCTTTCTATATGTTGACCTATAGAGTGTATGTGTCGACACATAGCTGTTTTTCACATGAAAATCAGTTTGTAATGCATGAAACATTTTCTTTGATTTTTCTAAAACCTTTTCTTTGATGCGTGAACCTTTTCTAAACCATTTCAAACATGTTATTAAGCTTCCGAAGGCTAAAATGCACAACTAGACTCAGAGGATATTGTCCAATGTACATAAATGTTAAAGTATCTTAGTTTTAACATCACACAAAATACATCTAACAAAAAGTTGCACTCATAGAAGGCCCATCTTGGTTCCATTTGACATGTCTCCTTGTGGCCCACCAGGATCCACCAACACGTCATCAGGATCCTTAAACTTTGGATTTTCCAATTTTTCCATTTTTTTTTTTTTTTTGCATTTCCTGTGTTGAGGTTTCTTTAGGACAAGATTAGTTGGGCCCTCCAAATCCAAGGTTGACTGCTGATTCACTTCAGAAGTCATGTCATGCTCTGACTCTAATTGTCCCCTTGACTCCAACCAAACAATAGGTCTGCAGTTGGTCTCTGAATCAAAAGTACAAACCTTATTGATTTCCACGTCTCTTATTTTAGCTATGCTTCCCCAGGGTGAAAATGTTATAGACTACTTCCTTCCTCGAAACTGTTTGAATCATCTTATTCCCCATGCCTCAATGTTTGTGCAGATTAGTTTGTATCTTCCTCTAAGTTAAAGGATGACACATTGGTCTTTGCCGGTGCCGAAACTTTATTCTCAGAGGTCCATGTGCATCTTCCACCACTTTGATGTTGAATATTATTCCATCAATGCTCACGTTGAAAACTTCATTTATCACCATTGAACATATGGTTCTAATAAGGATCCTGGCTACATCCATTTTCCTTTGAGCACCAGTTTCGTCATTTACACACATATAATGCCTAAACAATTTTGAAATGAGCTCGAAGAACTTGAAATCCCAAGCATGACAAGGAATTCCATAAACTCGTAACCGCATTACTCTCTGAAGGTTAACATCCCTTGGATCTCATCCCTTTACTTCTTTGAACCAATGGTTCAACTATCCATCACTGGATTTTATCAAGTCAGCAGGTTCTCCTTCATCTCTCTCTTCAAGCAAACAAAGATTTGCACCCAATGAAGTAACCTTAATGGAGAAATATCCCTCAAGGTGAAAGGATTCCTAAATATATTAGTAATTCCTAGTATTATAAATAAATCCAATAAATTCCTTATTAAATATCCTTATCTCCTTTGCCACTTTGGAGAAGGAAAGATGTGTACAAAAACGTGCCTCAGTCCCAGCATGATTTTTCAAGACATCTTGATGATTACTAGGGTTAAATATGAAATGTTTATCTTTGAGGACACTAGCATACAAGCTTTCTCCTCTGAATCCACCAGTTCCATCAAACCTTCTTTTGCCGATACCATTTCCTTCTAAGGACACTCTGGTGTTTGGTTTAGTAGTGCCACACCCCTTATTATTGAATATGTGATCTTTTCTCTTCACCTCTTTAGGCTCTTGTGAAGGAGAGTTCATGTTGAATCTTGGAAGGTTGACTAAGATCTTTTTGCTCCATAAGAAAATGTTGTCTAGTTTGGTCGCCATCATACAAGCATCCTTGACTTCGAAGAATCTCACAAAGGCATATGTATGGCCACGGATATCACCCCCGGCAGGGATGATCACCTCTTTTACGTCTCTAAAACTCCGAAAATCTTCATGTTAGTAATTTGCTTTGACTTCATTAGGAATGGAAGTGAAAAAGAAAGTTATAATATTATCACAATTGTCTTTTGTTGAATGGTGCCTCCCAAAATTATCTAAATAATCCATTCTCCTAGTAGGGCTTCTTTGCTTCCCTACTTTTCTCAACCCTTGTCTATCGTCTTCTTCTACTCTAAAGCTCTTTCTCTATTGTGATATCTTTATTTACATATCCATTTTTCTTAAAATAATTATTTGATTTCTTTACTTAATTAATGTAACATAAATTATTCAATTAAAAGTTAACATAAATATTCATTTGTTAGAAAAAGAATTAGTCACTCATAAAAAAAACTTAAATATCCATTTTTACACTATAGTTTTGTTTAATGAAAATTGAATATAAATATATCTAAAAAAAGGAATATGAGGGATGTTCTAACCTAGTATAATTAATAAAAGTAAATGGAGAACAAGAAACTAGATCCAATAAAAACTCATAAAAAAAAATCACCAACAAATGAGAGAGCCAAATACATCCTAACAAAACCAAGTTACAACAAATATAATAACAAAAGAAAAAAATTAAAAATCTAAATGAAAAATTAAAAATAGACCAAAACACAACTTAAAATAATATACAGTAGATGAAACAAAATACAAATGGTAATATAACCTACTACAAAGGATTCAAAATTCCAAAGTAGAAAAAACACTTAATGAAATCAAAATAACTAAACCACTATTAGTTCAAACAGAAGAAGGGTTTCACAACCCGCTCTTAAAAATACATGAAAACACTTTGGTTTTAGCTAAAAACTCCTATCAAGAAGAATTGAATATGGTCCACCACTTTTTCACCACATAAAATCTTATCAAGATAATTACTAAAGTTTGAGGCTCAAATCGAGCAATGAAGATGAAATTTGATGATTATTTGGGACATAAGAATTATTATTTTCCATTAGGACACTATTAAGAGCAAAACTAAATGGAGGAACCTGCATTTGATTATTAACTTCATAAGAATTTTCAAATGCCACATTATTATTCATTGGAATTGGACTAATCCAACCAGCTTTGTTCATCATCGCAAATTGAGGCCACGATGGATTTCCAATTCCTTGATAAAAAGGTGACACAATGTAATATGGATTGAAATGATGAAAATCATTTTCTATGATAGCACTTTTTCACGCCTATGAGCGTTCTAGTGTCCTCCCAAAGCTTGAAAACTCGAAAACTTCCTCTGACAAAATTGACATCCATATTCTTTCTTCTTGAAGAAAGATTTGGATGAAGATCCTCTTCCTAAACTCAGAGACAGTAACTCCTCAGAATGATCAGCAACAGCAACTTGTTTTTGTGTTTTTGACATTATGAAAATTATTATGAGATTTATTGAATCTCTCTAAAAATGATGGATATACTTTTATGTGAGTTTGAAGGATATTTATTAAAGAGAAATAAATATATTTTATTCTTTATTAAAGGTAAGTTTAAATAAATATTAATATATAAGGGAAAAATAAGGTGATATTTTTATAATATTAAAAATTTAAGTATAAAATATAGAATGTACATTTAATTAATTTTTTTTCTTCTAGAATTGTCCATTAAATTACTTATTTTTACTAATAGAGAAAGATAACTTTAAGAGAGTTGGATATGTTAAAAGTTTAGGATGCATTAATTTAATTTTTAGTATATTTTAAATTACTTATATTCCCATGAAGTGTGACTTAGCCAACTGTTTTACTAAACATAAGCAATAATATCTTAGAAAATATAAAACAATTTGTATGTAATAGTTTTTTTTTATAAGCAATTTGTATTAAAAGGAGAAAAAGGGGATCTCCAACCCAATATAAAAGATACAAGTCAAGAAAAATGGAAGAGGAAACTCCCTAACAAATTACAGAAAGTCAAGAGGATTTTTCATCCAATCATAAAGACTACATTTGACACTACCTATCTCCAACCATCTCCAAGAAGTCATGACAATCCGGTAGAAAATAGTCTCAACATCGCAAATTTCGTCACGGAATAGGATATTATTTCTGGCATTCCAAATGCACCATAAAGACACAGCCCAAATGAAACAAGGCATTCCCTCCTTACATGATTTTTCCAACAGAAGAAACCATGACAACAAATGGTCAGAAGTAGAGTCTGCATTAATAGGGGTTACACCAATTCAGGCAAAAATCCTATCCCACACCATATGTATCTTTAAGCAGGAAAAGAAGAGATGGAAATTCTCCTCTTCCTCCAAAACACAGAAAATGCAGACTTTATGATGAGGAGAATCGAGCACTCCTCTTCGAGCAAGGTTCGCACGCGTCGACAATCTATTAATTATGAGCCTCCAAGCAAAAACGCTAACCTTCATTGGCAAACAAATACTCCACACCAAACTGATGGCAGTCTGTTTGGCATCAGACAAAAGCATACCTTAAGTCTCCTTAGAAACAACTCCATAGAAAGATTTAACAGAAAAAGCATTATAATTTTCAAGCATCCAAATCCAGGCATCATCGAGCTTAGGCCGCAGCTGAATTGCTGCTACAATATCCACCAAAACATTAAGCAAACTTTGGTTGACCTGACGAACAGACGCTCCCAACCGCTCAAAATTCCGGTTCCAATTTCCATCATCCCACTGGCCCATATCTTCAATAGTACATTCCTTTAGAGGGTCTGCAGAAAACAAATCAGGAAAAACGGATTTGAGGGAAAAGTCACTGCACCAAGAGCTTTGCCAGAATAAGATAGAGTTGCCTCTACCTACAACTGGCCGGACCAAAGAAGAAAAGAAAGAACCGTCGAGAAGAATTTTTGTTTTCATCAAGTCCTTCATCCATAATGAAACGTTATACGCAAAACCATCTATAGCATCATCCATCACCCTGATTTGCAAATTACCATACCTGGAAATCAAGATGTTCCTCCAGATTTCATTCCCGTTATTAAGAAGCTTCCAAAGCCACTTAGCCAAAAGAGCCTTATTGAAAGGCCAACATGCTTGATCCCAAGGCCTCCCTCTTCCTTGGTTTTACATAAATGACTCCACTTGACCCAAGCAATACAATTATTATCTATGGAACTTCCCCAGAGGAACCTACTTTGAATAGCTATAATGTCTCTCACTATTTTAGATGGTGCCTTGAAAAAGGACAAGTAATGGATCGACAAATTAACAAGAACCGAGTTGATAAGAGTGACTATACCTCCTATCGACAAGTTTCTACCAATCCACGAGTTGAGTCTCGCTTTAAGACAAGACAAAACAGGCTTCCAAAAAGAGAGTCTCCTATGGTTCCCTCCTACTACTATCCCAAGGAACTTAAAAGGAAGCACCCCCGACTTATAGAACAAGAAACTTTTTGCCGCTAGAAGAAAAGTAGGATCTAATCCAACACCAAACAGACAGCTTTTTGCAAAGTTAATTTTTAATCCCGAAACCATTTCAAACCCACGAAGGATAGATTTGATCACCCACAAGTTTGAATACTTTCCATCACAAATCAAAAGCGTATCGTCCTCAAATTGAAGCATCTCAATAGAATCAACATCATTAGCTCGGAATCCAAAAAAAATATTAAGATTCACAGCTCTCTTCACCAAAACAACCAGCGTTTCCACCACCATCGCAAAAAGAAACGGGGCTAAGGGATCCCCCTGTTTCAAACCTCTAGTGGCCTCAAAGTCCCTTGTAGGACTCCCATTGATTAAACCTAAACAAAACTAGAGCAAACAACCCCTTTAATACACCTAATCCAATTTGGACCAAAATTCATAGCTTCAAGAACATTGATCGAGAATTCCCAATCCACACAATCATAGGCCTGCGCAAAATCAACTTTAAAAAGCAAACACTCTCGCTTCTCTCTTCTATCTATGTCAATAACCTCATTAGCTACAAGGACTCCATCAAGAAGATTTCTACCAGGGATGAAAGTTGTTTGCAACGAAGAAATCAACTTGTTGATAACCAAGGATAACCTCTTAGAAAGCAATTTAGAGATAATTTTAGAAATACAACCTACAAGGCTTATAGGCCTAAAATCCACAAAATCTACAGGATTTTCAACCTTTGGAACCAAAGCCAAGAAAGAGGATTTAAAAGCTTTAGGGAGAGCTCCTGACTTACAGAAATGTTGAACACAATTGATTATGTCATAGCCCACAAAATCCCAACCTTCTTTAATAAATTTGAAAGAGAATCCATCCGGTCCTGGGGACTTATTACCGTCGCAATAAAAAACAGCACTCCTAATGTCCTCGTTAGAAAAATAAACCTCCAAAGACTCTCTGTCATTAGAACTCAGCCTACTCATACCAGAAAAATCCATCTTCGGTCTGGCAGACTCAGTTTTTTGGAACTTAGACATGAAAAACTCCAGAGCTGCCTCTTTAATAAGAACAGGATCCTCGATGAAAGCCTCGTTCGAACCTATGGCCATAATAGAATTCAATCTAATCCTCTTCTTCAGAGAAGCATGAAAAACCCGCAAGTTAACATTTCCATCCAAAGCCCATTTAGATCTTGATTTCTGGAAAATCATACTCTCTTTAATACGAATGTTACTCCAAATCTGCTCCTGAACTACCACTCTTTTCTTAAGCAGGTCATCCGGTAATTTAAAATCCGAACCATTCATAACCTGTTCTATACCATTCAAACTCTCCACACATTCTTTAATCTTGAGGTCCAACCAACCAAAAACGTTAAGATTCCACCACTTCAGATGAGCCTTAAGAGCTTGAATTTTTCATTAAGCACGAACGAATGAGAACCTTGAACCACAAAGGAGTTCCAATTGCCCTCGGCGAATTTAAAGAAGTCTTTATGATCGATCCAACAATTAAAGAACCTAAAAGGTTTCGGCCCCCAATTGGTGGAATTAGATTTAATCGAGACATGACGATGATCAAAGACATCACGATCACCAATATACTGAGCTTTGAGATCCTAATCAACAATAAGAGATTCACTAATAAGGAATCTATCAATCTTGTTGCAGCTTAAACCATTAGAGTTATACCAAGAATACCGATTCCCTACTGAAGGAAGGTCAATCAGATCCAATGCATCAATGAAAGAATTAAATTCATCACAGTCTCTATCAGAAGGAGTCCCTCTACCCTTCCTCTCAGCCAACGATCTAACAACATTGAAATCTCCACCTATTAACGATCTGCCAATAGGATGCTTATTTTTTAGCAATAGAAGATCTGACTACAACTTCCTCTTCTATCTTGCTTCACAAGGAGAATAGATGTTCACCACAAACACATTGGTAACGCGCCAGGAGAGGTTTGTACAAAGGAAGCCCACTCCTTGAAAGCTGGATATTGGCAAAAAAGAATCCCTTTTTCCAAACAGTAAGAATGCCTCCTAAAAGTCCTACTGCATCACAAGCCGACCAACCGAAGCTATCGTTTCCCCACAAGCTTCTAACAATAGAATCGGACATACACTTTATTTTTTATTCTTGGATCAAACAAATCTTAGCATTTCCTTTCATCAGGGTCTGGCAAATTCTTCTCCTTTTGAAAGGGATGCTACACCCACAGACATTGTACGAAGCTATAATCATAAATTCACATTATCTACAACCTTCTTATCAGAAAATACTTTCTTATCTCAATCCTCCAATTCTTTAACTGCATATTCAAACAAACCTTCATCACCGCTGGCTTCAATACCCAGAAGGTTAATAGACTTCCAAACCTTCTGAGGAACTTCTGTCAGGTTTTGCTTACACTTCGAATTACATCTGAGAATGTCATAATCGTCAATAGAAAAGCAAGGGGGATCTGAAGGGCGTCTTGAAGGGTCACCGACCTCCATGAAATGTGGGAGGATTTTAGGCTTCGAGGATCTTAACTTTTTGACTTTCTTAGAAGAATTAGGAAATTTCACTTCAGGAACGACAAAAGAGGATTTCAATAAGGTTGAGTAAAAGGATGGACTAAAGGGGATTTGGACGTTCTCGTAAAAGTCGGATAAGGGCTTTTTTTTCTCTTTAGCTCCACCAACCAGCCCACCCACATGCCCATGAGGAACAACAAGAGCATTTGAATTTGGATCAGTAGGAAAAGAAACGTCAGATTCATTTCTCACCGTCCCAAGAAACTCACCCACCTCAAAGGGACTTTCCACATGGGCCCCAGATGAGAGATTATTCTCGTCCAACACAAAAAGACTTTCCAAACGACAAGTACCATCAGCAATAAATGGCTCCCTCATATCTGACACCACCTTTGGACTAGCCTCCAAAAATTGAGAATTCATGGACAGAGGGTCAACACGCAAGCTTACTTTATTTCCTGTATGGCTTATACCATTCTCCAATGAATTACAAACAAAGGTATTTGCAGAACCTGCACTACTTCCCGTATCGTCAGGTTTATCCTCAGAAGGCTCACTCTCTTCCGCCTCCCTTTTGTCTCCATTGACTTTTGACGTTTCATCCTCGTCTTCCTCATCTGAATACCACACGTTGTCACCATCAGAAGAACCGGAGAGCTTCGAAGAAACACCATCGCCGCCTACACCAATATCCTCCGAAAAATCTTTAAAGCAAGGACTCAAAGGCTCTGAAGAAATTATAACTTGAAACTGAAAGCCATTAATCTCAACACACAAGCTTTCAATAATGGTTGAATCACCTTTCTGTTTGATAAGGAGTCTAGCACCGACAAAGTTATTCCTGTTTTTTGTATCGACATCTCCTTTAACAAAGGTACCAAACTTCTTAATCAAAAGGCAGAAAGTGCTCCTGCTCCACGCAAAGCACAGAAGGCCCACACACTTGACCCAGGTGAATATGTCCTTATCAATAATCTCAGGAGACCAAGGTTTAATAATCTTGAATCTTTCTTCACACCATCCCTTAGCCAAGGTAGCAAAACAGGACAAATCACCACCGTTCTTGGCCTCAAGAAGGCACAAACTAGCACCAAGGGGGGATGCTTTAATATCAAAGAAACCTGCTTCAAAAAAATTTGACTGGATCAAATAAGCATTTCCCGTTTCGAAAACCTCTCCCACCAAAGCCTTTTCAAAAAGAGTTAAATCAGAAGGTCCACTTCAATCTTAGTAATAGTTAAAGGTTTGGAGAAAGGCACACCTCCCACCTCTTCCATCCTGCCTTTTTTCACAATACTTGCATAGGAGTCAAAGTGAACCCTATTACCAGCGATTTCTATTCTCTGAATATCTTTCTTCTTCCCGGACACTTTGGACACACCAACGAAAGGAGAAGGCTCATGAAGAAACCTAGGGACATAGTTAAAAAATGCTTAAGGACATGTGATGCATTCATATTATAAATTCAAGATGATAACGAAGGAAAAATCTATTTAATTATAGTAAATTTGTAAGTAATATTAAAAAAGAAATTCAGTACATAATTGGAATATGAGTTTGAAGGATATTTATCAAAATAGAAATCAATATAATCTGTATTATCAATCAAAGGTAATATATTGGTGTTGAACGAACATAACTTTAAATAAACAAAAATAACAATATATGAATTGAAAATAAGGTAATATTATAAAAATGTAAACATTTAAAGTTTAATTAATTAATATTTTCATATAAAATATTCCATTAATTACTACTTTTAGAGAAAGATAAATATAAGAGATTTTAGTGTTATACTTCATTTTTGTAAAATAATGTATATTTTAAACTACTTAGTCACATCTCACGAAGCAGAATGAAACTTATCTAATATTTTTACTAAATTAAGGAATAATATTTAAAATGAAATTTAAAAACAATTTAAAAATAATAGTAATCAAGTAAAATGATTGACTGACGTGTACTACATTTAGAACACAAATAAATATATTTAAGATGAATTAAAAGTTAAGAACAAAAAGAAGATTCTATTTATTTATAATATATTAAATCATCCTCAGAAATTATCTTAATAACATCGCATACATCTTTTTTGCTATGCATTTCCATTTTGGCCATGATATATTCTATATTAAATTGTTACTATCCTAAGACGTTCCCTTATATTCGTACTGTGTAAATTATCTTATTTTTAGTATTTCTAAAAGCTTTTGAATAGAGTTTAGAGTAGAGGTGAAAAGAGTTTTGATTTTTTTTTTTAAATATATAAAGAAATTTTTATTATTTTTAGAAGAAAAAGTTTGAATAAAATAATAAAAGAATCTTTATCCTTAACGTATTTTTTTCGAAATAATATAAAAATATATATTATAGGTTAAATAGTCTTATCATTTCTATAAGTTAACGTGTTTTTGTTTTTATACCGCTAACTATTTTTTAAAATAATTCTCAAAAGTTAAATATTTTTAGTTTAAGTCCTTGAAAACAAAAGCTATAAGCAAATTTGCATGTTTCTTGCGGATTTTTCTTTGAATTTTTCTATGAATTTATAATCTACATGTTTCATGCGGATTTTTTTATAGGAGTTATTTCGAAAAAAAAAAAAACTTTTAGGGACTAAAAACAAAAACATGCCAACTTACAGAGACGAAAATATTTAAACCTAAATTATATTTGAACAATTAATCTAAACCTTCAAAACCTTTAAAACCCTTTATCCAATACAATTTTTAGGTTTTCTAAATTAGAGAGTTTTTTTTTTAATAAAAAAAACTCTCCCAAACCCTTTTCACATAAATCACTCTATTCTTTTTACTCTTAACTATTATAGTGAAGTGATTTCCCTCGAGTATCAAAGTGTTTTTATCTCGGTTTGTTGACACGAGGTAAAGAAGTGTGTCACAGAAAATGCGTCATTTCCCTCCTTATTTGAAAATCTAACGAAGACAAAAAAATTATCCGAGCACTAGTTTGATCCCCAACAACAACATTATTTATTTACTTGAAAACATGATATATATATATATATATATATATTCAAGTCATAGCCTTTAAACTGACTCCAAAAATATATATTTTTTAACTTACTACAAATCATAACTTTTAAATTGAATATAATCTAATAGTTAAATTAACAAACTTAATTAACCATTTGATAAAATATAATTTAAAGGCAATGATTTGGAGTAATAAATATATATATATATATATATATATATATATATATATATATATATATATATATATATATATATATATATATATATATATATATATATATATATATCCATTATTTTATTAGAAACAAATTTTTCTTAACTTTTCATTTTTTTTCATTTCGATTTACAAATACAAATTTGTTGGAAGATTTAACAATTTCAGCATCATCATCCTTTTGAATCTTGGTGAAGATAAAATGTTTGATTTTGTTGCATACCTATATGTATGTAGTATATCCTCAACGACTTTGCATGTATTTGATTTTGATAAAATATTTACACAGGTTAGATAAAAGAAAATAATTTTTCATGTTACAAGACAAGACATTATGTAAAAACATCAACCTCGAACTAAGACTTTTCTATGCACTTGCAATCCACCCTAGAAATTATTTCAACACTTCTACAAGTTTCAATTTTTTTAATCTCAATTTTTTCATTGTAAATGTTTGTTATTCAGAGCAAAGCATCCAAGATATATATTTGTGGTGTTTGCTTTTTGATTGGCTAGCGCGAAGGTTTCACGCTGATCACTAATGTTTCTTGTGGACTGATGGATTGACAATGTCACTACAACATTTTTGGCGTACGGCCACGCTAAATTTTCCCACAACTCAAAATTTGTGGCCACATACTAGCTTTGGCCAGGGTTTTCAAATCGCAAACATATGTTTAGAAACATTGAATCCGGAGTGTGAAACTGTGGCCTTTTCTTCAATTGCCACGGTTACAAAATCAGACTTATATTTAAGCCACGGTCAGAAAACTGCAGACATTTTAAGCCACAAAGAAAAACCGCGGAATTATAATTTCCAATTCAAACTGTGGCTCAAGGCCCAAAAAATATACCCGCCAAAATTTCCCTCTGGTTTTTTTGTTTCCCTCTCTTTAATTATTTTTCTTTTCTAATTTTTTTTAGATTAAAAAAAGAAAAAAAATTGAAAAAGTAAATACTCTCACTGTTCAAAACACAATCCCCCGTTTCTCCTCGCGTCTCCTCCGTTTCTCCTCCGCCTGTACGATCCTCTTCTCATGTACGATCCTCTTCTCCTCTTCTCATGTTCTCCTCTTCTCCTCCGTTTCTCATCCCCTGTTCCTCATTCTCACTGTTTATTTCATGATTTTCTGATATAAGGATGCATGTAGTTTTTGTTTTGTAGTTGACCTAATCTATATTTTTGTTTTGCAGTTCTGATACAGAAGCTTCCCCGTTGTTATTTTTTATTACCGTTGGAGTTTCCTGTGCTAATACCGAAGGTAGGGTTTCATTTTTTTATTTTGTTATGGTTTCATTTTTACCCGTTTTGTTATAACTGTTGTGTTTATTAAGGTTAGATTTTGTTATGGTGATTTGAAACTCAGTGGATTAAGGTGAGTAACTAGGGTTGAAACTAATATGGATTTGAGGAAACTATGAGGTCCTGTTTCTCACCATTTCTGAAGGGTCGGATCAAGGCTAGGTTGGAGGATTTAAGGTCTAGCTTAGGTTGACTGAGGTTTTATTCTTCTCTGATGTGCACAAACACCTTGTGATTTCTTCAATACATAGGTTTCGACTTTCGATTAGTTGCTACAAAAAATAGTAGAGTAGTTCCAAATTGTACAATCCTTTGTGTTATATATTACATGAATCTGAAATATACCAATGATAATTTTGTAAAGCCATAGCAATAGCAAGTGCATCTTTATAGTAATCAGTAGGTATACTTTCCCTTTGTCTTCTCAAATACTAGTTCTGCAATTATAGCAGCAGTACTATGTTATGTTGGTGTTAGTGATGTTAATTGTTTGTTAGTTCAATTATTATTGTTAATTTTTCTGTTAAACTATGTCAGTAATTTCCGTTAAATTGTTAGATTGTTAGTCTTGTTAATTGACTGTTAGTATTGTTAATGTTAAATTATTTTTGTGTTTCCTTCAATGTTTTTTTAGCCATTCATGATTGTGCGACTAGTTATTATTTTTCTATTAAACTATGGATTTGTAATTTGTTTATTTTTAAATGGTTGTGCAGCTAGTTCTTCACCTAGACTTTACAATGTAATTACTCTTGTTGAAACTAAACTAATTGTTTATTTTCATGTGTTTAAAGGCAGAGGGAACATTGAAGGAAACAACTGTTCCACAATTGACCAAAGCTTTAGAGGTACGTAGCTCTAGTTTATGTTAATGTTAAATTGTATTTTTAGCCATTCATGATCAAGTTTTGGGATGTGTTAGTGTTTCAGATATAGATACTATCATGACTATCTTTATTCTACTTCTAGGAAAAATATTCAACTGAGCCATCTATAGTCCTTGACCTAGGTGATACACATTAATAATTGTACTGCAAATAATAAGTAATCGTGTTGGTCTTGTTAGTACAGCTCCAAAGATATTTGTTTTGTATATGTTCATGTATGTGTTATGTATGCATGCAGTTTTGAATCTGTTCTGTGTTGTGTGTTTCAAATATTTAGATTATAAAGTGATGGACAAAGAGTGGACTAAATTTCCAAGGTTTAGTCAAGAGTACATCAACGGTGTTACTCAATTTTTAGACTATGCATACACTAATGGAAGACCTCAAGGAGATGAGCTTTTATGCCCTTGTGCCAAGTGTAAAAATTTGTATTGGAAAACAAGAGATAATATTAAGGATCACTTAATAGCCAAAGGTTTTCTAAAAGGTTATGACGTATGGTTGCACCATGGGGAGCAACTACAAAGGTCTATGGAAATTGGTGATGAGATGGAAGATCAAGAGGAATCACATGACGACATTCCTGGCTTATTGCATGACATATATTTAGATAGGACAAAAGCACAAGGAGTTCATGAAGGTCCCAATGACGATGCTTAAAAGTTTTACAATTTGATTAAAGAGGCGGAACAAGAACTGTACCCTGGATGCAAAGACTTCTCTACTCTATCATTCGTGATTCGACTCTACTTGTTGAAATGTCTTCACGGATGGAGCAATACCTCATTCACTGCCCTCTTAGAATGTTTGAAAGAAGCAATGCCTAAGTTAAACATTCCTGTATCATTTTACAAGACAAAACCCATGATAAGTGGTTTAGGCCTTGATTATAAAAAGATCCATGCATGCCCAAATAATTGCATGCTATTTTGGAAAGACCATGAAAAGGACAATTCTTGCACGATTTGTGAAGCTTCACGGTGGAAAGATAATGCTCCAACTGAAGGATATGAGTTTGAGCAATCGAAAATGATTATAGAGTTCCTGCAAAAATTTTGAGGCACTTTCCGTTGATTCCTAGACTACAAAGGTTGTTCATGTGTTCAAAGACAACTGAGTCAATGAGATGGTATGAAGAAGAGCGCTCAAAGGATGGGAAATTGAGGCATCCTGCTGATGGTAAAGCGTGGAAGGACTTTGATGAGCTCCATCTAGATTTTGCTCGTGAGTCCCGCAATGTAAGACTTTGCTTAACGAGTGATGAGTTTAATCCATTTAGGATAACGAGCTTATCTCATAGTACATGGCCTGTCTTGATGATGGTATACAACACACCACCTTGGCTGTCCATGAAACCTGAATATACAATGTTGTCATTGTTGATTCCTGGACCAAAATCTCCAGGAAACGATATTGATGTTTACCTCCAGCCACTGATAGAGGAGCTAAAGGAATTATGGGAATCCGACATAGAGACATATGATTCTTCAATAAACCAAACATTTCGAATGCGTGCAGCTCATTTGTGGACAATTAGTGACTACCCTGCTTATGCTATGTGGTCAGGTTGGAGCACCAAAGGAAAATTGGCGTGTGCATGTTGTAAATCTAACACCAATTTGTTCTACCTCAAACACAGTCATAAGATGTGTTATATGGACCACCATATCTTTTTACCAAGAACTCATTCTTGGAGAGATGATGTCAAATCATTTAATGGAGAAGAAGAACATATAACTGCACCATCCATGTTAAAAGGGTCAGAAATCCTTGAAATCTTAAAAGATTTCAATAATGAATTCGGGAAGACGAAAAAGAAGAAAGTTGATGGTCCGTGGAAGAAGAGGTCAATATTTTTTGAGTTGCCTTACTGGGCTCAAAATACATTGCGCCATAATCTAGATGTAATGGACATTGAAAAAAACATATTTGATTGTATTATTGGAACTCTTTTGGACAACCTGGGGAAGACAAAAGATCATATTAAAGCCCGCTATGATTTGCAAGATTTTGGAATTAGAGAAAGACTTCATCCAAGGGAGATTGGTGGAGGACGTTCAGAGTTTGCAAAAGCATGTTTCTCAATGACTCCACACGAGAAGTCAATTTTTTGTGGAGTTATAAAGGCTGCCAAGTTACCAGATGGGACTGCATCAAATATTTCAAAATGCGTACAAGTTGCTGACAAAAAAAATCCGGTTACAAGAGTCATGATGCACATTTCATGTTACACTATTTGTTGCAAATTGCAGTAAGAAGCACAATGCCCATGCAGGTGGCGACCCCACTAATTCGTCTTGGCTCTTTTTTCCACTCTCAATGTCAGAAAGTTATACAAGTGGAAGATTTAGATTACTTAGAAGAGGAGATTGCAGAGATAATTTGTCAGTTGGAGATGATACTTATGTAAACTTAAGAACTATGTCCGCAATAGAGCTTTTCCTGAAGGTTCTATTGCCGAGGCGTATTTGGCTGAAGAAGCTATAACATTTTGCTCAAGGTATTTGCATAGCAATGTAGATACAAGGTTGAATAAGAAGAGTCGGAATTATGATGATAGTGATTCACTTGAAGTAGATTCAGATGATTACTTTACATCGGCGGGTCGTCCTTTAGGGGGGCAGGTGAACCCTTTCATCTTGATGTAAAATCAAAGGATGATGCCCATCGATATATATTATTTAATTGCAATGAAGTTCAAATTTACATCAGGTACTACAATAACTATGTGTCCTCCTATGTATTTATCTACTAATCCTAATTTTAGGTTATGTTAACATATAAACTGTTGAATTTTGTAGTGAGCATGATCAGAGTGTTAATTCAAACACTAACAAACGGAAATGGACCAAGGCCAAAAGTCAAAGTAAAAATTTTGGTGAATGGTTTAAAACTCGTGCCCAGAAAGATGATGTGCCATTACAACTTGAAAAACTTTCTAGAGGTCCATATTTTGTTGCAAAGAGGTATCCAGGTTACATCATTAATGGATATAGGTTACATACTACGAAACGAGATACAAATCGCAAAACTCAAAATTCTGGTGTAACTTTAGTTTCACTAACTTCAAGTTTTGCTAGCTCCAAGGATGGAAATCCTAGGACAGAACCCATCACTTATTATGGAGCAATTGTTGATATAATTGAGTTATACTACTATGGAAAATTCAACTTTGTGTTGTTTAAATGCGATTGGTTTGAGGTTGAAAAAGACAAATACGGACTTACTTGTGTGCGTTTCAATAAGAGAATTTATCAGAATGATCCATTTGTGCTACCTTCTCAAGTTTATCAATGTTACTATGTCCAAGACCCTTTTGATCCAAACAGGCATTATGCTCTGCAAATAGTTCCACGAGATTTATTTAACATTGGTGACCTTTCAAACTTACAAGCTGAAATACCTTCTCATGGAGAAAATAGCGATGGTGATGGTGAACTAAATTGGGTTAGGAAAGACATACCTACAACAGTAATTGAAACACCTTCTAACGAAATGAAAGAAGCTGAAAGTGATGAAGTGGATTCTGATTATGATGATACTCTGTTTGATTTCATGGACTGATGTATATTGTTACTTTCGTATTTGCCGCATACCATCGGTTAAAATGCTACTTTTTTATTTTGATTAAACTATTCCTAATGTTATGTTTTTTTCAATGTTAACAGTAAATGAAGAAGGTACCAAAGTTACAAAAGAAGACGAATGCAGCACAAAAGGGTGAACAAGTTACAGCCAATTTTCGGTTGCCTCTATTTAGATTTAGTGTTGAATTGGCTAAGAAGTATGATATAAAATGTGAGATGGTAAATAGTAACAACCAACTCACGAGAAAAGTAGGCATCCGACCTCCATTTGTGCCTGCATTCGGGGAACTAATCAAGCTATCTAACCTTGAAACTACTGGTCAAGCAATTGATAGTTCGAATAATGTGTTGTATCCAACCAAAAAGAGGACAACGACACCAAGAAAAATAGGGGCTGAAGTTGCTGATTCAAGGACCAGGCAACAAGCTTTCAGAAAAATAGGGGCTGAAGTTGCTGATTCAAGGACCAGGCAGCAAGCTTCCAGAAAAACAGGGGCTGAAGTTGCTGATGGTAGTACCAGGCAGCAAGCTTCCAGAAAAACAGGGGCTGAAGTTGCTGATTCAAGGTCAAAACAACCTTCAAGTGCAAACCAACAACCTTGAAGTGCAAAGCAGCAACCTTCAAGTGCAAAGCAGCAACCTTCAAGTGCAAACCAACAACCTTCAAGTGCAAAACAGCGACCTTCAAGTGCGAAGCAGCAACCTTCAAGTACAAACCATGAACTTAAGGAGAAACAGGTGGTTGACACTGCTGATTCAAGGTCAAAGAAGAATCATATGAAAAGGGCAGTGATGGAAGATGATGGAAATTCAAGGACAGAGCAAGAAAGTGCCTTGAAGAAGACAAAAAGAATCCTAATGTGTAAATCGACTTCAGTTGAAAAATTCCTCGAAGAAAATGGGGAAAATGGTGAAGACGAAGATGAAGGTGAAAACTTTGAGGAAGAAGAAAATATAATGGGCGAAGAAGAAAACACTGAGCAAATTGAAAGTGAAAAAACTGATGGTAGTAAAATTTGTTTGTGTCATGCATTATTCTTAATTATTGTTTCATTCAAATTTATATCCCATTTTAATAGTTAATCTAACACATGGACAAGTAAGAAAAAGACACGTGGACCAACACAATGTTTGAAAATCCACGCTAGAAAGAGCGAGGATCGTGAAGAGGTGGTCTTAGACGATGATGGAGAGCCTATTGGACCCAATGATCGAACCATGTCAGATTTGAGTTGTTTCCTTAGCACTATCGAGAGGAATTCAGACTTGTGTCCCTTAGTTTTCACTAACTTCAAAGCTTTGAAGAATGTTAACCAAGACCGTATATGGGAATTTGTTACTGTAAGATCAAAAGGAGTTTTTTCTTATTTTGTTACTAGTGTCCCTTAATTTGTTACGTGTATCTAATTTCCTTCTTTGTTGTAGGATAAATTCATTATCTCTGAAAAGGGAACTAAAGCAGTTTTCTCTCGCATAAATGATGCTTGGAGGCGTTACGAGAAAGATATCGAAAAGAGTTTCTTTTTAAAGTACACTACTATGAGTGAAAGACTGAAACATCGTCCCCAGACCGTACCTGTAGCTTATTTCAAGCAATTGATAGCCTATTGGAAAAATAGTAAAATCCAAGTAAGATAATTTTATGACTTATTCACAACTTTGATATTTTATTGTCTAACATTAATTTGTTGTTCCACAATGTAGGCAATTAGAAAAGTAAATGTTGCGAACAGATCTAAGCAAAAGTACATGCATCGTAAGGGACCAATAAACTTTGCAAGGATCCGTGCAAAATTGGTAGGGTGTTTTTACATTCTTCAATTTATAATTCTTTGTTGGTTGAGTGATTCATAATTGTATGTGTTTAATATCAACCAATGTAGCGTGCAAAGAAAGATGACGGAAAGGAAGTTAGCCAAGCAGAGATGTTCATTGAGACTCGACAAAGTCGAAAAGGAAAACGAGTGGATGAGGAAACACAAACTGCAATTGTAAGTTTATCTATTTTATTGATTGATTTAGTTGCTAAGAAAAGAGACATGTATGCTGATCCCACCCATGTGTATATTTATGCCTTGAGTATTTTCACCTCATCAATGACTGTTTTTAGCAACAAGCCTATCTTTTTGCTTTGCTCTGAATGGTTGAGGAGTGGTTTTCACCATGCCTTTTGGTTAGAATATGAGTTTTCAAACCATTCCTATTGAATTTGTGTAACCTGGACACTACCAGTTTGAAAATTTGGAGCAGGGAAAGTATGTTTTATTTTGTTAAAGTCTGAAGGTCTTAGGATATGCATAAGTCTACTACTGCATGACAACATAGAATGTTGTTTGGTCTTGTTTTAGAGATGTTTTAGAGATGTTATGTTCACTGATCCTGTTTGGTTTTAAACTCTATATCACTTTGTAATCTATGACTTGAGGCACTTTAAGTATATGTGCATCTGCTATTGTTGTTCTTTTTTAGCTCATTGTCGTTGTAATTTGTGTAATTTGAGGAGTGATCATCTGCTGTTGTTCTTCTTTTTTAGCTCACTATGTTTGCATGGTGTAAAGTATTGCTTTCATTGATGTAAAGTAATATGCTGCTGTTGTTGTAAAGTATTACTTTCTGAGTGTCAAAATCTTGTGTGATGTGGAATTGGTAAAACATTGGTGTGAGTCTATATAATTAAAGCACTGTGAGTTAGAGTGCACAATGGCGCCTCTCATGCTGCCTATATCAGTTCAGTCTTGGATTAAAGCAAGGCTTGTTGGAAACATATTGGTATGATAAATAGTTAATAGCACGTATTTTCATCTCATGCACATATATTTATAGTATCTTGGGCTGTTGTTGAAGTTTGTGTTTCTTACAGTAGTGTTGAATATTTTTTTAATTAGGATAAGCTTCAAGATTCAGTTCAGAACTCAACTGAATCTGAGACATTTAAGGCATTATTTGGGAAAGAAAAATCTGGTCGAGTTCGTTGCTATGGAAGAACAACGACACCAACCATGCTTAAAAGAAATGAAGAAATTTTGGTTATTAAAAAGCAGCATAGTGATGAAGTGGCTGGCATGAAGAGGGAGATGGATGGTATGAAGGCACTTTTTAAGACTATGATGAAGCAACAAAACCCACATATGAGTGACGAGGAGATCTCTAATATGATGGCAACTGCTTTGGGCAGTTCCAATAGTACTAATGATGCTCCTGCTGCTTCACATTCGTCTGCATCAACTCATATTCCTCATTGTGAAGAGGTATACTCTAAACTACTGCTTGTTCTTTGTTTGTCTCTTTTTTCCTACAAATGAACCACATTCCTACAAATGATATATGATATATGATTTCAAAATGCATTAAATCTCCTAAAACACATTAAATTTCTAAAATTACTTATATTAATTTATGTATCATGTTCCTGCAGAATGGAGACGAGGAAGCGTGTCATCAAGACATGGAAGAAGAAGAAGAAGGAGGAGGAGATGATGTAGAAGAATATTATGATGCTTGAGTTTCATTAATAGTAGTTGTGTTTTATATTATCTATCTCTTAGAAGTTTTGCTTTGAATTTGGGATGACTCTCGAGAGAGAAACTTGGTTTCGTTTAAGAATGATAATATCAAAACTTATGTATATTTTTGCGACTTATTAGTCGGTAGCGTCACTTGATGTAGAGTTACTTATTTCTTAATGAATATTTTGACCTTGTGGCTTAATATTTTCTTGTATAATTAGATTTTAATTTTTTTAATCAATATCTACAAAAATGAGTATTGTTGGAAGACATTATATTGATCTAACATGGTTCTTTATGCCAAGTCATGAAGAACAACATGGTTACAACTATGCGGCACAAAAAGAAAACATGAGCAAAATGTAGCCGCGGTTTTAATTAGTGGCCATAAATTCAAACCCTATACATTAAATAAGAACCGTGGCAAGATTCGGTCACTGTTAAGAACCGCGATGCATGATAAACCACGACCTTAACCTAGATACCTAAACCATGGCCTATTCAAGCCACAGATGTATATAAAATGTGGCACAAACACGAAAACCGCGGCTTATACTTTTGACCACGGCTGCATATCCCACAGTCACTTATTCGTGGCCAAACCGTGGCGAAATCTTTCAACCACGGTTATTTTACATATAACCGCGGTTTTCTGGCCGTGGCGGATGACCTTTTTTTTTGTAGAGTGTCTTGAGCGTTCATAATCAGTACATGGACACAACAAATTTGTTTATTATCAAAACTATTTTTTGCCATCCAAAGACTCAGGATCTATTGTTGTGCACCGGCCAAAAACCCGAGACTCTCTACTCGGTGCCAGCCAAAAGCCTAATAGCACGATACTCGTTATCAAGCCTACTCTGCAAGACTCAAGGTATAAATACCTTCGTAAAGGGTTCTAAGGTACACAATCTCTAATCTCCACTTTCACTTCTATTATCTTGAACCATAAACTGACTTGTGCATTGGAGTTCTCACCATGCAAGTATCCTCTGAGTCCACTGTGTTGCGGCGCAAAAAATACCCGACCGTACGAACGCTCGAAATAACAACCGAGTCGCCATCGAGGTTTATTTTTTTAAGGGAAAATGTCAATAAAACCCTAAAAGAACAAAATAATGGTCTTCGCAACCGAATTCAAGTTCGGGAGTTAGTTCTACATGGGGAAGATATTAGTACCTCATGCATCAATTGTACTCAACAGGAACCGTTTAGTCAACTTTTCGAATATGAGAATTAGTGTAACACCCCAATTTTAGTAATTATTTACTCATATTAATTAATTGAGTGATTTTATGAATTATTTGATTTATTGGATTTATTTGAATTATTTAATTTATATGAATTATTTGAGTTATTTGAATTAATTAGTTTATTTGAGTTATTTGAATTGATTGATTTGATTTATTTGAATTAATTGGTTTATTTGAGTTATTTGAATTAATTGATTTATTTGAGTTATTTGAATTAATTGATTTATTTGATTTAATTGAATTATTTGATTTATTTTATTTGGTGGAATAGTATAGAATTTGTAGAAATAAGTAATTGGGTCTAATTATAGGAATATGAATAGTAAGAGTGAGGGTGTGTTAAGTAAACCCAATAGAAATTATGAGAAATTTGTGAGAATGATAAAATAAGAGAAAGAGATAGAATAGGGTTAGAAGTTGGAAAGGAGGTTAAGGAGAGAAAGAGGAGAAAAGAAGAGGAACCAAGAGAAATTCAAGAATCCAAGAAAAATCAAGGTAAGAGTGGGTTTTTACATAATTATTGAGATTGTTTGATATTGTATAATGGGTAGAAACATGTTTAGGATAAAACTCCTAAATTTTCCATGAATTTGAAATTTTTAGGTTTTAGTGATAATATTTAATATGTGATAATTAATTTGTTTGAAATTAATGTGTATTGGTAGAATAAAATGTGAATCCTTCTTTCATTCCAGTCCTGTAGCAATAAAACAAGGAAATTGGTAGAATGAAGTGGCCCTTTCTATTCACACCTGTAGCGAAACCAGAAAGTATTAGGGAAGGAAAAGTAACGCATTTAATTCTTTCCATACCACCTGTAGCGCATAACTAGGGAATTGGAAAATGAAATGTAAACCCTTTACTTGTCACTCACTGTAGTGCATGGAATTAATAATATGAAAGGTGATTTTTCTTTCTTTTCCTCCGATACTGTAGCGGAAGTGATTAACAGGATAGCTATAAGAAAAACAAAGTGATACCTTTATGAAAGTTATCCTGTAGCGCATGAAAGTAATTAATGAATGTGATCATTATTCCACTTCTTGGATTGTAGCAAAATGATAGGAAATAATTGTGACTTTCCTCACCATGCCTACTGTAGCGAAATAATGGAATGGGAAATGTAGTGATTCTTTTAATTCCCTTGCCAGTGTAGCGCACAACATTAGGGTAATAATTGTTACTTTCTTGCACATATCCTGTAACAAAAATGAAAAAAAAAATAGGAAAACAAAGTCATGAATGTAACCCATATCCACATACTATACCGCAAGAAAAATAATAGGAAATGAATGTGGATCCTATCCTCCTTTATGCTGTAGCGCAAAGCTTTAATCAATGAATGTAATCTTTTTCTTTTAATTCACAATGCTACTGTAGCATATATGTATTATTATAAATTTAAATGTTTATTAAAATACTAAATGTTTATTAAAATACTGAATATTTAATTAAAACATTGATTATTTATTTAAAATATTGATTATTTATTTAAAACAGTGATTATCTACTAATCATTAAATAATTATTGAATATTGAATTGAGTAGTGGATATTTATTTGAATATCGAATTTTTAATTGTTAATGATGGATTAATTATTCTATGTTTAATTGGTGATGTGTGTTTTGTGAATTGAGGTTAGATTGTGTTGATACTTGTGTATATGCAAATGTGTGGTAATTCAAGTGTGATGAATTATTGAAGATATGCATGAACATTAAGATTTGAGTATGGTCTTAATTGCAAATAGTTGTTGAATTTGCACACGCATCATTTGTGTCAAGAGGCAATGCTTGTTAGTTCTGTGGGAGCTAGTGACTTGTTCCAAACCTAGAGCGGGGTTTGAAAGCTTAGGGAATGGGCTTTTTGTGTATTATTGGTTTAAACGAAAAATAATAACAAGTGATTGGTACCACATGCATGAGTTGCATTTGAGTCTTGCATTGAGTCACGTTATGTATATGCTTGTGTTATGAGATTATGTGCAATATGTGAAATTGATGAATTGGTGAATTTATGGAATTGTGAGTATATATTTGTGAATAGTATGACTACTTGAGTAATAATATGTTGATGAAGCTTTTTGAAGTGTGAGAATCATTATGTTATGCTTGTATGTTATATATTATATATTATCTTATGATTTCGATAATTATGTGAATTCTCACCCTTTTGTTGGAATGATGTTTGTACGACATTGCTTAGGTACCGAAGAGTAGAGTTGCTTATAGTATGAGGTTGCTGTTGGAGTAGCTTGTTTTAGTGTCTTTATTTATTTTGGGTCGAGTCATGCTCTGATCATGTAACACTGGGATGTTTCGATTTCATGTTTTGAGAGATACTTTATGTACTCTACTTTATGTTGTTATTTTTATTTGAATTATGTGGAGTATTGGCTTTTATGCTTAAGTGGTGATTTTTAATGAGTTGATCTTGAGACTTTTATTATGTTCATTTATGATTTAAGTAATTTCGTTGCTACATGCTAAGTGAAAAAATGTGAAATCCATGAAATTATTTTAAGTGTTAATGAACATGACAGGTGTATGTATGATGTTTTGAGATTATATGTGATACCCTTATGTGAGATGCATGATAATTTACTCTGATTATTTATATTATTTCCGCGGGGGTTTAGAAGGGTGTTACAATTAGCGTACGTTATTTGATTTCTTCTAATTATTAAAACAGAATTATGTGAAAAGAAAAGGATTAAAAATAAGTTTTTTGTTATGGTGCTTGACGAGACGTTGAATCTCGCTCCTACGTATTCCCAGGTGTGATGGGGAACTCAAAGCTACGTAGTTATTTGTAGAAAATGTTTGTGTGTTGATTGATTTTAGTGAATGATTTTTAGGTCACATTATAGCAATTAAACGTTGCTTATATGCTCGCGCGTGAGAGGCTTAAGCATTTGTTCGTATCGCGGTAGGATGGATTTTGTTTGATCATATTCGGGTTGTTAAACATTGTTTGTAGCTCGTGCATGGGAGGCTAGAGAGATTGTTTGTTTGTATGTCGCGTCAGAATGGATAAAACATAGTTAGTTTGTGAAAAAGCTTGGTATTTGATTTGCACTTGGGTAAAAATAAGTTTGATTGGTTGAGTTTATTTTTGGGTGGATGACGAGCATTCGAACGACAAGCTATTACGGCTTGTATCCAATTACTCGGTGACTAGGGTGGATATTACGTCCAAATAATCCTTTTTTATCCAAGATATTTTATGATATTTTTTAGGCGAATTAAGTCACGATTCTTTAACGGGGGACAAACACTCAAACGGTAGGCTATTACGGCTTGTATACAAATACTCGGGGACTAGGATGGATATTACGTTAAACTAATCTTTTTTCATCCACTAAAGAACAGGCTAAGTTCGGCTAATTATTGTGTTTTGAACGGAAGACGGGTAATCGAATGGAAAGCTATTACGGCTTGTATTTAAATACTCGGGGACTATGATGGATATTACGTCAAACTAATATTTTTTCATTTGGTTTTAATTGAGAAATAGATTTTGAAACAAATCAAGTCGAGGTTCTTTAAAGATGATAAGTACTCGAATGAAAAGGTATTACATCTTGTATCCAAATACTCGGGGATGAGGAGGGAAAATGACTTGATGTTAATCAAGTGTGAAAATTGTTTTCATTTTTATTTTTGAAAAAAAAATTAATTTGATGGTAAAAATATTGTGATTAATTGATTTATTTTATAATTTTGAGACAAGATAAAAACAATAGAATAAAAAAATAATGAAATAAAATAAAAAGAAGTCAGGGGTGCATGCTAGAAAATGGGGTTGTGTAAATAGAAAAAAATAATAGGCTTGGCCCACTAAAATACTATATAAAAAAAGAAAGGTGTGCCAATAGAGACCCAGGTGGTGTGGTGCAAGTAAAATAAAGATAGGCACAAACATGAGGGCCCAATTGACTAAGAAGTCAACAAGGAGAGAAACTAACTCCCTCATAGCCCTCTGATTGATTAGATGGCTTCCACTAAGCCAAGATCAAACATGATTACGACCCTCAGATCTGAATACTAGGCTGTCAAAAAAAATTAAGGGCCATGATCAAACATTTCAGTGAGTACTCCAAGCTCCAAGTAGTGCTTTCTTTTCTCCTCTTCTTCTTAATACTGCCCTTTGCTTGAATCTGAAGGTGGCAGGAAACACAATAAATGGGGGTTTGAATTAGGTTTCTAAAAAAAAAGCTTTTTTAAAAACAAACTCAATGAAGCAATAACACGAACAAGAAAACTAACAAAGTTATTTTTATACTAGTTCCCTGTTAACGAAGCTACCTCCAGTCCACCATACCAAGGTGAATTTGCCTTCTCAAGAATGACTTTATCCAATATAACCAAAACTGATTACAGACACTAAAAAGACAAACCGTCTTTGTCTTCTTGAGTCTATCTGACTAAAAACTAGTCACTCAAAGAAACCACTCAAACAATATTGAGATTTACAAGTTGCATTTACAAAGAATGCTTCTAAGAAAGCAAATTAACACAAAATTAGTACAAAGAATATTTCACACAATAACGAGCAATAACTCTATGTGTGTTTACAAAGAATATACACATAAAATATTTACTTAGACAAAAACGTGTGTATGTTAAGTAGCGTAAGCAACTAGCATTAACAGCCTCTTTCAATCGTCCAAGTCTCTTTTATATACGAAGTTAAAAGATCAGTTAGAGGGTAGAATTTGGAATAGCAAAAAACAGTTATCTCATTTCACAACGATTTGCATATAGGAAGCAAAATGGTACAATAGTACTGTCTTGTATTATGTATTATTTTCCTGATGCAAAATCTTTTGATTTATCTTCTAATCTTCAGAGGATTCTGATAAAATGATGTTGAAGCATGCTTAGAAGGATCAAGAGACTACCAGAGAGAATCTTCAGAACCTCGACCTTTAGAGTCTTGACACAGTTCCTCTGAACATGGTCTTTAGAGTCTTCAGATCTTGTTCTTCAGAATCTTCATAATTTGAGCACAGAAACTTGAAGGCAAACAATCCTTCAGAGGCTTTTCAATCAGAGTCACAGTCAGAAGCTTTAGCATAAATGTTCTTCAAAACCATTGTCTAAGAGCTTTCTAGAACTTGACATCATCTTGTAAATCACTTGTATCTCTTCAGAGTCAGAGTGTGTTGATTCCAGAGTCTGATGATGTCACACGTAAAATGAATTCATGCTTTTCATAAACTTTCACTTAGCATGTAGCAGCGGATTTACTTCAATCATAATAGACATAATGAAAGTCTCAAGCTCATCTCATTCATGATCAATACTTAGGCATAAAAGTCAATACTCCACATAATTCAAATAAACAAAAACATAAAGTAGAGTACATAATGTATCTCTCAAACATAAATCGAAACAATCCCAGTGTTACATGATCAGAGCACGACTCGACCCAACATAAATAAAGAAACTAAATCATCTACTCCAATGGCTACCTCACACTCGAAGCAACTCTACTCCTCCGTACCTGAGCGATGTCGTACAAAACATCATTCCAACAGAAGGGTTAGAATTCACATAATTATCGAAATCATAAAATAATGTATAATTTAATGAATATAAGCATAATCATAATTATTATTCTCACACTTCAAAAATTTCATCAACATAGTATCACTCAAGTAACCATACCATTCCCAAGTGCATACCCACAATTCCACAAATTTCACCAATTTAACAATTCATATAACACATATAATCTCATATTGCAATCAAAAACACCATGTGACTCGATGTAACACTCAAATGCAACTCATGCATATGGTACCAATCACTTGTTATTATTTTTTGGTTTTTACATTAAACCGGGTCCATTCTCTAGACCAATAACACATAAAAGCCCGTTCTCTAAGCTTTCAAACCCCGCTCTAAGTTTGGGACAAGTCACTAGCTCCCACGGAACTAACAAGCATTGCCTCTTGACACAAATTATGCGCATGCAAATACAACAATCACATGCAATTAAGACCATCCCTAATCTTAACATCCAAGCATATCTCCAATAATTCATCACACTTGAATTACCACACAATTGCACACACAATCACATTTCAAAAGCATGACATTCTTACTACAAACATGACCACCACACTTAGCAATTAATATACAAGTATCAACACAATTTCATCCTCCAATTCACAAAACACATATTACCGATTAAATACAAGATAATCAATCCATCATCAATAATTAAATTCAATATTCATAAATAGTCAATATTCAATAAACAATTCAATATTCGATAAATGATTCAATATTTAAATTCACTATTCATATGATGACTACAAGAATTATCAATAATTAAATAAAATGTATTATTAATAATTATTATTTATGCTATTGAAATAATTATATTAATAAACAAAGAATCTTTAGTTAAATACATAATTTATTAATTAATAAATCTAATTTTATAAGTTATATACATAAATGCTACAGCACATGTGAATCAGTAAGAAAGAAAAATGATTCAACAATACTCCTAGTAATCTCGCTACAGGGTCAAGGAAAAAGAGTTATCACATTTCCTTTCTCATTACTTCCTAATATTATTATTACATGTATGATAGTGGGTTCTACTACTACCAAGCGATTAGGGTTAACTCATAAGACAAACACAAAATAAATGGAAAGAAAGTAAAATTTGACATTCAATTTTTCTACCTTAGAATAAGAGACAGCAGCTCTTAAATACTAGGGTACAAGGAAACACACTAAATGGGCTAGACCCACTCCAAGGGAAATAAACAAATAACATAAGTCCAGAAAAATAAAAGTATTATCCCATAACATAATCATCTTGCCAATTGGGTTTCTTCACTTGTCTAATGGGCCTGTCCAACTTCCTATCACTACTATCCGGTCCAGAAAAAACCTTGTCCTCAAGGTTAGAAATATTTGTTGTGTGATCCGGCCCAATGGAAATAGGAATAGAGGCTTGATGAGAAGGCGGTAGGGTTTGGTGAGTATGGGAAAAACGTGAGACTTGAATGTGTTTGGGGTTTTGGGGATTTTTCAAATCAGGTAGCAGCTATGAAGGCCACGTGGTCGGTGGATGAGGGTTTGAGATCTAAAGGAGGGAATGTGTTTAGCGTGTTGGGAAGGGAAATGAGAGGTTGTGGGGTAGGTAAGATAGGTTGGCTGAAAGTTGACTGATGAATGGCTTTGGGAAGTGTTTCAGCAAGTGGGGAAAAGAGAATATCACGTGAAGCCACAGTGTTTGGTGGAGTTCCAAGAGTGGGTGGGTCCCCCATACTAAAAGGGCGGTTTAAGTGTTGGGAGAATCCAATGGGGATCAACGGTGGAGAATGATTCGTGCCTTTATGTTGAACATCATGCGGTGGAAAAAATGTAAGGCCATCAGTGGAGCCATGTGGTACATAAATATCAGTTTGCTGAGACAAGTGTTTAGTTTCGCTTCCAAAGTCTGCTTTGTGTAACGCACTTGCTCTATCATCTTGCAAATGTGGTTTCAAAATAGTCTTCTCCTTCTCTCTTTGATTCAGAAACTCTCCCATAGAAACTTCTCCCAAAGTATTTTTCTCCTTCTTTTTCTGAAACACTTCCATGGAAGCTTCTGAAACGGTACGATCCAAACCTCTTGAGTCGTCTTGTGAAACCCTTTCTTCGTTTGTCAAAGGATGCTCTTGCATATCAACTGGTAGAGCGGTGATGTCAGTAGGTGGATCTGGTCCGTGATACGCCCTTAGCTGGGAAACATGGAAGACTGGGTGGACCCGCGAAGACGGTGGTAGTTGAAGCTCATAAGCAACCGGTCCTATGCGACGTAATGTGAGAAATGGTCCAAAGAATCGTTTTGAAAGCTTCTGGGAGACTCTCCGTTGGATCGAAACTTGGCGATAAGGCTGAAGTCGGAGCAAAATGAGTTCTCCTTCTGTAAAGGTAAGATCTTTGAGTTTCTTATTCGCCTGTTGTCTCATAAGTTCCTGGCTATGTTTAAGGTTTTGTTGTAACTGTGTTAGAACTGTTTGTCTGTTTTGCAGAATAGTGTCAATGGCTGGGATCTGTGAGAAACCGTTGACATAGTCCTTAGGAGTTGGCGGTTGGCGACCATAGAGGGCCTCAAATGGTGTCATTTGTATAGAGGAGTGCAACGTTGTGTTGTGCCAGTATTCCACAAGGTGGAGATGTTTGAACCAATGTCTAGGGTTGTCACTCGTAAAACACCGAAGGTAAGTTTCTAGACACCTGTTTGTTACTTCCGTTTGACCATCGGTTTCTGGATGATAAGCGGTGCTGTATTTCAGGACGGTTCCTTGGACGCGAAAGAGTTCCTTCCAAAAAGTGCTCAAGAAGATTGGGTCTCTATCAGAAACTATCGACTTCGGAATACCATGAAGTCTGCAGATTTCAACAGAGAAACGTATGGCTCGGTGAGGCCCAAAAATCCCCTGAGTTGCGTGAGTGATCGTGGCTTCGGCCAATCCAACATTGACTGAATTTTCTCTGGATCAGGGGTAACTCCATTAGATGAAATCACATGACCTAGATAATCAACCTTAGGGACTGCAAAAACACACTTAGAAAGCTTTGCAACAAATTTGTGTGAATCAAGTAAATTAAGAATCAAAGACAAATGATGCAAGTGATCAGCATAATTATTGCTATAAATAAGAATGTCACAAAAAAACGAGAATAAACCGTCTTAAGTAAGGACGTAAAAGGTCATTCATCGCCGATTGAAAAGTACTAGGAGCATTAGTTAAGCCAAAAGGCATTACCAAAAACTCGTAGTGTCCATCAAAGGTTCTAAATGCCGTTTTGTGATTGTCTTCCGGTATGACCCTAATTTGGTGGTAGCCCGACCTTAAGTCGATCTTTGTAAACAAAGTAGCAGAACCCAACTCATCAAATAGTTCATCTATGGTAGGGATGGGGAATCGGTCGCGGATAGTAACAGCATTTAGTGCGTGGTAGTCTACGCAAAAACGCCATGAACCGTCTTTTTTTCGAACTAACAAAACAGGGGAAGAGAAGGGGCTGGTACTGGGTTTGATAATACCTTGGGAAAGCATATCTTGGATGATGTTGGTCATCGCTTCTTTTATGAATAAGGATAGCGATAAGGTTTTACATTGATTGGAGAAGTATATGGTTTGAGAGGAATGTGATGATCGTGTGGGCGAGATGGTGGTAAGCCGTGTGGTTCATGGAAAACATTTGGGTAGGAGGTGATAAGGGCATGAATTTCTGGTGGTACTGTTGGAAGTTTGGATTGGGGTGGAGATTTGGGGTGGGTGGTTGGTTCAGCTGTAGGTTGGTATAAAAGCAGATGAATTGACGCAATTGAATCTGTGTGCAATAGGTGACGGATTTGGCTAAAGGTAGATGGGGCAGGGGCTAGGTTGTTATCTCCAGAAATAGTAATGTTTTTATTTTCATAAGTGAATGAAATTTTTGGTATTGAGAAATCAGCCATGAGAGGACCAAGTGTTCTCAACCATTCCATTCCCAACACAACATCAACTCCCTCAATAGGAATCAAGTAGAATGGAATGAAAAATAAATGGGACTGTAGGGTGATAGGGACTTGTGGACATAAGCCAGAGCAATGGAGTTTGGAACCATTTCCTACCATCACAGAAAAATTTGGAATATCTTTGCAAGGAATTTGTAAGTGATGGGCAATGCGTGGTAGAAGTATGTTATGAGTGCTGCCCGTATCGATCAGAACAGTAACCGAAAGTCCATCAAGTGTCCCCTTGAATTTCAATGTTTTGGGTGAAAATTCTCCACTAACAGCTTGAGTTGAGAGTTGAAAATAAGTTTCTGAAGTTTCTTCTAGTTCTGGTTCCTTTTCAACCGAATCAGGAATTTCCTTTTCAGCCAAATCATTTGAATCTTCCTCCACCATTAGGAGTAGAAATTTGCCAGCAATGCATTTATGGCCAGGAATAAATTTTTCGTCGCAGTTAAAACATAGTCCTTGGGCCCTTCTTTCAGCTTGTTGGGCTGGTGTGATTCGTCGGATAGGGAAACGATTTATTGGAGGGTTAGCTGTTTGTGTGATGATAGGTTTTGAAACAGGGTGTGTTTGGGGGGTAACGGCTGCTGGTTTTGAAAGGGTAGATTGGGATGTTTGGGATGGTTGGCTAGTGTAGGTAGATTTGAACTTGGGTTTTGAATCTTTTATTTTAGCTTCAATGAGCTTTGCCAACCCCACAGCATGTGAAATTGATTGGGGTCTTTGAACAGCCAATTCATTGCGAATTTCTGGAATTAACCCAGAAATAAAACAATTAAGAATAGCATCAGGTGGAAGTCCTAATACCCGGTTACCAAGTTTTTCAAACTGAGTTTGGTATTCCGTTACCGAACCATGCTGTCACAGTTTAAACAATTGAGCTTGATGATTTTCGTAAGTTGATGGCCCAAACCTTAATTCTAAAGCTCTAGCAAATGAGTGCCAATCTGATAGTTCATTACTTTGAAACATCCATTTATACCAGCCAAGTGCATCTCCCTTCATATAAAAGGCAGCCAAGGATAAACGATTTTCATAAGTAATATTGTAAAATGCAAAGAATTGTTCAGCTTGGAATAACCATTCCAACACATCACTACCATCAAAATGGCTAAGTTCAATCTTGGGTTGTCTGAAATTCAGGTTTTGAGTTGTGTTGGGTTGTTGTGCGTGAAGTTAATTAGGGGTTTGATACATGGGGTTGGAATATGGGAATATGGGGTTTGACTTGTTAAGGAAATAGAAGAGTTACCTATGGCAGATCTGGTTGTAGCGATGGGAGTGGATCTTGGTGTTATGGTTAGTGCAGATCAGGGTATAGCAGCAGCAGCAGCATTCATGGCAGAAAATTGTTGAGTCATTAGGGCTGTTAGAGCTGCAAAATTGTTGTTCATGGCTGTCTCCAAGTTGCTGTGGTTTGTGTGGATCTGACCAAGCTGCAATGCAACAACTTGATTATTAGCTTCTATGGAGGATTCAAGGTTTTCATGGGTATTAATGAGATTTTCAATGCGCTGATTTGTGGCTTGGAGTGTCTCATCTAGGTCTTTGAGTGTTGGATTTGTAAGTTTAGGAGGCATTGAGGAAGAAGATGAAATCACCAAATGATAGTGGGTTCTACTACTACCAAGAGATTAGGGTTAACTCATAAGACAAACACAAAATAAATGGAAAGAAATTTAAATTTGACATTCAATTTTTCTACCTTAGAATAAGAGACAACAGCTCTTAAATACTAGGGTACAAGGAAACACACAAAATGGGCTAGGCCCACTCCAAGGGAAATAAACAAATAACATAAGTCCAGAAAAATAAAAGTATTATCCCATAACATAATCATCTTGCCAATTGGGTTTCTTCACTTGTCTAATGGGCCTGTCCAACTTCCTATCAATGTATAAAAATATAAGTGGGGTTCTATCGCTACAGTATGAGAAACCAAAAGAATACAATTCCATCCCTAATATTTATCGCTACAGGGAGATGAGAGAAAGAGGTCACTTATTATTACCTAATGCTATGTCATGCGCTACAGGGGTATTTACAATGGATCACTTTTATTTCCTTCTTCTTATTGTTTTTCCAATACTACATCAAGTGATAAGTGTTACTCTTATTAAAATCATAATTATAGATATCCTTTCGTTGCCTTAATATATTCTAGGCGCTACTGGGTACGAGGGAAATGGAAGCACATGCGACATTCATTAGTTCGCTACAGGTATTAATAATGTGGGAAGGATTTCTTTATAGTTGTTATTGCTACAACATAAGAAGGAATCCTGCGCTATAGGATGTACAGGTGGAACAAGGAGCATTTAATATCCTATCAGTAAATCTGGTCATGCACTATAGCAAAAGAACAAAGTAAAAGGTTTACATTCATTTCACCTCCATACTAATATTTTCCTGCGCTTAGTATTGTAAAATGAAAGAGTACTTCAATTACATTGCCTAGCATTTCACTGCGTTTTACATTTCACTGCTATTTGCATTAATGCGCATAGGAAAAGAATTACATTCTGGTTTCTATTAATCTCGCTACTGTTCACTATGTTGAAAAGAATTATTTCTTTTACTTCAATTTGTTTTACTACAAATACTAATGGGTCCCTATAGTATACCAACATATCAATTTCAAACACCATTTATTATCACATTTTAAAGTTTATCTTCAAAACCTAACAATTACAAAATCATGGAAAATTTGGGAGTTTCAACCTAAATATATTCCTACCTATTAAACACTATCAAATAATCCCAATAATTAAATAAAAAGTCACCCTTACCTTGATTTTTGATGATTCTTGAGTTCTTGAATTTGGGTTCTTCTTCTTCTCCACTCCTCTTTGCCTCTTGCCTCTTTTCCTCTTTACCAGCTTTCTAACCCTATTCTTTCTATTTCTCTACTTTACCAACTCTCATAAATTTCTCATTAAACTATTGGGTTCACTCAACCCACTATCACAAATTTCTCAGAGTTTCGATATCAGAGGAAATGTTAATGGTTAGGTTGGAAGAATCAGGGGTAAAAGGTCTATTGTTTCTGATTCGTTCCATGAACTCATCAAAGGAGGTCGAGGATGAATGCACACAAGAATGATCTTAAACCAGATTCTAAGATCTTCATGAGGATCTTTAGAATTAGATGAGGGTTTTCCATCCACAAAAATAAGTTTTTCAATCTCCTCCATCTTCTTCTTCTTCTTAGAAATCATACCAAAACACCACTTCTCAAAACCATCATGGCCAAGAAAAGTAGCAATAGACTTCTTAGAAATGGAGATCTTGTGACCCATCACAAAAGACGTCACTTGAAGATATGGTCATTCATCATTTCGGAATTCCGAATCATGACTTCAACAAGTAAGTATCAATGTTTTAATTTCATATAATTAATTAATGAATATTTCTGCTTATATATGAAACAAAGTACAATGGATAATTTAAACTACTACAAAGGATTAAAAATATCCAAAGTAGAAAAATTACTAAACAAAATCAAAATAACTAAACATCAACTAAACCGCTATCGGATCAAACACAAGAAATGGTTCATAACTCGCTTTTAAAAATACATGAAAACTCGTCGGTTTTAACTAAGATCTACTTTCAAACTAAGTATTGAATGTCATCCAACACTAGTTCACCACATAAAATCTTACTCCTATCAAAGAAGATTATTACTAAAGTCCGAGGGACAAATCAGGCAATGAGGATGAAATTTGATGATTATTTGAGACATAAGGATTGTTATTTTCCATTAGGACACTTTTAAGAGCAGCACCAAATGGAGGAACCTGCATCTGATTATTAACTTCATAAGAATTTCCAAATGCCACATTATTATTCATTGGAATTGGACTATTCCAACCAGCATTGTTCATCATCGCAAATTGAGGCCATGATGGATTTCCAATTCCTTGATAAAAAGGTGACCCGACATAATATGGATTAAAATGATGAAAATCATTTTCCATTCTCGAAAGCAATTTTTCACGCTTATGAGCGTTCTGGTGTCCTCCCAAAGCTTGAAAACTTGAAAACTTCCTATGACAAAATCGACATCCATATTCTTTCTTCTTGAAGAAGGATTTGGATGAAGATCCTCTTCCTAAACTCAGATACAGTAACTCCTCAGAATCATCAGCAACAACAACTTGTTTTTGTGTTTCTGACATTATGAATGTTATTATGAGATTTATTGAACCTCTCCAAAAATGATGGATATATTTTTATGTGAGTTTGAAGGATATTTATTAAAGAGAAATAAATATATTATATTCTTTATTAAAGGTAAGTTTAAATAAATATTAATATATAAGGGAAAAATAAGGTGATATTTTTATAATAGTAAAAATTTAAATATAAAATAGAATGTACATTTAATTAATTTTTTTCTTCTAGAATTGTCCATTAAATTAATTATTTTTACTAATAGTAATAGAGAAAGATAAGTTTAAGAGAGTTGGATATGTTAAAAGTTTAGGATGCATTAATTTAATTTTTAGTATATTTTAAATTAGTTATATTCCAACGAAGTGTGACTAAGCCAACTGTTTTACTAAACATAAGTAATAATATCTTAGAAAATATAAAACAATTTGTATGTAATAGTTAAAAAATGCTTAAGGACATGTGATACATTCATATTATAAATAAATATATTCAAGATGATAACGAAGGAAAAATCTATTTAATTATAGTAAATTTGTAAGTAATATTAAAAAAGAAATGCAGTACCTAATTGAAATATGAGTTTGAAGGATATTTATCAAAATAGAAATCAATATAATCTATTATCAATCAAAGGTAATATATTGGTGTTGAACGAACATAACTTTAAATAAACAAAAATAACAATATATGAATTGAAAATAAGGTAATATTATAAAAATGTAAACATTTAAAGTTTAATTAATTAATATTTTCATATAAAGTATTCCATTAATTACTACTTTTAGAGAAAGATAAATATAAGAGATTTTAGTGTTATACTTCATTTTGGTAAAATAATGTATATTTTAAACTACTTAGTCACATCCCACGAAGCAAAATGAAACTTATCTAATATTTTTACTAAATTAAGGAATAATATTTAAAATGAAATTTAAAAACAATTTAAAAATAATAGTAATCAAGTAAAACGATTGACTGGCGTGTACTACATTTAGAACACAAATAAATGAATTAAAAGTTAAGAACACAGAAGAATCTATTTATTTATAATATATTAAATTATCCTAAAAAATTATCTTAATAACATCGCATACATCTTTTTTGCTATGCATTTCCATTTTAGCCATGATATATTCTATATTAAATTGTTAGTACTCTAAGACTTTCCCTTATATTCTTACTGTGTAGCAGTTCATGTTTTTTTTTTTTAATTTTAAATTATTTTACTTTTAGTATTTCTAAAAGCTTTTGAATGGAGTTTACAGTAGAGGTGAAAAGAGTTTTGAAAAACTTTTTTTTATAAAATATATAAAGAAATTTTTATTATTTTTAAAAGAAAAAGTTTGTATAAAATAGTAAAAGAATGTTTATCTTTAATCCATTTTTTTCCGAAATAATATAAAAATATATATTATAGGTTAAATAGTCTTGTCAGTGTTTTTGTTTTTATTCCTCTAACGGTTTTTTTAAATAATTCTCAAAAGTTAAATATTTTTAGTTTTAGTCCTTGAAAACAAAATCTGTAAGTAAATTTGCATGTTTCCTGCAGATTTTTCTTTGCATTTTTCTGCGAATTTAAAATCTACATGTTTCATGCGGATTTTTCTTTGCAGAGACTAAAACCAAAATAATTTTACCATTTAGGGATTATTTCAAACAAAACAACGTTCAGGAACTAAAAACAAAAACATGCCAAATTTGTTTAGGGACTAAAAACAAAAACATACCTAAATTATATTTGAACAATTTATCTAAACCCTTTAAAACCTTTAAAACCCTTCATCCAATACAATTTTTAGGTTTTTTAAATTAGAGAGTCAAAGACACCACGTGACTCGATGCAAGAATCAAATGCAACTCATGCATGTGATACCAATAACTTGTTATTATTTTTTGGTTTTTACATTAAACCGGGTTCGTTCTCTAGACCAATAACACACAAAAGCCCGTCCTCTAAGCTTTCAAACTCCACTCTAGGTTTGAGACAAGTCACTAGCTCCCACAAAACTAACAAGCATTTCCGCTTGACACAAATGATGCGCGTGCAAATACAACAATCATGTGCAATTAAGACCATCCCTAATCTTAACATCCAAGCATATCTCCAATAATTCATCACACTTGAATTACCACACAATTGCACAGACAATCACATTTCAAAATCATAGAATTCTTACTACAAACATGACCACCACACTTAGCAATTAATATACAAGTATCAACACAATTCCATCCTCCATTTCACAAAACACATATTGCTGATTAAATACAAGATAATTAATCCATCATCAATAATTAAATTCAATATTCATAAATAGTCAATATTCAATAAACAATTCAATAATTTATAAATGATTCAATATTTAAATTCACTATTCATATGATGACTACAAGAATTATCAATAATTAAATAAATTATATTATTAATAAATATTATTTATGCTATTGAAATAATTATATTAATAAACAAAGAATCATCAGTTAAATACATAATTTATTAATTAATAAATCTAATTTTATAAGTTATACAAAAGAACTTAGCCCTCATGACTCTTTCTTCTTGATGCTTGATTCAACTAGTTAACAATCAAAACTTTATGGAGCAACTAGTATTTTTTTTGGCTTAAACTCCTTGCTTTAGGGCAAGGGGCCTTGGCAATACTGGGTTTCTGCTCTAGTCTCTTTTAGGTGTTAGGTTTTCCACTAGTTTCTTCCATTTTGGTTAGTTGTTCTTCTTTGGTCTTATGGAGTGGGAGACGGTTGCTAGAAAAAACAAGAATAAAAAAGGTGCTCTTGCGAGATTCTCTGTCTGGAAGGAGAATGGAGGTAGGGGAGCAGCTGCGGGTGATCATTTGACATCTTTCTTCATTTCGGATTTCCCGGACGATATGTTTGCTAAGGATCTTTTTGAGGTGTTCAAGGCTTTTGGCTTGATATCTGAAGTCTTTATCCCTGGAAGGAGGGATAATAGAGGAATGAGATTTGGCTTTGCTCATTTTTGGAAGATCTACGATCCTCGAGTTATAGCGGCTAAGTTGGACAGTATTTTTCTTCAAGGTAAGAAGATGCATGCCAATGTGCCTCGCTTCCTCAAGGAACCACTTGTTAAGAAGGTTGGCCTTGCACCCCCTATGAGAAACACAATGGCTCAGTCTTCCAGTGAGGTGCATGGTAATGGTGGGGAGTATCTTAGTTTTGCCCAGCTGGTGCACAAGGGTAGCCGAGATGGTGAAGAGAGTCATAAGAAACCTCATTCATATAATGATAGGCTCAAGTAGGAAAATCTGGATACGTTTAGGTTTGTCCAATCTTATGTGGGCGTTGTGCAAGAGGGAGTCAATCCTCTTTTGATCCAACAGTATTTGTTTGAGGAAGGTTATTTTGATATCCATGCAACGCCGTTGGGAGCGAGTATGTGTTTACTTGAAACCAAGGAAGCAGAAGTTATCTGTGATTTCATTAGGCAGGCCTCAGTTTGGTGTGAGAAGTGGTTTGTTGATATTAAGCCTTGGAGTCCAGAAGTTGTGGATCCTTATAGATTTACGTGGATTAAATGTGTGGGAGTTCCTTGCTACGCATGGTCGTTGGAGGTTTTCGGGTGTCTGTTCAAAAGGTTTGGTTCGTTAATCAAAAGTGATGCTGAGACGGACGAGTTTGTTAGTTTTGGTGATGCTAAATTTCTTATCAAAACTAACCGGAGAAGTGTGATCAATGAAGAAATTAAGGTAGTGTTCAATGAGTTAGAGTTCAAAGTTTGCTTTTTTGAAGTTCTTCTGGGTCTTTGCAATTCAGGATTCATGGAGGGAGGTAATGATGGTGACACTCTGGTCTCTTCGGAGTCAGAAGGTGTCGATAGTGATAAGCCAAGTATTTTTTAGGATGAAGGTGATGTCGGTGGGAAAAGCCCAAAATGCTCTGGGGAGATGGGAAGTCTTAAGGATTTTAAGGTGAGTAATTCGGATCTTGGAAGTAACGCAGCCCTATCTGTTTCATTTGTTGGTGATACATTGGTTGCTGGGGGAGATAGCGTCAGAACTAGGGGTTCTAGGGGGGGCGACTCCCAGTCCAAGGTCAATGACCTTTTGGACTCAAGTCTCGAGGCTACATCCATTCTTAGAGTTGCTCCTCCTGCTGTGGATTCTAATGATCTAGGTGTGGGCCCCTCCGGGGTAAAGGGCTTAGATTTTGGGCCTTCTTTTGCTATTGGTGTGGACTATCCAGGCTCGGATACCATTTCCGTATCCCAGTCTAACCAAGTTGGGCCCCTTTTTGGGCCTAAGGTGAAAGTGAATAAGAGAAAGAAAAAGTCCATTGCAACGATTTATTCCTATTCTCAAACTCCTTTCCTTCCTTCTATTTTTTCGACGCTGCTCAATGCTAAGGTTAAAGGTTCAAAACGTGCTAAGGCTAAATTGGGTAAAAGGCCTCTTTTTAAGAAGAGAATCCCCAGAAGTCTTCTGCCCAATATAGATGGTTGTGCTACTTCAGAAGTGCCTCAAATCTCAAGCGGTTTCTCCTTAACTGACTCTGACATCCTTAGAAGTAATACCAGATGCAAGATAGGGTTGAATGATATCCCTTGGAAAGTCTGGGATTCTGCTAAGCTCTTGGAAATCGAATCTATTGGTGATGAAGAGCATTGTCTTAAATCGATTAGCATTCTCGAGGATCGTGATAGGAAGCAATTCGTTAGTAGGAAGGCTGTTGATATTGGTGCTCAATGATCTTTTTGACTTTTAACGTTCGTGGGTGCAACTTGCCTATCAAAAGGAGAAGAATTCGCCAGATCCTTGTGGAAGGTAAAGGTTATCTTTGTCTGATTCAAGAAACTAAGATACCTATTATGAGGGAGGGTTTGGTTAATAGTTTGTGGGGTTCTGGTAATTTTGAGTGGTCTGCTAGTGGTTCTGTAGGAGCCTCTGGAGGTATTCTTACGGTTTGGAGGAAGGGTTTGTTCCAGCCGATTGCTTCTTGTAGAGGGAAAGGCTTTTTGTGTTCTAAATTTTTATGGAATAATTCTGCCCTGTTCATTGTCAACGTTTACTCCCCCTGTGCTCTGAGTGATAAAAGGAGGCTCTGGGAAGATCTCATTGTTTTCAAAAATAATAACCCTGGTAGTAGTTGGATTATAAGAGGAGATTTTAACTCTGTCAAATCTGGTGATGAGAGAAAGGGTAGGCGCATTTCTTCGTATAGAAACTGTGAGGATTTCTGTTCTTTTATTGAAGATGTGGGGCTGGTTGATTTACCTTTTGTGGGAAGTAATTTTACTTGGTTTAATCCTAATGGTGGGAGCTGCAGCAAGATGGATAGGTTTCTTGTTAATGATTCTCTTATTGACTGTTGGGGTTTCAGGGGCCTATTTGTAGGTAAGAGTGACATTTCCGACCATCGTCCAGTCTGGATTAAAACTGATGGGTTAAATCATGGGCCCAAGCCTTTCAGATTTTTTAACTGTTGGTTGGATCATAAGGAGTTCTTGCCTTTCCTCAAGGATTCTTGGAGTTCGTTCTCATTCCAAGGGTCGCCGTCTTTTGTTCTTAAAGAAAAACTTTATGCTCTTAAAGCTTTATTGAGATGGTGGAACATTCATGTCTTTGGATGGTTGGATCTTAAAATTGACTCTTACGGCGAGAATCTCAATGAATTTGATGAGATGTTAGAAGGGAACATTGAAGGCTTATCAGAGGTTATGCTTAAAAGGAGAGGGGAGGCTCAAGAGAAGTTTTGGAGTAGCCTTCGACTTAAAGAGAGTATGATTTTCCAAAAATCGAGGTCGAAATGGTTGAAAGAGGGAGATGTGAATAGCCGGTATTTTCATGCTAAGTTAAAGGCTAGGAACAGAATTAACGCCATTCCTGCAGTGGGGACCCCTGATAATTTTATTGAAGATCCTTCGAGTATTAGAGAGGTAGCTTTTGAGCATTTCAATCTTAAGTTCAGAAGGGAAGACATCACTAGACCAGTCATGAATTTTGGTAATATTAATAAACTTAGCATGTTGGATAGTTCTATGTTGGATGCCAATTTTTCCCAAGACGAAATACGGGCTGCTGTGTTTGATTGCGATAGTTGTAAATCTCCGGGTCCGGACGGATATTATTTTAAATTCTTTAAAGAGTGCTGGGATGTAGTGGGGACAGATTTTGTTAATTGTGTCTGTCAATTTTCCAAGTCTGGAATTTTGCCGAAGGCGTTCTCTTCTTCGTTTTTAGCTTTGGTCCCTAAGGTGGACAGTCCCCTAGATTTTGGGGATTATAGACCTATCAGCCTTGTCGGGTGTATCTCCAAAGTTATTTCCAAGATGATGTCTATCAGACTTTCATCTGTTATTTCTAAACTGATTTCCCCCTCTCAAACCGCCTTCATTCCAGGAAGGAATCTTTTGGATGGGGTGCTCCTAGCTAATGAGGTAATTGATCTGGCAAGAAGGAAGAAGGAAAAGTGTTTGATCTTTAAGTTCGACTTCGCTCAAGCCTACGACTGTGTCGATTGGGAGTTTTTGATACAAATTCTAAGTGCCATGAACTTTGGTCCAAATTGGATAAAATGGATAAAGGGAAATGTGTGCAAGAGCTTTGTTTCAGTTTTGATTAATGGAAGCCCGACAAGGGATTTCGAGGTCTCTAGAGGGTTAAAACAAGGAGATCCTCTAGCTCCGTTCCTTTTTGTGTTGGTAGTTGAAATGTCGGCTGTATTGGTTAGACGTGCCTCGTCTCTTAGTTTGTTGTCCGATTTTAAATTCAAGGAGGGAGTTTCTGTTGAGTTGCTTCAATTTGCAGATGATACGTTGCTTTTTTGCGATGGTGGTTGTAACGACCCAGTTTTGTGTGAGTTTTATTTAATCGAGTCGTTTGATTATTTTATTATTATTTTATTTTATTTTCGACTTTTATCTGAAAATATGTTATTTTCAATGTTGTGATATTTTATCGGGTTTTGGGATCGTTTGCGAGATATTTGAGTGTGGGGGTATTTTGGTCATTTTAGGATATTTTTCATTAAGTAAGAAAATAGAAAATAGAAGAGAGAAAAATAGAAAGAAAGAAAGGGAGAAGAAAGAAAAAGGAGAGAAAAGAGAAGAAGAAGAGAAATAGTGAGAAAAGCTTGGGAAATCAAGAAAAATCAACTTCTAGAATCGATTTAATCGGGTAAGGGTACGAAACTCAATTATTGTATGATTGTGTATGATTATGTATGTGTATTTGTGATGTTTGTTGGATTGAAATGAAAATATTTAGTAAAACCCATATTGTGTCAAATTGATTAGAAATTGATTAAATGTGTTGGAAATCATGCTCTTAGTGTTCATTATTGTTGGTATATGATAGATACATGTTGCTATGCATTGTATTGGTAATTTTTTTGGGTGTAGGTGAAAATTGGAGGATTTTTGGTTAGAAAACGCAGAACTTCGTTCTGCAGAAATTTTTCTGGTTTTTCCAAGTCATACGCGTATAGGGCATGTTCATACGCGTATGGAGGGCGAGTCATGGGCCAATACGCGTATGGAATGTTATTTTGCTCGGCCATCTGCCCATTTGCGTATGATACGCGTAGCGTTACAGGGCAATACGCGTACGAGGTTGGGCATTACGCGTACGGACTTTTACACATGAACTTTGGGGAAAATGAGTCTCTGCTCATACGCGTATGGATCAGGGTAATACGCGTATGGACAGGACAATTGCAAAATGGGACTTTTCAAAATATCGTTTTTCGTTTTCTTTCGTAACTTGAGTTCCGTTTGTCCGATTTTTACATTCTTGGTATCGTTGTGTAGCTATTGAACTGTACTTTCTCATTATGATGATTTTGAAATTGTTAGCCGATTTAATTATGTCGGAAAATTGGGAATAGTGTCGATCGTCGACTTTTGTCATTATAACTGTGCGTAATTGATGTGTATTATGCAAGGTGCTGTTATATGCGGTAGATGTAAGTGTTTAGATGGGGTTGTGATGATTTGTGGCCGTATGGAAATTAAATGCATTGTTTTGGGCATAAGTGCAAAGTGTGATTTTGTCGATGTAAATGAATGTATTTATGTGTGCATATTAAATGTCATGGGTCATTGTATGCCAAGCATCATGATATGCATTGTTGAGACGTCCTGAGTGACGGTTTGGATTCCAGAGGGAATTCGCTATAACGTCGTGTGCCTTATACAAAGAGGTGTGAGCGATGATTATAGACGATTGTGTGCCCATGTGGGGTGTGAGCGATCGGGTCGTGTGCCTTATACAAAGAGGTGTGAGCGATCCATAAACGTCGTGTGCCTTATACAAAGAGGTGTGAGCAACGGGGAACATCGTATGCCCGACGGGGAGTTACAGTGATGTAACGAGCGATGATTCCAGCAGAGTTCCTGAGTGAACTAGTGATGAGAAACAATGGAAGCCGGTACCGCATGTGCATATGCATGGAGTCGTTGTGTCGGTCTCTTGCATTGTATAAATCATTATGATTGGTTTATGTGTGGAATTGTGGATAGAATGGATATATGGACATGTGTTGGTGATGGAAATATGAATTATACCTTGTGTTGCATTGTGTTGGAATTATGGTGTGAGTTGTGGTGAGAAACGTATATATGTGTATTTTTGTGTTATATATGATTGTATGCAATTATATTATGGTTGTTTTTCTCACCCTTCTGCTGTTTTATAATGCTCTATGAGGCATTGCAGATTAGAGTTGCTGGAGGTATTTTTGTGAAGCTTTGCGTCTTCATTCTTTTGTCGGTCGGCTCTGATATGTGACACCGGGTAGTTAGGGAGGCCGTTAGTGATTATTGTGTATTCTGTATATATATATCTTTTGGCTTGTGCATGTACAACTCGATGTATGACAAACTTTTCATGTGATATATATATATGTATGTTATTCAGTTTTAGATTTTCCGCTTTTATTCTAAATTCTGAAATGTGGGTGTAAGGAACTGAGTTCCTCTGTTGATAGCTACCCCACTGTTGCATATCTTTATGAGCAGGTGTTGTATGAATTGTTTCAATTTGATGTGACCCCTCGGTCTATGCCGTGATAATTTAAATATACTCTGACGAAATTTTTAATTTTTCTTTTTCTGTTTTAATTAATTGGGGGTATAATTTGGGGTGTTACATTAAGTGGTATCAGAGCCAGTTTGTGTCAGTCCGTGTCAGTTGTGTCAGTCCTTGTTGGCCGTGGTGGTTGGATGAGTTGTTTGTTTAACCATAGTTTATGTTATTGGAAATGAACAGAATATGGCTGGTAGGAATGATGCTGCTTTGGCTGCGGCTATGCAAGCTATGGCTCGTGCTGTGCAGGGTGCACCTCATGCTGCAGGTAATGATGAGTTCAAGAAGAACAAACCGCCTGTCTTCAAAGGAAGATATGATCCGGATGGTGCACAGATTTGGCTGAAAGAGATTGAAAGGATTTTCCGAGTGATGGATTGTGCTGAAGATCAAAAGGTGAGACTGGGTACTTACATGTTATTGGAAGAAGCTGATGACTGATGGGTTAGTACTTGTCGTGTGTTGGAAGCTGAAAAGGAGGAGATTACTTGGGTTGTGTTTAGTATGGAGTTTTTGAGGAGGTATTTTCCTGAAGATGTAAGAGGAAAGAAGGAAATTGAGTTTCTGGAACTAAAACAAGGTAATATGTCTATTGTTGATTATACTGCTAGGTTTGTGGAACTTGTGCAGTTTTATCCTCATTATGCTGAAGCGACTGCTGAATTCTCTAAGTGTGTAAAGTTTGAGAATGGCTTGCGTCCTGAGATAAAGCAGGTAATTGAATATCAGAGGATTCAGAGGTTTTCTAATTTGGTAGATTGTTGTAGGATTTATGAAGAAGACAGTAAGGCTCGTTCTACTCATTACAAAAGTGTAAGTGACAGGAAAGGGAAACAACAGTTCCGTGGTGGTCCGTATATGACACTAGCTGATAAAGGTAAACAAAGAGGGAATTTTGAGAAAAGGTCAAGTGGAGGAGGAATGTCTGGTCCTATGAGGTGTTATAGGTGTGGTGAAGTGGGGCATCGTCAGTTTGAGTGCAGGAAAGATTTTAGAAAGTGTTCTAACTGTGGAGGTATAGGACACATTGCAGCTGATTGTAAGAAGAACGTGGTGAAGTGCTTTAATTATGGGGAGCTGGGACATGTTAGTACAAAGTGTCCGAAACCGAAACAAGCTCCAGCTAGTGGGAAGGTGTTTGCATTATCGGGGACTCAGACTTCGAGTGCAGATCATCTGATCAGAGGTACTTGTTTTATTAATAGTACTCCTTTGATTGACATTATTGATACTGGAGCAACTCATTCATTTATTTCGTCTGAGTGCACGAAGCGTTTGAATCTTGTGTTGTCTGTGATGGGTGGTGAGATGGTTATTGATACTCCAGCGATGGGGTCAGTAACTACTTCTTTGGTTTGTTTGAGTTGTCCTTTGAACATTTATGGTAAAGACTTTGAGATGGATTTGGTGTGTTTACCATTGGAGGGTTTAGATGTGGTCCTGGGTATGAATTGGTTGCAATTTAATCGGGTTCATATTGATTGTTATCATAAGCTGGTACGGTTTCCTTCTCATGAGGAAGACGAAGACTCGAGTTTCTTATCTACCAAAGAGTTGAAGAAACTTTTGGCGGATGAAGCTCAGTTGTTTGGTTTGTTTGCATCTTTAACTGTGGATAGTCAAGTTTCACTTGATGTGTTTCCTGTTGTGTGTGAATTTCCGGAAGTGTTTCCTGAGGATATTTCAGACTTGCCGCTAGAGAGAGAGGTGGAGTTTTCTATAGATCTAGTTCCTGGTACTAGACCTGTTTCTATGGCACCTTATCATATGTCGGCATCTGAGTTGGTGGAGTTAAAGAAACAGTTGAATGAGTTGTTGGAAAAGAGGTTCGTGGGACCAAGTGTTTCTCCTTGGGGTTCTCCAGTGTTATTGATGAAAAAGAAGGATGAGAGTATGCGATTATGTATTGATTATCGCCAGTTGAATAAGGTGACGATCAAGAATAAGTATCCTCTTCCAAGAATTGATGTTCTGATGGATCAGTTAGTTGGTGCTTGTGTGTTTAGTAAGATTGACTTAAGGTCAGGGTATCATCAGATAAGAGTGAAGGAGGAAGACATTCAGAAGATGGCTTTTAGAACACGATATGGTCATTATGAATATTATGTGATGTCGTTCGGGGTTTCTAATGCGCCAGGTGTGTTTATGGAATACATGAATCGTATTTTTCACGAGCATCTGGATCGATTTGTCGTTGTGTTTATAGATGACATTCTGATTTATTCTAAGTCTCGGGAGGAGCATGCAGAACATTTGCGTATTGTTTTGCAGGTTTTGAAGGAGAGGAAGCTTTTTGCTAAATTATCCAAGTGTGAATTCTGGTTGTCGGAGGTGAGTTTTCTTGGACACGTAATTTCAGGTAATGGTATTGCTGTGGATCCATCTAAAGTAGAAGCAGTTCTACAATGGGAGGCTCCGAGATCTGTTACTGAAATTCGAAGCTTTTTGGGTTTGGCCGGTTATTATCGGAGGTTTATTGAGGGTTTTTCGAAACTAGCACTTCCTTTGACCCAGTTGACTTGTAAAGGGCAAGCGTTCATTTGGGATATTCGGTGTGAGGAGAGTTTCACTGAGCTGAAGAGAAGATTGACGACAGCTCCGATCTTGATTTTGCCGAATCCTAATGAACCATTTGTGGTTTATTGTGATGCTTCTTTGATTGGTCTAGGTGGTGTTCTGATGCAAGAAGGTAAGGTGGTGGCTTATGCTTCAAGGCAGTTAAGAGTTCATGAGAAGAATTATCCTACTCATGTTCTTGCGTTAGCGGCTGTGGTGTTTGTGTTGAAGATTTGGAGGCATTATCTCTAGGGTGCAAGGTTTGAAGTCTTTAGTGATCATAAAAGTTTGAAATATCTGGTTGATCAGAAGGAGCTAAATATGAGGCAACGTAGATGGTTGGAATTCTTGAAGGACTACGACTTTGGCTTGACTTACCATCCTGGTAAAGCTAATCTGGTAGCCGATGCTTTGAGTCGGAAATCGTGACATATGTCCGCTTTAATGGTTAAGGAGTGGGAACTTTTGGAATCGTTTAGAGATTTGAGTTTGGTTTGTGAAGTGACGTCGGATAGCGTTAGGCTTGGTATGCTAACGATTACTAATGATTTTCTGATGACTGTTTGTGAGAAGCAAAAGTTGGATGTGAAACTTGTGGATTTGATGTTGGTTGGAGGAAAATATGCGAATAGTGATTTTTAAGTGGATATTAATGGTGTTTTGAGATTCCGAGGTAGAATTTGTATTCCTGATGATGCAGAGTTGAAAAACATGATTTTGGAGGAAGGACACCAGAGTAATTTGAGTATACATTCAGGAGCGAATAAAATGTACCAAGATTTGAAGAAGATTTTCTGGTGGTCTGGATTGAAAAGAGATGTGGCTCAGTTTGTTCATGCATGTTTGACTTGTAAGAAATCGAAGGTGGAACATCTGAGGCCTAGTGGTTTGTTGCAACCGTTGGATATTCCTGAGTGGAAGTGGGATAGTATTTCCATGGATTTTGTAACAGGGTTACCGAATACTCAGCAAGGGCATAATGCTATTTGGGTGGTTGTTGATAGGCTGACTAAATTGGCTCATTTTATTCCGATTGACATCAGTTTTCCTTTGGAGCAGTTAGCTGAGATTTACATCAATGTGATTGTGAAATTACATGGGGTTCCATTGAGTATTGTTTCTGATCGAGATCCTAGATTTACCTCGAGATTTTGGGAAAGTTTACGGAAGGCATTGGGTTCTAAATTGAGATTGAGTTCGGCTTATCATCCGCAGACAGATGGTCAGACGGAGAGGACGATTCAGTCTTTGGAGGATTTGTTGAGAGCTTGTGTTTTGGAACAAGGTGGTGCGTGGGATAGTTATCTTGCATTGATTGAATTTACGTATAATAACAGTTTCCATTCTAGTATTGGAATGGCATCGTTTGAAGCATTGTATGGACGAAGGTGTCGGACACCGTTGTGTTGGCACGAATCTGGTGAGCGAACGGTAGTTGGGCCAGAATTGGTGCAACGGACGACGGAGAAAGTGAAGTTTATTCGTGAGAAGATGAAGGCTTCTCAGAGTAGACAAAAGAGTTATCATGATCGGAGACGGAAGGATCTTGAGTTTCAAGAGGGCGATCATGTATTTTTGAGGGTTACGCCAGTAACGGGTGTGGATCGTGCATTGAAATCGAAGAAACTTACTTCTCGGTTTATTGGTCCTTACCAGATATCCGCGAGGGTGGGTGCTGTGGCTTATAGGGTGGCGTTGCCGCCGAATCTGTCGAATTTACAAGATGTGTTTCATGTTTCACAGCTTCGGAAGTATGTTCCAGATCCGTCGCATGTGATTCCGATGGATGAGGTTGAAGTAAGGGAGAACCTTACGGTCGAGGCAGTACCAGTTAGGGTTTTGGATCGCGAAGTGAAGCGGTTGCGGGGCAAGGATATTGCACTTGTGAAGGTGGCGTGGGGAGACGCTGCTGAGGGAAATTTGACTTGGGAGTTGGAGAGTCGGATGCGGGAGTCGTATCCAGAGTTGTTCATCTCAGGTAATATTTTCGAGGACGAAAATTTCTAAGTGGGGGAGACTTGTAACGACCCAGTTTTGTGTGAGTTTTATTTAATCGAGTCATTTGATTATTTTATTATTATTTTATTTTATTTTTGACTTTTATCTGAAAATATGTTATTTTTCAATGTTGTGATATTTTATCGGGTTTTGGGATCGTTTGCGAGATATTTGAGTGTGGGGGTATTTTGGTCATTTTAGGATATTTTTCATTAAGTAAGAAAATAGAAAATAGAAGAGAGAAAAATAGAAAGAAAGAAAGGGAGAAGAAAGAAAAAGGAGAGAAAAGAGAAGAAGAAGAGAAATAGTGAGAAAAGCTTGGGAAATCAAGAAAAATCAACTTCTAGAATCGATTTAATCGGGTAAGGGTGCGAAACTCAATTATTATATGATTGTGTATGATTATGTATGTGTATTTGTGATGTTTGTTGGATTGAAATGAAAATATTTAGTAAAACCCATATTGTGTCAAATTGATTATAAATTGATTAAATGTGTTGGAAATCATGCTCTTAGTGTTCATTATTGTTGGTATATGATAGATACATGTTGCTATGCATTGTATTGGTAATTTTTTTGGGTGTAGGTGAAAATTGGAGGATTTTTGGTTAGAAAACGCAGAACTTCGTTCTGCAGAAATTTTTCTGGTTTTTCCAGGTCATACGCGTATGGGGCATGTTCATACGCGTATGGACCTTGGCAATACGCGTATGGAGGGCGAGTCATGGGCCAATACGCGTATGGAATGTTATTTTGCTCGACCATCTACCCATTTGCGTATGATACGCGTAGCATTGCAGGGCAATACGCGTACGAGGTTGGGCATTACGCGTATGGACTTTTACACGTGAACTTTGGGGAAAATGAGTCTCTGCTCATACGCGTATGGATCAGGGTAATACGCGTATGGACAGGACAATTGCAAAATGGGACTTTTCAAAAATCGTTTTTCGTTTTCTTTCGTAACCTGAGTTCTGTTTGTCCGATTTTTACATTCTTGGTATTGTTGTGTAGCTATTGAACTGTACTTTCTCATTATGATGATTTTGACATTGTTAGCCAATTTAATTATGTCGGAAAATCGAGAATAGTGTCGGTCGTCGACTTTTGTCATTATAACTGTGCGTAATTTATGTGTATTATGCAAGGTGCTGTTGTATGCGGTAGATGTAAGTGTTTAGATGGGGTTGTGATGATTTGTGGCCGTATGGAAATTAATGCATTGTTTTGGGCATAAGTGCAAAGTGTGATTTTGTCGATGTAAATGAATGTATTTATGTGTGCATATTAAATGTCATGGGTCATTGTATGCCAAGCATCATGATATGCATTGTTGAGACGTCCTGAGTGACGGTTTGGATTCCAGAGGGAATTCGCTATAACGTCGTGTGCCTTATACAAAGAGGTGTGAGCGATGATTATAGACGATCGTGTGCCCATGTGGGGTGTGAGCGATCGGGTTGTGTGCCTTATACAAAGAGGTGTGAGTGATCCATAAACGTCGTGTGCCTTATACAAAGAGGTGTGAGCGACGGGGAACATCGTATGCCCGACGGGGAGTTACAGTGATGTAACGAGCGATGATTCCAGCAGAGTTCCTGAGTGAACTAGTGACGAGAAACAATGGAAGTCGGTACCGCATGTGCATATGCATGGAGTCGTTGTGTCGGTCTCTTGCATTGCATAAATCATTATGATTGGTTTATGTGTGGAATTGTGGATAGAATGGATATATGGATATGTATTGGTGATGGAAATATGAATTATACCTTGTGTTGCATTGTGTTGGAATTATGGTGTGAGTTGTGGTGAGAAACATATATATGTGTATTTTTGTGTTATATATGATTGTATGCAATTATATTATGGTTGTTTTTCACACCCTTCTGCTATTTTATAATGCTCTATGAGGCATTGCAGATTAGAGTTGCTGGAGGTATTTTTGTGAAGCTTTGCGTCTTCATTCTTTTGTCGGTCGGCTCTGATATGTGACACCGGGTAGTTAGGGAGGCCGTTAGTGATTATTGTGTATTCTGTATATATATATCTTTTGGCTTGTGCATGTACAACTCGATGTATGATAAACTTTTCATTTGATATATATATGTATGTTATTCAGTTTTAGATTTTCCGCTTTTATTCTAAATTCTGAAATGTGGGTGTAAGGAACTGAGTTCCTCTGTTGATAGTTACCCCACTGTTGCATATCTTTATGAGCAGGTGTTGTATGAATTGTTTCAATTTGATGTGACCCCTCGGTCTATGCCGTGATAATTTAAATATACTCTGATGAAATTTTGAATTTTTCTTTTACTGTTTTAATTAATTGGGGGTGTTACAGTGGTTATTCTAATCTATGGGCTTTGAAGACTATCCTTCGAGGATTCAAGATGATTTCGGGTCTTAAAATCTACTTTTCTAAAAGTAGTATCTATGGAGTAGGTCTGGATCCTCTTTTTATTAAAGCTGGAGAGTGTTTCCTCTATTTTAATTCTGGGGTTTTCCCTTTCAAATTCCTTGGAATTACGATAGGTGGAAATCATAGGAGATTATCTTTTTGGAATCCCGTCTTGATGTGTATGAAAGCTAGGCTTAGTACTTGGGCTGGTCGGAATTTGTCGATTGGTGGTAGAGTTTCTTTGATTAATTCAGTTTTAGTGAATCTGCCTATCCATTTTTTCTCTTTCTATAAGGCGCCTTCTAAAGTTATAAAATAAATGATCGCTATTCAACGCCGGTTTTTGTGGCCCGGTTCGGTGGCCAAAAAAGGAATATCTTGGGCCAAATGGAGTGTCTTGTGCAAGTCTAAGGATAAAGGGGGGCTTGGAATTAGGTACATTGGTTTATTTAACATTGCCCTATTATCGAAGTGGCTGTGGAAATTCGTAATAGGAGGTTCTGAAATTTGGAGGAATCTGTTGGTTAGTAGATACGGATGTTTGAGAGCGTGAGTGATGGATTTGGACAAGGGTCAGAATTCCTTAAAAGATTCGTTGTGGTTAAAAGACTTGCGTAAAATTAGAGACTTGGGTGTTTCCTCCTCCTTTCAGTCGTTCGTCCTTACAGTAGTTAGTAACGGGAAAAATGTTCAGTTCTGGAACTGGCTGTGGAGTGGAGATTTGGCGCTTAAATCTGTCTTCCCTTATCTGTATTTAGCTGCTATAAATAGGGACTATTTTATAGCAGACCTTGGTTCGTGGTTTAATAATAGATGGATGTGGAATTTTAACAATTGTTGGCAGGAGGGGTATGATGTTGATCCTGCTTCATTTTTGTTTCTTCTTAATCTGGTGTCTAACATTCAGTTTTCGGTTAATGTTGAAGACTCGTGGGTGTGGACACTGGATTCTAACCACGGTTTTTCTGTCAAGTTCCTTTATAATCAGCTCAATTCTGTAGTGGCTGGGCACCTTTTAGAAGACGTGAATTCTCTCTTCCTTAAGGTGCGTTGGAAGACTCGGGTACCTCTTAAGATACAGGTTTTTGCTTGGAGGTTGATTAGCGACAGGCTACTGACTCGTCTCAATTTAGCTAAGAGAGGTATTGTTTCTTCCCGTCACGATAAGGTTTGCGTTTTTGGTTTTCAAGAGGAGGAGGACGCTATGCACTTATTCTTGACCTGCTCTAAAACTCACCTTTTGTGGTCCAAGATTTTCGATTGGTTGGGTGTTCCTCCCATTTTTTCTGATTCGTTTAGAAATCATGCTTTGCTTTGGTTTTTGGCTTTGTTTGACAAGGGTAAGGAGGACATGAGCTGTTATGTGTGGTTTGTCACGGTTTGGTGTATTTGGACTATGAGGAATAATATCATATTCAAGGATGCCGTTTGTATTGTTGAGGGTGTTTTCAATAGTATAGTGACTCTTTCTTGGAGATGGTTGGATTTAGGTCGTACTAAATGTAACTTTTACGATTGGACGAAACATCCTCTCGACTTCTTGTAATAGGTCTAGAGTTGTTAGTCCCCTCTTTTTGATTAGTTTTTTGTATGGGGTTGGAGAATCCCTTTTTCTCCCTTTAATACAAGTTGCTTATCAAAAAAAAAAATAAGAAAGAAAAATGATTCAACAATACTCCTAGTAATCTCGCTACAGGTGGTTATCTTGTTGTTTTGATGTGGGATGTTGTTTTGTATCAATGATTTGGTTTTTTTGGCTGAACTAGTTTAGGCTGTTTCTATTGTTAGCAGTCAGTTGGCTTTTGTAGTATTGATGTTTTTTTTGCACTTCTTATGCACTTTTTAATAAAAGTTTTATTTTGGTCTTTCAAAAAAATATTATTACATGTATAAAATATTAGTGGGGTTCTATCGCTACAGTATGAGAAACCAAAAGAATACAATTCCATCCCTAATATTTATCGCTACAGGGAGATGAGAGAAAGAGGTCACTTATTATTGGCTAATGCTATGTCATGCACTACAGGGGTATTTACAAGGGATCACTTTTATTTCCTTCTTCTTATTGTTTTTTCAATGCTACAGCAAGTGGTAAGTGTTACTCTTATTAAAATCATCATTATAGATATCCTTTCGTTGCCTTAATATATTCTAGGCGCTACAGGGTACGAGGGAAATGGAAGCACATGCGACATTCATTAGTTCGCTACAGGTATTAATAATGTGGGAAGGATTTCAACATAAGAAGGAATCCTGTATACAATACTATTTTTAATTATATATCATGAGAGAGAAGCTCCTCCTTCTCTCTAGATTTCTTTGCCCTTCCTCTTGTTTCTTCTTCCTTCCCTTGGTGTCTTGAGTATTATCATCAGTAGAACCTTACTGGTATTTTTGGCTTAAACTCCTAGCTTTAGGGCTAAGGGCCTTGGTACTGGCATTGCTCTTGCTGGTTGATTTTTGCTTTTTGTTCGCTTTTGTGACTTTGTTTTTACCCGTCTGGGTTGTCTTCCTCTGTCATGGCTTGGGAGAAAGTTTCTTCCCGTAAGCTTAGGCATGTTCCTCAACCCAGGTTTTCGGTATGGAAAGAAAATAACGGAAAAGGAGCGGGAACTGGAGAATCTTTAACTTCCTTTTTTATTTCGGAGTTCCCAGATAACTTTCATGCAAAAGATTTATTCGACGAGTTCGCGGTGTATGGCATTATCTCCGAGGTTTTCATCCCTGCTAGGAGAGACATTAGAGGGAAGAGGTTTCGATTTACGCGGTTCAGAAAAGTCCATGAACCTCGCATTTTGGCGGTAAAGCTCGATAACCTCATTTTGAATGGAAGGAAAATCCATGCTAACGTGTGCAGATTTCAGAAAGAGACTCAAACCAGGAATGTTGGCGTTTCGACTAGAAGAAATAAACCAGTTCCTCTGAACTTTTGCAATGGAGGTCTCTCAGTCAACAAATCGTTCTCTTTTGCCCAGGTAGTGAAAAAAGATAACGAAGCGGCTCATGGAGCTCTCCTGAATGGTGAGCCGTCTCTGCACAAGGTCAGGCTTGATATTCAGGATGTTTCTAGGTTTTCCAAGGCCTTAGTTGGTAAGGTTCATGACGAGGTTAATCCTTTCCTGATCCAAAAAGTTCTGTACGAAGGAGGTTTTTTCGATATTTTGGCTACTCCTTTGGGGGCCAGCTTGTGTCTTCTTGAATCTAAAGAACAGGGAGATGTTCATGTCTTTGTTAAGCAAGCTAAAAAGTGGTGCGACAAATGGTTTATGGAGTTAAAACCTTGGTCCTTTGATGTAGTGGATGAATTCAGATTCATTTGGGTGAAATGTATTGGTATCCCTTGTTTCGCCTAGAATGACGTGGTGTTTTCTAGTTTGCTCAAGAAGATATGTTTGTTTATCAAAGGTGATAACGATACGCAGACGAACGTAAGATTCGATGAGGCAAGGTTGCTTATTAAATCAAAACGTAAAACTGTGGTTAACGATGATCTGATGCTTGTCATCAACGAGGTTGAATTCCCTGTTAGAATCTACGAGGACTTGCCTGGACCTTATAAAAGTGATTTTTTGGAGGTTGGTGTTGGTGATGGTAATTCTGACCTCTCGGTAACAGGCGAGGAAGTAGATAGCGACTTTTCTTCAGAAGAAGACGAGGAGGTTGGTGAGTCTAACCCTTTTGGTTCTAGGGAGGATGTTAAAGTCAAAAGTCATAAGGGGTACGAGGATACTTTTGAAGACATTGGGAGTCACGTTGACAAATCTCCTTCCTTTGTCCGTGATTCCTTGGTTGACAGATCGAATGGTCCTTTTGAAAAGTTGCCTGTAGAAGCCGTCTTTGGGTCTTGTGATGACTGTTCCCTGGGGGCTACACCTGTGACTGTGTCAGAACCTAAGGATGTTCCTTTTGTTGGGGACATTCCGGATTCGGTGGGCCTTATCTCTTCCGACCCAGGAGGTGGTTCTGCTATTCCTTTGGGCCTTGTTGTTGGGCCGTCGTTTGATAGAGTTTTGGATTCTTCAGGGTCTGATCCAATATCCATCCCCCCTTTTCTCCAGCTGGGCCTTCGTTAGGGAGAGTTAAAAGGAAAAAGAAAAAACGCTTAGCTGACTTTTATATCAATTGCCAGCTCCCCTTTTCCCCTTCCTATTATTCCACCTTAATCAAAGCCTCCTCCTTTCTTCCTTTCACCCGGTCCAAATCCAAACCTAAACATAAGAAGAGATTGATCCTCCCCCCTTTACCTGAGATTGTTGGTTTTTCTGGTGACATGGGTGAACTAAGTGGTTTTTCTATAGATGAGTCGGACATTCAAAGGAGCAATTTTAGGTGCAAAAGAGGAATCGATGAAATTCCCAATAAGATTAGAATGATTGTTAAGCTTTTGGGCATCTCTGCAGTTGACAACAAGGAAGCCCTCGAGAATTCAATTAGGGATCTAGAAGAGAGATACAGTGGTATCTTCTCAAGCAGGAAGGTTGTTGATAATCTTGCTCGATGATTATTGCAACCTATAACGTCCGTGGGTGTAACTTACCTTTAAAACGAAGGAGAATACGCAAGACTTTGTCCGAAGGTAAAGTTGACTTGTGTTTAATTCAGGAGACCAAGATTGTTTCTATGAAGGACTCTGTGGTTAAAATTTTGTGGGGAAACGAGTGTTTTGGCTGGCCAGCTTGTGGTTCAGAGGGTCTTTCAGGCGGTATCCTCACTATCTGGAGAAACGATGCTTTCCAACCTGTTGCGTCTTTCAGAGGTAAAGGATATCTTTGTTCTAATCTAGTTTGGAAAGACATTAACCTGTTTATAGTCAATGTGTACTCTCCATGTGCATTAAGGGATAAAAGGAAGCTTTGGTCTGATCTTATTGACCTTAAATCGTCTCAACCCGATGGTAGCTGGATAATAGGTGGAGACTTCAATTCGGTGAAATCGTGTGATGAAAGGAAGGGTAGAAGGTCCTCTTCTTCTCGCGAGTGTGTGGAGTTTAACTCTTTTATTAGTGATGTGGAGTTAGTAAATCTTCCTTTTGTGGGAAATCGTTTCTCTTGGTTCAATTCTGACGTCTTGTGCTGTAGTAAACTCGATAGATTTCTTGTTGACGACCTCCTTATTGATAGGTGGGATCTTAAAGCCCAGCTTGTAGGCAAACGTGATATTTCTGATCACTGCTTAGTTTGGATCAAATCCAAAATTTCCAATTCTGGCCCCAAACCCTTCAAGTTTTTCAATTGTTGGCTTGAGCACAAGGATTTTAGGGCTTTTGTGAAGGAAACTTGGGATTCTTTATTGGAGAGAGGAAGCCCGACCTTTGTCTTCAAGGAAAAACTTTTGGCCCTTAAAACTCGTCTAAAGTGGTGGAACGTTAACGTATTTGGTTGGTTGGATCTCAAAATTGAATCAAATGTTGCTACGCTTAATGAGATTGATTTGGCTCTCGTGGAAAGTTTTTCAGATTTACTGGATGAAACTCTTAGACTCAGGTTGGATGCCCAAGAGAATGTGTGGAGCAGTCTGCGCCTTAAAGAAAGTATGATCTGTCAAAAGTCTAGGGCGAATTGGCTGAGGGATGGTGATGTCAACTCCAGGTTTTTCCATGCTTCTCTTAAAACCAGAATTCGGTCTAACACGATTTCTGCGCTGAAACTTGAAGGTAACTTTATTGAAGATCCTGGCTTAATAAAAGAGGCTGCGTTCGATTTCTTCAAACAAAAGTTCCAAAGAGTTGGATACAGTAGGCCTAAATTGGACATGTCTAATGTTCAGAAACTTAATGCTTTGGATAGAGATTTGTTAGAAGCAAATTTTTCTGTCGAAGAAATCAAGCTGGCAGTTTTTGATTGTGACGGAAACAAGTCTCCGGGTCCGGATGGTTTCTCATTTAGTTTCTTCAAGGAGTGTTGGGATATAATCGGAGGTGATTTTACTGATTGTGTTCTTCATTTTTCCAAGACCGGGGTGTTGCCTAAAACTTTTACTTCTTCTTTTCTGGCCTTGGTTCCTAAGGTGGACAGCCCTCAATCTTTTGGGGATTTTAGGCCAATTTGCTTAGTTGGTTGCGTCTATAAAGTGATCTCCAAGTTGCTTGCTAATAGATTGTCTCCTATTATATCTCATCTGGTTTCGCCAACTCAAACGGCTTTTATCCCGGGTAGGAACTTATTGGATGGGGTTCTCTTGGCCAACGAAGTAATCGACTTTGCTAAAAGAGATAAGAGGAAATGTTTACTCTTAAAAGTTGATTTTGCCCAAGCTTATGACTGTGTTGATTGGGAATTTCTGATCCAAGTCCTCTTAGCTATGAATTTTGGTCCAAAGTGGATTAAATGGATAAAAGGTGGAGTGTGCTCTAGTTCGGTTTCGATCCTCATCAATGGGAGCCCGACAAGGGATTTTGAGGCATCTAGAGGTCTGAAACAGGGGGGATCCGTTAGCCCCGTTCCTCTTTGCCCTGGTAGCTGAAATGTTAGCAGTCCTTGTTAGAAAAGCATCCAGTTGCAACCTATTTTCTGGTTTTGGTTTTAATGAGGGACCAAACATCGAGTTGCTTCAATTCGCAGACGATACTTTCTTGTTTAGCGATGGAGGTTACGCTAGCTTATGGGCCTTTAAGGCTATTCTCCGTGGCTTCGAATTGATTTCGGGTCTTAAAATCAATTTTTCTAAAAGCTGCATTTATGGGATATGCCTTGATTCTATTTTTCTTAAGGCAGTAGAGTGCTTTCTTTTTTGCAGGTCAGTTGAGTTACCTTTCAAGTTTCTAGGAATAATTATTGGAGGCAATCACCGAAGGTTATCGTTTTGGAATCCTATTTTGTCTTGTTTAAAAGCTAGATTAAACTCGTGGATTGGCCATAACCTTTCGATAGGTGGTAGGGTCACATTGATTAATTCTGTTTTAGCCAATATGCCTATCCACTATTTATCATTCTTTAAAGCTCCTACGAAGATTGTGAAAGAAATTATCGTGATTCAACGTCGATTTCTTTGGTCGGGAACGGAAGAAAAAAAAGGTGTTGCTTGGGTTAAGTGGAGAACTTTGTGTAAGCCTAAGAACAAGGGAGGTTTAGGAATCAAACATGTTGATCTGGATGGCTATGGAAATTCTTAAAGGGCGGTTCCAAAATTTGGAGAAACTTTCTGGTTTTCAGGTATGGTAGACTGAGTATGTGGGTGTTCGATTTTGAGACTGCTCTAAACCAGCTTGCTGCTTCTTTGTGGATGAGGGATCTTTTGAGAATTAAAACTTTCGATGACGGTACTAATTTCCAATCGCTTGTTCAACCTGTGCTTGGCAGAGGAGATAATATTTCTTTTTGGAATTCTCCTTGGTGTGGGGATTCTCTGTTGAAAAACTCTTTTCAAGATCTTTTTTAGGCTGCCTCTCACAAGGATGCTAGTGTCGCTGATTACGGAAACTGGTTCCATGATGTGTGGATTTGGAATTTTAATTGTTCAGGCCTAGTGGATGATTTCAATAGCTCTCTCACTGTTTTTCATAATTTACTTGTTGGATTTCAGCCGCGTTGTAATGTCGAAGACCTTTGGGAATGGAAATTGGAATCTAACAAAGTTTTCTCTGTCAAGTCTTTTTACTCGCACGTTAACTCTACTGCTTCTGATTTCCAGCTCCTGGAAGCGGATAGGCTGCTCCTGCTAGTTTTGTGGAAGACTTCCATTCCATTAAAGACGAATTTTTTCGCTTAGAGGATGGTTTTAGATAGATTACCGACTCGGTCGAACCTTGCGATTAGAGGTATTGTTGACTCCACCCATGATAAAGTTTGTGTTCTGTGTTTCCAAGAGGAGAAAGATATCCACCACCTCTTTATGTCTTGTACCAAAATTCGGCAACTTTGGAAAAAGATTTTTTATTGGATAAGCATAATCCCAATTCTTGGGGAGGCGCTGAACAATTTTGCTCTTCTCTGGTTTTTGGCTCTGGTTGATAGGACCAAGGAGGAAACGGCTTGCTATGTGTGGTTTATCTCAGTTTGGATTATTTGGAGTACGAGAAACAACATCATCTTTAACGGTGAAATTTGTGATATAGACGAGATCTTCAACCGTATCGTAACTATATCTTGGAGATGGTTAGTGATAAATCGTAGGTGTTGTAGTTTATATGATTGGATGAAACATCCACTTGATTTCTTGTAATTTTCTCTTGGGATCTGCTTCTTTTCCTTTTCCCTTTGTTTGGTGTTTGTATTAGGCTGGAGAACCTCTTTTTCTCTCATTAATACATCTTGCTTATCAAAAAAAAAAGAAGGAATCCCGCTCTATAGGATGTACAGGTGGAACAAGGAGCATTTAATATCCTATCGATAAATCTGGTCATGCGCTACAACAAAAGAACAAAGTAAAAGGTTTACATTCATTTCACCTCCATTACTAATATTTTCCTGCGCTTAGTATTGTAAAATGAAAGAGTACTTCAATTACATTGCCTAGCATTTCACTGCGTTTTACATTTCACTGCTATTAGCATTAATGCGCATAGGAAAAGAATTACATTCTAGCTTCTATTAATCTCGCTACTAGGGGTACGGAATGGCAAAAGGTGCCGTTTAGAAGAAAGAAGACTCAAGACAAGCAACTAAAATGGGAGTCTTTCTGTGCTCCAGATTATCGTAGATACGAGGAATTTGGAGCACTGGTGTCGTTTTACGTAACGGAATTCCCTGAAAGGTGCAGAGCCGGTGAACTTTTCTCTTTGTTCAAAGCACATGGAAGAATAAGGGAAGTGGTTCTTCCCCCTAAGAGGAATGCTCAAGGGAGGAGGTTCGGTTTTGCGAGATTTTCGGAGGTTAAGGATGAGAGGATTCTAGCAGCAAGATTAGATAGTATTTTTGTAGGTGAGAAAAAGATTCATGTGAACTTGCCAAAGTTTGGCAGGAAGAGTTTCGTTGGAGGGGAGGCTAACAATGCAGCCAACCAGGATGGGTTCTGCGAGACGAGACGACCTAGAGTCCGACCTTATCAGTTTGAAGGAAAGTGTGCTGAAGGAGGTAGAACGTATGCTGATATAGTTGGAAGCCGCTTCCCACGAAAACCTTCGTTGTCTTTTTCCCCTGAATCGGAGATCAAAGAGAAACTAAGGAAAGCTTATGTTGGAAAAGTGGTTGTTCCGGGATCCTCTTATAACATCCAGACGTGGTTTGAAGTCGAAGGTTACTTTGCGATTAAAGTAACACCCCTAGGAGCCAATTTGTGTTTACTTGAAGAAGTGGAGGAAGGTGAGATCAAGACATTGATTAAAGAGGCGAAATCGTGGTGGAGACAATGGTTCTCTAAGATCAGAGAGTGGAGCGAGGATGATGTTGACAATGAACGTCTTCTTTGGACTAGAGCATATGGCCTTCCATGTCACGCATGGAATACTCCTTTCTTTTCCCTTTTGGCTAGTGCGTTCGGTACCTTCAAATGTGCTGACGACAATACTTTGAAAGGGGAGTGTAAGGATGTCGCGCGGTTCATGGTCAGAACAAGATGTCTCATGGTGATTAATGAATTGCTGTTAGTGGATATCGAAGGCGTAGAATTCAGAGTAAAAGTTGTTGAAGACCATATTGCTCCTTTGAGACTTTCCATGAAGGAAGTTCGATTGGTTGAAGAGGTAAACGAGTCTAGTTCGGATGAAGCATCTAGTTGGGAAGATGGTGTAGCTGGTTTGCAGGAGGATGGTATTTCGTTGGACAGTTTTGGCAGCAGTCATAGCTTTCCCGCTGACCTAGCCCCTAGGACGGTGACAGAAGATCAGGAGTGTCAAAAGGTTTCTAAGGTGCTTCCTCGTACGATGAGATCCAACAAAAAGAAGAAGGAATTAATGTTATCAGGTCATTTTGATGATGCATTAAATGCGGTGCACAAGGACAACACGTTGTACAGCACTGAAAAGTCTTTTCATAGTACCTCGGGGTTTGCGGTTTTAAAGGATAAGAATCTAGTGGTGGTCAATTCAGATTCTGAAGATGTAGGCGAAGGTGGGCCTTTAGACAAAATTACAGACTTGGGCCCTCCGTCATTAAATGTTGAATTGGGCTTCGGGGGTGTTTTCCTATTAGAGAAACCCCATTTGATTGAGGATGGTTTCAAAGGAGGTAACTCTAGTATTGGGCCTAAGGAAGTTGGTGAGGCGCTCAATGACTTGGAAGAGAACATTGATCAGTTAGTTGGTGAACTTCCCAAATTACATACCTCTCCGAACCCTAATTTGGTCTCTCATTCCCCAATTGCAGAACCTTCTTTTTTTGAACCTCTTAGAAAACCTCAGAAACTAATTAAGAAGATGGAGGTGGTTTCTATGGCTCCCGCAATTTCTTTAGAGGAGGATGGAGATATATTTTCAGGTGGGTCAATTCTCTGCTGCGAATCTCTGACCGACTTCGACGTTAGACAAGGTAATGGGAGGTTCTGGAATAACATGGAGTCTAATGTAGGAGATAGGGTGTGGAAGGCAATGTCTAAGTTGGGTGTGGTTGCAAAAGATAAGGCGATTGACTACAGTAAGAAGATTGGAGAGATGGAAAGTAGCGAGAAGATTAGAAAGGCAAGAATGAAGGCGGTCAAAAACGGGAAGAAATGAATATAACATCTTTCATAATCAGAGGGAGCGACAGTAGTGCCAAGAGAAGGAGGATCAACAAATTCATCAAGATTGAGAAGCCGGATGTTATTCTGTTACAAGAAACTAAATGCAATTCTGTGGACGAGAAATTTATCAGTTCTTTATGGGACAGTGAGGAGATTGATTGGCCGTGTTCCCCTTCCAACGGTCAATCTGGAGGTTTGATAACTCTGTGGAAATCGAGTGAAATTCAGTCTCAGTTTTCGTTCTCTGGGGACGGTTACTTAGGCGTCAAAGTGGCTTGGAAATGGCTGAAGTATTACATTCTAAATGTTTATTCTTCTTGTTTGTTACCGCTGAAACGCGCCCTGTGGAAGAATTTATTGTCACTCATCAGCAAATTTAGCGATGGAGAGTGGATTGTCGGTGGCGACTTCAATGCCATCACGAAATTGTCTAAGAGAAAAGGGTGTGCTAAGTTCAACAAACATAGAGAAATGAGGAAGTTTAGGGAGTTTGTGGAAGGAAGTGGTCTTGTGGATGTTCCGTGCGAAGGAAGTAGACTCACTTGGTTTAGCAGTGATGGGAGATCCATGAGCCGTCTCGACCGTTTTCTTCTTTCGAATTCTTTGATTGACAGATGGGGAGTGGTGAACCAGGTTATTGGAAAGAGAGACATCTCCGACCATTGTCCGATCCGTATTGCGTTGAATTGCTTGAATTGGGGCCCTAAACCCTTCCGTGTGCTAACTGTTGGTTTGATAATAAAGATTTCCAGCTTTTTGTTAAAGATGTTTGGATGAATCTTAAGGTGACAGGAAGGAGCGATTTCGTTCTTAAAGAGAAATTGAAGTTGCTGAAGGAGAGCCTTAAAATTGGAACAGTGAAGTTTTTGGAAAACTGGATTTAGAAATTGAAGACTGCATTTCAGAAGTTAACAGTTTGGATGCGTCTTTAGCAGGTAGCGGTTTGGGTGACGTTGAGGTGTTATCTAAAAGGAGACGTGAGGCCAATGCTAGCTTTTGGAAGAAGATTTTTTTGAAAGAAAAGATTTTGTTGCAGAAGTCCAGTCTGAAGTGGAGGATCAACGGTGATCGTAACAACAAGTATTTTCACGCTGTTATCAAATCCAGAAAGAGAAGTCAATTCATTGGTAAGTTCGTAAAGGAGGATGGTAGTGTGGTTGAGGGTGTCCAGGAGGTTAAGGAGGGAATTAAAAGCCATTTTAAGTCGGTTTTCTCGGAACCTGACTTGAACAGACCTGTTCTTCAGGACATTAGTGTTCGTACTCTCTCGGAAGCCCAGAGAAAAGAGTTGGAATCTCCCTTTTCTGAATCTGAAATCAAATCATCCGTTTGGGATTGTGATGCCTCGAAGTGTCCAGGTTCGGATGGATACAATTTTTTCTTTATCAGGAAGTGTTGGGATTTTATGAAAGAGGATTTTTTCCGGTTCGTTAAAGATTTCCACAGTTTTCCTAGACTTAGCAAAGCAGTCTCATCTGCTTTTCTTGTCCTCATTCCGAAGTCGTCAAATCCTCAAAGTCTATCGGAGTTCAGACCTATCTGTCTGGTGGGGTGCTTGCTGTAAGACCCTAATTTTTGACCCCTAAGATTCCACATATCATTCGCATTTTCATTTTCATCTTTACCACAAACAAGATCACACATTGATTCCCTCGTCCCCCTCATCTTTGGGTTTATACCTTGCAGGGTTCACTGATCATCTGTGTGTTTTCTTATTCACTTTATTGCTTTATTTGTTTATATTTTACAAACCATTAATCAAAATCCAAAAAAATATTTTGTTTTCTTTCACTAACATTTTCAGGGGAAGAACAGGTCAAAAATGCCAAAATAATAGTCCCACAGCTCGATTGAATTTCACCTGACAAAGTCAAAGTTGATATGCAAACAATTCAAAATTCATCTGATCAAAAGTTTCCAAGATTTAATTGATTATTATTCAAGGAATTCCAAGGTTCATGTGTTTATTTCCATGCCTTCTTTGACGAGCAAAGGAATCGAGCTGAACCACAGCAGTACATTCAAAAAGGGAATTTTTTTCAAAATTTGCACTAAGTAAGCGGTTAGCAGATATGCTGTAACCGGTTACCATCGTGAAATTTTGAAAAATGGCAGCAAATTCAAATTTCAGCATTTGGCACCAATTTTGATCACATTTTGGAATATTCCATACCATCTCATTTTAATTCTCTACATCACTTTGATCATTTCCTACCATACACCTCCACTAATCACCACTGTTTTGATAATTCCCTCCAAATTTGAATTCCAATCCTAATTTTCAAATTCCAAGCCTAATTCCAAACCACCAAATTCCCAAACCTAAACTCTTTAAATAGAGGCTTCATTTCACTCATTTCACAAGCTTTGGAGAGCCAAATTCACCTTGCTAAAACTTCATTGAAGCTTTTGATAGCCAAAAAACCTCTTGCAAATTCTCTCCCCAACCACAAAATTCACCAAAGCTCACATTTCTTTCTTTGAAAGTTAACAAGAATTCACATTGAATCTTGTTCAACTTTGAGCTAAACCTTCATCCATTCTTGTTTTTGTTCATCAATTACAGTAGATCAAGGCTTTGGAGTGTAGATCTTGAAGCAATTTGAAGGAATTTTCAGATTTGAAGTGGTAATTCATCTTTCACCATTGTTGAAGCTTCATCTTCATCTTCCATAATGTAGATCTTTGGAGATCCTTGTTACTTGATCCTTTGGATCTTGTAATTGTGTTTAATTGTTGGTTTTGGCTGTTATTTTACTTTAAATTTCGTGCAATTTCAGTTCCATGATCATAAGGTGTTTGTAAAAAGTTTTGGAAATGGATCATGCTGAATTTTGCACATTTTTCTGCATTTTGGTGCTGTGTAACCGGTTAGCAGTTATACTGTAAAAGCTTACACTGTGTAATTTTTGAAAAAACTGCACTTATTTTGAACTAAGTAACCGGTTACTTCGAAACAGAATGCATATTTTGGCTTGTTTTTGGGGCTGTTTTGGTTCCTTTTCCAGTTTCTTCCCTCTCCTTTTGTTCTTAGCCTTAGATCACATAATTGTGTGGTTTAATTTGGCCTTCTCTTCATCTATTCCTCTTATCTTTTGATCGATGAAAGTCTAAAAGATCTTGGAATTCTTTTGTTGAATTTCGATCGAGACGAGATCGCTACCACTTTTCTTTTCGCGCGGTATCGCTTTCGGATGACAATTTACATATCGTTCATCTAGCATACATTAGCACATAGATCTATTGATCGGCCTCATTGTAGGTTAATTACTCCGTAAATTACTCGGTGATTGCTTAACATAGCGCAATATTTGTCCCGCATCGGAAAACTATCAAGAATAGTTGATTATTTGTCTTTTGGTTCAAAACTTATGAAACTTGTTGTTAGGAGGCTTTGGTCTTATCAATCCTCTAATGAGTTTTCATTAATCTTGACCTAAGTGCAATTATTCAATCATTATTAATCACTAACACTAACTTTCTAACATTACTATTGTACTAATCATTTACAATTCCTTCTCGCTCCTTATCTCTTTTACTTTTATGCTTCATTTTTATCATTTCATATCATGTTTATACTTCCGCAATTTTTCCTTTGTCCGTTGGACATATGTTTATGCTTCCGCAATTTTTCCTTTGTCCGTTGGACACATGTTTATGCTTATGCCTTTTTCTCTTTGTCCACTTGGACCTAAAACATTAATAAAGGCCAAAACCTCTAAAAAAACTTGTGCTTCTAATCTTGGACTATGGTTACTATCCTTTGTAATGGACATGGAGTTGTGAACCTAGATCTTGGACTTCAATGCTATTCTTGAATCCTTGGACTTAGAACTTGGACATCCAATGCAAGTCTTGGAACCTTGGACTTAGAACTAGGACCTTTTCCCCTTTGCTTTGGAATTATGGTTCGAAGACTATGGAGCTTACTTTTGTGGTTAGATGTGTAAATTCCTGGATTGGCTGGAATTTTGGTAAAACAACAAGGTGTTCAATGCTGATGTCATGGTGTTGATGTTGCAGCATTGAGTCTTAGTACTGGGCTATACTAAGTTGTGAAGGTTAACTATGTTTGATGTCATGGGCTTGATGTCATAACATTGCACTTAACACTGGGATGTGTTAAGGTTGCTAGTTGCTGAAGTAGATGTCTGATGTCACATAGGTGATGTTGTAACATCAGACCTGCAGAACTGAAGCTAATGACAACATGGGCTTGTTGTTATTAGGGTCGCGTATTAGCTGGAATTGTGGAGAGTGTTGACTCGTTGGATGAGAATATCTTGGGCTAGATATTTTCTGTTACATGGGAGATTTGATTGCAGGTTTGTTGGAGAATTAAAAGGTGGAAGATTTAAAAAGATTTTGGGGATAAAATCTATTTTAAAAGATTCAGTTTTTAATTAACAAATCTGATCAAATATTGTGACAAATCCAATCCAAATTCAAGGAGCTATATAAAGCGCACAAGACCAAGGAAGAAGGTACAGAAAAACAGATTGAAGATCAAGAGCTGGAGGCTTAGAGTCTAGGGTTTGTTTATAGTACTTGTAATCACACTATTCTAGGTTTGAATAGGTGTTGAATTTTCTGTCCTTTCTAGAAGCTGTGAAGCAATAGAGAGTTGTTGATTGATCAAAGCTAGGAAGCAAGATCAAGGGATCTCAAAGAGGGTGTTCTTTGAGTGTTTTAGGGGATTGAGTAGTGTTCTCATATCTAAGTGGTTTCTTAGGTAGAAAGTCACTAGTAGAGTATAAGTTTAGGAGATTGTCAACTGGTGTGTTGAGTCTGTAAATTATATCTACAAGTAGTGAATTTCATCCCTGGCTTGGTAGCCCCCAGACGTAGGTAGTTAGACCTAACTGGGTGAACAATTCCTTGTGTTTTCCTGTTGCTTATTCTGTCCATTATTGCAGAGTGTGTTGTTGTGACATCGTACCTTAACATCACACGTCTGGTACCAGAATTTCAAGATGTTTCTTATCCTTAGATTTTACTTTACGCTTTAGGATAGTCACTTCTTCTCCACCCATTCTTCAATTTTCAAAACTCTCTCCCTTTTTCAAAACTTTCTTGATTTCAAACTATCACCTCTTTCATAATCAAACCTTGACTTTGTCAACTGACTTTACTTTTTACTTTTCATTGCTTAACGAATGCTAAACTACATAAGCATATTCACACCTTTTTCAAAAGACTTAAAAAACACCAAACTCATTCAAACCTCTTTTGTTCCCTCGTGCACTTTTCCTTTAAAACTTTTTCATAAGTTTAGAGATGATTCATTTCTTTAAGCGGAATTATTCACTTGGAAATGATGACTTGTCTTTACATTTAAAAACAACCAAAACAAACAACTTTCATTCTTTGTACCATGAACTACGGGGTTTTGATCCTACATTGCACATCGTGGGTACGTAGGCATGAGGCGACAAGTCTCTTCAAACACAAAAATCTTAAAAAACAACTTCTCTTCTCATCTCCTCAATCACTTTTCAAGCAAACATTTTCAGACCAAAAGTGGTAGATATTTCAAAGGGCTCCTATAGAGTACTATAGACGTTTTGGGTGCTAACACCTTCCCATTGCGTAACCAACCCCCCTTATCCAGTCTCTCTTCACTTGTTCTTGTTTAGAGCTCGTGTAGGTTGTGTTCGCTCTTTTTCCTTTCCTTTTTGGATAAAATAAAAGTGCGGTGGCGACTCTTGCTTTTTGAGTTAAGTTAATTAATAGCTTACACTCACGATTTTACTGCTACAGAAAAGTGGCGACTCTGTTGGGGACAGATTGAGCTCTTGTTGGTCCATCCCTTAAGGGGTTTAGCCTATTTTTATTTATTTACTGCTTTTTGTCTGATTTGCTTGTTATTTGTTTGTTCTGGTTGGGATGTTCTGAGAGATAAGCCCAATACCCAGGCTTTAGCATACACCTATGATCAGCGTGGATAAGAGGTCAGAGAGCAATGGAAAACTCTGGACAAAAGGATAAGAGCCATGGAAGGAAGTGATGTCTTTAATGATGCCGCAGTGGACATGTGCTTGGTTTCCGATTCGGTTATTCCTCCAAAATTCAAAACTCCTAATTTTGAGAAGTACAAGGGGCACACCTGTCCCAGAACCCACTTGGTGATGTACTGCCGCAAGATGGCTGCTCATGCAAAAAATGACAAACTGCTCATTTATTGTTTCCAATACAGCTTGAGTGGGGCTTCAATGATATGGTATATGGGACTTGAGAAGAACCGTATCCAAAGCTGGAAAGACTTGGCTGATGCTTTCTTAAAGCAGTATAAGTACAATCTGGACATGGCACCTGATCGCCGTCAATTGCAAAACATGTCTCAGAAAGAAAAAGAATCCTTTAAGGAGTACGCTCAGCGCTGGAGAGAGCTAGTTGCTCAAGTGGAGCCACCATTAGCTGAAAAAGAATTGACTGGGTTGTTCATGGACACTCTTCAGCCACTCTTTTGGGAAAAGATGATAGGCAGTGTATCATCTGGTTTTGCTGACCTAGTCACTATTGGAGAATGACTAGAAAAGGGTATCAAGAAAGGAAGGATTACTAATGCTGAAGCCTTTAGTGGTGCTAAAAAGTATGCTGGGAATTTTCAAAAGAAAAAGGATGGTGATACACATGCTATTTTAGTTGAAGGTAAACTTTATCGCAGGCAACAATAATATGTACCTGCAGTCGCTCCTGTTGTCAGTGCTCAACCAGTTCAAGCTCCTCGTCAGCCTGTTAGACAGAATCAGAATCACAATAGGGTTAACTTTGATCCTATCCCGATGTCCTAGACTGAGCTATATCCATGTCTTGTTCAAAAAGGTTTGATTACAACGAGGGATCTACCTCCTCCTCCAAATCCTCTCCCAGTCGGCTATAGGGAGGATCTTCACTGTGAGTTCCATCGAGGTGGGGCAGGCCATAACTTGGAAGGCTGCTATGCATTGAAAGCTAGAGTACAAGAAATGGTGAACTCAAAGATTCTGACTTTTCTTGATGATAATCCCAATGTTGTCAACAATTCTTTGCCAGAGCATGCCAATTGAAGTTTGAGTCAGTTCAAATGGATCATCTCATAAATCCAGTGTTTCAGACAGGATAGCTCATCCTTGTTGCTGATTAGTCACTAGGCCTTGTTTCTTTCTGTTTGCATTTTTCTTTGATTGTATTGACTGTTTGCTTTCGAACTTTATTTGTACTTTCATGGTAATTTCAATGAAATGAGCATTGCAATATTTTTAATTCAATTTATTTACATTCACTGTGTGCATCTTTATGCTTTCTTTTTCACAAAAATATATCTCATGTTCACTTTCTTTATCAAGCTTTTGTTTATGCAAAGATTGGAGGGAGGATGATGAAAACGAAATACCTAAAATTGCTAAACTGTATGCTTTCAATTGAAACTTGGCTGATGATGTACAGGCATTATTTCAACTCCCAAACACTGGAGAAATAAGGAAGTTAATCCCTTGTCAACCCTTCGAGCCTAGAAGTTGGAGTTTCTTTCTGTACGAATAACCCGCAATCTTAACCTGGGGATGGGTAGTTCTCTGTTAATTTGACTGTGCATGCAAGACTCCTTCCAATAAAGGTTGCAATCAAAAGCTTTCCTTCCCACACATCCAAGAAGTGTCGAAGATGTCTTTCAAATCAAAAGCCAATGATGGTTCCCCGTAATCATTAAGTCAGGCAGTCATTATCTTCCAAAAAAAAGAGAGAAGAAAGAAAATGAAAAAAAATCAAATGGAAAGCCCGCTAAGTCAAAACATATGAAGGAGACTTAGGCAAAAATGGGGCATCCCGCTGACTGTAAGCTTAAATGACACAGTTCAGGCAAAAGTTAGGGATAAAAAAAATCAATCAAGAGGTTACCAAAATCCTCAAAGACAAAACAAGTTGACTGAGGTCCTCATCAAAAACAACAAAATGTTGTAAGAAAGAGTGACTGCCATCTCAAAAATCTTTTGGACCTTGAGCCATCATCATAACAGTGTTGCAATTCCAAAATCTATTGGAACCTGAATGCATAGTTTGAATTAACTGAGCATAAGACTGGAGGTCATCACGAAGAATGGGTTGGGTACAAATAAACTTTGAGCCTATATCCTTTGTTTCAAAAACCGTGAATCAGACCACGTTACAACCTTCAAAAGACCTAATTGAAGCCAAGTTTCTTTTGAAAGCATACTACAGCATGGTTGCGTAAATTGACTCCTAAGTTTGTTGCCAATCATTTGCTTTGATGTCTTACCTTTGTTTTCTCTTTCGTTTTTGCATGTCTAAATCGCCGTGTTTTGACAGCAAGTTTCCCGGGGAGCAAGAAGAAGCTGCAAGCGAGGACCTCCCAGTTGAGATCAACGGGCAGCCTCTCCACCCAACGCGCCCCGTCCCAGATGGAGATTTCGAGCTGGTTCCTCTCGGCGACAACCCAGACCGAAGCGTGAAGATTGGTTATGGACTCCCCGACCTGGCGAAGAGGCAACTGAAGGCGTGTCTCCAAGAAAATGCAGATTTGTTCGCCTGGAGTGCTGCAGAGATGCCCGGACTGGACCCTGAAGTAGCTTGTCATCAGCTGACTATAGATCCGGCCGCTAGGGCTGTAGCTCAACGTAGGCGTAGGCAGTCTCCGGAAAAAATGGAGGCTGCTGAAAAAGCTGTAAAAGACCTCCTAGAGGTAAACTTTATTTCCGAGGCCAAGTACACAACTTGGCTCTCAAATGTTGTACTCGTTAAGAAAAATAATGGAAAATGGAGGATGTGCGTTGACTATACGGATCTTAACAGGGCATGCCCGAAAGACTCTTACCCCTTACCTAACATCGATCAGCTGGTCGATAATTCTGCAGGATTCAAATTACTATCCTTCATGGATGCCTACTCGGGGTACAACCAAACCCCCATGGACGAGGCCGACAAGCAGCATACCGCTTTCATGACCGAGTCGGGCAATTACTACTATAACGTAATGCCTTTCGGCTTGAAAAATGCTGGCGCCACCTTCCAATGGATGATGAACAAAGTCTTCCGGGCAGACATCGGTGACGTGTTCGAGGTCTACATAGACGACATGATCGTTAAATCCGCAGAAGAAGTCGACCATGCCGCTCATCTCAAGAAAGTGTTCGACACGGCGAGGAAATGTCGCATGAGGTTCAACCCCGACAAATGCACCTTCGGTGTTCGGGCAGGGAAATTCCTCGGCTTCTACCTCACAGAGAGGGGTATCGAGGCGAACCCCGACAAATGTAGGGTATTCTCCGAAATCCCTACCCCGAACTCGAAGAAGTCGATCCAGTCACTTAATGGAATGCTGACTGCTCTCTCCCGTTTCGTCGCCAAATCTGCTCAGTACGCACTCCCCTTTTTCAAGCTTCTCCGACAGAAGGCGACTTTTGAATGGAGTGAAGAATGCGAACAAGCCCTCCTCCATCTAAAACAAGTCTTGTCACAAGCCCCAGTTTTGTCCCGACCAGATAACGTGGAAACGCTTTTCTTGTACCTGGTCGTCACCAGCGAAGCGGTGAGTGCTGTCCTCATACGGGAGACCCCCAACGGACAGAAACCGGTTTATTTCACGAGCAGAGCTCTTCAGGGTCCCGAGCTCAGATACCAACAGATTAAAAAGGTCGCCTTGGCCCTCGTATCTGCAGCCAGAAGATTACGACATTACTTCCTGGCCAACACAATCGTGGTAAGGATGGAGCAGCCCATCAGACAGCTCCTCAGTCGGCCAGATATGGCGGGGAAAATGCTCCGGTGGCCTCTCGAGCTATCCGAGTTCGAACTCTGATACGAAGGCATAAAAGCCTTGAAAGCTCAGGTACTGGCCGACTTCGTAGCAGAAATGACCGTCCTCGAACCCTCGACCAATGGCTCCCAGAAATGGATGATTTACGTCGACGGAGCCTCCAGTGCAAAAGGTAGCGGAGCGGGCATTATCCTCGAAAACGAGCAGGGCATCCTGATAGAGGTCTCCCTCGAACTGTCCTTCAAGACATCGAATAACCAATCCGAATACGAGGCCTTCCTCGCGGGACTTCGACTGGCAGAAGACCTTGGCGCAAAAGAGGTCAAAATCTTTACAGACTCCCAGCTCGTGACATCACAGGTTCGGGGAGAATTCCAGGCCAAAAACGATAGTCTCATCGAGTACCTAACCTTGGTGCAAGAAAAGTTAAGGAAATTTGTCTCCGCGGAGGTGTCTCACATCCTGCGCGAGCACACCACTCGAGCGGACGTGCTCTCCAAGCTTGCAAGCACTAAGAAAAAAGGAGGGAACAAATCAGTTATCCAGGAGATACTGACCGAGCCGAGCATAAACAAACCCGCGCCAACCACTGAGGTCAACGCAATCGGAGACGCAAACTGTTGGATGACCCCAGTTTATGAATACTTGACGATGGGCAAACTTCCCGACGATCCTAAAGAAGCGGGGATAGTCAAGAGGCGGGCATGTGCGTATATCGTCGTCGAAGGTAAGCTGTACCGCCGAGGATTCTCCATTCCCTTACTCCGGTGTATCAAAGAAAGCAAAGTTTCGGGGATCCTCCAAGAAATCCATGAAGGGATAAACGCCCAGCACCTCGGCGGAAGATCCCTAGCCCGAAAAGCACTCTGAGCGGGGTATTATTGGCCCACTATGTAGCACGATGCAAAGGAGCACGTCAAGAAATGTGACCGTTGCCAAAGACACGGAGACATGCACCTCGCTCCTCCAAACGAGCTTAAGTCATTGTCATCCCCGTGGCCGTTTGCGTGGTGGGGAATGGACATCCTCGGACCTTTCGTCACAAGGTCGTACCAAAACAAGTACCTCATCGTCGGGGTGGATTACTTCACGAAGTGGATTGAAGCCGAAGCGCTGGCCAAAATCACTGCTTTCAACATACTCCGTTTCTACAAGAGAAACATCCTTGCCCAATTCGGTGTGCCCCAAGCCATCGTCACCGACAACGGGACGCAGTTCACCGACAGGAACTTCCAAGACTTCGTCGCCAAACTGGGCACAAAACAGCACTTCGCGTCGGTCGAACACCCTCAGACCAATGGGCAGGCCGAAGCAGCGAACAGAGTGATACTTCGGGGATTGAAGCGACGACTCGGCGAGGCCAAACAACGGTGGGTCGAGGAGTTACACAGTGTCCTCTGGGAGTATCGAACAACCCCACACTCCACGACCAGGGAGACCCTATTTCGCCTAACGTACGGGACCGAGGCAGTTATCCCCGTGGAGATCAGGGAACCCTCGAGGAGGACAGAAGCTCCCCTCGACGAAGAAACAAACAACGAAGCCTGCGAGAGGAACTCGACCTTGTCAGAGAGATAAGGACCGGCGATTCCCTCCAAGAAGCCTCTTTAAAACAAAAAATAACTTTGCGTTATAATGACAAAGTTATCAAACGCGACTTCCAAGTTGGCAGTCTTGTCCTACGGAGAAATCAGAAAGATTCACGCGAAGGAAAACTGGCCGCAAACTGGGAGGGCCCATACCGTGTCATTGCGAAGATGGGGACGGGTGCCTATTACCTCGAAAACCTCCACGGTGAACAACTTGCTCGACCATGGAATGCTGAGAAGCTTAAACAATATTACAGTTAGACACTGCCCGGGACAGCACGACGTCGCGACCACGGGGGCGTGCAATGGTACATGTCCGACACCTCTATATAACACACGATGGCCAAAAACCACGAAGTGTGTGCGTGAGACTTTTTGGCCTGACGCGGAGGCCTCAACCGAGCTCTGTCGTCGACGTACCAATTAGGCAGAACACCCAGCTCGCGATGGGAAGTTCACACCACGAAGCTAAGACCTCGACCGACGTCTTGGCCTCATTGAAGGTCGGGGTACAACCCCCGACCAATCGACTAGCTCTCTCCGCAGTCGAGGATCATCAGAGTCGAGCAAACTCCCAAGGCGCCAGTGATCTCAACTACTTAGGCAAAAATAAGTAATGTATAAAATATCACACACAAGCAAAATAAATAAAGAGGCAAAACGAAGTATAAGAATATGGCAAAGCCCATTGTACGAATGTTACATATATAAGCCCACAAGCCGGGCAAAAATAACCATTGTACGAATGTTACATATATAAGCCCACAAGTCGGGCAAAAATAACCATTGTGCGAATATTACATCAAGTAAGCCCACAAGCCGGGCAAAAACAACAAAATGGCACGCAGGCCAAGCAAACTATATTCCTACTCTGCGGCAGTCTCAGCGGCGTCTGGCCCACCTCCCTCGTTGGCATTTCCTTCTTGCCCGGGCAGCACTATCCGGCCGTCGACCACCTCGCAGTCAGCGTCCGCCCCGTCGGTCACCAGGTCGGGATTTAGGATCTGAAGCTGCGCCACTGCATTTCAGAACCCTATGCCCGCAATTTCAAGAGCATCATCCTCGGCTAGCCGGAGATCCTGCTCGAGTCTCCTGAGTTGGGCCACCAGCGCCGCTCGAGTGGTTAGGAGCTTATCCTCTTCAGTTTCGCCTTCAGCTGGCCGAACATCATCCTCTAACTCGGCAACCCTCTCCTTGAGCTGCTTCTCCTCTGCCTCCAGCTCGGTGATCCGGGCAAGATGACCTTTCTCCGCTTCCCCAGCTTCCTTCAGCTTTGCCTCCGCCCACTACTGCTGCTCACTCTGCTCTTTATTCAGGTCCCTGCATTCCTTCAACTCTTTGCGCAGGTCTAGCAGCTCAGCATCCAAGGTCTCGAGCTTTTCTTGCAGTCGAGAAAGTTCGGCAGCGGGGCGGGTCTCATCGTTCAGGATAATAGCGGTTGAACAGAGCCGCATAACGGCAGACAAGTCTTCAAAGATCGACCTCCTCCTCGCTTCCGCAGCGGTCCCCAGAACAGCTTGGATTTCAGAGGGAGGGACGCGAGGATAGGTGACTTCGGAGAAGAAACGGTGCTTGAGGTGGCATGGTGGGAGTTCGAAGCTTAAAGGAGGTGGGGGACTTTCTTCGTGGGCCAGGTCGACAATCTCCGCGTTCGAAACCCGTTGCCGTTTCGGCGTCCCTTGAGTGCCCGGAGACTGGCTCCCAGCAGGAGGTGTGCGCCCACCTGAAATCCTCGACACGGTCACAACAGGCTGGGATTGGCTGGAACCTTCGGGCATCCCAGCGGAGGAAACACCCTCGGGCATGGCCCCAGAAGGAGCAACACCTTGACCCTTTGAGCGAGATGACTCTCCCTGAGCCTGTTCTTCCTGAGCCCTCTTCGCCTTCAACTTTTTGAGCCTCTCCTCAGCTCCGACCATTTTCCCTACAAAAAGAAAGAAAACATTAGTAAGGCAAAGTATACAGACACGAGGAGGGCATAAATCGAGGATGTTTTCACCACCTAACAGCTCATATGCTTCTTCGTCGGAGAAGGTCTCGAGCAGAACACGAGTATTGATCAAGCGACGTTGCTTCCTCACCTGCCCGTCTGCTCCCGTTATCGGCTCACCGTCCAGCGTTTCGTACTGAGCTTCATTGAAGCTTTTGACGAACGCGACGATCTTATCATAAGCTGCCTGGTCGTCGACGTCCAACTGATTATGTTTCACCTTATATTTATCAACCCCCTTTTTGAAGTGTTCCTCCGTCCAGTACAGGGGGAACTTCGGCTCCAGAACCTCCTCGGAGTGACCGTCGACTTTACGAGTGACTCTCCGGTACAGCGAGTTGATAGCCTCAAGGGTGACCGGCTTCACAAAATAGTAGCGGTACTTGAAGTCCCGGACGGAATCCAAGTACGTGTGGAACAGAGCTTTGCTCTGCTTAAAGGACACTCAGCCGTGTCGTCCACCGGCCGACGACCTTTGAAGATGGAATATACGAAAGAAGAGGGACACTGTAGGCACGATTTTCAGGTGTTTACAAACGAGCTCGAAAGCCCGAATAAAGGCCAACGAGTTCGGGTGAATCTGCGAGGGCGCCAGCTTCAACCAGGCGAAGATCCCCTCTTGTAAGTCCGTGAAGGACAGCCTCCACCCTGCTTTGTCAAACATGAATTCGTATAACGGGATGCGCATTCCCCGGTAAGGCGAACATATCCGATGTTGCTCCTCTGGGCGGAAAACCTTCCAGGATTTATCAGACCTGATTAGCCGATGCTCGACGGTGCAGAACGCGTCGTCCACGTCTCTGTAGACAAAGATGGACGACATCTCTAGGGCTTCATCGCAGACCCACTCCTCGAGCGGGCGCTCTTGCACAAAATCCATATGGGCCATAGGAGATTCGGGGTGGTCGTCTTCTTCAAAGGATCCTACTGCCACTTTCGCAGCCAAATCGTCCATTTACCTGAAAAGCAGAAGGAAATGGTGAATTCGATGGGTCATATCAAATTCACCCCTCCACCGCTGTTCAAGCGAACGGGCGAGGAAGGGGCAAGGCTCTCTCGTTTCCACGACATAACCGGTCGAGGATCAACATGTTCACAGGGGAACTCATCGCCTCCCCGGAAAATTCTGCCCCCCTTTTGTTCCCGTAACACCAACGAAAAAAGTAACCGCTTGGGACCCCGGGACATTCAACGTGTCCCCGAGATGTTCATCCCTAGTCCCCGAGACATTCAACGAAAGCGAGAGAAGTTCTCAACACTTCCTCTCTCAACAACAAGAGATTCCCGCCGTATTCGCCAAGAACCCTTTCATTTCTCATGGGAACTTCATCATTTCACCAAGGAAATGCTATACATTAGTTAATATCAAAGAGAAACGCAAGAAAAAGGTCAGTTTTTGAGCAAATACCTTATAGGCGGCAGTTTAGGTTTCCGGCGCGGAGTTTCCGGCGGTTGACGGCGGCGAACGGCTGCTGTAGAGGATAGAGAGAGAAGGAGAAAGAGTGTTGAGAGAGAAACAGAAAAGTGGGAAATGAACGAGGGGAGGCGTTTTTATAGTGGTTCTCGTGGAACTCGAGGGACATAGGGCACTTGAGTGCACTACACTAGCCAGCCGCCCTAGCCTCCCTAGGCAATGATGACAGCTGACACGTGGCACGCATGTAGCCGTTCATCCTCCCACGCGTGTCCTTTCGATTTTCCTCAACATTTCGAATCTGAAACCCCTCGTCTCCCCGACTATACGACCAGACACAACTGTCCGATGCCCGACTTATGTGCGACCGTATGGACGTCGACCACGAGAATGGCCTCCTCGGTTCCTCTCCTAGCGTATCCCCGACATGACAACAACCCTTAAGTCATTACTCTGACATCTCAGAGCAACGACTTGGGGGGCTCCTATTCTGGACTGGGCCGAGGCTGCCCAACAGTCGAGCAGGTCCAACCCACACAGCCTAGGGAGGCCCAGTAAGGTCCTTCTACAGGACATGCGACTGCCACGTGCTAGTCACGGTTTCGCCGGGCACTCAGGAAGTGTCGGGCACTTGGGACAATGGGGGAGGAGGACATCACACCCTGCTGGGATATATCTCCCCGACAGACTAGCTTCTCCCCGCGAGAGTGCTACACCTCAATCCTCGATAAACAGGGCTCCTCCCCGCGAGGCCATGTCCATTCCACGGGCATCATCTCTCCTCGACGCGTAAGTCTCCTCCCCGCGGGTAATATACAGGATTCGCGTCTCCTCGACCATAGAAGGCTCCTCCCCCGCGAAGAGCACCCAACGGTCCATCCCGCATGGACACGTTCCAAGTAACCTCCCACTTCCGAAAGATTCGGTTTGCCCTACATCCGGAAATCTAGGAGCAGTTACTCTAGGGCGAAGACCACGTGCTGGTCTTCACTACTACACGTAAGCCCTAGCAGTTACTTGGAGTGGGCCTAGTTGATCCAGCCCATTGCAGGTAACCGTTGGCCCCGCGCTGGGGGCTCTCTATAAATACCCTCTCATTTGAGAGGGTCAGGTTAGACACATTCTTCTACCTCTTTCTCTTTCTGTATTTGCTGATATTCTGTACACTCTCTCACTTGAGCGTCGGAGTACCTTGCAGGTGCACCCTCCCCCTCCCCCCCCCCCCCCCCCCCCCCCCCCCGCCGTCTCTCACCATCACCGGAGCTGCCGTTCCAGACGTCGTTGGCCACTATCAACTGTCTGATCCAGGTACGATCATAATTAATATGAATAAATAATTACTAAAATTGGGGTGTTACATAACAGCTTTAGAGTCAGAACCTGTTTAGCAAAAGCTACACACTAGACAAAAAAACTATTGGTGTATAAAATTGTTCTCTAAGAAACAGTGCATTATTATCATCAAAACTTAAGGTCAGATGCAAAACCAAATCTTTTTCTAACAATCTCCCCTTTTTGATGATGACAAAACCATGTATTTTGATGAACAATTTTTACTTGGTTTAATCACATAAAAACATCAGAGTGAGGTTTGTAAGCTCCCCCTGGATTTTATACTATTTAAAATTATTTTTCAGCGTAGAATGTCAGAGTAAGGTTTGCAAGCTCCCTATGAATTTAAGGCTTACAATAATCTTAACACATATAATCATTTCAAACAACATGAAATAAATAACTCCCCATAAGGCAAAAGCCTGGTTCCCATAAGGCAGAAGCCTAGATGTTAGTATCTTCCCTTCAAGCAGAAGCCTGGTTACTCTCTTCCCGTAAGGCAGAAGCCTAGTTATAATGGGTGAAGTAACTTCTCATAATGCAACAGTTTGGGTACAGAAGTATTTCATTCAGAGTTCATTCTTGAGTGTCAGAAAGTTTGGTTATCAACCTCGTCAAAGAGCTTGATTTGTCAGAGCTTTCAGATGCTTGGTTTTATATCCAGGTTGTATAACTTATGTCTGGTTAAAATGAGAACTTGTATACACCTGGTTGAGCTTTGTTTAATAAACACTTGGTTCCTAAACATAAGTCTGATCCTTGTGATCTTAGTTAGGTTAGTCCCTTAGAAACTGAAAGAGTTGGTTAAAATGATGAACTTTCTCAAAGTTCTCATAAATATTAATTTTTTAGAAAACAGTTAGAAACATGTTTGAGTTTCCTAATGGAATTAGATATATCAAAATCAATCATTCTTTCTCCCATTTGTCACAAAATAAAGACAAAGTATACAAAAATCAACTTCATTTCATCAAAATGATCATGCAAATACATAAATGAAAAGAAAGAAAACAAAGACAACACAGAGTCTTAAAAACTAAAGTTTAGGAAGGGGTGGCAGTGTTGATCAGATCTCTCCAAGCAACCTTTCTATCTTTGATGTCATTTCCTTTACTTCAGAATTCCCAGCCTCTAGATGCTCCAAAGTCTTCAGAATGAATTCCTCAAAAACCATAGCCTTTTTGACGCCAGAGTCACTTCCAACTTAAAGAGTAGTCTCAGAAGCAACCATATTAGTCTGAACTGGAGAGGGATTAGGAGGAATCACATCAAGAGCAGGAAGTAGAAGAGTAGGAGGAGCCTTCTTAAGCAGAGGTCCAATTATACCAGAGAGTATGGAATGAAAGTTCCTTTTAGCTTCCTTCACAAAAGCAGTCTCCAACTCTTCAGAGCTGACCTCTATCCAACTTCTGAAATTGTTGGTCAGAGCACACACTTTAGAGAGGTTTGCGTTAGCGGTGTAAACCTCAATGAAAGTGTTAAGTCTGCCAGCAGCCTCGTCTTAAAGCTAAGTAAAAAATTCATCCACAGGTGAAGGACGAATGTTGGTTTTAACAAAAGTTTGAACATAATTAGGATGAGAGTTCCTTTCTGGGACTGTAATGACTTTAACATATGATTCATGTTATCTGACTAAATTATCAAATTCTTCAGGGTTAGGGTTAGGCTCAGAGAGTTTCGATATCAGAGGAAATGTTAATGGTTAGGTTGGAAGAATCAGGGGTAAAAGGTCTATTGTTTCTGATTCGTTCCATGAACTCATCAAAGGAGGTCGAGGATCAATGCACACAAGAATGATCTTAAACCAGATTCTAAGATCTTCATGAGAATCTTTAGAATTAGATGAGGGTTTTCCATCCACAAAGATAAGTTTTTCAATCTCCTTCATGTTCTTCTTCTTCTTAGAAATCATACCAAAACACCACTTCTCAAAACCATCATGGCCTAGAAAAGTAACAATAGACTTCTTAGAAATGGAGATCTTGTGACCCATCACAAAAGACGTCACTTGAAGATATGGTCATTCATCATTTCGGGATTCCGAATCATGACTTCAACAAGTAAGTATCGATGTTTTAATTTCATATAATTAATTAATGAATATTTCTGCTTATATATGAAACAAAGTACAACAGATAATTTAAACTACTACAAAGGATTAAAAATATCCAAAGTAGAAAAATTACTAAACAAAATCAAAATAACTAAACATCAACTAAACCGTTATCGGATCAAACACAAGAAAGGGTTCATAACTCGCTTTTAAAAATACATGAAAACTCGTCGGTTTTAACTAAGATCTACTTTCAAACTAAGTATTGAATGTCATCCAACACTAGTTCACCACATAAAATCTTACTCCTATCAAAGAAGATTATTGCTAAAGTCTGAGGGACAAACCAAGCAATTAGGATGAAATTTGATGATTATTTGAGACATAAGGATTATTATTTTCCATTAGGACACTTTTAAGAGCAACACCAAATGGAGGAACCTGCATCTGATTATTAACTTCATAAGAATTTCCAAATGCCACATTATTATTCATTGGAATTGGACTAATCTAACCAGCATTGTTCATCATCGCAAATTGAGGCCATGATGGATTTCCAATTCCTTGATAAAAAGGTGACCCGACATAATATGGATTAAAATGATGAAAATCATTTTCCATTCTCGAAAGAACTTTTCACGCTTATGAGTGTTCTGGTGTCCTCCCAAAGCTTGAAAACTTGAAAACTTCCTGTGACAAAATCGACATCCATATTCTTTCTTCTTGAAGAAGGATTTGGATGAAGATCCTCTTCCTAAACTCAGATACAGTAACTCCTCAGAATCATCAGCAACAACAACTTGTTTTTGTGTTTCTGACATTATGAATATTATTATGAGATTTATTGAACCTCTCCAAAAATGATGGATATATATTGATGTGAGTTTGAAGGATATTTATTAAAGAGAAATAAATATATTATATTCTTTATTAAAGGTAAGTTTAAATAAATATTAATATATAAGGGAAAAATAAGGTGATATTTTTATAACAGTAAAAATTTAAATATAAAATAGAATGTACATTTAATTAATTTTTTTCTTCTAGAATTGTCCATTAAATTAATTATTTTTACTAATAGTAATAGAGAAAGATAAGTTTAAGAGAGTTGGATATGTTAAAAGTTTAGGATGCATTAATTTAATTTTTAGTATATTCCAACGAAGTGTGACTTAGCCAACTGTTTTACTAAACATAAGTAATAATATCTTAGAAAATATAAAACAATTTGCATGTAATAGTTAAAAAATGCTTAAGGACATGTGATACATTCATATTATAAATAAATATATTTAAGATGATACCAAAGGAAAAATCTATTTAATTATAGTAAATTTGTAAGTAATATTAAAAAGAAATTTAGTACCTAATTGAAATATGAGTTTGAAGGATATTTATCAAAATAGAAATCAATATAATCTATTATCAATCAAAGGTAATATATTGGTGTTGAACGAACATAACTTTAAATAAACAAAAATAACAATATATGAATTGAAAATAAGGTAATGTTATAAAAATGTAAACATTAAGTTTAATTAATTAATATTTTCATATAAAATATTCCATTAATTACTATTTTTAGAGAAAGATAAATATAAGAGATTTTAGTGTTATACTTCATTTTTGTAAAATAATGTGTATATTTTTTTTTAAATAGGCAATATTATAAAATAGCACCAGCAGTGCTCAAATCAAACGAGAAACATACAAACTGTTACGCACGACTGATACAATCTAGCAGATACGTAAGCCACTCGTAGAGAGTACACTTACAAACAGATTGTCTACAAAATAAATACTTCCAAGAGCAAAATAAAATCTAGTTAAAAACGTCTTCCTCTGAGATATAGTTCCCCGCAAAGATGATTTCGTTTCTTTTTTTCCAAAGAATTCACATAGTTACAACCCACACCACAGTTCCCTTTTTCCTGCTAGCCAGAGACTGAAAAGAAGAAGTGAAGGACCTGAAATTTTCAAGACAACTGCCTTCAAAGTTGACTTGAATCCCCAGCCATTTTGATAAACCATTCCACACTTTCACTGCAAAAGAACACTGCAGAAAAACATGTGGAATGTTCTCCTCAAAACCATCGCGTGAAACACAATTTGACAAACCATCTCCTACCACAATCTTCCTCCTTCTCAATTAGTCTTTGATTACGATTCTGTTTTGAAATAACCTCCACACAAAAACCTGCAAATTCGACGGAAAATCCGCCTCCCAAACAGCCTTGAGCCCACCTAGCAACTCATCCTTCTCAACCACTCCACAGTCTCCTAAAAGAGGCTCTTGTAGCATGACGAAACCGAGAACACTGAGTTATCCTCCAACCTCCACTCAAAACTATCTTCTACTCCTTCCCTCAGATTAAACCTTCCAAGCACTGCCAATAAGTCATGTTTCTCTTTTTCCTGCACAGAACCTGCATCAGTTGCCTGGAACTGCACACTCCAGTCCCATTCAAAACCTCTCATACTTCCAGCCTCTACTACGGACATATTATGATCTGCGCCACTTCTATACAAGTTAGGAAACTCCACCTTCAGTTGCTCCTCACTTGCCCAGATACTGTTCCAGAAAGATACACTCCTACCGTTTCCCAACTGCCCTCTAACACTAACCACAAAATCATCAGTGTTCGATATTACGTTGAAGCTACTCAGCTTCAAATCACGCCACCAAATTGACTCATTCCTCTTTCCTCTCGATCCATCACAGTTCCACAAAGAAAGACTCAACCTTTCCTTTGCGTATCTAAACTCCAGCAGGTCTCTCCACAAAGCACTGTCATCCTTTACACACTTTCACTTCCATTTCTGCAATAATGCCTTATTAAAAGCAGACACATTTCTCACTCCCAGACCACCTATCTCTTTCGCCGTATACACCTTTCTCCAATTCACCCAATAAACTTTCTTACTACTGTCACTCCCCGCCCCACAAAAAACTTCTTTGAATCCTTTGAATCTCCTTTAACACCTTAATTGGAGCCTTATAGAACGAGAGAGAGTATATAGGCACAGCGTTAAGCACAGAGTTTATCATCACAACTCTACCGTCGATGGACATATTCCTTCCTTTCCACACAGCCAGCCGACTTCTCAACTTGTCAATAACGTCCCTCCACATTGAGACTTTCCTCGGACTATCGCCAATAAAGACACCTAAGAACTTACAGGGCAATTTCAATATATCGCAGCAAAGAAAAGAAGAAGCTGCCACCTCAAATTCCTCACCCAAATTAATACCTCCCAAAGAGATTTTGAACAGGTTGACTTTCAACCCTGACACGAGTTCAAAACCATGAAGAACCGCTTTAATGCACCATATATTATTCCATTCAACTTCCCCTATTATCATAGTATCGTCGGCAAAGTGAATCAGTTTGAAATATAAGTCGTCGCTAACCTTGAATCCCCTGAAACTACCCTCCATCTCTGCTTAGTACATCAATTGAGTCAAGCCCTCCATAACCAGAATGAAAATGAAAGGGGACAGAGGGTCTCCTTGCCTGAGACCTTTGCCAATGGAAAAGTCTTTTGTCACCCCTCCATTCAAAAGCACAGACATAGAACCACCAAAGACCAGCCTTTCTATCCACTTTCTCCACTTAATTCCGAAGTTCATTTTCTCCATCAAGAATCTAATGTAACTCCACGCTACGTAGTCGTAAGCCCTCTCGAAGTCAACCTTCATAAACATGCACTTCCGTCTTGATCTCTTTGCCAAGTCGATCAACTCGTTAGCAACCACCACTCCATCTAATATGCATCTGCCTGGAACAAACGCCGACTGTTCAGGAAAAACAATACTTCCCACAACTTTCTTTAATCGGCCAGCTAAAATTTTCGACAATATTTTTGGAAAACAACTCACAAGACATATAGGTTTGTAGTTGACAAGGTTTTGAGGATTATCCACCTTAGCCACTAGAGCAATATGAGAGGCTGTAGCAGCTTTTGTGAGGGAAGGGTGGAAAAGAAAATCCTTGACAAAACGCATAACATCGCCTTTAACAATCTCCTAACATTTCTAGAAAAAGCCAAAGGAAAACCCATTTGGCCCCGGGCTCTTATTTCCGTCGCAAGCCCACACTGCTTCTTTTACCTCTTCCTCCGACACCTCCACTTCAAGACTCTTCTTATCAACCTCTGATAAACCCTTGAAAGTTAATCCTTCCAGAAACGGACGCTCCTCTGCACTCTCCTTAAAATTATCAACGAAGAAATTTCTAACCTCGTCCTTGATTCCACTTTCTCCAAACGACCCCTGCTAGTATTAATAAAAGAGATGATATTTCTCCTTCGTCTACCACGCCACACTCTGTGAAAATAGCCCTAATTCTTATCCCCATCTTTCAGCCACAACACCCTCGATTTCAACCGAAGCAAACTCTCCTTACAATTGAGGCAAGTCCAAACATCTCTAGAAGCTCCTTCTCTAACCGCAACCATTTCTATAAAACTTGAAAAACCATGTTGCCTAACCTCCGCATCCAACTCATTCAGTTAAACACTGCCTCATCAACCTTCAAATCAACCCACCCAAAAGTCTCCAAATTCCATTTCTTCAAACTATTTTTAAGTAGCCCCAACTTCATCTTCAGAACAAAATCACCTCTACCACAAACCTCGTACGACTTCCATTCCGACTCAACGAATTTATAAAAATCTTGATGATCTAACCAACTATTTAAAAACCTAAAACGTTTAGGTCCCCAGTCCACCGTACTCGCCTTAATCCATACCGGACAATGGTCTGATATGTCTCTATCACTAACACATTGACCTACCACCTTCCACTCTTCAACCAAACAATCTGACATTAAAAACCTATCCAACCTGCTCATACACGGAAGGTCCACAGACCTAGACTCCCCGATAAACCTTTAAAACTCCTCCATCTCACTCCTTCTGCTAAAAACTAAAATTCCCTTCCTTTCACGAGGCGAAGAGACCGCGTTAAAATCCCCTCCTATAATCCACTCTCCCCTACCAAAATTATTTTTCACCTCCACCAACTCTTTCCACAATTTCCTTTTTCCAGCCATACTACATGGCAAGTACACATTAAAAAAGAATAAATCCCTGCCTTTCCACTCTGCATTCGGACCCACAAATCCATCCTTCCTGAAACTACAAACTAAATTCAATGAACCCTTCCTCCACATTGTAACTAAACCCCCTGACAAACCTGAAGCCCCCAATTCCAACCACTCTACTTCAGAATTTCCCCACATAGAAGATATTACCTTAATATCTACTGACGCCATCTTAGTCTCTTGAACAAAACAAATATCCACATTTCCGGATTGAACCTTACCTGCGAGTCTTCTCCTCTTTACCAAGTTGCCACATCCTCTGATGTTTAACGAAAGAATATTCATTAAACACTCGCTTTTGAAGACGCCCTCTTAAACTTTCCCCCTTTGTCTCTCTCTTCAATTTCACCATTCTTCTTAAGTAACTCTTCTTTCCTTCCCTCTTTAACCCCCAATGAATCCATAATTTCCCACACTTTCTCGGAAACCTTGCTCTCCATTGTTTTCCAGAACCTCTTGTTTCCTTGCAATTTATCTGAATCCGAAATAGAAAGACACCTTGATAGTGAAACTTCCTTCTGTGAGCACTTAGATTCATGAATACTAAAATCTTGCGAACCATCCTTCTGTAGCCGATCCCCTTTCCCACACAGATTGGCTGGCTCCAAACGAAAAACTTCTTGACCACCTCCTTCTCCATTACAGGGGAGAATATTTAGGCTGATTTGGGATGGAAAAGAATTAGAAAAGTTTGCCTTAGTAATCCCTAACTTTTCCCCCTTTTGACTGGCCCATTAATGGGAATATTATCCTTTGACACGTCATTTCTCTTAGTGCTTCTGTCTTTCCTCCTAGAGAAGCTTTGGGCCTCTTGGGCTTCACTAGGAATAACTGTATTGCATTCTGCCAACTCAACTCTCATAGGCCCACTAACGAAACCCTCCTCCCCAATCAAACCATCTGAAACACTCAATTTCTGAGTACCTGACACGTCAACCTCCACCTCTTGGGATAGGCGACAAGTATCATCGTCCTCAGACTGAGAAGCAGCCTCTATAGCCTTGACTTTTGACTTACACAAAGGCTTGTCAAAAAGGTTATAGCCTTTCCTACTGACAGAAGAACCAGACGAACCCTTTTTGTGTAAATTATCATGAAAAGCTGCGCCACTAGCCCCCCTCGGTCAACGTGCTCTTCATCCCCTTCCTCGCTATTCTCATTTTCCTCTATCTCCCACTACCTTGCACTTTCCTCCACAAGACTATCCTCTGAATTTGATACAGAGCTTCCAGACTGAGATTTTTGTAAACCGTCTTTACAAGCGGACCCATCGACTCTTCAACTATTCTTATCCTAAAAGCTTCCCCATTAATAAACACCTTAAATACTTCATCAATCAACTTACCGACACTCGTTCTGATCATAATGCTTGCAACATCCATCTTGGAAAAGTTCATAGTGCAATCTTCACAACTCACATATTTCCCTACGAACGACGAAAGGAACTCAAAAAATGATACCGACCAAGCATGGCACGGTATACCAAAACACCTTAACCACGTTAACCTCTCCGGATCGACCATCTCTGGTTTCCACCTATTGACCTGCGAAAACCATTGCCCCATCCAATCGCTAGCTCCTCCTATCAGCTCCTCTATTACCCCTTGCTCTAAGTCTTCAAGAAGGCAATAGTTAGCTCCCAAAGGAGTCAACTTAACCCTAAAAACTCCCTCCATATGGAACTTTTCCAACAGGTTAAACATAGTTCCTGGACAGTGGACCTTCCAAACGAAGGGCCGCTCGAATCTTTTGACGTCTTCTATCCCCACTTCAAAAGATAAGGCTTTACATCCTTCAGCCGATCTAGACCTAACCGCATCCGCGTACGTAGAACTATATCCTCGAGTTTTGTTGCGTTTATGTTCATTAGGGAACGATCTATCCACTCTGGTTTTAAAGCCTTCATCGCGAACTTCAGCACCATTGAAATGCTCTTTAGAAAACTTATTCGTTTTTTGGAACTTAGGGATGTTCGCAAACAACTTCTTCCCTTCTATGAAAAGGTTATCCAGCTTCAGCACTAATCCTCTAACTTCTTCAACTCCAAAAAATCTGATGAAGCCATATTTCTTCCCTCTTTTATCACGTTTATTCAGAATGAAAACCTCGTCAACATCCCCGAACTCACTGAACAACTCGTACAAATATTTCGCCCTCTTCTGCTCAGGAAATTCCATGATGAATATAGTAGTAGAATCCATCGCCTTCTTCCCTTTAGATCTCCCTTCTTCGTCCCAGTGAATCTTCCCACCCTGCTTCTTCTTCTACCGTACCTTAGTCCACCCTTGTCCACCTTGGTCCTTCCTTGCCGAGAATTACGGACTCACAAATGTATATTTTAAGCTACTTAGTCACATCCCACGAAGCAGAATGAAACTTATCTAATATTTTTACTAAATTAAGGAATAATATTTAAAATGAAATTTAAAAACAATAGTAATTAAGTAAAATGATTGACTGACGTGTACTACATTTAGAAAACAAATAAATATATTTAAGATGAATTAAAAGTTAAGAACAAAAAGAAGAATCTATTTATTTATAATATATATATATATATATATATATATATTTTTTTTTTTTTCTTTTCGCACTCTGGTTCCCAGAGGAAAAAGAGACTTTAGTAATTCAGAGTTCGTGCCAAGAAGTACTGACACTGGTCAAGTATTGTTCTTAACCAGAAATACCACTCAAGCCCAAGTACTTGATTTATTTATAATATATTAAATCATCCTAAAACTTTATCTTAATAACATCGCATACATCTTTTTTGCTATGCATTTCCATTTTAGCCATGATATATTCTATATTAAATTGTTACTACCCTAAGACTTTCCCTTATATTCTTACTGTGTAGCAGTGCATGTTTTTTTTTTTTTTTTAATTATCTTATTTTTAGTATTTCTAAAAGCTTTTGGATGGAGTTTACAGTAGAGGTGAAAAGAGTTTTGAAATTTCTTTTTTTTTTTTAAATATATAAAGAAATTTTATTATTTTTAAAAGAAAAAGTTTATATAAAATAATAAAAGAATGTTTTTCCTTAACACATTTTTTTTAAATAATATAAAAATATATATTATAGGTTAAATAATCTTTTCATCTATATTAGTTAGTGTGTTTTTGTTTTTATTCCTCTAAACTGCTTCTTTAAATAATTCGAAAAAGTTAAATATTTTTAGTTTTGGTCTTTAAAAACAAAATCTGTAAGCAAATTTGCAGGTTTTCTGCGGATTTTTCTTCAAATTTTTTATGCGAATTTAAAATCTACATGTTTTATGAGGATTTTTCTTTGTAGAGACTAAAACCAAAATGATTTTAACATTCGGGGATTATTTCAAAGAAAAAAAACGTTTAGGGACTAAAAACAAAAATATGTCAACTTACAGAGACAAAAATATTTAAACCTAGATTATATTTGAACAATTTATCTAAACCCTTCAAAACCTTTAAAATCCTTCATCCAATACAATTTTTAGGTTTTCTAAATTAGAGAGATTTAAAAAAAAAAACTCTCCCAAATCCTTTCCACATATATCTCTATTCTTTTCACTCTAACTATTATAGAGAAGTGATTTTCCCTCGAGTATCAAAGTGTTTTTATCTCGGTTTGTTGACACGAGGCAAAGAAGTGTGTCAAAAAAAATGTGTCATTTCCCCCCTTATCTGAAAATCTAACGAAGAGAAAAAAAAAATATCCGATCACTAGTTTGATCCCCAACAACAACATTATTTATTTACTTGAAAACATGATATATATATATTGGGGATCAACTTACGCTAAAGAAATTTTTTTATTACCTTATTTCAAATCATAGCCTTTAAATTGAACCTAATTTCAATATATATATATATATATATATTCAAATCATAGCCTTTAAACTGACTCCAAAAATATATTTTTTTTAACTTACTACAAATCATAACTTTTAAATTGAATATAATCTAATAGTTAAATTAACAAACTTAATTAACCATTTGATAAAATATAATTTAACAGCAATGATTTGGAGTAAGCTAAAAAAACTTACTCTTGGAGTAAGTTGAACCATATATATATATATATATATATATATATATATATATATATATATATCCATTATTTTGTTGGAAGATTTAACAATTTCAGCATCATCATCCTTTTGAATCTTGGTGAAGATGAAATGTTTGATTTTGTTGCATACCCATATGTATGCAGTATATCCTCAATGACTTTGCATGTATTTGATTTTGATAAAATATTTACAAAGGTTAGATAAAAGAAAATAATTTTGCATGTTACAAGACAAGACATTATGTAAAGAACATAACCTCGAACCAAGACTCTTCTATGCACTTGGAATCCACCCAAGAAATTATTTCAACACTTCTACAATCTCAAATTTTTCATTGTAAATGTTTGTCATTCATAGCGAAGCATCCAAGATATATATTTGTGGTGTTTCCGTTCTGATTGTCTAGCGCGAAGGTTTCACGCTGATCACTAATGTTTCTTGTGAATTGATGGATTGACAATGTCTTGAGCGTTCATAATTAGTACATGGACACCACAAATTTGTTTATTATCAAAACTGGTTTTTGCCATCCAAAGACCCGAGATCCATTGTTGTGCACCAACCAAAGACCCGAGACTCTCTACTCGGTGCCAGCCAAAACCCTAATAGCACGATGTTCGTTATCAAGCCCACTCCGCAAGGCTCAAGGTATAAATACCTTTGTAAAGGGTTCTAAGGTACACAATCTTTAATCTCCACTTTCACTTCTACTATCTTGAACCATAAGTTGACTTGTGCATTGGAGTGCTCATCATGCAAGTATCCTCTGAGTTCATCGTGTTGCAGCGCAAAAAATACCTGATCGTACGAACGCTCGAAATAACAACAGAGTCGCCATCAAGGTTTATTTTTTTAAGGGAAAATGTCAATAAAACCCTAAAAGAACAAAATATTGGTCTTCGCAACCGAATTCAAGTTCAGGAGTTAGTTCTACAGGGGGATGGTATTAGTACCTCATGCATCTGTTGTACTCAACAGGAACCGTTTAGTTAACTTTGCGAATATGAGTATTAGTGTAACACCCCAATTTTAGTAATCATTTATTTATATTAATTAATTTAGTGATTTTATGAATTATTTGATTTATTGAATTTATTTGAATTATTTAATTTATATGAATTATTTGAGTTATTTGAATTAATTGGTTTATTTGAGTTATTTGAAATTAATTGATTTGATTTATTTGAATTAATTTGTTTATTGGAGTTATTTGAATTAATTGATTTATTTGAGTTATTTGAATTAATTGATTTATTTGATTTAATTGAATTATTTGATTAAATTAATTATTTGATTTATTTTATTTTGTGGAATAATATAGAATTGGTAGAAATAAGTAATTGAGCCTAATTATAGGAATGTGAATAGTAAGAGTGAGGATGTGTTAAGTAAGCCCAATAGAAATTATGAGAAAGGTGTGAGAATGATAAAATAAGAGGAAGAGATAGAATAAGGATAGAAGTTGGAAAGGAGGCTAAGGAGAGAAAGAGGAGAAGAGAAGAGCAACCAAGAGAAATTCAAGAATCCAAGAAAAATCATGGTAAGGGTGGGTTTTACATAATTATTGGGATTGTTTGATAGTGTATAATCGGTAGAAACATGTTTAGGATGAAACCCCTAAATTTTCAATGAATTTGAAATTGTTAGGTTTTAGTGATAATATTTAATATGTGATAATTAATTTGTTTGAAATTAATGTGTATTGGTAGAATAAAATGTGAATCCTTCTTTCTTTCCAGTCCTGTAGCAATAAAACAAGGAAATTGGTAGAATGAAGTGACCCCTTCTATTCACACCTGTAGCGGAACCAGAAAGTATTAGGGAAGGAAAAGTAACTCATTTAATTCTTTCCATACCACCTGTAGCGCATAACTAGGGAATTGAAAAATGAAATGTAAACCCTTTACTTGTCACTCACTGTAGCGCATGGCTTTATTAATAATATGAAAGGTGGTTTTTCTTTCTTTTCCTCCGATACTGTAGCGGAAGTGATTAATAGGATAGCTACAAGAAAAACAAAGTGATACCTTTACGAAAGTTATCCTGTAGCGCATGAAAGTAATTAATGAATGTGATCATTTTTCCACTTCTTGGACTGTAAAAAAATGATAGGAAATAATTGTGACTTTCCTCACCATGTCTGCTGTAGCGAAATAATGGAATGGGAAATGTAGTGATCCTTTTAATTCCCTTGCCACTGTAGCGCACAACATTAGGGTAATAATTGTGACTTTCTTGCACATATCTTGTAGCGAAAATGAAAAAAATAGGAAAATAAAGTCATGAATGTAACCCATATCCACATACTATAGCGCAGGAAAAATATTAGGAAATGAATGTGGATCCTATCCTACTTTATGCTGTAGCGTAAAGCCATAATCAATGAATGTGATCCTTTTCTTTTAATTCACAATGCTACTGTAGCATATATGTATTATTATAAATTGGAATGTTTATTGAAAAACTAAATGTTTATTAAAATACTGAATATTTAATTCAAACATTGATTATGTATTTAAAATATTGATTATTTATTTAAAATATTGATTATCTACTAACCATTAAATAATTATTGAATATTAAAGTGAGTAGTGGATATTTATTTGAATATCGAATTTTTAATTGTTAATGATGGATTAATTATTCTATGTTTAATTGATGATGTGTGTTTTGTGAATTGAGGTTGGATTGTGTTGATACTTGTTTATGTGCAAATGTGTGGTAATTCAAGTGTGATGAATTATTGAAGATATGCATGAACATTAAGATTTGATTATGGTCTTAATTGCATATAGTTGTTGAATTTGCACACGCATCATTTATATCAAGAGGCAATGCTTGTTAGTTTCGTGGGAGCTAGTGACTTGTCCCAAACCTAGAGCGGAGTTTGAAAGCTTAGAGAATGGGCTTTTGTGTATTATTGATCTAGGGAACGGATCCGGTTTAACGTAAAAATCAAAAAATAATAACAAGTGATTGGTACCACATGCATGAGTTGCATTTGAGTCTTGCATTGAGTCACATTGTGTATAGGTTTGTGTTATGAGATTATGTGCAATATGTGAAATTGATGAATTGGTGAATTTATGGAATTGTGAGTATGTATTTGTGAATAGTATGGCTACTTGAGTGATAATATGTTGATGAAGCTTTTTGAAGTGTGAGAATCATTATGTTATGCTTGTATGTTATATATTATATATTATCTTATGATTTCGATAATTATGTGAATTCTCACCCTTCTGTTAGAATGATGTTTGTACGACATCGCTCAAGTACCGAAGAGTAGAGTTGCTCCTAGTACGAGATAGCTGTTGGAGTAGCTTGTTTTAGTGTCTTTATTTATTTTGGGTCGAGTCGTGCTCTGATCATGTAGCACTGCGATGTTTCGATTTCATGTTTTGAGAGATACTTTATGTACTCTACTTTATGCTGTTATTCTTATTTGAATTATGTGGAGTATTGACTTTTATGCTTAAGTGATGATTTTTAATTAGTTGATCTTGAGATTTTTATTATGTTCATTTATGATTGAAGTAATTCTGTTGCTACATGCTAAGTGAAAAGATGTGAAATCCATGAAATTATTTTAAGTGTTAATGAGCAAGACAGGTGTATGTGTGATGTTTTAAGATTATATGTGACACCCTTATGTGAGATGCATGATAATTTACTCTGATTATTTATATTATTTCTGCGGGGTTTAGAAGGGTGTTACATTAGTGGTATTAGAGCCTGGTTGGTCAGCTGACCAAGTCGTTAGTGTGTTTATTTCCTTGTGTATTTGATATGTGTATGTGGCACTATCGGTGTTGTTTGTTCTAACAAGGATTTGTTGTTGGAATCTAGAACGATGGTTGTAGGCAGGAATGATGAAGCGATTGCTGAAGCTTTGGCGATGTTGGTTTGAGCGATAGGGCAGAATTCGTAAGTCAACATGAATGCTGGAAACAACACTGATGATGAGTTTGTGCTTTGGGGAAGTTTCAGAGGAACAATCCGCCAATCTTCAAGGGAACACATGAACCTGTCAAAGCACAAGTATGGCTGAAAGCAATTGAAAAAATATTTCGAGTCATGAACTGTTCAGATACGCAGAGGTTACAATTTGGCACTCATATGCTTGAAGAGGAAGTTGAGGACTGGTGGGGTAACACTCGTCAGAGGTTTGAAGAAGATGAGTTTGAGGTTACTTGGGATGTTTTCAGAGAAGCGTTTATGGAGAAGTATTTTCTAGAAGATATGCGTGGGAAGAAGGAAATTGAGTTCCTTGAGCTGAAGCATGGTAACTCAATTGTGGCCGAGTATGCAGCAACATTTGAGGAGTTGATTAAGTTTTGTCCTCATTACAACACTGCTAATACTGAGAGATCCAAATGTCTTAAGTTTATGAATGGTTTGAGGCCTGAAATCAAGCAAGCCATTGGTTATCAAGAGATTAGGCGATTTTCTGAGTTGGTGAACAAGATTAGGATCTATGATGGAGATAGTAGAGCTCGGTCTGCTCACTACAAGAGTTTGAATGATAAGAAGGGAAAAGGTCAATTCAGAGGGAATCCATATGTGACTCCTACTGATAAGGGGAAACATAAAGCTGGTAATGGCATGAAGCCGAGTGGGGGAGGAGTTCCTACTCCGGTGAAGTGTTTTAGGCGTGGTGTTGAAGGACATCGTGCTCCTGAGTGCACAAGTGTTGAGCAGAAGTGTTTCAAGTGTGGCAAGCCAGGCCACAAGGCTTTTGAGTGCAGAAGTGGTGCGAATGTGACTTGCTACAACTCTGGTAAGCAAGGGCACATTAATACCAAGTGTGACAAACTGAAGAAGGCTCAAGCGAAAGGGAAGGTGTTTGCTCTATCAGGATCTGAGACTACTAGTGAAGATCGATTGATCTGAGGTACATGCTTCATTAATGGTATACCTTTGGTTGCTATAATTGATACTGGAGTTACACATTCTTTTATTGCTTTAGATTGTGTTATGAGATTAAATCTTGAGTTGTCTATTATGAGTGGAGGTATGGTTATTAATACTCCTACTATGGGTTCAGTGACTACCCCATATGTGTGTTTAAATTGTCCGTTGAGTATTTTTGGTAAAGATTTTGAAGTTGATTTAGTGTGTCTTCACTTAGATCAACTTGATGTTATTCTTGGGATGAATTGGTTGGAGTTCAACCATGTTTATATTAACTGTTTTGATAAGACAGTTATTTTTCTTGAACCTGAGAATGAAGGAGACTTGTTTATGTCTACTAAGCAAGTGAATGAGTCGGTGCAAGATGGTGCCGAGATGTTTATGTTGATGGCAACTTTGAGTATTAGAGAAAGTGGAGCAGTTGGTGCTTTGCCAATTGTTTGTGATTTTCCAGAAGTTTTTCCTGACGAGATAAGTGATTTACCGTCGGAATGTGAGGTGGAGTTTACGATCGACTTAGTTCCTGGAACTAGTTCGGTATCGATGGCTCCATATCGTATGTCCGCATCGGAATTGAAAGAGTTGAAGAGTCAACTTGAAGATCTTCTTGAGAAGAGGTTTATTCGTCCGAGTGTGTCACTGTGGGGTGTACCAGTTTTGTTGGTTAAGAAGAAAGAAGGTTCTATGAGGCTTTGTGTGGATTATAGACAATTGAACAAGGTGACTATCAAGAATAAGTATCCAGTTTCAAGGATTGATGATTTGATGGATCAGTTGGTTGGTGCAAGTGTGTTCAGTAAGATAAATTTGAGATTTGGGTATCATCAGATTCGTGTGAAGGCTGAAGACATTCAGAAGAGTGCTTTTAGAACAAGGTATGAACATTATGAGTATTTTGTGATGCCATTTGGTGTGACTAATGCACCAGGTGTATTTATGGAGTACATAAACAGGATTTTCCATCCTTATTTGGACAAGTTTGTGGTTGTGTTCATTGATGATATTTTAATCTATTCGAAGAGTGAAGAGGATCATGGTGAGCATCTGAGGGTTGTGTTATCTGTGTTGAAAGAGAAACAGTTAGATGCTAAACTTTCTAAGTGCGAGTTTTGGTTGAAAGAAGTGATTTTCCTTGGCCATGTGATTTCCAGTAGAGGTATTGCATTTGACCCGTTGAAGGTTGAAGCTGTATCGCAATGGGAAGCTCCAAAATCAGTTTTTGAGATTAGAAGTTTTCTTGGTTTGGCAGGTTATTATCGAAAATTCATTGAAGGATTTGCCAAGTTATCTTTTCCGTTGACACATTTGACTAGGAAGGGTCAAGCTTTTGTTTGGGATGCAAAGTGTGAAGAAAGTTTTCAAGAGCAGAAGGTTGACGACAGCTCCTGTTTTGATTTTGCCGAATCTGGCAGAACCGTTTGTTATGTATTGTGATGCTTCGTTGATGGGTTTGGGAGGTGTGTTGATGCAACATCGGCCAGTTGTAGCTTATGCTTCAAGGCAACTTAAAGTGCATGAGAGGAATTATCCGACACATGACTTAGAGTTGGCCGCTGTTGTGTTTGTGTTAAAGATTTGGAGGCATTATTTGTTTGGATCGAGCTTTAAGGTATTTAGTGATCATAAGAGTTTGAAGTATCTCTTTGATAAAAAATAATTGAATGCGAGGTAGAGGAGATGGTTAGAACTTCTGAAAGATTATGATTTTGGTTTGAATTACCATCCGGGTAAAGCAAATGTGGTAGCTGATGCATTGAGTAGGAAATCTTTGCATATGTCGATGATGATGGTAAGAGAGTTGGAAATGATTCAGCAATTTTGAGATATAAGTTTTGTTTGTGAAGAGACTTCTTATGGAGTTAAGCTTGGTATGTTGAAGCTTACTAGTGGTATTCTTGAGGAGATTCGAGAAGGTCAGAAATCTGATTTGAGTGTGGTAGATCAGTTGACTTTGATCAATCAAGCTCGAGGTGGTGATTTTCGGATTGATGAAAATGGTATCATGAGATGTCGTGATAGAGTTTGTGTTCTGGATATTGTTGAGCTGAAAAAGAGTATTCTTGAGGAAGGGCATCGTAGTGGCTTGAGTATTCATCCGGGTGCTACTAATATGTATCAAGATTTGAGGAAAGTATTTTGGTGGCCTTGTATGAAGAAAGATATTGCAGAGTTTGTGTATTCTTGTTTTATTTGTCAGAAGTCGAAGATCGAACATCAGAAACTGTCAGGTTTGATGCAACTGTTATCTATTCCCGAGTGGAAATGGGATAACATATCGATGGATTTTGTGTATGGTTTACCTAGAACGCCGAGTAATTATGAAGCTATTTGGGTTACTGTGGATAGATTGACAAAATATGCTCACTTTATTCCAATGAGAATGGATTGCCCGTTGGAGAAGTTAGCGAAGCTGTACATTGAGAGGATTGTCAGTTTGCATGGTATTCCATCTAGCATTGTGTCAGATAAAGATCAGAGGTTTACTTCGAGATTTTGGGAGAGTTTGCAAAGTGCTTTGGGTACGAAGTTGCGTTTGAGTTCTGCTTATCATCCGCAGACAGATGGTCAGACTGAGAGGACGATTCAGTCACTTAAGGATCTTTTGATAGCTTGTGTGTTGAAAAAAGGAGGTGCTTGGGATAGCTACTTTCCTTTGATTGAGTTTACTTACAACAACAGTTTCCATTTGAGTATTAGAATGGCACAGTTTGAGGCATTATATGGTAGGAGGTGTAGGACGCCATTGTGTTGGTATCAGTCGGGAGAGAGTGTTATGGTTGGACCTGAGATAGTCCAACAGACTACTGATAAGATTAAGATGATTCAGGAAAAGATGAAGATTTCTCAGAGTCGTCAGAAGAGTTATCATGACAAGAGGAGGAAAGCACTTAAGTTTCAAGAGGGAGACCATGTGTTTCTTAGAGTTACTCCGATAACTGGTGTTGGTAGGGCGTTGAAATCGTGTAAGTTGACACCGCATTTTATTGGTCCTTATCAAATTTTGCAGAGGATAGGAGAGGTAGCCTATCGGGTTGCTTTGTCGTCGTCACTTGCTAAACTCCATGACGTGTTCCATGTATCTCAGTTGAGGAAATACATTGCAGATTCCTCTCATGTAGTCCAAGTAGATGATGTGTAGGTGAGAGATAACCTGACTGTGGAGACATCACCTATGCAGATAGAGGATCGGGAGTTGAAGAAACTTCGAGGTAAAGAGATTGCTTTGGTGAAGGTAGCTTGGGGAGGACCAGCTGGTGGAAATGTGACTTGGGAGCTTGAGAGTCAGATGAGGGAGTCTTATCCTGAGTTGTTCGTTTGAGGTAATTTTCGAGGGAGAAAATCTTTTAAGTGGGGGAGGGTTGTAACACCCCAATTTTAGTAATTATTTATTCATATTAATTAATTGAGTGCTTTTATGAACTATTTGATTTATTGGATTTATTTGAATTATTTAATTTATATGAATTATTTGAGTTATTTGAATTAATTGGTTTATTTGAGTTATTTGAATTAATTGATTTATTTGAGTTATTTGAATTAATTGATTTAGTTGATTTAATTGAATTATTTGATTAATTTAATTATTTGATTTAATTGATTTAATTGATTTGGTGGAATAATATAGAATTGGTAGAAATAAGTAATTAGGCCTAATTATATGAATGTGAATAGTAAGAGTGAGGGTGTGTTAAGTAAGCTCAATAGAAATTATGAGAAAGTTGTGAGAATGATAAAATAAGAGAAAGAGATAAAATAAGAGAAGAGCAACCAAGAGAAATTCAGGAATCCAAGAAAAATCAAGGTAATGGTGGGTTTTTACATAGTTATTGGGATTGTTTGATAGTGTATAATGGGTAGAAACATGTTTAGGATGAAACCCCTAAATTTTCCATGAATTTGAAATTGTTAGGTTTTAGTGATAATATTTAATATGTGATAATTAATTTGTTTGAAATTAATGTGTATTGGTAGAATAAAATGTGAATCCTTCTTTCATTCCAGTCCTGTAGCAATAAAACAAGGAAATTGGTAGAATGAAGTGACCCCTTCTATTCACACCTGTAGCGGAACCAGAAAGTATTAGGGAAGGAAAAGTAACTCATTTAATTCTTTCCATACCACCTATAGCGCATAACTAGGGAATTGGAAAATAAAATGTAAACCCTTTACTTGTCACTCACTGTAGTGCATGGAATTAATAATATGAAAGGTGATTTTTCTTTCTTTTCCTCCGATACTATAGCGGAAGTGACTAATAGGGTAGCTACAAGAAAAACAAAGTGATACCTTTATGAAATTTATCGTGTAGCACATGAAAGTAATTAATAAATGTGATCATTTTTCCACTTCTTGGACTGTAGCACAATGATAGGAAATAATTGTGACTTTCCTCACCATGCCTGCTATAGCGAAATATTGGAATGGGAAATGTAGTGATCATTTTAATTCCCTTGCCACTATAGCGCACAATATTAGGGTAATAATTGTGACTTTCTTGCACATATCCTGTAGCGAAAATGAAAAAAAAAGGAAACCAAAGTCATGAATGTAACCCATATCCACATACTATAGCGCAGGAAAAATATTATGAAATGAATGTGGATCCTATCCTACTTTATGTTGTAGCGCAAAGCCATAATCAATGAATGTGATCCTTTTCTTTTAATTCACAATGCTACTGTAGCATATATGTATTATTATAATTTGGAATGTTTCTTAAAATACTAAATGTTTATTAAAATACTGAATATTTAATTAAAACATTGATTATTTATTTAAAATAATAATTATTTATTTAAAACATTGATTATCTACTAAACATTAAATAATTATTGAATATTGAATTGAGTAGTGAATATTTATTTGAATATCGAATTTTTAATTGTTAATGATGGATTAATTATTCTATGTTTAATTGGTGATGTGTGTTTTGTGAATTGAGGTTGGATTGTGTTGATACTTGTGTATGTGCAAATGTGTGGTAATTGAAGTGTGATGAATTATTGAAGATATGCATGAACATTAAGATTTGAGTATGGTCTTAATTGCATATAGTTGTTGAATTTGCACACGCATCATTTGTGTCAAGAGGCAATGCTTGTTAGTTCCGTGGGAGCTAGTGACTTGTCCCAAACCTAGAGCGGGATTTGAAAGCTTAGGGAATGGACTTTTTGGGTTTTATTGGTCTAGGGAACGGACCCGGTTTAATGTAAAAAACAAAAAATAATAACAAGTGATTGGTACCACATGCATGAGTTGCATTTGAGTCTTGCATTGAGTCACATTGTGTATATGTTTGTGTTATGAGATTATGTGCAATATGTGAAATTGATGAATTAGTGAATTTATAGAATTGTCGGTATGTATTTGTGAATAGTATGGCTGCTTGTGTGATAATATGTTGATGAAGCTTTTTGAAGTGTGAGAATCATTATGTTATACTTGTGTGTTATATATTATATATTATCTTATAATTTCGATAATTATGTGAATTCTCACCCTTATGTTGGAATGATGTTTGAACGACATCGCTCAGGTACCGAAGAGTAGAGTTGCTCCTAGTACGAGGTAGCTGTTGGAGTAGCTTGTTTTAGTGTCTTTATTTATTTTGGGTCGAGTCGTGCTCTGATCATGTAACACTGTGATGTTTTGATTTCATGTTTTGAGAGATACTTTATGTACTCTACTTTATGTTGTTTTTTTTATTTGAATTATGTGGAGTATTGACTTTTATGCTTAAGTGATAATTTTTAATGAGTTGATCTTGAGACTTTTATTATGTTCATTTATGATTGAAGTAATTCTGTTGCTACATGCTAAGTGAAAAGATGTGAAATCCATGAAATTATTTTATGTGTTAATGAGCATGACAGGTGTATGTGTGATGTTTTGAGATTATATGTGACACCCTTATGTGAGATGCACGATAATTTACTCTGATTATTTATATTATTTCCGCGGGGTTTAGAAGGGTGTTACAATTAGCGTACGTTATTTGATTTCTTTTAATTATTAAAATAATTTATGTGAAAAGAAAAGGACTAAAAATAAGTTTTTTGATATGGTGCTTGATGAGACGTTGAATCTCGCTCCTACGTATTCCTAGGTGCGATGGGGAACTCAAAGCTACGTAGTTATCTGTAGAAAATATTTGTGTGTTGATTGATTTTAGTGAATGATTTATAGGTCACATTATAGCGATTAAATGTTTCTTATATGCTCGTGCGTGAGAGGCTTAAGCGTTTGTTTGTATCACGGTAGAATGGATCATGCTTGATCATATTCGAGCTGTTAAACATTGCTTGTTGCCCGCGCATGGGAGGCTGGAGAGTTTGTTTGTTTGTATGTCGCGTCATAATGGATAAAACATAGTTCGTTTGTTAAAAGGCTTGGTATTTGATTTGTACTTGGGTAAAAATGAGTTTGATTGGTTGAGTTTGTTTTTGGATGGATGACGAGTATTCGAACAACAAGTTATTACGGCTTGTATCCAAATACTTGGGGGCTAGGGTGGATATTACATCCAAATAATCCTTTTTTATCCAAGATATTTTATGAAATTTTTTGGGCGAATTAAGTCACGATTCTTTAACGGGGGACAAGCACTCAAACGGTAGGCTATTACGGCTTGTATACAAATACTCGGGGACTAGGATGGATATTACGTTAAACTAATCATTTTTCATCTACTAAAGAATAAGCTAAGTTAAGCTAATTATTGTGTTTTGAACGGAAGACGGGTACTCGAATGGAAAGCTATTACAGCTTGTATTCAAATACTCGGGGACTATGATGGATATTACGTCCAACTAATCCTTTTTCATTTGGTTTTAATTTAGAAAGAGATTTTGAAACAGATCAAGTCGGGGTTCTTTAAAGATGACAAGTACTCGAATGAAAAGGTATTACATCTCGTATCCAAATACTCGGGGATGAGGAGGGGAAATGACTTGATGTTAATCAAGTGTGAAAATTGTTTTTATTTTTATTTTTGAAAAAAAAATAATTTGAATGTAAAAATATTGTGATTTTAATTGATTTCTTTTATAATTTTGATATAAGATAAAAATAACATAATAAAAAAATAATTAAATAAAATAAAAAGAAGTCAGGGGGTGCATGCTAGAAAATGGGGATGCGTAAATAGAAAAAAATAACATGCTTGGACCACTAAAAAACTATTAAAAAAAAGGTGTGCCAATAGAGACCCAGGTGGTGTGGCGCAAGTAAAATAAAGGTAGGCCCCAACATGAGTGCCTAATTAACTAAGAATTCAATAGGGAGAGAAACTGACTTCCTCATAGCCCTCAGATTGATTAGATGGCTTCCACTGAGCCAAGATCAAACATGATTACGACCCTCAGATCTGAATACTAGGCTGTCGAAAAAAATTAAGGGACATGATCAAAAGCATATGATGGGGATCCATATAAAGGGGCCACTGATAACCAATCCAACAACTTTGACCGCCACGGGCCATCAGAGGCGCAATTTATGCCTAATCAAAAGAGGGGAACCAAGTTCCCACTCTTATTTCACTTCTCTCTCTCTCTCTCTCTCCCTCTCTCTCTCTCTCTCTCTCTCTCTCTCTCTCTCTCTCTCTCTCTCAAACAAACAAACAAACAAAAAACAAAACACCCTGACATCTATCTAAGATCAAACACCATATTTTCCCATAAATCTCATGAACACGAAGAAAAAACTCAAGAACATTTAAATGTTCTTGATTCAAAACCCAAGTTTCAACAAAACAACCGTAAATCCAACAAAACTGGTCTAAAATCAACTTTTAACCTCATTCTAAACATAAATCCAAAATCAAAGCAGCCAAAAAACAGAAGAACACCCTAAATCAAACCCAAATGTTTACACCCTAATTTTTTAATTCAACACATTTGCATCAATTTTCATGAATTAAAAGGGATAATCATTGAGAAATGATCAAACATCGACTAAATAGCATGGATCAATACGAAAAGGCAAGAAAAGTGCAGAATCTAACTGATCGGAATCTGGAATTTCAATATTCTAACGAGGATCTTCGGTCAACCGTCGAGCGTTCTAGTGAGTACTCCAAGCTCCAAGTAGTGCTTTTTTTTTCTCCTCTTTTTCTTTCTATTTCCCTTTGCTTGAATCTGAAGGTGGCAGGAAACACAATAAATGGGGGTTTGAATTGGGTTTCTAAAAACAAAAGCTTTTTTAAAACCAACTCAATCAAGCAATAACAAGAACAAGAAAAATAAAAAATTTATTTTTATACTAGTTCGCTGTTAACGAAGCTACCTCTAGTCCACCATACCAAGGTGAATTTGCCTTCTCAAGAATGACTTTATCCAATATAACCAAAACTGATTACAAACACCAAAAAGACAAACCGCCTTTGTCTTCTTGAGTCTATATGACTAAAACCTAGTCACTCAAGGAAACAACTCAAACAATATTGAGATTTACAAGTTACGTTTACAAAGAATGCTTCTACGAAAGCAGATTAACAAAAAATTAATACAAAGAATATTTCACACAATAACGAGCAACAACTCTATGTGTGTTTACAAAGAATATACACATAAAATATTTACTTCGGCAAAAACGTGTGTATGTTCAGTAGCGTAAGCAACTAGCATTAACAGCCTTTTCCAATCATCCAAGTCTCTTTTATATAGCAAGTTAAAAGATCCGTTAGAGGGTAGAATTTCGAATAGCAAATAACAGATATCTCCTTTCACAACAGTTTGCATATAGGAGGCAAAATGGTACAATAGTACAGTCCTTAGCCCACAAAATCAGGGTAGTGGAGGAAAGGGTGATCTTGTATTGTGTACTATTCTCCTGATGCAAAATCTTTTGATTTATCTTCTAATCTTTAGAGGATTATGATAAAATGATGTTGAAGCATGCTTAGAAGGATCAAGAGACTAGCAGGAAGAATCTTCAGAACCTCAACCTTCAGAGTCTTGACACAGTTCCTATGAACATGGTCTTTAGAGTCTTCAGATCTTATTCTTCAGAATCTTCATAACTTAAGCACATAAACTTGAAGGAAAACAATCCTTCAGAGGTTCTTCAATCAGAGACAGTCAGAAGCTTTAGCATAAATGTTCTTTAAAACCATTGTCTAAGAGCTTTCTAAAACTTGACATAATCTTGTAAATAACTTGTATCTCTTTAGAGTCAGAGTGTGTTGATTCTAGAGTCTGATGATGTCACACGTAAAAGCTTTAGAGTCAGAACCTGTTTGGCAAAAGCTACACACTACACAAATCTTTTTCTAACAATCTCCCCTTTTTTATGATGACAAAACCAAGTATTTTGATGAACAATTTTACTTGGTTTAATCACATAAAAACATCAGAGTGAGGTTTGTAAGCTCCCCCTGAATTTTATACTATTAAAAATTATTTTTCAGCTTAGAATGTCAGAGTAAGGTTTGCAAGCTCCCTCTGAATTTAAAGCTTAAAAGAATCTTAACACATATAATCATTTCAAACAACATGAAATAAATAACTTCCCATAAGGTAAAAGTCTGGTTCCCATAAGGCAGAAGCCAGGTTGTTAGTATCTTCCCTTCAGGCAGAAGCCTTGTTACTCTCTTCCCGTAAGGCAGAAGCCTAGTTATAATGGGTGAAGTAACTTCCCATAATGCAACAGGTTGGGTACAAAAGTATTTCATTCAGAGTCATTTCTTGAGTGTCAGAAAGTTTGGTTATCAACCTCATCAAAGAGCTTGATTTGTCAGAGCTTTCAGATGCCTGGTTTTATAGCCAGGTTGTATAACTTATGTCTGGTTAAAATGAGAACTCGTATACGCCTGGTTGACCTTTGTTCAATAAACACTTGGTTCCTAAACATAAGTCTGTTCCTTATGATCTTAGCTAGGTTAGTGCCTTAGAAACTGAAAGAGTTGGTTAAAATGATGAACTTTCTCAAAGTTCTCAGAAATATTAATTTTTCATAAAATAGTTAGAAACATGTTTGGGTTTCATAATGGAATTATATATATCAAAATCAATCATTCTTTCTCCCTTTTGTCATAATTCAAAAATAAAATAATGATAAAGTAAACAAAAATCAACTTTATTTCATCAAAATGATCACGCAAATACATAAATGAAAAGAAAGAAAACAAAGACAACACGGAGTCTTAAAAACTAAGGGTTAGGAACGGGTGGCAATCTTTATCAGATCTCTCCAAGCAGCCTTTCTATCTTTGATGTCCTTTCCTTTACTTCAGAATTCTCAGCCTCCATATGCTCAAAAGTCTTCAGAATGAATTCCTCAAAAACCACATCCTTTTTTACGCCAGAGTCACTTCCAACTTAAAGAGTAGTCTCAGAAGCAACGATAGTAGTCTGAACCGGTGATGGAGGAGGAGGAATCACTTCAGGAACAGGAAGTAGAAGAGTAGGAGGAACCTTCTTAAGCAGAGGTTCAACTATACCAGAGAGTATGAAATGGAAGTTCCTTTTGGCTTCCTTCACGAAAGCAGTCTCCAACTCTTCAGAGCTGACCTCTATCCAACTTCTGAAATTGTTGGTCAGAGCACACACTTTAGAGAGGTTTGCGTTAATGGTGCAAACCTCAATGAAAGCGTTAGGTCTCCCAGCAACCTCGTCTTCAAACTAAGTAAAAAATCCATCTATGGTTAAAGGAAGAATGTTGGTTTTAACAGAAGTTAGAATATAATAGGGATGTGAGTTCCTTTCTGGGACTGCAATGACTTTAACATATGATTCCTGTTGTCTGACTAAATTATCACATTCTTTAGGGTTAGGGTTAGGCTCAGAGAGTTTTGATATCAGAGGAAATGTTAATGGTTAGGTCGGAAGGATCGGGGGTAAAAGGTTCATTGTTTCTGATTTGTTCCATGAACTCATCAAAGGAGGTCGAGGATGAATACACACAAGAATGATCTTAAACCAAATTCTAAGATCTTCATGAAGATCTTTGGAATTAGATGAGGGTTTTCCATCCACAAAGATAAGTTTTTCAATCTCCTCCATCTTCTTCTTCTTAGAAATCATACCAAAACACCGCTTCTCAAAACCATCATGACCTAGAAGAGTAGCAATAAACTTCTTAGAAATGGAGATCTTGTGACCCATCACAAAATACGTCACTTGAAGATATGGTCATTCATCATTTCGGGATTCCGAATCATGACTTCAACAAGTAAGTATCGATGTTTTAATTTCATATAATTGATCAATGAATATTTCCGCTTACAGATGAAACAAAGTACAATGGATAATTTAAACTACTACAAAGGATTCAAAAAATCCAAAGTAGAAAAATAACGAAACAAAATCAAAATAACTCAACATCAACTAAACCGCTATCGGATCAAACACGAGAAAGGGTTCACAACTCGTTTTTAAAAATACATGAAAACTCATCGGTTTTAACTAAGATCTACTTTCAAACTAAGTATTGAATGTCATCTAACACTAGTTCACCACATAAAATCTTACTCCTATCAAAGAAGATTATTACTAAAGTCTGAGAGACAAATCAGACATTGAGGATGAAATTTAATGATTATTTGAGACATAAGGATTGTTATTTTCCATTAGGACAATTTTAAGAGCAGCACCAAATGGAGGAACCTGCATCTGATTATTAACTTCATAAGAATTTCCAAATGCCACATTATTATTCATTGGAATTGGACTAATCCAACCAACATTTTTCATCATCGCAAATTTAGGCCATGATGGATTTCCAATTCCTTGGTAAAAAGGTGACTCGACATAATATGGATTAAAATGATGAAAATCATTTTCCATTCTCGAAAGCACTTTTTCACGCTTATGAGCGTTCTGGTGTCCTCCCAAAGCTTGAAAACTCAAAAACTTCCTGTGACATAATCGACATCCATATTCTTTCTTCTTGAAGAAGGATTTGGATGAAGATCCTCTTCCTAAACTCAGATACAGTAACTCCTCAGAATCATCAGCAACAACAACTTGTTTTTGTGTTTCTGACATTATGAATATTATTATGAGATTTATTGAACCTCTCCAAAAATGATGGATATATTTTTATGTGAGTTTGAAGGATATTTATTAAAGAGAAATAAAATATTATATTCTTTATTAAAGGTAAGTTTAAATAAATATTAATATATAAGGGAAAAATAAGGTGATATTTTTATAATAGTAAAAATTTAAATATAAAATAGAATGTACATTTAATTAATTTTTTTCTTCTAGAATTGTCCATTAAATTAATTATTTTTACTAATAGTAATAGAGAAAGATAAGTTTAAGAGAGTTGGATATGTTAAAAGTTTAGGATGCATTAATTTAATTTTTAGTATATTTTAAATTAGTTATATTCCAACGAAGTGTGACTTAGCCAACTGTTTTACTAAACTTAAGCAATAATATCTTAGAAAATATAAAACATTTTGTATGTAATAGTTAAAAAAATGCTTAAGGACATGTGAAACATACATATTATAAATAAATATATTCAAGATGATAACGAAGGAAAAATCTATTTAATTATAGTAAATTTGCAAGTAATATTAAAAAAGAAATTTAGTACCTAATTGAAATATGAGTTTGAAGGATATTTATCAAAATAGAAATCAATATAATCTATTATCAATCAAAGGTAATATATTGGTGTTGAACGAACATAACTTTAAATAAACAAAAATAACAATATATGAATTGAAAATAAGGTAATATTATAAAAATGTAAACATTTAAAGTTTAATTAATTAATATTTTCATATAAAGTATTCCATTAGTTACTACTTTTAGAGAAAGATAAATATAAGAGATTTTAGTGTTATACTTCATTTTTGTAAAATAATGTATATTTTAAATTACTTAGTCACATCCCACGAAGCAGAATGAAACTTATCTAATATTTTTATTAAATTAAGGAATAATATTTAAAATGAAATTTAAAAACAATTTAAAAATAATAGTAATCAAGTAAAACGATTGACTGGCGTGTACTACATTTAGAACACAAATAAATATATTTAAGATGAATTAAAAGTTAAGAACACAAAGAAGAATCTATTTATTTATAATATATTACATCATCCTAAAAAATTATCTTAATAACATCGCATACATCTTTTTTGCTATGCATTTCCATTTTAGCCATGATATATTCTATATCAAAGTGTTACTACCCTTAGACTTTCCCTTATATTCTTACTGTGTAGCAGTTCATGTTTTTTTTTTTTTTTTTTAAATTTAAATTATCTTACTTTTAGTATTTCTAAAAGCTTTTAAATGGAGTTTACAATAGAGGTGAAAAGAGTTTTGAAAAACTTTTTTTTTTTAAAATATATAAAGAAATTTTTATTATTTTTAAAAGAAAAAGTTTGTATAAAATAGTAAAAGAATGTTTATCCTTAACGTATTTTTTTCTGAAATAATATAAAAATATATATTATAGGTTAAATAGTCTTGTCAACTCTATAAATTAGTGTGTTTTTGTTTTTATTCCTCTAATGGTTTTTTTAAATAATTCTCACAAGTTAAATATTTTTAGTTTTAGTCCTTGAAAACAAAATTTGTAAGCAAATTTGCATGTTTCCTGCGGATTTATCTTTGAATTTTTCTGCGAATTTAAAATATACATGTTTCATGCGGATTTTTCTTTGTAGAGTCTAAAACCAAAATAATTTTAACATTTATTTCAAAGAAAAAAACGTTTAGGGACTAAAAAAATATACATGCCAACTTACAGAGACGAAAATATTTAAACCTAAATTATATTTGAACAATTTATCAAAACCCTTCAAACCCTTCAAAACCTTCAAAACCCTTCATCCAATATAATTTTTAGGTTTTCTAAATTAGAGTTTTTTTAATAAAAAAACTCTCCCAAACCCTTTCCACATAAATCTCTCTATTCTTTTCACTCTAACTATTATAGAGAAGTGATTTCCCTCGAGTATCAAAGTGTTTTTATCTGGGTTTGTTGACACGTGATAAAAAAGTGTGTTATAGAAAATGCGTCATTTCCCTCTTCATTTGAAAATCTAACAAAGAGAAAATAAAATCATCCGATCACTAGTTTGATCCCCAACAACCAGTGGCGGAGCCAAGACCACGACTCAGGGAGTGCAATTTTTTTTTTGTTTTTAAATAATTATTAATTATTAATTATATTAATAAGAACATTAAAAAATGAATATATATATATATATATATATATATATATATATATATATATATATATATATATATAATCCTTAAATTAGATCATAAATTTATTGTATTATAAATATTATATTTAAAAGTTTTTTCTTTCTAAAAGCAATTGATATATTAATTGAATATAAAGGATATTCAATCCGATATAACCAACAGCAAAAAAGAGATATTTTCTATCAACACTAAAAAAATCCTAAGTAGATTTCACACAAAAGAGATTAAATTGTCAAATGATAATGTTGGGAACTATAGTGTGGTAATTTTTGTCTTTTTATACAAAATTCTGCCTTGGACGAACATAAAAATAATAATTTAAACAACAAATTTGTTAAATATAATTAAAAAAAAAGTCATATGTGACATGATATAATAGATTAAGCTACATCTAGCTAGTGAAATAAAGGAGTATTCGGTGAGTTCTGCAATTTTATTGGGGGCAAACTCTAATTTTTAGAGGGTACAACCTCTAATATCCAATGGTTATATAGGTTATTTAGTGTTTTTTCCAAAAATCCAGGGGGTTCAGCTGCACTCCCTCAAATGTATGTGGGTCCGCCCCTGCCAACAACAACATTATTTATTTACTTGAAAACATGATATATATATATATGGGTCATACTAATATACATCCATGTAGATGTGCATTAGCAACATACACTTTAGTGTATTTTTGTGTGGGGTCCACCATATTTTCCCATATTTATCATGAACACGAAGAACAAACTCAAGAACATTTAAATGTTCTTGATTCAAAACCCAAGTTTCAACAAAACAACCCTAAATTCAACAAAACTGGTCTAAAATCAACTTTTAACCTCATTCTAAACATAAATCCAAAATCAAAGCAACCAAAAAACATAAGAACACACTAAATCAAACCCAAATGTTTAAACCCTAATTTTTTTAATTCAACACATTTGCATCAATTTTCACAAATTAAGAGGGACAATCATTGAGAAATGATCAAACATCGAGTAAATAGCATGGATCAATAAGCAAAGGCAAGAAAAGTGCAAAATCTAACTGATCGGAATCTGGAATTTCAATATTCTGACGAGGATCTCCGGTCAACCGTCGAGCATTCCAGTGAGTACTCCAAGCTCCAAGTAGTGCTTTCTTTTTTCCTCGTCTTCTTTCTATTTCCCTTTGCTTGAATCTGAAGGTGGCAGCAAACACCATAAATGGGGGTTTGAATTGGGTTTCTTAAAATAAAAGTTTTTTTAAAACCAACTCAATCAAGCAATACCAAGAACAAGAAAAATAACAAAGTTATTTTTATACTAGTTCGCTGTTAACGAAGCTACCTCCAGTCCACCATAACAAGGTGAATTTTCCTTCTCAAGAATGACTTTATTCAATATAACCAAAACTGATTACAGACACCAAAAAGGTAAACCGTTTTTGTCTTCTTGAGTCTCTCTGACTAAAACCTAGTCATTCAAGGAAACCACTCAAACAATATTGAGATTTACAAGTTGCGTTTACAAAGAGTGCTTCTAAGAAAACAAATTAACACAAAATTAATACACAAAATATTTCACACAATAACGAGCAATAACTTTATGTGTGTTTACAAAGAATATACATATAAAATATTTACTTCGGCAAAAACGTGTGTATGTTCAGTAGCGTAAGCAACTAGCATTGGCAGCCTCTTCCAATCGTCCAAATATCTTTTATATAGGAAGTTAAAAGATCCGTTAGAGGGTAGAATTTGGAATAACAAATAACAGTCCTTTTGTAACACCCCCTTTCTATACCCCCAAATAATCACATAAATCATTTATGCTCATATAAAAAAAATTCGCCAGAGTACGATTAAAACATAGTATAAAAGAGGCATGTCACATCATACACGCATTTAATACATACAACACCTGCTCGCAAAGATATGCAACAGTGGGGTAACTTTCAAACAACAAAGGATCTCAGTCCGTATACCCACATCTCAATATTTAGAATAAAAGCGGAAACATCTAAAATATTGAATAACAACCACATATATACATCATCCAGTATGAATCACAAAAAGATCAAAACGTCCTAGCTACCCGGTGCTACATATCAGAGCCAACCGACCAACAAGGAAAATGAAGACACGCTTCACAAAAAGACCGCCAGATACCTAATCTGCAATGCCTCATAGAGCATCATAAAACAGCAGAAGGGTGAGAAATATTATCATAATAACAATGCATATAATTATGTACTACAACATAAACATATAACACATATTCTCACCACAACTCATCATATATCACAATATAGATATATCATCAAGCATATTCATTATGCATACATTCACCATTATCATCATTCCACATGAACACACACATACTTGTTCATTCAACAATGCATCATTATAAGATACAGTTTATATCATTTCCCATAAACATACATATATCAATGTTTATTCATCAATGCACAAATACAAAGATGATCAATGCAACTCATAGAGACCGACTCTCGACTCTATGCAGATGCATGCGGGTACCGACTCATCACCCGAGCTCAATTGAAGAACTCAATGGAAATATCCTCCCTGTCGGGCCTACGATATTTCCCCATCGCTCATACCATCATGGCATCCGATGTTTCTGGATTGTTCACGCAGACACAATCCGATTGCTCAAACACCACAAGGGCACACAATCATTCTGAAGATTCCCACGGAATCAAGTGTAACTCATCGCAACGATTACACCCATTGACTACGCAATGTTCAGAGGATCCTCAAATGATCATTTGTGTAATCAATCACTCACACCCAACAGGGACGCGATATTACACCCGATTCTCCAAGAATCGCGACACATGAATGCATGTCATGATGTTTCTCCTACAAAATGACCACATACACTCATGCAATGCACACATATTTGCCATAAGGCCACAACCCATCATCACAACATTTCATCATGTATATTCACATCATATAACAGCACACAAGCTATACGTTATATAACAAAAGCATATCACACGGTAAAACACCGACCGCACGCATTTAACGCGATAAAAACCCGACAACCCGACTATTTTTCAAAAACACAAATTAATTAATTCATATTTTACCATCCAAACCATTTTTAATAGAAAGAATATTTTATAAGCTTTCGAACGCTTCGAACGGGGACCAAAACGGATTTACGGTTCAAAAGTTACGATCGAAACAATTTTGAAAGAAAAACCTACAGCAGGCCTGTCACGGCCCCCGTGTTGTGGGACACGGCCCGTGTCACCCCGAAATCCCAAAAATCACGTTTTTTCACATTTCCACCCTCCATAGTCAGTGGTCTGACACGGCCCCCGTGTTGTGTGACACGGGCCGTGTCAGGGCCCAAAAAATGCATTTTTCATCGTCGGAAGCCTTCCGGACCTCCGATTTCGATTCCGTAAAAAGCTGCGATCTCAGAATTCAACGTACTACAATATTTTCACCATTAAAATGCCATCCAACACATTTTCCATTTTTGAAATATTTTGAAACATAGTTTTATCAATTTAACCCAATTCCAAACTCGATCAAAACCACTCGAAAACACACCAACAACCATTCCCGATTAATTCTTATCCTTACCCGATGAAATATCAACCTATACCAATGTTACCAGACATATCCAACCACATCTACTCGATCACAACAACAATTTGTACAAAAATATCGATATATATATAAAAAAACAAAAGTTACAAATTCGACTCAATTCAATCAAACGATCATGCTAAATCATGACCCAACATCACACGACTCCACTACGCGATTTATTCCGACTTTCGTCCGTGAAAACATCGATTCTAACCGATTATGTCAAAATTCAACCTAACCACAAATATCTCTAAAACAACCAAACAATTCCAACACACACCCACATAATCATAAGCATGGATAATATAACAATGTTTCACACCCTTACCCGATAAATTCGCGTTTGAAAAGTCGGTTGAATCGGTTCCTAAATCCCCAAGTTTTTCCTCTTTTTCTTCTTCTCTTTCTATTCCCTTCTTTTCTTCTCCCCTTGCTCTCTATTTTTTTGTTTTTTTCTTTCTTTTCTCTCTTTCCCACTACTTTTCTATTTTTATAAAACTCAAAATATCTAACCACCCAAAAAGACCAAAATACCCCTACACTCAAATTTTTCGCAAACATTCCCAAACCGCGACAAAATATCACAACATTGAAAAATAACATATTTCCAAATAAAAGTCAAAAATAAAATAATAGAATAATAGAATAATAATAAAATAATAAAAAACGACTCAATTAAATAAAAATACTAAAACTGGGGCGTTACAACTCTCCCCCACTTAGAAATTTTCGTCCTCGAAAATATCACCGATACCAACAACATTAGAACAACCAAAGCACACCACCTTGCTAACAGTAGCAACAACGACTTCAAGACGCAAAGTCCATCCAATACACTTCCTACTGTGTTCTCTCCCACACTAAACACAAGCTTCTGAACTACTCAAATAAATCCAACTCTCTGACCTTCAAAACAGACATGCATAAAGATTTTCGACTTACGCATCAGGCACAACATCAGCCTTTCCCCAAGGATAACCCCAGCCAACTTCAGAGCCTCTCATGTTAACACCGCATCTACTTCCGATGATAACAAATATAATCCGTCACATAAAGTCGATCAAAGTCTCAACTCAAACAAATCACCACTCTTATCAAACATTCCAACATAAGTAATTATAATCAAACTCAATCAACCCATTCCAGTTACCTAATCCTGAAAGTGAACACTTATTCTCAATCGTCACCCTACACCACTGTCCGTACTCCATACACAATTTCTACTCTTGACAATCCAAATTCCAACCTATTGCAACAACCAACCAAAAAGAACTCTCAAATATTACATCCACCCCCTAAGGGTTTTCCTCAAGATTTCTGTAGTCTCAATACCATCAAAGAATTTCAAATCGTTTGCAACTCGTCACAATTCAAAACTCAAGCTATGCAAGACCCAACCGCAAGTTCCCATACCACTCACTGGTTAACACGCAACCTTCTACTATCATCTTATTCCTTCCCAACCATGATGGACCTCTCCAAGTCAACACACTAATGTTTCATCCAAAAACACAATTAAAACCCATGCATCACTGACGTCCTATCACTGTGACCTTCCTGCCAATTTCCAGAATACTGTCACCATAAACAAGGCCAACATCTATTCCCATCTCCTAAGAGTGTCCTACTCACTTAGCAGATTTAACCTCGACTAGTCACCTTCATCCAATTTAAGTTCACACTCTATTCTCTGAGAACACCCCTAGTAATACCCAATCATTATCCCTCAGAGACATTCCAACTTAATCGACATACACATACCTCTAATCCGTCTTATCTTCTGATATAAGAATCCTCATCAACTCAATAAAACAATTTGTAACCACCTCCTTACATTTCTAGTAATCCATTCCGCACCACTATCAAAGCCGGAAAGACGCGTCCATTCCATCCAACATAATTCCCGTCTGCTATCAACAAGAGATTAAGGGTGATCAGTTCCTCAATTTGTCAATAAATAGCCAACAATCATGATGGGGCATAAACCCTCTTTACCAAGCTATAATAGCATTTCTTCTAGAACCGAGAACCACATTGACCAAACCACACTTACAAACTTGCAATTCACAACACACTGAGCCAACGCTCCACGCCTGAAGCAACTTGGAGAAGTACCAGCTTCTCCCCCACTTATTTCATTCTAATCCTTCCAACTGTAAACATACTAAATCCATAACAAAGTCTTTACCATACATGGTTAAAGGACAACTTATACACACCAAAGATGTATTTACCGACCCTGAAGCAAGAGTCTCAATAACCATTTCAGCACCCATCAAAGTTAACGCAAGATTCAAACGCTTCGCGCACTCAGACGAAATAAACGAATGAGTCGCTCCCGTATCAATAACAGCAACTAAAGGTGTACTATTAATAAAGCATGTACCTTTAATCAAACGGTCTGCATTCGTAGTTTGAGTCCCCGTCAATGCAAACACCTTTCCGCCCGCTTGAGCTTGTTTCGGCTTAGTACACTTAGTACTAATGTGACCCACTTCTCCATAATTATAGCACTTCACTACATTCCTTCTACACTCAGTAGTAGCATGCCCTACTCCTCCACAGTTAGAACATTTCACCACAGTCTTCCCACACTCAAATGACTTATGACCCATTCCACCACACTTGTAACACCTAACAACACCGGAACCTCCTCCTCCAGATCTCCTATCAAGGCTTCCACTATGCTTGCCCTTATCAACGGGTGTCACATAAGGTCCACTTCTAGCTTGTTGTTTCCCCTTCCTCTCATTCAAACTTTTGTAATGTGTAGAACGAGCCTTACTATCTTCTTCGAAGATTCTACAACATTCCGTCAAATCTGAAAACCTTCTTATCCTTTGATATCCCACAGCTTGCTTAATCTCCGGACGTAAACCATTCTCATATTTAATACACTTGGAGAACTCAGCAGTAATCGCGGCATAATGAGGATGGAATTGAACCAACTCCACAAATTTAGCAGTATAGTCCACCACGGACATACTACCTTGTTTTAGTTCAAGAAACTCCATCTCCTTCTTTCCCTTCACACTCTCAGGGTAATACTTCCTCAAGAATTTAGTACAAAATAAATTCCAAGTTACCTCTTCATCATCCACCTCAAAAACTTCACGTATACCGACCCACCAATCGTCGGCTTCTTCCTTCAACATGTGAGATCCAAGCCTCACCTTATTCTCCTCCGCACAGTCCATAACTCTGAAGATTCTTTCAATCTCTTTCAACCAATTTTGAGCTCCATCAGGATCAAATCTTCCTTTGAAGACTGGTGGTTGATTCTTCCTGAACTCGTCATTAGCATTCACGTTAGGTGCACCTTGCACCGCCCTAGCCATTGCTTCCAAAGCAGCAGCAATCGCATTGTCGTTTCTACCAGCCATATTCTGATCATTCCCAAAAATTACCACAAGGTTAAACAACAGTTCAACCAACACAACAACAAGACAGACACAACTGACTCAACTCTGGCTCTGATACCACTTAATGTAACACCCCCTTTCTATACCCCCAAATAATCACATAAATCATTTATGCTCATATAAAAAAAATTCGCCAGAGTACGATTAAAACATAGTATAAAAGAGGCATGTCACATCATACACGCATTTAATACATACAACACCTGCTCGCAAAGATATGCAACAGTGGGGTAACTTTCAAACAACAAAGGATCTCAGTCCTTATACCCACATCTCAATATTTAGAATAAAAGCGGAAACATCTAAAATATTGAATAACAACCACATATATACATCAACATATATATATACATCATCCAGTATGAATCACAAAAAGATCAAAACGTCCTAGCTACCCGGTGCTACATATCAGAGCCAACCGACCAACAAGGAAAATGAAGACACGCTTCACAAAAAGACCGCCAGATACCTAATCTGCAATGCCTCATAGAGCATCATAAAACAGCAGAAGGGTGAGAAATATTATCATAATAACAATGCATATAATTATGTACTACAACATAAACATATAACACATATTCTCACCACAACTCATCATATATCACAATATAGATATATCATCAAGCATATTCACTATTCATACATTCACCATTATCATCATTCCACATGAACACACACATACTTGTTCATTCAACACTGCATCATTATAAGATACAGTTTATATCATTTCCCATAAACATACATATATCAATTTTTATTCATCAATGCACAAATACAAAGATGATCAATGCAACTCATAGAGACCGACTCTCGACTCTATGCAGATGCATGCGGGTACCGACTCATCACCCGAGCTCAATTGAAGAACTCAATGGAAATATCCTCCCTGCCGGGCCTACGATATTTCCCCATCGCTCATACCATCATGGCATCCGATGTTTCTGGATTGTTCACGCAGACATAATCCGATTGCTCAAACCCCACAAGGGCACACAATCATTCTGAAGATTCCCACGGAATCAAGTCTAACTCATCGCAACGATTACACCCATTGAATACGCAATGTTCAGAGGATCCTCAAATGATCATTTGTGTAATCAATCACTCACACCCAACAGGGACGCGATATTACACCCGATTCTCCAAGAATCGCGACACATGAATGCATGTCATGATGTTTCTCCTACAAAATGATCACATACACTCATGCAATGCACACATATTTGCCATAAGGCCATAACCCATCATCACAATATTTCATCATGTATATTCACATCATATAACAGCACACAAGCTATACGTTATATAACAAAAGCATATCACACAGTAAAACACCGACCGCACGCATTTAACGCGATAAAAACCCGACAACCCGACTATTTTTCAAAAACACAAATTAATTAAATCATATTTTACCATCCAAACCATTTTTAATAGAAAGAATATTTTATAAGCTTTCGAACGCTTCGAACGGGGACCAAAACGGATTTACGGTTCAAAAGTTACGATCGAAACAATTTTGAAAGAAAAACCTACAGCAGGCCTGACACTGCCCCCGTGTTATGGGACACGGCCCGTGTCACCCCGAAATCCCAAAAATCACGTTTTTTCACGTTTCCACCCTCCATAGTCAGTGGTCTGACACGGCCCCCGTGTTGTGTGACACGGGCCGTGTCAGGGCCCAAAAAATGCATTTTTCATCGTCGGAAGCCTTCCGGACCTCCGATTTCGATTCCGTAAAAAGCTGCGATCTCAGAATTCAACGTACTACAATATTTTCACCATTAAAATGCCATCCAACACATTTTCCATTTTTGAAATATTTTGAAACATAGTTTTATCAATTTAACCCAATTCCAAACTCGATCAAAACCACTCGAAAACACACCAACAACCATTCCCGATTAATTCCTATCCTTACCCGATGAAATATCAACCTATACCAATGTTACCAGACATATCCAACCACATCTACTCGATCACAACAACAATTTGTACAAAAATATCGATATATATAAAAAAAAACAAAAGTTACAAATTCGACTCAATTCAATCAAACGATCACGCTAAATCATGACCCAACATCACACGACTCCACTACGCAATTTATTCCGACTTTCGTCCGTGAAAACATCGATTCTAACCGATTATGTCAAAATTCAACCTAACCACAAATATCTCTAAAACAACCAAACAATTCCAACACACACCCACATAATCATAAACATGGATAATATAACAATATTTCACACCCTTACCCGATAAATTCGCGTTTGAAAAGTCGGTTGAATCGGTTCCTAAATCCCCAAGTTTTTTCTCTTTTTCTTCTTCTCTTTCTCTTCTCTTCTTTTCTTCTCCCCTTTCTCTCTATTTTTCTATTTTTTTTCTTTCTTTTCTCTCTTTCTCACTACTTTTCTATTTTAATAAAACTCAAAATATCTAACCACCCAAAAAGACCAAAATACCCCTACACTCAAATTTCTCGCAAACGTTCCCAAACCGCGACAAAATATCACAACATTGAAAAATAACATATTTCCAAATAAAAGTCAAAAATAAAATAATAGAATAATAGAATAATAATAAAATAATAAAAAACGACTCAATTAAATAAAAATACTAAAACTGGGGCGTTACACCTTTCACAACGGTTTGCATATAGGAGGAAAAATGGTACAATAGTTATGTCCTTAGCCCACAAAATCAGGGTACTGGAGGAAAGGGTGATCTTGTATTTGTGTACCATTTTCCTGATGCAAAATCTTTTGATTTATCTTCTAATCTTCAGAGGATTCTGATAAAATAATGTTGAAGCATGTTTATAAGGATCAAGAGACTAGTAGAGAGAAGCTTCAGAACCTCGACTTTCAGAGTCTTGACATAGTTCCTCTGAACATGGTCTTTAGAATCTTCAGATCTTGTTCTTCAGAATCTTCATAACTTGAGGGCAGAAACTTGAAGGCGGACAATCCTTTAGAGGCTCTTCAATCAGAGTCACAGTCAGAAGCTTTAGCATAAACATTCTTTAAAACCATTGTCTAAGAGTTTTCTAGAACTTGACAGCATCTTGTAAATCACTTGTATCTCTTCAGAGTCAGGGTGTGTTGATTTCAGAGTCTGATGATGTCACACGTAAAAGCTTTAGAGTCAGAACTTGTTTAGCAAAAGCTACACACTAGACAAAAAAACCATTGGTGTATAAAATTGTTCTCTAAGAAACAATGCATTGTTATCATCAAAACTAAAGGTCAGATGCAGAACCAAATCTTTTTCTAACAATCTCCCCTTTTTGATGATGACAAAACCATGTATTTTGATGAAAAATTTTTACTTGGTTTAATCACATAAAAACATCAGAGTGAGTTTTGTAAGCTCCCCCTAAATTTTATACTATTAAAAATTATTTTTCAGCTTAGAATGTCAGAGTAAGGTTTGCAAGCTCCCTTTGAATTTAAGGCTTAAAATAATCTTAACACATATAATCATTTCAAACAACATGAAATAAATAACTTCCCATAAGGCAAAATCCTGTTTCCCATAAGGCAGAAGCCTGGTTGTTAGTATCTCCCCTTCAGGCAGAAGTCTGGTTACTCTCTTCCCGTAAGGCAGAAGCCTAGTTATAATGTGTGAAGTAACTTCCCATAATGCAACAAGTTGGGTACAAAAGTATTTCATTCAGGGTCCTTTCTTGAGTGTCAGAAAGTTTGGTTATCAACCTCGTCAAAGAGCTTGATTTTTCAGAGCTTTCAGATGCCTGGTTTTATAGCCAGGTTGTATAACTTATGTCTGGTTTAAATGAGAACTTGTATACGCCTGGTTGACCTTTGTTCAATAAACACTTGTTTCCTAAACATAAGTCTGGTCCTTGTGATCTTAGTTAGGTTAGTGCCTTAGAAACTGAAAGAGTTGGTTAAAATGATGAACTTTCTCAAAGTTCTCATAAATATTAATATTTCATAAAACAGTTAGAAACATGTTTGGGTTTCATAATGGAATTAAATATATCAAAATCAATCATTATTTCTCCCCTTTGTCATAATTCAAAAATAAAATAAAGACAAAGTAAACAAAAATCAACTTCATTTCATCAAAATGATCATGCAAATACAGAAATGAAAAGAAAGAAAATAAAGAGAACACAAAGTCTTAAAAACTAAGGGTTTGGAGGGGGTGACAGTCTTGATCAGATCCCTCCAAGAAGCCTTTCTATCTTTGATGTCCTTTCCTTTACTTCAGAATTCTCAGCCTCCAAGTGCTCCAAAGTCTTCAGAATGAATTCCTCATAAACCATAGCTTTTTTGACGCCAGAGTCACTTCCAACTTAAAGAGTAGTCTCAGAAGCAACCATAGTAGTCTGAACTGGAGAGGGAGAAGGAGGAATCACTTCAGGAGAAGGAAGTAGAAGAGTAGGAGGAACCTTCTTAAGCAGAGGTTCAACTATACCAGAGAGTATGAAATGGAAGTTTCTTTTAACTTCCTTCACGAAAGCAGTCTCCAACTCTTCAGAGTTAACCTCTATTCAACTTCTGAAATTGTTTGTCAGAGCACACACTTTAGAGAGGTTTGCGTTAGTGTTGCAAACCTCAATGAAAGCGTTAAGTCTGCCAGCAACCTCATCTTCAAACTAAGTAAACAACTTATCCACGGGTGAAGGACGAATGTTGGTTTTAACAGAAGTTAGAATAATAGGTTTGGGGGAAATGGGATTAGTTTGAGAAGTGGTTCAAATATTTATCATTTGTGGTCTATTGGTTGTAATGATGGTTGATTCAGTACTAGTAGGGTTAAGTATGGGGAGTGTGATAGAAATGTATGGCATGGATGTGGTGGTTGTTTTAGAAAGACTAGATAATCTAGGAGAAGGGGTGGTTATGGTTCAAACTGAAATGATTTATGGTGAAGAAGTTTGAGGAGGAATAGATGAAGTAATCATAATAAAACTAACATAGTAAAAGGGAGTCTCAATCATAGGCGACTTACCATAATTCCCAGAAAGATTCACTTCAGAAGGCCTAGAGGTCTTAGGACGGACAAACTCTGCTCCAGGTTTCATTGTGTCTCTCAGAATGCTGAGTCCAGAAGTCCTAGCAACTTTAGTGGGAGTTCTGGCATGTCTAGAAGGTCCTTCACCAGAAGATTTAGGCTTCCTTTTCCTTTTCAGAGAGTACACATCAACAATGTTTTCCGGAAGTTCATCAAAGTTTAACATATCTTAAGGATAATCCTTTTCCAAGCAGATGGCATTGTAATGTTCCAAAACTTCCTCAAGCTCTTCTTGAGTGAAGAGAGGATAATCATCTACTGCCATACTTCTAGAACCAATATATGTAATGTCTAGAAGTTTAAAGGGTTAGCGACATTAGTAATCAAGGGCATGTTCTTCAGAGTATGTCCATTGGAATTCTTTCCAATGATAAACTCAACTTCCTTGGACATTCCTACTTCCATAAGCTTCTGCACCAGCTTACTCTCAAATAGGATGTTAGAAATCAACCTACCCATAGGTATCCAATTTCTCATCTTAGTAGATCCACTTTTTGTATCCTTAACCATAACCTTCAGATATTTGAAGAGAATTGAGGGAAAATTCATCTTGACATTACTGGACAGATAGTACAACCTATACTTCTAATCACTATTAATGTAATTTGGAGAGTTTGAAAGAGGTCGAGGATGAATCCACCCAAGAATGATCTTAAACCAGATTCTAAGATCTTCATGAAGATCTTTAGAATTAGATGAGGGTTATCCATCCACAAAGATAACTTTTGCAATCTCCTCAATCTTTTTCTTCTTAGAAATCATACCAAAACACCGCTTCCCAACACCATTACGACCTAGAAGAGTTGCAATAGTCTTTTCAGAAATGGAGATCTTGTGACCTATCACAAAAGACGTCACTTGAAGATTTGAACCTTCATCAAAAATCCAAAATTGCTTCACTAGCACATCGTAAACAAGTCCTTTGAGACGTTCAAAGTAACCTTCCTATCCTTGAAATCATGTAGTTCCTATCAGATCATTCCCATTGGCTTTAAGGTTATCAAATTCCACCAATAATTCACACGGAACCTTTAGTTTCTCAACTGGAGTAGACAAAGTGAGTTCTTGAAGTCTTTCAAGTACTTGCTCTTGTTGTTGAGGTTGTTACTGACCTTGTTGAGATTGTCGAGCAGATTGTTGTTGTTGTGAAGCCATTATTGAAGAGCAAAAGGGTTTTAGGGTTTGCAGAAATTTTTCGCTCAAAGAATGAAAGTGTATGTTGTGAGGGTAACTAAAGTGTATGAAGTGAGTGAAGTGAGTTAAATATAAGTTTTTGTAATCATGAAAAAAATAAATCAAACAGAAAAAATAATGACAAGGGGGTAAAGTGTGAGATTTTACCTAATCCCAAGGTATATTCACCCAACGTGTCACATCAGTGCATCAGAAACGGTTCAGTTTTCTAAGACAATTGTCTTAAAAATAGTTCCACTAATCAAGACTGATTGACATCTATTCAATGTAAAACTGTTCAGTGTCCATAAAGATGATTTGTCTAACCAAACATATTCTGACTGGATACATCTGAACTTATGAAACCTTCTAACTTTAGAAGACTCACACGTTCAAAATCACAAACAAATCTTAGATTCTCATTTAACCATTCTGAGATATTAACATTTTGAGAACATCTTTTTCATTCTGGACATAAGTCCATTTTAAAATTTTTCGGAATGAAAACAAATCTATCTTCAGCAAGGGGTTTTATAAAGATATCAGTCCATTGATGGTCTGTATCAATAAATTCATATTTAAAATTCCCTTCTGAACATAGTCACATATAACCTTCAGAAGACTCACACGTTCAGAATCACAAACAAATCTTAGATTCTCATTTAACCATTATGAGAGATTAACATTCTGAGAACATCTTTTTCATTCTGGACAAAAGTCCATTTTCAAATTTTTTCAGAATGAAAACGAATCTATCTTCAGTAATGGGTTTTGTAAAGATATCAACCCACTGATGGTCTGCATCAATAAATTTCAGATTTAAAATTCTCTTCTGAACATAGTCACGTATAAAGTGATGTTTTATCTCAATATGTTTAGCTCTAGATTGCAAAATGGGATTCTTATATAAACAAATAGCATAAGTATTATCACATAGTATAGGAATGTTACTCTCATATATCTGGAAATCTTCTAGTTGACTTTTCATCCAGAGCATCTGAGTGCGGCATCTAGAAGCTGTAGTGTATTCAGCTCTAGTAGTTGATAATGTTATTGTTGATTGCCTTTTGTTGGACCACGAGATCAAGTTTTTTCCCAGAAACTAACAGCTTCCAGAAGTAATTTTCCTCTCAAGTTTATCTCCAGCGTAATCAGCATCACAATAACCCACTAGTTTGTAATCTTTAGATTTTCAATAACACAAGCCAAGGTTAATTGTACCTTTCAGATACATGAAGATCCTCTTAACAATTGTTAAGTGGGATTATCTAGGATCTGATTGAAAGCGAGCACACAAACAGACACTAAACAAAATGTCAAATCTAGAAGCAGTGAAGTATATGAGAGAGCCAATCGTACCTCCGTATACCTTCTGTTATACCTTAGCACTTACCTCACCCTTCTCACGGATACATGTAGGATGCATAGAAGTCTTAGACATCTTACATTCTAACATGTCAAACTTCTTCAGAATTTCCTTGGTGTACTTGCTCTGATAGACGTACGTTTCTTATGGACTTTGATTAATCTGAATCCCCAGAAAGAACTTGAGTTCTCCCATCATACTCATCTCAAACTCTACATGCATAAACTTAACAAATTCCTTGCACAAAGTAGTATTACCAGAACCAAGGATAATATCATCAATGTAGATTTGTACAATAAGAATATCATTTTTGAATGACTTACCGAAAAGAGTTGTATCAACCTACCCTCTGGTGAAATCATTTTCAAGAAGAAAATTTCTCAGTCTTTCATACCACGCTCTAGGAGCTTGTTTCATACCATACAATGATTTATTAAGCTTGAAAACAAAATCTGGGTTTTTGGGATTTTAAAATATAGGGGGTTGATATACATACACTTCTTCAGTAATTTAAACATTCAGAAATACACTCTTAACATCCATTTGATATAAGATGATGTTATGATTAACAACAAAGGAAATTAAGAGACAAATAGACTCTAAACTGGAAACTAGTGCAAAGGTTTCTGCATAATCAGTACCCTCTTGTTGATTATAACCTTGTGCTGCTAGTCGAGCCTTGTTTTTTATTACCTCTCCTTGTTCGTTAAGCTTGTTTTTGAAGACCCACTTTGTTCCTATAACGTGAGTTCCTATGGATCTTGGCACCAGACCCTACATGTAATTTCTAGAGAATTGATTAAGTTCCTTTTGCATAGCTAGAATTTATTATGTGTCCAGAAACGCTTCATCAATTGATGTAGGCTCTATCAGAGACACCAAACCCCGAAGAGTTTCTTCAGAAGGCTTGAAAGAGGATCTGGTTTTGAGAAGTTCAGACTTGTCTCCCAGAATCAATTCTTCAAAATGTGAAGATATCTGTTTGTACCTTCTCTGAGGAGTCTCAGCTTTAACAACTTCTGGTTAAGGAGCTTCAAAGTCTTTGGCTTCAGCTTCTTTAGCTTCTAAAGTCTTTCCTTCAGAACCTAAGTAAGTGATCTCTAGATCTGCAAATTTCTCAACTAGTTTTGACTTTTCAGAATCAAGCTTATCATTGAATCTGACATGAATTGATTATTCAACAATCTGTGTCTTAATGTTATATACTCTATACCCTTTTGAGTGTTTAGAGTATCCTAACATGATGCACTTCTGTGCCTTAAAATCAAACTTGCTCAGATTCTCTTTAGTGTTCAACATAAAACAAGAACATCCAAAAGTATGAAAATAAGAAATGTTGGGCTTCAGATTCTTCCACAATTCATAAGGAGTCTTACCCAGAATAGGTCTTATAAAGATCGTGTTCTAAATATAACACGCTGTGTTGACTGCCTCTGCCCAAAATTGCTTGGCCACATTAGTCTCGTTGCTCACGGTCCTTTCCATTTCCTACAAAGTCCTATTCTTCCTCTCTATAACTCGATTATATTATGGACTTCTAAGGTAGAAGAAATCGTGGGAGATACCATTCTCATCAAATAGTTCCTCAAAATCTTTGTTTTCTAATTCACCACCATGATCACTTATGACTTTTACGATTTAGAGATCCTTCTTGTTTTGCACTTGGGAGCAAAAGGTAGAAAACACAGAATGTGACTCATACTTGTGTCTAAGAAATTTCACCCATGTCCATCTGTTGTAGTCATCAATAATGACTAGTCCATACTTCTTACCATTGACAGAAGCGATTTTCAATTGTCTAAATAAGTCAATGTGCAGAAGTTCCAATGGTCTGGAGGTTGAAACAACATTTTTAGTTTTGAAAGAAGTTTTAGAAAACTTTCCTTTCTAACATGCTTCACAAAGAGCATTTGAAGCAAACTTCAGATTTGGCAGGCCTCTAACTAAATTGAGTCTGTTAAGCTGAGAAATCCTCATGCTAACTGACCCAATCGTTTATGCCATGTCCATTGCTCTTTATTATTAGACATAAGGCATTTTAAATTTTAAATTTTCAAATAAAAAATTGTGATCTTGTAAATGTTGTTCTTCTTCTTTCCTATGAAAAGAACTGAGACATCCTTTTGAGTGACAGCTTTACAGGACTTTTGATTGAAAATAATGTCATAACCATTGTCACTTAGTTGACTTATGGACAAAAGGTTATGAATTAGTCCTTCAACAAGAAGAACATTAGTAATGGAAGGGAGAGTACTGTTACCTAATGTTTCAGAGCCAATGCCCTTCCCTTTTTGATCACCTCCAAAACCGATGACGCTTTTAGGCTTAAGTTCTAGGCTTTTGAACATATGTCTTCTTCCCGTCATGTGCTGCAAGCATCTAGAGTCTAGGTACTATGAATGGTGTTTTAACTCCGCTGCTAAGGATATTTGCAACATAGATTATCTTGTCCTTAGGTACCCACATCTTTCTAGGTCATTTTGGGTTAATCTTCCTAGAGTTTTTCATAACTTTGGATTTCTATGCAGGATATCTATACATGAATGCATGGTTAGAATGAGCATGAGGTTTTGCTTTTGCCTTAGGTTTAGAAAAAGTTCTACCTATAGGCCTAACATCATTTTGTTTCCTAGAAGGAACAAAATGAGACTGAAGAGATTTGGCTTATCATCTTTTTAAGAATCAGATTCATCAACAGAATCATAGCCAATACCCCTTGTCCCGTTTCTTCTATAGCCATAAATCATGGAAGCCATTAAGCTTCTATTCAGGCTTCTAGCAAAAAATTCTGAAAAGACTTATCATATTTCTTTATGATATCACCAAAACCTGTAGAGACTTTAGAAAGGATCTTCTTCTCAGGTTTAAGACTTTTGCTTTGAGGCACAAAGTTGTTTTTCAAAATAAGATTTTCTTCACTCAAACTTGAAAAATCTTTCTGAAGCTTACAGTAAGCTTCTGATTCAGATATATGAATCTTTTTCAGATCCTTGTATTTGTTCATAAGATTCTGATATTTTTCCAAAACTTCTGATAAACTTGATTCAAGCTCAGAACGAGAAAGTTCAGAAAATACCTCTTCAGAATCTGACTCTGATTCTGATTCTGATTGAATCGTCTCTGCAAGAGCTTATGTGCAAGCCATCAGCTCCACATTTGCTTGCTCTTCCTTAGAGACATCTTCTGAGGAGTCTGAATCATATCATGTACCCATTAGACCCTTCACCTTTCCTCTGAAGTTCTATTTAGGACTTTCTTTCTTTAGCTTGGGTCATTCATTCTTGAAGTGGCCATGCTCCATACACTCAAAGCATGTGAGTTCTTTGCCAGCTACAGCTTTCTTGAATCTAGAAGTGGACTCAGAACAACCACCTGTCCTTCTCTGTCCTCTAAATTTGCCTTGCCTTTTCTTCTAGAGTTGATTCACACGTCTGGACTGAAGAGACAATTCATCTTCTTCTGATTATTCTTCAGACTCTTCAACAGTTTCAGCTTGAATAACTTTTTTCTTCTTAGATCTTCCAGAAGAGTTTAGAGCAGCAAACATGCTTTTCCTCTTTGGGTCATCTTCTTCGAGCTCAATCTCATGACTTCTTAAAGAACTAACCAGTTCTTCAAGAGAAGTGTTGTTGATATCCTTTGATAACTCCAAAGCAGTTACCATTGGTCTCCAATGCTTAGGTAGACTTCTGATGATGTTTTTAACAAGATCAACAGTAGAATACCCATTGTCCAGAACTTTAAGTCCTGCAACAAGAGTTTGAAACCTTGAGAACATGTTCTCAACAGTTTCCTCATCCTCCATCTTGAACGCTTCATATTTTTGAATCAAGGTAAGATCCTTGGTTTCTTTGACTTGTTCGTTCCCTTCATACGTCATCCTCAGAGAATCAAATATAGATTTCGCAGTGTCTCTGTTGGTGATCTTTTCATACTCAATGTATGAAATAGAATTTAGCAAGATGGTTCTTGCTTTGTGATGATTCTTATAATCTTTCTTCTGTTGATTAGTCACCACTATTCTTTCAACTTTATTGCCACTTGCATCAACTGGGTGTACGTAGCCATCGACTACCATATCCCATAGATCAACATCATGACCTAGAAAGAAGCTATATATTCTATACTTCCAATAGTCAAATATGTCTCCATCAAAAATAGGAGGTTTAGCATTGTAGTGACCTTTATCATTTGTTTGAGTAACTAGTGGTGGAGCTACCATTGTGTTTCACACTGGATCTTTATCTGACACCGTTAAGTGTTTGATAATCTTATCAAGACGAGAATCGGATCTCTGATACCAATTGAAGGTGGCATGAAACACAAGAAAGGGGGGTTTGAATTGGCTTTCTAAAAACAAAAGCTTTTTCAAAACCAACTCAATCAAGCAATAACACGAACAAGAAAAATAATTAAGTTATTTTTATACTAAATCGCTGTCAACGAAGCTACCTCCAGTCCACCCTTCCAAGGTGATTTTTCCCTCTCAAGAAAAATTTAATCCACTATAACCAAAACTGATTGCATACACCACAAAGACAAACTGTCTTTGTCTTCTTGAGTTTATCTGACTAAAACCTAGTTACTCAAGGAAACCACTCAAACAATATTGAGATTTACAAGCTGTGTTAAAAAGAATTCTTCTAAGAAAGGAGATTAACTCAAGATTAATACAAAGAATATTTCACATAATAACGAGCAATAACTCTATGTGTGTTTACAAACAATTTACACATAAAATGTTTACTTCAGCAAAAACATGTGTATGTTCAGTAGCGTAAGCAACTAACATTAGTAACCTCTTCCAATCATCCAGGTCTCATTTATCTAGGCAGTTAAAAGATCTGTTGGAAGGTAAAATTGGGATAGCAAATAGCAATTGACTCCTTTCACAACAGTTTTTGTATAGGAGGCAAAATGGTACATTAGTACTGTCCTTAGCCCACAAAATCAGGGTAGTGGAGGAAAGGGTGATCTTGTACTTTGTACTATTTTCCTAACACAAAACCTTTTGATTTATCTTCTAATATTCAGAGGCTTCTGATAAAATAATATTGAAGCATGCTTAGAAGGATCGAGAGACGAGCAGATAGAATCTTCAGAACCTCAGTTTTCAGAGTCTTGACACAATTCCTCAGAACCTGGTCTTCAGAGTCTTCAGATCTTGTTCTTCAGAATCTTCATAACTTGAGCGCAAAAACTTGAAGGCAAACAATCCTTCAGAGGCTTTTCAATCAGAGTCACACTCAGAAGCTTTAGCACAAACGTTCTTCAGAACCATTGTCTAAAAGCTTTCTGGAACTTGACAGCATTTTTAAAGCACATGTATCTCTTCATAGTCTGAGTGTGTTGATTCTAGAGTCTAATGACGTCACACGTCAAAGCTTCAAAGTCAGAACCTATTAGGAAAAGCTACACACTAGAATAAAAAACCATTAGTGTACAAAATTGTTCTCTAATAAATAATGCATTGTTATCATCAAAACTAAAGGCCAGATGCAAAACCAAATTTTGCTCTAATATAATCTCCTATTCTACTCCCTTCTTTTGAAATGGATTTGAGTATGATTCTCTTTTATGCTTATGAGGGTATAAGAATAAAGGATATTTGGAGCTTATGAGAATGACATTGGTGGTGAAGAAAGGTTGAAAATAATGAAGCTATAGAGGTGAAGAGTGAAGGCTCGGTTTGGTTTACTCAAAGCTTTCCTTGTAACACCCCGATTTATTTTATTGTTTTTCGTAATTGGAATTATATGTTGTTGTGTATCTGTGTGTGGTTGTGTTTGGGGTTGCCCTTAGTATGGGATAGTGACCTTAGAATTATAGGGATTAAGATGTTGGGGGTGTGTGACCAATTAGGTAGAACTTTGTGGTGTGGTGAGAATGGTTATTTGGTTAATATTATTATTTTAAATCATTAAGGGATATTGTTATTATTATTTAATTAGTAAAATAATAATAATAATAATAATATTGAAATAATAATAATAATAATAATAATAATAATAATAATAATAATAATAAAAGAATAATAGAGAATAGAAAAGGGAATTAGGGTCGAGAATTCATTTAGTACGTGAAAAGAAGAGAAAGAGAAAGAGGAGAGCTAGGGCAAAAGGGAAGAGAAAAGCCATTGTTGAGGCCGAGGTTTTTGTCCATGAACTCTAAGGTAAGGGTGGGGTTCTTTAATCTCTAAGGGATGCATAATATTTGTATGAGGGTAGATAAACTTTTAGGGTCATCCTTATGTGTTGTTTGCGTTGATTTGGGGATTGGGGTTTCACGTATCGAAGGTTTGGATAAGAGGAAAAATGCATAAATTTATCGGTTGAATTGTGGCTTATGTATTACTACTTGTTTGTATGTTAATCGGTGATTATAGGTGTGTTTCTGGGGGCTGTTTGGGAGTAAAATCGGAAAAGGATTGGGGTAGAATCGTGCTGAAATCGCAACTGCAGAACAACATAATCGCGTTGTTCGCTGTGCGAATGAAAGTTAGTTGGGTGAATGTTCGCCCCAGATTCACTAAGCGAATGAGGCAGCGAGCTGAAGAAAAGAAGAGAAATTCTGGAATGTGTTGTGGGGAATTTCACCCTAGGTTCGCTGGGCGAACTCCTGGCGAACATAAGTTCGCTGGGCGAATGAGGAGCGAAGAGAGAAGAGAAAATGCGACTCTCGAGTTTTTTTATGGGAGGGGTTGTTTGCTGGGGACTTCATTAGGCGAACTTCTAGCGAATGAGAGTTCGCTGAGCAAACTCGCAGCGAGCATGACAGTGCTGTTTCGCTGCTGTATGGACAGAATTTTCCTAACTTTTAAAAATTCATAACTTTTAATCCGTATGTCCGTTTCAGTCTCCGTTTGAATCGTTGGAAAGCTGGGTTCGTATACTTTTTGATAAAATTAATTTCAATATCATAATTCCAACTATTAGATGCATTATTCAGGTTTTTTCTTGTATGTGTTAGGTGGTGTACGATGAAATGGTAAAATTGGTTGTGTGGATGCGCGTTGTAGCCGTGAATTGTTTTGTTGCATGTTTTTTCAGGTATATGTTGTGTGTTGGATAGTTTTTGTTTGATGTATTGGCGTATTATTTAGTCATATGCATTTTGTTGTCGTCGTATGTTGTAGTTGTATGCATGCCATGTTGCATAAGTTGTGCGATGAGTCGTGTGCCCATGTGGGGTATGAGCATCTCATCTGGATTCTTTGAGATAGAATCGTGTTGAAGTTGTTGTTGTTGTTGAGGTGATCTTGTGCCCATGTGGGGAGTGAGCGATCACAGATGTTGTGTGCCCATGTGGGGTGTGAGCGACTTATATGGAAATTCCGACGGGAATTATGATCATGAAAAAGTTATGATCATGAAAAAGGGATCGAATTGGTACCACATGCATTGAGTCGAGTTGTGAGTCTCATTGCATCACATCATATTGTATTGTATTGTGAATCGTATAATTATCTGTTGTGTGTGGGGAATTGGTAGTTTCGTTGATGTTATGATGATAGAGTGAGTTGTATAAGGATTATGTTCTTTTATACTTATCTTATGCGTTTCTTATGTTGATTTGAGAATCTCACCCCTTCTGTTTGAATGTTACCTCTATGTGGGTAATGTGAAGATAATCAAGATTAGTGCGGAGTTGGAGTTAGTGAAGATGGATTCTTCTCTTTTATTTCGTTTAGTCGGCGTTTGCTATGATGTGTAACACTCAGAACTTGGAACGCTTTTCGTTATTTGTTTTATTATTTGTTATCCCTATATTTACTTGATGATGATTATGTGTTATTAAACATGTTATATTCTCATTGAATTTCCACTGCCATATTGAGGATTAATTAAGTATGTTTTATTTGTGATAATGATGTATTACATGTCGTATGCATGAGCAAGTGTATGTTGCAAGGTACCATCCTAAATGATTGTATATTTCATTTTACTCTGATGTTTCATTGTTATTCGACGCGGGGAATTTTGGGTGTTACATAGTGGTATCAGAACCTGGTTGGTCTGTCTGGCCAAGTTGTCGAGTCGTTGTCATGTGACAGTTGATTAATGTCGATGTCGTTTCCTTAACCATTGTGTTTTGTTGTTGGTGTGTAACATATTTAGAATGGCTGGAAGGAACGATGTTGCTATTGTTGCTGCTTTGCAGGCTGTTGCTCAGGGGGTACAGAACCCTCCTCATGCGGGTGAGAATGACGAGTTTTGGAAGAATAGACCGCCTACCTTCAAGGGAAGATATGATCCGGATGAAGCGCAGGCTTAACTCAAGGAGATCGAGAGTATCTTCTGAGTTATGGAATATTCTGAGGCACAAAAGGTGCGGTTAAGTACTCACATACTGGCGGAGGAGGCTGATGATTGGTGGGTTAGCACTCCTCAACCGTTGGGAGCAACAGGAGAGGTAATCACTTGGGCTGTATTTAGTAGGGTGTTCTTGAGGAAATATTTCCCTGAAGACGTTCGAGGAAAGAAAGAGATTGAGTTCCTGGAATTGAAGCATGGTAACATGTCGGTTATGGAGTATGCTGCCAAATTCTCAGATCTGGCTAAGTTTTACCCTTACTACAGTGCGGCAACTGCTGAGTTCTCGAAGTGTGTCAAGTTTGAGAATAGACTGAGGCCTGAGATCAAACAGGCAATTGGTTATCAGCGAATCAGAAGGTTTCCAGATTTTGTGGATTGTTGTAGGATCGTTGAGGAAGATAGCAAGGCTCGATCGGCTCACTATAAAGGACTGGCCGAGAGGAGGGGAAACCAACCGATGAACCGTGGGAAGCCTTATGCAGCTCCAGCTGAGAAAGGTAAACAGAAACACGCTGATAGAAAGAAGCCGAGTAGGGGAGGTGCCCTTGCTCCTCTTAAGTGTTACAGGTGTGGTGAGCTACGTCATCGTGTCAGTGAGTGCACGAGTGATGTGAAGAAGTGCTTCAAGTGTGGAAAGGTAGGACATTTGATTGCTGACTGCAAAGTTAATGTAGTAACTTGTTAAAACTGTGGAGAACAGGGCCATATTAGTACTCGTTGCCAGAAACCAAAGCAAGCTTCGACTGGAGGAAAGGTGTTCGCTTTGACAGGGACTCAGACTTCCAGTGATGATAGACTGATCAGAGGTACATGTTATATTAATAATATGCCTTTGATTGCTATTATTGATACTGGTGCTACTCACTCTGTTATTGCTGCTGATTGTGTGAGAAGGCTAAGCCTTGTTGTTTCTCCTATGAAGGGCGAGATGGTTGTCGAAACTCCTGCAAAGGGATCGGTGACCACTTCCCTAGTTTGTTTGAATTGTCCACTATCAATCTTTGATAAGGACTTTGGTGTGGATCTTATTTGTTTATCGTTGGGAGGTATTAATGTGATCTTGGGTATGAACTGGTTGGAGTTCAATCATGTACATATTAATTGTTTTAACAAGTCGGTGTGATTTCTTGCTCCTGAGGAAGAGGGAGAAAATGGTTTTCTATCTGTTAGAGAGTTGAGAGAGCTCTTAGAAAAAGAAGCTCAAGTGCTTGCATTGTTTGCATCCTTGTCAGTGGAGAGTAAGTCAGTGATTAATGAATTGCAAGTAGTACGTGAATTTCCAGAAGTGTTTCCAGATGATATTGTTGATGTACCGCCAGAGAGAGAAGTGGAGTTTGCTTTTGATCTTGTCCCTGGTACCAGACCTATTTCTATGGCACCATACAGGATGGTGGCATCAGAATTAGCAGAGCTGAAGAAGAAACTAGAAGAGTTGTTAAAAAAAGAAATCTGTGAGACCAAGTGTATCACCTCAGGGAGCTCCAATGTTGTTGGTGAAGAAAAAGGATGGCAGTATGAGGTTACGTATCGACTACAGACAACTGAATAAAGTGACGATCAAGAACAAGTATCCGCTTCCAAGAATAGATGACTTGATGGATTAGTTAGTCGGTGCCCGTGTGTTTAGCAAGATTGACTTGAGGTTGGGTTATCATCAGATACGAGTAAAGGATTAAGATATTCAGAAGACGGGTTTCAGGACCCGATATGGACATTATGAGTAGGTGGTGATGCCGTTCGGAGTTACTAATACACCTGGTGTATTCATGGAGTATATGAATCGAATTTTTCATGCTTACTTGGATCAATTTGTGGTTGTCTTTATTGACGATATTCTAATCTATTCTAAGTCGAAAGAGGAGCATGCTGAACATTTGTGGATCGTGCTGCAAGTGTTAAAAGAAAAGAAACTCTATGCTAAGTTGTCTAAGTGCGAATTCTGGTTGAGAGAGGTAAGTTTTGTTGGTCATGCTATTTTAGGTGATGGTATTGATGTGGATCCATCCAAGGTGGATGCAGTTCTACAGTGGGAGTCTCCGAAGTCAGTGACTGAGATTAGAAGCTTTTTGGGCTTGGCTGGTTATTACCATAGGTTTATTAAAGGCTTTTCGAAGTTGGCACTTCCATTAACTCAGTTGACTTGCAAAGGTAAAGAATTTGTGTGGGATGTTCACTGCGAGAAGAGTTTCATCGAGCTGAAGAAGAGATTAACTACAGCTCCGGTTTTAATTCTACCCGAACCGAATGACCCGTTTGTGGTGTATTGCGATGCTTCCTTGATGGGTTTAGGAGGTGTGTTAATGCAGGATGGTAAGGTTATGGCTTATGCTTCACGAGATTTAAGGATCCATGAGAGGAATTATCCAACTCATGATTTGGAATTAGCCGCGGTAGTATTCGTATTGAAGATTTGGAGGCACTATCTTTATGGTTCCAGATTCGAAGTTTATAGTGATCATAAGAGCTTAAGGTATCTATTTGATCAGAAGGAATTGAATATGAGACAAAGAAGGTGGTTAGAATTCTTAAAGGATTATGATTTCGGCTTGAACTATCACCCTGGTAAAGCTAATGTTGTGGCTGATGCTTTGAGTCGGAAGACGTTGCATATGTCTGCTATGATGGTTAAAGAGTTAGAGTTAATTGAACAGTTCAGAGATATGAGTTTGGTTGTGAACAGACACCGCATAGTGTGATGTTGGGTATGCTAAAAATCAACAATGACTTTCTTAATAGTATCAGAGAAGGTCATAAGTTAGATGTGAAACTTGTGGATTTGATGATCGGGACTGAACAGACCGGAAGTAACAAATTCAAAATGGATGAACAAGGTGTGTTGAGATTCCGTGATAGGATTTGTATTCCTGATGATTCTGAGTTGAAAAGAATGATTCTAGAAGAAAGTCACGGGAGTAGTTTGAGTATCCATCCCGAAGCTACAAAGATGTACCAAGACTTGAAGAGGATATTTTGGTCGCCTAGATTGAAACGCGATGTGGCTCAGTTTGTGTATGCTTGTTTGACTTGTCAGAAGTAGAAGGTGGAGCATTAGAAACCTACTAGTTTGATGCAACTGTTAGATATACCAGAGTGGAAGTGGGACAACATTTCTATGGATTTTGTGACTGGGTTGCCTAATACTCTGAGAGGGCATGATGCCATTTGGGTAGTGGTGGATAGACTGACGAAATCGGCACATTTCATTCCAATTAATATCAGTTTTCCCTTGCAGAAGCCGGCAGAGATCTATATTCAGGTGATTGTGAAGTTGCATGGAGTTCCGTTGAGTACTGTATCAGACAGAGATCCAAGGTTCACTTCCAGATTTTGGGGGAGTTTGCAGGAAGCCTTAGGATAGAAACTGAGGTTGAGTTCAGCTTATCACCCACAGACGGATGGACAAACGGGGAAGACTATACAATCCTTGGAGGATTTGTTGAGGGCTTGTGTTCTTGAGCAGGGTGGTGCTTGGGATAGCCATTTACCGTTGATTAAGTTCACTTATAATAACAATTATCATTCCAGTATTGGAATGGTGCCTTTTGAAGCTTTGTATGGTCGGAGGTGTAGGACGCCTTTGTGTTGGCATGAATCTGGTGAGAGTGTGGTACTTGGACCTGAGATTGTTCAACAGACTACTAAAAAGGTGAAGCTGATTTAGGAGAAGATGAAAGCTTCGAAGAGTAGGCAGAAGAGCTACCATGATAAGAGGAGGAAAGATCTTGAGTTTCAAGAAGGAGACTATGTGTTTTTTAGAGTCACTCCAGTGACCGGTGTTGGACGTGCGCTGAAGTCGAGGAAGCTTACTCCCCGGTTTATTGGTCCATATCAGATTTTTACGAGAGTTGGACCTGTTGCCTACAGAGTGGCGTTGCCACCCAATTTTTCAAATTTACATGATGTGTTCCATGTGTCACAACTTCGGAAGTATGTCCCCGGATCCATCGCATTCGATTCCGATGGATAATGTGGAAGTAAGGGATAACGTTACGGTTGAGGCCTTACCAATACGGATTGAAGACCGCGAGGTATAGCAATTGAGGGGTAAAGAGATCACCCTTGTGAAGGTAGTGTGCGGAGGCGCTGCCGGTGGAAATATGACTTGGGAGTTAGAGAGCAGGATGCAGAGTCGTATCCGGAGTTGTTCATATGAGGTAAATTTTCGAGGACGAAAATATTTTAAGTGGGGAGAGTTATAACACCCCGATTTATTTTATTGTTTTTCGTAATTGGAATTATATGTTGTTGTGTATCTATGTGTGGTTGTGTTTGGGGTTGCCTTTAGTATAGGGTAGTGACCTTAGAATTATAGGGATTAAGATGTTGGGGGTGTTTGACCAATTAGGTAGAACTTGGTGGTGTGTGAGAATGGTTATTTGGTTAATATTATTATTTTAAATTATTAAGGGATATTGTTATTATTATTTAATTAGTAAAATAATAATAATAATATTGAAATAATAATAAAAAAAAATAATATAGAATAGAAAAGGGAATTAGGGGAGAGAATTCATTCAGTACGTGAAAAGCAGAGAAAGAGAAAGAGGAGAGCTAGGGCAAAAGGGAAGAGAAAAGCTATTGTTGAGGCTGAGGTTTTTGTCCAAGAACTCTAAGGTAAGGGTGGGGTTCTTTAATCTCTAAGGGATGCATAATATTTGTATGAGGGTAGATAAACTTTTAGGATCATCCTTATGTGTTGTAAGCGTTGATTTGGGGATTGGGGTTTCACGTATCGAAGGTTTGGATAAGAGGAAAAATGCATAAATTTATCGGTTGAATTGTGTCTTATATATTCCTACTTGTTTGTATGTTAATTGGTGATTATATGTGTGTTTTTGGGGCTGTTTGGGAGTAAAATCGTAGAAGGATTGTGGTGGAATCGTGCTGAAATCGCAACTGCAGAACTGCAGAATCGTGCTGTTCGTTGTGCGAATAAAAGTTCGTTGGGCGAATATTTGCCCCAGATTCGCTAAAATAATGAGGCGGTGAGCGGAAGAAAAAAGAGAAATTCTGGAATGTGTGGTGGGGAAGTTCGCCCCAGGTTCGCTGGGCGAACTCCTGGCGAACACAAGTTCGTTGGGCGAATGAGGAGCGAAGAGAGAAGAGAAAATGTGACTCTCGGGTTTTTGTATGGGATATGTTGTTTACTGGGGACTTCGCTAAGCGAACTTCTAGCGAATGAGAGTTTGCTGAGCGAACTCACTGCGAGCATGACAGTGCTGTTTTGCTGTTGTACGAACATAATTTTCCTAACTTTTAGAAATTCATAACTTTTAATCTGTATGTACGTTTCAGTCGCCGTTTGAATCATTGTAAATCTGGGTTCATATACTTTTTGATAAAATTAATTTCAATAACAGAATTCCAAATATTCGATGCATTAGTTGGGTTTTTTCGTGTATGTGTTAGGTGTTGTACGTTGAAATGGTGAAATTGGTTGTGTGGATGCGTGTTGTACCTGTGGATTGTATTTGTTGCATGTTTTGGCAGGTATATGCTGCGTGTTAGATAGTTGTGGTGCGATGTATAGGCGTATTATTTTGTCATATGCATTTTGTTGTCGTCGTATGTTGTCGTTGTATGAATGCCATGTTGGATAAGTTGTGCGATGAGTCGTGTGCCCATGTGGGGTGTGAGCGTCTCATCCAAATTCTTTGAGATAGAATCATGTTGATGTTGTTGTTGTTGTTGAGGTGATCGTGTGCCCATGTGGATTGTGAGCGATCAAGGATGTCGTGTGCCCATTGGGGTGTGAGCGACTTATATGGAAATTTCGACGGGAATTATGATCATGAATAAGGGATCGAATTGGTACCACATGCATTGAGTAGAGTTGTAGGTCTCATTGCATTACACTATATTGTATTATATTGTGAACCGTATGATTATGTGTTGTGTGGGGAATTGGTAGTTTCGTTGATGTTGTGATGATAGAGTGAGCTGTATATGGATTATGTTCTTTTATACTTATCTTATGCGTTTCTTATGTTAATTTTAGAATCTCACCCTTTCTATTTGAATGTTATCTCGATGTGGGTAACGTGCAGATAATCAAGATTAGTGCGGAGTTGGAGTTAGTGAAAACGGAGTCTTCTCTTTTATTTCGTTGAGTCGGCGTCTGCTCTGATGTGTAACACTGGGAATTTGGAACGCATGTCGTTATTTGTTTTATTATTTGTTATCCCTTTATTTACTTGATGATGATAATGTGGTATTAAACATGTTATATTCTCATTGAATTTCCGCTGCCATATTAAGGTTTAATTAAGTATGTTTTATTTGTGATAATGATGTGTTACATGTCGTATGCATGAGCAAGTGTATGTTGCAAGGTAGCATCCTAAATAATTTTATGTTTCATTTTACTCTGATGTTTCGTTGTTATTCGACGCGGAGAATTTAGAGTGTTACATTCCTCAATGTGAAGAAATTCTCAGAGATTTTTGGTTTTGAATTTGGTAGATAGTGGCTGCTGAATTAGGAAATTAGAGTTAGGATTTATATTATGATTTCTAGGTTTAGATCATAAGTGTGTGAATTGTAATTCAAGTGTGTGAATTAAATGAGAAAATAAATTAAATCGTGTGAAGGAGTGAGATATTTGTGAGAGTTTGTTAAGCTGTATTTGAGTGAGGTTTGTGTGAAGATTTGAGAGGGAACTTGAGAGATTTTGGTGCTAATTTTGTGGGTAGTGTAGAGTGATCCATGGGCAAGTTGTAATCTCAAATGTAATGTAACGAACTTCAAAATGAAATGAAATTCAAATTCAAATTTGATTCTAGTGCAAATTTTAGATTCATGCTCGTTGTAATTTTTTTTCTTTATTCTTTTTACGTGATGATGAAACATGACGTATGTTGTAGGATAATGAGATAAATGTGATGAACAAAATTCAAACCTTTTGGCAATTCAATTTTTTTTGTCTCTTTTGTTTCTTAAATGTGATGTGATGAACATGATGGTGTAATGAACATAATTAGTGAATAAATTCAAATTTGTTAACATGGTGTGAATAGATGATGTAATGGTGATGATTGGTGAGTTACGTATGATATGATCATTTGTATGAATGTACTATGATCATGAATGCATTTTGTCTTTTCCCTTTTTTTGGTTATTTCGACTTTTGTAATGGTAAATGGATGTCTTTTATCTCGACTTTTGTAATGGTAAATGGATGTCTTTTATCTCGACTTTTATGAAAGAGATGACATATGCCGTGATAATGAATAAAAAAGGAAAATAGTTAGAAAAATAGTCTTGAGCTAAATGTTGAATTTCTTGGTTTATTTTGTTGAGTTTGACTTTTTATTGGGAAGATATGATATGAAGTGAATGGAATGAATGATCTTAACATGATTCTTAAGAACACAATTTAGTTGATCAATTGGACCAAAAGTTGACTTTTGATTTACTTTGGTACACTTTGCATAAAAAGTGATTCAAAGACCATGAAGTGATATATGATCTTGAGGAATGAATTGGTGAATGAAACCAAGACATATGGACCTCTCGTCAGATGAAAATTAGGTGCCCATAGCCAGATAACATGAAAGGGTAGGAACAAAATTGGGGTGTGACACACCATATCAGAAATAACAACACAGATTAACGGCACTGCATCAAGATTGATCTCTCTTATTCAAGAAACATCCTGATCACGACCTTCGATCCATGGTGTCATGTCAGCGTAGTGCACTGGAAGCTCCGTTTCACCGTAATTTCCAAAATCATCACCATTTTTGGTTCCACAACGGAACAATGGCGCCGTTTATGGGAATCAACTTCCAATTCCTACGATTTCCATGATTTCATGTGTGATCCTAAGATCTTAGCTATGAAGAGTTCTCTAGAAAAGAAATCAAATTTTCACGAAGCCAAAATCTCATATATGCACCGTTTGGATTTACCGAACTCCAATCCAACATCGAACAAGAAGTTACATCGATTTTGAGCCATCTCGGAACGGTGCCTATTGGGTGAGAATATGGATACAACAATGTCTATATTGGGGTTGAATAGACCCAAATTACCTTTAGATAAATTATAAAACATTTAGGTCCCTTAAATAAAATCAAATATTTTAAGAAGCGCGGAAGCAAAACACAAAATCACGAGAGCTTGGAAGCATCTCAATGAATCAAGCCATATGAAATGGTACATAGAGTTACCATAAGATAGATTACTTCTAGTGCAAGTCACTTACATGACAACCAAAACTGCTTTAACCGAAGCGATTTAAAAACACATTACTTAGATGTTCTTAACAATTCATAATTGACTTCATGATGATTCCTTAAGATTGATGCACCACACACCTAAGCTTATACATTAAATCGCTATAAGCACAGTTTAACCTATATGGTATATAATCAATGCAATATTGCAAAAATGCAAAACAAATATGAATGGATGAATGCTTGTAAAGTAAAAAGATACGATAAGGGAAAGATACACCGAGATATATAGTGCTTCGACATTCGTCCTCACTTTGCCTACATGCACCCTTCAACGGATTATGCCTGTTGTACCCTAATTTTTACTCCTAAGATTTCACAATTTTCATTTGCATCTCATACCACAAGCAAGATCACAATCTATGTTTCTCCCAGGTATCTGAGTATTTCTCACTTGCTTTATTATTTGTTTATGTTTATCTAACCTCTTACTAAAATACCAAAAATATGCTGCAGTTTGCCTGTTCTTCTCTCTCTGTGTGTTCTTTCACTCCAATGCCATTCCTGGATGTCTGTCTCTTTTGATCTCCAATGCCTTTCCTGGATATCTTATTCCTCTTGCTTCTCCCACTGCTATTCCTAGAAGTTTTGTCTCTCTTTTGTAATCCCCATCATATTTTCTTGGATATCTTTCAGTGTCATTCCTGAAAGTTTTATCTGTTCTTTCAGTGCCATTCCTGAAAGTTTTTATCTATTCTTTCAGTGTCATTCTTGAAATTTCTTTCTCATTCAGTGTTATTCCTGAATGTAGTGATTTACCTTTACTTTCAGTGCCATTCCTGAAAGTTCTCGCTCACTTTATTCAATGCCAGTCTTGGATATCGTGAACTCTTTTTATCCAATGCCATTATTGGATAATTCTGATGTATTTTCCAGAACTTTTCTCACTACATTCAATGTCATTCTTGGATGTTGTGATTTCTTCAATCCAATGCCATTCTTGGATATCTTTTCCTCAACGGAGTTCAATGCTATTCTTGGATATCTTTGATGTTTATAGTCTTTTATCCAATGCCATTCTTGGACACCTTTCCCTCAGCCGAGTCCAATGCCATTCTTGGATGACCCTGATGTTTGTTGTTGTCCCATTCAACGCCATTCTTGAATGTTGTAGTTCCTTTCATCCAATGCCATTCTTGGATATATTATCCCCAAAAGAAAGTTTTTCACCTCCATTCAATGATATTCTTGGATGACGCTGTTGTTTTTACCAGAAACTTTCTTGTTGTTGTCCAATGCCATTCTTGGACATCTATTGGCATACTTTTGTCTCGTTCGCAGTTTCCATCCAATGCCATTCTTGGATGTCACTACTCCTCTTCTCAGGGTCTTGTCCCTCTCTTTCCAACTATTGATGGATACTTATTGTCACCTTGACAGATCTCCAGAAATAGCTCGTGTTCCCCAGCGTGTCTTTTCATGTCATCTCACTCAATTTACCGTAAATCCCTTGTTTTAAGTTTCCCCGCAGAGTGTTTTATCCTTTGCATTCATAATCATCTTGTGACATCTTAGGGCTAAAAATTTGGTTTTCTGTATTTAAGTATCTTCAATCATGATGTCAACCTTCATATCTCCGGATAGAAGAAACTTAAATAGGGGCAGCTGTTGTACCCTAATTTTTACCCCTAAGATTTCGCACTTTTCATATGCATCTCATACCACAAGCAAGATCATAATCTATGTTTCTCCCGGGTATCTGTGTATTTCTCGCTTTCTTTATTATTTGTTTATGTTTATCTAACCTCTGACTAAAATACCAAAAATATGCTGCAGTTTGCCTGTTCTCTCTCTGTGTGTTTAGGTTTTGCAGGGTTGTCAAAGCAAGGGCATGGTTTCAAGTCATATGTGGTTGTTCGTTCATGATCCAGTTCAAATGGAAGTTTGACCTAATTTTGGTCAAATTATCAAGAGATTGCTTCAAGTGCAAGTTATCTGTTTCAGTGGGCTATTTCTCAAGCAGTGACTGTCAAGTTGTTGTGTGATGATATCCATCAGGTTCATCTGAGTTCACAGTCCAAATTGGGTTCATCTGTGGATTTATTTTCCTAGAGATTGATTCAGACAAATTCAAAGTGATTCAGAACTTATGTCACCTTTATCAGAGATTCAGAGATTTGCCTGAACAAGTCAAGTTTGATGGATTTTCAGTCAAGGTGTGTATCAGAGGCTTGTGATGTTGGGTTCATGTTCATTATTCAAGGTGTTGAGGTTAAAGATCAAAGTTTCATGGCCGTGTGTGGAAAATATTGGTGATGGTGCGTATTCATTCACTAAACCATTTTCCTTATCCATATTTTGATTATCCACATTCTACCCATATTCAATTTTTAAATCCATTTTCACTAATTCATTTCATTTCTAAATATCCATATCCATAAACCATTTCTCATTGTCCATAAAAGTCCATATCTTTTTTCTTTTTATCACCATCTAAAATTCATTTCTCAAATCCAATTACCCATATCTAAACCAAATTCTCTAAATCCAAATTCCATTTTTTTATCCAAAAATCATAACCAATTATCCATATTTCACATCCATTGTCCATTTTATTTCAAAATCCATTTTTATCCATTATGTCCAAATTCCATTTCAATATCCATTATCATTATCCACTTTCTAAAAAAACCTTTTTTTCAATTTTTTCATGTCCAATGTCTAAACCTATCTAATCTATTTCTTCATAACAATATTCAATATCCATTTTTTTAAGATCCATGTCCATTTTCTAAACTCTTTCTCACCAACCATTATTCAAATTTAAAAAAAAAAACCATTATCCAATTTAAAATTCATTTCCATTGCCCATATCTAAACCAAAACCAAGTTTATATCCAAATTTCATTTCCAATTATCCACTTCCATGAATATTTCTATTTCTATTTCTAACCAATTTTAAATCCATTTCCATTAAGCCCAATTCCAAATTTCCAAATCCATTTTTTTTTCATAACCAATTTTTTTCTTCCAATTATATTTTTGTTAACAATTTGTTCATGACTATTTTATTTCTAACCATTGTCCATTTACACACAAAAATTATCAATGTCCAAAAAGTGTCCACTACAAAATTTCAAAGTCCAATATTTTTCAAAAAAATAACAAAAGGCCATAAACAAAATTTCAACAAAGCCCATCCAAAAATCATGCTATTATGATACCAGCCTTCTGCCATCTTCTTGCCAAAAGCCTTATGAAGCCATGATTAAATTCCTAACATGACAAGCTTCATGAATTCCACCAAGACCAACCATTTCCTACTTCATGTTCATGCTAACATTTTCAAAGCCAGCCGTGCCATTGTTCGCTGGTGAATTTGGCGAACAATCTCTGGTTTTCCTAATTTATGAAAATTAGTTTACTAACAGGACCAACCAAACAAATCCTAGGACAAAGTGCTTTTGAAAATGTGTTTGATTTTGAAAAGTAAGGTATTCGTTCTATGTTTCTAAGACTTCGTTTAACAACTAATTCGACTAACAGAACAAATCTTAATAATGGAGAGGAAGTAATGGAAACCAACTTAAACTAAAAGTAAATTTCTGAAATAAAAGATAACTTGGATATAAAGAAATGAAGGAAAACTTAAAATTTCATTGAAATTGCGTAAAGGTAAACTGGTGTTTCCCACACATACATTTTCCAGAACACTCGTTTCTCTCGCGCGGTTACTTTGAGTATTTACGGTAATTTGTACACAGTTTGGAACACACTGAATCTAACACCAAAATCTCCTATTTATATACAAACGAAATAACTACCTATAACAGTTATTTCTCCTAATGGCGACAAATGTCATTCTGCATGTATTCGCCTCCTAGATGCGTTCCACGCGTCCTATTTCAAAATGACACTTCCCTCCAGAAATTTGAAATTCAAAACACCCGTCGAATGGGCCGAATCCTCCTTCGTCGAAACCTACTTCCTTACTTGGCAAAAATCTACCAATGCTTCTTGCAAGTACCACGCTCTTTCGACTTGCCTCTTACTCAGGAGCTTTCGCCAAAGAATTACCTAACTGCAATGCCCGGTCGAATCCTAACTGTCGAATTTTTCTCTTTTCTTCTGAACCATTTCTCTGGCGTCGAAATTAGCAATCTACAAATTGCCCCCCAAAAAATACGTTTTTGACTGAGGGAGAAAAACATTTTTTACCAGTGCCTTTCGACGCCATGGATCATTCGACTACCGACTGTTCATATGATTTAGACATTAGAAATGTCAGAATCATCGTTGCGCTTTTCCCAAAACGTCGTTTCAGCCCACGTTTTTGAGATCTCATCATTCCTACTCTACCCCTATCACATCGTGGGTCAAACCCTAACTGCCACCGTCAGCATTATCCACTTCACACTCACCACGTGTCCCATAACCTTCCCACTACTTTTCCATTTCTACTTTCAGAATACCAACCGCTTCCCTTTCACAACTTATATATAAGCTGAGAACTTCATTTTTTTCCCCTTTTACGTTATTTTTTCAAACTTCATCTTCCTCATTTTCTTTCCAAGAGCTCTTTCAAAACTTCATCTTCCTCATTTTCTTTCCACTTTCTCTGTAACCAGCAATGGCTTCCTCCACTTCTCAAAAGATCACCGGCAAAGACCCTCGGAAGTCCAACAGTCTAGCACCGATGGAGAAGATTCTTGGTCCCAGAGTGGTGGGGAATCATGAGTACATTCCAGAACCTCCTAATGAAGAGGAAAAGCGCTCTATTTACCAATCTCAGGTACTTATTCCCATTTTAATTTCTGGAAAATCCCATGCAATTTTAGGACCGCTACCAGACTTAACACTAGACCCAGTTAAGGTGCGAGAATTTTTTCCCACCTACCATCGCTACAAACCCATAGTAAATGGTGTTAGACCTAGGACGGATAAGGAGAAGATTATAGATGAAAAATCCAAAATAGATGGCTAAGGGACTCCTTCTGACGAAGTAATAAACCTAGAATACATGAACAATTTTAGAATTTTTAGGTCCTGTCCTCTGTAGAAGGATCCCTCTAACTATTTGGCTTGGTTGGAAAAGATAGAAAAGGTTAAGAGCAACGATTGGAAAACCATGGGCATTTACGATCTTATTCAATTGTCGAAAGTAGGGCCAGGATATTGCCCTTCCATGCTTTTGGCCTCTCTCTATTTCTGGGATAGTACTTACAACAATTTCCATATTCCCTGTGGGATGATCACTCCTACGCTTTTAGACATAGCTGCTATCACTGGATTAAGCCCCTTAGGAGTTGACTATGATCCCAACTTGCTTGCTGACGATTCAATAGGTTTCGACACCAACAAGGCCACCTTTACAGCCTATATTGCCAATTACCATGACAAGGAAACCAAGGAAGTTTCTGACCAAGAACATGTAGCTTTCCTGGCCCTTTGGCTGTCGAGGTGCGTATTTTGCTCCAGATCACTCCAGGTGGCGAAGCGCTATATCACCATAGCGAATCAGCTTCATACTGGGCACCAGCTATGTCTTAGCGAGATGATCCTGGCGAATCTATATGAATCCCTTGGCGAAGGAGTCACCATTTAAAAGAACATCAAGGAAAAGAAGACTTTGCTGCTATCAGGGCCTTTTTGGCTTTTACAATTGTGGCTCAATGCCACTTTCGAAGCCTCTCTTCCCAACAAATCCACTGTGGACCCAGCTGTTCTAGGGGACAGACGCGTCGAAGGTCTTCCTTTGGCGCACCTGACACCCCATGACGAAGGCCTGAGTCTTCAACAAACCTTTACTAGCTACGTCATGATGTTTGCGAAACGTTATAGTTTTACACCCAACATGGCTCCTTTTGTTGAAAGGAAAGTTGGACCCGCATGGTTCACCAGAAAACTTCCCCTGGAATCGAAATCGCTGGAAGACGAATTCCTCAACGTCTGGGAATCCTTCCTTACTCCAAGACTTTTAGTGTCCAAACTTGGCCCTTCAAAACTCAAAGTTTCCCTTGTTAACTATCAACCCAGCCTAGTTTCTCGACAGTTTGGGTTGATACAGATAGTACCAAAACCTCTTTTCTCCAAGAAAGGCTCTCTGATTCATTACAACATGACCCACACTGAAGATGAATGCTCTGAGTTATTAGCGAAGTATTCTAACCTGGTCGAAATCTAACCAGTGGTCTTTTGACCTAACTTCCTCTGCACTCAAGAGTTTGATGAATGGTGGAGGGCTTACTATGAGTCTCAAATGTTTAACGTGGATTCTTTTACCACTCAACTGACTAAAGCCTTCGTCCTTGTGCAGGACAGGACCAAGAAAGGTACTTCTCGACACATCAAAGAAATCCAAGCTTTCCAGAAATACTTTGAAACTGCCTACAGGCCTGATGATCTTAGTCGAACCATACGCGAAGCAGCAGTTACTTTGAAACAAAAGTTTACAGAAAAACTTGATGAGTTAAAACTACCTTCGTATGTTCGACCAGAACAACGTTATGAGTTGACTTTTAAACTTTATTGCCCAAAATTTCCCCCTCTACCATCTGCTGAATTTGGCGTGGCTTTTAGCCCTCCATTCCCAGATTGGTTCATTTGTGGGGAGTCTCTAAAAGTTCTTCGCCAAGACAACCAAAAACGTGCCAAGCGAGTGGTTTCGACTAAGTACACCCTAGACAATTTCAAAGGTCACATTCATATTGGCATAGAACACGTTCGCGTGGAAACTCCTATATATGAAGGTGTGGAAAATGGGAAGCAGTTCAATCTCACTTTTTATGTATTCGAATGTATGTTATTTTATGCCCGACTCTTTTCTTCTTTTCTTCTCTAGCTATCAAGATTCCAATCAAGAAACCTGCCACAGTCGAAGCAACAACTGCAGGAGATGCAAAGCCTCAGAAAGATACTGCCAAGACACCTTTGGCGAAGGTATCAATTTACTTTCTTTTTACAGTTCACCAAATGCTTTATTTTCTTGAACTAACTAATGTAATTTTCTTTGACCCACAGGGCAGTCGAAGACCCCCATCAACACCAAAGAAAAGGAAAGCCAAGAAAGTCAAAGCTAATGAAACTGATGATGGTGATGAGTCACCAGATCAAGTAAAACCCACCAAAAAGAAGAAGAAGACAACCAAACCTCTCCCACAGAAACCTCCTACTCCCAAAGTTTTAGAGAAAATCTATCAAAGAAACCAAGTGAGGAAATCACTCCTGCTCCAGCAGAAAGTGAAAGTTCTAGCTTGAGGACCAAAACTCCAAAGGTATGATTTTTTCTTTTCCTTTCAATGCTATCAAGCTGTTTTACTTGTATTCCCTTCTTTGACCTATTTATCCTTCAGGTACCTGTCGACACTCATGGACACCCTATGGTCCAAGTTCTTCCCAAGACCAGCAGTGATCCTACTTATAACCCAGCCAGCGCCTCCAAATCCTCTCCTAAGAATTCAGCGAAGGAATCAACCACTGAAGTGAATCAACCCGTTTCCATTTCTATACGAATTCCAAAAGTAGTGGAAGAAGATACTGGTCCTGATACTGAAGACTTCGTCGAAACTGGTGGGGATGCTGTGATGCCCACTGCAGCGGTTGCCACAAGAAATGAAGCTGAAGATCAATCTCCCCCCCATTCAGAATTTGCTGACGAAGAGAAAGATGAGGAGGCTGCAAGTGATGCCGAAGAAGAAGAAGAAAAAGAACATGAAAGGCCGCCAACTCCCGCGGCTGATACTGACGAAGAGACAGAGAACGTCGAAGAAAACCTCGGCAAAACAACTAAAGCCGCTTCGACCGGGGCGACTTCGACCCAACTCTCTCATGAGGAGCTAGAAAGTATGAAGGTGCAAAGGCCCTTTGAGTATCTAAAGACTATGCTCAGTTCCCGCTACAACTTTGCTGACACTACCATCAGTAGTTCGACCACCTCAGGAACTACTTCTGATGCCAAATTAATGGATGAATCGCTGGCAAACATTCGACAGAAGGTCCTTGATATTGACTTATTTCAACTTCTGGAGAATGACTCCTCTGCTCAATTCGACCTGAAGAAAATCCTAAAGCAAGTCAACGTCCTGGAGGCTCCTCCTGAAATCACTGATGTGGTGCTGGACTTTACTACCTTGATAGATCTTGTGGTAACTGACTTCAATCGACTTCGAGAGTACTCCAAGAAGCTTGAAAACAAAACAGAAACCCAACTTGCTGAGTGGGAAGCTGCGTCAAATTCGTCCAACAAGGTAACTGAACTGGAGCAAGTGTCTGAGCAAAATAAGCGGGAAGTAGCTTTGTGTGGTGAGAACATCCTAAAATGGAAAAAACAAATTGCTGCCCTTCAAAGCAAAATTTCGCAGGCGGAAAAACGTCAAGCAGAACTACAGCAGAATGACCAAGAGGAAATCCGCAAAGAGCTAGAAGTTGGTGTGCATCATGTCGACAGGGCCCGTAAGCTTGGTGAGGAGATTGAGGAGATTTCCAAAAGCAAGACGCTTTGTGAGCGGCGCCTTCAAATCCAGAGGTCGAAATTTGAGAAGCTGAAAGCATCTTTTCCCGTTTGAACAGTTGTAATTTTTGTTTGGCTTTTTAAAGCCCTTTTGTAATGACAATGGATCTATATTATTTGGCGAGAATATTTTTTAATTCGCCATATTGCTTTTCTCTTTACAATTATTCGACTGCTATTTTAATTTCTTGCAATGTGGGCCTATATTTTTTCAAATATTTCCCGTTTATTTTTAATACACGCTTATCTTTATCCACCTCCTCGATTTCATATGCGCCATTGGAAAATACTTGTATAATTTGAAAAGGTCCTTCCCACTTAGGGGACCATTTTCCCATTAGTCTGTCTTTTCGATCCATGGGGAGAATTACTTTCCAAACTAACTCACCAATTAAGAACGTCTTACATTTTACTTTCTTATTGTAAAACTTTTCGACTCTTTCTTTTTGCCTTCTCAATAAATCCAACGCATTTAATCTTTCTTCGTCCAAATCGACTAACTCGTCCATCATCATATTCCAATATATGTCTGATGGAATTTCATGATGTCTCTGAATTCGAATCGACTGTAAATAAATCTCAACTGGTAAAACTGCATCATGTCCATATGTTAATCTAAATGGGGTAGCATTTGTTGCTTCTTTAGGAGATGTTCGACAAGCCCATAAAATTTGATCCAACGTCTTATGCCAATTCTTAGGCTTTGTCCCTACGTGCTTTTTAATTAAACTTATCACCACCTTATTTGCTGCTTCGACTTGTCCATTTGCTTGAGCGTAATAAGGCGTCGAAGTGAGAAGCTTGAACCCCATCTCTTTTGCGAATGTTTGCATATTCTTCCCCGTGAACAAAGACCCTTGATCTGTTGTTATTGTTTCGGGTATCCCATACCTATAGATGATATGTTTTCGAATGAATTCTATGACCGCTTCTTGATCAACATTTACCAAAGGTATGGCCTCTATCCATTTTGTGAAATAATCTATTCCAACCAAAATGTATCTTTGGCCTTTCGACGATGATGGTCGAATTTCTCCAATTAAATGTAAAGCCCAACCCCTAAATGGTCAAGGCTTCACAATAGAATGTAACTCATTTGCAGGAACATGTGGTATTCCTGCATGTACTTGACACTCCTGGCAACCTTTTGCAAATTGGACACAATCCTTCAACATTGTTGGCCAATACACCCCTTGTCGAAATAATAACCATTTCATTTTATGACCTGCTTGATGAGCACCACATGCTCCACTGTGCACACTCGACAATGCTATAAAAGCTTCATTTTCGCCCAAGCATTTTAATAAAACTCCCTCCGAAGTCTTTTTAAACAGCTCATTTCCGAAAAAGCACATAACTTAATGCCCTGTACTTAACTTTCCTTTCGACTTTCTGATTAGGGTCTTGTAAATAATCCTTGATGGGCTTTCTCCAATCGTCGACTCTCGAATCGTTTATATTAAATATCTCAAAACTTTCTTCGTTACCATACCCTAGTTTTATTGTCTCCAAATCTGATGGAGACAACTTAGTTGATACAACTCTTCCTCTTACTTCAATGGCTTTTTCCAACTTTTCTTTCGACACTTTTTAACCAGATGCAAGTTGTGCCAAATCATTCGCCACTTGATTTTCCATTCGAGGAATATGTCTGATAGTTACACTGTCGAATTTCTTCAAGAGCCTGTTAGCTATTGCGAAGTACATGATTAAATTTTCTTTAACACACTTGTACTCCTTGGTTACTTGCTTTATTACCAACTCAGAGTCTCCCATTATTTCGACTCTAGTTGCCCCCAATTCCAACAAAATTTCAAGTCCAGTTATCAAAGCTTCATATTCTGCTTCATTGTTCGAACATAAGCCTTTGACTTTGTACTTGAATTTTGTTGGAATTCTGTTAGGAGAAATAATTAATAGTCCAATCCCAGTTCCGTTCTTATGGCTGGAACCGTCGAAGTATAGCTTCCATGGTTCTATTTCGACATATTCCACATCATCTTTATTTATGGCGTGGTCAGCTATAAAGTCAGCCACCACTTGTCCTTTAACAGCCTTCAAAGGCAAATATATTTAAAAATATTCAGTCAATGCCAAAGCCCATTTCCCAATTCGACTATGTAGAATTGATTTTGATAACATATGCTTTATTACGTCAAAATGAGAGGAAATATATACATCGACTGGCTTTATGTAATGCTTTAACTTGATACACGAAAAGTAAACACACAGACACAACTTTTCTATTATACTATACCTAGTTTCGGCATCATTTAAGACTCTACTGAGGTAGTAGATGGCTCTTTCGATGCCATTCTCATCCTCTTGACATAACATACTTCCTAGTGTCCTATCTGATGCCGCTATATACAACCTCATACTTTTACTTCTACAAGGAGACATCAAGATTGGGGGATGGGTCAAGTATTCCTTGATTTTGTCGAACGCATCTTGCTGATCTTGCCCCCATATGAAATCTTCCTTCTTTAGTCGAAGTAGAGGAGAGAAGGCTTGCGTTTTTCCACTAAGGTTGGAGATGAACCTTCTAAGAAAGTTGATCTTCCCAAGCAGAGACTGCAACTCCTTCTTTGTTGATGGCGCTTTCACCTCCATTATTGCTTTGGCTTTGTTTTCATTGATTTCGATCCCCTTCTTGTGGACCACAAAGCCAAGGAAATCTCCCACCTGCACACCAAAAGCACATTTAAGAGGGTTCATTTTTAAACCAAACTTCCTCATCCTTTCGAATAATTGTCGAAGATGGTCAATATGATTTTCTCCTGAAACAGACTTAATTACAATGTCATCTATATAGATCTGCATAAAAGTTTCGATAAAATCATGAAAAATCGAATTCATGGCTCGCTGATAAGTTGTCCCAGCATTTTTTAAACCAAAAGGCATTACCACCCATTCGTAGGTGCCTATGGCTCCAGGACAACGAAATTCCGTCTTAGGGACATCTTCTTCAGCAATAAAAATTTGATTATAGTCGGAGTATCCATCTAACATGCTTAGATACTCATGGCCTGCAGCAGAATCTATAAGCATTTCCGCTATTGGCATAGGATATTCGTCCTTAGGGGTAGCTGAATTCAAATCTCGAAACTCAATGCATACCCTTAATTTTCCATTTTTCTTTATTACAGGAACAATATTTGCAATCCATTCGACGTACCTTGTTGTGCGGATGAACTTGCATTTCAGAAGTCTTTCGACCTCCTCTTTAATCTTCGACAAAATTTCTGGTGCGAAGCGTCTGGGAGTTTTCTTGACAGGCTTCTTTCCTGCTATTATAGGCAACTTCAATTCGACCAAACTCCTGTCGAGACCAGGCATTTCGTCGTATTCCCACGCGAAACAATCTTTAAACTCTTTCAGCAGTTGGACTATTTCGACTTTTAACTGAGGGTCCATCTTGGCACTTATGTAGGTTGGCCTTTTTTCTGCCCCCAGTCCTAAATCGACTGCTTCTAATGGATCCTGCGCCACCATCTTCATATTAGTCGAAGCCGGATCCTTTTCAAACCCCAAGGGTTCGTCATCATAAATGGCGTCTAGCTTTTGATGTTGTCATTCGCCAATCTCTGTGTGGAACAGATCTTCTTCAACGTCCCTTCTAGGACATTGTTTGTTGAAATCTTTTTTATTGGCTTCGACAGCCATATACTTTACTTCGGCTTCTAGAGACGCCTTGAGCTTATTTTCGGCTACATAAGCCGTAATCCTTTCGAGCGCTGATGATTCACTCATCGTCACCAAACTCGCTTCCCCAACCAGTTGGCTCTATATGTGCAACCCCAAAGATGTAGTTTGCTTCGTCGACCACTTCTATATCCCACTGGAAACCATACGTGGGGTGGAGATACAGCGAACAAAACGCATTATCAGTAGCGTTCAGGTCGAAATTTGCTGGGCTGCATGGAGCTATGTGAGCCAAGTGTTTGTCGAAACTGCACCGATCCACATGGTTTACTTCAGCCATGAAATAGCTTTGATCCACCTCTATGTTTTTGACGATACCATCAGATCGCCAAATAGCTATGCGCTGATGCATCGACGAGGGCACAGTACCTACTCCATGGATCCACTCTCTACCCAGAAGTAAGTTGTAATTAGCCTTCGAGGCTATGACCATGAACATCGTTGGTCTAGTTATTGTTCCAACAGTTAAGTTCACTTGGATAACGCCCATAGTTGTTCCTACTTTTCCTTCATAATTTGATAGTACCATGTTGTGGGGCTTTGTGTCGAAATCATCTTTCCCAATTTTCTTCAACAAGTAATGGGGCATTAAATTAACTGCAGCCCCTCCATCCACCAGGATTTTGTTTACTCCTACATTCTCCACCTTCCCCTTTATGAATAGGGGCTTGAGGTGGCCACGCATGGAGTCATCTGGCCTTTCGAAAAAGGCATTTTGTTCTTCGACACAGCCGTTATTCATGATATAGTAACACACTGGCCTGTGTCCTATAACTTCACTCTCGACAACATCATCCTCTTCTTCGACCTCCATGTTTTGGTCGTATTCCTTTGGGAGGACAGATACCACGTTGCACATAATGTCGAGAGATGCATCTGATTCGGACCTGAAATCATCCGTCATTTCGTCATCTTCCACCACTTTTTCCTTGGGTTGTACCGACTCGATTGCATTGCATGAATTGATGCTATAAGATGCTCCTTGTTGATTTGCTACTTCAGTATTTCTACTTGACTCTGGTTTGCTTCTTTCGATGACTACTTCCTCAACAACTCCTTTTTCAGCAGCTTCCTTTTCCGCCCTTTTTTGTCTTTGGAAACGCTTCCATTGGGACCTCGACATGGGATTCTTGCCTTTATAATTTTCTGAGGGATAAGGCCTTGGTTTTGGCCTTTCAACATCCTTGTTGCCAGCCATAGACGAACCCCTCTGAACTTCGAAATTTCTCCACTTTTTCTGTCCCTGGGCTTCCCTTATTGGTTGAACCCATTTGTCATTAGGAGCTTTGTTGGTGGGTTTGAAAGTACTTGGGTACCTTCGACCAAACCTTTGCTGATTCTGATCACTTCGCCTTGGGTCGAACCTTTCCGTTCTCGCAGGTGGAACTGCCCCCCAGTTTCCTTTCCTTTTGGCTTTTTCGATTCCCTCCAGGTTGTCTGCTGCCTGCTTGTCGAACACGGCACTACAGCGGGGGCACAACATAACCTCGGACCTTTTCTTCTGACATATTTGGAGGAATTCAATCAGATTCTCTTCTTCCTTAGGGTACGCCACCTTTTGATATTCTTCTCTGCGGCGTTCTTCGTCAGTCTGCATTGGAGCTTTCTGGGATACTTCGACGATATTAACGTTGGCCGATTGACCATCTTCAATACTTAACTTATTCATTTTCAAAGTGAGTCCCTCCTCAATCTCATGTTTCTTCTTCGCCAGGTCGAAATCCCCTTCTGGCTTATTAATGTTATGTTGGCAGCAAAAACCCACACATTTCTCTCTGGGATCCTCTGCTGTTTTTCGTAAAATCCCATAAACGGTTCGTTTTGTAGGACCATCAGTGGTTTTTGCATTCACCTTAGCAAAATCTTCGCCAATCTCAGTACTGGCTTTGTTGGCTTGGTCAATAGCAACACTGAACTTCATGCTATCTTCATTAAGGCTCTCAGCAGCCTTATTCTTGTCTTCGACAAAGCTTTCAGTAACTTCGTCATTCTTCACAAAGTTGAGACCCTCAGTAGTCTTCTCTTCGTTCACATTGTTGAGGTCTTCAGTGGCCTCTTTGCTGACGCAATTTTTTAAGCTTCCTTCGTCAAGGTATTGAGTAACCTTGATCATCACTGGTTCATTGATGAAATCTTCAGATATTTCCTCCACATCACTTTCGACTGCAGGGATCTCAGCGATTTCTACCATGTTCACATTTGCGTCGAAACCTTCAGTGGCTTCTATCATCTCAAAGCTGCAGTCAGAACCCTCTTCGACCTCCACCATGTTCACAGTGGATGGTTCAGCGTAGTGGGCTTCGACCATCTGCATCGGATTTGAGTCAACCTTCATTGGTGGCTTCGACTTGTCGCCGAACTTCAACCTTCCATCACGAATGGCATTCTGCACCAGATCCCTGAAAAGGAAACATTGAGATGTTTTATGACCTAAAAAGTTATGGTACTTACAAAAACCTCTCTTTTTCTGTTGTTCTATGGGAGGCACTTTGGTGCCAGGTGGCACTATCATTTGGCCATCTTTAACCAACAAGTCAAATATTTCGTCACACTTAGTGACGTCGAATGTATAGGTCCTCTTAGGAAACTTATCATTCTTCTCAGGTTCGACAGGGTTTTTTCCCTTCGACAGAGCCAATACTTTACAGGAGTATGGCGGACCCTGTTTCAATTCTGCTAAGTCAACTTCTTGTTCGTCGAAACTAAATGATTCGCTCTCGTCATCATCATCTTCTTGACATACGCCTACATATGCCACTCTTTCTTTCTTATTTTTAGTCGCTCTGGCCTTTTCGGCTTTTAAACGTTCGACTTGCCTCACCTTGTCCGCCAATTGTGCCATGTCCCTCAGATATTGGGTGTCTAGCTTCTTCCTAATTGAATAGTCTAGACCACCTGCTGCCATTTCGACTAACTCGTGCTCAGGCACTTGCGTGAAACATCTCGCCTTAAGTAGCCTAAACCTATTTAAATAATCATCGATTGGCTCAGAGAATTTTCTTTTAACACTAGCCAATTCCTTCAAACTTATTTTTGTTTGTCCCATGTAAAATTGTTCAGGAACAGCCTTTCTAACTGGACCCACGTGTGGATCGAATTCGCAGGTAAATATGTGAACCATGTGAAGGCATTTTTCGTCAAAGAACTTGGAAAATATTTCATTTTTAAATTTTCATTACGTGCGATTTCTCCTGCTTCGATCAAGTAACGGGCCACGTGTTCGACAGTGGATTCGCTAGTGTCCCCTGAAAATTTGGTAAACTTGGGGACCTTCCACCTTGGGGGTAATTTCTCCTGCAAAATATATTCAGACAACGGTGATGTATAACTGGGCCTTTGCAGCCCCACATTCACACCATTTCTGGCCATAATCCTTTCGACCATGGCTGCTAAGTTATTTTCTACTGGCATGTTATTATAGCGTAATTGTTGCACAACGTTATCAGCATCTTGGTCTCTATGGACTAACACCCTTCTAGGCTCTTGTTGGACAGGAATTTCAATATGAGGCTGTTCGACCACTGCCTCTTGGTTTCTAGGATTTCCTTGAGGCATATTCGCCGGCCTCTGATTTATTGTGGGCTCCTCTTCGACAACTACCCTGGGATTCTGAACTATTTGTTCCCTTGGTTGGGTTTGAGGAACACCAAAAAAAGTCAGCAATGCGCGTCATTTGCGCTGCTAATAATTGGTTCGTTTGGGTGGTGTTTTGGATTAACGGATTAAACACGGCCCCCATTTGTTATGTTAACATCTGCACCATGTCATGGTTACTTTCGTCCATTTGTTGCCTAATGACTTGTGCAGAATTATTAGTGATTGCAGGCATGTAAGTTTGGTATCCCGTTGATACAGGTTGACCTATTCTGCCTATGTGGTTCGCACCAGATCCTGATCCTTGCAGGGGCGAAGTAACATTCATCAAAGGGTCAGAATATAATGACGACGAATTGTGCAAACTTGCCATCACCGTTGTTGGCATTCCGTAGGGCTGTTCCCTATTATGTGGAGGCATTGAAAAATTCGTCACGAAGGGCCTATGAACACCCCCTAAAGGAGGGGGAGTCATCTGAGGCATTTGGGGTCCCACTGTAGAAATATTGGGTGCGTTTTGGGCTGCCGAAACGCTGGAATTGACCCCGTTGATGATGGTATGGCTTCTGATACAGAAACTGATGCCGTATTGTTTCCTGTCGAAGGAATAGGCGTTGGGTTAACATTTTGATTATTAGGCGTGCTTTGATTCGCCATCTTTCTTGTTCTTGTTCTTTTTGGTCTTTCTTCGTTGTTCACGGCTAACTTGCCACTCCTTAGAATCATACAACGAAATAAAACTTTTTCTTCTAAGAATTTGCTATAAGAACAAAGGAGGATAAACTAAACAAATGAATGCACTAGGTCCCACTGGGCATGCCAATTTGTTCGCTGGTGAATTTGGCGAACAATCTCTGGTTTTCCTAATTTATGAAAATTAGTTTACTAACAGGACCAACCAAACAAATCCTAGGACAAAGTGCTTTTGAAAATGTGTTTGATTTTGAAAAGTAAGGTATTCGTTCTATGTTTCTAAGACTTCGTTTAACAACTAATTCGACTAACAGAACAAATCTTAATAATGGCGAGGACGTAATGGAAACCAACTTAAACTAAAAGTAAATTTCTGAAATAAAAGATAACTTGGATATAAAGAAATGAAGGAAAACTTAAAATTTCATTGAAATTGCGTAAAGGTAAACTGGTGTTTCCCACACATACATTTTCCAGAACACTCGTTTCTCTCGCGCGGTTACTTTGAGTATTTACGGTAATTTGTACACAGTTTGGAACACACTGAATCTAACATCAAAATCTCCTATTTATATACAAACAAAATAACTACCTATAACAGTTATTTCTCCTAATGGCGACAAATGTCATTCTGCATGTATTCGCCTCCTAGATGCGTTCCACGCGTCCTATTTCAAAATGACACTTCCCTCCAGAAATTTGAAATTCAAAACACCCGTCGAATGGGCCGAATCCTCCTTCGTCGAAACCTACTTCCTTACTTGGCAAAAATCTACCAATGCTTCTTGCAAGTACCACGCTCTTTCGACTTGCCTCTTACTCAGGAGCTTTCGCCAAAGAATTTCCTAACTGCAATGCCCGGTCGAATCCTAACTGTCGAATTTTTCTCTTTTCTTCTGAACCATTTCTCTGGCGTCAAAATTAGCCATCTACAGCCATACAAACCAATCTCAAGCTGTGTGAATATCATGCTATGCCATTCCAAGCTGCCATGACAAAGCTTTCGAAAAAAAGTCGTGCCACACCAAAGCATTTGCAAGTCATAACCAAACTGCTAACATACAACACGTGAGCTGCAAGAAGAATTGCAAAAAATGATACACGTCACACATTTTGCAATCAAAACGGCAGCACGTAAGTGAAATGATAAACGACACAAGAAAAGTGCAAAACGGAAACATACATAAGCTGAAAATTAAAAGCAAAACGACATCAAAGTGCAGCCACAAGTCACACACAACACGTCATAACGAAACGCAATGAAAATTAAAAAAAACGGCAATTGAATTCTACTTCATTTCATCTATAAATAGCAGCCCATAGTCACTCATTTCTCTCAAGCTATCAAGCCAAAATCACTGTGCTATTTTTTCCACTCAAAACCTCACTTCACAAAACCATTTTCTCGTATCACTCTTCTTCCATTTTCCTTCAAATTCTTTCCAATTTCAAAGCAAATTCGAGCCATAGTAGTAGAAGAAGATAGAAGAAGAAGTTTCTTACACTTACTTCTGACTTTGAAGGTAGTTTGAGACATTTTCCTTCGTTTTCGATTCAAAGCTTTTCGTTGCGATTCTTTAAATTGTTGGTACCATTGTGTTGTGCTCCACGTTGCGATCGTTTTGTCATAAATTTCGAGCTCCGCCGCTGCCGGATTGAGCTCCGACGCGGCAGAGGAAGTATTGGCTTGGTGGAAATGTTCTCACGAGCATGAAGAAGAAGATAATGAACTGCTGTTTCTGATTCTTCACTTTTGTTTTTTTTGTTTTAAATTTCTTCTTCATTTTTATTTTCAAATTGGGCTTGGCCCGTATTCTTTTTAAAAAAAAAAATACTCTCTTCATTGTTTTTTTTCCCTTAAACCTCCCATCCCTATTTTAATAAAAAATTATAATAGTTTTTTTTTTGTCTTCTTAGATTTTTTTTATTCAATTTTTTATTATGACTTCTTTTTTAATTTTTTTTCTCTAAATAGCTATTTCTTGACATTTTAGTCTTGTTTCATTTTTATTTTATTATTGATATATTAGTTAATTTCTTTTAAAAATCTTTTAATTGTTTTTAGTTTTTGATTTTTACTTTCTTGTGGATTGTTGTTTGATTTAGTGTTGGTTGTTGGTTGGATCTTAAATTTTGAGTATGATCTTGTTAATCTCAATGGATCATGGGCGTCGATAGGAGAAATTCTGAATCCGCCAAGAGAGATGATTGATATTAATGACGATTTAATCGAATTGAGATTCATTTTGGTTCTCTCTCTTCATCTTCTTTTTCTTTTGGTCGATGAGATCTCCAAATCGATGATTGTTGATTTTCGAAGATATTTAATCTTCATTATTTCAAATCTATGGGTGAATGATCATTTGGATCATTCTCCATACTTTGGAATCATGATAGATTTTCTTTGATAAATCGATGAGAAATCTCGATTATGATTAGACTATTCCCTTTTTTCTCTTTTTGTGTGGCATGTTTTAGGAGAGTGATTTACATATCACTTCTCTAACATGTGTTAACACAAATAGTGCATTGACCAGCCTCGAGTAGGGTGACTTCTATATAAGTCACTTGGCGATTGCTTAACATAGCACTACATTTTTTCCTCCCTTCGAATCGGAACTTGATCTTTCGTGGCCCAAACCTTTTGATTGTGTAAGTCCAAAGATGGTTAATCTTTTGTATTAGGTTTAAAATCTTTGAAGCTTGTTGTGTAGAGGCTTTGATTCTATCATTCTTCTAACAAGTCTTCACTAACCTTGACCTAAGTACATTGTTTAATCATTATAGTTCAAGATGCGAGACGGAATAATCGGTGTTACTTTTGAAGGCTTATGGCATTATGGCCTTTGTGCTACTATTATGTATATACTACTACATTACTATTACTATACTTTTATGATTCCTTCATGCTCCCTATCTCTCTTTATTTTTATTGCTCATTGCTCATTATATCATATAATGTTTATGCTTCTGTCATTTTCACTTTCTCCACTTGGACCTTATGTTTATGCTTATGCCTTTTTATCTTTGTCCACTTGGACCAAAAACATAATAAAGGCAGAAACCTCTAAAAAACTTGTGCTTCTAATCTTGGACTATGGTTACTATTCTTTGCATTGGACATGGAGTTTTGCACCTAGACCTCGGACATCCAATCCTATTCTTGGACCATTGGACTTAGAACTAGGACTTTCTCCCTTTGCTTTGGAATGATGGTTTGAAGACTTTGGAGCTTACTTGTGTGGTTAGACCGTTCTTATCCTTAGCTTTTACTTTTTGCTTTAAGATAATCACTTCTTCTCCTCTCCATTCTTTAATTTTCAAAATCTCCTCTTTTTTCAAAACCTTCTTGTCTTCAAAACTTAACCTCTTTCACAATAAACCTTGACTTTTGTCAAGTGATTTTCAAACTTCCTTTTCTTTAATAAATGTCAATCAATGTTAACCATACTTGACCCATTTTAAAAGACATAAAAAACATTCAAACACATTCAAACCTTTTTGTGCCTTATGCACTTTCTCTTTCAAAACTTTTTCACAAGTTTAGACATGATTCATCTCTTTAAGCGGAATTATTCGCTTGGAAATGACGACTTGTCTTTACATTTAAAAACAACCATAACAAACCTGTTTTGTTATTTTTACCACGAACTACAAGGTTTTGATCCTATATTTCACTTTGTGGGTACGTAGGCATGAGGCGATAAGTCTCTCCAAACACAAAAATCTTAAAAAATACTTCTCTTCTCATCTCCTCAATCTCTTTTCAAACAAACCTTTTCAAACCAAAAAGCGTAGATATTTCAAAGGGTTCTTATAGAGTACTATAGACGTTTTGGGTGCTAACACCTTCCCTTAGCGTAACCAACCCCCTTACTCAGTCTCTGTTAACTTGCTCTTGTTTAGAACTTGTTCAAGTTTTGTTCGCTCTTTTTCCTTTCCTTTTGGATGAAATAAAAGTGCGGTGGCGACTCTTGCTTTTTGAGTTAAGTTAATCAATAGCTTACACTCAAGATTTTTGCCGCTACAATGCCATCGGAACATAATCACGGTTTTCCACTATTTTGATAAAATGCTTACAATGTTTTAATTACAAAGAACTATCACACGTTATTTCCCTTTGATGATGCAAACACTAAACTACTAACAAAATATAAGATCCCTCAAAATCTTGCCCCAATAACCTGGCTATCCATAATTACTTGCTTCATGTATTCGTGTGCGACGATCCCTTTGATCCCACCGATTTCTTGTCTGAGCGATTACCATTAATTGAGCGTATATTTGTTAACTCCCAACTTTGTCCACAACCAATCTTTCTGCAACACCAACAAAGAAGGACAACTTTCTACTTCGTGTTACAGACCATTGATACTTGATCTTGCCAAAGTCTTCCTAGGAGTATAACGGAAACTCTTATCTTGATAGATAACAACTCAATACCAAAATGCATGCAAGAAATAATACATGCACTTGTAACATAAAAAACAACCTAATGCACCACTACTCTCCCTTACACTCAATCGTTAAAGGATAGTCCATAATCAAAAGAAAAAAGACTAAGGATGTATAAGGTAAATAGTTCCAGATAATCTCAACAACCACTGACATACAAGTTGTTGGTCGAGTATTTCAGTTTTGATGAAAGATGAACACACACACAAGGTTCAATCAAATTTCTGGATGAATGGGTATTGGTTCTTGATTATTATCAAGAGCTTGATTAATTCTAACCAAGATTGATCAACTCATTCTCAAACTCACACAGAAATAACAACTAAATTGCACAAAATAAGATGCAACAAAAAGGATAAATAATTGACATGGATTCAATATCAAAAAGGTTGAATGTTTGGAGAAGAAGAGACAAACACAGTGTAAAGATGAACACACTAAGATTAGAAGACAAAAATCACATTTTTTGTCTCTATGGATCACCATAGTTTCACATTATTGTTTCTTTCACCATAAGAAACAATAATTTAAAAAAGTGATGGAAAATTGGACTTTTTGAAGTTTGATTTGAATCAAGAAGAATATGTGATTGGAATCAACCTGTACAAGCCAAAAAGGGCACTTTTTAAATCCAATTATTCAAGTCATTATTTGCACTTGATTTGAATCAAATGAGGTTATGATTCGAATCATGTTCAATTTTTTATCTAAATTATTTGATCCAGAATTGTGTTCCAATTTTCATCAGGTGTGTGATTTCAAATACCAAAACATCAAAATTAAAATGTTCAAACTTGTGATTCAAGCTACTCATGTGGAAATGACAAAATAGTACTTTTATAGGCTCAAAAAGAGAAATACCAATAATGATCAAATGAATATAATCATACAAATTACAAATACGCAATTAAACAAGAATCGAATTGAAAACATCAAAACACAAATTGATACTTAAACATGTAAACGATACCAAATGACACTATGTGCTTTTAGTCTCCCCCCTTTTTGATGTTTGGAAAATCTGTGAGATTATTATTGATGAATTAATCCAAAGCGATATTTGGAATTTGATGGAACTTAGTCGATCCAGTGACTACAATACAATACTTTCTTTGAGAAGTAAAAGTTGTAGAACTCTCTCTGCATTAAACATTTAATGTGCGTAAATATCGACAATATCTCAATTAATTCTCCCCCTTTGTCAAATATCAAACAGGAGAAAACCAGGAAAACAAAATGCATAACTAAAATCTAAGCTAGTGCAAAATCCAATACTTAGAGATGTCATACATAGTGAATCATAAACACAAGCATACAAATTGCATATAATAGATAACACAAATACACAATATGAAAGAAATATCTATATAAAGATAGGAAAAAAATGAATATCAGAGATACCAAAATAACGTGAATTAAAATCATAATATTTACCATGTACATCAATCAAAATACGATCAACAGATCACAAAACAACTGTCTAAACCAAAAGAGACTTAATTATAAACTAAGCATGCTAAATGACATAAGATGCATGAAATATGATATCATGAAATATCATCAGAAAAGAAGTCAGAAGAAGGAGGAGGAGGTGCATCAGCAGTGTCTTCTATAATTGGAATGCTTGTTGCAGCAATGTCATGATAAAACATGAAGTTGTTACTTCCGAGATAGTCAACGGAGCTCTTCAAAGATTCAATTTGAGTAACTAGGCTACCTTCCAAAGCTTGAATATATTCCTTTACCTCATCCCTTAACCTAGTGTTCATCCTCAATCTACTGTCCTTACTAACATGGGCAAGCACATCAATGCATGCCATGATCGAATCTTTCTAGAATTGGTTATCTGCAAGCAATTTCTGAAGCATGCCATAAAAAAGTGCCTTAAGATAAACTGATGTAGAAGAAGCAACACAAACACCACTATTAGATGGACCAACCGTCTCATCAGCTTCTTTACCTTGCTCAACAATCTTATCATTATAAATTCTCCTGACAAAATCCTCAGTATGATAGTACTCACCATTCAAATTCCTGTAATATCTCATCTTTGCAACAACACCATAATCTAGAATCTTAGGAGATTAAGTGTTCTCTTCATCCTTGCACTAAACACCATTCAACTAAAGTATCATTTGGACAAAAGATGAAAAGAAGAGAGGTCTGTAACACCCCATTTCTACCCGGCGGATAATAGTAAAATCAGAGTTATAAAATTTCAACAAACAATAGGATGCTACACTTTCATCTTAAAAACAACTTCGATTAATTTCATATGAACAGATACATAACACTTAGATCAGATGAACCGATAACAACAAAATTCATATATATCTTCTTTTCAAAGCAAAACGACTTCAAGATACGAATATTCAACTTTGATTCACTTAACATGTTTGTCCGACTAAAACAACTTCAAAACAACATAATTCTTAATAAATTCACTTCAAAATTCATCAACACAAAACATATTCAACAATAAACAACAAGCTTCCATCCCCCGAGTGTTACGTATCAGAGCGACATCACCGACTCAAAGTAGTAAGGATAAACGACCTTCATCTTTGCTAACCTGCACGTTACCAATATAGGGGTAACATTCAAACAGAAGGGGTGAGATATCGAACAATATAAATAGAAGTATGATAATCAATACATTAGATTAAAATCATACAATTTCACTACTTTACGACAACAACAAACAACAATCATCAACAACTCAACAACAACTTTATCAGCCTAATACTACAACAACTTTGTCAACATAATACAACAACAACTATATCAATGTAATACAACAACAACTTTATCAACATAAGAAATGCAACACAAAATGTGACTCAACTATGCGTATGCATGTGGTACCATTGGAGCAAAACTCCCAACTTAAACACGGAGCAGAACTCCCAACTTAAAAACTGTCAGGTTATCGAGGAATCAAGACATAAGCCTTCAACTTCAACTTTTTGCCAATCCAGGCCAACTTAATAATTTTGCCAATTCAGACCAACTTAATAATGTTATGCTATGCATGCGACAACAACCACAACATCAACTTATTCAACACAACACAACAACGACAAAAATGCAACAACTGCAAACAACTTAATCAACATTGGTCACAAAACCTGCAACAGCAAAACAACTTAACAACGTTGGTCATAAGACCTGCAACTTAATAATGTCCATAAATCGGGACAATTCATCACAATTCAACTTCACCTGCAAATCAACTTATTCGACATAATTTCAACAAAATAATCCAACCAAGAATACCTACTCGTATACACGACTTACTCCGACAATTTTCAACGAATACCGGACAACTAACCTTACCGCTTAATTACACTTATTCAACTAATTCCACACATCAACCAACCAAAAATAACTACAACCACTTACGAATTATTTCTGCAAAATTTCAACTTGTTTCGGTTAAACAATTATACCGGTTAAAACTACTAATATTACTATTCGGTACTATTTTAATACTCTGCTAACTCCTTTGGCCTTTCATTCGCTAATTGATTCCTGTACTAAAATAAAACCTGCTACTAACATTTCTAATTCCCCACATTATTGATATTCCTCTGCATTATTAATCAGTTAACATTGTTGAGGCATATTGCACGATAACACCTCAATCGCACACATTCACGACGGTAAAAATCAACACAACGATACGGTTTCTATTTTCTGGTATAATTGAACCAGATACAGATCTCAAAACCATTTTTCCTAGAAATAACATCTCGTTAGCTTTCCAACGCTTCGAACGGGGGTCAAAACCGACTTACGGATCAAAAGATATGAATTTTCCAAACTTTTCGAAACAAGAATTTTTCTGCATAACAGCCCTAAGGGATTTTGCATTTTCGTCCGAAAATCCGACCGATTCAATTATTTTCTTCGAAACAAATACATACTCATTCATATCAAACATATAGTAGTGATTTGGAACCATAAAACGTGAATTCTACGACTTTCGATTTCAATCTGAATCTTAAACCCCCAAACCTTCAAAAATGCAAAAACTTACAAAATCAACCAAATTCGATAAAACAAGCATACTAGATCACGGCCTAACATTTCTCGACACAACTACGCAATCTATTCCGACTTTCGTCCGCGAAAACATCGGTTTCTATCGATTTAACCAAATTCCAACCTAAGTTTAACACTATAGAACAACAACCAAACAATCTAGCAAACATCAAATTCCACAAAAACAAAACCAATTCATCAATACACTTCAACACATTCAGTAGAAAATTATATAAATCTCAATCCCACGTATCAATTATCATATACACGGTTATAAAATTCGAACCCCACCCTTACCTTGGATTGAAGGTTGCTCTAAATTTTTCCGGTTGAAAACTTGCTCTAGCAGCCTCTACGAATTCTCTCTCAAAAACCCTTGTTCCTCTTTTCCTCTTCTCCATAACTTCCACGTTCTGCTCCTATTTTTCCTCTTTTTCTGCAACTCCCACTTACAGCCACTTTCTAACTCCTCCTTGTTTCTAAAAACCTAATATAATAATTCTATTATTTTATTTTCTTATTGGGCCTCAATACTACACCCCCACTATTACTACCATCTAACTAAGCCCAATATTTTCTTATACTTCTACTAAGTTAACACCATATTATTTTCTACGACTTAAATCATTTTTAATTAAATTATCCAACTAAAGCCAACACAACTTAAATCAATTAAATTAATTAATATTCTACGAAAATAAATATTATTTCTAATATTAATTTCTCCCGACTAAATCGACTAATTACCCAATTAATACTTATTAGCATCAACCAACATATTCAACATAGTCAACAAATATTCGGAAAAATACTCAATACTATTTAATTAAAATATTTAATTAAATACGGGCGTTACAACTCTCCCCCACTTAGAATATTTTCGTCCTAAAAAATTTACTCGATGCACCACACTCCAATTATGTTATCTCAGCTAACAAATCAACTTCTCATCATAGGAATTAGCTACTCGCACTCGAACCATCACCTTAGGTAACGAGGCAACAACAAGGATAAGAGCACAAAGCCCAAAGCACAACATCAACATAATCAAACTACCGACATCGTGGTTACCCACATAAGAACCAACCGCTCTGCACCGCGCTTTCGCTGCGCACTCTGATTAATTGCAACCATCAAATCTACCAAGTTCACATCAACTTCTGACCATCAAGGCAGACATAAGAAAAGACTTCCGACTTAACTCATCGGAAATTCAAACCAAACAGGCTTCTACACTTTGATGACTGACCACTTCGAACTTAGATCCGCAATTAATACCTCCGAATATCCAACACAACTACAACTGCAGCCAATTCCAAATCTTGAATAGGATAGATACTTTCGAAAATTCCCAATTATCGTCAACATAAGCTACAACTTCACCACCTTGTACTAACACACCAACAAAATTCATCTCAATGCATGACAACATTACCACAACATAAGGATACATGTGTCCAATTAATCTCAACAAGAAAAATCATCTTCCAAACAGCTTAACACCCAATAGCCAGAGATTTAGCCTCAATAACCTACACTTAACATGGCATATTAACCAAACCAATCAAACAAGCTAATTCATCAAGTCCTACTCATACCAGCACAATTCTTCAAAAATCCCTCATCCGAATTAACACAACCACTCAACTCCATCTTTACAAATCATAATTCACACCTTGCTACTCAGTATATAGCTTCGCATCTTTCAATACTTGCAACTTATCTCTCAAATACTCTACGCGCTCTTCTTCTGATTTTATAAAACATCAGAATATCCACAACGAATACCAATTCTAACCTATCCAAACAAGTATGGAAAATACCATTCATATTTCCATATATACACTTTAAGGCATACCAGCCACTACCCTTCTCGATCCGACATCCTTGGTCAAATCATAGTCTTACATTACCATTTACTTCCTACTTGATTTATCTCTACAATTCTTCAAGTCTCATGTCAGTCGAATTCTCGATCCACCACAAACCAAAACCCAAGTTATCCAGAACACAACTGTGAGTTTCCAAACTACTCACTGATCAACTCGCAACCTCATACTAACATCCTCAAGTCCGCCTCATTTCCCTATATAGGAAACCGCATCGACAACTCAAACAATTCATAAGCACTTGGCTCAACCCCAAACAATTCACTGTGCATACTATTCTAGTTGGCAAGACACGTCTACTCCATCCATATGATTCCGTCTACTATCAATAAGAGATTAAGGGTGATCAGTTCCTCAATTTGTCAATAGACAGCCGACAACCATAATGGTGGCATAAATCATCATTATCCAACTAAAATAGCGTCTTCCTCCTCGTGCTCAACGTTATCTAAGCATACTGCTCTACCATTTCTCTAAGGCTCACAAACGTTTTTCTTAATTTCCTTATTTTCAAGAACGCACAAAATCCAACACACATATTCTTATACACACTTGTTGCACAACCTAATTATCGAATATCCTTCTGACACGTCAAGTACAATCCAAATCAGCCCACTTCAATCGAAACATTTATCCAAGCCCAAAACTTTTGACACCCTATCCAATCCTCCGTCTTTATTTTTAATCTCACAACTTCGATGATCTGTATAGTTCACACTTGATCATCATTCCAATCACAATCTCAACAATGCCATCTCATCATCTGGTTGGTGATATAACTTCCAAAAATTTCCGACTCATGCTGACACATCTCGCCAACAACACACCATCCACTTTACTATTTAACATTCCTCAAAGATTTCTATACTTTAATCATTCTCAACTATCATATGCCGCACTTCCATGCGCTTCTCCGATACTCTTCTTCTTATTACTAAACATTTTATAATTGACTTCATCTCACTATTTCCAGCAAGAATTGTCCAACTTCAAACATGATTAGCTTCTTTAATACAGACCTCCCAGACACAAAATTATACTCCAAAATGAAGGGAATTTCATGTAGATTCCAGAACTTCAAGAATCGCTCAAATCTGAATTACGAGTAAAATGTTATCGTCCTTGCAATGGGACTGGTCAAGAAATCCCGTATGCAGAATTTTCCAAAAGTAAGCACCAGACCCAAATATTCAAACGCGATGCCGAAGACAAAATTTATATGCAAACTATAGGGAATTTCGTAAACTTTCCGAAAAGTCCAGAATCGCTTTCATCGGAGTTACGACTAGAAAGTTATGCTTCTATTACTGAAGGTTGTTCCATAAATACGAAAATAAAAACCGAAATTAGTGAACATGAGTTCTACCTCTTTCTCTTGCTTCCAAGATCTTCCAACTATCCTTGCTCTTCACCCATCTCTAAAAATCATGCGACTTTACTCTAGCTATACTCCACTTTCGTATCAATATCCGTCACATTGCCCTCTCTTCTCCGAGAAGCAAACATCAATCATACTGACTCGTCTTCCTTCAAAATGTCTCAACTGGACCGACGGATAAAATCATGAGTCCATACTCTCGTCGATTCGCAACAACACAATTCCGACAACACTTGCACTCCTGTAAGCGATATCACTTCGAACCAACTTCACATACTACAAACATCTCTGAGAAGTAAACTTCTCCCCCACTTGTTTCAAACCAACTCCTGCATACCATCGATTAGGAAAACAAACAAGTACCGACAGTGTTCCACACACTTGTCGTGTACTAAGGGATAAACAACATTAGACAACTTGGCCGGACAGACCGACCTGCTCTGATACCACTGATGTAACACCCCATTTCTACCCGGCGGATAATAGTAAAATCAGAGTTATAAAATTTCAACAAACAATAGGATGCTACATTTTCATCTTAAAAACAACTTCGATTAATTTCATATGAACAAATACATAACACTTAGATCGGATGAACCGATAACAACAAAATTCATATATATCTTCTTTTCAAAGCAAAACGACTTCAAGATACGAATATTCAACTTTGATTCACTTAACATGTTTGTCCGACTAAAACAACTTCAAAACAACATAATTCTTAATAAATTCACTTCAAAATTCAGCAACATAAAACATATTCAACAATAAACAACAAGCGTCCATCCACCCGAGTGTTACGTATCAGAGCGACATCACCGACTCAAAGTAGTAAGGATAAACGACCTTCATCTTTGCTAACCTGCAAGTTACCAACATAGGGGTAACATTCAAACAGAAGGGGTGAGATATCGAACAATATAAACAGAAGTATGATAATCAATACATTAGATTAAAATCATACAATTTCACTACTTTACGACAACAACAAACAACAATCATCAACAACTCAACAATAACTTTATCAGCCTAATACTACAACAACTTTATCAACATAATACAACAACAACTTTATCAACGTAATACAACAACAACTTTGTCAACATAAGTAATGCAACACAAAATGCGACTCAACTATGCGTATGCATGTGGTACCATTGGAGCAAAACTCCCAACTTAAACACGGAGCAGAACTCCCAACTTAAAAACTTCCAGGTTATCGAGGAATCAAGGCATAAGCCTTCAACTTCAACTTTTTGCCAATCCAGGCCAACTTAATAATTTTGCCAATCCAGGCCAACTTAATAATGCTATGCTATGCATGCGACAACAACCACAACATCAACTTATTCAACACAACACAACAATGACAAAAATGCAACAACTACAAACAACTTAATCAACATTGGTCACAAGACCTGCAACAGCAAAACAACTTAACAACGTTGGTCATAAGACCTGCAACTTAATAATGTCCATAAATCGGGACAATTCATCACAATTCAACTTCACCTGCAAATCAACTTATTCGACATAATTTCAACAAAATAATCCAACCAAGAATACCTACTCGCATACACGACTTACTCCGACAATTTTCAACGAATACCGGACAACTAACCTTACCGCTTAATTACACTTATTCGACTAATTCCATACATCAACCAACCAAAAATAACTACAACCACTTACGAATTATTTCTGCAAAATTTCAACTTGTTTCGGTTAAACAATTATACCGGTTAAAACTACTAATATTACTATTCGGTACTATTTTAATACTCTGCTAACTCCTTTGGCCTTTCATTCGCTAATTGATTCCTGTACTAAAATAAAACCTGCTACTAACATTTCTAATTCCCCACATTATTGATATTCCTCTCATTATTAATCGGTTAACATTGTTGAGGCATATTGCACGATAACACCTCAATCGCACACATTCACGACGGTAAAAATCAACACAACGATACGGTTTCTATTTTCTGGTATAATTGAACCAGATACAGATCTCAAAACCATTTTTCCTAGAAAGAACATCTCGTTAGCTTTCCAACGCTTCGAACGGGGGTCAAAACCGACTTACGGATCAAAAGATATGAATTTTCCAAACTTTCCGAAACCAGAATTTTTCTGCACAGCACTAAGGGATTTTGCATTTTCGTCCGAAAATCCGACCGATTCAATTATTTTCTTCGAAACAAATACATACTCATTCATATCAAACATATAGTAGTGATTTGGAACCATCAAACGTGAATTCTACGACTTTCGATTTCAATCTGAATCTTAAACACCCAAACCTCCAAAAATGCAAAAACTTACAAAATCAACCAAATTCGATAAAACAAGCATACTCGATCACGACCTAACATTTCTCGACACAACTACGCAATCTATTCCGACTTTCGTCCGCGAAAACATCGGTTTCTATCGATTTAACCAAATTCCAACCTAAGTTTAACACTATAGAACAACAACCAAACAATCTAGCAAACATCAAATTCCACAAAAACAAAACCAATTCATCAATACACTTCAACACATTCAGTAGAAAATTATATAAATCTCAATCCCACGTATCAATTATCATATACACGGTTATAAAATTTGAACCCCACCCTTACCTTGGATTGAAGGTTGCTCTAAATTTTTCCGGTTGAAATCTTGCTCTAGCAGCCTCTACGAATTCTCTCTCAAAAACCCTTGTTCCTCTTTTCCTCTTCTCCATAACTTCCACGTTCTGCTCCTATTTTTCCTCTTTTTCTGTAACTCTCACTTACAGCCACTTTCTAACTCCTCCTTGTTTCTAAAAACCTAATATAATAATTCTATTATTTTATTTTCTTATTGGGCCTCAATACTACACCCCCACTATTACTACCATCTAACTAAGCCCAATATTTTCTTATACTTCTACTAAGTTAACACCATATTATTTTCTACGACTTAAATCATTTTTAATTAAATTATCCTACTAAAGCCAACACAACTTAAATCAATTAAATTAATTAATATTCTACAAAAATAAATATTATTTCTAATATTAATTTCTCCCGACTAAATCGACTAATTACCCGATTAATACTTATTAGCATCAACCAACATATTCAACATAGTCAACAAATATTCGGAAAAATACGCAATACTATTTAATTAAAATATTTAATTAAATACGGGCGTTACAACTCTCCCCCACTTAGAATATTTTCGTCCTAAAAAATTTACTCGATGCACCACACTCCAATTATGTTATCTCAGCTAACAAATCAACTTCTCATCATAGGAATTAGCTACTCGCACTCGAACCATCACCTTAGGTAACGAGGCAACAATAAGGATAAGAGCACAAAGCCCAAAGCACAACATCAACATAATCAAACTACCGACATCGTGGTTACCCACATAAGAACCAACCGCTCTGCACCGCGCTTTCGCTGCGCACTCTGATTAATTGCAACCATCAAATCTACCAAGTTCACATCAACTTCTGACCATCAAGGCAGACATAAGAAAAGACTTCCGACTTAACTCATCGGAAATTCAAACCAAACAGGCTTCTACACTTTGATGACTAACCACTTCGAACTTAGATCCGCAATTAATACCTCCGAATATCCAACACAACTACAACTGCAGCCAATTCCAAATCTTGAATAGGATAGATACTTTCGAAAATTCCCAATTATCGTCAACATAAGCTACAACTTCACCACCTTGTACTAACACACCAACAAAATTCATCTCAATGCATGACAACATTACCACAACATAAGGATACATGTGTCCAATTAATCTCAACAAGAAAAATCATCTTCCAAACAGCTTAACACCCAATAGCCATAGATTTAGCCTCAATAACCTACACTTAACATGGCATATTAACCAAACCAATCAAACAAGCTAATTCATCAAGTCCTACTCATACCAGCACAATTCTTCAAAAATCCCTCATCCGAATTAACACAACCACTCAACTCCATCTTTACAAATCATAATTCACACCTTGCTACTCAGTATATAGCTTCGCATCTTTCAATACTTGCAACTTATCTCTCAAATACTCTACGCGCTCTTCTTCTGATTTTATAAAACATCAGAATATCCACAACGAATACCAATTCTAACCTATCCAAACAAGTATGGAAAATACCATTCATATTTCCATATATACACTTTAAGGCATACCAGCCACTACCCTTCTCGATCCGACATCCTTGGTCAAATCATAGTCTTACATTACCATTTACTTCCTACTTGATTTATCTCTACAATTCTTCAAGTCTCATGTCAGTCGAATTCTCGATCCACCACAAACCAAAACCCAAGTTATCCAGAACACAACTGTGAGTTTCCAAACTACTCACTGATCAACTCGCAACCTCATACTAACATCCTCAAGTCCGCCTCATTTCCCTATATAGGAAACCGCATCGACAACTCAAACAATTCATAAGCACTTGGCTCAACCCCAAACAATTCACTGTGCATACTATTCTAGTTGGCAAGACACGTCTACTCCATCCACATGATTCCGTCTACTATCAATAAGAGATTAAGGGTGATCAGTTCCTCAATTTATCAATAGACAGCCGACAACCATAATGGTGGCATAAATCATCATTATCCAACTAAAATAGCGTCTTCCTCCTCGTGCTCAACGTTATCTAAGCATACTGCTCTACCATTTCTCTAAGGCTCACAAACGTTTTTCTTAATTTCCTTATTTTCAAGAACGCACAAAATCCAACACACATATTCTTATACACACTTGTTGCACAACCTAATTATCGAATATCCTTCTGACACGTCAAGTACAATCCAAATCAGCCCACTTCAATCGAAACATTTATCCAAGCCCAAAACTTTTGACACCCTATCCAATCCTCCGTCTTTATTTTTAATCTCACAACTTCGATGATCTGTATAGTTCACACTTGATCATCATTCCAATCACAATCTCAACAATGCCATCTCATCATCTGGTTGGTGATATAACTTCCAAAAATTTCCGACTCATGCTGACACATCTCGCCAACAACACACCATCCACTTTACTATTTAACATTCCTCAAAGATTTCTATACTTTAATCATTCTCAACTATCATATGCCGCACTTCCATGCGCTTCTCCGATACTCTTCTTCTTATTACTAAACATTTTATAATTGACTTCATCTCACTATTTCCAGCAAGAATTGTCCAACTTCAAACATGATTAGCTTCTTTAATACAGACCTCCAAGACACAAAATTATACTCCAAAATGAAGGGAATTTCATGTATATTCCAGAACTTCAAGAATCGCTCAAATCTGAATTACGAGTAAAATGTTATCGTCCTTGCAATGGGACTGGTCAAGAAATCCCGTATGCAGAATTTTCCAAAAGTAAGCACCAGACCCAAATATTCAAACGCAATGCCGAAGACAAAATTTATATGCAAACTATAGGGAATTTCGTAAACTTTCCGAAAAGTCCAGAATCGCTTTCATCGGAGTTACGACTAGAAAGTTATGCTTCTATTACTGAAGGCTGTTCCATAAATACGAAAATAAAAACCGAAATTAGTGAACATGAGTTCTACCTCTTTCTCTTGCTTCCAAGATCTTCCAACTATCCTTGCTCTTCACCTATCTCTAAAAATCATGCGACTTTACTCTAGCTATACTCCACTTGCGTATCAATATCCGTCACATTGCCCTCTCTTCTCCGAGAAGCAAACATCAATCATACTGACTCGTCTTCCTTCAAAATGTCTCAACTGGACCGACGGATAAAATCATGAGTCCATACTCTCGTCGATCCGCAACAACACAATTCCGACAACACTTGCACTCCTGTAAGCGATATCACTTCGAACCAACTTCATATACTACAAACATCTCTGAGAAGTAAACTTCTCCCCCACTTGTTTCAAACCAACTCCTGCATACCATCGATTAAGAAAACAAACAAGTACCGACAGTGTTCCACACACTTGTCGCGTACTAAGGGATAAACAACATTAGACAACTTGGCCGGACAGACCGACCTGCTCTGATACCACTGATGTAACACCCCATTTCTACCCGGCGGATAATAGTAAAATCAGAGTTATAAAATTTCAACAAACAATAGGATGCTACACTTTCATCTTAAAAACAACTTCGATTAATTTCATATGAACAGATACATAACACTTTGATCGGATGAACCGATAACAACAAAATTCATATATATCTTCTTTTCAAAGCAAAACGACTTCAAGATACGAATATTCAACTTTGATTCACTTAACATGTTTGTCCGACAAAAACAACTTCAAAACAACATAATTCTTAATAAATTCACTTCAAAATTCATCAACACAAAACATATTCAACAATAAACAACAAGCTTCCATCCCCCGAGTGTTACGTATCAGAGCGACATCACCGACTCAAAGTAGTAAGGATAAACGACCTTCATCTTTGCTAACCTGCACGTTACCAATATAGGGGTAACATTCAAACAGAAGGGGTGAGATATCGAACAATATAAACAGAAGTATGATAATCAATACATTAGATTAAAATCATACAATTTCACTACTTTACGACAACAACAAACAACAATCATCAACAACTCAACCACAACTTTATCAGCCTAATACTACAACAACTTTATCAACATAATACAACAACAACTTTATCAACGTAATACAACAACAACTTTGTCAACATAAGTAATGCAACACAAAATGCGACTCAACTATGCGTATGCATGTGGTACCATTGGAGCAAAACTCCCAACTTAAACACGGAGCAGAACTCCCAACTTAAAAACTGCCAGGTTATTGAGGAATCAAGGCATAAGCCTTCAACTTCAACTTTTTGCCAATCCAGGCCAACTTAATAATTTTGCCAATCCAGGCCAACTTAATAATGTTATGCTATGCATGCGACAACAACCACAACATCAACTTATTCAACACAACACAACAACGACAAAAATGTAACAACTACAAACAACTTAATCAACATTGGTCACAAGACCTGCAACAGCAAAACAACTTAACAACGTTGGTCATAAGACCTGCAACTTAATAATTTCCATAAATCGGGACAATTCATCACAATTCAACTTCACCTGCAAATCAACTTATTCGACATAATTTCAACAAAATAATCCAACCAAGAATACCTACTAGTATACACGACTTACTCCGACAATTTTCAACGAATACCGGACAACTAACCTTACCGCTTAATTACACTTATTCGACTAATTCCATACATCAATCAACCAAAAATAACTACAACCACTTACGAATTATTTCTGCAAAATTTCAACTTGTTTCGGTTAAACAATTATACCGGTTAAAACTACTAATATTACTATTCGGTACTATTTTAATACTCTGCTAACTCCTTTGGCCTTTCATTCGCTAATTGATTCCTGTACTAAAATAAAACCTGCTACTAACATTTCTAATTCCCCACATTATTGATATTCCTCTCATTATTAATCGGTTAACATTGTTGAGGCATATTGCACGATAACACCTCAATCGCACACATTCACGTCGGTAAAAATCAACACAACGATACGGTTTCTATTTTCTGCTATTATTGATCCAGATACAGATCTCAAAACCATTTTTCCTAGAAAGAACATCTCGTTAGCTTTCCAACGCTTCGAACGGGGGTCAAAACCGACTTACGGATCAAAAGATATGAATTTTCCAAACTTTCCGAAACCAGAATTTTTCTGCATAACAACCCTAAGGGATTTTGCATTTTCGTCCGAAAATCCGACCGATTCAATTATTTTCTTCGAAACAAATACATACTCATTCATATCAAACATATAGTAGTGATTTGGAACCATCAAACGTGAATTCTACGACTTTCGATTTCAATCTGAATCTTAAACCCCCAAACCTCCAAAAATGCAAAAACTTACAAAATCAACCAAATTCGATAAAACAAGCATACTCGATCACGGCCTAACATTTCTCGACACAACTATGCAATTTATTCCGACTTTCGTCTGCGAAAACATCGGTTTCTATCGATTTAACCAAATTCCAACCTCAGTTTAACACTATAGAACAACAACCAAACAATCTAGCAAACATCAAATTCCACAAAAACAAAACCAATTCATCAATACACTTCAACACATTCAGTAGAAAATTATATAAATCTCAATCCCACGTATCAATTATCATATACACGGTTATAAAATTCGAACCCCACCCTTACCTTGGATTGAAGGTTGCTCTAAAATTTTCCGATTGAAAACTTGCTCTAGCAGCCTCTACGAATTCTCTCTCAAAAACCCTTGTTCCTCTTTTCCTCTTCTCCATAACTTCCACGTTCTGCTCCTATTTTTCCTCTTTTTCTGCAACTCCCACTTACAGCCACTTTCTAACTCCTCCTTGTTTCTAAAAACCTAATATAATAATTCTATTATTTTATTTTCTTATTGGGCCTCAATACTACACCCCCACTATTACTACCATCTAACTAAGCCCAATATTTTCTTATACTTCTACTAAGTTAACACCATATTATTTTCTACGACTTAAATCATTTTTAATTAAATTATCCTACTAAAGCCAACACAACTTAAATCAATTAAATTAATTAATATTCTACGAAAATTAATATTATTTCTAATATTAATTTCTCCTGACTAAATCGACTAATTACCCGATTAATACTTATTAGCATCAACCAACATATTCAACATAGTCAACAAATATTCGGAAAAATACTCAATACTATTTAATTAAAATATTTAATTAAATACGGGCGTTACAACTCTCCCCCACTTAGAATATTTTCGTCCTAAAAAATTTACTCGATGCACCACACTCCAATTATGTTATCTCAGCTAACAAATCAACTTCTCATCATAGGAATTAGCTACTCGCACTCGAACCATCACCTTAGGTAACGAGGCAACAATAAGGATAAGAGCTCAAAGCCCAAAGCACAACATCAACATAATCAAACTACCGACATCGTGGTTACCCACATAAGAACCAACCGCTCTGCACCGCGCTTTCGCTGCGCACTCTGATTAATTGCAACCATCAAATCTACCAAGTTCACATCAACTTCCGACCATCAAGGCAGACATAAGAAAAGACTTCCGACTTAACTCATCGGAAATTCAAACCAAACAGGCTTCTACACTTTGATGACTGACCACTTCAAACTTAGATCCGCAATTAATACCTCTGAATATCCAACACAACTACAACTGCAGCCAATTCCAAATCTTGAATAGGATATATACTTTCAAAAATTCCCAATTATCGTCAACATAAGCTACAACTTCACCACCTTGTACTAACACACCAACAAAATTCATCTCAATGCATGACAACATTACCACAACATAAGGATACATGTGTCCAATTAATCTTGTAACGCCCCAGTTTTTGCCAGTTTTATTTTATTGAGTCGTTTTTGATTATTTTATTATTATTTTATTGTAATTTCAACTTTTGTGTGAAAATGTGTTATTTTTAGTCGTGAATATATTTTATCGCGTTTTGGGATCATTTGCGAGAATTTGAGTGTGGGGGTATTTTGGTCATTTTATAATGTTTTTCATTAAGTTAGTAAGAAAATAGAAAATAGAAAAGGGAAAGAAAGAAAAATAGAGAGAAAGAAAGAAGAAAGAAGGAAAAAGAGAAGAAAAGAGGAGAAGAGAGAAAAATTGGGATAGTGTGGAAAAATCATCAAGATTAAGTTCTAGAGTTGATTTAATCGGGTAAGGGTGCGAAACTCGATTATACTATGCTTGTATATGATTATGTATGAATGGGTTTGGATGATTCTCTTGCTTTCCATGTTTTTCACTTTTAGGTCGAAAACGATAAAATGAGTAGAATCGATGGTTTAACGGTTGGAAATCGATGTAAAGGTGGTAGTTTGCTTGTTGACATGATTAGAATAGGTTCTGATTGAAATATGTTGATTTGGAAATGGTTTGGGTTGGAAAATATCATTTTTGGGTTTTCAACAGCGCTGAAGGATTCTGAGTTTTCGCAGGTTCGCCTAGCGAACCATTCAGCGAAGGGTAGCGAAGGTTCGCTACGGGTATTCGCCTAGCGAAGGCGTGAGCGAAGGTTCGCTAGAGTGTTCGCCTAGCGAAGTTTGGGTGTTTTAAATGTTGGTAGTTGCTGCCTTGGTTCGCTAGGGGGTTCGCCTAGCGAACTTAGTGTCTGTTTTTATCTAACAGTTGGTTCGCTGGAACATTCGCCTAGCAAAGGGGCTAGCGAATGCTCGCGAGGGATGTTCGCCTAGTGAAGCAGCTAGCGAATGCTCGCGAGGGACATTCGCCCAGTGAACAGTGCTGTTCGTGTAATTTTGTTTTCTGCATAACTTTTGATCTGTGATTCGGTTTGAGGCGTGGTTTGATGCATTGGAAAGCCATTGAGCTGTACTTTCTTATTATGATGGTTTAGAATTTGTTAGCCGATTTTTTTTTTTCGGTAAATGTGAATAGTGTCAATGGTCGACTTTTGTCGTTTTAATGGTGCGTATTTGACTTGTGTTATGCTTTATGGTGTTGCTTCGAATGTGGTATGACTTATGTGCTGTTGTGATGATGATTTGTGGCCGTAAGGCAAGAAAATGCTAAGTGTGGTATTTGATGATATATGCATAATTGTGAATGTGTGTATGTATGCAATGAGAATGTCATGAGTCATTGTATGCCAAGCATCATGATGTGCATTGTTGAACGTCCTGAGTGACGGTTTGATTCCCGAGGGGAATATGCTATAACATCGTGTGCCTCGAAAATATGAGGCGATGCCTGAGGACTTAAAGCGATGGGTATAGACGATTGTTGGCTCCTTTGGAGACTTAAAGCAATCCTTAATGTCGTGTGCCTCGAAAATATGAGGCGATGCCTGAGGACCTAAAGCGACGGGTGAACATCGTAGGCCCGACGGGGAGTTACTTGAGATTCTCAGTAACGAGCGATGGTTCCAATAGTTCCTGAGTGGACTAATGACATGACATGATGTGACAAAGGAAGTCGGTACCGCATGGCATGTGCATAGAGTCGTGGTGTCGGTCTCTGTGCATTTGCATTCATCATGAGTCATTTGTGCATGGAATTGTGAATGTGATTAATGAAATGGAATATGTGTGATTGTATTGTGAATGATTGATGTGCAGTGGTAATTGATACGTGTGAATTGTACTGTGTGTTGTTATAATTTATCTGTGTGCTTTGGTGGTGAGAATATGTTATTTGTGCATTTTTGTGTTAATATATATAATTTTATGCAATTATATTATGGTTGTTTTTCTCACCCTTCTGCTGTTTTATAACGCTCTATGAGGCGTTGCAGATTAGAGCTGCTGGAGGTATTCCTTTTTGTGAAGCGTTGCGTCTTCATTATTTTGGTCGGTCGGCTCTGATATGTGACTCCGGGTAGTTAGGGTGGCCGCGTGCTATTATTTTGTATATCTGATGATATATTTTGGTTGTACATATGATACCTGATGTATGACCAACTGTTTATATGTGTATATGTATATATGTTAATCAGATTTTATATTTTTCCGCTTTAATTCTAATTTCTGAAAAGTGGGTGTAAGGAACAAAGTTTCCTCTGTATGATTGCTACCCCACAGTTGCATATCATTATGGGCAGGTGTTGCATGTTATGTGTATGTTTGGCTTCTTTGATGTGATTCTCCCTTTTTATGCCATGATGTTTCAAATATACTCTGATCAATTTTTGAATTTTCTTTTTACCGCTTTAATTGCATGTTAATTGGGGGTATAGATTGGGGGCTTCACATTAAGTGGTATCAGAGCCAGTCCGTGTCAGTTGTGTAGTTTGTGTCTGTTGTGTCTGGCATATTGGGCGAGTTGTTGTTTAACCATAGTTTCTGTTTTGGACGAACAGAATATGGCTGGTCGTAATGATGCTGCTTTGGCTGCTGCGATGGAAGCGATGGCACGAGCTGTGCAGGGTGCACCGAATGCTGCCGGAAATGATGAGTTTAGAAAGAATAAGCCGCCGGTCTTTAAAGGGAAGCATAATCCGGATGGTGCGCAGTTGTGGTTGAAAGAGATTGAGAGGATTTTTAGGGTAATGGATTGTGATGACGATGATGTTAAGGTGAGGCTGGGCACTCATATGCTACACGAAGAGGCTGATGACTAGTGGGTCAGTACTCGTCAGGTGTTGGAAGCTGATGAGGAGGAAGAAGAGATCACTTGGGAGGTGTTTAGCCGAGAGTTTCTAAGGAAGTATTTTCCCGAGGATGTCCGAGGAAAGAAGGAGATTGAGTTTCTAGAGCTAAAACAAGGTAATATGTCAGTTATTGACTATACTGCTAAGTTTGTGGAACTTGTGCAGTTTTATCCTCATTATGTGGAAGCGACTGCTGAATTTTCAAAGTGTGTGAAGTATGAAAGTGGTTTGCATCCTGAGATAAAGCAGGCTATTGGTTATCAGAGGATTTGAAGGTTTACTGATTTGGTGGAATGCTGTAGGATTTATGATGAAGATAGTAAGGCTCGTTCTGCTCACTATAAAAGTGTAAGTGACAGGAAAGGGAAACAACAGTTCCGTGGTGGTCCGTATGTGTCACCGGCTGATAAAGGTAAACAAAGGGGAACTTTTGATCGAAGGTCAGGTGGAGGAGGTATGTCTAATCCTATTAGGTGTTTTGGATGTGGTGAATTGGGTCATCGCCAGCATGAATGTAGGAAGAAGTTGGATAAGTGTTCTAATTGTGGTGGTATCGGACATGTTTTAGCTGATTGTAAAAGTAAGAATGTGGTGAAGTGTTACAATTGTGGGGAACCTGGTCACATTAGTTCGAAGTGTCCGAATCAGAAGAAAGCTCCAACTAGTGGGAAAGTGTTTTCATTGGCGGGAACTCAGACTTCAAGTGCTGATCGTCTGATAAGAGGTACTTGCTTTATTAATAACACGCCTTTAATTGCTATTATTGATACTGGAGTGACTCATTCGTTTATTTCGTCTGAGTGCGCGGAACGTTTGAATCTTGGGTTGTCTTCGATGGATGGTGAGATGGTTATTGATACTCCAGCGATGGGGTCAGTAACTACTTCTTTGGTATGTTTGAGTTGTCCTTTAGCCATTTATGGTAAAGACTTTGTGATGGATTTGGTGTGTTTACCGTTGGAAGGTTTAGATGTGGTGTTGGGAATGAATTGGTTGCAATTCAATCGGGTGCACATTGATTGTTATCATAAGCTTGTAAGGTTTCCTTCTCTTGTGGAAGATGAAGACTCGAGTTTCTTATCTACCAAAGAGTTGAAGAGACTTTTAGCGGATGAAGCTCAGTTGTTTGGGTTGTTTGCTTCATTGACTGTGGATAGTCAAGTTTCTCTTGATGTGTTTCCTGTTGTGTGCGAATTTCCTGAGGTGTTTCCTGATGATATTTCAGATGTACCGCCAGAGAGAGAAGTTGAATTTTCTATTGATCTAGTTCCTGGTACTAGACCTGTTTCTATGGCACCTTATAGAATGTCGGCATCTGAATTGGTGGAGTTGAAAAAGTAGTTAAGTGAGTTGTTGGAAAAGAGGTTCGTGAGGCCAAGTGTTTCTCCTTGGGGTGCTCCAGTTTTGTTAGTGAAAAAGAAGGATGGGAGTATGCGATTATGTATTGATTATCGCCAGTTGAATAAAGTGACGATTAAGAACAAATATCCGCTTCCAAGGATTGATGATCTGATGGATCAGTTGGTTGGTGCTTGTGTATTTAGTAAGATCGATTTGAGATCGGGGTACCATCAGATAAGAGTGAAAGAAGAGGATATTTAGAAGACGGCCTTTAGAACACGTTACGGTCATTATGAATATTCGGTGATGCCGTTCGGGGTTTCTAATGCGCCTGGTGTGTTTATGGAATACATGAATCGTATTTTTCACGAGCATTTGGATCGTTTTGTGGTGGTGTTTATTGATGATATTTTAATCTATTCTAAGTCTCGTGAGGAACATGCAGAGCATTTGCGTATTGTTTTACAGGTTTTGAAGGAAAGGAAGCTTTTTGCCAAATTGTCCAAGTGTGAATTCTGGTTGTCTGAGGTGAGTTTTCTTGGGCACGTAATTTCAGGTAATGGTATTGCTGTGGATCCATCTAAAGTAGAAGCAGTTCTACAATGGGAGGCTCCTAGATCCGTTACTGAAATTCGAAGCTTTTTGGGTTTGGCTGGTTATTACCGGAGGTTCATTGAAGGTTTTTCTAAGCTAGCTCTTCCTTTGACGCAGTTGACTTGTAAGGGCAAAGCATTCATTTGGGATATTCAATGTGAAGAAAGTTTTTGTGAGCTGAAGGAAAGATTGACGACAGCTCCGATTCTTATTTTACCTAATCCTAATGAACCATTTGTTGTGTATTGCGATGCTTCTTTAATTGGTTTGGGTGGTGTTCTGATGCAGGAAGGTAAAGTTGTAGCTTATGCTTCAAGGCAGTTAAGAGTTCATGAGAAAAACTATCCTACTCATGATCTTGAGTTAGCGGCTGTAGTTTTTGTGTTGAAGATTTGGAGGCACTATCTCTATGGTGCAAGGTTCGAGGTCTTTAGTGATCATAAAAGCTTGAAATATTTATTTGATCAGAAAGAGTTGAACATGAGGCAGCGGAGATGGTTGGAATTCTTGAAAGACTACGACTTTGGCTTGAATTACCATCCTGGTAAAGCTAATGTGGTAGCCGATGCATTGAGCCGGAAATCGTTGCATATGTCCGCATTGATGGTGAAAGAGTTGGAACTTTTGGAGTCGTTTAGAGACTTGAGTTTGGTATGTGAAGTGACTTCGGTTAGTGTAAGGCTTGGAATGTTGAAGGTTGCTAATTAATTTTTGTTGTCGGTTAGTGAGAAACAAAAGCTGGATTTGAAATTCGTTGATTTGATGAGGAATGAGAATGTGGATTTCAAGGTTGATAATTTTGGTGTTTTGAGATTCCGTGGTCGTATTTGTATACCTGATGATGCGGAGTTGAAAAGAATGATTTTGGAGGAAGGAAACCGGAGTAATTTAAGTATACATCCGGGTGCGAATAAGATGTACCAAGATTTGAAGAAGATTTTCTGGTGGTCTGGTTTGAAAAGAGATGTGGCTCAGTTTGTGTATGCATGTTTGACTTGTCAGAAATCGAAAGTGGAACATTTGAGGCCTAGTGGTTTGTTGCAACCGTTGGATGTTCCTGAGTGGAAATGGGATAGCATTTCGATGGATTTTGTGACGGGATTACCGAACACTCAGCGTGGGCATAATGCTATTTGGGTGATTGTGGACATGCTGACTAAATCGGCGCATTTTATTCCGATTGACATCAGTTTTTCTTTGGAACGGTTAGCTGAGATCTATATCAGTGTGGTGGTGAAATTGCATGGGGTTCCTTTAAGTATTGTTTCTGATCGAGATCCTAGGTTTACATCGAGATTTTAGGAAAGTTTATAGAAGGCTTTGGGTTCTAAATTGAGGTTGAGTTCGGCTTATCATCCGCAGACAGATGGTCAGACCGAAAGAACTATTCAGTCGTTGGAGGATTTGTTGAGGTCGTGTGTTTTGGAACAAGGTGGTGCGTGGGACAGTTATCTTGCTTTGATTGAGTTCACGTATAATAACAGTTTCCATTCTAGTATCGGAATGGCACCTTTTGAGGCTTTATATGGGCGAAGATGTCGAACGCCGTTGTGTTGGCACAAAACTGGTGAGAGTTCTGTGGTTGGACCGAAATTGGTGCAACAGACGACGGAAAAGGTAAAGTTTATTCGTGAGAAAATGAAGGCTTCTCAGAGTAGACAAAAGAGTTATCATGATCGGAGACGTAAGAATCTTGAGTTGCAAGAGGGTGATAACGTATTTCTGAGAGTTACGCCGGTAACGGGTGTTGGTCGTGCTTTGAAATCTAAGAAGCTTACTTCTCGATTTATTGGTCCTTACCAGATATCTGCGAGAGTTGGTGCTGTAGCGTATCGTGTGGCGTTACCGCCGAATCTGTCGAATTTGCATGATGTTTTTCATGTTTCACAGCTTCGGAAGTATGTTCCGGACCCTTCACATGTGATTCCGATGGACGAGGTTGAGGTAAGGGATAACCTTACGGTCGAGGCATTACCGGTTGGTATTTTGGATCGCGAGGTGAAGCGGTTGAGGGGCAAAGAGATTGCACTTGTGAAAGTGGCGTGGGGAGGCGCTGCTGAGGGTAATTTGACGTGGGAATTGGAGAGTAGGATGCGGGAGTCGTATCCGGAGTTGTTTGTATCAGGTAAGATTTTCGAGGACGAAAATTTCTAAGTGGGGGAGAGTTGTAACGCCCCAGTTTTTGCCAGTTTTATTTTATTGAGTCGTTTTTTATTATTTGATTATTATTTTATTGTAATTTCAACTTTTGTGTGAAAATGTGTTATTTTTAGTCGTGAATATATTTTATTGCGTTTTGGGATCGTTTGCGAGAATTTGAGTGTGCGGGTATTTTGGTCATTTTATAATGTTTTTCATTAAGTTAGTAAGAAAATAGAAAATAGAAAAGGGAAAGAAAGAAAAGTAGAGAGAAAGAAAGAAGAAAGAAGGAAAAAGAGAAGAAAAGAGGAGAAGAGAGAAAAATTGGGATAGTGTGGAAAAATCATCAAGATCAAGTTCTAGAGTCGATTTAATCGGGTAAGGGTGCGAAACTCGATTATACTATGCTTGTATATGATTATGTATGAATGGGTTTGGATGATTCTCTTGCTTTCCATGTTTTTCACTTTTAGGTCGAAAACGATAAAATGAGTAGAATCGATGGTTTAACGGTTGGAAATCGATGTAAAGGTGGTAGTTTGCTTGTTGACATGATTAGAATAGGTTCTGATTGAAATATGTTGATTTGGAAATGGTTTGGGTTGGAAAATATCATTTTTGGGTTTTCAACAGCGCTGAAGGATTCTGAGTTTTCGCAGGTTCGCCTAGCGAACCATTCAGCGAAGGGTAGCGAAGGTTCGCTACGGGTATTCGCCTAGCGAAGGCGTGGGCGAAGGTTCGCTATAGTGTTCGCCTAGCGAAGTTTGGGTGTTTTAAATGTTGGTAGTTGCTGCCTTGGTTCGCCAGGGGGTTCGCCTAGCGAACTTAGTGTCTGTTTTTATCTAACAGTTGGTTCGCTGGAACATTCGCCTAGCGAAGGAGCTAGCGAATGCTCGCGAGGGATGTTCGCCTAGCGAAGCAGCTAGCGAATGCTCGCGAGGGAGATTCGCCCAGCGAACAGTGTTGTTCGTGTAATTTTGTTTTCTGTATAACTTTTGATCTGTGATTCGGTTTGAGGCGTGGTTTGATGCATTGGAAAGCCATTGAGCTGTACTTTCTTATTATGATGGTTTAGAATTTGTTAGCCGATTTTATTTTGTCGGTAAATGTGAATAGTGTCAATGGTCGACTTTTGTCGTTTTAATGGTGCGTATTTGACTTGTGTTATGCTTTATGGTGTTGCTTCGAATGTGGTATGACTTATGTGCTGTTGTGATGATGATTTGTGGCCGTAAGGCAAGAAAATACTAAGTGTGGTATTTGATGATATATGCATAATTGTGAATGTGTGTATGTATGCAATGAGAATGTCATGAGTCATTGTATGCCAAGCATCATGATGTGCATTGTTGAACGTCCTGAGTGACGGTTTGATTCCCGAGGGGAATATGCTATAACATCGTGTGCCTCGAAAATATGAGGCGATGCCTGAGGACTTAAAGCGATGGGTATAGACGATTGTGGGCTCCTTTGGAGACTTAAAGCAATCCTTAACGTCGTGTGCCTCGAAAATATGAGGCGATGCCTGAGGACCTAAAGCGACGGGTGAACATCGTAGGCCCGACGGGGAGTTACTTGAGATTCTCAGTAACGAGCGATGGTTCCAATAGTTCCTGAGTGGACTAATGACGTGACATGATGTGACAAAGGAAGTCGGTACCGCATGGCATGTGCATAGAGTCGTGGTGTCGGTCTCTGTGCATTTGCATTCATCATGAGTCATTTGTGCATGGAATTGTGAATGTGATTAATGAAATGGAATATGTGTGATTGTATTGTGAATGATTGATGTGCAGTGGTAATTGATACGTGTGAATTGTACTGTGTGTTGTTATAATTTATCTGTGTGCTTTGGTGGTGAGAATATGTTATTTGTGCATTTTTGTGTTAATATATATAATTTTATGCAATTATATTATGGTTGTTTTTCTCACCCTTCTGCTGTTTTATAACGCTCTATGAGGCGTTGCAGATTAGAGCTGCTGGAGGTATTCCTTTTTGTGAACCGTTGCGTCTTCATTATTTTGGTCGGTCGGCTCTGATATGTGACTCCGGGTAGTTAGGGTGGCCGCGTGCTATTATTTTGTATATCTGATGATATATTTTGGTTGTACATATGCTACCTGATGTATGACCAACTGTTTATATGTGTATATGTATATATGTTAATCAGATTTTAGATTTTTCCGCTTTAATTCTAATTTCTGAAAAGTGGGTGTAAGGAACAAAGTTTCCTCTGTATGATTGCTACCCCACAGTTGCATATCATTATGGGCAGGTGTTGCATGTTATGTGTATGTTTGGCTTCTTTGATATGATTCTCCCTTTCTATGCCATGATGTTTCAAATACACTCTGATCAACAAGAAAAAACATCTTCCAAACAGCTTAACACCCAATAGCCATAGATTTAGCCTCAATAACCTACACTTAACATGGCATATTAACCAAACCAATCAAACAAGCTAATTCATCAAGTCCTACTCATACCAGCACAATTCTTCAAAAATCCCTCATCCGAATTAACACAACCACTCAACTCCATCTTTACAAATCATAATTCACACCTTGCTACTCAGTATATAGCTTCGCTTCTTTCAATACTTGCAACTTATCTCTCAAATACTCTACGCGCTCTTCTTCTGATTTTATAAAACATCAGAATATCCACAACGAATACCAGTTCTAACTTATCCAAACAAGTATGGAAAATACCATTCATATTTCCATATATACACTTTAAGGCATACCAGCCACTACCCTTCTCGATCCGACATCCTTGGTCAAATCATAGTCTTACATTACCATTTACTTCCTACTTGATTTATCTCTACAATTCTTCAAGTCTCATGTCAGTCGAATTCTCGATCCACCACAAACCAAAACCCAAGTTATCTAGAACACAACTGTGAGTTTCCAAACTACTCACTGATCAACTCGCAACCTCATACTATATTCCTCAAGTCCGCCTCATTTCCCTATATAGGAAACCGAATCGACAACTCAAACAATTCATAAGCACTTGGATCAACCCCAAACAATTCACTGTGCATACTATTCTAGTTGGCAAGACACGTCTACTCCATCCACATGATTCCGTCTACTATCAACAAGAGATTAAGGGTGATCAGTTCCTCAATTTGTCAATAGACAGCCGACAACCATAATGGTGGCATAAATCATCATTATCCAACTAAAATAGCGTCTTCCTCCTCGTGCTCAACGTTATCTAAGCATACTGCTCTACCATTTCTCTAAGGCTCACAAACGTTTTTCTTAATTTCCTTATTTTCAAGAACGCATAAAATCCAACACATATATTCTTATACACACTTGTTGCACAACCTAATTATCGAATATCCTTCTGACACGTCAAGTACAATCCAAATCGGCCCACTTCAATCGAAACATTTATCCAAGTCCAAAACTTTTGACACCCTATCCAATCCTTCGTCTTTATTTTTAATCTCACAACTTCGATGATCCGTATAGTTCACACTTGATCATCATTCCAATCACAATCTCAACAATGCCATCTCATCATCTGGTTGGTGATATAACTTCCAAAAATTTCCGACTCATGCCGACACATCTCGCCAACAACACACCATCCACTTTACTATTTAACATTCCTCAAAGATTTCTATACTTTAATCATTCTCAACTATCATATGCCGCACTTCCATGCGCTTCTCCGATACTCTTCTTCTTATTACTTAACATTTTATAATTGATTTCATCTTACTATTTCCAGCAAGAATTGTCCAACTTCAAACATGATTAGCTTCTATTACTGAAGGCTGTTCCATAAATACGAAAATAAAAACCGAAATTAGTGAACATGAGTTCTACCTCTTTCTCTTGCTTCCAAGATCTTCCAACTATCCTTGCTCTTCACCCATCTCTAAAAATCATGCGACTTTACTCTAGCTATACTCCACTTGCGTATCAATATCCGTCACATTGCCCTCTCTTCTCCGAGAAGCAAACATCAATCATACTGACTCGTCTTCCTTCAAAATGTCTCAACTGGACTGACGGATAAAATCATGAGTCTATACTCTCGTCGATTCGTAACAACACAATTCCGACAACACTTGCACTCCTGTAAGCGATATCACTTCGAACCAACTTCACATACTACAAACATCTCTGAGAAGTAAACTTCTCCCCCACTTGTTTCAAACCAACTCCTGCATACCATAGATTAAGAAAACAAACAAGTACCGACAGTGTTCCACGCACTTGTCGCGTACTAAGGGATAAACAACATTAGACAACTTGGCCGGACAGACCGACCTGCTCTGATACCACTGATGTAACACCCCATTTCTACCCGGCGGATAATAGTAAAATCAGAGTTATAAAATTTCAACAAACAATAGGATGCTACACTTTCATCTTAAAAACAACTTCGATTAATTTCATATGAACAGATACATAACACTTAGATCGGATGAACCGATAACAACAAAATTCATATATATCTTCTTTTCAAAGAAAAATGACTTCAAGATACGAATATTCAACTTTGATTCACTTAACATGTTTGTCCGACTAAAACAACTTCAAAACAATGTAATTCTTAATAAATTCACTTCAAAATTCAGCAACATAAAACATATTCAACAATAAACAACAAGCGTCCATCCCCCCGAGTGTTACGTATCAGAGCGACATCACCGACTCAAAGTAGTAAGGATAAACGACCTTCATCTTTGCTAACCTGCACGTTACCAACATAGGGGTAACATTCAAACAGAAGGGGTGAGATATCGAACAATATAAACAGAAGTATGATAATCAATACATTAGATTAAAATCATATAATTTCACTACTTTACGACAACAACAAACAACAATCATCAATAACTCAACAACAACTTTATCAGCCTAATACTACAACAACTTTATCAACATAATACAACAACAACTTTATCAACGTAATACAACAACAACTTTGTCAACATAAGTAATGCAACACAAAATGCGACTCAACTATGCGTATGCATGTGGTACCATTGGAGCAAAACTCCCAACTTAAACACGGAGCAGAACTCCCAACTTAAAAACTGCCAGGTTATCGAGGAATCAAGGCATAAGCCTTCAACTTCAACTTTTTGCCAATCCAGGCCAACTTAATAATTTTGCCAATCCAGGCCAACTTAATAATGATATGCTATGCATGTGACAACAACCACAACATCAACTTATTCAACACAACACAACAACGACAAAAATGTAACAACTGCAAACAACTTAATCAACATTGGTCACAAGACCTGCAACAGCAAAACAACTTAACAACGTTGGTCATAAGACCTGCAACTTAATAATGTCCATAAATTGGGACAATTCATCACAATTCAACTTCACCTGCAAATCAACTTATTCGACATAATTTCAACAAAATAATCCAACCAAGAATACCTACTCGTATACACGACTTACTCCGACAATTTTCAACGAATACCGGACAACTAAGCTTACCGCTTAATTACACTTATTCGACTAATTCCATACATCAACCAACCAAAAATAACTACAACCACTTACGAATTATTTCTGCAAAATTTCAACTTGTTTCGGTTAAACAATTATACCGGTTAAAACTACTAATATTACTATTCGGTACTATTTTAATACTCTGCTAACTCCTTTGGCCTTTCATTCGCTAATTGATTCCTGTACTAAAATAAAACCTGCTACTAACATTTCTAATTCCCCACATTATTGATATTCCTCTGCATTATTAATCAGTTAACATTGTTGAGGCATATTGCACGATAACACCTCAATCACACACATTCACGACGGTAAAAATCAACACAATGATACGGTTTCTATTTTCTGCTATAATTGAACCAGATACAGATCTCAAAACCATTTTTCCTAGAAAGAACATCTCGTTAGCTTTCCAACGCTTCGAACGGGGGTCAAAACCGACTTACGGATCAAAAGATATGAATTTTCCAAACTTTCCGAAACCAGAATTTTTCTGCATAACAGCCCTAAGGGATTTTGCATTTTCGTCCGAAAATCCGACCGATTCAATTATTTTCTTCGAAACAAATACATACTCATTCATATCAAACATATATTAGTGATTTGGAACCATCAAACGTGAATTCTACGACTTTCGATTTCAATCTGAATCTTAAACCCCCAAACCTTCAAAAATACAAAAACTTACAAAATCAACCAAATTCGATAAAACAAGAATACTCGATCACGGCCTAACATTTCTCGACACAACTACGCAATCTATTCCGACTTTCGTCCGCGAAAACATCGATTTCTATCGATTTAACCAAATTCCAACCTAAGTTTAACACTATAGAACAACAACCAAACAATCTAGCAAACATCAAATTCCACAAAAACAAAACCAATTCATCAATACACTTCAACACATTCAGTAGAAAATTATATAAATCTCAATCCCACGTATCAATTATCATATACACGGTTATAAAATTCGAACCCCACCCTTACCTTGGATTGAAGGTTGCTCTAAATTTTTCCGGTTGAAAACTTGCTCTAGCAGCCTCTACGAATTCTCTCTCAAAAACCCTTGTTCCTCTTTTCCTCTTCTCCATAACTTCCACGTTCTGCTCCTATTTTTCCTCTTTTTCTGCAACTCCCACTTACAACCACTTTCTAACTCCTCCTTGTTTCTAAAAACCTAATATAATAATTCTATTATTTTATTTTCTTATTGGGCCTCAATACTACACCCCCACTATTACTACCATCTAACTAAGCCCAATATTTTCTTATACTTCTACTAAGTTAACACCATATTATTTTCTACGACTTAAATCATTTTTAATTAAATTATCCTACTAAAGCCAACACAACTTAAATCAATTAAATTAATTAATATTCTACGAAAATAAATATTATTTCTAATATTAATTTCTCCCGACTAAATCGACTAATTACCCGATTAATACTTATTAGCATCAACCAACATATTCAACATAGTCAACAAATATTCGGAAAAATACTCAATACTATTTAATTAAAATATTTAATTAAATACGGGCGTTACAACTCTCCCCCACTTAGAATATTTTCGTCCTAAAAAATTTACTCGAAGCACCACACTCAAATTATGTTATCTCAGCTAACAAATCAACTTCTCATCATATGAATTAGCTACTCGCACTCGAACCATCACCTAAGGTAACGAGGCAACAACAAGGATAAGAGCACAAAGCCCAAAGCACAACATCAACATAATCAAACTACCGACATCGTGGTTACCCACATAAGAACCAACCGCTCTGCACCGCGCTTTCGCTGCGCACTCTGATTAATTGCAACCATCAAATCTATCAAGTTCACATCAACTTCCGACCATCAAGGCAGACATAAGAAAAGACTTCCGACTTAACTCATCGGAAATTCAAACCAAACAGGCTTCTACACTTTGATGACTGACCACTTCGAACTTAGATCCGCAATTAATACCTCCGAATATCCAACACAACTACAACTGCAGCCAAATCCAAATCTTGAATAGGATAAATACTTTCAAAAATTCCCAATTATCGTCAACATAAGCTACAACTTCACCACCTTGTACTAACACACCAACAAAATTCATCTCAATGCATGACAACATTACCACAACATAAGGATACATGTGTCCAATTAATCTCAACAAGAAAAATCATCTTCCAAACAGCTTAACACCCAATAGCCATAGATTTAGCCTCAATAACCTACACTTAACATGGCATATTAACCAAACCAATCAAACAAGCTAATTCATCAAGTCCTACTCATACCAGCACAATTCTTCAAAAATCCCTCATCCGAATTAACACAACCACTCAACTCCATCTTTACAAATCATAATTCACACCTTGCTACTCAGTATATAGCTTCGCTTCTTTCAATACTTGCAGCTTATCTCTCAAATACTCTACGCGCTCTTCTTCTGATTTTATAAAACATCAGAATATCCACAACGAATACCAGTTCTAACTTATCCAAACAAGTATGGAAAATACCATTCATATTTCCATATATACACTTTAAGGCATACCAGCCACTACCCTTCTCGATCCGACATCCTTGGTCAAATCATAGTCTTACATTACCATTTACTTCCTACTTGATTTATCTCTACAATTCTTCAAGTCTCATGTCAGTCGAATTCTCGATCCACCACAAACCAAAACCCAAGTTATCCAGAACACAGCTGTGAGTTTCCAAACTACTCACTGATCAACTCGCAACCTCATACTAACTTCCTCAAGTCCGCCTCATTTCCCTATATAGGAAACCACATCGACAACTCAAACAATTCATAAGCACTTGGCTCAACCCCAAACAATTCACTGTGCATACTATTCTAGTTGGCAAGACACGTCTACTCCATCGACATGATTCCGTCTACTATCAACAAGAGATTAAGGGTGATCAGTTCCTCAATTTGTCAATAGACAGCCGGCAACCATAATGGTGGCATAAATCATCATTATCCAACTAAAATAGCGTCTTCCTCCTCGTGCTCAACGTTATCTAAGCATACTGCTCTACCATTTCTCTAAGGCTCACAAACGTTTTTCTTAATTTCCTAATTTTCAAGAACGCAGAAAATCCAACACATATATTCTTATACACACTTGTTGCACAACCTAATTATCGAATATCCTTCTGACACGTCAAGTACAATCCAAATCGGCCCACTTCAATCGAAACATTTATCCAAGTCCAAAACTTTTGACACCCTATCCAATCCTTCGTCTTTATTTTTAATCTCACAACTTCGATGATCCGTATAGTTCACACTTGATCATCATTCCAATCACAATCTCAACAATGCCATCTCATCATCTGGTTGGTGATATAACTTCCAAAAATTTCCGACTCATGTCGACACATCTCGCCAACAACACACCATCCACTTTACTATTTAACATTCCTCAAAGATTTATATACTTTAATCATTCTAAACTATCATATGCCGCACTTCTATGCGCTTCTCCGATACTCTTCTTCTTATTACTAAACATTTTATACTTGACTTCATCTTACTATTTCCAGCAAGAATTGTCCAACTTCAAACATGATTAGCTTCTTCAATACAGACCTCCCAGACACAAAATTATACTCCAAAATGAAGGGAATTTCATGTAGATTCCAGAACTTCAAGAATCGCTCAAATCTGAATTACGAGTAAAATGTTATCGTCCTTGCAATGGGACTGGTCAAGAAATCCCGTATGCAGAATTTTCCAAAAGTAAGTACCAGACCCAAATATTCAAACGCGATGCCGAAGACAAAATTTATATGCAAACTATAGGGAATTTCGTAAACTTTCCGAAAAGTCCAGAATCGCTTTCATCGGAGTTACGACTAGAAAGTTATGCTTCTATTACTGAAGGCTGTTCCATAAATACGAAAATAAAAACCGAAATTAGTGAACATGAGTTCTACCTCTTTCTCTTGCTTCCAAGATCTTCCAACTATCCTTGCTCTTCACCCATCTCTAAAAATAATGCGACTTTACTCTAGCTATACTCCATTTGCGTATCAATATCCGTCACATTGCCCTCTCTTCTCCGAGAAGCAAACATCAATCATACTGACTCGTCTTCCTTCAAAATGTCTCAACTGGACCGACGGATAAAATCATGAGTCCATACTCTCGTCGATTCGCAACAACACAATTCTGACAACACTTGCACTCCTGTAAGCGATATCACTTCGAACCAACTTCACATACTACAAACATCTCTGAGAAGTAAACTTCTCCCCCACTTGTTTCAAACCAACTCCTGCATACCATCGATTAAGAAAACAAACAAGTACCGACAGTGTTCCACGCACTTGTCGCGTACTAAGGGATAAACAACATTAGACAACTTGGCCGGACAGACCGACCTGCTCTGATACCACTGATGTAACACCCCATTTCTACCCGACGGATAATAGTAAAATCAGAGTTATAAAATTTCAACAAACAATAGGATGCTACACTTTCATCTTAAAAACAACTTCGATTAATTTCATATGAACAGATACATAACACTTAGATCGGATGAACCGATAACAACAAAATTCATATATATCTTCTTTTCAAAGCAAAACGACTTCAAGATACGAATATTCAACTTTGATTCACTTAACATGTTTCTCCGACTAAAACAACTTCAAAACAACATAATTCTTAATAAATTCACTTCAAAATTCAGCAACATAAAACATATTCAACAATAAATAACAAGCGTCCATCCCCCCGAGTGTTACGTATCAGAGCGACATCACCGACTCAAAGTAGTAAGGATAAACGACCTTCATCTTTGCTAACCTGCACGTTACCAACATAGGGGTAACATTCAAACAGAAGGGGTGAGATATCGAACAATATAAATAGAAGTATGATAATCAATACATTAGATTAAAATCATACAATTTCACTACTTTACGACAACAACAAACAACAATCATCAACAACTCAACAACAACTTTATCAGCCTAATACTACAACAACTTTATCAACATAATACAACAACATCTTTATCAACGTAATACAACAACAACTTTGTCAACATAAGTAATGCAACACAAAATGCAACTCAACTATGCGTATGCATGTGGTACCATTGGAGCAAAACTCCCAACTTAAACACGGAGCAGAACTCCCAACTTAAAAACTACCAGGTTATCGAGGAATCAAGGCATAAGCCTTCAACTTCAACTTTTTGCCAATCCAGGCCAACTTAATAATTTTGCCAATCCAGGCCAACTTAATAATGCTATGCTATGCATGCGACAACAACCACAACATCAACTTATTCAACACAACACAACAACGACAAAAATGCAACAACTACAAACAACTTAATCAACATTGGGCACAAGACCTGCAACAGCAAAACAACTTAACAACGTTGGTCATAAGACCTGCAACTTAATAATGTCCATAAATTGGGACAATTCATCACAATTCAACTTCACCTGCAAATCAACTTATTCGACATAATTTCAACAAAATAATCCAACCAAGAATACCTACTCGTATACACGACTTACTCCGACAATTTTCAACGAATACCGGACAACTAACCTTACCGCTTAATTACACTTATTCGACTAATTCCATACATCAACCAACCAAAAATAACTACAACCACTTACGAATTATTTCTGCAAAATTTCAACTTGTTTCGGTTAAACAATTATACCGGTTAAAACTACTAATATTACTATTCGGTACTATTTTAATACTTTGCTAACTCCTTTGGCCTCTCATTCGCTAATTGATTCCTGTACTAAAATAAAACCTGCTACTAATATTTCTAATTCCCCACATTATTGATATTCCTCTGCATTATTAATCGGTTAACATTGTTGAGGTATATTGCACGATAACACCTCAATCGCACACATTCACGACGGTAAAAATCAACACAATGATACGGTTTCTATTTTGTGCTATAATTGAACCAGATACAGATCTCAAAACCATTTTTCCTAGAAATAACATCTCGTTAGCTTTCCAACACTTCGAACGGGGGTCAAAACCGACTTACGGATCAAAAGATATGAATTTTCCAAACTTTCCGAAACCAGAATTTTTCTGCATAACAGCCCTAAGGGATTTTGCATTTTCGTCCGAAAATCCGACCGATTCAATTATTTTCTTCGAAACAAATACATACTCATTCATATCAAACATATATTAGTGATTTGGAACCATCAAACGTGAATTCTACGACTTTCGATTTCAATCTGAATCTTAAACCCCCAAACTTCCAAAAATGCAAAAACTTACAAAATCAACCAAATTCGATAAAACAAGCATACTCGATCACGGCCTAACATTTCTCGACACAACTACGCAATCTATTCCGACTTTCGTCCGCGAAAACATCGGTTTCTATCGATTTAACCAAATTCCAACCTAAGTTTAACACTATAGAACAACAACCAAACAATCTAGCAAACATCAAATTCCACAAAAACAAAACCAATTCATCAATACACTTCAACACATTCAGTAGAAAATTATATAAATCTCAATCCCACGTATCAATTATCATATACACGGTTATAAAATTCGAACCCCACCCTTACCTTGGATTGAAGGTTGCTCTAAATTTTTTCGGTTGAAAACTTGCTCTAGCAGCCTCTACGAATTCTCTCTCAAAAACCCTTGTTCCTCTTTTCCTCTTCTCCATAACTTCCACGTTCTGCTCCTATTTTTCCTCTTTTTCTGCAACTCCCACTTACAGTCACTTTCTAACTCCTCCTTGTTTCTAAAAACCTAATATAATAATTCTATTATTTTATTTTCTTATTGGGCCTCAATACTACACCCCCACTATTACTGCCATCTAACTAAGCCCAATATTTTCTTATACTTCTACTAAGTTAACACCATATTATTTTCTACGACTTAAATCATTTTTAATTAAATTATCCTACTAAAGCCAACACTACTTAAATCAATTAAATTAATTAATATTCTACGAAAATCAATATTATTTGTAATATTAATTTCTCCCGACTAAATCGACTAATTACCCGATTAATACTTATTAGCATCAACCAACATATTCAACATAGTCAACAAATATTCGGAAAAATACTCAATACTATTTAATTAAAATATTTAATTAAATACGGGCGTTACAACTCTCCCCCACTTAGAATATTTTCGTCCTAAAAAATTTACTCGAAGCACCACACTCAAATTATGTTATCTCAGCTAACAAATCAACTTCTCATCATATGAAATAAGCTACTCGCACTCGAACCATCACCTTAGGTAACGAGGCAACAACAAGGATAAGAGCACAAAGCCCAAAGCACAACATCAACATAATCAAACTACCGACATCGTGGTTACCCACATAAGAACCAACCGCTCTGCACCGCGCTTTCGCTGCGCACTCTGATTAATTGCAACCATCAAATCTATCAAGTTCACATCAACTTCCGACCATCAAGGCAGACATAAGAAAAGACTTCCGACTTAACTCATAGGAAATTCAAACCAAACAGGCTTCTACACTTTGATGACTGACCACTTCGAACTTAGATCCGCAATTAATACCTCCGAATATCCAACACAACTACAACTGCAGCCAAATCCAAATCTTGAATAGGATAAATACTTTCGAAAATTCCCAATTATCGTCAACATAAGCTACAACTTCACCACCTTGTACTAACACACCAACAAAATTCATCTCAATGCATGACAACATTACCACAACATAAGGATACATGTGTCCAATTAATCTCAACAAGAAAAATCATCTTCCAAACATCTTAACACCCAATAGCCATAGATTTAGCCTCAATAACCTACACTTAACATGGCATATTAACCAAACCAATCAAACAAACTAATTCATCAAGTCCTACTCATACCAGCACAATTCTTCAAAAATCCCTCATCTGAATTAACACAACCACTCAACTCCATCTTTACAAATCATAATTCACACCTTGCTACTCAGTATATAGCTTCGCTTCTTTCAATACTTGCAACTTATCTCTCAAATACTCTACGCGCTCTTCTTCTGATTTTATAAAACATCAGAATATCCACAACGAATACCAGTTCTAACTTATCCAAACAAGTATGGAAAATACCATTCATATTTCCATATATACACTTTAAGGCATACCAGCCACTACCCTTCTCGATCCGACATCCTTGGTCAAATCATAGTCTTACATTACCATTTACTTCCTACTTGATTTATCTCTACAATTCTTCAAGTCTCATGTCAGTCGAATTCTCGATCCACCACAAACCAAAACCCAAGTTATCCAGAACACAACTGTGAGTTTCCAAACTACTCACTGATCAACTCGCAACCTCATATTAACATCCTCAAGTCCGCCTCATTTCCCTATATAGGAAACCGAATCGACAACTCAAACAATTCATAAGCACTTGGCTCAACCCCAAACAATTCACTGTGCATACTATTCTAGTTGGCAAGACACGTCTACTCCATCCACATGATTCCGTCTACTATCAACAAGAGATTAAGGGTGATCAGTTCCTCAATTTGTCAATAGACAGCCGACAACCATAATGGTGGCATAAATCATCATTATCCAACTAAAATAGCGTCTTCCTCCTCGTGCTCAACGTTATCTAAGCATACAGCTCTACCATTTCTCTAAGGCTCACAAACGTTTATCTTAATTTCCTTATTTTCAAGAACGCATAAAATCCAACACATATATTCTTATACACACTTGTTGCACAACCTAATTATCGAATATCCTTCTGACACGTCAAGTACAATCCAAATCGGCCCACTTCAATCGAAACATTTATCCAAGTCCAAAACTTTTAACACCCTATCCAATCCTTCATCTTTATTTTTAATCTCACAACTTCGATGATCCATATAGTTCACACTTGATCATCATTCCAATCACAATCTCAACAATGCCATCTGTTCATCTGGTTGGTGATATAACTTCCAAAAATTTCCGACTCATGCCGACACATCTCGCCAACAACACACCATCCACTTTACTATTTAACATTCCTCAAAGATTTCTATACTTTAATCATTCTCAACTATAATATGCCGCACTTCCATGCGCTTCTCCGATACTCTTCTTCTTATTACTAAACATTTTATAATTGACTTCATCTTACTATTTCCAGCAAGAATTGTCCAACTTCAAACATGATTAGCTTCTTCAATACAGACCTCCCAGACACAAAATTATACTCCAAAATGAAGGGAATTTCATGTAGATTCCAGAACTTCAAGAATCGCTCAAATCTGAATTACGAGTAAAATGTTATCGTCCTTGCAATGGGACTGGTCAAGAAATCCCGTATGCAGAATTTTCCAAAAGTAAGCACCAGACCCAAATATTCAAACGCGATGCCGAAGACAAAATTTATATGCAAACTATAGGGAATTTCGTAAACTTTCCGAAAAGTCCAGAATCGCTTTCATCAGAGTTACGACTAGAAAGGTATGCTTCTATTACTGAAGGCTGTTCCATAAATACAAAAATAAAAACCGAAATTAGTGAACATGAGTTCTACCTCTTTCTCTTGCTTCCAAGATCTTCCAACTATCCTTGCTCTTCACCCATCTCTAAAAATCATGCGACTTTACTCTAGCTATACTCCACTTGCGTATCAATATCCGTCACATTGCCCTCTCTTCTCCGAGAAGCAAACATCAATCATACTGACTCGTCTTCCTTCAAAATGTCTCAACTGGACCGACGGATAAAATCATGAGTCTATACTCTCGTCGATTCGCAACAACACAATTCCGACAACACTTGCACTCCTGTAAGCGATATCACTTCGAACCAACTTCACATACTACAAACATCTCTGAGAAGTAAACTTCTATCCCACTTGTTTCAAACCAACTCCTGTATACCATCGATTAAGAAAACAAACAAGTACCGACAGTGTTCCACGCTCTTGTCGCGTACTACGGGATAAACAACATTAGACAACTTGGCCGGACAGACCGACCTGCTCTGATACCACTGATGTAACATCCCATTTCTACCCGGCGGATAATAGTAAAATCAGAGTTATAAAATTTCAACAAACAATAGGATGCTACACTTTCATCTTCAAAACAACTTCGATTAATTTCATATGAACAGATACATAACACTTAGATCGGATGAACCGATAACAACAAAATTCATATATATCTTCTTTTCAAAGCAAAACGACTTCAAGATACGAATATTCAACTTTGATTCACTTAACATGTTTGTCCGACTAAAACAACTTCAAAACAACATAATTCTTAATAAATTCACTTCAAAATTCAGCAACATAAAACATATTCAACAATAAACAACAAGCGTCCATCCCCCCGAGTGTTACGTATCAGAGCGACATCACCGACTCAAAGTAGTAAGGATAAATGACCTTCATCTTTGTTAACCTGCACGTTACCAACATAGGGGTAACATTCAAACAGAAGGGGTGAGATATCGAACAATATAAACAGAAGTATGATAATCAATACATTAGATTAAAATCATACAACTTCACTACTTTACGACAACAACAAACAACAATCATCAACAACTCAACAACAACTTTATCAGCCTAATACTACAACAACTTTATCAACATAATAGAACAACAACTTTATCAACGTAATACAACAACAACTTTGTCAACATAAGTAATGCAACACAAAATGTAACTCAACTATGCGTATGCATGTGGTACCATTGGAGCAAAACTCCCAACTTAAACACGGAGCAGAACTCCCAACTTAAAAACTACCAGGTTATCGAGGAATCAAGGCATAAGCCTTCAACTTCAACTTTTTGCCAATCCAGGCCAACTTAATAATTTTTCCAATCCAGGCCAACTTAATAATGCTATGCTATGCATGCGACAACAACCACAACATCAACTTATTCAACACAACACAACAACGACAAAGATGCAACAACTGCAAACAACTTAATCAACATTGGTCACAAGACCTGCAACAGCAAAACAACTTAACAACGTTGGTCATAAGACCTGCAACTTAATAATGTCCATAAATTGGGACAATTCATCACAATTCAACTTCACCTGCAAATCAACTTATTCGACATAATTTCAAAAAAATAATCCAACCAAGAATACCTACTCGTATACATGACTTACTCCGACAATTTTCAACGAATACCGGACAACTAACCTTACCGCTTAATTACACTTATTCGACTAATTCCATACATCAACCAACCAAAAATAACTACAACCACTTACGAATTATTTCTGCAAAATTTCAACTTGTTTCGGTTAAACAATTATACCGGTTAAAACTACTAATATTACTATTCGGTACTATTTTAATACTCTGCTAACTCCTTTGGCCTTTCATTCACTAATTGATTCCTGTACTAAAATAAAACCTGCTACTAACATTTCTAATTCCCCACATTATTGATATTCCTCTGCATTATTAATCAGTTAACATTGTTGAGGCATATTGCACGATAACACCTCAATCGCACACATTCACGACGGTAAAAATCAACACAACGATACGGTTTCTATTTTCTGCTATAATTGAACCAGATACAGATCTCAAAACCATTTTTCCTAGAAAGAACATCTCGTTAGCTTTCCAACGCTTCGAACGGGGGTCAAAACCGATTTACGGATCAAAAGATATGAATTTTCCAAACTTTCCGAAACCAGAATTTTTCTGCATAATAGCCCTAAGGGATTTTGCATTTTCGTCCGAAAATCCGACCGATTCAATTATTTTCTTCGAAACAAATACATACTCATTCATATCTAACATATAGTAGTGATTTGGAACCATCAAACGTGAATTCTACGACTTTCGATTTCAATCTGAATCTTAAACCCCCAAACCTTCAAAAATGCAAAAACTTACAAAATCAACCAAATTCGATAAAACAAGCATACTCGATCACGACCTAACATTTCTCGACACAACTACGCAATCTATTCCGACTTTCGTCCGCGAAAACATCGGTTTCTATCGATTTAACCAAATTCCAACCTAAGTTTAACACTATAGAACAACAACCAAACAATCTAGCAAACATCAAATTCCACAAAAACAAAACCAATTCATCAATACACTTCAACACATTCAGTAGAAAATTATATAAATCTCAATTCCATGTATCAATTATCATATACACGGTTATAAAATTCGAACCCCACCCTTACCTTGGATTAAAGGTTGCTCTAAATTTTTCCGGTTGAAAACTTGCTCTAGCAGCCTCTACGAATTCTCTTTCAAAAACCCTTGTTTCTCTTTTCCTCTTCTCCATAACTTCCACGTTCTGCTCCTATTTTTCCTCTTTTTCTGCAACTCCCACTTACAGCCACTTTCTAACTCCTCCTTGTTTCTAAAAACCTAATATAATAATTCTATTATTTTATTTTCTTATTGAGCCTCGCTACTACACCCCCACTATTACTATCATCTAACTAAGCCCAATATTTTCTTATACTTCTACTAAGTTAACACCATATTATTTTCTACGACTTAAATCATTTTTAATTAAATTATCCTACTAAAGCCAACACAACTTAAATCAATTAAATTAATTAATATTCTACGAAAATAAATATTATTTCTAATATTAATTTCTCCTGACTAAATCGACTAATTACCCGATTAATACTTATTAGCATCAACCAACATATTCAACATAGTCAACAAATATTCGGAAAAATACTCAATACTATTTAATTAAAATATTTAATTAAATACGGGCGTTACAAGGTCTCTTAGGATTATCTCTGCAATGGATCATTCTATCAATGATGAACCTAACCCAGTTGTTTCTGCCTTTGTTAGTGAGACTCCATATAAAGTAGATATCAATATCATAAACCCTACTTGAATTACCCGATTTCCTACCAAGGACCTTTAGAAAAATCTAATGTAATAACCTCATGTCAAATTTACTTTGACTAGTCCATAAGTTTGACATCTCCCTGTTCTCACAAACAGACTTGGAAATGGATAAGATAAAGAAAACCTTGTTATAATCAGAGTCCTTAGTAGTAGACATGTCAGAACCACCATAGGACAAACCAAAGTATTTGTTGAAATCAGAATAATCAAACTTGACGACATTATTCTTGAACCTACTCTCAAGACATACAGTAGTAAGTTCTAAGTTGTAGTAGAAAGCTTTGACATAAACTGGATTGTATTTCCTTTTCATGCCAATAAAATTTAACAGATGATTATCAGCAAATGGTTTCAAAAAGTTAGTTCTCAACTCAACTTTAACAGTAACATCAACGTAATATTCATGATAAACAGTCTTATAGAGAAACTTATCTTTATACTTTTGCAAGCTATCTCTAGGAAACAGATGAATTACTTTACTACACAGAGGTGGAAAAGAAGAGGAACCTGAAGCATGTGATCTTTTAGCCTTCTTGGTCAAAACCCCATTAGTGGACGCTTTACTACCTTGGACCTTTGTTCCTGGCCTCTTTGGAATTATAACTTGAGGTTTAGAATCAATGGAGGTAGAAGCTGGTTTCTTGTACCTTTTCCTTTCAGAACAAATACAAGGATTTGAGACAATCACAAGTATCTGAATCTAAAGCACATAGTAAGCTTAAGAAAGATTTCCCCACTCTGAATGAAGAAAACTTTATTCTAAAAAATGAAACTTTTCCCTTCAAAGCAAGAGTTCTAAACTTGAGGAAGAAATCCTTTCAGAAGCTCCTATGGATTCTGAAAAAATGTCAAAAAGAAATATGACAAATCTTTTTAGATATTTCTGGCTAGAAACATAGATAAAAGCAAAATGACTTTAATGATCTATGGAGTTAGCAGAAATGGAAGAAGATGAATTTATTATGTGCCTAAAGAAAAACCTATTTCAAAACAAAAGGAAAAACCAAAAGCTCTTTATTCCAACTTCTCTTATGCACATACACAAAATGATTATTCTACACAAAGACCTAAGTTCTCTAAGAACTCTGGGAGAACTAACCGGAAAGGACCCAAAAAGATGTGGGTTCTTAAGGAAAAGATAATATATTCCTAGACATCCTTAGCAGCACAATTAAAACACCAATCATGGTACTTGGACATTGGGTGCTCACAATACTGACAGGAAGAAGGTATATGTTCGAAGATCTGGAACTTAAGCCAGGTGGCTTTGTGTTTTTCAGAGGTGATTAGAAAAGGAAGATCATAGGCTCTAAAACAGTTGGTAATGGTTCTCTCCCTTCTATTACTAATGTTTTATTAGTTGATGGGTTAATGCATAACTTATTGTCCATAAGAAAATTAAGTGATAATGGTTACCATATAATCTCTAATCAAAAGTCCTATAAATCTGTTAGTTAAAAGGATGGATCCATTCTTTTCAATGGCAATAGGAAAAATAATATTTATAAAATTAGACTTTCTGATCTTAAAAATCAGAATGTAAAATGTCTCATGTCTGTTAATGAGTTAATGAAGAGCAATGGATCTGACATAGATGTTTGAGCCATGTTAGCATGAGAAGGATTGCTCAAATAAATGAGATTAATTTAGTCAGAGGTCTTCCAAATCTGAAGTTCTCTTCAGATGCTCTTTGTGAAGCATGTTAGAATGGAAAGTTTTCAAAAACTTATTTCAAAGCATAAAATGTTATTTCCACCTCTAAGCCTTTGGAACTTATGCATATTGACCTCTTTGGACCAGTTAAAATTGCTTCTGTCAATGGAAAGAAGTATGGTTTAGCCATTATTAATGACTACAACAGATGGGCATGAGTTAGATTCTTAAAGACACAAGAATGAGTCACATTATGTGTTTTCTACTTCTGCTCTCAAGTAAAAATGAGAAAGACCTTAGAATTGTTAAAGTCATAAGTGATCATAGTGGTGAATTTGAAAATAAAGATTTTGAGAAACTCTTTGATGAGAATGGTATTTACCATGATTTCTATTTCCTTAGAACTCCATAACAAAATGGAGTTGTAGAGATGAAGAATAGGACTTTGCAAGAGATGGCTAAAATCATGATCAATGAGACAAATGTGGCTAAGCACTTTTGGAAAGAGGCAGTTAACACAACTTGTTACATTCAGAACAAGGTCTCTATAGGACCTATAATGGGTAAGAATCCTTATGAAATGTGGAAGAATATCAAACCCAACATTTCATATTTCCATCCTTTTGGATGTAATTGTTTTATTCTGGACACTAAGGACAATCTGAATAAGTTTAATTCTAAGGCACACAATTGTATAATGTTAGGATACTTTGAACACTCTAAGGCTATAGAGTATATAACACTGAAACACGAATTGTTGAGGAATTAATTCGTGTCTGATTTGATTAAAAACTTGACTCTGAAAAGTCAAAGCTAGTTGAGAAGTTTGTAGATTTGAAGATTACCTATTCAGGCTATGAAGGTAAAGAATCAGAAGTTAAAAAATATGAGGCAAAAGACTATGAAACTATTCAACCAGAAGTTGTTGATATTCAGACACCTATAAGGAAGTAGAAAAAAAGATCTTCACATTTTGAAGAATTGATTGTGGGAGATAAAACTGAACCAGTCAGAACCAGATCCTCATTCAAACCTTCTGAAGAGACATTTCTGGGTTTGGTGTCCCTCATAGAACCTGTATCCGTTGATGAAACACTTCTTGACACTGAGTGGATTCTGGCTATGCAAGATTAATTGAACGAATTCTCCGAAAATGATGTGTGGAATATTATGCTAAGACCCAAAGGAATTCATGTCATTGGGACAAAATGGATCTTCGGAAAAAAGCTAAATGAAAAAGGAGAAGTGGTAAAGAACAAGGCCAGAATGGTGGCACAAGGCTATAGTTAACAAGAGGGGATTGAATATACTGAGACATTTGCACCAGTTGGCAGGTTAGAGTATATTTGTCTCTTAATTTCCTTTGATGTTAATCATAACATCATCTTATATTATATGGATGTTAAGAGCACATTTCTGAATGGTTACATAACTGAAGAAGTGTATGTACATGTTAGGTGCGAATTTGACCTAAAAATGAACTATCTTTCCTTACGCTTTTTCCACTCTTTTCTCATGTTTTCATTGGTTTTGCTAATGATTGTTGTTGTTCTTCTAAGAATGAGAATATACCTTTGGTGCTTGTAATATGTGTGTTATTGTGCAGGGAAAGGCACTAAATGATCTAAGTTGTAAGACACAAGAATTGATGCAAGCTGCCAAAGAAAAGAGGAAAATTGCAGAAGATTCGCTTTGCGAACTCTGGCGAATTTCCAGCGAAGGTTCGCTGTGCGAAGGATGGCGAGGGTTCCAGCGAATGGTCCCAGATTTGGACAGAGGAAAAATGAGCTAAAATTCGCTTTGCGAGCTTGAAAGCGAGTGTTCGCTTTGCGGACATTCCTTCGCATTGCGAACTCACGAGAATTTCTGGGGCGGTTTAACTATTCAGAGGCACCTGAAGTGCCTATTTTTACCATTCGCTTTGCTAATGAATCGTTCGTTGTGCGAACTGTCAAATTCCTGAATGATTATAAATAGGATTTTCACACTTTTTGAGATTATGTTTTTATGTTTAAGTTTTTGGATCATTCCAACTTGTAATTTTAGGATCAACACTTGATATTTCTTCATTCCAAGGGAGAAAAGGTAGGATCTTTGATCTCTTGTTGGATGAGGATGTAATCTCTTGATACCTTATGTATTTCATCTAATGTATGTTTGTGAATATGTTTCGATTGTCTATTGTTGTTGTCTTTGATTGATTATTTGTGGTCTTGACAAAACCTTTACAAATCCTTGATCTTAGATTTTCAACTATCAATGAACCAAACTTTTGACATGGTTTTGAGAGTTGATATTCATTTTATCTTTTGTTGTATTTTGTTGATTAAGTAGCATGGCTAGCATGAGTAGGATCGATACGGTATTGCGAAGATGCGTGGTAATAGTGATGAAGAACGATATTCACATTCATTTGGAAAATTGGTTGAATACATGTAAAAAAGGGTTAAACGTATGTACATATTCTGATCGTTGGCATTTTATATGAAGCAGTCATTTATCTGATGTGGGTGTCATCTTTGTTTACCTGTTTATCTTTGATTTGAACCGCTATAGACATATACTCTTCAGATTTTGATCTAAGATGATTATTTGTTTTGTTCTAAACTCTAGAAATAGATTTAGGCTTAACACTTGCGTGAGTATCAGCTCTTAATGCTCTGTGTTGGTTTTTGTTGCATGAGACATAACCAATGAGGCAATACGGTCAATCTCTCGACGTTGCGTTAGACATAACATCTGTCGTGGGTGATACGTGAGGATATTAGGCGAATGCTTGATTTATGTATAATATGATTAAAAGAATGCAAGTGTTATCAATTGATGAGATCCAATTCCAACAAGGCTCCATTTATAATTCAGTCTTTATTTTATATTTTCCGTCTTTACATTTTCCGCATTTGCTTTTGGTTCTGCTTTAAACCAAAACTTTTGAACCATGAGCTTAGAAACATAGAAACCATCGAATGACATTCTTTCCCTCGCACTGATCCCTCTGGAGAACGACAAAACTGGGTTACTTATATATTTTTGCTTGCTGCTACTCCAGCTTCAACAAAATGGCGCTGTTGTCGAGGATGTTGTATGAATTGGATTGTTATTTGCATTGTTTGTCAGATCAGTGAAATTTCCCCGCGGTTGCAAGCGTGTCAATTTCTTCATTCTTATTCTGAAGGGGAGTGTTAGAGTGATTCAAGTATGAAAATTTAGTTGTTCTTTGAACCATTATGATATTTGTTTAAGAACGTAATTCTTTGTCATTGTTCGATTCTATTAAGTGGTGAACGTTGCTTGTGCACATTTTCTCTTGTTTTGGTAGAATCATAAGCTTGAGAAAATCCTCTTGTTTTCATGAGGGTCATACTTTGCTTGAGGACAAGCAAAAATCTAGTTGGGGAGAGTTGTTAGGTGCAGATTTGACCTAAAAATGAACTATCTTTCCTTGCACTTTTTCCACTCTTTTCTCATGTTTTCATTGGTTTTGCTAATGATTGTTGTTGTTCTTCTAAGAATGAGAATATACCTTTGGTGCTTGTAATATGTGTGTTATTGTGCAGGAAAAGACACTAAATGATCTAAGTTGTAAGATACAAGAATTGATGCAAACTGCCAAAGAAAAGAGGAAAATAGCAGAAGGTTCGCTTTGCGAACTCTGGCGAATTGCCAGCGAAGGTTCGCTGTGTGAAGGATGGCGAGGGTTCCAGCGAATGGTCCTAGATTTGGACATAGGAAAAAGGAGCTAAAATTCGTTTTGCGAGCTTGAAAACGAGTGTTCGCTTGCGAACAATTCTTCGCATTGGGAACTCACGAGAATTTCTGGGGCGGTTTAACTATTCAGAGGCACCTGAAGTGCCTATTTTTACCATTCGCTTTGCGAATGAATTGTTCGCTGTGCGAACTGTCAAATTCCTGAATGATTATAAATAGGATTTTCACACTTTTTGAGATTATGATTTTATGTTTAAGTTTTTGGATCATTCCAACTTGTAATTTTAGGACCAACACTTGATATTTCTTCAATCCAAAGGAGAAAAGGTAGGATCTTTGATCTCTTGTTGGATGAGGATGTAATCTCTTGATACCTTATGTATTTCATCTAATGTATGTTTGTGAATATGTTTCGATTGTCTATTGTTGTTGTCTTTGATTGATTATTTGTGGTATTGACAAAACCTTTACAAATACTTGATCTTAGATTTTCAACTATCAATGACCAAACTTTTGACATGGTTTTGTGAGTTGATATTCATTTTATCTTTTGTTGTATTGTGTTGATTAAGTAGCATGGCTAGCATGAGTAGGATCGATACGGTATTGCGAAGATGCGTGGTAATAGTGATGAAGAACGGTATTCACATTCATTTGGCAAATTAGTTGAATACATGTGAAAAAGGGTTAAACGTATATACGTATTCTGATCGTTGGCATTTTATATGAAGCAGTCATTTATCTGATGTGGGTGTCATCTTTGTTTACCTGTTTATCTTTGATTTGAACCGCTATAGACATATACTCTTCAGATTTTGATCTAAGATGATTATCTGTTTTGTTCTAAACTCTAGAAATAGATTTAGGCCTAACACTTTTGTGAGTATCAGCTTTTAATCCTCTGTGTTGGTTTTTGTTGCATGAGACATCACCAATGAGGCAATACGGTCAATCTCTCGACGTTGCATTAGACATAACCTCTGTCGTGGGTGATACATGAGGATATTAGGCGAATGCTTGATTTATGTATAATATGATTAAAAGAATGCAAGTGGTATCAATTGATGAGATCCAATTCCAACAAGGCTCCATTTATAATTCAGTCTTTATTTTATATTTTCCGTCTTTACATTTTCCACATTTGCTTTTGGTTCTGCTTTAAACCAAAACTTTTGAACCATGAGCTTAGAAACATAGAAACCATCGAATGACATTCTTTCCCTCGCACTGATCCCTGTGGAGAACGACAAAACTGGGTTACTTATTATTTTTGCTTGCTGCTACTCCAGCTTCAACAAAATGGCGCCGTTGTCGAGGATGTTGTATGAATTGGATTGTTATTTGCATTGTTTGTCAGATCAGTGAAACTTCCCCGCGGTTGCAAGCGTGTCAATTTCTTCATTCTTATTCCGAAGGGGAGTGTTAGAGTGATTCAAGTATGAAAATTTAGTTGTTCTTTGAACCATTATGATATTTGTTTAAGAACGTAATTCTTTGTCATTGTTCGATTCTATTGAGTGGTGAACGTTGCTTGTGCACATTTTCTCTTGTTTTGGTAGAATCATAAGCTTGAGAAAATCCTCTTGTTTTCATGAGGGTCATACTTTGCTTGAGGACAAGCAAAAATCTAGTTGGGGAGAGTTGTTAGGTGCAGATTTGACCTAAAAATGAACTATCTTTCGTTGCACTTTTTCCACTCTTTTCTCATGTTTTCATTGGTTTTGCTAATGATTGTTGTTGTTCTTCTAAGAATGAGAATATACCTTTGGTGCTTGTAATATGTGTGTTATTGTGCAGGAAAAGGCACTAAATGATCTAAGTTGTAAGATACAAGAATTGATGCAAGCTGCCAAAGAAAAGAGGAAAATAGCAGAAGGTTCGCTTTGCGAACTCTGGCGAATTGCCAGCGAAGGTTCGCTGTGCGAAGGATGGCGAGGGTTCCAGCGAATGGTCCTAGATTTGGACATAGGAAAAAGGAGCTAAAATTCGCTTTGCGAGCTTGAAAACGAGTGTTCGCTTGCGAACAATTCTTCACATTGGGAACTCAAGAGAATTTCTGGGGCGGTTTAACTATTCAGAGGCACCTGAAGTGCCTATTTTTACCATTCGCTTTGCGAATGAATTGTTCGCTGTGCGAACTGTCAAATTCCTGAATGATTATAAATAGGATTTTCACACTTTTTGAGATTATGTTTTTATGTTTAAGTTTTTGGATCATTCCAACTTGTAATTTTAGGACCAACACTTGATATTTCTTCAATCCAAAGGAGAAAAGGTAGGATCTTTGATCTCTTGTTGGATGAGGATGTAATCTCTTGATACCTTATGTATTTCATCTAATGTATGTTTGTGAATATGTTTCGATTGTCTATTGTTGTTGTCTTTGATTGATTATTTGTGGTATTGACAAAACCTTTACAAATACTTGATCTTAGATTTTCAACTATCAATGAACCAAACTTTTGACATGGTTTTGTGAGTTGATATTCATTTTATCTTTTGTTGTATTATGTTGACTAAGTAGCATGGCTAGCATGAGTAGGATCGATACGATATTGCGAAGATGCGTGGTAATAGTGATGAAGAACGGTATTCACATTCATTTGGCAAATTAGTTGAATACATGTAAAAAAGGGTTAAACGTATGTACGTATTCTGATCGTTGGCATTTTATATGAAGCAGTCATTTATCTGATGTGGGTGTCATCTTTGTTTACCTGTTTATCTTTGATTTGAACCGCTATAGACATATACTCTTCAGATTTTGATCTAAGATGATTATCTGTTTTGTTCTAAACTCTAGAAATAGATTTAGGCCTAACACTTTCGTGAGTATCAGCTTTTAATCCTCTGTGTTGGTTTTTGTTGCATGAGACATCACCAATGAGGCAATACGGTCAATCTCTCGACGTTACGTTAGACATAACCTCTGTCGTAGGTGATACATGAGGATATTAGGCGAATGCTTGATTTATGTATAATATGATTAAAAGAATGCAAGTGTTATCAATTGATGAGATCCAATTCCAACAAGGCTCCATTTATAATTCAGTCTTTATTTTATATTTTTCATCTTTACATTTTCCGCATTTGCTTTTGGTTCCGCTTTAAACCAAAACTTTTGAACCATGAGCTTAGAAACATAGAAACCGTCGAATGGCATTCTTTCCCTCGCACTGATCCCTGTGGAGAACGACAAAACTAGGTTACTTATATATTTTTTCTTGCTGCTACTCTAGCTTCAACAGCACACCAAACTTCTGGTTTTGAAAATAATAAACACCCAGATTTTGTTTTCAAACTAATGAAATCTATGTGTCGTCTGAAAAAGCTCCTAGAGCATGGTATGAAAGACTAAGCAATTTTCTTTTAGAAAATGATTTTACCGGAGAAAAGTTTGATATTACTTTGTTCTGTAAGACATTCAAAAATGATATTCAAGTTGTTCAAATTTATGTAGATGACATTATATTTTGTTCTACTAATGCTGCCTTGTGCAAGGAGTTTGTAAAGTCTATGCAGGCAGAGTTTGAGACGAGTCTGATAGGAAAACCCAAGTTCTTTTAAGGTATCTAGATTAATCAAAGTTTAGAAGGAACATATATGCATCAGAGCAAATATACCCAAGAACTTATGAAGAAGTTTGACATGTTAGATTGTAAGATAGCTAAGACTCCAATGTATCCTACTTGTATTTTGGAGAAGAATGAGGTAAGCAAGAAGGTAGAGCAAAAGTTATACAGAGGTATGATAGGTTGTCTGTTATACTTAGCTACTTCTAGACCTAACATTTTATTTAGTGTCTGTTTATGTGCTCACATCCAATTAGTTCCTATAGAATCCCCCTTAATAGTTGTTAAGAGGATTTTTAGGTATCTGAAAGGTACTACTAACCTTGACTTGTGTTATATAAATTCTAAAGAGTACAAGCTAGTAGGTTATTGTGATGATGATTATGCTGGAGATAGAATAGAAAGAAAAATCACTTATGGAAACTGTCAGTTTTGGGGAGACAACTTGATATCATTGTCCAGCAAGAGATAATCAACAATTGCATTGTCAACAGTTGAAACTAAATACATTGCAGCATTTGGATGCATCACTCAGATCCTCTAGATGAAAAATTCTCTCAAATATTTTCAGATATATGAGAGTAACGTTCCTATCCTTTATGATAATACCTCAGTTATCTGTTTATCTAAGAATCCCATTTTACATTCTAGAGCTAAGCATATTGAGATTAAACATCATTTTATACGAGACTATGTTCAGAAGGGAATTTTAAACTTAAAATTTGTTGACACAAACCATTAATGGGTTGATATCTTCACAAAACCCCTTGATGATGAAAGATTTGTTTTCATTCTAAAGAATTTGAAAATGGATTTATGTTCAGAATGAAAAGGATGTATATCTCAAAATGTTTAATTTCTTAGAATTATCAAATGAGTCTTTAAGATTTTTAGCTCTAAACAGTGAGTCTTCTGAAGTGAGAAGGTTTCATGTATCAGAATTATCTAGTCAGAGCATCTTTGTAAAATGTTCATCCTTCCGGATCTAGAAGAGTTTCTATATTAATTAGTCGTCAATCAACCCTAAGCATGTGATTCATTTTAAGAACAATTGTCTTGAACTGAAATACTTATAGCGATTGAGTGACACCTTGGGATAAGCGATTTCTTGGGAATAACTAAAATCTCTCTACGTCTTCCCATTTGTCAGAATTGTTACACTATTCAAGATATTGTCATCAATGAAAACCATTTATAAAACTCACTTCATTCACAATTCACACTCTTACACTACTAACAATCTGACACTTTCTCTCTTTCCACCAAATTCTCTGCAACCCTAAAACCCTTTCTTCACCATGGCTGACTCTTAACAGGAAAAACAAGTTTCTCAGCAACAACACTAACAATCTACTCAAAATCAACAAAAAGAACAAGTGAAAGATGTACATCAAGAGATTACTTTCTATATTCTTGTTAATGAATTAAAGGTTCTCTGTGAAATAATAGTGGATTTCAACAACATCATAGATAATGGTTTTCATCTCACTGATAGTGTGAAATCTCAAGGATGGGAGGAGTTATTCAACCACCCTAAAGGACCAGTTTAACCTGAATTGGTCAAGCATTTTAGGATCCATGTTGTTTCTTTAAAACTATAAATAACTTCATATGATTTAGGGCATAAGATCAACATCTTTGAGAAATTAATAGCAAAGCTTTTTAATCATGATGGATCTGGAAAATGCTGCTTTGATATGCCAGATAAGAGGGCTAAGCTGGATGAAATAGCAGATGTGATACTCCAAGATGGAAAGAATTCTTCAAACGCCAAGAATATACACAACCATCTCAGGTTGTGGTTCAAGATTCTTCTGGGTTGTGTACACCATAAACCTTCAACCAACTCTTCTAACTACATAGTCACATATTATAAGTATATACTCGTTTACATATCTTCTAGAACCAAGATCAATTTACTCTATATTCTCTTCAAGTATTTGAGGGAGTTGGTCAAGGAGACTAGAAATGGAATCCAAAACCCAGAAAGTGGATACCTCTGGGAAGACTTATTTCAGACGTACTGTTTGAAAGTAAGTTGGTTCAGACTCTGATAGAGGTAGGTCTGACCAAGGAAGTTGACTTTGACATTGAGAAAGTCTTCAATGGGAAGAATCTGAAGAACATGTCTCTGATATCTTTAGTTGTTGATCCTTCAAAATCTTTGGATAAGAATTATGTAGCCATAAGAAGGATACTTATAGATGACTATCCAATCTTCACCAAGAGAGATCCCATAGAAGTTTTGGAGTCATACATTACTGACTGCTTTGCCACATGTGTCACTCCTATAGCATACTCCTACAAAGAACTCCATGAACATGCTCCTTATGTCCATTCTCTCAAGAGGAAGAGGAAATCCAAGAAGATGCAGAATGGACCCTCTGGAACTATGAAGTCTCTAGTCAAGAAGGTGTAGCGAGCAATTTTTGTCGGTGACGCGACCACCTTACCGCTGAAGTTGGGTTTTCCTCCTCGAGGAGAAAAAGGGTTCTACTTTCTGATTTCTTATTTACCCCATGAAGCTTGAAGGGAAAGGGAAGCTATCTAAAACTAACCTTGCACGCGAATGTTTAACTGAGCAAACGCTTAAAAAGATTGGGGGTCTAGGGTCAGGTTATACAATGGCAGTTGTCAGTTACCCATCCTATATGTGGTTATCCACAGGATATTAGCTTTAGGTTTTGCTTTATACTTGGTGGTGATTAGAAGTTGGAGTTAAACTGAGTAGTCTTGATACTTTGCAAGTAATCAGAGTGCACAACGAACGCGTGGCATGGTGCCGTTGTTCATGTGTGAGCAACAATGATGTTGGTAGTTGGTTGCGTTGATGTCGTGTTTAAGTTATGTGTTCTTATGTTGTTGCATTCTAGTTCTAAAACCGGCGAATTCTTAAGTTGGTTACTCTTTATGTTGTGATGTTAAGTTGTCAAGTGTGTTGCATGAGTAGTATTCGGGTTGTCTTCGCCGTTGATGTTATGAATTGTTTGTATTATACGTGGGTTGCCTTCGGAGATGAGAGTTGATTAGTCGGATGGAATCACATAGTTGGAGTAGTTGTATCGGATGAATTTTCGAGGATGAAAATGTTCAAAGTGGGGGAGAGTTGTAATGGCCATTTATTTAATTAAGTATTTAATTAAATATAATTGTAGTATGTTGTGTTGATTCGCGTTGATTTGAGTATTTGTGTCGATTTGCGTTGGTTCGTGATACATGTGTTGATTTAAGTTGATTCCGGAATATCAGAATATTATGTTGATGTTTCTAAGTTGGTTCGAGTTGAATTGATTTAATAAGTTGATTTAAGTTGTGGAAAATAATATTGAATATTTTTCCGTTTATGGTTGAATATGTTGATTGAGTTGTTTGGACGATTTATTTAATAGTCGGTAATTAGTCGATTTAGTCGAGAGAAATAATATTAGAATTAATATTATGGAATATAAGCGTATTTTATTTAAGTGGGCTTAGTCGTTGCGTTGGTGGTAGTAATCGGGGAGGTGTTGATTAGTAGGCCCAAATTGAGATTTATAATTATAATAATAATTATAATAAAAAGAAATATAAGAAGAGGAAGTTAGGTTTTGGTAGTAGTAGGAGAAAGAATAGCAGAACGTGAGAAAAGAGGAACGAGGAAAAGTTGGAGAAGAGGGATACGGGAGAATTGCAGTCGAAGCCAAGTCGGAAAAGTTGATCAGAAATTCGAGCGAACATCAATTTAAGGTAAGGGCGGGGTTCGAATTTTATAACCGAGAATAAGATGATTAATGCTTGGGATTGAGATTGTATAATTTTCTACTGTGTTGATTTTATGATGAATTGTTTTGGTGATTTTCTCCTAGTTTTCATTTTAGGTTGAAATGGTAGGAATGAATAGAAATCGATGTTTTCACGGACGAAAGTCGGAATAGATTGCGTAGTTGTGTCGAGTAATGTTAGGTCGTGATCGAGTATGCTTGTTTTATCGAATTTGGTTGATTTTGTAAGTTTTTGCATTTTTGGAGATTTGAGGGTTTAAGATTCGGATTGAAATCGAAAGTCGTAGAATTCACGTTTGATGGTTCCAAATCACTACTATATGTGTGATATGAATGAGTATGTGTTTGTTTCGAAGAAAATAATTGAATCGGTCGGATTTTCGGACGAAAATGCAAAATCCCGTAGGGCTGTTATGCAGAAAAAATTCTGGTTTCGGAAAGTTTCGAAAATTCATATCTTTTGATCCGTAAGTCGGTTTTGACCCCCGTTCGAAGCGTTGGAAAGCTAACGAGATGTTCTTTCTAGGAAAAATGGTTTTGAGGTCTGTATCTGGTTCAATTATAGCAGAAAATTGAAATGGTATCATTGTGTTGATTTTTACCGTCGTGAATGTGTGCGATCGATGTGTTATCGTGCGGTATGCTTTTGTTATATAACGTATAGCTTGTGTGCTGTTATATGATGTGAATACCTATGATGAAATGTTGTATGATTGTCGAGGTAGTTAGTAGTAATTAATAGGTAATTTTAATCGGTTTATTTTGTTGAATTCGTGTTGAATGTGTGGATTTCTAGTACCGTTGCTTATGTTGTTTTGTCCCGGTTTATGGGCATTTTTAAGTCGTAGGTCGAAGGACCAATGTTGATGTTAAAGTTGTAGGTCGTATGACCAACGTTGATGTATCTAAGTTGTAGGCCTATGGCCAAAGTTGAATCATGTTGAATTAAAGTTGTTATGTGGTTTGTTATATGTTGTTCGGAGTTGGTTGTTGTTATGTGGTGAATCGTTGCATCATAGCATAACATTATTATGTTGGCCTGGATTGGCAATTTCTAAGTTGGAGCGGATGCTCACCACGTTGGCCTGGATTGGCAAAAATACTAAGTTGAAGGCTTATGCCTTGCAGATACCTCGATAACCTGGTATATTTTAAGTTGGGAGTTTTACTCCGATGGTACCACATGCATATGCATAGTCGAGTCGCATCCTGTGTCGCATTATTTACGTTGTTTGTGTTGATTGTGTTTGTTGAAGTTGAGTAAGTTGTTTATGTTCTCCAAGTTGATAAAGTTGTTCATGTTGCTTAAGTTGATAAAGTTGTTTATGTCGTTTAAGTTGATGAAGTTGTTTAAGTTGCTTAAGTCGATGAAGTTGTTTAAGTTGCTTAAGTCGATGAAGTTGTTTAAGTTGCTTAAGTTGATGAAGTTGTTTATGTGATCATGTTGATGAAGTTGCTTATATGACTATGATGATGTTGATTATGTTGATTATGTGGTAAGTGTTGCTATGTGTAATAAGTCGATAAAGTATGTTGATAAATTGTGGGTGATTGTTAAGTTGTTGTTGTTGTTGGATAGTAGTAAAATTGTATAATTCCATCTAACGTATTAATTATCATACTCTTGTTTATATTGTTCGATATCTCACCCCTTCTGTGTATGGTGATGGTTTATACGCCATCCTGCAGGTAATCCAGAGTAGAGATGCTTACTTTACTAGTTGAGTCGGTGATGTCACTCTGATACGTAACACTCGGGGGGATGAACGCCTAGTTGCTTTGTTGTTGTTTCAAGTTGGTTCCATGAAAATATGTTGTTACTAAGTTGTTTAAGTTGAGAAAAAAATGTTATACCATGTTTAGTTGAATATTTGAGAATCCGCTGCGTAGTTGTGAAAATTGTTTTGGTTTCAAAGATTGAATAAAAGTTGTTATTATAGTTTCATCCGAATTAAAAGTGTTATGTATCGATGTATTATTTGATTGAAGGAAACATTGTTTTAAAGTTGAAATGTGACATCCTATTTGTGTAATTGTTGATTGAATTTTATCACTCTGATTTTATCGATTATTACCGGGTAGAAATGGGGTGTTACAAGAGTGACTGTTTTTTTTTATGTTTTTGGGAAGGTGCTGGACCTAAGTTTTGATTGGTATGAAGGTACTGGACCTAGAGTTTTTTATTAGTATGAAGGTATTGGACCTAGAGTTTTTGATTAGTATGCTCGCTAAGATTTCGCAATCTTATGCCTACGTATTCCCGTTTAAATGAAACAGGGAAATCAGAGAAATCGTAGTTCCTCCTATTCTAAGGGAGGAAAAAGATGTTTTGGTGTCTTGTTCAAAGCCCAATACAGAGGCTAAACGGAGTATTTGTGTCTTGTTCAAAGCCCAAGATTGAAGCTAAAAGGTTGACTGAAAGAGAATTTATCATCTCTAAAGAGGGATTGTTAATTTTTGTGTGCCTTGATCAAAGCCCAAGGTTGAAGCTAAGAGGTTGTTTGACTCCACTAGGGAAGTCCTTATACAAAGCCTAAGAGGAGGCAGGAAAAGGCTGACTCAACAAGAGAGTGTTTCTATATTGGTGTCTTGTACAAAGCCCAAGACGAAAGCAAAAGAGACTGACTCTTTGTGGATATCCTAATATGAAGCCTAAGAGGAGGCTAACTCCAATGGGGAGGTATTTATCTGCCTTGTATAAAGCCCAAGATTAAGGCGAAAAGGGTTTGACTCAACAAGAGAGTGCTTTTATCTGTCTCTACGAAGCCCGAGATTGAGGCTAGAAAGGGTTTACTCAACAAGAGAGTACGAAAAGGTGATTGACTCAACAAGAGAGTCCATGAGAGTGATTGACTCAACAAGAGAGTCTGAAAAGGCGATCGACTCAACAAGAGAGTCTGGGAAGTAATTGATTGATTCAACAAGAAAGTCTGAAAAGGTTAACTCCAATGGGGAGTATCATTGTATAAAGCCCAAGAGGAGGCTGACTTTCCTGAGGAAAGGATCATTATACAAAGCCTAAGAGGAGGTTATCTTCTGCTGGGGATTCTTGAGATCCCAGGGCATGTCCAAATGGGGAAACTAACTCTTGCAGGGGAATGCAAAAGAATTGATGGATCAGATACCTTAAGGTTCTGATTTGAGATAGTGTTATATGATGATAAACTGACACTGGCTTGGGGATTTTAGGAGAGAGAATGGGTTTTAGAACCCATGGGTTTTAACTCTGCTTGAGAGTAATCCAGAATCTGGGGTTTCTCCTATATTTGTAAGGAACTTGAGAATGTCTTTGAGACTCAAAGAGATTTAGACTGTCCAAGTCTATAGGAAAGGTCTATCTTTGTACAACGCCCAAGAGGAGGCCGACTCGTTTAAGGGATGAGTTTCAACCCTAAAATTGGTCTGACGGCTTTTGTGACTCCTTTTAGAAAGACATATCTAACGACGGATGACTAAGTTCTATCCTATACCTCTAAGAGGTCGTGAGGGTCCTTGTATGAAGCCCAAGAGAAGGCATGAGAACTTTTAAGAAGCCGACGGGTCCTTGTACAAAGCCCAAGAGGAAGCGGGGATGCTTTTAGGAAGCATGTGGGTCCCATATCAAGAAAAGTTCAAGAAATGCTATTCACCGAGAATAGATCATTTAGTGAAAATTCTGAGGTTTGAAGAAACTCAAGAGATGCTATTCACCGAGAATAGATCAGGTCCGGGGAGTAGAATTTCTTTGACAATTTCTAGGGGTGACAGTCTGAGAAAATGTTCACGAAGAATACTGTCTTTCTCTTTGTTCCATATTGTTTAAGCCCAAGAGAAGTCAAGACTATATCTGGAAATCCTATGGGGATCTAGTTTTGACTGTATTTAAGAGTGACCAAACGAGCTTTATCTAGTTCTAGACCTAGTTGCCGGGGAAAACTCTAAATAACTATACTAGTACATATACAGTTGATATGTGACAAGTATGTAAAAGGGTATGAAAGAAGACTAACCGTGCACAACTTCCCACAATACAGTTATATATATTTGAGATGTATTTAAAAGAATGAAAGAAGACTAACCATGCGCAGCTTCCCACAATGCAGTTATATATATTAAAGCAAGTAAATGAAAGCGGATAAAACTTACAGGCGAGCAAGCTTCCATGCTGTATTGTTAGTTGTTCAAAGAAATTAAAGTAAGTTTTGATAACAACTGTATATTTGAACCTAAATCAAAAGGGAAGTAGTTTTGAAAAGATTGTACTGGGACTTATACAATGTCTGAGGCCCAAAAGGTTTTCTATACAAAGGTATGGGTCTTACAACTCAAGGAGAGGCCCAAAAAATTTGAAAATGAATAAAGATGGGTCTTATAGCTCAAGGAGAAGCCCAGATGATTTTGTTAAAAAGGCGACGATCGCACCGTTGTTTTGAAAATATACAGAGGGACTTATACAATAAGTGAGGCCCACAATGGTTTATTTACAAAAGGGTTGGGTCTTACACTCTATTAGAGGCCCAAAGATTATTTTGAAAAAGGAAGATGGGACTTACAACATGAGGGTAGGCCCAGATGGTTAGTTTGAAAACGGCGATCGCGCCGAGGTTTTTGAAAATACAGTGGGTCTTATACAATATCTGAGGCCCAACAAGGTATCTTATTTACAAGGAATAAGTCTTACACTCTATTAAAGGCCCAAAGAGTTTGAAAAAGATTAATGAGAGTGGAATTAATCAAAACCCTAATTTTGTTTAACATGGAATTAATTTTGATTAAAAATTAATGAAAATCATTGAAAACATGTGAAAAATGAGTGATGATCTTGGATCAATGTTTCAAAAATCATGTTTTTGTCAACAAAATTATTGAAAACCTTTTAAGTTTGGAAAATCAAGAGGGAAAAATATTTTAAATGTTAAAAATAAATAAAAATTAATTCTTTGCAAAAATATCAAGTATATGAAATAAATAATATTTTTGGGAAATTTTTGTAAAATAAAATATTTTAACATTTTTGTGAATTATTAAAAAAAAGAATCAACTCAAAATCATTAAAATTCAGAGAGAAATTAATTTTTGAATCAATTAAATAAAATCACAAAAATTAAAATATTTGAATTTTCAAAAAAGGCGCCAAGAACACGCGCGTGTTCTGATTTGCCCAGATTTGCATTTTCTCGTCAATCTCACTGTATACTTGATGAAATCACACAAACCACATATCAATCTGCTCGTTTTCACCTCACGATCATGTTTATGGTCTTTAATTTCATTTATTTTAAGCATGGAATAAGAAATTAAAGAGAAACCTCAAGAACCCTAATTTCTGCATGAAGGCTTAGAAATTTGATACACGGTCTAAACAAAGCAATTAATTGAGGGGAAACACTCCATACATGATTATGAACAAATGGAAAAATTATTGTGCGAGGAAATATGCATGAATCATGAGATGACCAAGTTGAGGCTTACCTCTTGCAGCTGGTGATCGAGTTCTAGGTTGGAGGTGTTACAGCTTGGTTCCAATGATGTGGACAACTTCCCTAGGTGCTATGGAGTGTGTCTGAATGCTTGGAATGGATTGAATTGAGCTGGAATTTGATTTGGCACCTCAACTGCAAATCTGTCAAAAGCTTGTGCAGGTGGCTGGTGATTTTGTGATTCTGATGTTCCAGATGTTATGTGAGAGTTTGGATCACTCCAATATGTTATATGTGAGGTGTGTGAACCATTGGTTTGGTTGGAATTGCTCTCAAACTCAAAACCCGATAGTGACTTGCTTTAGAAGGCAAAATTAGAGTGAAAATGGAGATTTTGAGAAAAGCATCAGTTTGGTTTCTTTGGTGTACTCAAATTGATCACAATTGAGCTCTATTTATAGTAGAGAAAGTTTGTTTTGCAAGGAATAGGGAATGGCAACTGGTACAAGTCTGTGGCCAATTGTGATCAAATGGAATCTCAAGTCTCCTCTAGCCATTGACTTGAGATTAGAGCACAGGCCTATGGTTCTTTGATTCAAGGATAAAGCTTGACTGAAGTGTTCATTCTTGCTCTGATACATGCCACCTCTAAGCATCCATTAAATGTTCCAAAACAAAATTGGAGTCTTGAAGCATCTTTAGCCTTTTTAGGTTTGGCATGCTACTTGTAGATTTTGGGACTTTGGAGGCTGATGAATAAGTGTTTGTCCCTTGGTTGTTCTCCCTTGAGGTGTGCAGATGGATAACCATGTTTGTTATTGCACAATTTGGACAAATCGAGCTCTTGTGCACAAATCTGCCTTGCCAAGACAGTTTACAGCAAGGCATGCTGCAGCTGTCATAACTCCTAGTTCAAGTGGAGTTTGATGGAGTTCTTGGTCATTTTAGAAAGCTCTCATATGATACAACACATGTGTGATCATAGTTTGTCTTGAAAATGTTTGGATCCAAGTGAAAAATGCCCCTACATTTTTAAAAAAAGCAAGACAGGTTCTGACTTAGTGAAAATTTCACTAAGTGTTGGAAAAAGTGACATTTCATGTTTTCAGCCATTTTGATCACTCCATAACTAAAAATCCATGAGGAATTGGAATAATATGTAGTTGAAACTTTTAAAGTATACCATGAGAGCTACAAATCCATCTTTGGATCATCCAAAATGGTTGCTTGGATCTTAAGTTATGATCCTTGGAAGTTGGTACCCTAACCACTTTGTTTCATAACTTAGAAAAATTCTAAGTTTTTTATGGTTACCCCTTTTGCAAGTTAACTCACTTTCTTTGATTTTTCTTGATGAATGATGATTCAAATCACACATTAACATTTTTTTAGGGTTAAGGAACCTTGGTTGACAAAAAAATCAAAAAGTCAAACTTTGACTTTTTGTACAGTTGACTTTTTATCATATGAATTTTAAACTACGCAATCATCTATGAAATCAAGTCCTTGACCTAAATAAAACATAGTAGATGGATTCCATAGGTGTTATAGGGTGTATTGAATCATGTCGCCAAGTTTGGGAGCATGCCTTGGTCAAAAGTCAAAGGCACAGTTGACTTTTTCTTCAAAACCCTAATTGTGTCCAGATGAAATTGAAACTTGTAGATCAAGCTTCTTGGATAAATCCTTTTTTGTAAATGGATCAATATGGTGTATTGGACACCCTCAAATCATGTCTTGAGGTTTGGGCTCATGCTTTGTCCCAAAAGTCAACTTAGGAATGAATTAGGTCAAGAAACCCCAATTCATGATTTTTGATAAATGCATCCCCTGAGGTTAAATTGACTTGATGATTGGGTCCATGAGGTCCCATGGAGTATCTTAGGTTATGCTTTGAAGCATTGGCTCATGTACAGATGAAAATTTTATCTGGAGGCCTAAGTCGACCAAAACCCTAATTTGGTGACACTGGCGATCTTGAGGCTTAATCCACTTGGAACGTAGCAACTTTGTGCTTAATCCTTGATGTGGGAGTCCTCTTAATTACTTATGGGTGTTGGAGAGTTTAGATAAGTTGAAGATCATGTCATTCCTTGATTGATCCTTTGTCTAAGTGCTCAGAGAAGGCTTGAAACCCTAATTCTTGTTTGTAATGAATGCTCACCAATCTTTGGGGAGACTGATGAGGCATGTAAATACATCCATGTTGTGATGATGGTTTGCACAATGATGGAAAATATTAGTGGTCAAAATTTGGGGTATGACAGATGCCCATATTCAATCTTCTTGGACTCGAAGGTGTAAATGGCGAAGGTATTCGAGCATTCGGGGTGCAAGATGATTAAATATCGGAATATCCGAAATTTTGATGGTGGTTATGAATGGCAGTTTGCTCATCCATCTTCTTTTACTAAGCACCGATACTTAGAAAAGGTAAAAACTTCCCCTCGATCATGGTCTTCAGCCACGGAACTGGTCTTAGTTTCTTTTGTAAACTTCCCCTCGATCCTGGTTTCCTACCAAGGAACTGGTCTCAATTTCTGATATAAACTTCCCCTCGATCCTGGTTTCCTACCAAGGAACTAGTCTAAGTTTCTGAAATAAACTTCCCCTCGATCCTGGTTTCCTACCAAGGAACTGGTCTAAGTTTCTGATATAAACTTCCCCTTGATCCTGGGTTTTAGCCACGGAACTGGTCTAAGTTTCTGAAATAAACTTCCCCTCGATCCTAAATTCCTACCGAGGAACTGTTCTCAGTTTCTTTTGTCAATAAACTTTCTTGACAAGGGACGCTATTCGTAGCGGTTTTCCTCAAACTTCTCGCCGAATTTTCCTGGGGAGATGCCATTTGATGGGAAAAAGTTTTGACGTCAGACTTGCTAGGGAACCCATTCGCCTGAGTTGTAGAGGTGTTCAAACTTCTCTGTTTGGAGAAGCCATTTGTCGAATCTACTGAGGAAAACGAGCCTCTTGAGAGACTGCTTTCTGTTTGGGGATATTACATCATACTTTTCTTCTAGATCTTCTCGGAGAAATGCCATGTGATGTAATCCAATTTAGAGGTGCTGATGACCACATTTGATAGAAATGTTTTAGAGGGAAACTGCTGTGTTGCCGAATCTCTGGTTGTGAGGCTTTCTCTGGGGATTTTCCTTAATCCGGGAAAGCAAAGATATCATTTTCAATGGCGAAGAGTGACGTTTGTCAAAGGTTTTTTTCAGAGGTTCAAGTTATCAAAGTGGTCGAGGACCGACTTCATCCCAGAAATAAACTGGGGAGAGATTACTTAGCTGATTCGCTTCCTGACGAGGAAAGAACTGACGACTCGATTGACAAGAGAACTTTTATCACTAGGGGATAAGACCGACTAGAGTGATAGTGATGCAATATGAATATGAATTTAAATCAATAATGCATGATGTATGTATGTTTATGCTAACAAAACTGACGCGACATACAGACTAATAGATGAGCACGACTGAATACTCGACCACAGCAGGGGATGGAAAGTATCATCTGGTCAAAAAATAGCAATTCTGCCTTGATTAGGAGAGATAGTCCCCATGGGGAACAACTGTTGGTCGGGCTTAGGAGATAAGAATTCTACCGAGGATGTCGGACGAAATATTCTTATCTGACACAACTGATCCTTCGTTCAGGCGTACTGGCTTAGAAGGAGTACCTTGATTCTGCACTTTGAAGCTTACCCGCCTTTGGGAGAAGTGATCGATGTTCTTTCGATGTTCAACAGTCAAAAGAATTTCCATCTTTATTTTAAAGCATAAAAAATTTGACAAGTAAATTCATTTTTTTGTTTTATTTCAAGAATCGTTGATCATGTTAAAATGTCGTTCTGTAAAGCTAAAATAAACAAGAATTGCAAACAAAAGCACCAAGGCTCAAATTTTATTGATAGGATGGAAATCATCCAAACGCCTGATTCCATAGAGTATTTACAAAGTTAGAAAATGGTAATTTAAGGGAAAAGGGCTACATTAAAACATGACGACCGCTATCCTTCTACCATCCTGAGCTTCCGTCGAAGATGACCTTGACTGGAGTTTTCTTATGGATGGCGCGACTGCTGAGGAGTTGAACTGATCAGACGTAGTTACTTTCCATTATCCCTAACTTTTGCCTGGACTGTACTTTGAGATTTCCAATCCACCGGGATGATTTTTGATTATGTCTCTAATTTTGGCTGGACCGCCCTTTCGGGTTTTCAATCCACCAAAACATTTTTTTTTATTTATTTTTATTTATTTAGGCGAAGTATTTCTTGACTACGTCAACATTCGTGGGGTAGGAAAATTTCTCTCCATCCATGGTTGCGAGTCTCAAGGCGCCGCCTGAGAAGGCTTTCTTGACCACATATGGGCCGTCATAATTCTGAGTCCATTTGCCCCAGGAATCAGTGAGAAAAGATTATATCTTCTTGAGCACGAGGTCTCCTTTTCTGAAGACGCGAGGTTGGACCTTTTTGTCAAACGCCTTCTTCATTCTTTGCTGATACAATTGACCATGGCATAGAGTCGTTATTCGTTTTTCTTCGATCAGATGCAGTCCATCGTGTCAACTTTGACACCACTCAGCTTCTGTTAGCTTAGCTTCCATCAATACCCGGATCGATGGTATCTCGACTTCTATGGGGAGCACTGCCTCCATGCCGTATACTAGAGAGAAGGGGGTTGCCCCTGTTGAAGTGCGGACAGATATGCGATAACCGTGAAGAGCAAAGGGTAGCATCCCGTGCCAGCCTTTGTAAGTTACAACCATCTTCTGAACAATCCTCTTGATGTTCTTGTTTGCCGCTTCTACCGCTCTGTTCATCTTAGGTCGGTAGGGAGATGAGTTATGGTGTTCGATCTTAAACTCAGCGCACAACTCTTTCATCATCTTATTATTCAAGTTAGATCCATTGTCCGTAATGATCTGGCTCGGAACACCATAATGGAAGATGAGATTTTTTTTGATAAAACGAACCACAACTTGTCGGGTTACATTGGCGTATGACGCTGCTTCGACCCACTTGGTGAAGTAGTCAATGGCTACCAGGATGAACCGATGTCCGTTTGAAGCCTTAGGTTCAATCATGCCAATCATGTCGATTCCCCATATGGAAAAAGTCTATGGGGAAGAGAGAAATTTGAGATGTGTTGGCGGTACATGGATTTTGTCGTAGTATATCTGACACTTGTGACACTTCCTCATGTACTTGTAGCAATCGGATTCCATGGTCAACCAGTAGTACCCTGCTCTCAGAATTTTTCTCGCCATTGTGTGTCTGTTGGCATAAGTGCCAAAGGAGCCTTCATGAATTTCTTTCATCAGCATGTTTGCTTCTGGTCTGTCTACGCATCGGAGCAAGACCATGTCAAAATTTCTCTTATAGAGTGTATCACCGCTCAGGAAGAAACTGCCTGCTAGCCTTCTGAGGGTCTTTCTGTCCTTTCTGGATGTCCCAGGTGGGTATTCTTGTGTCTGAAGGAAGCATTTGATATCGTGATACCAGGGTTTATCGTCTATGACTGCTTCAATCGTGAAGATATAAGCGGGCCGCTCAAGGCGCATTATGTCACTTTTAGGTATGTCATTCCGTTGAACTACACTAATCATGGAAGAGAGAGTGGCTAATGCATCAGCCATGTGATTCTCTTCACGAGGGATGTGATGAAACTCGATTATGTTAAAGTAGGGTAACAACCTTCTTGCGTAGTCTTTTAAGGAATCAGTCATGATTGGTATGTGTTCAAATCTCCTTTGATTTGATTGATAACCAGGGCTGAGTTGCCATATACATCCAAGTTCTTAATCCTTAAGTCGATTGCTTCTTCGAGACCCATGATACAAGCTTCGTATTCGGCCTCATTGTTTGTGCGTTTGAATGTCAATTTGGCGGTGAAAGGAATGTGGGTACCCTGAGGTGTTATGATGATTGACCCAATTTTGTTTCCATAATGAGTGATAGCTCCGTCAAAGATTAGTCCCCATTGGGAACCTGGTTCTGGCCCTTCACTGGGTAGCGGTTCATTGCAATCTTTCATTTTTAAATACATGACATCTTCGTCTGGGAAGTCAAACCCGATTGATTCCTGATCGTCAATCGGTTGATGAGCCAAATGATCGGCTAAAACACTTCCTTTAACGGCTTTTTGAGCGTGGTATTCGATGTCGTATTCTGATAATAACATCTGCCAACGGGTGATCCTTCCCATGAGAGCATGTTTCTCAAAGACGTACTTGATTAGATCCATTTCGGAGATTAACCAAGTAGTGTGACGAATCATATACTGGCGAAGACGTTTGGCTGCCCAAGCCAGAGCACAGCAAGTTTTTTCAAGCATAATATACCGAGTTTCACAGTCGGTAAACTTCTTTCTCAAATAGTAGATGGCAGATTCCTTTCTTTTTGTTTCATCCTGTTGGCCAAGTACACAGCCCATTGAGTCTTCCAAGAGTGTTAAGTATATGATCAGTGGCCTTCCTTCCACTAGAGGTGATAAAATTGGTGGATTCAACAGGTATTCCTTAATACCGTCAAAGGCGGTTTGGCAGTCTTATGTCCAAACGCAGTCCTGATTCTTTTTGAGTAATTTGAAGATTGGCGCGCATGTCGCGGTCATAAGGAATATAAATCTGTAAATGTAATTCAAACGTCCCAGGAATCCCCTGACTTGTTTTTCAGTTGTTGGAGAAGGCATTTCTTGAATGGCCTTGACTTTGTCAGGGTCAACCTCGATTCCTTTCTGGCTGACGATGAACCCTAAAAGTTTCCCTGAACGGACACCGAAAGTGCATTTATTGGGATTCAAGCAGAGTCTGTACTTTCTCAATCGCTCGAATAGCTTTGACAGATGGGTCACATGCTCCTCTTTTGTCTTAGATTTGGCAATCATATCATCGACATATACCTCAATTTCTTTGTGTATCATGTCATGAAAGAGAGTAGTCATGGCCCTTTGATAGGTTGCCACGGCGTTCTTCAAATCGAACGACATTACCTTGTAACAAAAAGTACCCCATGGGGTGATGAATGAAGTTTTCTCCATGTCTTTCGGCGCCATTTTTATCTGATTATAGCCCGAGAATCCATCAATGAAGGAGAATACTTTGAACTTTGCTGTACTGTCAACCAACATGTCAATGTGTGGTAAAGGAAAGTCTTCCTTTGGACTGGCCTTGTATAGATCTTTGTAATCCACACACATTCTGACCTTTCTGTCCTTTTTAGGAATTGGTACTATGTTGGCTAACCATTAAGGATATTCTGATGTGGCGAGGAAACCCGCGTCAATCTGTTTCTGTACTTCCTCTTTGATTTTGATGGCCATGTCTGGATGAGTCTGTCTCAACCTTTGTTTCACCGGTGGACATTCTGATCTCAATGGTAGATGATGTTTCATGACGCAGGTATCCAACCCTGGCATGTCCTGATAGGACCAAGCGAACATATCAGGGAATTCTTTGAGAAGCTTTATCAAATCTTGTTTGACAGTTGAACTGAGCAGTGCCCCAATCTTAACTTCTTTTCTCTCTTCTTTTGAACCCAAGTCGACCGTTTCCAATGGCTCCTTGTAAGGTTCAATGGACCTTTCCTCTTGTCTAAGTAATCGGGAGATCTCTTCTGGAATTTCTTCGTCACCTTCTTCTTCAGCCTCGAGTACCGGGTATTCAAAATTGGGAGAAGGCATTGGATCGTAAGTTTCAATGGGGTTTAAAGCAAGCAATCTGCATGACGTGATGATTTGTTTTTAGAAGAGATAGAGAGAATGCAAGAGTGTGTGCAGTGTATTTTTTGAAAACTGCTTGTTTTTATTATTTGAATTGTGTTTTTAGGATTACCATTTTCTGAAAAAGCAAAAAGAGAACACATCAATAAATGCGGAAATTACAGAATGACATTATTTTATTTATGATCTAGCCGATTCTTGAAACTACCGCCCTATAAGACAAAACTCAGTCGCTTTGGACAAAGCGAATAGGGACATTTACAGAAAGTGAGCCCTATCAAAACATCCGTTTCACTCGGGCAGGGTGAAAGGTTAAAACAAAGATGGCAATTACTTAGACTTATGGACGACTTTTAGGACATCGACAGCAACCCATTGGCGGCGAACTCCTCGGTGAATCACAAAGTCTGGTACTTTCCTTCTTGATTTGTCTTCAGAAATAACGTTGATTTCTTGCAGAGAGAGATCGTTGGAATCTGTTTCCCAGGCAGAGTTGTCGTAGACGAACTCTTCTGTTGTATTTTGCATAGTGTTTGTGCTCTTAGGTAAATCTCCCCATCCAGTAGGCTGGATGTCCTCGAGCCTGATACGAGAGCTCTCAGGAGCAGTGTACTTGACCGAGTAGTCGAACTTTCCGCTTGGTTGTCCTAGGGTGTCCCACACTTCTTTGGAACTGGAGGAGTCATCTCTTTCGATGACGTTGACCTCAAGAAAAGCATAGTAGATGAATTCTAGTCTGTAATACCCCAAAATTTGCCCTCTCATTCTTCATAGCATTTAGCATGAGCTTTCATTTCATTGCATTGCATTCAAGCATAGAAAAATAAAACATAAAGCATTGCATTCAGCATAGGACATGTGATCAAGGCATCTTCCTTTGGTTTGAGCTTTCAGAATATTATCAGTGAGCATCAAGGACCTCCGGTTGATCATGCTTCTTTCTGCTTCATGACTTGTCTTCATTTTCAAGTTGTTCTCGGGGAATTGTTCTTGTATTGAGATTCTTGGTTATAAAGACAGGATATCTGTGGATTGAATTGCAAATCATTGGTCATGGTTGATTGAGCTTACTGATTGAATTGTGGGAATTCATTGAAGATATGAGTTTGGTGTAGAATTGGGCGTGTCGAGATTAGTTGTGTGGGCTACTTGAAATTCAAATTTCTACCATAAATCCATTATTCATTTCCATTTTCCTTTATCCAATTCTTAAGTCTATTTCCATTTAAAATTCTAAATAAACCACTTTTAAATCCATATTCTCTCCAAATATCCATTTGTCCATATAGGAATCCATATCCATTTTTCTAAGTCAATTTATCCTCATCATTTTTTATATCCATTCCATTTTCATATTTCTAACCAATTTTTCAACTCCCATTGTTATCCATAAAAATCATTTTGATATCCATCCATTATCCAACTTAAAGTCCGTATCCACTTTTTATAACCAATTATCCATATTTCACATCCATTATCCATCTTACTTCAAAATCCATTTTAATCCATTATGTTCAAATCCCAAAAGTTCATTTCAATCCAATTTCATAAATATCCATTCAAGGTTATCCATATCCAAGTTAAATTTCCAAAAGTCCATTACCAAATTTCAAGAAAATTAGAAGAAAACAAGCTTGTAGATTTGCAATACATACAACTACCACACACAATCCCCACGCTACAAGACGACCCCACACAAATTTCACCAAGTTGCATTAGTCTTCCTACATTCAGAAGCTAAGAGGCCGTGTAAATCACAAACTATTGAGATATTCAATTCCATTTGAAGAATTTGGAAAGAAATTGGTATTGAGAAAGTAGCAAAATTCAGTTACACAAAAAAAGAGTTGCTAACAGAATCAAAAACTAACTTCTAACTGAAACTAATATAACCGCCACTACCAATGGCTAACAGCTCGGAACTAACTACTTCCTCCATCTTCATTCTACACGATCCCTTGATTCACCCTTCACAGAAAAACCTTCATTCACCAATATCACCGTAAAAAAAAAACCTTCAATTGTTCTTCACCCCAATACACTTCTAACCATCGTCTTCATCCCAAGTTCAGAGAAAAAACCAGAAAATTCTAACAGATCTTAATCTCTAACTTCCATAACAGAAAATCAGTTACACAAAAACTAACTAAAAAAGCTTCCTAACCAATTATCCGAGACCTTCATCTTCATCAATCTCCAATCTTCTCTACATTATTCATCCTCAATCATCTCCAAAGCTTCTCATCAACCTTCAATTTATCAACAATCTCAATATCTGCAGAAACGGTACCATCTTTCTTCTCTTGGTAATTCATCAATCTTCACCGTGTAAACCATATCATCTTCAATCTCAAAACCTGCATCACAAATTGCAACAACCACAACAATTGCTGATGTTCAGATCCACTTGCAAATCGTCGAAACTACAGCAGTCAAATTCAAGTTCACAGAGTAGAGAGAAGAAGAGCGAAAAAGAATATTAATACACGATTTGCAAAAGAGATCGATGACACAATACCTGAAGAAGAAGATCCAATCTTGAAGAGCCGCCGTAGCTACAATGATCGGTAAACTTCACTTTGCCTCTTTCAATTCGCAACGAAATCGACGCCTGGACATAGTTCCTCTGTTAAGGAGCCAACACTAGAGTTTGAAATCCACTTCGCCATCCTTTGATCCCGCCGTCGTCACTTTATTCAACACGGAATTCATGAGTCAGGTGAAGCTTCAGAGGTAAAATCGTTCAACCTTGCAAGAAACGTTGAGCACCTTATTTCTCGCCTCGCATAACTGGCGGTGGAGATCGTGATAACGAGTCGAGGAAAATTGTTGTTCGTGCCGCTCACGGATTAGAGATTTCGCTTAGGGTTCGTGGATGGCTTCGTTCGAATTCATGAGGCTCTGTTAGAGTGGGATGAGATTAAACGATGAGGTCGGAAGAGAAGGTAGATTACGGAGAAGATGGTTGGCCATGGAAGCTCGACAGAGAGGAGGATAGTAGAGAAGATGGTGGAAGAAGAAGACGGAGATGGTGAAAGGAGAGCGAAACGGCGGAATGAAATGGAGAAGAAGATAAGAAGACAGGTTAGGTCTTGTTAGGTTAAAATTGAAACGTGATGGGCCAGGTTTGGAGGTCAATTCCATGGATTCTCGTCTGCACCGCCCAATTTGCTCACTCACCTCCCTGGTTTTGCACTGAAGGCCAATGGGCCTTAGACAAAGCTCAGTGCCCCCACTGAAAAGCTCTTCCCGTCCTATCCACACACCGGTTCCACTGCCACACCTCCCCTGTAACGTTGTGCTTTACTTTAGATTTTTGAGTATTGCTTCATTTAGAGTTTTTGTATTTTGATAATGATTTTTGGTTGTGTTTAGAGTTTTTAATTGTGATTAACTTTTGATCCTCATTTAATTAGAATTTTAGATTAGATTTTAATTTTAGGATTAGAATTGGTTTATAACTTTAGAATTAGATTAATTTGGAATTGAGATTAGTTTGTAATCTTAAATCTTAGTTAGTTTCACTTTTAACTAGAAGTAGATTTTTGGAAGCAGCTCTTGATTTAGAATTTGGTTCGAAGTAGAAATTAACCATGCTCTTAATCGATTTTTTTTAAATAGTTTATTAGTCGATTAAATGTGTAATGATTTTGGTTAGAGTTTGGGATGATTAGGTTTAGATTTTGCTAATCGTTTTGAATGATTGATTTTTGCCTAATTGTTCACTAATTGAATTTTTTGCTTAATCGCGCTAATTGATTTGTTTGTTTAATCGCATTAATTGATTTTTGCTTAAGTGTGCTAATTGTTTAGCTTAATGGTTCACTAATCGTTTTTAACTTGATTGCTTGATAATTGTTGTTAGCATATTTGCTTGTAGTTTAATCGCACACTAATTGTCTTTTAGCCTAATTGGTTCATTAATTGTTTTTGCCTTGATCGTCCACTAACTAGTTTTATAATTAGAACTTAGAACTAGTTGACATTGACCTTACTTAGACTTAATGCTAACTTTAACTAATTTTCATGATAGTTTCATTTGATCACTTTGTTAATAGTCTTTAATATGGTTGCATAGTTTTTGCCTAATGGTGGTTTACATGTTAGCATGTATTTCAATTACTTCTTATTGACATTTCCTTTTGATCTTAGTTGCTCACTTTGGTTAGCTCCATTTGAATTTTGACTAACCTTTGAGTTTGTTTTGTAGTGTTTTACACTTGATTAGTAAAATGTAGAAGTTGCTGCCACATACACAGCTGCTGTGCACAAAGTGTGCTGTTAAATGTCGCAATTCTGTCTAGAATTTCTTACACCCATTCTGTTTTGTAAATAGTAGCTGTTATAGACTGTTCTTACTTGTTGCTAGTTTTTTCAGCTATGCAGGTGCAGGAGCGTTGTTGTTGCTGCTGTTTATGGCTCATTGCCATGTTTCGCCTTAAGGACTTAAACTTGTTTTACTTTAGCCATTGGTGGATGTTTATAAGAGATGTGCGCACTTCTAACATGAGTTCAATTATGGTTTTGGTTTACTTTCATGTCCTTTGCCTATGCTTGTAACCCTTAGGTGATTTCTTTTTTTGGTTGGTCTTGTAGCATAGTTATAACTTGACTTGTAATTTCATAATCCTTTTAGGTCTTTCACTTTGACTAGTGTGACTCAAATGTACATAGCCATTAGACTTAGGTTTCATGTGGTACATACACTCTCTTGTTATTACTAATGTCTTTGGTTCACATGTGCAAGGTACATAAAGGAGACATTCCAAAGGTGGTGTGACCATTTCATTTTGTAAATAAAAGCTTGTTTCTAACTTGGTTTGCTATATGCTTATAGGTGCTTTCGTGGCTTGCTTTCGTTGCGCTTTCGTTGCTTTGCTACGGATTCATATCCATTTGGTAGGACTTCTTATCTCTTCACTTCTCTTTAAAGCTTTCAAATGCCATGAGAAGTAGGAATAGCAAATGCCATGATAAGTAGGATTGTATGGAAAGCCCTCAAGTGAGGCCATGATTGTGCTTGTTTGATGTTGTACTGAAGACCTCTAAGGAGGCAATTGACGGAAGGCAGGGTTCGCAATCAACCCCCGTTAGTCTAGTCGAGTCGTTCTTAGCTATCATTACATGATTGAAGCTTTGAACATCACTTGCTCCTGTTATCGAGTCAGTCAAGTGGAAGATAAGGTTCGCAACCGACCCCCACTCATTGTCATTAGCTCACATCGACCGATGTTGACGCTTATGTGATCTCATTCACATCTTTCTTTTTTCTTGATCTACTTTGATATTTGATATCATTGTATTGTTTGTTTTAGCTTTTGCTTCCTCATTAGGATACCTATTCTAACTTGTCCAAGTTAGATAGGTTAGAAAACATAACATAGGACTAACACTAGTAATTCTTCCGTCTGCTTTTAATTCATTTCGTGATTGATTTATCCTGTGTTTACTTGTCTGATGACATGATCCCCTTAGGATTCCTAGCTCCACTTAATTTTTGATTAAGTCGGAGGTAGGAGAGACATTAGGATAGCAATCCATCTGATAACATTAGGTAGCTTCCCTCCTGATCCTGACCTTAGGACCATTGATGCATGTTAACTTGTAGGACCGAGTTTCCCCCTTAGACTTTATGTGTGTCTTTCCCCTTTGTTCTCTCGCACCTATGCGATCGAGATCCTGTTTCCTATTCACCCGTAGTACCGTGAACTACGGATGCTCTGATTCCTCTTTCTTTTTAGATTGCGGATACGTAGGCACGAGATGCGATATCTCGGCGAGCACACTAACAACTAACTTCCGTTTTTCTTACCCTTGAGTCTTTCATCTTCTCATCTCAAAGAAAAATGCAAAATACTTAATAAAGGTAGGCATTTATTGCATTTAGGCCTTTCATATAAAGAAGAGATTATAAAGGGGTCTTCTCTTATAATCTTAGAATGTGTAGCATATAGCCCATCTTGGGTCAATGTGTTAAACATTTGATCTTGTATGAGGGACTTAAATGCAATACTTGTTGAAGAATAAATAAAAAACACTTCTTCATTTCATAATCAACAAAAACACTTAATAAATACAAGTATGCTAGTGTGTTTGAACCTTAATAATTGGAAATAGGTGTGAGGGTCTTCTTCACTCTTAGTGTGCTTTCTTACTCATTCCATCTTGGAATGTGAGAATGTATACATTCCAATGACTAAGATTTAGATACACTATCATATGCAAACAAATGAAAAAACTCTTAAAAGACAAAAAAACAAACAATAACGTCTTTCCTTCGGGAATTCTTTTCTCACCTCATTCACTCTCAACGTACGAACGTGCTCCTACTCGTTCTCGTGCAAGACGGTAACGCACTCGGACCAGCGAGCCTGCAACACCTGAGCTAGAACGTCAGTCGTTCCTTAAAAAACACAAACAATCCATCCCTAGTGAGGGGAACTACGTCGCTCTGATTCTCATGTTCCCGATGAGATACGTAGGCAGTGGGGTAGGGCCCATGCGAGCACTTCTTTTATTTTCCCTACATTTGTTTCTCTTTCTATTTCCTTTCCTTTTCCAGTTCTTTCTCAGTATTCTTTTCTATCACCCTTTGATCGAGACAAGCAAGCGTGGATCCCATCGGGTACGATGGACGCGAGGGGGTGCTAATACCTTCCTCTCGCGTAACCGACTCCCTTACCCTTTCTCTTGGTCGCAAGACCATGCTCTTTCCTTCCTCTCAGGTTTATGTGGTGTTTCCTTTCCCTCTCATGGGATAAATACACATTGCTGGCGACTCTGTTTCGGTGCCACTTTCGCGTTTGTACTAGGATGAAAATCCCGGGAGCGACAGCTGGCGACTCTGCTGGGGAGAGGTTGACCTATTGCTGGTCCATCCTAAGCGAGTCAATCCTAGCGCTTGTTTGCTTTTCTTTCATTGGGTGTTTACTGTTATCTTGTATTTGCGGTTTACTGTATTTTATTACTTGTACCATATTTACAGCATGTTAGCATTTACATTTCATATATTATACTGTGTTGCACTGTTTTGTCTGTTTGGCGGGATGGGATTTCTGAGAGATGAGCTCAGTACACAGGCTCGAGTATACACTTAGACTTAGAGTGGAGAGTAGTGGGACCTACGTGCCATCTGTGTACGTGGGTAATCACGAAATTCACAGCTAGACGAGGCTATCTTGGGACCCATCATGGCGTGCGCATCTTGCGTATTCCAGGATGTCGATCTAGAGAGCTGTCGACTCTAGTGACCGATCTTGAGGACCTTGGTGGAAACATCACTCTTTAGCGGTGACAGTGGCAGACCACATTCTGTGGCAAACCCACTCGCACCCGAGGGCTCACTTTGGAACTTGCATAGGACATCCTTTTTGAAAGGGAATCAGTGGAGGCACTCCTCGATTGGCGATAGTACTGTACCCCGAGGGATGAATGTACTATTGCTTCTCGACCTCGGTGCCAGAAGCTGAGGATCTTTCATTTTGGAGAATCAGTTGAGGCCTCCTCGATTGATGATGATGCCAAACCAGAAATGGTGAACGTATCATCATTTCTCGACCTGAGAGCCCGGGATACTGAACATCCTAGTACCCACATGTGAGAGGGGCGGGTTGTTTACAGGTTTGGAGGTAACCGTAACCTTCATCCTACCCGGTATTCTGGTTTCCTTATCAGTGTGGACTCATCAGCCTGGCATTATGGCATCATGATTATTCTGACCATCCCCATATTCTGATCACGCCGGTGTTCTGTTTATTCTGGTATTCTGATTATGCCGATACCTCGGCATCCTGGCATTCTGATTATTCGGATATTCCGGTATTCTGGTATTTTCTTCAGAGCAGACTTATGAGCTTATTCAGCCGTCAGCACAGCAGTTATCCAGATTATATGGAACCTTTGATCCCATGTCTGTTGCATTTGCATCATCATTTTCGCATACATGTTCTTGTATTTCCAAGGGATACTAACTTTGAGACTTGCCAGTGAGCATTTCCATCCATTTCTTATGGTTTTCAAAAAAAAAAAAAAAATTCGAATCAAAGCATAATGATCCCCTGGAAATATTCGAACATGGCATTCTGCATGGCATTCTCATACTCTTATATGCATAACAGGTGTTCCGGAGCGGATTTCTCATTTTGACTTGGTATTCTCTAGAAACGGCCAACAGGACTTCTTCCAACTACTCAATTCACCACAATCAAGGTTCAGATATGGAACAACTCTGAGCGGAGGTGACTGAGGTGAAAGCCCAACTGGGGCATTTTATGGTGGACATTCAAGCGTTGTCCCGCGGTCAGAAACTGCTGAGATAAGAAGTCAACCGGGTGAAGTCTCAGATGGGTCCGCTTACAGAAATCCAGAATGCGGTGTTAAGGAAACAAAGCAATCCTCATCCCTCATTGAGGGGAACTACGTCGCTCTGATTCTTCATTAGTTAATGGAGATATGTAGGCAGGAGATCGTGTGAGATCTTTGCGAGCAACCTTATCTATCAACCTTATTTATCAATTTCTTTACTCCAGATATCTCTTGTCAGCTTCCAACTCCATCTCCCCAAGAGAGTCCTAGGGGCAGAGCATATGGACAAAGCCCAGAACAACTTGAGAAGAAGTTTGATCCTATTCCGATGTCGTACGCGCAACGGGTTTCCTCATTTGCTCAAACTCAAACTGGTTGAGCTAGTCGCATCAGGATCATCTTCGACAAAGCTTCCTTTGGGGTTTCAATGCCAAATGCCAGGTATGACTACCATTCTGGGGCACCCGACCATTTAATTGACGATTGCAAGTCTTTCAAAGGTAAAGGTAAGGCAAGGCGCAAGACGTGATTGACTCAAAGGTTATCACACCAGATGGGTGGCCCTTAAATCAAACTTTCTTCATCAGATTGAGCGCCTGGTTTGCAAAGACGTCTTCTGAAGCAATAAGTCCAGACAGAGTCAAGTCTCCTCAACAAGGACAATCATTTAGCTTCTTTAATGCATTTGCATATGTAGCGTTATTTGTTTGTTTGAATAATGTTTGCTTGTAAAAATTTGTTTGCTCTTAAAGGACAATCATAATACAATACACATGTTTTTCCTGAAGTAATCCATTCGTATTCACTCATAAGTTTGCATATGTGCATTGCAATACCAATTGTCGTGCTTAAATTCTTGAGGGAGGATGATGACTTGAAAACGCCGAAATCTCTAATTGTGTGCTTTTGAATAAAAACCCTATTGAGGATGTACAGGCATTGTTTCAACTCCCCAAACACTGGAGATATAAGGGAGATAGACCCTCGTTAACCCCTTTGAGCCTTGAAGTAGGAGTTTCTTTTCGTATGAAAAAACCCTCACATTTAACCCAGGGGCAGGGTAGGCGTCAGTTAATTTGACCAAGCGTTCAAATTTCAAAAGGAGTGTGCATCTGAGGATCCATTACCTTCTATTCCACCGTCAAGAGGTCAAGAGATGTGAAATCACAATGGTTATCCATCAATGATCAAAGAGTGGGACAGTCACAACCCGTGCAACAAAGTCAAGATAAGCTAGTGTCACACGATTTGTTCCGCGAAAAAAAAAAGAAAAAGAAAAAGAAAAAGTCCGCTAAGTTGAAACTTGAAAACAAGCAACTTAGGCAAAAGTTAGGGCATCCCGCTGGACTCCGAAATCAAAGATTCAATAGAATCAGTCCAGGCAAAAGTTAGGGATAAAAAAAAAGGGAGGGCAAAAGAATGCGAAAACGAAAAACAAAAGGATTACAAAAGAAAATCCTCGAGCATGAACAAAGTCGTGTGACTACGAACAAAAGACAAAGGGGTGATTGTCACTCCAAAGCCTCATTGGGTGTCAAACCATCAAATGCATAGATTCCTTAAAGATCACAAAATCTTTTTGAGAAATGAGCGTTTGCGTCAAATTAGCTGAACGTAGGACTGGAGAATATCACGAAAAGTGGGCGGGCACCAATAAACTTTGAGCCTTAAATCCTTTTTTTTCTCAAAACCGTGAACCGGGCTACGATACAACCCTCAAAAGTCCTAATTGAAACAGGGTTATTTCAAAGGCATACTACCAAGAGATAGCGTTCCTGACTCCTATGAGTTGTACTGAAAGATTTTTGTTGGTGTTGCATGTGCATTGCATTCTTTCATCCACAAGTTAATGTCGTGTCCTAACCCGTGATTCGCTCAGAAAAGGGTTTGCGACATCTTTTCAGTAAAACTTCAAGATTAACATGTGTGTTGCATTAGAATTTTCATTCTCAGAATAAAACATTTTCTGCTTGCATACATTTGTTTGACATCAAAAGAAGTTTACATATGGAAATTCAGTCCGGAAGCTTAATCTTGCCGAGTTGAGAATCCTGAAACTCCCGAAGGACAGCCACATCCAGTGGTAATTCCTCAGGAAACTTTGTCGAGCAGGAGCTTTTCCAACAAGGTGTGCTAAGACGTAGTCGGTCTGGGGCAGTCACGTCGAATCCTCTCTTTAAGGTGTAGCCAATCTGAGCCAATCACGTCGAGAAATCTCTTCAAAGTTTAGCCAAACTGGGGCAATTACTTCGAGATCCGACGAATCTCTCCAAGAGTTTGAAGACACTGAAGCATTGAGCATGCCAAGTCTTCTGTAAAATCCTCTTGAGATGACTTCTTCTAAGTAATCCATACGGTCTGAGGTAGTTACTTCGAGATCCGACGAATCTCTCCAAGAGTTTGAAGGCATTGAGGCGTTTTAAATGTCAAGTCTTCTGTAAAATCCTCTTGGGACAATTCCTTCGGTGGACCATGTCGATCTGGGGCAAGTGAAGAAGGAAAACTGTTGTTCACGCGTATGCAGTCCATCAGCCAAAAAGCTCGAAACAAAGGGGCATTCCAACCCAAGGCATTTGTGGTCCCTTGTCTTCAGCAGACATCATTAGTCATGTTACCAGCAAGAGACGCATCAAAACCTTCCTTCCCAACAAGTGGTGGTTCAGAGTTGGACTTTCTCAGTTGCAAAAGTCATATCCAACATGGGGCATATGTGCTTATTCCCACGCAGAAGGCTGGGGCAATCATGTTCAGGGAAGGGTTCACTTGTCGCCTTTTGTCACAACGTTTACTAATTGAGTACATCATTTGGTCGGCGGTCGGTCACGACGATTCAATATCAGCGAACTGAGTATGACTTGATACTGTTGTATCTTATTAAGTCGATTTTCTCATTCAGTACTTCCAACAGCTACAAGCTTTTCTGTGTCGATAACGGTTGCAAATTCTCCAGCAGAGTTGCTTCGCAGACACTGAAGTTAATGGTCAAGGCCCAGTGAAGTTGCCAGGAGTTTGAGGATGCTTAATCTTCTGTAAAATCCTCCTATGACGTTTTCTTCAGATAAGTCTTGTGTCTGGGGCAAAAGCAAGTTGTTGAACCTCCCAAACATGGGGCATCATATAATTCCCCAGCGAGACATTCCAAATCTATTACCCCTAGTAGAGTTTGAAGATGTTTGGTCTTCTGTAAAATCCTCTCAGAAGGCATTCCCAGCACGAGACGCTTTAAAGTAGTTTTCTCCAGCAGAGTTGTTGTAAACTCGTTATCCCCAACGGAGTCGTCAAATGGAAAGTACACCTAGCATGAGGCATTGTGACACTTATCCTAAGATTGACAGTTTTATTCCTTAGCAGACTACCGTGGAATTGCTTTGGGTTTCCCCAGCAGATCTCTAGGGACTCTTTCTCAGCATGCTGCAACGTAATGTCTTCTAACCAGGATTTGAACATCCCCTGTGGAGTTTATTCTCAGCAGGATTTACCAGCAAGTGGTAGTGTCAACAAGGTATGTTTCCCGCAGGTTTCAGCATGTGAAATTTGCCAAAGAATAATCCCCAGCTGAATCGTTTTCTCCCCAGCGAAGTCCCCACAGAGTTCAACACTTTGACAGTAATTTCTCCAGCAAGGTCTAAATAGATCGAGGGAATCTCTTCTTCAGCAAAGTGTCAGCATATGATATTACCCAGCCGGTGGTGTAATTCTCAACATTGCTCATTTACAACTCAAAGTCCAATTTATTTTTGGCATACAGACAGTTGCTCATATTATTCCAGCCTGTGGGATAGTATGGCAGATGGTTGTTCCAGCCAGTGGGGTGATCATTATATACAGTTTGTTCATATTATTCCAGCCGGTGGGATAGTATGACAGATGGTTGTTCCAGCCAGTGGGATGATCATTATATACAGTTTGTTCATATTATTCCAGCAGGTGGGATAGTATGGCAGATGGTTGTTCCATCCAGTGGGATGATCATTATATACAGTTTGTTCATATTATTCCAGCAGGTGGGATAGTATGGCAGATGGTTGTTCCAGCCAGTGGGGTGATCATTATATACAGTTTGTTCATATTATTCCAGCCGGTGGGATAGTATGACAGATGGTTGTTCCAGCCAGTGGGATGATCATTATATACAGTTTGTTCATATTATTCCAGCAGGTGGGAGAGTATGGCAGATGGTTGTTCCAGCCAGTGGGATGATCATTATATACAGTTTGTTCATGTAATTCCAGCATGTGGGGTAATATTGCAGGTGGTTGTTCCAGCAGGTGGGATGATCATTTGGCAAAGCTTCCAAAGCCGGTTTGGTAAGCATCAAAGTCCAAGTTTAATTTGGCAAAGCTGCAAAAGTCCATCTGAGGATGGCAATTTTGAGATTCCAAAGCCTGTTTGGTAATCATTGAAGTCCAACGACAGATTGGCAAAAATCCAGCACGAACTGGTAAAAGTCCATTGTTTAGAATGGCAGAGCAGCTAAAGTCCATCAACAGTATGGCAAGCCAGTAGTCGTCTGGCGTCGTTTAAAAAGACATTTTTTAAAGTCCATCAACAGTATGGCAAGCCAGTAGTCATCTGGCGTCGTACAAAAGACGTTTTCCAAGTCCACCCGCAGTGTGGCCAGCCAGTAGTCATCTGGCGTCGTACAAAAGACGTTTTCCAAGTCCACCCGCAGTGTGGCCAGCCAGTAGTTGTCTGGCGTCGTACAAAAGACGTTATTAAAGTCCACCCGCAGCGTGGCAAGCCAGTAGTCGTCTGGCGTTGTACAAAAGACATCTCTCCATTACTTTTCTCCATCCTCAAGTTTTATACAAGCAGAGTTCATTTGGTTGGGTTTATATCCCCTTTCTTCTTCTCCACAGAGTGCAAATTTCAGGTTATTTTCGATATTCAATCCCTCTATACCTTGAAAGTCTGACAGCAATCGCTGTCATCCGTTCAGGTCTACAGTGATTGAATAGGGGCAGCTGTAATGCCCCAAAATTTGCCCTCTCATTCTTCATAGCATTTAGCATGAGCTTTCATTTCATTGCATTGCATTCAAGCATATAAAAATAAAACATAAAGCATTGCATTCAGCATAGGACATGTGATCAAGGCATCTTCCTTTGGTTTGAGCTTTCAGAATATTATCAGTGAGCATCAAGGACCTCCGGTTGATCATGCTTCTTTCTGCTTCATGACTTGTCTTCATTTTCAAGTTGTTCTCGGGGAATTGTTCTTGTATTGAGATTCTTGGTTATAAAGACAGGATATCTGTGGATTGAATTGCAAATCATTGGTCATGGTTGATTGAGCTTAGTGATTGAATTGTGGGAATTCATTGAAGATATGAGTTTGGTGTAGAATTGGGCGTGTCGAGATTAGTTGTGTGGGCTACTTGAAATTCAAATTTCTACCATAAATCCATTATTCATTTCAATTTTCCTTTATCCAATTCTTAAGTCTATTTCCATTTAAAATTCTAAATAAACCACTTTTAAATCCATATTCTCTCCAAATATCCATTTGTCCATATAGGAATCCATATCCATTTTTCTAAATCAATTTATCCTCATCATTTTTTATATCCATTCCATTTTCATATTTCTAACCAATTTTTCAACTCCCATTGTTATCCATAAAAATCATTTTGATATCCATCCATTATCCAACTTAAAGTCCGTATCCACTTTTTATAACCAATTATCCATATTTCACATCCATTATCCATCTTACTTCAAAATCCATTTTAATCCATTATGTTCAAATCCCAAAAGTTCATTTCAATCCAATTTCATAAATATCCATTCAAGTTATCCATATCCAAGTTAAATTTCCAAAAGTCCATTACCAAATTTCAAGAAAATTAGAAGAAAACAAGCTTGTAGATTTGCAATACATACAGCTACCACACACAATCCCCACGCTACAAGACGACCCCACACAAATTTCACCAAGTTGCATTAGTCTTCCTACATTCAGAAGCTAAGAGGCCGTGTAAATCACAAACTATTGAGATATTCAATTCCATTTGAAGAATTTGGAAAGAAATTGGTATTGAGAAAGTAGCAAAATTCAGTTACACAAAAAAAGAGTTGCTAACAGAATCAAAAACTAACTTCTAACTGAAACTAATATAACCGCCACTACCAATGGCTAACAGCTCGGAACTAACTACTTCCTCCATCTTCATTCTACACGATGCCTTGATTCACCCTTCACAGAAAAACCTTCATTCACCAATATCACCGTAAAAAAAAAACCTTCAATTGTTCTTCACCCCAATACACTTCTAACCATCGTCTTCATCCCAAGTTCAGAGAAAAAACCAGAAAATTCTAACAGATCTTAATCTCTAACTTCCATAACAGAAAATCAGTTACACAAAAACTAACTAAAAAAGCTTCCTAACCAATTCTCCGAGACCTTCATCTTCATCAATCTCCAATCTTCTCTACATTATTCATCCTCAATCATCTCCAAAGCTTCTCATCAACCTTCAATTTATCAACAATCTCAATATCTGCAGAAACGGTACCATCTTTCTTCTCTTGGTAATTCATCAATCTTCACCGTGTAAACCATATCATCTTCAATCTCAAAACCTGCATCACAAATCGCAACAACCACAACAATTACTGATGTTCAGATCCACTTGCAAATCGTCGAAACTGCAGCAGTCAAATTCAAGTTCACAGAGCAGAGAGAAGAAGAGCGAAAAAGAATATTAATACACGATTTGCAAAAGAGATCGATGACACAATACCTGAAGAAGAAGATCCATTCTTGAAGAGCCGCCGTAGCTACAATGATCGGTAAACTTCACTTTGCCTCTTTCAATTCGCAACGAAATCGATGCCTGGACATAGTTCCTCTGTTAAGGAGCCAACACTAGAGTTTGAAATCCACTTCGCCGTCCTTTGATCCCGCCGTCGTCACTTGATTCAACACGGAATTCATGAGTCAGGTGAAGCTTCAGAGGTAAAATCGTTCAACCTTGCAAGAAACGTTGAGCACCTTATTTCTCGCCTCGCGTAACTGGTTGTGGCGATCGCGATAACGAGTCGAGGCAAATTGTTGTTCGTGCCGCTCACGGATCAGAGATTTCGCTTAGGGTTCGTGGATGGCTTCATTCGAATTCATGAGGCTCTGTTAGAGTGGGATGAGATTAAACGATGAGGTCGGAAGAGAAGGTAGATTACGGAGAAGATGGCTGGCCATGGAAGCTCGACAGAGAGGAGAATAGTAGAGAAGATGGTGGAAGAAGAAGACGAAGATGGTGAAAGGAGAGCGAAACGGCTGAATGAAATGGAGAAGAAGATAAGAAGATAGGTTAGGTCTTGTTAGGTTAAAATTGAAACGTGATGGGCCAGGTTTGGAGGTCAATTCCATGGATTCTCGTCTGCACCGCCCAATTTGCTCACTCACCTCCCTAGTTTTGCACTGAAGGCCAATGGGCCTTAGACAAAGCTCAATGCCCCCACTGAAAAGCTCTTCACGTCCTATCCACACACCGGTTCCACTGCCACACCTCCCCTGTAACGTTGTGCTTTACTTTAGATTTTTGAGTATTGTTTCATTTAGAGTTTTTGTATTTTGATAATGATTTTTGGTTGTGTTTAGAGTTTTTAATTGTGATTAACTTTTGATCCTCATTTAATTAGAATTTTAGATTAGATTTTAATTTTAGGATTAGAATTGGTTTATAACTTTAGAATTAGATTAATTTGGAATTGAGATTAGTTTGTAATCTTAAATCTTAGTTAGTTTCACTTTTAACTAGAAGTAGATTTTTGGAAGCAGCTCTTGATTTAGAATTTGGTTCGAAGTAGAAATTAACCATGCTCTTAATCGATTTTTTTTAAAATAGTTTATTAGTCGATTAAATGTGTAATGATTTTGGTTAGAGTTTGGGATGATTTGGTTTAGATTTTTCTAATCGTTTTGAATGATTGATTTTTGCCTAGTTGTTCACTAATTGAATTTTTTGCTTAATCGCGCTAATTGATTTGTTTGTTTAATCGCATTAATTGATTTTTGCTTAAGTATGCTAATTGTTTAGCTTAATGGTTCACTAATCGTTTTTAACTTGATTGCTTGATAATTGTTGTTAGCATATTTGCTTGTAGTTTAATCGCACACTAATTGTCTTTTAGCCTAATTGGTTCATTAATTGTTTTTGCCTTGATCGTCCACTAACTAGTTTTATAATTAGAACTTAGAACTAGTTGACATTGACCTTAATTAGACTTAATGCTAACTTTAACTAATTTTCATGATAGTTTCATTTGATCACTTTGTTAAAAGTCTTTAATATGGTTGCATAGTTTTTGGCTAATGGTGGTTTACGTGTTAGCATGTATTTCAATTACTTCTTATTGACATTTCCTTTTGATCTTAGTTGCTCACTTTGGTTAGCTCCATTTGAATTTTGACTAACCTTTGAGTTTGTTTTGTAGTGTTTTACACTTGATTAGTAAAATGTAGAAGTTGCTGCCACATACACAGCTGCTGTGCACAAAGTGTGCTGTTAAATGTTGCAATTCTGTCTAGAATTTCTTACACCCATTCTGTTTTGTAAATAGTAGCTGTTATAGACTGTTTTTACTTGTTGCTAGTTTTTTCAGCTATGCAGGTGCAGGAGCGCTGTTGTTGCTGCTGTTTATGGCTCATTGCCATGTTTCGTCTTAAGGACTTAAACTTGTTTTACTTTAGCCATTGGTGGATGTTTATAAGAGATGTGCGCACTTCTAACATGAGTTCAATTATGGTTTTGGTTTACTTTCATGTCCTTTGCCTATGCTTGTAACCCTTAGGTGATTTCTTTTGTTGGTTGGTCTTGTAGCATAGTTATAACTTGACTTGTAATTTCATAATCCTTTTAGGTCTTTCACTTTGACTAGTGTGACTCAAATGTACATAGCCATTAGACTTAGGTTTCATGTGGTACATACACTCTCTTGTTATTACTAATGTCTTTGGTTCACATGTGCAAGGTACATAAAGGAGACATTCCAAAGGTGGTGTGACCATTTCATTTTGTAAATAAAAGCTTGTTTCTAACTTGGTTTGCTATATGCTTATAGGTGCTTTCGTGGCTTGCTTTCGTTGCGCTTTCGTTGCTTTGCTACGGATTCATATCCATTTGGTAGGACTTCTTATCTCTTCACTTCTCTTTAAAGCTTTCAAATGCCATGAGAAGTAGGAATAACAAATGCCATGATAAGTAGGATTGTATGGAAAGCCCTCAAGTGAGGCCATGATTTTGCTTGTTTGATGTTGTGCTGAAGACCTCTAAGGAGGCAATTGACGGAAGGCAGGGTTCGCAATCAACCCCCGTTAGTCTAGTCGAGTCGTTCTTAGCTCTCATTACATGATTGAAGCTTTGAACATCACTTGCTCCTGTTATCGAGTCAGTCAAGTGGAAGATAAGGTTCGCAACCGACCCCCACTCATTGTCATTAGCTCACATCGACCGATGTTGACGCTTATGTGATCTCATTCACATCTTTCTTTTTTCTTGATCTACTTTGATATTTGATATCATTGTATTGTTTGTTTTAGCTTTTGCTTCCTCATTAGGATACCTATTCTAACTTGTCCAAGTTAGATAGGTTAGAAAACATAACATAGAACTAACACTAGTAATTCTTCCGTCTGCTTTTAATTCATTTCGTGATTGATTTATCCTGTGTTTACTTGTCTGATGACATGATCCCCTTAGGATTCCTAGCTCCACTTAATTTTTGATTAAGTCGGAGGTAGGAGAGACATTAGGATAGCAATCCATCTGATAACATTAGGTAGCTTCCCTCCTGATCCTGACCTTAGGACCATTGATACATGTTAACTTGTAGGACCGAGTTTCCCCCTTAGACTTTATGTGTGTCTTTCCCCTTTGTTCTCTCGCACCTATGCGATCGAGATCCTGTTTCCTATTCACCCGTAGTACCGTGAACTACGGATTCTCTGATTCCTCTTTCTTTTTAGATTGCGGATACGTAGGCACGAGATGCGATATCTCGGCGAGCACACTAACAACTAACTTCTGTTTTTCTTACCCTTGAGTCTTTCATCTTCTCATCTCAAAGAAAAATGCAAAATACTTAATAAAGGTAGGCATTTATTGCATTTAGGCCTTTCATATAAAGAAGAGATTATAAAGGGGTCTTCTCTTATAATCTTAGAATGTGTAGCATATAGCCCATCTTGGGTCAATGTGTTAAACATTTGATCTTGTATGAGGGACTTAAATGCAATACTTGTTGAAGAATAAATAAAAAACACTTCTTCATATCATAATCAACAAAAACACTTAATAAATACAAGTATGCTAGTGTGTTTGAACCTTAATAATTGGAAATAGGTGTGAGGGTCTTCTTCACTCTTAGTGTGCTTTCTTACTCATTCCATCTTGGAATGTGAGAATGTATACATTCCAATGACTAAGATTTAGATACACTATCATATGCAAACAAATGAAAAAACTCTTAAAAGACAAAAAAACAAACAATAACGTCTTTCCTTCGGGAATTCTTTTCTCACCTCATTCACTCTCAACGTACGAACGTGCTCCTACTCGTTCTCGTGTAAGACGATAACGCACTCGGACCAGCGAGCCTGCAACACCTGAGCTAGAACGTCAGCCGTTCCCTTAAAAACACAAACAATCCATCCCAAGTGAGGGGAACTACGTCGCTCTGATTCTCATGTTCCCGATGAGATATGTAGGCAGTGGGGTAGGGCCCATGCGAGCACTTCTTTTATTTTCCCTACATTTGTTTCTCTTTCTCTTTCCTTTCCTTTTCCAGTTCTTTCTCAGTATTATTTTCTATCACCCTTTGATCGAGACAAGCAAGCATGGATCCCATCGGGTACGATGGACGCGAGGGGGTGCTAATACCTTCCTCTCGCGTAACCGACTCCCTTACCCTTTCTCTTGGTCGCAAGACCATGCTCTTTCCTTCCTCTCAGGTTTATGCGGTGTTTCCTTTCCCTCTCATGGGATAAATACACATTGCTGGCGACTCTGTTTCGGTGCCACTTTCGCGTTTGTACTAGGATGAAAATCCCGGGAGCGACATAGTCCTGCAAGCTTTGCAAATTCATCGTCGTGCTGGAAATTTTTTGAATGCCCAGAATAATAATCCCATGACATGGTGGGGACACAGGTATTCTTTTCAATGATGCTCAGTTGATAAGCGTCGTTGGACTAACTCTTTTTCTCCGAGTCTCCTGGGTACGGCTGCCAGATAGGTGTATTACCCCAAAATTTGCTCTCTCTTTTGTCATCATAGCATAGCATTATCATTTATCATATCATATCCACCTCATTAGCATTGTATTGCATCTTTAACATAGAAAAATGAAGCATAGCATCCCTCTTACCATCAAGGCATGTGATCAGGTGGAAGGTGGACAATCAAGGGATCATTCAAAGTACAAAAAGGTTAGTCAAGTTGCCTCAAGGCAAGCCAAGAAGTCTTTCATGTCTCATATTATCTCAATTGACCATCCAATACCTCAAGAAAGTGAGATGCAATAGGAGATTGAAGCAATACATACTTCACTATGCAAGGGATCCAAAAAATGAAGGAAAACCCTCAAAAGAGATGTCTCATTGATTCAAAATCACCCTCAAGTGGCATATCTCATCATCCTTTAAGAGGATACACAACATACTCTGAGGAATTTGAAATTAAAGACTGCAATTTTCCCTCCTAACCAGAGGGGGTCAAAATTAGGGTTTCCAATTAAATCAGGGTATCTTTGATTTTTTGGGCAAAACTTGATGTCATGGTATTTTATATGTCCTTAAGTGTATGGGTGTAGAAAATTGCCTCTCATTTGGTTTTAGAGGTGGTTCAATTGGGAGAAAGAAAAAAAATCAGGAAATTTGGGGCCAAGTCAAATAATCAGAGGAAAAAGTCAACTCTTAACTTTTTGAGGTCAAATTGATGAAATTCATGTTATATGTGTCTAATGTACAAAATTTGATCAAGAAACTCCAAAGGAATCATGAAAAAATCAAGATGTGGAAAGTTGCCTTTTTTGGAAGAAGTAGGGTTTCCAAAAATAGTAATTTTGGACCATTTTGCATCAGAGTTTGAACCAAGGCCATTTAAAATCAAGACCTCAAATGAAAATTCCACTCGGCCACAACAAAAGATCTTGTTTCAAGCTTCAAATCCATGTGTAGAACATCTCCATTGGATAAAAATTGAGTGAGATATGATTGACCAAAGTTTGGGCAAAGTAGGTTCAAAACTAGGTCATGACCAAGGATTCTCAGGTCACGCGCATGTCCTTTTTGCAAACAGTTGGTGGTCCAAATGTACACCTATTTTTCTCAGGGTTAGAGGCTTCATTTGCAAAAATTGTCAACATAAAAAATGTTCCTTGTAGTGTCATCTTCAATATTCATGTTGGACAAAATTCCATTTGATCAAGTTATGAGGGAGAAATCTTGGTCTCAAGTTAGGGTGGTTATGCTGAAATTTCGTGCCATGCCAGCCTTGCCAATCGACCACCTGGTGCGCCCATCAGCCAGTCTTGTGTGCTTAAGTTCATAGTCATTTTGGAGCATGTTTGAGGCATCATTTCAATTCCTTTTTCACATCAACATTGTTCTCCAATGTGCCCTCTTTCCAATGACTCCAAAAACACACTAAACCACCCATGGAGTAGAGAGAATTTCATCATCAAATCACCCTATCTCCATTGTTCTCGACTGCCATCAAAAACCAGAAAAAAACAAATGTTGTTGATGTTGTTATTACCAAGCTTGCACGTGCAGTGCTCATACCATTCATCCATTGCCCTTTTGAACCAAACACCTTTCATAAATACCACATCACGTGCCTCACTATACATGGAAATGGAAGGAGAAAGCTTGTAGAACAAGTCTCTGTGGCTGCAGAACGTGTGAGGTTGCTTTATTCAATTAATCCTCACCATAACACACCATAAGTCATCACCATAACATCACAGCCATAGCATAACTCGTCCCCTAACTAACTTGGCTCAGTTAGTTAGGATGGACTCAGTTTAACCACCTTGACTCACTCTAACCAACTCACTAAACCATGGTTAACTCACATTATAAATAGAAGCTCCACTCTATAATTTCATTTTCCAAATTCATTTTTCCACATTCTCTCCAAAACTCTCTCTGCGTTACTCTCAATCTCACCATTGCAAAGGATTCTCGAGCTCACATTGTTCATCCTCCTCCTAAATCTTCTTTGATTCTCTCTCAATTTCACCAAAGAGCAACTGTTTTGAAGCTTGGATCCAATTTCTTTCCACTGAATCATCATCAACTATTGCAGCTAAGCCTTTATTTGGCCACGTGAAGCTCAAGGAATAAGCATTTTCCTCTGGTATTTCCGTGTATTCAAAGCCTCATCAGTTTTAGGTTTGAACTCTTGAACTTTGATTGCACGGTTTCTATCCATTTCCACTTGTTTCTTGTTTTTATGAGCTTGTTAGAAGCTATGCGTACTCCGGCTAGTTGATAGGCCTTCTAAAGGCGTAGTTGCAAAACTTAGGGCTTGCTTTAATCTCCTCTGTTCTCTCTATGTGTGATTATTATGTGAAAAATAATGTTGGATTCATGATGTGCATAGCGTAAGCTTCATTTTGGTACCATATTTGCGCATTTTGGTGAGATGTGAGAGTTGCAGGTGGTGGTTCTCGCCGGAGAAGGTGACCGGAGGTCCCTCTCCGGCCGTGATCTTGTTTTAGGGTTTTATTTGCAGTTTGAACGTGGACCGTTGGATGTTCATCATCGTGTGGCTCGTGTGATGACAACGCATAAAAATGTCACATGCCTTGCACATGTTTTATTTTTAATCAGAGTGAACTTCGTGTGGTGTGGCAAATGGTATAGAGTGTGGTCCTTCATGTGTGTACGTTGATTTCAATTACTTTGACTTGCTTGTTGACCAGACTTAATCTGATGGTTGTTATTGCTTTGACTGTGTTTGACTGAGGGTGCACAATTATTATGTGCACTGCGCGTGTAATGGACCTAACCAGATTTCTATCCACACCCCTCTTTTAAAAGCCCAATTAATTTGAACTCATATTTTGCTATGCTTGCACCCCCATTCCTTCTTCCATTTCATTTTATTTTTCCATTTTTCATACACGCTGGCTTTTCAATTTTTAAAAATACTAAATATCATTATAAAATTCAACAAAAATTCATGAACATCATTAAGGCATTTATAAAATTTTTGATGATTTTATTTTCTGATTTTATGAATTTTTGCCCCTGTTACATAATTTCTTTGAATTTTTCATTTGTGTGCATTCCATTGATGATACATGATTTTGTTTAATTTTGTTCTTGATCATTGTGAATTGTTTTGACTTGGTTATTTTTGCATTGATTCATTAATACCTTGAAGTATGTCATATGATTTTTATTTGATTTTTTAGGGCATTTTATGACATGTCTTGGTGTTCATTTTTGTAATATTTTGCATGTGCATCCAATTTGACCTAAATGCTTTGTATGAAGGCAGTTTGCCTTGAATGTTTACATGCTACTTTGATATATGATTCACTTCTGATTTGTGTATCTCAAAATCATGCTTGAATAATTTCCATAAACCCATTTGATTTTTGTTTAAAACATTTCACTTGAAGCATAATAACATGTCATATCCTTGTAATCTTTGTGCATGTTTACATGATTGCTTTTGTGCATACTTGCATGATCATTTGCATATTGTATGAACTATTCATTTGACATTATAGGTCATTGGTACATATTATGTGTCATCATTGCATGTTCACTTTCATTTGGACTTTGTGTATCCTTAATATGAAGTACTTGTGTTTTCTTTTGAACTTCCATTTCAATTCTACTTCTCCTATTACCTCTTGAATGTCTTGATAGTTGCTTCATGAATACTTGTGAGATGTTTATGAACCTTTTTTCAGTTCATTTCAATTCTGATCCTTGGATTACATGTTCCCTTTATGCATGTTTCTTTCATTTCTTTTCATCTTTCATCTCCCTTTTCTTATGATAGCATGTTCTAATGCCATGGATGATGATTGTTGGTTGTTCACTTGAACTTGCTTGATGATAATCATTTGTTTTCCATATGATGCACATTCTGGTTGTGACTAATAGGATTTGATCTTTCATCTTATTCTTTTGATCATTATGGTGCATTAAATGTTCTTTTACTTCTTATACTTCTTATACATGTTTACTAACCATGTAGGGGCTTTGGTAAGTTGCAATTGAGTGTGGATAAGGAATCCACATTAAAACTTCTATGCTTTCTCTTTTACAATTCCATCTTGTGTTTTGTTAAGCACTTATGTTCTTTCTTTTGATTAACTCATTAGTTTCCCTTTTGAATTACAATTCATCTTCTACTTTAGAAGTGAATTGTTTAATTCATTCTTTCTTTAGATTTTAGGTTTAAACCTCACAAACCATTAGGATCACTCCCTTGACTAATCAACTAGGATTGAGTCTTAGTCCCTATAGATTTTTACCTTTCTTCTCTCTTGAGTCTTTCATCTTCTCATCTCAAAGAAAAATGCAAAAATACCTAATAAAGGTAGGCACCTATTGCCTTTAGGCCTTTCATATAAAGGAAAGATTATAAGGGGTTTTCTCTTATAATCTTAGAATGTGTAGCATATGACCCATCTTGGGTCAATGTGTGAAACATTTGACCTTGTATGAGGGACTTAAATGCAATACTTGTTGAAGGTACAAATAAAAAAGCACTTCTTCATTTTATAACCAACAAAAATACTTAATAAAGGCAAGACAAAGATTGTATTTAGGCCTTTCATGTGGGAACAAGGAGGTGAGGGGTCTTCTCTCATTTCCTTGGAATGTTTAGCGTACGTCCCGTCTTGGGTCGATATGCGAGGCATTTGATCCTATATGAAGGACTTAAATCCAATACGAGTTACAAAACACCAAAAACATTCAAAACACTTCTTTCTTCTTAAAATACAAAAACAAACAATAACGTCTTTCCCTCGGGAATTATTTTCTCATCTCACTCATTCTTAACGTACGAACGTGCTTCTACTCGTTCTCTTGCAAGATGGTAACGCACTCGGACCAGCGAGCCTGCAACACCTGAGCTAGAACGTCAGCCGTTCCTAAAAAACACAAACAACTTTCCCTCGTTGAGGTGAACTACGTCGCTCTGATTCTCATGCTCCCGATGAGATACGTAGGCAGTGGGGTAGGGCCCATTCGAGCACTTTTTTTATTTTCCCTACATTTGTTTTTCTTTCTCCTTTCTTTCTTTCAGTTCCTTTTCCAGTATCCTCTTCTATCACCCTTTGATCGAAACAAGCAAGCGTGGATCCCATCGGGTACGATGGACGCGTGGGGTGCTAATACCTTCCTCTCGCGTAACCGACTCCCTTACCCTTTCTCTTGGTCGTAAGACCATGCTCTTTCCTTTCTCTCAGGTTTATGCGGTGTTTCCTTTCCCTCTCTTGGGATAAATACACATTGTTGGCGACTCTGTTTCCATGCCACTTTCGCGTTTGTACTTGGATGAAAATCCCAGGAGCGACAGCTGGCGACTCTGCTGGGGAGGAAGAAAGGTTGACCTATGGCTGGTCCATCCTAAGCGAGTCAATCCTAGCGCTTGTTTGCTTTTCTTTTATTGGGTGTTTACTATTGTATTGTATTTGCTGTTTACTGTATTTTATTACTTGCATCATATTTACAGCATTGTAGCATTTACATTTTATGTATTATACTGTGTTGCACTGTGCTGTCTGTTTGGCGGGATGGGATTTCTGAGAGATAAGCCCATTACACAGGCTTGAGTATACATTTAGGACTAGAGTGGAGAGTAGTGGGACCTACGTGCCGTCTGGAGTACGTTGGGTATTCACGAAATTCACAGCTAGACGAGGCTATCTTGGGACCCATCATGGCATGCGCGTCTTGCGTATTCCAGGATGTCGATCTAGAGAGCTGTCGACTCTAGTGACCGATCATGAGAACCTTAGTGGAAACATCCCCCTTTAGTGGTGACAGTGGCCGACCACATTCTGTGGCAAACTCATTCGCACCCGAGGGCCCACTTTGGAACTTGCATAGGATGACCTTATTTTTGAGGGGAATCAGTTGAGGCCTCCTCGATTGATGATGATACCAAACCAGAAATGGTGAACGTATCATCATTTCTCGACCTGAGAGCCCGTGATATTGAGGATCCTCGGTTTGCTAGAACCCACAGGTGAGAGGGGGGGTTGTTTGCAGGTTTGCAGGTAACCATGACTTCCTACATACCCGGTTTTCTATTGACATTACATAAAGGGAGGGTTTATCCTATTATATTCAGACAGTTCCTATTTGTGGTTCCATATTGTTCCCAGGGCTACACTGACACCGCACACAGTCCAGCACAGACACCTGATTACCTGATCACATTGCCCTTTTGCATTGCATTATCATATCATAACGGTTATGTTTGTCAATTTCAGGTGCATAATATACTTCTGATTCCAATCCATGGGTTCAACAGAGAATGACGAGAGAAGGAAGAATAATGTTTCTTACAAGTTTCCAGACCCTACCTTGGATTCGTTGCTCAAAGTTATAGACATGGTCGGCCCGGGTGTTCTTGATAGGTTTCAAAAGAAGTATGGGAATTTGGTTAGGATGGTCCGCACTATCACGAAGTATGAACATGATGCTTTGCACACCCTGTTGCAGTTCTATGAGCCTTCACTGAGATGCTTCCTCTTTCCAGATTACATTTTGATGCCAACGCTAGAAGAATTCTCATTTATTTTGGGGGTTCCAATCATGTCAACAATACCATTCTTTTCTGGTAGCTCTCCTAGTGTAAAAGAAATTGCCGCTGCAATGCAAATGGACCAGTCAGTGATAAAGAGTGGTATGAGTAACAAAAACGGAGTTGACGGATTTCATCTGGAATTTCTCTTTGATCAAGCCCAAGAGGCTGCTAATGCTAAAAATTGGACGGTTTACAACTCCATTTTAGCTCTTTGCATATATGGCCTAGTTCTTTTTCCCAATCAGCAAGACTTTGTGGATATGCAAGCTACGAGAGTTTTCGTTCTTAAAAATCCAGTCCCTACTTTTTTGGGGGATTTTTATCATTCCGTGCATTACAAGAACGAGAAAAGAAGGGGAGGCCCTGTTAGTTATTGCACTCCATTGCTATGCCATTGGCTTTTCAAGCATTTGCCTCAAACAGGTGCCTTTGTGGAAACCATAGATGTTGCGAAATGGTCCGAGCGAATGATAGGTTTAACTGCTGATAATATTGTCTGGTTCGATCATCGGTTCCTGAGAATTGAGCTTATCACAAGATGCGGAAATTTTCCAAATGTACCTCTGTTTGGCAGAAAATGAGGGATCAATTCTAATCCATTTTTGGCCATCCGACAGTTCGGGTATGCTTCCAGGGGTCCTCCTACAGAGCAAGACGTGGAAGAATCTTTGTTCTTCACAGGAACTAAAGATGAGAAGGTGGTAGAAGTAGTGAATGCTTGGAAAGATAAGCATAAAATTGGAAAAGCGGTTTTTGGGAAAGGAGATTGTAGGTCTTATCCTGAATATGACAGGTGGATTGAGACGAAAGTAAAGGAATTGCTTTTGCCCTTTTCAAGGAGACTTCTTGTACGTTCAGTACAGCCTGAACAACCCACCATGGTGGCTATTGAGGAGTGCGAGAAATGGAAGAAAATGGTTAGAGAGCTGTAGATAGAGAACTCTGGAATGAGCAGATGTCTTCAGAAAGCTCTAGCGGACAACAAAGAGTTGGAAAAGAGAGCATTGAAAGCGGAGAAAACCCTGGCAGACAAAGAAGAAGATTTTGATGATAGAGCTCGGTATTTCCGTAAACTTACTTTGGGAGCAGATGATACCAGTCAGGCTCACAAGACTACAAAACAGGCTTTAGCCCGAAGCAAGGAATCATTAGCTAAACTTCGTCAAGCTTGGGATGAAGTCATAATTGAAAACTCTGAGCTGCTGACCCAGTTAAAAGACAAAGATGAAGAGTTGAAGAAAGCACATGTAGAAAGAAGAAAGTATCGAGAGGACCTGGGCAAAAGCCAAGAACAGGTAAGGAACGCTGAAGATAAGCTGAAAATCGCCAACAAAGAGCTTGAAGATGTCACGGCGGATCTGAAGCTAGTTAAAATTCAAGCTGGAATTAAGAGGCGCAAAGGAGCCGGTGAAGATGAAGCCTTGCTGATGCACGTGGGTTCGTTAGAGGATGCGTTGGAAAAAAGGGACGTCGTAATCAAAGAGCTGATTGAGAAGCCACATCATCAGCGTACCCGCATCCTATTCGAAGAGATTAAGTATTCCAGCCAGAAGCTGAAAGACGTAGAGCTATCAGATTAGTGGATTTTGTCGTTTCTTTGTAATGGGTAATGGTTACCATCTGGATTGTTGATGGATCCATTTGACTGCTTGTTTCTTATTCTGTTGCTGAAACTATGACTAATGTACTTGAAATTTTTTGGGAATTTGTATGAAAGGAGCTATTTCTGTTCACAATTTCTGGTTTTCAGATATATGTGATGTGTTATCTGCACACGGGCACACTACAAAATCACTATGTCTGGTCGTCAGATATTTGTGGTGGGTGTATAGGAATATCTCTTCAAAGCAGAACTCACTAATCATGATTTCTGGTCGTCAGGAATTTGTGGTTATGATTGGAAACAGGATGTAAAAAGTATCTTGAATTGACAAACATAACTGTGCATTTGCATTTGCATAGCATATCATTTTTGCATCGCAGGTTTTCTTCTTTTGCAGGCGCCTGCGAACCTTTATTTGGTTTTCAGGCACGATAGCTGACACCCCAGTTCATCGATATTCTACCCGGCGTAATCAAGCCAGAGTAATAGAACAAGTTCAGACTGAGTTAGCTGATTTGAGGGGAAGAATGAAGCAGTTCATGAACCTTATGCAGGGGATCGCTCAAGGTCAGGAAACTATGAGGGCTGGTCAATAGGCCATGAGAGCCACTATTCAGAGATTGGAAACTGAAATCCCGAATCACAATGTGCGCACTTCCCCCGTTGGCAATGTCCCTACTGGTGGAGTACATCTGGGACTTGATGATAATGGTTTGGAGGATGGTCCAGAGGATCAGTTTACCACACTCAACAACGACAGGGGTTTCTACAATGATGACCGGAAGTATGAAAGACTCAGGGCTATTGAGAGCCAAAATCCTTTGGGGATTGACGTGGAAGACATGGGTCTCGTACAGGGTGTGAGAATTCTTCCCAAGTTCAAGCTTCCTACACTGGATAAGTACAATGGCAGCACCTATCCCAAAACACATTTGCAAGCTTACAATTGCAAGATTGCCGCTTACACCGAGGACCAAAAGCTCTGGATGTATTTTTTCCAGGATAGCCTGTCAGGCGCCTCCCTGGAATGGTACATTAAGCTGGACAGGGTTCATATAAGGAGATGGAAAGATTTATGCGCTGCGTTTCTGAAGCAGTATCAATATAATCTGGACATGGCACCTAATCGTACTCAATTGCAGAGTATGACTCAGGATAACAAGGAGGGCTTTAAGCAGTACGCACAGAGATGGAGAGAATTGGCTGCTCGAGTTCAACCACCTTTGGGTGATCGTGAGATGGCTGATATGTTCATGAGCACACTTCAAGGGACATATTTGGATAGACTTGCTGCATGTCTTTCCACGGGGTTTGACGATATCGTCGTTGCTGGGGAACGAATAGAAAGTCTGCTGAAATTGGGTAAGATTCAAGATGTCAGTGGGACTGTTGCTTCAAGTTCGAAGAAACCCTTTGCCAATGGACCAAGGAAAAGAGAAGGGGAGTCCAGCGCTGTGTATAGAGGAAAGGGCAGAGGCAGGACTCAATCTTACCATCAGGTGGATGCTGTAACCATTCCGGTTCCAGCAGTACAGCAAGCTCCAGATCAGCAAGCTAGACCCCGATTCCAGACTAATAGACAAAGGGACCGTAAGTTTGATCCCTTGCCTATGACATATGCTGCTTTGTTACCACAGCTACTCAAAGAGAAGTTGGTTGAACTTCGGACTATGAAGCCACTAGATACCGGAAAATTGCCTCAAGGTTACGATGTTAATGTTCGATGTGAATTTCATTCTGGTGCGCCAGGTCACTCAATAGAAAAGTGCTGGGCCTTTCAACATAAGGTTCAAGATCTGATTGACGCAAAAGCTATTAATTTCTCTAAGCCGCCGAATGTTCGTGATAATCCAATGCCTCATCATGGAGATGCAGGCACGAATGCTATTTTTGATGGCGAGAAGTTGAATTTGATTACTGATGTTAATTTGGTAAAGACTCTGCTGTTGATTATAAAAGAACGTTTGTTAAAAGGAAAGGTATTTCCTGGATGTGCCTCTGATTGCGAGGATTGTTCGAGACAGATTAATGGCTGCAGTAAGTTGAAAGCTGGACTGCAGGATCTTATGGATGAAGGAAGTCTTCAGTTTGATAAAGTAGAGAAGGAAAAGGATGTTTCTGCTGTTACCATCTATTATAATCCAGTTGAGATACAGGTGCCTGTTGAAGCTCCTGTTGCTATTATCACGCCTGAGAGGCCGAGGCCAGTTACGATTATAGTTCCTGAATCTGCTTCTTATGTGTCCAATCGGGCAGTTCCATGGCAGTATGGAACTAATACTCAGGAAGCAGAGGTTTTCGTTGGTACCAGTGTTGAGAATGTCAGTGGACCAAGTGGTTTCACCAGAAGTGGTCGACTGTTTGCTCCCTAAACTCTAAAGAGTGATAAGGAAGCAGAAGTTGCTGCAAGAGCGAAAGGAAAACAGGTTGTTGATGACAAGGTGCCTGCTCAGGAAGAGGACCCTAAAGTCAATTTTGATCATGATGTTGAGGAATTTATGAGGGTTATCAAAAAGAGCGATTACAAGATCATTGAGCAGCTCAATAAGACACCCTCTAAAATCTCAATATTATCCCTGTTAATGAGTTCAGATGCACACCGGGCTGCTTTGTTGAAGGTTCTGAATATGGCATATGTTCCCCACGAGATCACTGTTAACCAGTTGGAGGGGGTAATTTCTAATGTCAACGTGAGCCACGGGTTGGGGTTTACGAATAAGGATTTGACTCCAGATGGACGTAATCACAACAAAGCGTTGCACATCACACTTGAATGCAAAGGAGCTGTTTTGTCACATGTGCTGGTTGACACAGGTTCTTCCTTAAATGTGTTACCCAAAAAGGCCCTGATGAAAATTGAAGTAGATGGATTGGTTCTTAGAACCAGTGATCTGATTGTGAGAGCTTTCGATGGATCCCAGAGATCGGTGTTCGGGGAGGTGGAATTACCAATACAGATTGGTCCACAGATATTCAAGACGATCTTTCACGTTATGGACATTCAGCCTGCTTACAGCTGTTTGTTGGGCCGACCATGGATTCACGCAGCAGGCGCGGTGACCTCCACACTACACCAGAAGCTCAAGTACGAGTTCGAAGGTCAAGTGGTTACCGTTTGCGGTGAGGAAGATATATTTGTGAGTCATCTATCCACTTTTAAATATGTGGAAATGGATGGAGAGATTCACGAAATCCTGTGCCCATCTTTTGAAGCCCTGAATGTCAACAAATTCTCAGAATCTACTTCAGCAGTAGTGGTGTCAAATGTGCCAGTTGGGCCGAGTACATCAATTGCGTCCTACAAACAGGCCAGAGAAGTGGTTGAAAGCGGAAATGCCCAAGGTTGGGGTAAAGCTATTGATGTGTTTGTGAAAGAAGATAAGTTCGGCATCGGATACCAACCAGGCCAGACGCCAGTTCCCCGATTCCGTGGGCCAATTAATTTCAACAGTGGAGGAATTGTCAACCCTAACTAGTCCTGCTCAGCAATAGAAGATGACGCTGAAGGCTCAGATTATCTGGACAGATGGGTGCATGCACTGGCTCCGGGCGAAGCATTGCAAAACTGGTCTAGCGAAGAAGTCATTCACGTTGTACACCAGTCAGAGTAATAATTCTTGTCTTTCATAATGCATAAAATCCCACGCTCTGCCCAAGGCGTGTGGATCCATTTGTAGGGCCACCATATTTTCTCATATAATGTTCAAACATCAATAAAAAGGACGTTTTGTTTACAAATTTGTGTTCCTTTATTCCTTCTTTATTTTTACTTTTGCACAAAGAAAGTTAAAAAAAAAAAGCGACAATGCACTTTCTTTTCTTTTTTTTTGTTTTCAAGCAAAAATAATAATCTAAAATAAAGCATCAACCCAATCATGCAGACTTGATTTTGTGGATTCCCCTGAAAATGATTCTGTTATGCCCACGTATGATTTCGACAATCTGATTTATCAAGCTGAGGGGGAAAGTGATGAAGAATATGAACTCCCAGAGGAATTGGCTAGGTTGTTGAAACAGGAAGAGAAAACCATTCAGCCTCATCAGGAAACTCTTGAGGTTATCAATATTGGTTCAGAGGAAAGCAAGAAAGAGATCAAGATCGGTGCAAGTCTGCGGGCTGATGTAAAGCAATGGCTGATAGTCATGCTACGTGAATATGTTGATATCTTTGCTTGGTCATATCAAGATATGCCAGGTTTAGATACAGACATAGTTGTGCATAGACTACCATTGAAAGAAGACTGCCCACCGGTAAAGCAAAAGCTGCGCAGAACAAAACCGGAGATGGCTTTGAAGATCAAGGAAGAGGTACAGAAACAGTTGGATGCAGGTTTTCTGGAAGTAACCAATTATCCTCCCTGGGTGGCCAATATAGTACCGATGCCGAAGAAAGATGGCAAGGTCAGAATGTGTGTGGATTACAGAGATCTCAACAGGGCGAGCCCTAAGGACGACTTTCCACTCCCTCATATTGATGTGCTAGTTGACAATACTGCCCAGTTTTTAGTGTTCTCATTTATGGATGGATTCTCCGGGTACAATCAGATAAATATGGCGCCTGAAGACATGGAGAAGACGACATTCATTACCCCGTGGGGTACCTTCTGTTACAAAGTAATGCCTTTTGGGTTGAAAAACGCAGGGGCAACATATCAAAGAGCAATAGTGACGTTATTCCACGATCTAATTCATAAAGAGATCGAGTGCTACGTGGATGACATGATTGCTAAATCAAAGACAGAAGAGGAACATCTGATCAACTTGAAGAAGCTATTTGAGAGGTTGAGGAAATTCAGGTTGAGATTGAATCCTAACAAGTGTACTTTCGGCGTGCAATCCGGAAAATTGCTTGGTTTCATTGTCAGTGAAAAAGGGATAGAGGTTGATCCTGCTAAGGTAAAAGCTATACAAGATATGCCTGTACCGAGAACCGAGAAAGAAGTTTGCGGCTTTCTAGGGAGATTGAACTACATTACAAGGTTCATATCTCACCTAACTGCCACCTGCAAACCAATATTCAAAATGCTAAAGAAAGATCAAACGGTCAGGTAGAATGATGACTGTCAAAATGCATTTGATAAAATAAAAAGATATTTGCAGGAACCTCCTATTCTGATACCTCCAGTTCAAGGGAGACCACTGATTATGTACTTGACAGTGCTCGAAGAGTCCATGGGTTGTGTTCTCGGTCAACATGACGAGACAGGTAGGAAAGAACATTCCATCTACTACCTGAGCAAGAAGTTTACAGATTGTGAATCGCGCTATTCAATGCTTGAGAAGACATGTTGTGCACTCGCTTGGGCCACCAAGCGATTGAGACAATATATGCTCACACACACAACCTTGTTGATCTCAAAAATGGATCCGGTCAAGTATATTTTTGAGAAACCAGCGCTTACAGGCAGAGTTGCAAGGTGGCAGATGGTACTGACAGAGTACGATATTCAATTTACTTCACAAAAAGCAATCAAAGGAAGTATACTGTCAGATTATCTGGCGCAACATCCTCTTGATGATTACCAGCCCATGAGGTTTGATTTCCCTGATGAGGACATCATGTTTCTCAAAGCGAAAGACTGCGAGGAACCACTTCTGGAGGAGGGGCCTGACCCTGAATCCAAATGGAGTTTGATGTTTGATGGGGCAGTTAATATGAATGGGTGCGGAGTTGGTGCAGTTCTCATTACGCCAGAAGGTGTTCATATGCCCTTCACTGCCCGAGTAACTTTCGGGTGTACCAACAATGAAGCAGAATACGAAGCTTGCATACTAGGGATTGAGGAGGCTATTGATTTACGAATCAAGACTCTCGATGTCTTTGGTGATTCAGCACTGGTAATCAATCAAGTAAAAGGAACTTGGTACACACATCAGCAGAATTTGATTCCGTATAGAGATTATACGAGGAGATTGCTGACTTTCTTTACAACTGTCAAGTTATACCATGTTCCTAGGGAGGAAAATAAGGTTGCAGACGCCTTGGCCACTATATCTTCGATGATCAAAGTGCATGGCTGGAATTTTGTACCCAGGATTGATGTATCTCGTCTTGATAGACCTACCTTTGTGTTTGATGTTGATGCAGTGTCTGACGACAAGCCTTGGTACCATGACATTAAATGTTTCTTGAAAAATCAAGAATACCCACCCGGGGCATCTTCCAAAGACAAGAAGACGTTAAGAAGGCTAGCCGGTAGTTTCTTCCTGAACAAAGATGGCATGTTGTATAAAAGAAATTTTGACATGGTTCTGCTCAGATGCGTGGATAGACACGAAGCAGACCTGTTGATGATTGAGGTGCACGAAGGCTCCTTCGGTACCCATGCCGGAGGACATGCGATGGCTAAGAAATTGTTGAGATCAGGGTATTATTGGTTGACAATGGAGTCAGATTGCTGCAAGTATGCACGGAAGTGTCACAAATGCCAGATCTATGCAGATAAAGTGCATGTACCTCCAAATCCGTTGAGTATCATGTCTTCACCCTGGCCGTTTGCCATGTGGGGCATTGATATGATCGGGAAAATTGAGCCTACTGCTTCAAACGGCCATCGTTTCATTTTAGTCGCCATTGATTACTTCACTAAATGGGTTGATGCAGCATCTTATGCCAATGTCACTAAGCAAGTAGTGGCTCATTTCTTGAAACGAGATATCATTTGTCGTTATGGAGTTCCCAAAAGAATCATTACTGATAATGGTTCTAATTTGAACAACAAGATGATGGTTGAGCTATGCCGGGACTTCAAAATCGAGCATCACAATTCTTCTCCGTACCGTCCAAAGATGAATGGCGCGGTCGAGGCGGCCAACAAAAATATCAAGAAGATTGTGCAGAAGATGGTTGTCACGTACAAAGATTGGCATGAGATGTTACCATTAGCTTTGTATGGGTATCAAACATCAGTCCGCACGTCCACTGGGGCAACACCATACTCGCTTGTATACGGTATGGAGGCAGTTTTACCAATCGAAGTTGAGATTCCCTCTCTCCGAGTATTGATGGACGTTAAACTAGAGGAAGCTGAATGGGTACGAGCCAGATTTGATCAGCTGAGCCTTATTGAGGAGAAACGACTAGCAGCAATATGTCATGGTCAGCTATACCAGCGCAGAATGAAGAGGGCTTTCGATCAAAAGGTTCGACCTCAAGTTTACAAGGTCGGAGATGTGGTAATCAAGAGAATACTTCCTCCGAGTACAGATCACAGGGGCAAGTGGACTCCCAATTATGAAGGTCCTTTCGTGGTTAAAAAGGTTTTCTCAGGCGGAGCTTATTGCTGACAACCATGGATGGTGAAGACTTTTCATCCCCTGTTAATTCAGATGCAGTTAAAAAATACTTCGTATAAAGAGACCCGCTAGATAAAAAAAAATCCAGGCAAAAAAGGGCATCCCGGTGAACCAAAAACAGAATAAAGGATCGGGCAAAAGTTAGGGATATAATTGAAAAGAATTGTACACCCGGTAAGTTGAAAACCCAAAAGGGCAACTTAGGCAAAAATGGGTATCCCGGTGGATTGAAAACCTGAAAAGGCGATCCACGCAAAAGAGGGATTTAAGCGAATGACTGCAGTCTGAATTAATCTGTACGTTCTCTACTCTTCAGCAAAATAACCAAGTTTCCGAAGGAGGAATTGTTCCGACCACGAACTCCTGAAGGCGAAGATAATCAAGAGAGTTGGAATACATACTGGTTATAACAGAACCTATGATCAGTGGGGATCCAATTTCCGCATAGTCATTAGGATAGATTTATTTTCTCAATTTTATGGCGATCAACTCTTTCAGGGGGTTTGCTTCCGATTGTAAATTCGCCGATTTTGGCATTTCATCAATAAAATTGAATATTCAGTCACAAGCTTTTATTTTCATGTTACTGTTTTGTTTGCAAAAACGTCCGATTTTTTATGATAAAACATTACTTTGAAAATAGCATGGCCTTACAAAAACAAGTATGAAAAAGACAATTAAAATTACTTTGATTGTTGAGCAACCTTGGATGATGGATTCAAAAGAACCACGCAATATTCTGGGGCATGTGCATACTCTTTTTTCTGTTGCAGGTAGGGAGTACAAGCGATCCGAGCAGCGCGAAAGTCATCTCTCGGCAACGACAGATATTTGCTATGACTTGATGTTGTTGTATTTTATTGAGTCGATTCTTTCATTCAAGATTTCCCGCCGAATTTTGGGACGACGACGGTGGTCGAAGATTGAATTTTTCTGTGCAATAAACACTCCATGTCCAGTGCAAATCTTCTGATACTTTGCGGGCAATGGGAAAGGTTCACTTGTCGCCTTTTGTCACAACGTTTACTGATTGAGTACATCATTTGGTCGGCGGTCGGTCACGACGATTCGATATCAGCGAACTGAGTATGACTTGATACTGTTGTATCTTATTAAGTCGATTTTCTCATTCAGTACTTCCAACAGCTACAAGCTTTTCTGTGTCGATAGTGGTTGTGAATTCCCCAGTAAAGTTGCTTCACAGATACCGAAGTTGATGGTCAATCCCCAGTGAAGTCACCAGGAGTTTGAAGACAGTACTTTTCTGTAAAATCCTCCTGGGACGTTTTCGTCCGATCAGTCTTATATCATGGAGTAAACAAACAAGTTGTTGCTCTCCCAAGCATGGGGCATATTGAATTTCCCCGGCAGAAGATGTTCTAGATCTATAATCCCCAGTAGAGTTTGAGGACACTTGGTCTTCTGTAAAATCCTCTCAAAAGGCATCCTCAGCACGAGACGCTTTAAAGTAGTTTTCTCCAGCAGAGTTGAGGAGAAACTCATTATCCCCAACGGAATCGTCAAACGGGAAGTTCGCCTAACATGGGGCATTGTGACACTTATCCTAAGATTGACAGTTTTATTCCTCAGCAGACTACCGTGGAATTGCTTTGGGTTTCCCCAGCAGATCTCTAGGGACTCTTTCTCAGCATGTTGCAACGTAATGTCTTCCAACCAGGATTTGAACATCCCCTGTGGAGTTTATTCTCAGCAGGATTTACCAGCAAGTGGTAGTGTCAACAGGGCATATTTCCCACAGGTTTCAGCATGTGAAATTTGCCAAAGAATAAGTCCCAGCTGAATTGTTCTCTCCCCAGCGAATTCCCCACAGAGTTCAACACTTTGACAGAGATATCCCCAGCAAGGTTTAAATAGATCGAGGGAATCTCTTCTTCAACAAAGCGTCAGCATATGATATTACCCAGCCGGTGGTGTAATTCTCAACATTGCTCATTTACAACTCAAAGTCCAATTTATTTTTGGCATACAGACAGTTTGTTCAGATTATTCCAGCCGGTGGGATAGTATGGCAGATGGTTGTTCCAGCCAGTGGGATGATCATTATATACAGTTTGTTCGTATTATTCCAGCAGGTGGGATAGTATGGCAGATGGTTGTTCCAGCCAGTGGGATGATCATTATATACAGTTTGTTCATATTATTCCAGCAGGTGGGATAGTATGGCAAATGGTTGTTCCATCCAGTGGGATGATCATTATATACAGTTTGTTCATATTATTCCAGCCGGTGGGATAGTATGGCAGATGGTTGTTCCAGCCAGTGGGATGATCATTTTATACAGTCTATTCATATTATTCCAGCCGGCGGAATGGTATGGCAGATGGTTGTTGTAATACCCCAAAATTTGCTCTCCCCTTTTGTCATCATAGCATGGCATTATCATTTATCATATCATATCCACCTCATTAACATTACATTGCATTTAACATAGAAAAATGAAGCATGGCATCCTTCTTACCATCAGGGCATGTGATCAGGTGGAAGGTGGACAATCAAGAGATCATTCAAAGCACAAAAAGGTCAATCAAGTTGGTTCTAGGCAAGCCAAGAGGTCTCTCATGTCTCATACTATCTCAATTGATCTTCCAAAACCTCAAGGAAGTGAGATTCAATGGGAGATTAAAGCACTACATCTTTCACTATGCAAGAAGTCCAAAAATTGAAGGAAAATCCTCAAAAGAGATAGCTCATTGATTCAAAATCATCCTCAAGTGGCATATCCCATCATCCTTTAAAGGGATACACAACATACTCTGAGGAATTTGAAATTGAAGACTGCACTTTTTCCTCCTAACCAGAGGGGGTCAAGATTAGGGTTTCCAATTAAATCAGGGTATCTTTGATTTTTTGGACAAAACTTGATGTCATGGTATTCCATATGTCCCTAAGTGTATGTATGTGGAAATTTGCATCTCAATTGGTTTTGGAGGTGGTTCAATTGGAAGAAAGATAAAAAATCAGGAAATTGGGGCAAAGTCAAATAATCAGGGGAAAAAGTCAACTCTTGAATTTTTGAGCCCAAAATCATGAAATTCATGTTACATATGTCCAATGTACAAAATTTGATCAAGAAACTCCAAAGGAATCATGAAAAAATCAAGATGTAAAAAGTTGCCATTTTTGGATGAAGTAGGGTTGCTAAAAATAGCAAATTTTGGCCATTTTGCATCAGAGTTTGAACCAAGGCCATTTAAATTTGGAGCACCAAATGAAAATTCCACTCTGCCTCAATGAAAGGCCTTGCTTTAAGCTTCAAATCCATGTGTGGAACATCTCCATTGGATAAAAATTGAGTGAGATATGATTGATCAAAGTTTGAGCAAAGTAGGTTCAAAACTAGGTCATGACCAAGATTTTCAAGGCACGCGCGCAGTCATTTTCACAAACACATGGTGGGCCAAATGTATTGATCAATTACTCATGGTTAAAGGCTTCAAATGAAAAATCTTGCAACATCAAAGTTGTTCCCTTATGTGAGATCTTCAAGATTGATGTTCATGATTTTTTCATTTGATCAAAGGACAAGGAGTTATGATAGCTCAAAGATTGGTCAACACAACTGAAAATCCATGCCATGCACACCTTGCCAACCAACCTCATTTCCTCGCCCATAACCAGTTTCCAAACCTTATTGTTCTAAGTCATTTTTCAACCTGTTCCAAACCTCATTTCACTTCAATTTTCACATCAACATTGTGCTCCAATGTGTCCTCTTTCCAAAGACTCCAAAATCTCATCAAATTGTTCAATGGTTAGAAAGTATTTCACCTGCAAACAGCCCTATGTTGGCACTGATGCTTTGACAGCTTGGTGCACGATTTTGGTTCACACACACCACAAACACTTCATAACATCTGCTTTCCACATTAAACCAAGCATACTTGATACAAATATCATACACCAGCACGTGCCATGCATAAAAATGGAAAGGGCAAACTTATGAAGCAAGTTTCTGCCACAACAGCTTTGTTGTTTTACCCTCACTTCCACCATAGCACACCATGAATCACCATCACCACATCATAGCCAACCTCACTCGCCCCTAACTAACTTAACTCAGTTAGTTAGGGTGCACTCAGTTAACCAAGCATTGACTCACTTAACTGACTCACTAAACCATGGTTAACTCACATTATAAATAGAAATCTCACCTCTAATTTCAGGCTCAACTTCATTTTTCTCATTCTTCACACTGAATCTCTCTCACATTCTCTCCACTTTTCTTCTGCTTGCACACGGGATTAACCATTTGTTTCTACATTTCATCTCCATCTTCATCATTATTCTGCTTTGGAGATCAAGAACAAGAGTGCATAGGTTCAGTTAAAGAAGCTCAGCATCAAATTCCAATTGATTTTCTGCACGAATTCGAGCTCTCAAGCCTTTATTTGGCCAAGTGAAACTCAAGGAAGAGGCATCTATTTCTGGTATTCTTGAGCTTTCCAAGTTTCATCATCTTCAGGTTTGAACTCTTGAAATTATATTGCACGATCTCTGGTTATTTTTACTTGTTTTTGGTGTTTTATGCTTGATAGAAGCTCTGCTCCAACCGGCTAGTTGATAGGCCTTTTACAGGCTTAGTTGCAAATCTTAGGGCTTGATTTGATCTCCTCTGTTCGTGTTATGTGTATGTGTTTTGTGATTTTTATGAGCATATCCATGATGTACATAAGCTTAGCTTTCGATTGGTATACATTTTGTGTATTTTGGTGAGGTTTGAAGGTTGCAGACGGTGGTGATTGGCCGGAGAAGGTGACCGGAGGTCTCTCTCCGGCCGGCAGCTTTGATTGCTAGGGTTTTGTTACGTTTTAATCTCGGCCGTCCATTTTCTATGATCGTGTGGCTTGTATGATGCCAGCACATAAAAAATCATGTGCACCTCACGTGTTTCTTTTCTGATTTCATTTAAACTATGTGTGATGTGGTACATGATAGTAAGGGTGCTCATGCGCGTGTGTGTGTTGATTCCAACTACTTTGACCATGAATTGACTTTGACTTGATCCATTGGCTAAGAATGAGTCAATTTCTGTTGACTGAAGTGCATGATTGTTATTGTGTTATGCGCGCTTAATGGACCTAGACTATTTTGCTATCCACACCCCATGTTTTCAAGGCCCAATGATTTTGAACTGCAAATTTGCTATGCATGCACCCCCTTTCTTTAGTTCCATTTCATTTTATTTCTCATTTTTGCTACACGTTTCATAATTAATTTTTAAAAATACCAAAACATATTGGAAAATTCTACAAAAATTCATGTGTATTCTTAAAACATTTAGGAAATTTTTTATGATTTTATTTTCTGATTTTATGACCTTTTTACCCCTGTTCCCTAATTTTCTTTGAATTTCCATTTGTGTGCTTTCTAATTGTGATACTTGAATTTGTTTAATTTTGTTCTTGCTCATTACCAACTGTTTTGACATGATTCTTTTTGCATTGATTCACTAATACATTGAAGCATGTTATATGATTTTTGTTTGATTTTTTAGGTCACTTTATTACATGTCTTGATGCCTATATTTGTACCACTTTGCATGATGTTTCAATTTGACCTAATTGCTTTGTTTGAAGTCATTTTGCTTTGAATTTTGATATGCTATTTTGATATGTGATTCATCTCTGATTAGTGAACTCCAATACCATGTTTTCATAATTTTCATGAATCCATTTGGTCTTTGTTTGATGCATCACATTGGATGTATAATCCATGGCATGTCATTACAACTTTAGTGCATGTTTACATGAATTCTTTTGTGCACATTTGTATGAGCATTTTCATATGTTATGAGCCATTCATATGATATTATAGGTCTTTGATACACATTATAGGTCATCTTTACATGTTCATTTCAATTTGAACTTTGTGCATCATTAACATGTATTGTTTGCACTTTCTTTTTGAACTTTCATTTCAATTCTTCTTATATTACTTCTTGAATGTCTTGAAGTTGATTCATAAATACTTTTGAGATGTTTATAAACCATTTTCCATTTAGTTTCAATTCTGGTTGTTGATTTACATGTTCCATTTATGCATGTCCTCTTCATTTCTTTCCATCTTTCATCTACCCCTTCTTCTTGTAACATGTTTAAATGCTAATGGGTGATGCTTGTTGCTTATTCACTTGCACTTGTATGATAATAACCATTGGTTTCCATATGATGCCCATTCTGGTTGTGGCTCTAGGATTTGGTTTCTCATTTAATTCTTTTGAGTTTTATGATGCATTACATGTTCTTTTACTTCTTATACTTCTTATACATGTTTACTAACCATGTAGGGGCTTTGGTAAGTTTCATTTGAGTGTGGATAAGGAATCCAAATTCAACTTCTATCCTTTCTCTTTTACAATTCCATTTTGTGTTTTGCTAAGCACTTATGTGCTTTCTTTTAATAACTCATCACTTTCCCCTTGTGAATTACAATTCATCTTCTACTTTAGAAGTGAATTGTTTAATTCATTCTTTCTTTAGACTTTAGGTTGAAACCTCACAAACCTTAGGATCACTCCCTTAACTAATCAATTAGGATTGAGTCTTAGTCCATATAGGTTTTACCTTTACCCTCTCTTGAGTCTTTCATCTTCTCATCTCAAGGAAAATTCAAAATATCTAATAAAGGTAGGCACTTATTGCATTTAGGCCTTTCATATAAAGAAAAGATTATAAGGGGTCTTCTCTTATAATCTTAAGATGTGTAGCATATGGCCCATCTTAGGTCAATGTGTTACATATTTGATCTTGTATGAGGGACTTAAATGCAATACTTGTTGAAGGTGCAAATAACAAAAAACACTTCTTCACTTCATAATCAACAAAACACTTAATAAACACAAGTATGCTAGTGTGTTTAAACCTTGACAATTGGAACTAAGTGTGGGGGTCTTCTTCACTCTTAGTGTGCATTCTTACCCATTCCATCTTGGAATGTGAGAACGTACACATTCCAATGGCTAAGATCCAGATACACTGTCATATGCAAACAAATGAAAAGACTCTTAAAAGACAAAAACAAACAATAACGTCTTTCCTTCGGGAATTCTTTTCTCATCTCATTCATTCTCAACGCACGAACGTGCTTCTACTCGTTCTCTTGCAAGATGGTAACGCACTCGGACCAGCGAGCCTGCAACACCTGAGCCAGAACGTAAGTCGTTCCCTAAAAAACACAAACAATCCATCCCTAGTGAGGGGAACTACGTCGCTCTGATTCTCATGCTCCCGATGAGATACGTAGGCAGTGGGGTAGGGCCCATGCGAGCACTTCTTTTATTTTCCCTACATTTGTTTCCCGTTCCTTTTCTTTTCTTTCTCCTTTCTTTCTTTCAGTTCCTTTTCCGGTATCCTTTCTTTACACCCTTTGATCGAGACAAGCAAGCGTGGATCCCATCGGGTACGATGGACGCGAGGGGGTGCTAATACCTTCCTCTCGCGTAACCGACTCCCGAACCCAGTTCTCTTGGTCGCGAGACCATGCTCTTTCCTTCCCTTCAGGTTTATGCGGTGTTTCCTTTCCCTCTCATGGGATAAATACACATTGCTGGCGACTCTGTTTCGGTGCCACTTTCGCGTTTGTACTTGGATGAAAATCCCGGGAGCGACAGCTGGCGACTCTGCTGGGGATTATAGCAGAATCTCTGGTTTCCTTAGCGAGTCAATCCTAGCGCTTGTTTGTTTTTCTTTCATTGGGTGTTTACTGTTGTGCTGTATTTACTGTTTTATTGTATGGTTACTTACTGCTTTACTGTACATTACTGTATTTACCGCATTTTAGCATTTTCATTTCACATGATATATTATGCTATACTGGACTGTGTTGTTTTCTGTTTGGCGGGATGGGTGTTCTGAGAGATAAGCCCACTACCAAGGCTTGAGTACACACATAGGTATTAGAGTGGATAGTCATGACGCTTGCGTGGTGGTGACCACGTATTGTTGTTCATGAGACCCACAACCAGACGAGGTTCTATCAGGAGCTTTCTGCTACTGCATGTTATGCAGGCCAGTGGTTATTCTCTTGAGGAACTGTCGACTCTGGTGACCATTCCCGAGGACTCAGTTGCGGCACTCCTCCCGAGATGTGACAGTGGCAGACCACATTCCGTGGCAAACCCATTGCCCATTCTCGATCCGAGGACCCAATGCTGGGAACTTGCTATAGGACATCCCTTTTTGAAAGAGAATCAGCGGAGGCACTCCTCGATTGGCGATAGTATTGTACCCTGAGGGATGAATGTACTATTGCTTCTCGACCTCAGTGCCAGAAGCTGAGGACCTTTCGTTTTGGAGAATCAGTTGAGGCCTCCTCGTTGATGATGATGCCAAACCAGAAATGGTGAACGTATCATCATTTCTCGACCTGAGAGCCCGGGATACTGAACATCCTAGTACCCACATGTGAGAAGGGCGGGTTGTTTACAGGTTTGCAGGTAACCATGACCTCCTACATACCCGGTTTTCTATCATCATTGCACAAAAAGGAAGTTTCATCCTATTGTATTCAGATGGTTCTTATCTATGGTTCTATATTAGTCTCAGAGCTACACTGACACCGTTCACAGTTCAGCACAGACACCTGATTACCTGATCACATTGCCCTTTGCATTGCATTATCATATCCTAACATACATGTTTATTCATTTCCAGGTGCATATATTACCCTTGATTCCAGTCATCCGGTCCCTGCAAAGATGAATACTAAGGAGAGGAAGAATATCATCAGCTATAAGTTCCTTACGCCTACTTTGGGCCCTATTGTTGTGCTGAAGGGAATGGCGAGCCCGGCAGCACGAGAAGCTTTTGAAGAGAAATATGGGTGGATTTTATCTATGGTTCGTAATGTCAGTGATTATGAAGCCAGAGGTCTCCATACGTTGATGCAGTTCTATGATCCGCCTCTGAGATGTTTTGTATTTCCAGACTATGTGTTGGTTCCTACCCTGGAGGAGTATTCCAGCATGTTGGGGATTGCTATCAAGGAGGAGCCCCCTTTCTTTGGATCGGTGGGGGATCTTGACTTTGGGAAGTTGGCTGGTGCTCTTTATTTGAGCAAATCAGAGTTAAGTGACAATGTCTCCAACAAAGGAAAGATTCGTGGTTACAAGCTGGAATATCTGATTAAGAAGGCCCAGGAAGCAGCTAAAGGCGAGAATTGGCTTGTTTTTAATGCTTTGCTAGCCCTTTGTATATACGGCATAGTGTTGTTTCCCAACGAGCCGGATTTTATTGATACGGACGCTATACGAATATTCATGATGAAGAACCCGGTGCCAACGCTACTGGGAGATCTTCACTACTCATTGTACAACCGAAACGAAAAGAAAAGAGGAGGGATAATTCGTTGTTGTGCACCCTTGTTCTATAAGTGGTTTGCGGGCCGTTTACCACAATCAGGGGCTTTTGTGGATTCCAAAGATTCTCTAGAGTGGAAACAGCGCTTAATGGGATTGGTGGCCAAGGACATCGTATGGGTAGATCATGGGCTGATTGGCAAGAATATTATCCACAGCTGTGGTAAGTTCCCTAACGTTCCACTGATAGGAAGACTGGGTGGGATTAACTACAATCCTTCTTTGGCCATTCGACAATTTGGGTATGCCCTGACAGGTCCGCCTATTAAGAGAGATGTGGAGGAGTCCCTCTATTTTCATACATCAGAAGGATGGGAAGCAGCACAGAAAGCTTCTGAAAGCTGGGGTAGCATACTGAAAAAGGGGAAAGTTACTCTAGGAAAGCCTAACAACCGGGTTTATCCAGCATATGAAGAGTGGGTGAAGAAAAGAGTTGAATATTTTCTCTTGCCTTTTGGTAAGGCACCCCTTTTGTATCCGGAGAATGAGAAAGCAAGAAGCACTGCTACTGTGGAAGAAGTTGACAAGTTGCAAGCCTTGGTGAAAAAGCTCCAAGGAGAGAATTCCGAGTTGAGTAGCCGTCTTCAGAATGCTCTACATGCCAACAAAGAGCTGGAGCGGAAAGCCCAAGATGCTGAACAAATCCTAACTGCAAAAGAGAAAGACTTTGCTGGAAGAGCCCAACATTTCCGGAAGATTAGTAAAGGTGCTGATGATGCTACTCAAGCTCACAAGCAAACCAAACAGGCGTTAGCACAGACCAAAGAAAAGTTAACAAAGTTTCAGCACGCTTGGGACGAAGTTAGGATAGAGAATGCTGAATTACAGGAACGGTTGCAGATTAAGGACGAAGAGCTTGAAAAGGCGCATGAGCAGAGGAGAAAGTATCGGGAAAGCCTCGGTAAGAGTCAAGAACAGCTAGAAGAAGCTAGAGGTGAGCTGAGGAATACCAAGAAAGAGCTTGAAGAAGTCATGATAGAAAGGGAGATACTCAAGACGCAAGCCGGCATAAAGAGACACAAAGGAGTGTGTGATGACGAGGCTCTTATGCTGCATATGGGTTCTTTAACTGAAGCTCTTGAAAAAAGGGATGTCTTGATCAAAGAAATGATTGAAAAGCCGAATCACCAGCGTACCCGTATACTTTTTGAGGAGATCAAGTATTCAAGTGATAGGCTGAAGGATGTGGAATTGTCAGATTGATGTTCTTTTCCCTGTATTTTGTTGTTAATGGATACCATCAGGCTTGTTGATGGATCCATTTTTTTTCCCTTATATTGCATTTGCGGTTGAACCTTTCTTGAATGTACTTGAATACTTTGTTGAATGAGTATGAGCAGTTTTATTCAGAATTATTCCTTATCAGATAGCTGCACACAAGCACATGACCACGACACGTCTCTTTATATCACGATTTCTGGTCTTCAGATTTCTGTGGTTTGGATTGGAATCAGGGTGTAAAGCACTTTGGAAATGATAAACATAACATTGCATGGCATTGCATATCATTCTGCATTTATGTTGCTTGCTTTTCAGGTATTCGTTGCAGGGTCTCTAACCTTTATTTGGTTTCAGGCAGTATAGCTGAGAATTATATTCACCGATATTCGACGCGAAGAAATCAAGTAAGAATCATGGATCAAATGCAGAAGGATTTGGCTGGGGTGAGGGCCCAATTGGGGCATTTTATGGGGGACATTCAGGCGTTGTCCCGAGGTCAGGAACTACTGAGGGAGGAAGTCAACCAGATGAAGATTCAAATGGGCCTGGTCATGGAAATCTTGAATAAGGTGTTGAAAAAGGAAAATGATCATGTGCCTGCTTCCACAACAGAGGTCTCTACTCCTCCCATCTCTTTGGGATATGCTCTAGATCATGGATTGCTTCGTGAATCCCCTCTGAAAGCTAAAGGTTCAGAGCTCTCTCATCAGCAGTCACTTCCTGATTTTCAAGAGGATCCTAAGTCAGAGGGGCCTAAGAGGAAGTTCGATCCCATTCCGATTCCGTACGCGCAATTGCTTTCTTACTTGCTCGAGCTCAAGCTGGTTGAGCGTGTTAGTTTGGGACCGTTGCCCACGAAGATTCCTCTGGGACCTAATGCTAAGGCTAGATGTGAGTTCCATTCTGGGGCACCTGGTCACAATGTTGAGAATTGTACCAGGTTCAAGCATAAAGTCCAGGAGCTAATTGATTCAGGGACAATCAAGTTTGCATCAGTTGGTGCTGGTAAACCAAGTGATGTCACGCCCATTGTTGCAAGGGAACTGAGGACTCTCTCCTTTTCCAAAGGGTCCACCTCGCGTCAGGGATCTCTTCCACAACCCTGTGTTGCAGAAGACCTATGTCAGCAACCCTTGTTTGTGCCTCAATCGAATGCAGAAAGGAAAGTGCAGGGCCAGGTTGGGCGCCCGAACCAGCAGCAGCAAGATTATCAGCAGCGGAGGCTACTCAGACCAAGGAAGCCCAAGAGGACATTTGATCCTATTCCTATTCCGTACAGTCAGTTGTTGGCTCGTTTGCTCAAAAGTTCGCAAATCCAGCTGAGAAAGGCCATGCCTGTGCCATACCCCATTCCTCCGGACTATGACATGAGTGTTAGCTGTGAGTTCCATTCAGGAACGTTTGGGCACACACTTGATAACTGTAATGTGTTCCAGCACAAGGTGCAGGATTTGATTGACTCAAAGGTTATCACCCCAGATGGTACCCCACAAGGTGAAGCTTCTGTACCATGGTGAGTGCTCAAAGTTACAAGAACATCACCAGAAGTGGTCAGTCTAGACGGAGCCAAGCCTCCTCAACAACGAAAATCTTTATTTTCCTTGCTGCATTTTCATATGTAGTCTTTATTTGTTCGTTCAGACATTGTTCGCATGTTAAAATTTGTTTGTGTTTGGTATGCGGATTTTAATGCAATGAATATGTTTTCTTGAAGAATTTCATTTGTGTTTACTCATTTAATGCTAATGTGTACTGCAATACCATTTTTCTTGCTCAAACTCTATGAGGGAGAATGATGGTCTGAAAACGCAAAAATCTCTAACGGTGTGCTTTGGAATAAGAACCCTGTTGAGGATGTACAGGCATTGTTTCAACTCCTCAAACACTGGAGATATAAGGGAGATAGACCCTCGTTAACCCCTTTGAGCCTTGAAGTAGGAGTTTCTTTCGTATGAAAAAACCCTCACATTTAACCCAGGGGCAGGGTAGGCGTCAGTTAGTTTGACCAAGCGTTCAAACCTCAAAAGGATTGTGCATCTGAGGATCCATTACCTTTTAATTCACCGCTGAGAGGTCAAGAGATGTGAAACCACAATGGTTATCCATCAACAATCAAAGAGTGAGGCAGTCACAACCCTTTCAACAAAGTCAAGACAAGCCAGTGTCACACGACGTGTTCAAGAAAAAGAAAAAGAAGAAAAAATGAAAAAGCCCGCTAAGTTGAAACTTGAAAACAAGCAACTTAGGCAAAAGTTAGGGCATCCCGCTGGACTCCGAAATCCAAGATTCAAAAGAATCAGTCCAGGCAAAAATTAGGGATCAAAAAGCAAAAGAATGTGAAACCAAAAGGGTTACAAAAGAAAATCCTCGAGCAAGAACAAAGTCGTGTGACTACGCACAAAAGACAAAAGGGGTGACTGTTACTCCATAGCCTCATTAGGTGTCAAACCATCAGATGCATGGGTTCCTTAAAGATCACGAAATCTTTTGAGAGGCAAATTAGCTGAACGTAGGACTGGAGAACATCACGAAGAGTGGGTGGGCACCAATAAACTTTGAGCCATAAATCCTTTTTTCTCAAAACCGTGAACCAGGCCCCGTTACAACCCTCAAAAGTCCTAATTGAAACAGGGTTATTTCAAAGGCATACTACCAAGAGATAGCGTTCCTGACTCCTATCAGTTGTGCTAAAAGATCTTTGTTGGTGTTGCATGTGCATTGCATTATTTCTTTCAAAAATTAATGTCGTATCCTAACCCGTGATTCGCTCACAAAAGGGTTTGCTACATCTTTTTAGTAAAACTTCGAGATTAACATGTTGTGTTGCATTAGAATTTTCATTCTCAAAATAAAACATTTTCTGCTTGCATACATTTGTTTGACATCAAAAGAAGTTTACATATGGAAATTCAGTCCAGAAGCTTAATCTTGTCGAGTTGAGGATCCTGAAACTCCCGAAGGGCAGCCATATCCAATGGTACTTCCTCAGGAAACTTTGTTGGGCAGGGGCTTTCCCAACAAGTTGTGCTAAGACGTAGTCGATCTGGGGCAATCACGTCGAACCATCTCTTTAAGGTGTAGCTCATCTGAGCCAATCACGTCGAGAAATCTCTTCAAAGTTCAACCAAACTGGGGCAATTATTGCGAGATTCAAATCCCTACAAATGCAAGCATTTTTGGTTTTCCTTCGAAGATCAGTAGTCAGGGGCAAAACCACTTCAAGGTTCATACTGGGGCAAGCTATACCAAGAGCACGAGAAGTTAGTCCATCCAAACGACTAATCAGCCTATCCAGAGTTCAGAATACTGGGACAGAATATCCCACGGTGGTATGAGATTGTTCATGAATCTTTTCAAGGCGAATTCCTCTGTAGTCCATACGGTCTGGGGAAGTTACGTCGAGATCCAACGAATCTCTACAAGAGTTTGAAGACACTGAAGCATTGAGCTTGCCAAGTCTTCTGTAAAATCCTCATGCGATGACTTCTTCTAAGTAATCCATGCGGTCTGGGGCAGTTACGGCGAGATCCAACGAATCTCTACGAGAGTTTGAAGACATTGAAGCGTTTTGGATGTCAAGTCTTCTGTAAAATCCTCTTGGGACAATTTCTTCCGGTGGACCATGTTGGTTTGGGACAAGTGAAGAAAAACAGTTGGTCACGCATATGCAGTCAATCAGCCAAAAGGAGTGAAACTAAGGGGCATTCCAACCCAAGGCATTTTTGGTCCCCGTCTTCAGTAGGCTTCATTAATAATGTTCTCCAGCAAGAGATTGCATGCAAACCTTTCTCCCCAACAAGTGGTGGTTCAGAGTTAGATTTTCTCAGTTGCAGAAGTCATATCTCGCACGGGGTATACGTGCATATCCTTTGCTTGCAGGTAGCATCCTCATACTAGGCTCAAAGGCAAAATTGAAGCCTTTGCGAGATCACGGGATCATGTCTTCTAGACGAGTAATCACTTACTTCCATGCAGAAGATTGGGGCAATCATGTTCGAGAAAGGTGGTCACCCTTTTGTCACAATGTTCACTGATTAAATCCATCATTCGGTCGACGGTCGGTCACGACGATTCGATATCAACGAATTGAGCTCAACTGGGTATCGTGGTATCTTATTAAGTCGATTCTCTTATTCAGTCCTTCCAACAGCTACAAGCTTTTCTGTGTCGATAACGGTCGCAAATTCCCCAGAAGAGTGGTCTCGCCGATACTGAAACTGATGGTCATTATCCCCAGCGAAGTCGCAGGAGTTTGAAGAGGCTAAATCTTCTGTAAAATTCTCTTATGACATCCTCTTCGGGGACAAATTGTTGGTTTTCTTAAGCATGGGGCATGTTGTTTCCCCAGCATGAAGTGTTGATCACCCCCCAGTAGAGTTTGATGGTCATTATCCCCAGCGAAGTCGCAGGAGTTTGAAGAGGCTAAATCTTCTGTAAAATCCTCTTATGACATCCTCTTCGGGGACAAATTGTTCGGTTCCCCAGCATGAAGTGTTGATCATCCCCAGTAGAGTTTGAGGACAGTTGGTCTTCTGTAAAATCCTCTCAAAAGGCATTCCCCAACACGAGACGCTTTAAAGCAGTTTTCTCCAGCAGAGTTTGTTATAAACTCGTCATCCCCAACGGAATTGTCTAAAGGAAAGCTCACCTAACATGGGGCATTGTAGTACTTATCCTAAGCTCGACAGTCATATTCTTCAGCAGACTACTGTGGATTTGCTTTGGGTTTCCCCAACAGATCTCTAAGGACTCTTTCTAGCAAGTTGCAGTGGAATGTTCTAACCAGGATTTGCATATCCCTGGCAGAGTAGCCATGATCCCCAACAAGATTGTGTCTCTGGTAATGATTCCCCACAGAGGTCAGCATTGAATCTTGTCAGCAATACTCCCCAGCCGAGTTATAAGGTTGATAATCCCTATAAAGGATCTTGGGTTGAATAAATCCCCAAGCAGAGTTTTAATGGCTCATTTCCCCAGCAGGACGTCATTTAAAAATTCTCATCCCCAGCGGAGTTGCTGTGACCAGAATCCAGCCCCAAACAGATGGAATAATTCCTGGCAGAGTCATCATTCCCTCATATCTTAGAGTCCAATTTATTGTTGGCAAGCTTGACAATTCGAAGCAGACGGATTGTTCATCCATTCGCCAGCAGAGATATTATCCTCTCAGGAACCTCTAAAGTCAAGTCATTGATCATTGTTCCTCAGCAGAGTCAGCAGAGATGTCTGACACAGATGCAGAGAGTAATACAATTTTGCAAATTCTAAAAGTCCAACAGTGGATTGGCAAAAGTCCGTCTTCGGGTGGCAAAAGTCCAACAGTGGATTGGCAAAAGTCCATCTTCGGGTGGCAAAGCAGCTAAAAGTCCAACAGTGGATTGGCAAAAGTCCGTCTTCGGGTGGCAAAAGTCCAACAGTGGATTGGCAAAAGTCTGTCTTCGGGTGGCAAAAGTCCAACAGTGGATTGGCAAAAGTCCGTCTTCGGGTGGCAAAAGTCCAACAGTGGATTGGCAAAAGTCCGTCTTCGGGTGGCAAAAGTCCAACAGTGGATTGGCAAAAGTCCGTCTTCGGGTGGCAAAAGTCCAACAGTGGATTGGCAAAAGTCCGTCTTCGGGTGGCAAAAGTCCAATAGTGGATTGGCAAAAGTCCGTCTTCGGGTGGCAAAAGTCCAACAGTGGATTGGCAAAAGTCCGTCTTCGGGTGGCAAAAGTCCAACAGTGGATTGGCAAAAGTCCGTCTTCGGGTGGCAAAAGTCCAACAGTGGATTGGCAAAAGTCCGTCTTCGGGTGGCAAAAGTCCAACAGTGGATTGGCAAAAGTCCGTCTTCGGGTGGCAAAAGTCCAACAGTGGATTGGCAAAAGTCCATCTTCGGGTGGCACGAAGCTGCAAAGTCCACCAGTAGCGTGGCAGGCCAGTAGTCGTCTGGAGTTGCATAAAAGACATTATTAAAGTCCACCAGTAGTGTGGCAAGCCAGTAGTCGTCTGGCGTCGTTCAAAAGACGTTATTAAAGTCCACCAGTAGTGTGGCCAGCCAGTAGTCGTCTGGCGTCGTTCAAAAGACGTTATCAAAGTCCACCAGTAGTGTGGCAGGCCAGTAGTCGTCTGGAATTGCATAAAAGACATTATTAAAGTCCACCAGCAGCGTGGCAAGCCGGTAGTCGTCTGGCGTCGTTCAAAAGACAGATCTCTCCGACGTTTCATCGAGGATTCAATCCAGCAGTCTCGTTGGGTTTATATCCCTTTTCTTCTTCACCCAGAGAAAATTTTTGGTTATTTTTGGTATTCAATCACTATATACCTTGAAAGTCCGAAAGCATTTACTTTCAGGCGTTCAGGTCTACAGCGCTTGAATAGGGGCAGCTGTAATACCCCAAAATTTGCTCTCCCCTTTTGTCATCATAGCATGGCATTATCATTTATCATATCATATCCACCTCATTAACATTACATTGCATTTAACATAGAAAAATGAAGCATGGCATCCTTCTTACCATCAGGGCATGTGATCAGGTGGAAGGTGGACAATCAAGAGATCATTCAAAGCACAAAAAGGTCAATCAAGTTGGTTCTAGGCAAGCCAAGAGGTCTCTCATGTCTCATACTATCTCAATTGATCTTCCAAAACCTCAAGGAAGTGAGATTCAATGGGAGATTGAAGCACTACATCTTTCACTATGCAAGAAGTCAAAAAATTGAAGGAAAATCCTCAAAAGAGATAGCTCATTGATTCAAAATCATCCTCAAGTGGCATATCCCATCATCCTTTAAAGGGATACACAACATACTCTGAGGAATTTGAAATTGAAGACTGCACTTTTTCCTCCTAACCAGAGGGGGTCAAGATTAGGGTTTCCAATTAAATCAGGGTATCTTTGATTTTTTGGACAAAACTTGATGTCATGGTATTCCATATGTCCCTAAGTGTATGTATGTGGAAATTTGCATCTCAATTGGTTTTGGAGGTGGTTCAATTGGAAGAAAGATAAAAAATCAGGAAATTGGGGCAAAGTCAAATAATCAGGGGAAAAAGTCAACTCTTGAATTTTTGAGCCCAAAATCATGAAATTCATGTTACATATGTCCAATGTACAAAATTTGATCAAGAAACTCCAAAGGAATCATGAAAAAATCAAGATGTAAAAAGTTGCCATTTTTGGATGAAGTAGGGTTGCTAAAAATAGCAAATTTTGGCCATTTTGCATCAGAGTTTGAACCAAGGCCATTTAAATTTGGAGCACCAAATGAAAATTCCACTCTGCCTCAATGAAAGGCCTTGCTTTAAGCTTCAAATCCATGTGTGGAACATCTCCATTGGATAAAAATTGAGTGAGATATGATTGATCAAAGTTTGAGCAAAGTAGGTTCAAAACTAGGTCATGACCAAGATTTTCAAGGCACGCGCGCAGTCATTTTCACAAACACATGGTGAGCCAAATGTATTGATAAATTACTCATGGTTAAAGGCTTCAAATGAAAAATCTTGCAACATCAAAGTTGTTCCCTTATGTGAGATCTTCAAGATTGATGTTCATGATTTTTTCATTTGATCAAAGGACAAGGAGTTATGATAGCTCAAAGATTGGTCAACACAACTGAAAATCCATGCCATGCACACCTTGCCAACCAACCTCATTTCCTCGCCCATAACCAGTTTCCAAACCTTATTGTTCTAAGTCATTTTTCAACCTGTTCCAAACCTCATTTCACTTCAATTTTCACATCAACATTGTGCTCCAATGTGTCCTCTTTCCAAAGACTCCAAAATCTCATCAAATTGTTCAATGGTTAGAAAGTATTTCACCTGCAAACAGCCCTATGTTGGCACTGATGCTTTGACAGCTTGGTGCACGATTTTGGTTCACACACACCACAAACACTTCATAACATCTGCTTTCCACATTAAACCAAGCATACTTGATACAAATATCATACACCAGCACGTGCCATGCATAAAAATGGAAAGGGCAAACTTATGAAGCAAGTTTCTGCCACAACAGCTTTGTTGTTTTACCCTCACTTCCACCATAGCACACCATGAATCACCATCACCACATCATAGCCAACCTCACTCGCCCCTAACTAACTTAACTCAGTTAGTTAGGGTGCACTCAGTTAACCAAGCATTGACTCACTTAACTGACTCACTAAACCATGGTTAACTCACATTATAAATAGAAATCTCACCTCTAATTTCAGGCTCAACTTCATTTTTCTCATTCTTCACACTGAATCTCTCTCACATTCTCTCCACTTTTCTTCTGCTTGCACACGGGATTAACCATTTGTTTCTACATTTCATCTCCATCTTCATCATTATTCTGCTTTGGAGATCAAGAACAAGAGTGCATAGGTTCAGTTAAAGAAGCTCAGCATCAAATTCCAATTGATTTTCTGCACGAATTCGAGCTCTCAAGCCTTTATTTGGCCAAGTGAAACTCAAGGAAGAGGCATCTATTTCTGGTATTCTTGAGCTTTCCAAGTTTCATCATCTTCAGGTTTGAACTCTTGAAATTATATTGCACGATCTCTGGTTATTTTTACTTGTTTTTGGTGTTTTATGCTTGATAGAAGCTCTGCTCCAACCGGCTAGTTGATAGGCCTTTTACAGGCTTAGTTGCAAATCTTAGGGCTTGATTTGATCTCCTCTGTTCGTGTTATGTGTATGTGTTTTGTGATTTTTATGAGCATATCCATGATGTACATAAGCTTAGCTTTCGATTGGTATACATTTTGTGTATTTTGGTGAGGTTTGAAGGTTGCAGACGGTGGTGATTGGCCGGAGAAGGTGACCGGAGGTCTCTCTCCGGCCGGCAGCTTTGATTGCTAGGGTTTTGTTACGTTTTAATCTCGGCCGTCCATTTTCTATGATCGTGTGGCTTGTATGATGCCAGCACATAAAAAATCATGTGCACCTCACGTGTTTCTTTTCTGATTTCATTTAAACTATGTGTGATGTGGTACATGATAGTAAGGGTGCTCATGCGCGTGTGTGTGTTGATTCCAACTACTTTGACCATGAATTGACTTTGACTTGATCCATTGGCTAAGAATGAGTCAATTTCTGTTGACTGAAGTGCATGATTGTTATTGTGTTATGCGCGCTTAATGGACCTAGACTATTTTGCTATCCACACCCCATGTTTTCAAGGCCCAATGATTTTGAACTGCAAATTTGCTATGCATGCACCCCCTTTCTTTAGTTCCATTTCATTTTATTTCTCATTTTTGCTACACGTTTCATAATTAATTTTTAAAAATACCAAAACATATTGGAAAATTCTACAAAAATTCATGTGTATTCTTAAAACATTTAGGAAATTTTTCATGATTTTATTTTCTGATTTTATGACCTTTTTACCCCTGTTCCCTAATTTTCTTTGAATTTCCATTTGTGTGCTTTCTAATTGTGATACTTGAATTTGTTTAATTTTGTTCTTGCTCATTACCAACTGTTTTGACATGATTCTTTTTGAATTGATTCACTAATACATTGAAACATGTTATATGATTTTTGTTTGATTTTTTAGGTCACTTTATTACATGTCTTGATGCCTATATTTGTACCACTTTGCATGATGTTTCAATTTGACCTAATTGCTTTGTTTGAAGTCATTTTGCTTTGAATTTTGATATGCTATTTTGATATGTGATTCATCTCTGATTAGTGAACTCCAATACCATGTTTTCATAATTTTCATGAATCCATTTGGTCTTTGTTTGATGCATCACATTGGATGTATAATCCATGGCATGTCATTACAACTTTAGTGCATGTTTACATGAATTCTTTTGTGCACATTTGTATGAGCATTTTCATATGTTATGAGCCATTCATATGATATTATAGGTCTTTGATACACATTATAGGTCATCTTTACATGTTCATTTCAATTTGAACTTTGTGCATCATTAACATGTATTGTTTGCACTTTCTTTTTGAACTTTCATTTCAATTCTTCTTATATTACTTCTTGAATGTCTTGAAGTTGATTCATAAATACTTTTGAGATGTTTATAAACCATTTTCCATTTAGTTTCAATTCTGGTTGTTGATTTACATGTTCCATTTATGCATGTCCTCTTCATTTCTTTCCATCTTTCATCTACCCCTTCTTCTTGTAACATGTTTAAATGCTAATGGGTGATGCTTGTTGCTTATTCACTTGCACTTGTATGATAATAACCATTGGTTTCCATATGATGCCCATTCTGGTTGTGGCTCTAGGATTTGGTTTCTCATTTAATTCTTTTGAGTTTTATGATGCATTACATGTTCTTTTACTTCTTATACTTCTTATACATGTTTACTAACCATGTAGGGGCTTTGGTAAGTTTCATTTGAGTGTGGATAAGGAATCCAAATTCAACTTCTATCCTTTCTCTTTTACAATTCCATTTTGTGTTTTGCTAAGCACTTATGTGCTTTCTTTTAATAACTCATCACTTTCCCCTTGTGAATTACAATTCATCTTCTACTTTAGAAGTGAATTGTTTAATTCATTCTTTCTTTAGACTTTAGGTTGAAACCTCACAAACCTTAGGATCACTCCCTTAACTAATCAATTAGGATTGAGTCTTAGTCCATATAGGTTTTACCTTTACCCTCTCTTGAGTCTTTCATCTTCTCATCTCAAGGAAAATTCAAAATATCTAATAAAGGTAGGCACTTATTGCATTTAGGCCTTTCATATAAAGAAAAGATTATAAGGGGTCTTCTCTTATAATCTTAAGATGTGTAGCATATGGCCCATCTTAGGTCAATGTGTTACATATTTGATCTTGTATGAGGGACTTAAATGCAATACTTGTTGAAGGTGCAAATAACAAAAAACACTTCTTCACTTCATAATCAACAAAACACTTAATAAACACAAGTATGCTAGTGTGTTTAAACCTTGACAATTGGAACTAAGTGTGGGGGTCTTCTTCACTCTTAGTGTGCATTCTTACCCATTCCATCTTGGAATGTGAGAACGTACACATTCCAATGGCTAAGATCCAGATACACTGTCATATGCAAACAAATGAAAAGACTCTTAAAAGACAAAAACAAACAATAACGTCTTTCCTTCGGGAATTCTTTTCTCATCTCATTCATTCTCAACGCACGAACGTGCTTCTACTCGTTCTCTTGCAAGATGGTAACGCACTCGGACCAGCGAGCCTGCAACACCTGAGCCAGAACGTAAGCCGTTCCCTAAAAAACACAAACAATCCATCCCTAGTGAGGGGAACTACGTCGCTCTGATTCTCATGCTCCCGATGAGATACGTAGGCAGTGGGGTAGGGCCCATGCGAGCACTTCTTTTATTTTCCCTACATTTGTTTCCCATTCCTTTTCTTTTCTTTCTCCTTTCTTTCTTTCAGTTCCTTTTCCGGTATCCTTTCTTTACACCCTTTGATCGAGACAAGCAAGCGTGGATCCCATCGGGTACGATGGACGCGAGGGGGTGCTAATACCTTCCTCTCGCGTAACCGACTCCCGAACCCAGTTCTCTTGGTCGCGAGACCATGCTCTTTCCTTCCCTTCAGGTTTATGCGGTGTTTCCTTTCCCTCTCATGGGATAAATACACATTGCTGGCGACTCTGTTTCGGTGCCACTTTCGCGTTTGTACTTGGATGAAAATCCCGGGAGCGACAGTTGTTCCAGCCAGTGGGGTGATCATTATATACAGTTTGTTCGTATTATTCCAGCAGGTGGGATAGTATGGCAGATGGTTGTTCCAGCCAGTGGGATGAACATTATATACAGTTTGTTCATATTATTCCAGCAGGTGGGATAGTATGGCAGATGGTTGTTCCAGCCAGTGGGATGATCATTATATACAGTTTGTTCATATTATTCTAGCCGGTGGGATAGTATGGCAGATGGTTGTTCCAGCCAGTGGGATGACCATTTTATACAGTCTATTCATATTATTCAAGCCGGTGGAATGGTATGGCAGATGGTTGTTCCAGCCAGTGGGGTGATCATTATATACAGTTTGTTCATATTATTCCAGCAGGTGGGATAGTATGGCAGATGGTTGTTCTAGCCAGTGGGGTGATCATTATATACGGTTTGTTCATATTATTCCAGCCGGTGGGATAGTATGGCAGATGGTTGTTCCAGCCAGTGGGATGATCATTATATACAGTTTGTTCATATTATTCCAGCAGGTGGGATAGTATGACAGATGGTTGTTCCAGCCCGTGGGATGAACATTATATACAGTTTGTTCACATTATTCCATCATGTGGGATAATATTGCAGGTGGTTGTTCCAGCAGGTGGGATGATCATTTGGCAAAGCTTCCAAAGCCGGTTTGGTAAGCATCAAAGTCCAAGTTTAATTTGGCAAAGCTGCGAAAGTCCATCTGAGGATGGCAATTTTGAGATTCCAAAGCCTGTTTGGTAATCATTGAAGTCCAACGACAGATTGGCAAAAATCCAGCACGAACTGGTAAAAGTCCATTGTTTAGAATGGCAGAGCAACTAAAGTCCATCAACAGTATGGCAAGCCAGTAGTTGTCTGGCGTCGTTCAAAAAGACATTTTTTAAAGTCCATCAACAGTATGGCAAGCCAGTAGTCGTCTGGCGTCGTTTAAAAAGACATTTTTTAAAGTCCATCAACAGTATGGCAAGCCAGTAGTCGCCTGGCGTCGTTCAAAAGACAGATCTCTCCGACGACGTTCATTTGAAGATTCAATCCAGCAGTGTCGTTGGGTTTATATCCTTTTTCTTCTTCGTCACCCAGAGCAAATTTTTGGTTATGTTTGGTATTCAATCACTATATACCTTGAAAGTCTGAAAGCAATCGCTTTCAGGTATTCAGGTCTACAGCGTTTGAATAGGGGCAGCTGTAATACCCCAAAATTTGCTCTCTCTTTTGTCATCATAGCATAGTATTATCATTTATCATATCATATCCACCTCATTAGTATTGTATTGCATCTTTAACATAAAAAAATGAAGCATAGTATCCCTCTTACCATCAAGGCATGTGATCAGGTGGAAGGTGGGCAATCAAGGGATCATTCAAAGCACAAAAAGGTTAGTCAAGTTGCCTCAAGGCAAGCCAAGAAGTCTTTCATGTCTCATATTATCTCAATTGACCATCCAATACCTCAAGAAAGTGAGATGCAATAGGAGATTAAAGCAATACATACTTCACTATGCAAGGGATCCAAAAAATGAAGGAAAACCCTCAAAAGAGATGTCTCATTGATTCAAAATCACCCTCAAGTGGCATATCTCATCATCCTTTAAGTGGATACACAACATACTCTGAGGAATTTGAAATTGAAGACTGCACTTTTCCCTCCTAACCAGAGGGGGTCAAAATTAGGGTTTCCAATTAAATCAGGGTATCTTTGATTTTTTGGGCAAAACTTGATGTCATGGTATTTTATATGTCCTTAAGTGTATGGGTGTAGAAAATTGCCTCTCATTTGGTTTTAGAGGTGGTTCAATTGGGAGAAAGATAAAAAATCAGGAAATTTGGGGCCAAGTCAAATAATCAGAGGAAAAAGTCAACTCTTAACTTTTTGAGGCCAAATTCATGAAATTCATGTTATATGTGTCTAATGTACAAAATTTGATCAAGAAACTCCAAAGGAATCATGAAAAAATCAAGATGTGGAAAGTTGCCATTTTTGGAAGAAGTAGGGTTTCCAAAAATAGTAATTTTGGACCATTTTGCATCAGAGTTTGAACCAAGGCCATTTAAAATCAAGACCTCAAATGAAAATTCCACTCGGCCACAACAAAAGATCTTGTTTCAAGCTTCAAATCCATGTGTAGAACATCTCCATTGGATAAAAATTGAGTGAGATATGATTGACCAAAGTTTGGGCAAAGTAGGTTCAAAACTAGGTCATGACCAAGGATTCTCAGGTCACGCGCATGTCCTTTTTGCAAACAGTTGGTGGGCCAAATGTACACCTATTTTTCTCAGGGTTAGAGGCTTCATTTGCAAAACTTGTCAACATCAAAAATGTTCCTTGTAGTGTCATCTTCAATATTCATGTTGGACAAAATTCCATTTGATCAAGTTATGAGGGAGAAATCTTGGTCTCAAGTTAGGGTGGTTATGCTGAAATTTCGTGCCATGCCAGCCTTGCCAATCGACCACCTGGTGCGTCCATCAGCCAGTCTTGTGTGCTTAAGTTCATAGTCATTTTGGAGCATGTTTGAGGCATCATTTCAATTCCTTTTTCACATCAACAGTGTTCTCTAATGTGCCCTCTTTCCAATGACTCCAAAAACACACTAAACCACCCATGGAGTAGAGAGAATTTCATCATCAAATCACCCTATCTCCATTGTTCTCGACTGCCATCAAAAACCAGAAAAAAACAAATGTTGTTGATGTTGTTATTACCAAGCTTGCACGTGCAGTGCTCATACCATTCATCCATTGCCCTTTTGAACCAAACACCTTTCATAAATACCACATCACGTGCCTCACTATACATGGAAATGGAAGGAGAAAGCTTGTAGAACAAGTCTCTGTGGCTGCAGCACGTGTGAGGTTGCTTTATTCAATTAATATTCACCATAACACACCATAAGTCATCACCATAACATCACAGCCATAGCATAACTCGTCCCCTAACTAACTTGGCTCAGTTAGTTAGGATGGACTCAGTTTAACCACCTTGACTCACTCTAACCAACTCACTAAACCATGGTTAACTCACACTATAAATAGAAGCTCCACTCTATAATTTCATTTTCCAAATTCATTTTTCCACATTCTCTCCAAAACTCTCTCTGCGTTACTCTCAATCTCACCATTGCAAAGGATTCTCGAGCTCACATTGTTCATCCTCCTCCTAAATCTTCTTTGATTCTCTCTCAATTTCACCAAAGAGCAACTGTTTTGAAGCTTGGATCCAATTTCTTTCCACTGAATCATCATCAACTATTGCAGCTAAGCCTTTATTTGGCCACATGAAGTTCAAGGAATAAGCATTTTCCTCTGGTATTTCCGTGTATTCAAAGCCTCATCAATTTTAGGTTTGAACTCTTGAACTTTGATTGCACAGTTTCTATCCATTTCCACTTGTTTCTTGTTTTTATGAGCTTGTTAGAAGCTATGCGTACTCCGGCTAGTTGATAGGCCTTCTAAAGGCGTAGTTGCAAAACTTAGGGCTTGCTTTAATCTCCTCTGTTCTCTCTATGTGTGATTATTATGTGAAAAATAATGTTGGATTCATGATGTGCATAGCGTAAGCTTCATTTTGGTACCATATTTGCGCATTTTGGTGAGATGTGAGAGTTGCAGGTGGTGGTTCTCGCCGGAGATGGTGACCGGAGGTCCCTCTCCGGCCGGTGATCTTGTTTTAGGGTTTTATTTGCAGTTTGAACGTGGACCGTTGGATGTTCATCATCGTGTGGCTCGTGTGATGACAACGCATAAAAATGTCACATGCCGTGCACATGTTTTATTTTTAATCAGAGTGAACTTCGTGTGGTGTGGCAAATGGTATAGAGTGTGGTCCTTCATGTGTGTGCGTTGATTTCAATTACTTTGACTTGCTTGTTGACCAGACTTAATCTGATGGTTGTTATTGCTTTGACTGTGTTTGACTGAGGGTGCACAATTATTATGTGCACTGTGCGTGTAATGAACCTAACTAGATTGCTATCCACACCCCTCTTTTAAAAGCCCAATTAATTTGAACTCATATTTTGCTATGCTTGCACCCCCATTCCTTCTTCCATTTCATTTTATTTTTCCATTTTTCATACACGTTGGCTTTTCAATTTTTAAAAATACTAAATATCATTATAAAATTCTACAAAAATTTATGAACATCATTAAGGCATTTAGAAAATTTTTGATGATTTTATTTTCTGATTTTATGACATTTTTTCCCCTGTTGCATAATTTCTTTGAATTTTTCATTTGTGTGCATTCCATTGATGATACATGATTTTGTTTAATTTTGTTCTTGATCATTGTGAATTGTTTTGACTTGGTTATTTTTGCATTGATTCATTAATACCTTGAAGTATGTCATATGATTTTTATTTGATTTTTTAAGGCATTTTATGACATGTCTTGGTGTTCATTTTTGTAATACTTTGAATGTGCATCCAATTTGACCTAAATGCTTTGTATGAAGGCATTTTGCCTTGAATGTTTACATGCTACTTTGATATATGATTCACTTTTGATTTGTGTATCTCAAAATCATGCTTGAATAGTTTCCATAAACCCATTTGATTTTTGTTTAAAACATTTCACTTGAAGCATAATAACATGTCATATCCTTGTAATCTTTGTGCATGTTTACATGATTGCTTTTGTGCATACTTGCATGATCATTTGCATATTGTATGAACTATTCATTTGACATTATAGGTCATTGGTACATATTATGTGTCATCATTGCATGTTCACTTTCATTTGGACTTTGTGTATCCTTAATACGAAGTACTTGTGTTTTCTTTTGAACTTCCATTTCAATTCTACTTCTCCTATTACCTCTTGAATGTCTTGATAGTTGCTTCATGAATACTTGTGAGATGTTTATGAACCTTTTTTCAGATCATTTCAATTCTGATCCTTGGATTACATGTTCCCTTTATGCATGTTTCTTTCATTTCTTTTCATCTTTCATCTCCCTTTTCTTATGATAGCATGTTCTAATGCCATGGATGATGATTGTTGGTTGTTCACTTGAACTTGCTTGATGATAATCATTTGTTTTCCATATGATGCACATTCTGGTTGTGACTAATAGGATTTTATCTTTCATCTTATTCTTTTGATCTTTATGGTGCATTAAATGTTCTTTTACTTCTTATACTTCTTATACATGTTTACTAACCATGTAGGGGCTTTGGTAAGTTGCAATTGAGTGTGGATAAGGAATCCACATTCAAACTTCTATCCTTTATCTTTTACAATTCCATCTTGTGTTTTGTTAAGCACTTATGTGCTTTCTTTTGATTAACTCATTACTTTCCCTTTTGAATTACAATTCATCTTCTACTTTAGAAGTGAATTGTTTAATTCATTCTTTCTTTAGATTTTAGGTTTAAACCTCACAAACCATTAGGATCACTCCCTTGACTAATCAACTAGGATTGAGTCTTAGTCCCTATAGATTTTTACCTTTCTTCTCTCTTGAGTCTTTCATCTTCTCATCTCAAAGAAAAATGCAAAAATACCTAATAAAGGTAGGCACTTATTGCCTTTAGGCCTTTCATATAAAGGAAAGATTATAAGGGGTTTTCTCTTATAATCTTAGAATGTGTAGCATATGACCCATCTTGGGTCAATGTGTGAAACATTTGACCTTGTATGAGGGACTTAAATGCAATACTTGTTGAAGGTATAAATAAAAAAGCACTTCTTCATTTTATAACCAACAAAAATACTTAATAAAGGCAAGACAAAGATTGTATTTAGGCCTTTCATGTGGGAACAAGGAGGTGAGGGGACTTCTCTCATTTCCTTGGAATGTTTAGCGTACGTCCCGTCTTGGGTCGATATGCGAGGCATTCGATCCTATATGAAGGACTTAAATCCAATACGAGTTACAAAACACCAAAAACATTCAAAACACTTATTTCTTCTTAAAATACAAAAACAAACAATAACGTCTTTCCTTCGGGAATTATTTTCTCATCTCACTCATTCTCAACGTACGAACGTGTTTCTACTCGTTCTCTTGCAAGATGGTAACACACTTGGACCAGCGAGCCTGCAACACCTGAGCTAGAACGTCAGCCGTTCCTAAAAAACACAAACAACTTTCCCTCGTTAAGGGGAACTACGTCGCTCTGATTCTCATGCTCCCGATGAGATACGTAGGCAGTGGGGTAGGGCCCATTCGAGCACTTCTTTTATTTTCCCTACATTTGTTTTTCTTTCTCCTTTCTTTCTTTCAGTTCCTTTTCCAGTATCCTTTTCTATCACCCTTTGATCGAAACAAGCAAGTGTGGATCCCATCGGGTACGATGGACGCGTGGGGTGCTAATACCTTCCTCTCGCGTAACCGACTCCCTTACCCTTTCTCTTGGTCGTAAGACCATGCTCTTTCCTTTCTCTCAGGTTTATGCGGTGTTTCCTTTCCCTCTTTTGGGATAAATACACATTGTTGGCGACTCTGTTTCCGTGCCACTTTCGCGTTTGTACTTGGATGAAAATCCCGGGAGCGACAGCTGGCGACTCTGCTGGGGAGGAAGAAAGGTTGACCTATGGCTGGTCCATCCTAAGCGAGTCAATCCTAGCGCTTGTTTGCTTTTCTTTTATTGGGTGTTTACTATTGTATTGTATTTGCTGTTTACTGTATTTTATTACTTGCATCATATTTACAGCATTGTAGCATTTACATTTTATGTATTATACTGTGTTGAACTGTGCTGTCTGTTTGGCGGGATGGGATTTCTGAGAGATAATCTCATTACACAGGCTTGAGTATACATTTAGGACTAGAGTGGAGAGTAGTGGGACCTACGTGCCGTCTGGAGTACGTTGGGTATTCACGAAATTCACAGCTAGACGAGGCTATCTTGGGACCCATCATGGCATGCGCGTCTTGCGTATTCCAGGATGTCGATCTAGAGAGCTGCCGACTCTAGTGACCGATCATGAGAACCTTAGTGGAAACATCCCTCTTTAGTGGTGACAGTGGCCGACCACATTCTGTGGCAAACCCATTCGCACCCGAGGGCCCACTTTGGAACTTGCATAGGATGACCTTATTTTTTAGGGGAATCAGTTGAGGCCTCCTCGATTGATGATGATGCCAAACCAAAAATGGTGAACGTATCATCATTTCTCGACCTGAGAGCCCGTGATATTGAGGATCCTCGGTTTGCTAGAACCCACAGGTGAGAGGGGGGGTTGTTTGCAGGTTTGCAGGTAACCATGACTTCCTACATACCCGATTTTCTATTGACATTACATAAAGGAAGGGTTCATCCTATTATATTCAGACAGTTCCTATTTGTGGTTCCATATTGTTCCCAGGGCTACACTGACATCGCACACAGTCCAGCACAGACACCTGATTACCTGATCACATTGCCCTTTTGCATTGCATTATCATATCATAACGGTTATGTTTGTCAATTTCAGGTGCATAATATACTTCTGATTCCAATCCATGGGTTCAACAGAGAATGACGAGAGAAGGAAGAATAATGTTTCTTACAAGTTTCCAGACCCTACCTTGGATTCGTTGCTCAAAGTTATAGACATGGCCGGCCCGGGTGTTCTTGATAGGTTTCAAAAGAAGTATGGGAATTTGGTTAGGATGGTCCGCACTATCACGAAGTATGAACATGATGCTTTGCACACCCTGTTGCAGTTCTATGAGCCTTCGCTGAGATGCTTCCTCTTTCCAGATTACATTTTGATGCCAACGCTAGAAGAATTCTCATTTATTTTGGGGGTTCCAATCATGTCAACAATACCATTCTTTTTTGGTAGCTCTCCTAGTGTAAAAGAAATTGCCGCTGCAATGCAAATGGACCAGTCAGTGATAAAGAGTGGTATGAGTAACAAAAACGGAGTTGACGGATTTCATCTGGAATTTCTCTTTGATCAAGCCCAAGAGGCTGCTAATGCTAAAAACTGGACGGTTTACAACTCCATTTTAGCTCTTTGCATATATGGCCTAGTTCTTTTTCCCAATCAGCAAGACTTTGTGGATATGCAAGCTACGAGAGTTTTCGTTCTTAAAAATCCAGTCCCTACTTTGTTGGGGGATTTTTATCATTCCGTGCATTACAAGAACGAGAAAAGAAGGGGGGGGCCTGTTAGTTGTTGCACTCCATTGCTATGCCATTGGCTTTTCAAGCATTTGCCTCAAACAGGTGCCTTTGTGGAAACCATAGATGTTGCGAAATGGTCTAAGCGAATGATAGGTTTAACTGCTGATAATATTGTCTGGTTTGATCATCGGTTGCTGAGAATTGAGCTTATCACAAGATGCGGAAATTTTCCAAATGTAGCTCTGATTGGCAGAAAATGAGGGATCAATTATAATCCATTTTTGGCCATCCGACAGTTCGGGTATGCTTCCAGGGGTCCTCCTACAGAGCAAGACGTGGAAGAATCTTTGTTCTTCATAGGAACTAAAGATGAGAAGGTGGTAGAAGTAGTGAATGCTTGGAAAGATAAGCATAAAATTGGAAAAGCGGTTTTTAGGAAAGGAGATTGTAGGTCTTATCCTGAATATGACAGGTGGATTGAGACGAAAGTAAAGGAATTGCTTTTGCCCTTTTCAAGGAGACTTCTTGTACGTTCAGTACAGCCTGAACAACCCACCATGGTGGCTATTGAGGAGTGCGAGAAATGGAAGAAAATGGTTAGAGAGCTGCAGATAGAGAACTCTGGAATGAGCAGATGTCTTCAGAAAGCTCTAGCGGACAACAAAGAGTTGGAAAAGAGAGCATTGAAAGCGGAGAAAACCCTGGCAGACAAAGAAGAAGATTTTGATGATAGAGCTCGGTATTTCCGTAAACTTACTTTGGGAGCAGATGATACCAGTCAGGCTCACAAGACTACAAAACAGGCTTTAGCCCGAAGCAAGGAATCATTAGCTAAACTTCGTCAAGCTTGGGATGAAGTCATAATTGAAAACTCTGAGCTGCTGACCCAGTTAAAAGACAAAGATGAAGAGTTGAAGAAAGCACATGTAGAAAGAAGAAAGTATCGAGAGGACCTGGGCAAAAGCCAAGAACAGGTAAGGAACGCTGAAGATAAGCTGAAAATCGCCAACAAAGAGCTTGAAGATGTCACGGCGGATCTGAAGCTAGTTAAAATTCAAGCTGGAATTAAGAGGCGCAAAGGAGCCGGTGAAGATGAAGCCTTGCTGATGCACGTGGGTTCGTTAGAGGATGCGTTGGAAAAAAGGGACGTCGTAATCAAAGAGCTGATTGAGAAGCCACATCATCAGCGTACCCGCATCCTGTTCGAAGAGATTAAGTATTCCAGCCAGAAGCTGAAAGACGTAGAGCTATCAGATTAGTGGTTTTTGTCGTTTCTTTGTAATGGGTAATGGTTACCATCAGGATTGTTGATGGATCCATTTGACTGCTTGTTTCTTATTCTGTTGCTGAAACTATGACTAATGTACTTGAAATTTTTTGGGAATTTGTATGAAAGGAGCTATTTCTGTTCACAATTTCTGGTTTTCAGATATATGTGATGTGTTATCTGCACACGGGCACACTACAAAATCACTATGTCTGGTCGTCAGATATTTGTGGTGGGTGTATAGGAATATCTCTTCAAAGCAGAACTCACTAATCATGATTTCTGGTCGTCAGGAATTTGTGGTTATGATTGGAATCAGGATGTAAAAAGTATCTTGAATTGACAAACATAACTGTACATTTGCATTTGCATAGCATATCATTTTTGCATCGCAGGTTTTCTTCTTTTGCAGGCGCCTGCGAACCTTTATTTGGTTTTCAGGCACGATAGCTGACACCCCAGTTCATCGATATTCTACCCGACGTAATCAAGCCAGAGTAATGGAACAAGTTCAGACTGAGTTAGCTGATTTGAGGGGAAGAATGGAGCAGTTCATGAACCTTATGCAGGGGATCGCTCAAGGTCAGGAAACTATGAGGGCTGGTCAAGAGGCCATGAGAGCCACTATTCAGAGATTGGAAATTGAAATCCCGAATCACAATGTGCGCACTTCCCCCGTTGGCAATGTCCCTACTGGTGGAGTACATCTGGGACTTGATGATAATGGTTTGGAGGATGGTCCAGAGGATCAGTTTACCACACTCAACAACGACAGGGGTTTCTACAATGATGACCGGAAGTATGAAGGGTTGGATGAAAGACTCAGGGCTATTGAGAGCCAAAATCCTCTGGGGATTGACGTGGAAGACATGGGTCTCGTACAGGGTGTGAGGATTCTTCCCAAGTTCAAGCTTCCTACACTGGATAAGTACAATGGCAGCACCTGTCCCAAAACACATTTGCAAGCTTACAATCGCAAGATTGCCGCTTACACCGAGGACCAAAAGCTCTGGATGTATTTTTTCCAGGATAGCCTGTCAGGCACCTCCCTGGAATGGTACATTAAGCTGGACAGGGTTCATATAAGGAGCTAGAAAGATTTATACGCTGCGTTTCTGAAGCAGTATCAATATAATCTGGACATGGCACCTAATCGTACTCAATTGCAGAGTATGACTCAGGATAACGAGTAGGGCTTTAAGCAGTACGCACAGAGATGGAGAGAATTGGCTGCTCGAGTTCAACCACCTTTGGGTGATCGTGAGATGGCTGATATGTTCATGAGCACACTTCAAGGGACGTATTTGGATAGACTTGCTGCATGTCCTTCCACGGGGTTTGCCGATTTCGTCGTTGCTGGGGAACGAATAGAAAGTCTGCTGAAATTGGGTAAGATTCAAGATGTCAGTGGGACTGTTGCTTCAAGTTCGAAGAAACCCTTTGCCAATGGACCAAGGAAAAGAGAAGGGGAGTCCAACGCTGTGTATAGAGGAAAGGGCAGAGGCAGGACTCAATCTTACCATCAGGTGGATGCTGTAACCATTCCGGTTCCAGCAGTACAGTAAGCTCCAGATCAGCAAGCTAGACCCCGATTCCAGACTAATAGACAAAGGGACCATAAGTTTGATCCCTTGCCTATGACATATGCTGCTTTGTTACCACAGCTGCTCAAAGAGAAGTTGGTTGAACTTCGGACTATGAAGCCACTAGATACCGGAAAATTGCCTCAAGGTTACGATGTTAATGTTTGATGTGAATTTCATTCTGGTGCGCCAGGTCACTCAATAGAAAAGTGTTGGGCCTTTCAACATAAGGTTCAAGATCTGATTGACGCAAAAGCTATTAATTTCTCTAAGCCGCCGAATGTTCGTGATAATCCAATGCCTCATCATGGAGATGCAGGCACGAATGCTATTTTTGATGGCGAGAAGTTGAATTTGATTACTGATGTTAATTTGGTAAAGACTCCGCTGTTGATTGTAAAAGAACATTTGTTAAAAGGAAAGGTATTTCCTGGATGTGCCTCTGATTGCGAGTATTGTTCGAGACAGATTAATGGCTGCAGTAAGTTGAAAGCTGGACTGCAGGATCTTATGGATGAAGGAAGTCTTCAGTTTGATAAAGTAGAGAAGGAAAAGGATGTTTCTGCTGTTACCATCTATTATAATCCAGTTGAGATACAGGTGCCTGTTGAAGCTCCTGTTGCTACTATCACGCCTGAGAGGCCGAGGCCAGTTACGATTATAGTTCCTGAATCTGCTTCTTATGTGTCCAATCGGGCAGTTCCATGGCAGTATGGAACTAATACTCAGGAAGCAGAGGTTGTCGTTGGTACCAGTGTTGAGAATGTCAGTGGACCAAGTGGTTTCACCAGAAGTGGTCGACTGTTTGCTCCCCAAACTCTAAGGAGTGATAAGGAAGCAGAAGTTGCTGCAAGAGCGAAAGGAAAATAGGTTGTTGATGACAAGGTGCCTGCTCAGGAAGAGGACCCTAAAGTCAATTTTGATCATGATGTTGAGGAATTTATGAGGGTTATCAAAAAGAGCGATTACAAGATCATTGAGCAGCTCAATCAGACACCCTCTAAAATCTCAATATTATCCCTGTTAATGAGTTCAGATGCACACCGGGCTGCTTTGTTGAAGGTTCTGAATATGGCATATGTTCCCCACGAGATCACTGTTAACCAGTTTGAGGGGGTAATTTCTAATGTCAATGTGAGCCACGGGTTGGGGTTTACGAATAAGGATTTGACTCCAGATGGACGTAATCACAACAAAGCGTTGCACATCACACTTGAATGCAAAGGAGCTGTTTTGTCGCATGTGCTGGTTGACACAGGTTCTTCCTTAAATGTGTTACCCAAAAAGGCCCTGATGAAAATTGAAGTAGATGGATTGGTTCTTAGACCCAGTGATCTGATTGTGAGAGCTTTCGATGGATCCCAGAGATCGGTGTTCGGGGAGGTGGAATTACCAATACAGGTTGGTCCACAGATATTCAAGACGATCTTTCACGTTATGGACATTCAGCCTGCTTATAGCTGTTTGTTGGGCCGACCATGGATTCACGCAGCAGGCGCAGTGACCTCCACACTACACCAGAAGCTCAAGTACGAGTTCGAAGGTCAAGTGGTTACCATTTGCGGTGAGGAAGATATATTTGTGAGTCATCTATCCACTTTTAAATATGTGGAAATGGATGGAGAGATTCACGAAACCCTGTGCCCATCTTTTGAAGCCCTGAATGTCAACAAATTCTCAGAATCTACTTCAGCAGTAGTGGTGTCAAATGTGCCAGTTGGGCCGAGTACATCAATTGTGTCCTACAAACAGGCCAGAGAAGTGGTTGAAAGAGGAAATGCCCAAGGTTGGGGTAAATCTATTGATGTGTTTGTGAAAGAAGATAAGTTCGGCATCGGATACCAACCAGGCCAGACGCCAGTTCCCCGATTCCGTGGGCCAATTAATTTCAACAGTGGAGGAATTGTCAACTCTAATCAGTCCTGCTCAGCAATAGAAGATGACGCTGAAGGCTCAGATTATCTGGACAGATGGGTGCATGCACTGGCTCCGGGCGAAGCATTGCAAAACTGGTCTAGCGAAGAAGTCATTCATGTTGTACACCAGTCAGAGTAATAATTCTTGCCTTTCATAATGCATAAAATCCCACGCTCTGCCCAAGGCGTGTGGATCCATTTGTAGGGCCACCATATTTTCTCATATAATGTTCAAACATCAATAAAAAGGACGTTTTGTTTACAAATTTGTGTTCCTTTATTCCTTCTTTATTTTTACTTTTGCACAAAGAAAGTTAAAAAAAAAAAGCGACAATGCACTTTCTTTTCTTTTTTTTTATTTTCAAGCAAAAATAATAATCTAAAATAAAGCATCAATCCAATCATGCAGACTTGATTTTGTGGATTCCCCTGAAAACAATTCTGTTATGCCCACGTATGATTTCGACAATCCGATTTATCAAGCTGAGGGGGAAAGTGATGAAGAATATGAACTCCCAGAGGAATTGGCTAGGTTGTTGAAACAGGAAGAGAAAACCATTCAGCCTCATCAGGAAACTCTTGAGGTTATCAATATTGGTTCAGAGGAAAGCAAGAAAGAGATCAAGATCGGTGCAAGTCTGCGGGCTGATGTAAAGCAAGGGCTGATAGTCATGCTACGTGAATATGTTGATATCTTTGCTTGGTCATATCAAGATATGCCAGGTTTAGATACAGACATAGTTGTGCATAGACTACCATTGAAAGAAGACTGCCCACCGGTCAAGCAAAAGCTGCGCAGAACAAAACCGGAGATGGCTTTGAAGATCAAGGAAGAGGTACAGAAACAGTTGGATGCAGGTTTTCTGGCAGTAACCAATTATCCTCCCTGGGTGGCCAATATAGTACCGGTGCCGAAGAAAGATGGCAAGGTCAGAATGTGTGTGGATTACAGAGATCTCAACAGGGCGAGCCCTAAGGACGACTTTCCACTCCCTCATATTGATGTGCTAGTTGACAATACTGCCCAGTTTTCAGTGTTCTCATTTATGGAAGGATTCTCCGGGTACAATCAGATAAAGATGGCGCCTGAAGACATGGAGAAGACGACATTCATTACCCCGTGGGGTACCTTCTGTTACAAAGTAATGCCTTTTGGGTTGAAAAACGCAGGGGCAACATATCAAAGAGAAATGGTGACGTTATTCCATGATCTAATTCATAAAGAGATCGAGTGCTACGTGGATGACATGATTGCTAAATCAAAGACAGAAGAGGAACATCTGATCAACTTGAAGAAGCTATTTGAGAGGTTGAGGAAATTCAGGTTGAGATTGAATCCTAACAAGTGTACTTTCGGCGTGCGATCCGGAAAATTGCTTGGTTTCATTGTCAATGAAAAAGGGATAGAGGTTGATCTTGCTAAGGTAAAAGCTATACAAGATATGCCTGTACCGAGAACCGAGAAAGAAGTTCGCGGCTTTCTAGGGAGATTGAACTACATTTCAAGGTTCATATCTCACCTAACTGCCACCTGCGAACCAATATTCAAAATGCTAAAGAAAGATCAAACGGTCAGGTAGAATGATGACTGTCAAAATGCATTTGATAAAATAAAAAGATATTTGCAGGAACCTCCTATTCTGATACCTCCAGTTCAAGGGAGACCACTGATTATGTACTTGACAGTGCTCGAAGAGTCCATGGGTTGTGTTCTCGGTCAACATGACGAGACAGGTAGGAAAGAACATGCCATCTACTACCTGAGCAAGAAGTTTACAGATTGTGAATCGCGCTATTCAATGCTTGAGAAGACATGCTGTGCACTCGCTTGGGCCACCAAGCAATTGAGACAATATATGCTCACACACACAACCTTGTTGATCTCAAAAATGGATCTGGTCAAATATATTTTTGAGAAACCAGCGCTTACAGGCAGAGTTGCAAGGTGGCAGATGGTACTGACAGAGTACGATATTCAATTTACTTCACAAAAAGCAATCAAAGGAAGTATACTGTTAGATTATCTGGCACAACAGCCTCTTGATGATTACCAGCCCATGAGGTTTGATTTCCCTGATGAGGACATCATGTTTCTCAAAGCGAAAGACTGCGAGGAACCACTTCTGGAGGAGGGGCCTGACCCTGAATCCAAATGGAGTTTGATGTTTGATGGGGCAGTTAATATGAATGGGTGTGGAGTTGGTGCAGTTCTCATTACGCCAGAAGGTGTTCATATGCCCTTCACTGCCCGAGTAACTTTCGGGTGTACCAACAATGAAGCAGAATACGAAGCTTGCATACTAGGGATTGAGGAGGCTATTGATTTACGAATCAAGACTCTCGATGTCTTTGGTGATTCAGCACTGGTAATCAATCAAGTAAAAGGAACTTGGCACACACATCAGCAGAATTTGATTCCGTATAGAGATTATACGAGGAGATTGCTGACTTTCTTTACAACTGTCAAGTTATACCATGTTCCTAGGGAGGAAAATAAGTTTGCATACGCCTTGGCCACTATATCTTCGATGATCAAAGTGCATGGCTGGAATTTTGTACCCAGGATTGATGTATCTCGTCTTGATAGACCTGTCTTTGTGTTTGATGTTGATGCAGTGTCTGACGACAAGCCTTGGTACCATGACATTAAATGTTTCTTGAAAAATCAAGAATACCCACCCGGGGCATCTTCCAAAGACAAGAAGACGTTAAGAAGGCTAGCCGGTAGTTTCTTCCTGAACAAAGATGGCGTGTTGTATAAAAGAAATTTTGACATGGTTCTGCTCAGATGCGTGGATAGACACGAAGCAGACCTGTTGATGATTGAGGTGCACGAAGGCTCCTTCGGTACCCATGCTGGAGGACATGCGATGGCTAAGAAATTGTTGAGATCAGGGTATTATTGGTTGACAATGGAGTCAGATTGCTGCAAGTATGCACGGAAGTGTCACAAATGCCAGATCTATGCAGATAAAGTGCATGTACCTCCAAATCCGTTGAGTATCATGTCTTCACCCTGGCCGTTTGCCATGTGGGGCATTGATATGATCGGGAAAATTGAGCCTACTGCTTCAAACGGCCATCGTTTCATTTATGTCGCCATTGATTACTTCACTAAATGGGTTGAAGCAGCATCTTATGCCAATGTCACTAAGCAAGTAGTGGCTCGTTTCTTGAAACGAGATATCATTTGTCGTTATGGAGTTCCCAAAAGAATCATTACTGATAATGGTTCTAATTTAAACAACAAGATGATGGCTGAGCTATGCCGGGACTTCAAAATCGAGCATCACAATTCTTCTCCGTACCGTCCAAAGATGAATGGCGCGGTCGAGGCGGACAACAAAAATATCAAGAAGATTGTGCAGAAGATGGTTGTCACGTACAAAGATTGGCATGAGATGTTACCATTGGCTTTGCATGGGTATCGAACATCAGTCTGCACGTCCACTAGGGCAACACCATACTCGCTTGTATACGGTATGGAGGCAGTTTTACCAATCGAAGTTGAGATTCCCTCTCTCCGAGTATTGATGGACGTTAAACTAGAGGAAGCTGAATGGGTACGAGCCAGATTTGATCAGCTGAGCCTTATTGAGGAGAAACGACTAGCAGCAATATGTCATAGTCAGCTATACCAGCGCAGAATGAAGAGGGCTTTCGATCAAAAGGTTCGACCTCAAGTTTACAAGGTCGGAGATGTGGTAATAAAGAGAATACTTCCTCCGAGTACAGATCACAGGGGCAAGTGGAGTCCCAATTATGAAGGTCCATTCATGGTTAAAAAGGTTTTCTCAGGCGGAGCCTTATTGCTGACAACCATGGATGGTGAAGACTTTTCATCCCCTGATAATTCAGATGCAGTTAAAAAATACTTCGTATAAAGAGACCCGCTAGATAAAAAAAAATCCAGGCAAAAAAGGGCATCTCGGCGAACCAAAAACAGAATAAAGGTTCGGGCAAAAGTTAGGGATATAATTGAAAAGAATTGTACACCCGGTAAGTTAAAAACCCGAAAGGGCAACTTAGGCAAAAATGGGTATCCCGGTGGATTGAAAACCTGAAAAGGCGATCCACGCAAAAGAGGGATTTAAGCGAATGACTGCAGTCTGAATTAATCTGTACGTTTTCTACTCTTCAGCAAAATAACCAAGTTTCCGAAGGAGGAATTGTTCCGACCACGAACTCCTGAAGGCGAAGATAATCAAGAGAGTTGGAATACATACTGGTTATAACAGAACCTATGATCAGTGGGGATTCAATTTCTGCTTTATCATTAGGATAGATTTATTTTCTCAATTTTATGGCGATCAACTCTTTCAGGGGGTTTGCTTCCGATTGTAAATTCGCCGATTTTGGCATTTCATCAATAAAATTGAATATTCAGTCACAAGATTTTATTTTCATGTTACTGTTTTGTTTGCAAAAACGTCCGATTTTTTATGATAAAACATTACTTTGAAAATAGCATGGCCTTACAAAAACAAGTATGAAAAAGACAATTAAAATTACTTTGATTGTTGAGCAACCTTAGATGATGGATTCAAAAGAACCACGCAATATTCTGGGGCATGTGCATACTCTTTTTTCTGTTGCAGGTAGGGAGTACAAGCGATCCGAGCAGCACGAAAGTCATCTCTCGGCAACGACAGATATTTGCTATGACTTGATGCTGTTGTATTTTATTGAGTCGATTCTTTCATTCAAGATTTCCCGCCGGATTTTGGGACGACGACGGTGGTCGAAGATTGAATTTTTCTGTGCAATAAACACTCCATGTCTAGTGCAAATCTTCTGATACTTCGCGGGCAATGGGAAAGGTTCACTTGTCGCCTTTTGTCACAACGTTTACTGATTGAGTACATCATTTGGTCGGCGGTCGGTCACGACGATTTGATATCAGCGAACTGAGTATGACTTGATACTGTTGTATCTTATTAAGTCGATTTTCTCATTCAGTACTTCCAACAGCTACAAGCTTTTCTGTGTCGATAGTGGTTGCGAATTCCCCAGTAAAGTTGCTTCACAGATACCGAAGTTGATGGTCAATCCCCAGTGAAGTCACCAGGAGTTTGAAGACATTACTTTTCTGTAAAATCCTCCTGGGACGTTTTCGTCCGATCAGTCTTATATCATGGAGTAAACAAACAAGTTGTTGCTCTCTCAAGCATGGGGCATATTGAATTTCCCCGGCAGAAGATGTTCTAGATCTATAATCCCCAGTAGAGTTTGAGGACACTTGGTCTTCTGTAAAATCCTCTCAAAAGGCATCCTCAGCACGAGACGCTTTAAAGTAGTTTTCTCCAGCAGAGTTGAGGAGAAACTCATTATCCCCAACGGAATCGTCAAACGGGAAGTTCGCCTAACACGAGGCATTGTGACACTTATCCTAAGATTGACAGTTTTATTCCTCAGCAGACTACCGTGGAATTGCTTTGGGTTTCCCCAGCAGATCTCTAGGGACGCTTTCTCAGCATGTTGCAACGTAATGTCTTCCAACCAGGATTTGAACATCCCCTGTGGAGTTTATTCTCAGCAGGATTTACCAGCAAGTGGTAGTGTCAACAGGGCATATTTCCCGCAGGTTTCAGCATGTGAAATTTGCCAAAGAATAAGTCCCAGCTGAATTGTTCTCTCCCCAGCGAAGTCCCCACAGAGTTCAACACTTTGACAGAGATATCCCCAGCAAGGTTTAAATAGATCGAGGGAATATCTTCTTCAGCAAAGTGTCAGCATATGATATTACCCAGCCGGTGGTGTAATTCTCAACATTGCTCATTTACAACTCAAAGTTCAATTTATTTTTGGTATACAGACAGTTTGTTTATATTATTCCAGCCGGTGGGATAGTATGGCAGATGGTTGTTCCAGCCAGTGGGATGATCATTATATACAGTTTGTTCGTATTATTCCAGCAGGTGGGATAGTATGGCAGATGGTTGTTCCAGCCAGTGGGATGATCATTATATACAGTTTATTCATATTATTCCAGCAGGTGGGATAGTATGGCAAATGGTTGTTCCAGCCAGTGGGATGATCATTATATACAGTTTGTTCATATTATTCCAGCCGGTGGGATAGTATGGCAGATGGTTGTTCCAGCCAGTGGGATGATCATTTTATACAGTCTATTCATATTATTCCAGCCGGGGGAATGGTATGGCAGATGGTTGTTCCAGCCAGTAGGGTGATCATTATATACAGTTTGTTCGCATTATTCCAGCAGGTGGGATAGTATGGCAGATGGTTGTTCCAGCCAGTGGGATGAACATTATATACAGTTTGTTCATATTATTCCAGCAGGTGGGATAGTATGGCAGATGGTTGTTCCAGCCAGTGGGATGATCATTATATATAGTTTGTTCATATTATTCCAGCCGGTGGGATAGTATGGCAGATGGTTGTTCCAGCCAGTGGGATGATCATTTTATACAGTCTATTCATATTATTCCAGCCGGGGGAATGGTATGGCAGATGGTTGTTCTAGCCAGTGGGGTGATCATTATATACAGTTTGTTCGTATTATTCCAGCAGGTGGGATAGTATGGCAGATGGTTGTTCCAGCCAGTGGGGTGATCATTATATACGGTTTGTTCATATTATTCCAGCCGGTGGGATAGTATGGTAGATGGTTGTTCCAGCCAGTGGGATGATCATTATATACAGTTTGTTTATATTATTCCAGCAGGTGGGATAGTATGACAGATGGTTGTTCCAGCCCGTGGGATGAACATTATATACAGTTTGTTCACATTATTCCAGCATGTGGGATAATATTGCAGGTGGTTGTTCCAGCAGGTGGGATGATCATTTGGCAAAGCTTCCAAAGCCGGTTTGGTAAGCATCAAAGTCCAAGTTTAATTTGGCAAAGCTGCAAAAGTCCATCTGAGGATGGCAATTTTGAGATTCCAAAGCCTGTTTGGTAATCATTGAAGTCCAACGACAGATTGGCAAAAATCCAGCACGAACTGGTAAAAGTCCATTATTTAGAATGGCAGAGCAGCTAAAGTCCATCAACAGTATGGCAAGCCAGTAGTCGTCTGGCATCGTTCAAAAAGACATTTTTTAAAGTCCATCAACAGTATGGCAAGCCAGTAGTCGTCTGGCGTCGTTTAAAAAGACATTTTTTAAAGTCCATCAACAGTATGGCAAGCCAGTAGTCGCCTGGCGTTGTTCAAAAGACAGATCTCTCCGACGACGTTCATTTGAAGATTCAATCCAGCAGTGTCGTTGGGTTTATATCCTTTTTCTTCTTCGTCACCCAGAGCAAATTTTTGGTTATGTTTGGTATTCAATCATTATATACCTTGAAAGTCTGAAAGCAATCGCTTTCAGGCATTCAGGTCTACAGCGTTTGAATAGGGGCAGCTGTAATACCCCAAAATTTGCTCTCTCTTTTGTCATCATAGCATAGCATTATCATTTATCATATCATATCCACCTCATTAGCATTGTATTGCATCTTTAACATAGAAAAATGAAGCATAGCATCCCTCTTACCATCAAGGCATGTGATCAGGTGGAAGGTGGACAATCAAGGGATCATTCAAAGCACAAAAAGGTTAGTCAAGTTGCCTCAAGGCAAGCCAAGAAGTCTTTCATGTCTCATATTATCTCAATTGACCATCCAATACCTCAAGAAAGTGAGATGCAATAGGAGATTAAAGCAATACATACTTCACTATGCAAGGGATCCAAAAAATGAAGGAAAACCCTCAAAAGAGATGTCTCATTGATTCAAAATCACCCTCAAGTGGCATATCTCATCATCCTTTAAGTGGATACACAACATACTCTGAGGAATTTGAAATTAAAGACTGCATTTTTCCCTCCTAACCAGAGGGGGTCAAAATTAGGGTTTCCAATTAAATCAGGGTATCTTTGATTTTTTGGGAAAAACTTGATGTCATGGTATTTTATATGTCCTTAAATGTATGGGTGAAGAAAATTGCCTCTCATTTGGTTTTAGAAGTGGTTCAATTGGGAGAAAGATAAAAAATCAGGAAATTTGGGGCCAAGTCAAATAATCAGAGGAAAAAGTCAACTCTTAACCTTTTGAGGCCAAATTCATGAAATTCATGTTATATGTGTCTAATGTACAAAATTTGATCAAGAAACTCCAAAGGAATCATGAAAAAATCAAGATGTGGAAAGTTGCCATTTTTGGAAGAAGTAGGGTTTCCAAAAATAGTAATTTTGGACCATTTTGCATCAGAGTTTGAACCAAGGCCATTTAAAATCAAGACCTCAAATGAAAATTCCACTCGGCCACAACAAAAGATCTTGTTTCAAGCTTCAAATCCATGTGTAGAACATCTTCATTGGATAAAAATTGAGTGAGATATGATTGACCAAAGTTTGGGCAAAGTAGGTTCAAAACTAGGTCATGACCAAGGATTCTCAGGTCACGCGCATGTCCTTTTTGCAAATAGTTGGTGGGCCAAATGTACACCTATTTTTCTCAGGGTTAGAGGCTTCATTTGCAAAACTTGTCAACATCAAAAATGTTCCTTGTAGTGTTATCTTCAATATTCATGTTGGACAAAATTCCATTTGATCAAGTTATGAGGGAGAAATCTTGGTCTCAAGTTAGGGTGGTTATGCTGAAATTTCGTGCCATGCCAGCCTTGCCAATCGACCACCTTGTGCGCCCATCAGCCAGTCTTGTGTGCTTAAGTTCATAGTCATTTTGGAGCATGTTTGAGGCATCATTCCAATTCCTTTTTCACATCAACATTGTTCTCCAATGTGCCCTCTTTCCAATGACTCCAAAAACACACTAAACCACCCATGGAGTAGAGAAAATTTCATCATCAAATCACCCTATCTCCATTGTTCTCGACTGCCATCAAAAACCAGAAAAAAAACAAATGTTGTTGATGTTGTTATTACCAAGCTTGCACGTGCAGTGCTCATACCATTCATCCATTGCCCTTTTGAACCAAACACCTTTCATAAATACCACATCACGTGCCTCACTATACATGGAAATGGAAGGAGAAAGCTTGTAGAACAAGTCTCTGTGGCTGCAGCACGTGTGAGGTTACTTTATTCAATTAATCCTCACCATAACACACCATAAGTCATCACCATAACATCACAGCCATAGCATAACTCGTCCCCTAACTAACTTGGCTCAGTTAGTTAGGATGGACTCAGTTTAACCACCTTGACTCACTCTAACCAACTCACTAAACCATGGTTAACTCACATTATAAATAGAAGCTCCACTCTATAATTTCATTTTCCAACTTCATTTTTCCACATTCTCTCCAAAACTCTCTCTGCTTTACTCTCAATCTCACCATTGCAAAGGATTCTCGAGCTCACATTGTTCATCCTCCTCCTAAATCTTCTTTGATTCTCTCTCAATTTCACCAAAGAGCAACTATTTTGAAGCTTGGATCCAATTTCTTTCCACTGAATCATCATCAACTATTGCAGCTAAGCCTTTATTTGGCCACGTGAAGCTCAAGGAAGAAGCATTTTCCTCTAGTATTTCCGTGTATTCAAAGCCTCATCAATTTCAGGTTTGAACTCTTGAACTTTGATTGCACGGTTTCTATCCATTTCCACTTGTTTCTTGTTTGTATGAGCTTGTTAGAAGCTATGCGTACTCCGGCTAGTTGATAGGCCTTCTAAAGGCGTAGTTGCAAAACTTAGGGCTTGCTTTAATCTCCTCTGTTCTCTCTATGTGTGATTATTATGTGAAAAATAATGTTGGATTCATGATGTGCATAGCGTAAGCTTCATTTTGGTACCATATTTGCGCATTTTGGTGAGATGTGAGAGTTGCAGGTGGTGGTTCTCGCCGGAGAAGGTGACCGGAGGTCCCTCTCCGGCCGGTGATCTTGTTTTAGGGTTTTATTTACAGTTTGAACGTGGACCATTGGATGTTCATCATCGTGTGGCTCGTGTGATGACAACGCATAAAAATGTCACATGCCTTGCACATGTTTTATTTTTAATCAGAGTGAACTTCGTGTGGTGTGGAAAATGGTATAGAGTGTGGTCCTTCATGTGTGTGCGTTGATTTCAATTACTTTGACTTGCTTGTTGACCAGACTTAATCTGATGGTTGTTATTGCTTTGACTGTGTTTGACTGAGGGTGCACAATTATTATGTGCACTGCACGTGTAATGGACCTAACCAGATTGCTATCCACACCCCTCTTTTAAAAGCCCAATTAATTTGAACTCATATTTTGCTATGCTTGCACCCCCATTCCTTCTTCCATTTCATTTTTTTTTTCCATTTTTCATACATGTTGGCTTTTCAATTTTTAAAAATACTAAATATCATTATAAAATTCTACAAAAATTCATGAACATCATTAAGGCATTTAGAAAATTTTTTATGATTTTATTTTCTGATTTTATGACATTTTTTCCCCTGTTGCATAATTTCTTTGAATTTTTCATTTGTGTGCATTCCATTGATGATACATGATTTTGTTTAATTTTGTTCTTGATCATTGTGAATTGTTTTGACTTGGTTCTTTTTGTATTGATTCATTAATACCTTGAAATATGTCATATGATTTTTTAGGGCATTTTATGACATGTCTTGGTGTTCATTTTTGTAATACTTTGCATGTGCATCCAATTTGACCTAAATGCTTTGTATGAAGGCATTTTGCCTTGAATTTTTACATGCTACTTTGATATATGATTCACTTCTGATTTGTGTATCTCAAAATCATGCTTGAATAATTTCCATAAACCCATTTGATTTTTGTTTAAAACATTTCACTTGAAGCATAATAACATGTCATATCCTTGTAATCTTTGTGCATGTTTACATGATTGCTTTTGTGCATACTTGCATGATCATTTGCATATTGTATGAACTATTCATTTGACATTATAGGTCATTGGTACATATTATGTGTCATCATTGCATGTTCACTTTCATTTGGACTTTGTGTATCCTTAATATGAAGTACTTGTGTTTTCTTTTGAACTTCCATTTCAATTCTACTTCTCCTATTACCTCTTGAATGTCTTGATAGTTGCTTCATGAATACTTGTGAGATGTTTATGAACCTTTTTTCAGTTCATTTCAATTCTGATCCTTGGATTACATGTTCCCTTTATGCATGTTTCTTTCATTTCTTTTCATCTTTCATCTCCCTTTTCTTATGATAGCATGTTCTAATGCCATGGATGATGATTGTTGGTTGTTCACTTGAACTTGCTTGATGATAATCATTTGTTTTCCATATGATGCACATTCTGGTTGTGACTAATAGGATTTGATCTTTCATCTTATTCTTTTGATATTTATGGTGCATTAAATGTTCTTTTACTTCTTATATTTCTTATACATGTTTACTAACCATGTAGGGGCTTTGGTAAGTTGCAATTGAGTGTGGATAAGGAATCCACATTCAAACTTCTATCCTTTCTCTTTTACAATTCCATCTTGTGTTTTGTTAAGCACTTATGTGCTTTCTTTTGATTAAGTCATTACTTTCCCTTTTGAATTACAATTCATCTTCTACTTTAGAAGTGAATTGTTTAATTCATTCTTTCTTTAGATTTTAGGTTTAAACCTCACAAACCATTAGGATCACTCCCTTGACTAATCAACTAGGATTGAGTCTTAGTCCCTATAGATTTTTACCTTTCTTCTCTCTTGAGTCTTTCATCTTCTCATCTCAAAGAAAAATGCAAAAATACCTAATAAAGGTAGGCACTTATTGCCTTTAGGCCTTTCATATAAAGGAAAGATTATAAGGGGTTTTCTCTTATAATCTTAGAATGTGTAGCATATGACCCATCTTGGGTCAATGTGTGAAATATTTGACCTTGTATGAGGGACTTAAATGCAATACTTGTTGAAGTTACAAATAAAAAAGCACTTCTTCATTTTATAACCAACAAAAATACTTAATAAACGCAAGACAAAGATTGTATTTAGGCCTTTCATGTGGGAACAAGGAGGTGAGGGGTCTTCTCTCATTTCCTTGGAATGTTTAACGTACGTCCCGTCTTGGGTCGATATGCGGGGCATTCGATCCTATATGAAGGACTTAAATCCAATACGAGTTACAAAACACCAAAAACATTCAAAACACTTCTTTCTTCTTAAAAGACAAAAACAAACAATAATGGCTTTCCTTCCGGAATTATTTTCTCATCTCACTCATTCTCAATGTACGAACGTGCTTCTACTCGTTCTCTTGCAAGATGGTAACACACTCGGACCAGCGAGCCTGCAACACCTGAGCTAGAACGTCAGCCGTTCCTAAAACACACAAACAAATTTCCCTCGTTGAGGGGAACTACGTCGCTCTGATTCTCATGCTCCCGATGAGATACGTAGGCAGTGGGGTAGGGCCCATTCGAGCACTTCTTTTATTTTCCCTACATTTGTTTTTCTTTCTCCTTTCTTTCTTTCAGTTCCTTTTCCAGTATCCTTTTCTATCACACTTTGATCGAAACAAGCAAGCGTGGATCCCATCGGGTACGATGGACGCGTGGGGTGCTAATACCTTCCTCTCGCGTAACCGACTCCCTTACCCTTTCTCTTGGTCGTAAGACCATGCTCTTTCCTTTCTCTCAGGTTTATGCGGTGTTTCCTTTCCCTCTCTTGGGATAAATACACATTGCTGGCGACTCTGTTTCCGTGCCACTTTCGCGTTTGTACTTTGATGAAAATCCCGGGAGCGACAATAGGCAGGCCATCCAATGGGCCATAATAGTCGTGGTCAAAGTTGTCTTTCATCGGAGTGCCTTCTTCTAATGAGTTTGGCAGAGCGCGACATCCTTCTGGATTACAATCTCCATATATTATTTTGACATCTGACCTTGGTATAAATCTCGGACTCTGTACAGGATAGCAAAATGGCGTAGGCACCTCTTTCTGAGACATATAACTGTCCTTGTTAAGATAGGATTTCCACTCTTCATCTGTGTCGGAGGAACCTCCCTCGTTGATGGTAAGCACTTCTTGAGGCACTGGGTGAAAAAAGCCTCCACTGTGGAAGAAGTCCTGAATGGGATGAATACTTTCATCGTTAGTAGCAGTCTGGGTACAGTTTGAGGAAAAACCAAGACCCTTCTTTATTTTGTTATCAGTCGAAATGATAAGCCACCCCATCCTTTTGCATTGTTACTTTTGATCACTTCGAGAGCATCTCTGCACGAGGAAATCGATGTTCCTTTTTCTGATTGATTCTCATTGCTCACTGACAGTGCTTGGAACTAGGTTCCAACAACCTCCTCTGGTTCTACACAAGTGGACGACGATAAGTTACTCACGATCAAGGCTTGATCTCCACAGACTGTGACTAGTTGGTCGTTCTTGACGAACTTCAGCTTCTGGTGGAGTGTCGAAGTGACTGCCCCAGCCTGGTGTATCCAAGGTCTTCCTAATAAACAGTTGTATGCTGCCGAGACGTCCATGACCTGGAAAGTGACTTGGAAAGTGTGAGGACCAATAATTATGGGAAGATCGATTTCGCTGATAACTGCTTTTTGAGATTCGTCAAATGCTTTGACGATGACCTCACTGCCCCTCATTGGAGATCCTTTGAATGATAGTCGCATTAGAGTAGATTTCGGCATAACATTCAGAGCCGATCTGGAGTCTACCAGTACGCTGGCTAAAGCATCGTCCTGGCAGTTAACTGTAATATTGAGCGCCATGTTGTGACTTTTTCCTTCTTTTGGCAGTTCCTCATCACTAAACCCGAAGTTGTTGCAGGAAGTGATGTTGGAGATAATGCTATCGAATTGTCTTATCGTCACATCTTGTTCCACAAAGGCTTGCTCTAAGACTTTCTGTAGAGCCTCTCTGTGAGCTTCGGAACTGAGCAAAAGAGATAACACAGAGATTCTCAAAGGAGTTTGCAACAGCTGATCTACAATATTGTACTCGCTCTTCTAGATGAGCTTCAACATCTCATCATTGTTCATTGAAAGGTCGGGATCACTGGATTGACCGACTGGTTGATCAGGAACTTCTGTTTGAGGTTCCTTTTCTTTGCTAGGTTCTCCAACTCCTCTGTTGAAGATCCGACCGCTCCGTGTTACTCGACTGATGTCTGCAATTTTCACGACGGAGGGTAATGGAGTTTCCTTTCCATTCTCAATTGTTGTCGCATCGTACTTGTAAGGGATCACCTTATCGGATTTGTATTGTACTGGTCCCGACAGATAGATAACTACAGGATCCTTTTGATTTCTCTGACCATCATAACCGGTCTCAATTGGTTCGAGATTCAGAATCCTTCCACTATCGAGGGGAACTCTTGATTCACGAAGTAAAGGGATTATGGCGCACACATCTTTGGCCACTTCTCGTTTAGGGATTAGGACAACATTGTTGCCCTTATTAGGGTGATAGTTTGACATTGAACCAGAATTTGACCATGGTTGAATCTCTTTGTGGTCCAACTAACTTTGAAGGGTTGCTCGCACAAGGTAGCATGCTTGGTTATTCTCTGAGCAAACTCTACAGCGTTCATAATTGTGTGGTGGCACCCGGCCACGTCCGCTTTGTATGCAGTGTAACTTCACTAGATCTATTTCCATTGATCTAACATCCTGACTTTGATGCCTAGTAGGGTTCCCATTAATCATACTGACTTGTTGTGTGTCTTCATCTAGATAGATCGGAAGCCACCAGTGGTTTAACAAGTTCTGAAGTGTCCTTTGAACGAGTGCACAACCTTGGTCACTCTCACGACATACTCTATAGTTTTGATACTCATGTGAAGTCAGAAAACTGAGCTGGACCTGCTTAGCATGTAACTCCACTAAGATGGTATTCATCAAGCGAATATCGAAGATTTGAATCATGTTGACCTAATAGGGATTTCTATCATGGTAGTCCTGGATCCATCCGAGATCCATTTGACGCTGGAGGTCCTCTTGTACAAAAGAGCATCCCTGATTGTTTACCGAGCAAATCAGACAGGAATTGTAATCATGTCGTGGCAGATCATGATGCTGGCTTTGCCTTGAGTGTATTACCACCAAGTTGACCTTCATCACACGGATGTCATGGTTTTCAATGATGTTGGAATTCGTATAAGTCATGTTGACCCCACGAAATCTGTGATCCTGGATCCAACCGAGATCCAACTATTCCTGTAGAGCTGATTGCACCACAGAACATCCTTGATTGTCTTTAGAGCAGATATCACACTGGTGATAATTATGAGATGGTACATGCCCATATCCGCTCTGTCTGCAATGTATCTTGACCAGGTTAGCCCTTAATAAGAGTACATCATGAATTTGATAGTTGTGGTTAGACTCTTCTTCTATCAAATTTACTGCAGCTTTCTCGTGTTGAGGCAACGGGTTCGTCTGAACATTTGGATTTGTATCCTTGAAGGATAAGACCCCGTTCCTGACAAGCTTCTGCACATCGGACTTGAAGCTAAGACAATTTTCTATGTTATGCCCTAGTCCTCCTTGATGGTAAGGACAAGTCTGATCCGCCTTGAACCAAAAAGGCGGATTTTCCGGTACTCTAAGAGGAGACCTGGTTTGGACGTGCCCCTTAACCACTAGAAATGGAAACAGTTATGCATACAACATTGGTATAGGGTCAAACCCTGGTGGTTGCGTTGTACGATTGTTGTTGTACTGAGGACGAGCCCGCTGAAGAGGCTGTTGTGTCCTTTGCTGATATTGTTGTTGATTCGGTTGGCTTTGAGCAACCTGAGGTTGATACGTTGGAACAGGCGCAGTGTTGATAGCAGGAGTTACAGCTGCTACTGGTTGGTACCGTTGCCTTTGCTTTCTGAGAGAGATATTGCCAATATCTTGCTCTTTTTTCTTAGGGAGAGCACTACCGTATCTTTTGGTACTGCTTGATGGTCCTGTATCATTGACCAAACGTCCTTATCGGACTGCTTCCTCAAGACGAACTCCCATGCTCACCATCTCAGTGAAGTCACTGGGCGCACTGGCGACCATTCGGTCGTAGTAAAACGAACTCAAGGTTTTCAAGAAGATCTTTGTCATCTCTTTTTCCTCAAGAGGTGGACAAATCTGGGCGGAAATTTAACGCCATCTCTGAGCATATTCCTTAAAGGTTTCCTTATCCTTCTGCGACATGGCTCTAGGTTAATATCTGTCCGGTGCCATGTCCAGATTATACTTATATTGTTGAACAAAGGCAGCGTCAAGATCTCTGAAAGTGACGATCTTAGTGCGGTTTAAACCCATGTACCATTTGAGTGTGGTACCGGTTAAACTATCTTGAAAATAGTGGATCAGTAGTTGTTGGTTCTCTGTCTGTGTTGACATCCTCCGGGCGTACATCACCAAGTGACTTTGAAGGCAAGAGTTACCCTTGTATTTTTCAAATTCGGGCACCTTGAATTTTTGCAGAATTTTCACATTGGGGACCAAACAAAGGTCTGCGGCGTCCTTTCCAAATAGATCCTGACCGCGAATGGCTTGCAGTTCCTTCTGCATCTCCAGGAATTATTCCTGTAATTCCTTCATTTTATCGTTCATACTTTCAGTTCCACCAGAAGGTATCTGTGGAATCTGTCCTTTCGGGACAGTGTGTACCACGGGTGGTGGTATAGTCATTACGGCAGTTACTCTTGGTGCTTCCCTCTCCTAAGTTTGTAACCTTCAGGAGTTGCTGTCATGACTCTTGCATCTTCGCTTTCCCGAAGTTTGTAACCTTCAGGTCCAGCGGCTCCTGCTGCAGTTTCCGGATCTTCCATGATCGGCGGAATATATCCTTCCGGGATATAGTTAGGTGGCATGCCCTAGGGACGATCTTTAGGCATGTTATACCGAGGATCATACTTTTCCACTATGGGTGTAGATGTGATCTCTGAGATCATAGTCCTTTGTTGTTGTATCTGGGCTGCTGCCAGAGATTGCTTGTCATTGTGAAGTTTCCTCAGATCTTCTTTCAGAGTGTCGATTTCTTCTCTCAACTCTTTGTTCTCTTCCTCGAGATCATCCAATTTCTTTTGTCGATTGGCCCGAGTATTGTAGGAATGAGACAGTTTGACTCTAGAATCGAGACACAAATGTGAGATTCGTAGGGAAGAAGAATGCGTTATGGGCGAATGATGAATGATATGCAATGATTATATTAATTAATATTTTTTTTTGTTAATCAAAAGAAAATTCGACAATTGGATTGCAAATATCATACAGTGGGGAAACCCCAATTTATTGAATTCACAGATTGCGGAAATGGAAATACAGTAATTTACAAAGTGCTGTAAAAGGAAATGTCTAAACTTATGGATCTCGAGTCCTCTCTGAGGGGAGCTCAGGTGCTGGTTATGGTACTTTCCTTTTCTTTAACTGGGGCTCTTGAGCCGTTGTTGGGTTGTCATTCCTTTGCCAAATAAAAGGAGCGAGCAAATTCCTTTGGTCTTCTTGATTCTCTACAACATGTTGCTCTAAAATCTCAATCAGAGCATCTTTTTCGTTTAACATTTGCTGTATTTTGTTACACTCCACATTGAGAATACGATACTTGTTTTTCCAAGACTTCTTCTCCTGTTGAACCTTGTTGAGAGTAACCTGAAGTTTTTCATTATCAGACATAAAATAAAGGACAGATTCCTTTAACGGAAGAACTTCATGACGAGGGTAAGGCATCCTCAGCTTGAGAGCTCTAGTTTGTACCCAGTGGAGATAAGGCTCTACAGAGATACAACCTGGTTTTCCTAGAGACTCTCTTCCTTTCCTGTGAACATATTTCTAGGCATGCACTATTTCTGTCTTTAGTGCCCTGTCATTTTCCCCTTCCTTGAAGAAAAGACCTTCCAGATGAGCATTACGCGGGACATGCCTCATCGGGTATCCAAATTGACGACGAACTAAAACTGGATGATAATTGATTCCTCCTTTAATTCCTATGAGGGGTACATTAGGGAAGTTTCCACAACGGTCAATGATCTTGATCCCGTCATAGATTCGATTGTACCAATCGATGTCAGAGTTGGTAAGAGACATGACTCTTTGCGACCAACATAAAGTACTCTTTTGATCCCAAAATGCGGCATTCTTCGGCAAATGGGAAGCGAACCATTTGTATAGCAGGGGTACACAACATGTGATCATTCCTCCGCTATACAAATTCCTTAAGTGTACAGAATGATAAGCATCTGCGAGCAAGGTCGGCACGGGGTTTCCAATCAGAAATATCTTAATGGCATTGATATCAACGAAGCTATCAATGTTAGGAAACAAAAATAACCTGTAGGAGAGCAAAGCAAAGATGCTTTCGAAAGCAGGCACATTCCCTATACTAGCAAAGTACAGAGCTTTCTTTATCAAAAACTAGGCTGGTAAACCTTGGATTCCACCCTAAATGATCATGTGAGTCCTGACTTCTGATTCTTCCAAATGGATTGCTCTTGCAATGGTTTGACCTTTTGGAATTTCTTCTAGTCCAAAAACGGGAGCTTGGTCAGTAATAGGTAAATCAGTCAGGTGAGAGTACTCCTCCAGTGTTGGTGCTAGCTGATAATCCGGGAATGTGAAACAGTGATAAACCGGATCGTAGAACTGAATGAGTGTGGACAAGATTCCTTCAATTACATGGACCCTTAACAGAGACAGCAGTCCTTCAAACTTAGCTCTGAAAGCATCAGGGTTGGTGATCATCCTTTCCAAACTTCTTAAATCCTCTAGTTTTGGAACCTTGAAGGTGTACTTGTGAGTCTTTCTTCTACCAAAATCCATAACGCAATCTTTTCTCTGACATTTGCAATCATTGTCTTAGTTTAATTTCAAAAAGAGAGACTAGAAGAGAAGATTTTTCTTTGTTTTAATGTTTTTTTAATGAAATGAATGCATGAATGCAGCACACAAAAACTTAGAAAAAACATGGGGTCAAAGGTCCGGTGTCATGAAGTCAAGGCTCTACCCATCCCCAAAGGTTGTATTGGTGATTTTTTGTACCTGTCCGCAAAATCATTGACCCCTCTTGGTATAACTAACAACAGGCCGGTTCACCCGAGCGAGCTGATGTATCTTAGAGTAATCTCAAATGAGGATAGTATCGCATGAGAACTATTTCCAATAGCTTCCGCACTACAAAATACTAACATGCTCTTAGTCTACTAAAATCCTCAGTTTCATGGACAGCCCAATCGAACAATCTGCTTTCAACAACCGAAGTCGTATAGGCATTGAATCCGTAAAGGGTATCTCCACTGATTCGATGGTCTACCGGGACCTCTTATTTGGGAGTCACTCCCTGTAAGATTACCCGTCTCATGCCATCACTTATCTTAGGTGGCTCTCAAGCTTTCCAGATGCGGCATCACCCACAGTCCCATTAGCAGAAAAATAAACACGGATATCAAGTAGGAAAAGCAATATATATATATATATATATATATATATATATATATATATATATATATATATATATATATATTCATTCCTAAAACTAACATCCTAGACCTCTTAGGAGCTATAATAATCCTAGTCCTAAACATTAAAATGCGTCCCCAGTGAAGTCGCCATTTTACTGTAGCGATCGATTTTTGTCGGTGACGCGACCACCTTATCGCTGAAGTTGGGTTTTCCTCCTCGAGGAGAAAGGGGGTGCTACTTTCTGATTTCTTATTTATCCCATGAAGCTGGAAGGGAAAGGGAAGCTATCTAAAACTAACCTTGCGCGCGAATGTTTAACTAAACAAACACTTAAAGAGATTGGGGGATCCGGGGTCAGGTTATACAATGGGCAGTTGTTAGTTACCCATCCTATATGTGGTTATCCACAGGATATTAGCTTTAGGTTTTGCTTTGTACTTGGTGGTGTTTATCCGTTAATGGGTTTGGGAAAGTTTCTTTGGAAATGTGACAGGGAGAATGAGTTTATTTTTTATTTTTTGGGAAGGTGCTGGACCTAAGTTTTGATTGGTATAAAGGTACTGGACCTAGAGTTTTTGATAAGTATGAAGGTACTGGACCAAGAGTTTTTGATTAGTATGCTCGCTAAGATTTCGCAATCTTATGCCTACCTATTCCCGTTTAAACGAAACAGGGAAATCAGAGCAATCGTAGTTCCTCCTATTCTAAGGGAGGAAAAAGATGTTTTGGTGTCTTGTTCAAAGCCCAAGACAGAGGCTAAATGGAGTATTTGTGTCTTGTTCAAAGCCCAAGATTGAAGCTAAAAGGTTGACTGAAAGAGAATTTATCATCTCTAAAGAGGGATTGTTGATTTTTGTGTGCCTTGATCAAAGCCCAAGGTTGAAGCTAAGAGGTTTATTGACTCCACTAGGGAAGTCCTTATACAAAGCCTAAGAGGTGGGTGGAAAAGGTTGACTCAACAAGAGAGTGTTTCTATATTAGTGTCTTGTACAAAGCCCAAGACGGAAGCAAAAGAGACTGACTCTTTGTGGATATCCTTATATGAAGCCTAATAAGAGGCTAACTCCACTGGGGAGGTATTTATCTACCTTGTATAAAGCCCAAGATTGAGGCGAAAAAGGTTTGACTCAACAAGAGAATGCTTTTATCTGTCTCGTACGAAGCCCGAGATTGAGGCTAGAAAGGGTTGACTCAAAAAGAGAGTATGAAAAGGTGATTGACTCAACAAGAGAGTCCATGAGAGTGATTGACTCAACAAGAGAGTCTGAAAAGGCAATCGACTCAACAAGAGAGTTTGGGAAGTAACTAATTGACTCAACAAGAGAGTCTGAAAAGGTTAACTCCGATGGGGAGTATCATTGTATAAAGCCCAAGAGGAGGTTGACTTTCCTGTGGAAAGGATCATTATACAAAGCCTAAGAGGAGGCTATCTTCTGCTGGGGATTCTTGAGATCCCGAGGCATGTCCAAATGGGGAAACTAACTCTTGCAGGGGAATGCAGAAGAATTGATGGATCAGATACCTTAAGGTTCTGATTTGAGATAGTGTTATATGATGATAAACTGACCCTAGCTTAGGGATTTTAGGAGAGAGACTGGGTTTTAGAACCCATGGGTTTTAACTCTGCTGGAGAGTAATCCAGAATCCAGGGTTTCTCCTATATTTGTAAGGAACTTGAGAATGTCTTTGAGACTCAAGGAGATTTAGACTGTCCAAGTCTATTGGAAAGGTCTATCTTTGTACAACGCCCAAGAGGAGGCCGACTCGTTTAAGGGATGAGTTTCAACCCTAAAATTGGTATGAGGGCTTTTGTGACTCCTTTTAGAAAGACAGCTCTAATGACGGATGACTAAGTTCTATCCTATACCTCTAAGAGGTCGCAAGGGTCCTTGTATGAAGCCCAAGAGAAGCCATGAGAACTTTTAAGAAGCCGACGGGTCCTTGTACAAAGCCCAAGAGGAGACGGGGAGGCTTTTAGGAAGCCTGTGGGTCCCAAACCAAGAAAAGTTCAAGAAATGCTATTCACCGAGAATAGATCATTTAGTGAAAATTCTGAGGTTTGAAGAAACACAAGAGATGCTATTCACCGAGAATAGATCAGGTCCGGGGAGTAGAATTTCTTTGACAATTTCTAGGGGTGACAGTCTGAGAAAAGGTTCACCAAGAATACTGCCTTTCTTTTTGTTCCATATTGTTCAAGCCCAAGAGAAGGCAAGACTATATCTGGAAATCCTATGGGGATCTAGTTTTGACTGTATTTAAGAGTGACCAAACGGGCTTTACCTAGTTCTAGACCTAGTTGCCGGGGAAAACTCTAAATAACTATACTAGTACATATACAGTTGATATGTGATAAGTATGTAAAAGGGTATGAAAGAAGACTAACCGTGCGCAGCTTCCCATAATACAGTTATATATATTTGACATGTATTTAAAAGAATGAAAGAAGACTAACCATACGCAGCTTCCCACAATACACTTATATATATTAAAGAAAGTAAATGAAAGTGGATAAAACTTACAGGCGAGCAAGCTTCCATGCTGTATTGTTAGTTCTTCAAAGAAATTAAAGAAAGTTTTGATAACAACTGTATATTTGAACCTAAATCAAAAGGGAAGTTGTTTTGAAAAGATTGTACTGGGACTTATACAATGTCTGAGGCCCAAAAGGTTTTTTGTACAAAGGTATGGGTCTTACAACTCAAGGAGAGGCCCAAAGAGTTTGAAAATGAATAAAGACGGGTCTTATAGCTCAAGGAGAAGCCCAGATGATTTTGTTAAAAAGGCGACGATCACACCGTTGTTTTGAAAATGTACAGAGGGACTTATACAATAAGTGAGGCCCACAATGGTTTATTTACAAAAGGGTTGGGTTTTACACTCTATTAGAGGCCCAAAGATTATTTTGAAAAAGGAAGATAGGACTTACAACATGAGGGTAGGCTCAGATGGTTTGTTTGAAAACGGCGATCGCGCCGAGGTTTTTGAAAATACAGTGGGTTTTATACAATATCTGAGGCCCAACAAGGTATCTTATTTTCAAGGAATGAGTCTTACACTCTATTAGAGGCCCAAAGAGTTTGAAAAAGATTGATGAGGGTGGAATTAATCAAAAACCTAATTTTGTTTAACATGGAATTAAGTTTGATCAAAATTAATGAAAATCATTGAAAACATGTGAAAAATGAGTGATGGTCTTGGATCAATGTTTCAAAAATCATGTTTTTGTCCACAAAATGATTGAAAACCATTTAAGTTTGGAAAATCAAGAGGGAAAAAATATTTTAAATGTTAAAAACAAATAAAAATTAATTCTTTGCAAAAATATCAAGTATATGAAATAAATAATATTTTTGGGAAATTTTTGTAAAATAAAATATTTTAATATTTTTGTGAATTATTAAAAAAAAGAATCAACTCAAAATCATTAAAATTCAGAGAGAAATTAATTTTTGAATCAATTAAATAAAATCACAAAAATTCAAATATTTAAATTTTCAAAAAAAAGGCGCCAAGAACACGCGCGTGTTCTGATTTGCCCAGATTTGCATTTTCTCATCAATCTCACTAAATATGTGATGAAATCACACAAACCACATATCAATCTGCTCGTTTTCACCTCACGATCATATCTATGGTCTTTAATTTCATTTATTTTAAGCATGGAATAAGAAATCAAAGAGAAACCTCAAGAACCCTAATTTCTGCATGAAGGCTCAGAAATTTGATACACGATCCAAACAAAGCAATAAATTGAGGGGAAACACTCCATACATGATTATGAACATATGGCAAAATTATTGTACGAGGAAATATGCATGAATCATGAGATGACCAAGTTGAGGCTTACCTCTTGCAGCTGGTGATCGAGTTCTAGGTTGGAGGTGTTACAGCTTGGTTCCAATGATGTTGACAACTTCCCTAGGTGCTATGGAGTGTGTCTGAAAGCTTGGAATGGATTGAATTGAGCTGAAACTTGATTTGGCACCTCAATTGCAAATCTTTCAAAAGCTTGTGCAGGTGGCTGGTGATTTTGTGATTCTGATGTTCCAGATGTTATGTGAGAGTTTGGATCACTCCTATATGTTATATGTGAGGTGTGTGAACCATTGGTTTGGTTGGAATTGCTCTCAAACTCAAAACCCGATAGTGACTTGCTTTAGAAGGCAAAATTGGAGTGAAAATGGAGATTTTGAGGAAAGCGTCAGTTTGGTTGCTTTGGTGTACTCAAACTGATCACAATTGAGCTCTATTTATAGTAGAGCAAGTTTGTTTTTGCAAGGAATAGGGAATGGCAACTGGGACAGGTCTGTGGCCAATTGTGATCAAATGGAATCTCAAGTCTCCTCTAGCCATTGACTTGAGATTAGAGCACAGGCCTATGGTTCTTTGATTCAAGGATAAGGCTTGACTGAAGTGTTCATTCTTGCTATGATACATGCCACCTCTAAGCATCCATTAAATGTTCCAAAACAAAATTGGAGTCTTGAAGCATCTTTAGCCTTTTTAGGTTTGGCATGCTACTTGTAGATTTTGGGACTTTGGAGGCTGATGAATCAGTGTTTGTCCCTTGATTATTCCCCCTTGAGGTGTGCAGATGGATAACCATGCTTGTTATTGCACAATTTGGACAAATCGAGCTCTTGTGCACAAATCTTCCTTGCCAAGACAGTTTGCAGCAAGGCATGTTGCAGCTGTCATAACTCCTAGCTCAAGTGGAGTTTGATGGAGTTCTTGGTCATTTTGGAAAGCTCTCATATGATACAACACATGTGTGATCATAGTTTGTCTTGAAAATTTTTGGATCCAAGTGAAAAATGCCCCTACATTTTGAAAAAAAGCAAGACAGATTCTGACTTAGTGAAAATTTCACTGAGTGTTGGAAAAAGTGACATTTCATGTTTTCAGTCATTTTGATCACTCCATAACTAAAAATCCATGAGGAATTGGAATGAGATGTAGTTGAAACTTATAAAGTATTCCATGAGAGCTACAAATCCATCTTTGGATCATCCAAAATGGTTGCTTGGATCTCAAGTTATGATCCTTGGAAGTTGGTGTAGCGAGCGATTTTGGACGCGGTTCTTAAGCGCTGGTCGCTCCCTGCGGTTGAGCTTAAAACTACAGGTCGATTCATTTTTTATCCTATTGTGAGCTGAATAAGGAAGGGAAATAGATGTCTCCAATTAACCTTGCTTGCATACTGAATTTAAACAGCGGTCTGTTAGGTTACGGATGCTATCAATGTAGGGGGCCTTTGTACTGGTTATTCGTATTTCGCCAATACAGGTTCTTTCTTTCTTTTTTTCTAGGCAAAGGGTTTCTGGCGGGGAATAAGGATTAGGATGTTAGGACTGGTGCTTTTGAATTACTGCTTTTGATTGATGGGGATATGGGATTTGGGTTTTTTGTTGATTGCGCTCGCTAAGATCTTTTCTTTCGATCTTATGCCTACGTATTCCCGTTTACCGAAATAGGGAAATCAGAGCGTTCGTAGTTCCTCCTATTCTATGGGAGGAAATGGGTGTTTTGGTGTCTTGTTCAAAGCCCAAGACGTGAAGCGAAAGGTGATTTGTATCTTGTTCAAAGCCCAAGATGTGAAGCTAAAGGTCTATTTGTGTCTTGTTCAAAGCCCAAGACGTGAAGCGAAAGACCTCGAATTTAGAGAGAATTTGTCATCTCTAAAGAGGGGAGAAGGAGAATTACTTTAACTGGGATACGCGGATCCGAGCAATGCCATAATTTCCGAAGAAAGGGTTTTAACCTGAAGGAGAAGACTTTAACTCAGTGTAGAGCAATGCCATCTTTCCTTAGGAATTTCTCATGCTAAAAGAGGGATAGTGGCGTGGATATAGATGATCCAGAGGCTTGCCGCTTACAGCGATTAGATGAAGGGAAAGGAGTTGTTGATGTTTGTGTACTGTGAACGAGGCATAGCTTTGATGCTAAAAGGTTGATTGGATCAACCAGTGGTTTTCTTATACAAAGCCTAAGAGGAGGCTAATTTTCGCTAGGAAAATCATTATACAAAGCCTAAGAGGAGGCTGTTTTGTGTCTCGTACAAAGCCCGAGAGAGAGGCTAAAGGTTTTTGACCCAGTGGGGCATATCGTTATACAAAGCCTAAGAGGAGGCTAGCAAAGAGTTCGACTTTTGCTTAAGGAATTTATATCTCGTACGAGGCCCGAGATGGAGGCAAAAAAAAGGGATGATTGACTCAACGAGGGAATCTTTTGTGTCTCATACAAAGCCTGAGAGAGAGGCTAAAAGGTTGTTTTGACTCCACTGGGGAGAATTTTGGTATCTCGTACGAAGCCCGAGATGGAGGCTATTGTAACTGTTTCAGTTGAGTGACAGATCCAATATACTGATTTTAAAAGAGAAAATCAGTTCTTATATGAGCAACACTGTACTCAGGGATTTAATTTGAGGATCAGGGATATTTCCTTCTCTTTGAGGAAATAGGAAATCCAAAGGGTATTGAGACTGTCCGAGTCTGCGGGTTTCCTTCCTATTTAGCGAAGGGTGCTTGAGAATGTCTTTGAGACTCAAGGAAGTTAGACTGTCCGTGTCTAGAGTTTTATCTTTAGTACTATGCTTTGAGAAACAGTAGTAGACTCTATGAAAGGACTGTTCTATGAGGATGACTAGGTTTTGTTCCTATACCTCTAGGAGGTCGTCGGGACAATTTGTACGAAGCCCAAGAGGAGGCTGGAAACTTTTAAGAAGCCGACGGGTCCTTGTACGAAGCCCAAGAGGAGGCTATCATTCCCGGAGGAAGAGATCGTTATACGAAGCCTAAGAGGAGGCTGTGAATACTTCTAAGAAGCCGTAGGGTCCTTGAATAATGCCCAAGAGGAGGCGGGGTTGCTTATAGGAAGCCTGTGGGTCCTTGTACGATGCCCAAGAGGAGGCCGATGCTTTTAAGAAGCCCGTGGGTCCCAAACCAAAGAAAAGTTCAGGAAAACTCTTTTAGAGTTAAAACCACTGGTAAACGTGCGAGGTTTACTATCCAGTGACTTTAACTTTTAGAGAGAGTCCGAACCGTTCGGCGGTTTGAAGAAATTCAAGAGAAGTTTCACCGAGAATAATTCATCTCTGGGGGATAGAATTTCTTGACGATTCCTAAGGAGGACAGCCGAAGAGAAGACTGTATCTGGTGCTCCTATTAGGGATCTAGGCGTCTATTTCTACGAATAAATGAAACGCCGTCACCTAGTTCTAGACGTAGTTGCCGGGGAAACTCGAAATATCTATACTATTATTACACAGTAGATATGAGCTTATGAAAGGAGACTTACAGTGAGCAGCCCCATAATACAGTTTATAATATGAAAGCAGTAAATGAAAGCGATAACCACTTACTCGATTGTAGAGCTTCCATGCTGTTTGGTTAGTTGTTCAACAAAGAAAGATTGAAAACAACAGTATATTCAAAATCAAAGGAGAAAGTGCTTTGAAAAAGAAAGATCTGGGGCTTACAGCTCAAGAAGAGGCCCAGAGTTTTATCAGTGAGCGCACTGTTTAAATTTGTACAGCGGGACTTATACAAGTGACTGTGGCCCAAAAATGGTTTTCTGTACAAAGGGATGGGTCTTACACTCTCTCAAGAGGCCCAAAAAGGTTTAAAGGAAAAAGAGTGGGGCTTATAACACGAGGGTAGGCCCAAATCATTTTTCGTTTAAAAATGGCGATCGCGCCGAGGTTTTCTTTTAACGCAGAGGGACTTATACAATAAGTGAGGCCCAAAATGTTTTGGTTAAAAGGGGGATTGGGTCTTACACTCTAATAGAGGCCCAAAAGTTTGGAATGGGTCTTATAGCTCGAGGAGAGGCCCAGATGTTTTTTTGAAAAGGCGACGATCGCGCCGTTTGTTTTTTGACGGTATCGGGACTTATACAATAAGTGAGGCCCAAAGATGATTTGGTCAAAAAAGGATTGGGTCTTACACTCTAATAGAGGCCCAAAGTGTTTTGAAAATGATTTATGAGGGTTGAATTAATCCAAAACCCTAATTTGTTTTCAAAAAGTATTTAATTGAATAAAAATTCAATTAAAATGATCAAAAATTGTTTAACACATGGAAAACAAATTGTGATCTTGGATTAATGCTTCAAAAATTAAGTATTGACCTACAAAATAATTAGAAAGCATTAAAAGTTGCAAAATCAATGTAGAAAAAATATTTAAAATGCCAAAAACAATCAAAATATTAATTCTTTACAAAAATATCAATTATATGAAATAAATAATATTTTTGGGATTTTTTGATAAAATAAAATATTTTAACATTTTTGTGAATTATTAAAAAAAGAATCAACTCAAAATCATTAAAACTCAGAGAGAAATTAATTTTTGAATCAATTAAACAAAATCACAAAATTCAAATATTCAAATATATGAAAATGACGCCAAGAACAACACCAAGAACACGCGCGTTTTTTCAGTTTGCCCAGATTTACATTTTCCATCCAATCTCACTGAATACGTAATTATAACATGCAATCCACATATCATTATGCTCGCCTCAACCTCACGATCATGTCTATGTACTTTAATTTCATTTAAATTAAACATACAACAAGAAATCACGAAGAAACCTCAAGAACCCTAATTTCTGCATGAAGGCTAGGATTTTTGATACACGATTCAAACAATGCAATTAATTGAGGGAAAACATTCCATGCATGATTATGAGCATATGGCCAAATTATTGTGCGAGGAAATATGCATAGATTGAGAGATGCCCAAGTTTAGGCTTACCTTCAAGTCGTGACAGCAAGAGCAGATGTGATTTTGAGTTGGAGGTGTTACAGACAAGTTGTGATGATCTGGACAGCTTCCCTACACCATATGGAGTGTGTTTGAACACTTGGATTGAATTGAAATGGACTGGATCAGTTTATGGCATCTCAGCTGCAACTTCACTTCAAACTTGTGTGGATGGCAAGTGATTTTGAGATTTTGATGTTCTAGATGTTATGTGAGTGTTTGATCAGCTCATATGTGATGTAAGTGAGGTGTGTGAGTGATTGGTTTGTGCAGAATTGCTCTCAAACTCAAAACCCGATAGCTACCTTGCTAAGAAAGGCATTTTTGCCAAGAGAAAGAGATTTTTAGGAAAACATCTGTTAGATGGCTTTGGTGTACTTAAACTGACCACAATTGAGCTCTATTTATAGTAGAGCAAGTTTGTTTTGCAAGGAATAGTACATGGCAGCTGGTAAGTAGGTTTCCTCAATGTTGGCCAATGGAAATGAAAGTCTCCTCTAGCCATTGACTAGAGGTTAGGGCACAGAGCTTTGGTCCCCTTGGTCTTGGATAAGTCTTGAATGATTTCATATGAGAATGTCTCAGTCCATGCCACCTTGATGGTTCCATTGAATGCCTCATTCCAAATTTGAAGTCTTGTCCCTATTTTGGCCATTCAGGTTCAACATGCTATTCTTTGTTCCTTGGACCTTGGAGGCTTGGCTCAGTGATTGTCCCCTTTGGATTCAATCCTCTGAGGTGTCCAAGTGGATTGGAGCAATTGCAATTGGAAGATTTTGGCAAATCGAGCCAAAATGCAAATTCTGCCTTGCTTTGACAGATTTCAGCAAGGCAACTTGCCAATGTTGTATCTCATGATGTAGGTTGAATTTGGCAATGTTCTTGGCCATTTTGGAAAGCTCTTACATGATACAACAACTGTTTGAACAAGTTTGGTTTTGATCTCTTTTGATTCCAAGTGAAAAATCCCCCTACATTTGGCAAAAAGTGAAGCAGAATTCTGACTTAGTGAAAATTTCACTAAGTTTTGGAAAAAGTGACATTTTCACTTTTCAGCCACTTTGATCACTCCATAACTCAAAATCCTTAATGTATTGGAATGACTTGTAGTTGAAGTTTTTGTAGGTGATAATGAGGGCTACAAATCCATCTTTGGATGAGAAAAAATGGCCTTGTGGTTTAGGAGTTATGGTCCTCCAAAGTTGGTACCTTTGCCACTTTATTTTTAACTTAGAAAAATTTCTAAGTTTTATGGTTACCCCTTTTACAAGTTATCTCACTTTTCTTGATTTTTCTTGATGAATGATGATTCAAATCATACATTAACATCATTTTAGGGTTAAAAATCCATTTTGGTGAAAAATCTCAAAAAGTCAAAGTTGACTTTTGTGCACAGTTGACTTTTTATCAGATGAATTCCAAACTGTGCAATTCTTCAGGAAATCATGTCCTTGACCTAAATCAACCTTGATGGACATGTTCCATGGGTGTCATAGGGTATATTCAATCATGTATTAGGGTTTGGGAGCATGTCCAGGTCAAAAGTCAAAGTTACAGTTGACTTTTCCCTTAAAACCCTAATTGTGGTGCAGATGAAAATGAAACTTGTTGCTCAAGCTTCTTGGATCAATCCATTGTTCCAAATGGATCAATATGGTGTATTAGAGACCCTCAAATCATCTCTTGAGGTCTTGGCTCATGGTTTGTCCCAAAAGTCAACTTAGGGGTGAATTAGGTCAAGAAACCCTAATTCCTGATTTTTGATGAATGCATCCCCTGAGGCAAAATTGACTTGATGCATGGGTTCATGAGGTTCCATGAAGTATATTAGGTCATGTTTTGGATCATTGCCTTGTGCCCAGATGAAAATTTCCATCTGGAGGCCCTGGTCGACCAAAACCCTAATTTGGTGACACTGTCGATCTTGAGACTTGATCCACCTAGAAGGGAGCAGCCTTGTGCTTAATCCTTGAAGTGGGAGTCCTTTTTGATCCATTGTGGATGTTTGAGAGATTAGACAAGTTGAAGATCATGTCATTTCTTGATTGATCCTTTGTCTAAGCACTCAGAGAGGGCTTGAAACCCTAATTTTGATTGTATTGGATGCTCACCCATCTTTGGGGAGACTGATGAAGCATGATGGTTCATCCATATTGTGATGATGATTTTCACAATGATGGGAAATCTAAGTGGTCAAAATTTGGGGTATTACAGATGCCCCTATTTAATCTTCTTGGACCCGAAGGTGTGAATGACGAAGGTATTCGAGCATTCGGGGTGCAAGAGGATTAAATATCGGAATATCCGAAATTTTGATGGTGGTTATGAATGGCAGCTTACGCATTCATCTTCCTTAGCTAAGCGATGAGGCTTAGAAAAGGTAAACTTCCCCTCGATCCTGGTCTTCAGCCAAGGAACTGGTCTCAGTTTTCTTTTGAAATAAACCTCCCCTCGTTCTTGGTTTCCTACCAAGAATTGGTCTTAGTTTCTGATTTAAACTTCCCCTCGATCCTGGTTTCTTACTAAGTAACTGGTCTTAGTTTCTGATTTAAACTTCCCCTCGATCCTGGTTTCCTACCAAGGAACTGGTCTTAGTTTCTTTTGTCAAAAAACTATACTGACAAGGGACGCTATTCGTAGCGGCTTTCCTTCAAACTTCTCGCCGAATTTTCTTGGGGAGATGCCATTTGAGTGAAAAAAGTTTTGATGTCAGACTTGCTGGGGAACCCATTCGTCTGAGTTGTAGAGGTACACAAACTTCTCTGTTTTGGAGACGCCATTTGTCGATTCTACTGGGGAAAGCGAGTCTCTTGAGAGACTGTTTTCGTTTGGGGTTACATCATACTTTTCTCGGGATCTTCCCGGAGAAATGCCATATGATGGGATCCAATTTTGAGGTGTCAATGACCTTCTCATCAATGACTTTTCGGAGAAATACTGATGTACTGCCGAATCTCTGATCACGAGGCTTTCTCTGTGGATTTTCCTTAATCCGGGAAAGCAAGGATGTCATCTTCAATGGCGAAGAGTGACATCTGTTGAAGGTTTCTCTGGTCATTCAGAGGTTCAAGTTATCAAAGTGGCCAAGTGCCAACTCTGATCTAAAGATACACTGGTGGCGAGATTGTGCAGACGCAACACTTCCTGACGAGGAAAGAACTGACAAACTCGATTGAGAAAACTGTTTATCACTAGGGGACAAGACCGACTCAAGTGATAGTGATGCAATACGAAATGCGAACGCAAATAAAATGCATGAAGTATGTATGTTTATGCTGACAAAACTGACGCGACATACAGACTAATGGATGAACACAATTGGATACTCGGCCATCGCGGGGCGAAGAAGTACCGTTGATTCAAAATAGCAATTCCACCTTGCTTAGGAGAGATAGTCCACGCGGGGAGCTATGTTGATCGGGCTTAAGAGATGAGAACTCGGCCGAGGGTGTCAGAAGAAACAAGGTCTCTGACACAGTTGATCCCTTCATTCAGGCGAACTGGTTTAGAAGGAGTACTTTGATTCTGTACTTTGAGGTTCAAACACCTTTGGAGAAGCGATCGAGATTCTTCTGATGTTCAACAGTCAAAAGAAATGCCATCTTTAATTTAAAAGCAGAAAAAGTTTTAACAAGTGAATTCATTTTTGTTTTATTTCAAGAATCGCTGATTAAGTTTAAACAACGTCGTTCTGTAAAGCTAAAGCAAGTTAAGAATTACAAACAAAAGCACAAGGGCTCAAATTTTATTGATAAGATGGAGATCAGCCAAACGCGTGATTCCAAAGAGTATATACAAAGTTAGAAAATGGTAATTTACAGGGAAAAGGGCTACGTTGAAACATAACGACCACTATCCTTCTACCAACTTTAAATTCGGGGCATCCTGAGCTTCCGTCGAAGATGACCTTTGACTGGAGATTTCCTCCGATAGATGATGTAACTACTGCTGCTGAGGGACTTGCCTCTGTTGAACATAGTTACTTGCCATTATCCCTAATTTTTGCCTGGATTGTACTATGAGATTTCCAATCCATCGGGATGATTATTTTTTTTTCATGTCTCTAACTTTTGCCTGGACCGCCCTTTTGGGTTTTCAATCCACCGAGACGTTTTTTTTTTTAGTTTAGGCGAAGTATTTCTTGACTACATCAACATTCGTGGGGTAGGCAAATTCCTCTCCGTCCATGGCTGCAAGTCTCAAGGCGCCGCCTGAGAAAGCTTTTGTGACCACATATGGGCCATCATAATTCGGGGTCCATTTTCCCCGAGAGTCAGAGAGAAAGGATTGTATCTTCTTGAGCACGAGGTCTCCTTTTCTGAAGACACGAGGTCGGACCTTTTTGTCGAACGCCCTCTTCATTCTCTGTTGATACAACTGACTGTGGCATAGTGTCGTGATTCTCTTCTCTTCGATGAGGTTCAGTTCGTCGTGTCGACTTTGACACCATTCAGCTTCGGTGAGCTGAGCTTCCATCAATACCCTGATTGACGGGATCTCTACTTCTATGGGGAGCACTGCTTCCATGCCATATACTAGAGAGAAAGGGGTAGCCCCTGTTGAAGTGCGGACAGATGTGCGATAACCGTGAAGAGCAAAGGGTAGCATCTCGTGCCAATCTTTATAGGTTACAACCATCTTCTGAACGATCTTCTTGATGTTCTTGTTAGCCGTTTCTACCGCTCCGTTCATCTTGGATCGGTAGGGAGATGAGTTATGATGTTCAATCTTGAACTCTGCGCACAACTCCTTCATCATCTTGTTGTTCAAGTTAGATCCATTATCAGTAATGATCTGGCTTGGAACACCATAACGGCAGATGATATTGTTTTTGATAAATCGGACCACCACTTGTCGGGTTACATTGGCGAATGACGCTGCTTCGACCCACTTGGTGAAATAGTCAATGGCTACCAGGATGAACCGATGTCCGTTTGAAGCCTTGGGCTCAATCATACCAATCATATCGATTCCCCATATGGAAAATGGCCATGGGGAAGAAAGAACTTTGAGATGTGATGGCGGTACATGAATTTTGTCGGAGTATATCTGACACTTGTGACACCTCCTCATGTACTTGTAGCAGTCAGATTCCATTGTCAACCAATAGTACCCGGCCTTGAGAATTTTTCTCGCCATTGTGTGTCCGTTGGCATGAGTGCCAAAGGATCCTTCATGAATTTCTTTCATGAGCATGTCTGCTTCTGGTCTGTCGACACATCGGAGCAAAACCATGTCAAAATTTCTCTTATAAAGAGTGTCACCGCTCAGGAAGAAGTTTCCAGCCAATCTTCTGAGGGTCTTCCTGTCTTTTCTGAGTGCCCCAGATGGGTACTCTTGTTTCTGAAGGAAGCATTTGATATCGTGATACCAAGGTCTGTCGTCTATGACTGCTTCAATCATGAAGATGTAAGCGGGCCGTTCAAGGCTCATTATGTCGATCTTAGGTATGTCATTCCACCGACCTACACTAATCATGGAAGAGAGAGTGGCTAATGCATCAGCCATGTGATTCTCATCACGAGGGATGTGATGAAACTTAACTCTGTTGAAGAAAGGTAACAACCTTCTTGCATAGTCTTTGTAAGGAATCAATCCTGATTGGTATGTGTTCCAATCTCCTTTTATCTGGTTAATAACCAATGCTGAATCGCCGTATACGTCCAAGTTTTTGATCCTTAAATCAATCACTTCTTTGAGACCCATGATACATGCTTCGTATTCGGCCTCGTTGTTCGTACATTTGAACGTAAGTCTGGCAGTGAAAGGAATGTGGGAACCCTGAGGGGTAACAATGATTGCCCCAATTCTGTTTCCATAATGATTGACTGCTCCGTCAAAGATAAGTCCCCACTGGGAACCTGGTTCTGGCCCTTCACTGGGTAGCGGTTCATCGCAATCTTTCATCTTTAGATACATGACATCTTCGTCTGGGAAGTCAAACCCGATTGATTCTTGATCGTCAATCGGTTGATGAGCCAAATGATCGGCTAAAATACTTCCTTTAACGGCTTTCTGAGCATGGTACTCTATGTCATATTCTGATAGTAACATCTGCCAACGGGCAATCCTTCCCGTGAGAGCAGGTTTTTCGAAAACGTACTTGATTGGATCCATTTCGGAGACCAACCAAGTAGTATGACGAATCATGTACTGGAGAAGACGTTTGGCTGCCCAAGCCAAAGCGCAGCAAGTTTTCTCAAGCATTGTGTACCGAGTCTCGCAGTCGGTGAATTTCTTGCTTAGATAGTAAATGGCAGACTCTTTCCTTTTAGTTTCGTCTTGTTGGCCAAGTACACATCCCATTGAGTCCTCTAGGACTGTGAGGTAAATGATCAGTGGTCTTCCTTCCATTGGAGGTGATAGAATCGGAGGATTCAACAGATATTCCTTGATACTGTCGAAGGCGGTTTGGCAATCTTCTGACCAAACGCAATCCTGGTTCTTTTTCAATAACTTGAAAATCGGCGCACAAGTGGCGGTCATAAGGAATGTGAATCTGTAGATGTAGTTCAAACGTCTCAGGAATCCTCTGACTTGTTTTTCAGTTTTCGGAGAAGGCATTTCTTGAATGGCCTTGACCTTGTCAGGATCAACTACAATCCCTTTCTGGCTGACGATGAATCCTAGTAATTTCCCCGAACGGACACCGAAGGTGCACTTGTTGGGATTCAAGCGGAGCTTGAATTTTCTTAGACGTTTGAACAATTTTGACAGATGTTCAATGTGCTCATCCTCTGTTCTTGATTTTGCAATCAAATCATCGACATACACCTCGATTTCTTTGTGTATCATGTCATGAAACAGAGTAGTCATGGCCCTTTGATAGGTTGCCCCGGCATTCTTCAAACCGAACAGCATTACCTTGTAACAAAAGGTACCCCATGGGGTAATGAACGAAGTTTTCTCCATGTCTTTCGGTGCCATTTTGATCTGATTATAGCCCGAGAATCCATCCATGAAGGAGAATACTTTGAACTTTGTTGTGCTGTCAATCAACATGTCAATGTGTGGTAAAGGAAAGTCGTCCTTTGGACTTGCCTTGTTTAGATCTCTGTAATCAACACACATTCTGACCCTTCCGTCCTTTTTGGGAACGGGTACGATGTTGGCTAACCATTGAGGATATTCAGATGTAGCGAGAAAACCCGCATCGATCTGTTTCTTTACCTCCTCTTTGATTTTGATAGCCATGTCCGGGTGAGTGCGTCTCAACCTTTGCTTTACTGGCGGACATTCCGATCTTAGCGGTAAGTGATGTTCCACGATGCTGGTATCCAACCCTGGCATATCTTGATAGGACCAAGCGAATACATTGGGGAATTCTTTGAGAAGCTTTATCAAACCCTCTCTGGCAGTTGGACTGAGCAATGCTCCGATCCTGATTTCTTTTCTCTCTTTTTCTGAACCCAAGTTTACCGTTTCCAATGGTTCTTTGTGAGGTTCAATGGACCTTTCCTCTTGTCTGAGTAGTCGGGAGATCTCTTCTGGAATTTCGTTGTCATTTCCTTCTTCAGCCTCGAATACCGGGAACTCAAAGTTGGAAGAAGGCATCGGATCGTATGTTTCAACGGGGTATAAAACAAGCAATCTGCATGACGTGATGATTCGTGTTTAGAAGAGATAGAGAAAATGCAAGTGTGTGCAGTGTATTTATTTTACTGCTTGTTTTTATTATTGAATGTTCTTTTTTTTAGGATTACCATTTTCTGAAAAAGCAAAAAGAGAAAACAGCAATTAATGCGGAAATTACAGAACGACGTTATTTTATTAATGAACAAGTCGAATCTTGAAACTACAGCCCTATAAAACAAAACTCTGTCGCTTTGGGCAAAGCAAAGAGGGAAATTTACAAAAAGCGAGCCCTATCAAAACATCCGTTTCACCTGGGCAGGGTGAAAGGCTTAAAGATGGCAATTACTTTGACTGACGAACGACCCTCGGAACCTCAACGGCAACCCATTGGCGGCGAACTCCTCGGTGAATCACAAAGTCTGGCACCTTCCTTGATTTGTCTTCAGAAATGACGCTGATTTCTAGTGGAGTAGGATCATTGGAATCTGTTTCCCAGGCAAAATTGTCGTAGGAGGATTCCTCTGTTGCATTTTGCATAGCATTGGTGCTCTCAGCTGCATCTCCCCATCCAGTTGACTGGATATCTTCGAGCCTGATACGAGAGCTTTCGGGAGCAGTGTACTTGACCATAAAGTCGTATTTTCCACTTGGTTGTCCCAAAGTGTCCCAAATTTCTTTGGAACTGGAGGAGTCATCTCTCTCAATGACGTTGACCTCAGGAAAAGCATAGTTGATGAATTCTAGTCCTGCAAACGTTGCGAATTCATCTTCATGTTGAGTAGTTTCCGAATGACCTGAGTGTTGATCCCATGACATGGCGGGGACACAGGTATTCTGTTCAATGATGCTCAGCTGAGTTTCATTACTCGGCTGACTTTCTTGCCCCAAGTTTCCTGGGTAAGGCTGCCACATTGGCAGACCATCCATCGGGCCATAGTAATTGTGATCAAAGTTTTCTTTCATCGGAGTGTCATCCTATAATGAATTTGGCGGAGCACGGCATCCTTTCGGATCACAATTTCCGTAGATCGTTTCGACATCTGATCTTGGTATAAATCTCGGACTTTCTGTAGGAAAGCAAAAAGGCATAGGCACCTCTTCCTGAGACATATAGCCGTCCTTGTTAAGGTAGGACTTCCATTCTTCATCTGTGTCAGAGGGATCTTCCTCATTAATAGCATGAACTGTCTGAGACACTGGGTGAAGAAAACCTCCACTGTGGAAGAAGTTTTGAAGGGGATGAAGACTTTCATCGTTGGCGGCCGTCTGGGTACAGGTTGCAGAAAAACTAAGACCCTTCTTTGTTTTATTGTCAATAGGAATGACAAGTCGTCCCCATCCTTTTGTATTGGTACTCTCGACCGCTTTGATAGCATCTTTGTATGAAGAAATTGAAGTTCCTTCTTCGGATTGATCGTTCTTGCTCACCGATAGTGCTTGGAACTGAGTTCCAATAACCTCCTTGGGTTCCACACAAGCAGATGATGATAAGTTACTCACGAGCAAGGCTTGTTCCCCACAAACCGTGACAAGTTCATCGTTCTTGACGAACTTTAGCTTTTGGTGGAGGGTCGAAGTGACCGCTCCAGCCTGATGTATCCAAGGTCTTCCTAATAAACAACTGTATGTTGCCCGGATGTCCATGATCTGGAAAGTGATTTGGAAAGTGTGAGGACCAATAGTTATGGGAAGATCAACTTCGCCGATAACTGTTTTTCTGGATCCGTCGAATGCTTTGACGACGACCTCGCTGACTCTCATCGGAGGGCCCTTAAATGATAATTGCGTCAAAGTGGCCTTCGGCATAACATTCAGGGCTGACCCTGTGTCTACCAGTACGTTGGCTAAAGCATCGCCCTGGCAGTTAACTGTAATGTTGAGCGCCATGTTATGACGGCGACCCTCTTCAGGTAATTCTTCATCACTAAATCCCAAATTATTGCAGGAAGTGATGTTAGAGACAATGCTATCGAACTGTCTGATTGTTACATCCTGTTCCACAAAGGCTTGCTCCAAGACTTTCTGTAGAGCCTCCCTGTGGGCTTCTGAACTGAGTAATAGTGATAATACTGAGATCTTTGAAGGAGTCTGTAACAGTTGATCAACAATGTTATATTCACTCCTTTGGATAAGCTTTAGCATCTCATCTTTGTCTTTTGAACAGTCGGGATTACCAGATTGACTGACTGGTGGATCAGGAATTTCTGCCTGAAGTTCCTTTTCTTTGTTGGATTCTCCAACCCCTCGGTTGAAGATTTGACCACTCCGTGTTACACGACTGATGTCTGCAATATTCACGACGGAGGGTAATGGAATTTCCTTTCCATTCTCGATTATTGTTGCATCGTATTTGTAAGGGATCGCCTTAGCTGATTCATACGGTAGTGGCCCCGGTAGATAGATGACTATGGGAACCTTCTGATTTTTCTGACCATCATAAGTAATCTCGATCCGTTCCTGGTTGGGAATTTTAGATTCGTCAAGTAGAGGAATGATGGCAAAAACATCCCTGGTCCTATGATGACTAGAGATTGTGACAACATCCTCAACTTGATCGGCAAGGTAGTTCGGCGTCCAGTTGATGGGTCCAGAACCTGGATATGGACGAATTTCTCCATGATCGACCTGATCCTGAAGAGCTGCTCTCACAAGGTAACACCCTTGATTACTTTCTGAACAGACGCTACAACAGTCATAGTTGTGTGGTGGCACCTGGCCACGCCCACTTTGAATACAATGTAACCTCACTAGGTTACCTTCCATTGATCAGACATCCTGACTTTGACGACGAGTAGGATTCCTGTTATTGATACTAATTTGCTGAGTATCTTCATCCATGTAGATTGGCATCCACCAGTGATTTAACAAGTGCTGAAGTGCCTCCTGGACAAAGGTACAACCTCGATCGTTTTCGCAACCCGCTTTACAATTTTGATAGTCATGTGATATTAAGAATCCAAGTCGGACCTGCTCAGCATGTAACTCTACCAGATTGGTATTCATTACGCGGATATCGAAGATCTGAGCCATGTTGATTTGATAGGAGTTCCTATCATGGTAGTCTTGGATCCATCCAAGATCCATCTGACGCTTGAGGGCCTCTTGTATGAAAGAGCATCCCTGTTTGTTTACCGAGCAAATCAGACAGGAACTGTAATCGTGCCGCACAGATTATGATACTGGCTTTACCTTGAGTGCATCGCCACCAAGTTGACATTCATCGCACGGATGTCGTGGTTTTGAATGACGTTGGAATTCGTGTAAACCATGTTAACTCCACGAACTCGGTGCTCTTGGATCCATCCAAGATCCATTTGTTCCTGTAGAGTTGCTTGCACTACAGAACACCCCTGGTTATCTTTAGAGCAGATATCACACTGGTGATAGTTATGAGGTGGCACATGGCCATATCCACTCTGTCTACAATGCATCTTGACCAGATTGGTCCCCAATAAGAGTACATCGTGAATTTGATAGACATTGTTAGTCTCTTTCTCAATCAGATTGACTGCAGCTTTCTCGTGTTGAGGAAGCGGGTTCGTGAGAACATTAGGATTCGTATCTTTGAAAGATAAGAGCCCGCTCCTAACAAGCTTTTGCACGTCGGATTTGAAATTGAGGCAAGTCTCAATGTTATGCCCTGAACCTCCTTGATGATAAGGGCATGTTTGATCCGCTTTAAACCAAAAAGGCGGATTTTCCGGAACTGAAAGGGGAGACTTAGTCTGGATGTGCCCCTTAGCCAGCAGTAACGGAAACAGTTCTGCGTACAACATGGGTATAGGATCAAACCCTGATGGTCGTGTTGCACGGTTGTTGTTATATGGAGGACGAGCCTACTGAAGAGGCTGTTGTGTCCTTTGTTGGTCAGGTTGGCTCTGCCCAACCTGAGGTTGATACATAGGAACAGGCGCGGGGCCGATAGCAGGAGTAACAGCTGCTACTGGCTGATAACCTCGCCTTTGCTTTCCGAGAGAGATATTCCCAATATCTTGCTCTTTTTTCTTAGGGAGAACACTACCATATTTTTTAGTACCGCTCGTCGATCCAGTGTCTTTTACCAAACGTCCTTCTCGGACGGCTTCCTCAAGACGTACACCCATACCGGCCATCTCGATGAAATCCCTGGGCGCACTGGCAACCATTCGGTCATAGTAAAACGAGCTTAAGGTCTTTAAGAAGATATTTGTCATCTCTTTTTCCTCAAGAGGTGGACAAATTTGAGCGGCAATTTCACGCCACCTTTGAGCATACTCCTTAAAGGTGTCCTTTTCCTTTTGCGACATTGATCTGAGTTGATCTCTGTCGGGTGCCATTTCCAAATTGTATTTGTATTGTTGGACGAAGGCAGTACCAAGATCTCTGAATGTGCTGATCGTAGTACGGTTTAAACCCATGTACCATTTGAATGCGGCACCGGTTAAACTATCCTGGAAGTAGTGAATCAGCAGGTCCTGATTCTCCGTCTGAGCTGACATCCGCCGAGCGTACATCACCAGATGGCTCTGAGGGCAAGAGTTACCCTTGTATTTTTCAAAGTCGGGCACTTGGAACTTGTGCGGGACTTTCACATTTGGGACCAAGCAGAGGTCTGCGGCGTCCTTTCCAAATAGATCCTGACCGCGAATGGCTTACAGCTCTTTCTGCATTTCTAGGAACTGTTCCTGGAATTCCTCCATTTTGTCAAACATAGTTTCCTTCTTACCAGAAGGTGTTGGTGGAATCTATCCTTCTGGGACAGTGTGCACCACAGGGGGTGGTACCGTGACTACGGCAGTAAGTCTTGGTGCTTCCCGAAGTTTGTAACCTTCAGGAGTCTTCAGTATGCCCCTGGCATCTTCGCTTTCCCGAAGTTTGTAACCTTCAGGCCCAGCGGCTTCTGTTGCGACTCCCTGATCTTCAGTGATCGGCGGAACATATCCTTCCGGGATATAGTTAACAGGCATGCCCCAAGGACGATCTTTCGGTATCTGATACCTAGGATCATACTTTTCTATGATGGGCGTTGAGGTGATCTCTGAGATCACAGTTCTTTGTAGCTGAGCTTCTGCCATGGCTTGCATGTCGTTACGAAGCTTTCTCATATCCTCTCTCAGAGCGTCGATCTCTTCTTTCAACTCTCTGTTTTCTTCCTCAAGATCATCCATCTTTTTCTGACGATTGGCCCGAGTATTATACGAATGAGACAGTTTGACTCTAGAATCGAGACACAAACGTGAGATTCGTAGGGAAGAAGAATACGCGATGTGAGAATGATGAATGCAATGATTATATTAATTGTTTTTTGGTTTAATCAAAATAAACTTCAACAATTAGATTGCAAATATCAAACAGTGGGGAAACCCCTTTTTATTGAATTCCAAAGGATTACAGAAATGGAAATACAGTAGATTACAAAGTGCAGAAACAGAAACCTAAACTAATGGGTCCCGAGTCCTCTCTGAGGAGAAACCGGGTGTTGATTCTGGCATCCTCCTTTTCTTTGACCGGGGCGCTTGGGTCGTTGTCGGGTTGTCATTCCTTTGCCAAGTGAAAGGAGTGAGCAAATTCCTTTGGTCATCTTGATTCTCTACAGCGTGCTGCTCCAAAATTTCAATCAGAGCATCTTTCTCTTTCAGTAATTGCTGTATTTGGATGCACTCTACGTTGAGGGTGCGGTACTTGTTCTTCCAAGATCTTATTTCCTTTTGAACTTTGTTGAGAGTAACCCGAAGCCTTTCAGTTTCCGTCATGAAGTACATGACAATTTCCCTCGGCGGAAGAATTCTGTAACGAGGATAAGGCATCTTTAGCTTGAGAGCTCTAGTTTGTACCCAATGGAGATAAGGCTCCACCGAGACACAGTCCGGTTTTCCCAGAGACTCTCGTCCTTTCTTATGAACATGTTTCCAAGCTTGCACTATTTCCATCTTTAGTGCTCTGTCGTTTTCTCCTTCTTTGAAGAAAAGACCTTCCAGATGAACATCCAGTGGGATGTGCCTCATCGGGTATCCAAATTGACGAAGAACTAATATCGGATGATAGTTGATTCCTCCTTTAGTTCCTATGAGGGGCACGCTGGGGAAGTTTCCACAACGGTCAATGATTCTGATTCCCTCATAAATCCTATTACACCAATCTATATTAGAATTGGTGAGGGACATGATCTTCTGCGACCAACGTAAGACACTCTTGCAATCCCAAAAAGAAGCGGACTTAGGCAAGTGAGAGATAAACCACTTGTAAAGCAAAGGTACACAGCATGTGATCTCCCCTCCACTGTACAAATTTCCTAAGTGTACAGAATGATACGCATCTGCGAGCAAAGTCGGCACAGGGTTTCCAATGAGAAAAACCTTAATAGTGTTGATATCGACGAAGTTATTGATGTTGGGAAACAAAAATAACCCGTAGGTGAGCAAGAAAAAGATGCTTTCAAAAGCAGTCCCGTTCCCTATACTAGCGAAGTACAGAGCTTTCTTTGTCAAGAACTGGGCTGGCAAACCTTGGATGCCACCCTTAGTGGTCATGTGAGTCCTGACCTCAGACTCATCCAAATAAATTGCTCTTGCAATAGTCTGATTCTTTGGAATTTCTTCCAGTCCAGAAAATGGAGCTCGATCAGTGATATGTAAATCAGCCAGATGAGAGTACTCCTCCAGCGTTAGTGCTAGCTGGTAATCCGAGAATGTGAAACAATGATAGACCGGATTGTAAAACTGAATGAGCGCATCCATGATTCCCTCAATCACATGGACTCTTAACAGTGGTAGCAAACCGCCGTGCTTGGCTCTGAAAGCCTCTGGGTTAACGATCATCCTCGCTAACTTTCTCAAATCCCCTAGTTTTGGAACCTTGAAGGTATACTGGTGAGTTCTCCTTCTACCGAAATCCATTAGCGTAATCTTTTTCTCTGATATTTGCAATCACAGTCTTAGTTTAATTTGAAAAACAGAGAGACTAGAAGAGAAAAATTTTTTGAATGTTTTAATGTTTTATTAAATGGATGCATGAATGCAACACACAAAAACATAGAAAAAACATGGGGTCAAAGGGTCGTTGTCATGAAGTCAAGGCTCTACCCATCCCCAAAGGTTTATACTAGGGTGATTTTTGTACCTGTACTCATTATCATCAGCTCCTCCCAGGAAAGCAAAATAACAAGCGGATCGCCAGCGAGTTGTGTGCAATCTTAGAGTAAGTGCTATTCACCGAGAATAGATCACCAGCCTCAAATGAGGGTAGTATCGCGTAACAGCTATTTCCGATAGCTTCCGCACTACGAAAAAGGTTGGCTTTTCTTAAGTGTATACTCATTCTGTCCACATACGGCATCACCCGCATTCCCATTAGCAGAAAAATAAACATGTATAGCAATTAGGAAAAGCAGTATATATATATTTGTCCTAATCATCCTAGACTTATAAAGCTATGAATCTTAAGTTCCTGACAGAAATGGGTTCCCCGGCGGAAGCCCCAATCTGTGGTTCCCTGCCTAAGAGATGGACCAGCATAGGTCAATCTTTCTCTTCGGTAGAGTTCCCATTTTCCGTGGAAAACGGGGATGATGTCCTAAGGCAGAAAAGGAGACTCCCCAGCAGAGTCGCCATTTTACAAGGAAAACAGACAGAAAGAAAAACAAGGGCCCCACGGTGGGCGCCACTTTTCTGTAGCGAGCGATTTTGGACGCGGTTCTTAAGCGTTGGTCGCTCTCTGCGGTTGAGCTTAAAACTACAGGTCGATTGATTTTTTATCCTATTGTGAGCTGAATAAGGAAGGGAAATAGATGTCTCCAATTAACCCTGCTTGCATACTGAATTTAAACAGCGGTCTGTTAGGTTACGGATGCTATCAATGTAGGGGGCCTTTGTACTGGTTATTCGTATTTCGCCAATACAGGTTCTTTCTTTCTTTTTTTCTAGGCAAAGGGTTTCTGGCGGGGAATAAGGATTAGGATGTTAGGACTGGTGCTTTTGAATTACTGCTTTTGATTTATGGGGATATGGGATTTGGGTTTTTTGTTGATTGCGCTCGCTAAGATCTTTTCTTTCGATCTTATGCCTACGTATTCCCGTTTACTGAAACAGGGAAATCAGAGCGTTCGTAGTTCCTCCTATTCTATGGGAGGAAATGGGTGTTTTGGTGTCTTGTTCAAAGCCCAAGACGTGAAGCGAAAGGTGATTTGTATATTGTTCAAAGCCCAAGATGTGAAGCTAAAGGTCTATTTGTGTCTTGTTCAAAGCCCAAGACGTGAAGCGAAAGACCTCGACTTTAGAGAGAATTTGTCATCTCTAAAGAGGGGAGAAGGAGAATTACTTTAACTGGGATACGCGGATCCGAGTAATGCCATAATTTCCGAAGAAAGGGTTTTAACCTGAAGGAGAAGACTTTAACTCAGTGTAGAGCAATGCCATCTTTCCTTAGGAATTTCTCATGCTAAAAGAGGGACAGTGGCGTGGATATAGATGATCCAGAGGCTTGCCACTTACAGCGATTAGATGAAGGGAAAGGAGTTGTTGATGTTTGTGTACTGTGAACGAGGCACAGCTTTGATGCTAAAAGGTTGATTGAGGCCCGAGATGGAGGCAAAAAAAAGGGGTGATTAACTCAACGAGGGAATCTTTTGTGTCTCATACAAAGCCTGAGAGAGAGGCTAAAAGGTTGTTTTGACTCCACTGGGGAGAATTTTGGTATCTCGTACGAAGCCCGAGATGGAGGCTATTGTAACTGTTTCAGTTGAGTGACAGATCCAATATACTGATTTTAAAAGAGAAAATCAGTTCTTATATGAGCAACACTGTACTCAGGGATTTAATTTAAGGATCAGGGATATTTCCTTCTCTTTGAGGAAATAGGAAATCCAAAGGGTATTGAGACTGTCCGAGTCTGCGGGTTTCCTTCCTATTTAGCGAAGGGTGCTTGAGAATGTCTTTGAGACTCAAGGAAGTTAGACTGTCCGTGTCTAGAGTTTTATCTTTAGTACTATGCTTTGAGAAACAGTAGTAGACTCTATGAAAGGACTGTTCTATGAGGATGACTAGGTTCTGTTCCTATACCTCTAGGAGGTCGTCGGGACAATTTGTACGAAGCCCAAGAGGAGGCTGGAAACTTTTAAGAAGCCGACGGGTCCTTGTACGAAGCCCAAGAGGAGGCTATCATTCCCGGAGGAAGAGATCGTTATACGAAGCCAAAGAGGAGGCTGTGAATACTTCTAAGAAGCCGTAGGGTCCTTGAATAATGCCCAAGAGGAGGCGGGGTTGCTTATAGGAAGCCTGTGGGTCCTTGTACGATGCCCAAGAGGAGGCCGATGCTTTTAAGAAGCCCGTGGGTCCCAAACCAAAGAAAAGTTCAGGAAAACTCTTTTAGAGTTAAAACCACTGGTAAACGTGCGAGGTTTACTATCCAGTGACTTTAACTTTTAGAGAGAGTGCGAACCGTTCGGCGGTTTGAAGTAATTCAAGAGAAGTTTCACCGAGAATAATTCATCTCTGGGGGATAGAATTTCTTGACGATTCCTAAGGAGGACAGCCAAAGAGAAGACTGTATCTGGTGCTCCTATTAGGGATCTAGGCGTCTATTTCTACGAATAAATGAAACGACGTCACCTAGTTCTAGACGTAGTTGCCGGGGAAACTCGAAATATCTATACTATTATTACACAGTAGATATGAGCTTATGAAAGGAGACTTACAGTGAGCAGCCCCACAATACAGTTTATAATATGAAAGCAGTAAATGAAAGCGATAACCACTTACTCGGTTGTAGAGCTTCCATGCTGTTTGGTTAGTTGTTCAACAAAGAAAGATTGAAAACAACAGTATATTCAGAATCAAAGGAGAAAGTGCTTTGAAAAAGAAAGATCTGGGGCTTACAGCTCAAGAAGAGGCCCAGAGTTTTATCAGTGAGCGCACTGTTTGAATTTGTACAGCGGGACTTATACAAGTGACTGTGGCCCAAAAATGGTTTTCTGTACAAAGGGATGGGTCTTACACTCTCTCAAGAGGCCCAAAAAGGTTTAAAGGAAAAAGAGTGGGGCTTATAACACGAGGGTAGGCCCAAATCATTTTTCGTTTAAAAATGGCGATCGCGCCGAGGTTTTCTTTTAACGCAGAGGGACTTATACAATAAGTGAGGCCCAAAATGTTTTGGTTAAAAGGGGGATTGGGTCTTACACTCTAATAGAGGCCCAAAAGTTTGGAATGGGTCTTATAGCTCGAGGAGAGGCCCAGATGTTTTTTTGAAAAGGCGACGATCGCGTCGTTTGTTTTTTGACGGTATCGGGACTTATACAATAAGTGAGACCCAAAGATGATTTGGTCAAAAAAGGATTGGGTCTTACACTCTAATAGAGGCCCAAAGTGTTTTGAAAATGATTTATGAGGGTTGAATTAATCCAAAACCCTAATTTGTTTTCAAAAAGTATTTAATTGAATAAAAATTCAATTAAAATGATCAAAAATTGTTTAACACATGGAAAACAAATTGTGATCTTGGATTAATGCTTCAAAAATTAAGTATTGACCTACAAAATAATTAGAAAGCATTAAAAGTTGCAAAATCAATGTAGAAAAAATATTTAAAATGCCAAAAACAATCAAAATATTAATTCTTTACAAAAATATCAATTATATGAAATAAATAATATTTTTGGGATTTTTTGATAAAATAAAATATTTTAACATTTTTGTGAATTATTAAAAAAAGAATCAACTCAAAATCATTAAAACTCAGAGAGAAATTAATTTTTGAATCAATTAAACAAAATCACAAAATTCAAATATTCAAATATATGAAAATGGCGCCAAGAACAACACCAAGAACACGCGCGTTTTTTCAGTTTGCCCAGATTTGCATTTTCCATCCAATCTCACTGAATACGTAATTATAACATGCAATCCACATATCATTATGCTCGCCTCAACCTCACGATCATGTCTATGTACTTTAATTTCATTTAAATTAAACATACAACAAGAAATCACGAAGAAACCTCAAGAACCCTAATTTCTGCATGAAGGCTAGGATTTTTGATACACGATTCAAACAATGCAATTAATTGAGGGAAAACATTCCATGCATGATTATGAGCATATGGCCAAATTATTGTGCGAGGAAATATGCATAGATTGAGAGATGCCCAAGTTTAGGCTTACCTTCAAGTCGTGACAGCAAGAGCAGATGTGATTTTGAGTTGGAGGTGTTACAGACAAGTTGTGATGATCTAGACAGCTTCCCTACACCATATGGAGTGTGTTTGAACACTTGGATTGAATTGAAATGGACTGGATCAGTTTATGGCATCTCAGCTGCAACTTCACTTCAAACTTGTGTGGATGGCAAGTGATTTTGAGATTTTGATGTTCCAGATGTTATGTGAGTGTTTGATCAGCTCATATGTGATGTAAGTGAGGTGTGTGAGTGATTGGTTTGTGCAGAATTGCTCTCAAACTCAAAACCCGATAGCTACCTTGCTAAGAAAGGCATTTTTGCCAAGAGAAAGAGATTTTTAGGAAAGCATCTGTTAGATGGCTTTGGTATACTTAAACTGACCACAATTGAGCTCTATTTATAGTAGAGCAAGTTTGTTTTGCAAGGAATAGTACATCGCAGCTGGTAAGTAGGTTTCCTCAATGTTGGCCAATGGAAATGAAAGTCTCCTCTAGCCATTGACTAGAGGTTAAGGCACAGAGCTTTGGTCCCCTTGGTCTTGGATAAGTCTTGACTGATTTCAGATGAGAATGGCTCAGTCCATGCCACCTTGATGGTTCCATTGAATGCCTCATTCCAAATTTGAAGTCTTGTCCCTATTTTGGCCATTCTAGGTTCAACATGCTATTCTTTGTTCCTTGGACCTTGGAGGCTTGGCTCAGTGATTGTCCCCTTTGGATTCAATCCTCTGAGATGTCTAAGTGGATTGGAGCAATTGCAATTGGCTGATTTTGGCAAATCGAGCCAAAATGCAAATTCTGCCTTGCTTTGACAGATTTCAACAAGGCAACTTGCCAATGTTGTATCTCATGATGTAGGTTGAATTTGGCAATGTTCTTGGCCATTTTGGAAAGCTCTTACATGATACAACAACTGTTTGAACAAGTTTGGTTTTGATCTCTTTTGATTCCAAGTGAAAAATCCCCCTACATTTGGCAAAAAGTGAAGCAGAATTCTGACTTAGTGAAAATTTCACTAAGTGTTGGAAAAAGTGACATTTTCACTTTTCAGCCACTTTGATCACTCCATAACTCAAAATCCTTAGTGAATTGGAATGATTTGTAGTTGAAGTTTTTGTAGGTGATAATGAGGGCTACAAATCCATCTTTGGATGAGAAAAAATGGCCTTGTGGTTTAGGAGTTATGGTCCTCCAAAGTTGGTACCTTTGCCACTTTATTTTTAACTTAGAAAATTTTCTAAGTTTTATGGTTACCCCTTTTACAAGTTATCTCACTTTTCTTGATTTTTCTTGATGAATGATGATTCAAATCATACATTAACATCATTTTAGGGTTAAAAATCCATTTTGGTGAAAAATCTCAAAAAGTCAAAGTTGACTTTTGTGCACAGTTGACTTTTTATCAGATGAATTCCAAACTATGCAATTCTTCAGGAAATCATGTCCTTGACCTAAATCAAACTTGATGGACATGTTCCATGGGTGTCATAGGGTATATTCAATCATGTATTAGGGTTTGGGAGCATGTCCAGAGTTACAGTTGACTTTTCCCTTAAAACCCTAATTGTGGTGCAGATGAAAATGAAACTTGTTGCTCAAGCTTCTTGGATCAATCCATTGTTCCAAATGGATCAATATGGTGTATTAGAGACCCTCAAATCATCTCTTGAGGTCTTGGCTCATGGTTTGTCCCAAAAGTCAACTTAGGGGTGAATTAGGTCAAGAAACCCTAATTCCTGATTTTTGATGAATGCATCCCCTGAGGCAAAATTGACTTGATGCATGGGTTCATGAGGTTCCATGAAGTATATTAGGTCATGTTTTGGATCATTGCCTTGTGCCCAGATGAAAATTCCCATCTGGAGGCCCTGGTCGACCAAAACCCTAATTTGGTGACACTGTCGATCTTGAGACTTGATCCACCTAGAAGGGAGCAGCCTTGTGCTTAATCCTTGAAGTGGGAGTCCTTTTTGATCCATTGTGGATGTTTGAGAGATTAGAAAAGTTGAAGATCATGTCATTTCTTGATTGATCCTTTGTCTAAGCACTCAGAGAGGGCTTAAAACCCTAATTTTGATTGTATTGGATGCTCACCCATCTTTGGGGAGACTGATGAAGCATGATGGTTCATCCATATTGTGATGATGATTTTCACAATGATGGGAAATCTAAGTGGTCAAAATTTGGGGTATTACAGTTGGTACCCTAACCACTTTGTTTCAAAACTTAGAAAAATTCTAAGTTTTTTATGGTTACCCCTTTTACAAGTTAACTCACTTTCTTTGATTTTTCTTGATGAATGATGATTCAAATCACAAATTAACATTGTTTTAGGGTTAAGGAACCTTGGTTGACCAAAAAATTAAAAAGTCAAACTTTGACTTTTTGTACAGTTGATTTTTTAACAGATGAATTTTAAACTGCGCGATCCTCTATGAAATCAAGTCCTTGACCTAAATCAAACTTAATAGATGGATTCCATAGGTGTTGTAGGGTGTATTGAATTATGTCCCCAAGTTTGGGAGCATGCCTTGGTCAAAAGTCAAAGGCACAGTAGACTTTTTCTTCAAAACCCTAATTGTGGTCCAAATGAAATTGAAACTTGTAAATCAAGCTTCTTGGATCAATCCGTTGTTGCAAATGGATTAATATGGTGTATTGGAGACCCTCAAATCATGTCTTGAGGTTTTGGCTCATGCTTTGTCCCAAAAGTCAACTTAGGGGTGAATTAGGTCAAGAAACCCTAATTCTTGATTTTTGATAAATGCATCCCCTGAGGTTAAATTGACTTGATGATTGGGTCCATAAGGTCCCATAGAGTATCTTAGGTTATGCTTTGAAGCATTGCCTCATGTACAGATGAAAATTTTATCTGGAGGCCTAAGTCGACCAAAACCCTAATTTGGTGACACTGGCGATTTTGAGGCTTAATCCACTTGGAATGTAGCGACTTTGTGCTTAATCCTTGATGTGGGAGTCCTCTTGATTCCTTATGGGTGTTGGAGAGTTTGGACAAGTTGAAGATCATGTCATTCCTTGATTGATCCTTTGTCTAAGTGATCAGAGAGGGCTTGAAACCCTAATTCTTGTTTGTAGTGAATGCTCACCCATCTTTGGGGAGACTGATGAGGCATGTAAATACATCCATATTGTGATGATGATTTGCACAATGATGGGAAATCTTAGTAGTCAAAATTTGGGGTATGACAGAAGGCTAATACTTCTACAATATTGAACATGTATTTAGGAACTATATCTGAAGCAGAAGGCACATGTTCTAAAAGTGCTAGACAAGCTGAAGTCCCTCTAGCTCAGAAGCAACTTTTCTGGTAAGTCTCCTATAGCAGAGACTTCATTAACTTCTGATAATTCGTTTTTCTTTACTTCATCTTTTTCTCCTCTCCAACTAAAACCTTTTGCATCCATACCCTTTGGAACCATCACTAACCCCAAACAAGAACAACCAATTACAACTTCTACACCTGAAACTATTTTTTCAACCAAAAATACCCAAAATAATTCTCTCACAAATTCCAAACCAACCTGATGACACATCGTCTACCCATTACACTATTGCAACCACTAAACAACCATCTGAACCCACATAACCACAAGGTTATGAAACTTTCCCTTCAGAACCTCAACCAAATCAAACTTGTAATCCCCCTTATGAAACTATCCATTTCATAAACACATCATTCAACATTGTTATCCCTGAAGCTCATGCTTTTCCAGAACAAACACCAACACCACCAAATCCACCACCTCAACCAAATGTCATTAATACCCCGATCACAGACACCCTTATAGATTGCATCCTAAGCAATGGCCCCTTAACCACTGAATCCTCAAATTAGACTATCAACATCTCATATGCCACTGATAAAGCTGAATCTCAACCTAAACCATCTGAACCTGAACATCACCCTCAAACTACCCCTCAATTCGAACTTAATCATGAACCTGAATCTGAAATAGAAAAAGTACTTGAACATGAACTTGAAATTGACCCCGGGGTGGTTGATGAATTAGTTAGGCAGTTTGAGTCTGAAGCAAATGAGTGTCTCCACTCTTTGACACTAGATTGCACAAATTGTGTAAGTCCTGCTAACAATGATTCTCTATGGGATGAGTTCAGAAAATGGATCAACTCTCGTTCCTGGGAGCTGGGAAAACTCTATTACAAAGATTTTAAGAGATTTCATGACAAGCTTTTTGGGGTCATGGAACCACTTATGGAAATGCGTAATTCAAAACCTCCACCTACACTAGAAATTGATAAGGAGACAAAAGGAATTCCTCTTGAAATTGAAGTTGAAATGGAAACTGAGACTGGAGATGTTTCGGGGACAAAGCCCATGGAAGAACCAGAGTCCATTTCTCTGGTGCTGAAGACTCTAGAAGAATTGAAGTAAGAGAATGTTGTTGTTAGGTATCACCTAGACAATCAAGAGAGCGTGTTTAAGGAACAAGCTCAGACTAACATGAAGATTGAAAGAATGCTTCAAACTATTTTGTCAAGACTGCCACCCCCTACATAGAAACCAAATTTTCAAAATGTTTCTTTCCCTATCTTTTGATTTCTAGTTATGTTTCTGTATCTTTATCTCTTTTGATTTCAATGAAATGTTCTTTTGTCTTTATCTTTTTGTTTATCTTTATCTTTTTGATTGATGCCAAAAGGGGGCGAAGAGTAGATACAATTTTGATATATTTATTTCCCTTCTATATCCCAAACATTTACGACACCGATAATTCTTTCTGACATCTGATTTTGGGAACTTTGATAAAGTTCACCAATGATACCATGAAAATCCTCTTTAGTTAACCAGGCTTTCCAGAAGGTTAGTTAACCAGTCTATTCAGAAAGAAAACCTGAGATATGGTTTTTAAACCAAGCTTTGATACATGCTATCTTCAAATCAGGCTCTGATACAAGGGATCAAGAACTTCCAATCAAGCTCTGATACAAGTTTTAACTAAGACTCCAATACAAGACAGATTCTTGATAACTTATCGGAAAAATAGCAAGTGTACTATTTTTGCCAATTGTAGTTAAAAGGGGTTTTATCCCCAGTATCGATCTCGAGGACTACGTTGTAAATATAAGTTTGGATAATGGTCCAACTGAACAAAAAGACAATAGGGTTTTGGATTTGTTTTGAAAATTTTAGTAAACAGTGAAAAAATAAGCAGAATGATAAAATTGACTTTGAACAGATATAAGAGAGCATGCCAGGGTAAGGTGTATGAATTACTTTGCACTAACCTAAATCCTTATTCGAGGTGACAATGCTTTAAAATAAAAATTACCGAATCTTAAGAATATTTTTCACTAATTCCTTAGCCAAAAAAACCTTTGGTATTCATCCTATACCCTGATTCCTCAGCAGTTTAGGATGAATATCAAGCTTTTTGTTTTTACCAAGATTATCACGGTTACTATAGAGTATCCCTATTCCTAGGAGATTTCTACTGTAATATTATTATGCACAAAGTGTTAAGTTGGTTTGTCCGACCTAAACCTTAACTGTAAATCAAATTCCATTTATCAGATAGAAAAAGCCTTAAGAACTTTACACAATAAAATCGATTAATAAAAAATCACTTATCTCATAGAATAAAGTAAAACAGATTCAATACAATAGCAATTCAGGGACACCCCCTAGCATTGGGGGGTTTAGCCGCTCATAATATTCAAAGAGATTACAATAGATAAATTAGACATTACAAGATAAATGGATGGCTTTAATCTTCAATCACGAGTGCTCATGAAAATCTCCATTCTCCGAATCCCTTGAAAGCTCCCAATCTGATCGTAAAATTCTTCTGTATTCTAAAAGTGTTTTACTCTTTCCAAACAGTAGCCTAAATAGTTACAAACCACATACCATCACTAGGAAATGCCCAAAATACCCTCCGGAGTCACTTAGCACAAAAATCCACCAAAATCAGATGATGTAGCGCCTTGGCCAACACTGGCCGTGTCATCTGACACGGGAAGCTGTGTTGGCTTTCTGCCTCATAATTACAAGACCACTCTTCCCAGGCTTACTGACACGGGCCGTGTTAGCTGACACGGGCCGTGTTAACTGGCACGGGCGGCTGTGTCAGCTCCCTGGTTTCCTCAATCTTGCCCTTTCTTGATCCTTGCCTGACACAGCCTGTGTCAGGTGACACGGGTGGCCTTGTCAACCCCCTGACTTTCTTCCAAAAGCTTCTTCCAATCTCCGAAACCTTCTTTTCTTCGCACATATCTTTTGGGATTTGTATATGGACATGAAACCATATAAATTACCCAACAAACGCGTAAAGTGCTACTAAATCGACATAAAACTCTAAATCATATTATGCTACAATGAAACTGATAAAGGTGGAATTAATTCAAAAACCATAAAAGAAACCAACAAAGTGTTACCGATTTCTTGAGTTTATGCCGAATAAATGAATGGCACCTCATAGAAATGGTGACCGATTACAATCCCAAACTCCGCTCATTGCTTGTCCTCAAGTAATGTTCTAGACAGCAAAACGGTCACCCCCGAATTCCTAACAATCCATGTACCACAACACAGCTGATATCTTTCGCAAACATCCTTTTGCTTTCCCAATTAAGTTTCATGCGTCCGGATCCAAACTTTCAGCTAAACTTCCACATCAAAGTATCTCTATACCTGTCAACTTTTCACACTCTTACCAAATCTCTTTGGGTTAAATCATTTACACTCAAAAGTCAGAGCATGCTAAATCAACTTATAAGTCTGAATATTATCTATCTTCATTTCACACACACAATACACACTTTTTGAGGACTTTGAGGGTTGTAATGGGGCTTAGGGACAAGGTGGGATAAACAAACAAAAAGGGAAATTAAGTGGTTTATGGCTCATCTTTAGTATCATTATTCTCATCTCTGTGTTCTTTGCACTTTTCAAAATTAAGGGTATCAGACACCGTAATGACAAGATTTTTAGTTTATGCTCACATTTTTCTTTTGAGCTTGCTTTGCAGTTTTTCAACTATAACATCCTCTAGGTAAGTGCTTTATTCATTTTTCATCTTTGTGTTTCTCTTTTTTTTTTCTTTTTTCTTGCACTTACCTAGTTCTCATGAGTGTCCTAACCCCAAACTCAGTATTTTTCACAGATCAAAATTTGACAACACCTAAATGAGGAAGGTAAGGGAGTGTTTGGCTTATGGTTTAATTATGCGGTAAATAAACAAACAAAAGGTGAAAGGCTCAAGTGGGGTTAAACGAAGGATAGCCTAAAGGGATGGTTGGAAAGGCTCGGGGTTAAAATAAACAAGTACCTCAGTTTATATGTGTGTAGTGAAATTCCATCAAACAACTACGCAAACTAAGAGTGATGAAGTCATACCTGAAGAACTCTCATGATGATGATGATGTGTTTGGCCTTTTATGATTCTCACCATGTCTGGTATAGCTTACAGGTTTTGAAATACCTCTAGTGTGGTGTAGCTTACTTTCCAGCTCGGGTGCACAGTACTCCAATCTTCGGTTAGTCTCAACATGTCACGTCCAATAATCTACTTCAGCCGTGTTCACTTTCTGGGGTTTCCTGGGGAGCAAGTCGGGGCTGCATCTTTTCATCCACTAAGTACGTGTTTCAACATTCATCCGACAAAAATGCCCTCAATCTGTAACACGCATAACACAAACATACTAATCAAAATTAAACATAAACAGTAACAATAAACATTAAAGGAATGCAATGCAGAATTGAAAATACTGAAAAATAAGAAACCCCCCCCCCCCCCCCCCCAAACTTGAACCAAACATTGACCTCAATGTTTTAGGACAAGATAGGAAGGGAACTCATAAAGCCTCACTGGGGCGGAGGAAATTGCAACATTAACTGTTGCATCAGCTGGTGCATCTCATCCATTACTGCTTCCTGCTGAGCCTGCTCTACCCCTTGGCGTGATTGCTCCGCTCGGAGGTCACCCAACTCAGATCATACCCACGACCATGGGTCCTGAGTCATAGATGATGGCCCTCCACTGGCCTGGGTAGGCATTTCAGGAGGAGGTACAAACTGCTCAAGGTCCTGAGCATCCTCGTCCTACTGGTCACCTGCATCAAAATGTTCAAACTCGTCCTTGTCCTTAGGGACGGTCTCAGCATACAACTAATTATCACTGTTTCAATAGAAATTTTCTCTACGTTAGGGAGAGCTATAACAAATTTATGATGATTCAACACAACATAAAAGTTAGATTTGGTAGCAATGATGCCCTGTTTGATCAAAGCACTCATGTCCAGCTTCATCTTACCTACCACTGGGTCTTGAGTATCCAAGATATGACCATATTCAAAATGAATCTCTATCAAGGTAATCATACCCCTACAAATATACCACCTTGGGCCGCTCGACCTACTCGTCCCAGATAATCGACCGCAAATGCAGCAGCATTCACCAATATCTCTTTAGTCATAGCATACAAGAAAAACAGTTCCCTCTTAGTGGCCACGCCAATGCTGTCACCCCTACCAAATAGAGTATAAACAAGCCCCTTTTATGCATATCTAAAGCAAGGGTTCTGGGTGCCCGAGGCTTTTGCCGCTTTTGCGATATACTCGAGCCTACCTGTAATGGCAGTCCAGAAAAAGCCACCGTCGAAATCATCTAGAACAGCTCCGGGGCAAGTAGTTGGGAGTTGGAGAATCTTTCCCAACTCCTCCACAGCCAAAGAATGATCTCCATTAAAAAGAAGGAACTCTAATGTACCGTAATATTCACGAGAGGTACTTGTTCAACGTTTATGCAATTGAAATTCCACAATATTCAAAAATTCCAAAGTGATGCGCTCGTAAATGGGAGCTTCGAATTACATAAATTCCACATCAAAGTATCTCTATACCTGTCAACTTTTCACACTCTCACCAAATCTCTTTGGGTTAAATCATTTACACTCAACAGTCAGAGCATGCTAAATAAACTTATAAGTTTGAATATTATCTATCTTCATTTCACACACACACAATACACACTTTTTGAGGACTTTGAGGGTTGTAATGGGGCTTATGGACAAGGTGGGATAAACAAACAAAAAGGGAAAAGAAGTGGTTTATGGCTCATCTTTAGTGTCGTCATTCTCATCTCTGTGTTCATTGCACTTTTCAAAATTAAGGGTATCAGACACCGTAATGACAAGATTTTTAGTTTATGCTCACACTTTTCTTTTGAGCTTGCTTTGCAGTTTTTCAACTATAACATCCTCTAGGTAAGTGCTTTATTCATTTTTCATCTTTGTGTTTCTCTTTTTTTTTTTTCTTTTTTCTTGCACTTACCTAGTTCTCATGAGTGTCCTAACCCCAAACTCAGTATTTTTCACAGATCAAAATTTGACAACACCTAAATGAGCAAGGTAAGGGAGTGTTTAGCTTATGGTTTAGTTATGCGGTAAATAAACAAACAAAAGATGAAAGGCTCAAGTGGGGTTAAACGAAGGATAACATAAAGGGATGGTTGGAAAGGCTCGGGGTTAAAAGAAATAAGTGCCTCAGTGTATATGTGTGTAGTGAAATTCCAACACACAATTACGCAAACTAAGAGTGATGAAGTCATACCTGAAGAACTCTCATGATGATGATGATGTGTTTGGCCTTTTATGATTCTCACCATGTCTGGTATAACTTACATGTTTTGAAATACCTCTAGTGTGGTGTAGCTTACTTTCCAGCTCTGGTGCACAGTACTCCAATCTTTGGTCAGTGTCAACATGTCACGTCCAATAATCTACTTCAGCCGTGTTCATATTCTGGGGTTTCCTGGGGAGCAAGTCGGGGCTGCGTCTTTTCATCCATTAACTACATGTTTCAACATTCATCCGACAAAAACACCCTCAATCTGTAACACGCATAACACAAACATACTAATCAAAATTAAACATTAAAATGTAAAAATAAACATTAAAGGAATGCAATGCAGAATTGAAAATACTGAAAAATAAGAAAAACCCCCCACACTTGAACCAAACATTGACCTCAATGTTTTAGGACAAGATAGGAAGGGAACTCATAAAGCCTCACCGGGGCGGAGGAAATTGCAACATTAACTGTTGCATCAGCTGGTGCATCTCATCCATTACCTCTCCCTGCCGAGCCTGCTCTATCCCTTGGCATGATTGCTCCGCTCGGAGGTCACCCAACTCAGATCGTACCCTCGACCATGGGTCCTGAGTCATAGATGATGACCCTCCACTGGTCTAGGTAGGTATTTCAGGAGGAGGCACAAACTGCTCAAGGTCCTGAGCATCCTCGTCCTGCTGGTCACCTACATCAAAATGTTCAAACTCGTCCTTGTGCTCAGGGACGGTCTCAGCATACAGCCAATTATCACAGTTTTCAATAGAAATTTTCTCCGCGTTAGGGAAAGCTATAACAAATTTATGATGATTCAGCACAACATAAAAGTTAGATCTGGTAGCAATCATGCCCTGTTGGATCAAAGCACTCATGTCCAGCTTCATCTTACCTACCATTGGGTCTTGAGTATCCAAGATATGGCCATATTCAAAATGCCTCGCTATCAAGGTAATCGGCCGCTCGACCTACTCATCTGAGATAATCGGCCGCAAATGCAGCAGCATTCACCAATATCTCTTTAGTCATAGCATACAAGAAAAAAAGTTCCCTCTTAGTGGCCACGCCAGTGCTGTCACCCCTGCCAAATAGAGTATAAGCAAGCCCCTTTTGTGCATATCTAAAGCAGGGGTTCTAAGTGCCCGAGGCTTTTACCGCTTTTGCGATATACTCGAGCCTACCTGTAATGGCAGTCCAGAAAAAGCCAGCGTCGAAATCATCTAAAACAGCTCTGGGGCAAGTAGTCGGGAGTCAGGGAATCTTTCCCAACTCCTCCACAGCCAAAGAATGATCGCCATTAAAAAGACGGAACTCTAATGTATCATAACATTCATGAGAGGTACCTGTTCAACGTTTATGCAATTGAAATTCCACAATACTAAAAAATTCCAAAGTGAGGCGCTCGTAAATGGGAGCTTCAAGTTACATAAATTCCAGCATCTCTAAAACATGGAACATTCGGTGCACTTCCACCATTAATCCTAGATTACCAAGAGTGGTATCACATATATACCTGGTGGGGGTGATCCTCCGTTTGACATAACTAGAATAGCATCGTTCTTATGCCGGCGTAACGAAAATTATGTCATGGGGAGTAGGAGTACGACTGCTCGGTTTCCGTGTTCCGGATGCTTCCGCAGCAGGTTGTTTTCCTTTAACCAGTCTTCGTGGAGGCATTTTGGTACTTGAAAAAAATTACACAAAAATAAAATATGGCGTTAGTAGAAAAAGTTGGCGGAATGTTGTATGCAACGGAGAATGGGACACTTTTTGTGAAGGAGGTTTTTGTTTTAAGGTGGTAAAGTGGAGAAAGATTGAAGCTTTTGATGGTTAAGGTTATGGAGGTTTGAGAGGATGAAGGAGAAGATGAAGGAGAAAGTGAATAATGAGAGAGAAAGAATGAAAATATGATGGTTAATGAGTGGGGAAATGTGTTTAAGTGGGTGGGTCCCACAAGAGACACGGGTTACAAAGAATTTGAAAAAAAATTCGGTCGCTTAACACGGGTCGTGTCCGGTGACACGGTCGGCCGTGTTAGACCACTGCCTCCTCTTCAAAATTTCAATTTTTTTACAACCATGCTTCAGTAGAGCTGACACAGGCAGTGTCAGTTGACACGGGCGGCCGTGTTAGGCTACTGTAAACCCCAAAATTTTCTCTCCAAGCTCTTCCTGACACGGCTCGTGTTTGGTGTCACGGGTGCCCGTGTCAGGCCCTTGTTTTTCAATTTTTTACGCCGTTTCTTCGGTTTTACTTCTCCTTTCTCCGACATTTGGTATTCTATTGATATCTGATGACATATTTCATGATTTGAGATGCCTTCACTCTCCTGTGAAAGACTCTAAGCGTATTTACATCAAACCTAAAACACAACAAAAACAAAAGAAACGATTAACAAAAGAAACATCCCTCTGTTCCTCCTCTGGAACACACCTTTGAACCAACCCATCTAAACCTCGTTTATATAGGAATGGGTCATCCCATAAATAGAACCTGCAATCATGCAAAAACTTCTTTTTTCTGTTAGAGACAAAATCATCAGGGATAACACCACCAACCAAATAGTTCGCATAGTCTGTAAACCATGGAACTCCAATAACAGCGAGGATGTGTTCATCAGCAAACTCATCCTTTATTGGGCGCTTATTCCCTGTTTCTTCAATTGGTGACATTCGAGAGAGGTGATCTGCAACAGTATTTTCACATCCTCTCTTGTCACAAATCTCGACATCAAACTCATGCAGGAGCAAGATCCATCTCAGTAGTCTTGGCTTAGAATCCTGTTTATCAAACAAATACTTCAAAGCAATGTGGTCAGTATAAACAATGACTTTAGAACCCAACAGATACTGCCTGAATTTATCAAAGGCATAAACCACTGCTAACAACTCCTTTTCAGTAGTTGCGTAGTTCATCTGTGCAGGGTTCAAAACATGACTAGCATAATAAATAACGTGTAATAATTTCTCTCTTCGTTGTCCTAAAGCTGCTCCCACCGTAATATTGCTCGCATCACACATGATCTCAAATGGTAGAGACCAATCAGGGGCAATAATAATTGGTTTGACACTAATTATTCTTTTGTGTCTCAAATGCATCGACACACTCTTTATCAAACACAAAAGCCTTATCCTTAACCAACAGAGTAGTTAGAGGTTTGGCTATCTTAGAAAAGTCTCTTATAAACCTGTGGTAAAAACCCGCATGTCCTAAGAAACTTCTTATACCTTTTTCATTTACCTCCGGTGGAAGCTTTGAGATCACATCAATTTTTTCTTGGTCCACTTCTATTCCCTTGTGGGAAATTTTGTGACCCAATACTATTCCTTCGTGCACCATGAAGTGGCACTTCTCCCAATTGAGAATCAAGTTGGTTTTCTGGCATCTTTCTAAAACAAGCGAGAGATTAGTCAAACAATTATCAAAAGAAGAACCAAAAACAAAAAAATCGTCCATGAACACTTCCATATGCTTTTCAAGCATGTCGGCAAAAATGGATGCCATGCATCTTCGGAATGTAGCGGGTGCATTGCACAACCCAAATGGCATTCTTCTGTAAGCAAAAATACCATAAGGGCATGTGAATGTCGTCTTCTCTTGATCTTCCAGAGCAACTGCTATTTGATTATAACTGGAGTAGCCATCAAGGAAACAGTAGAGTTCATGACCTGCCAACCTTTCCAACATTTGATCAATGAATGGCAACAAAAAGTGGTATTTTCTTGTTGCTAAGTTTAACCTCCTGTAATCAAAACACACTCGCTAACCTGTAACCATCCTTGTAGGGATGAGCTCATTCTTCTCATTCACGATCACGATCTTTCCCCCTTTCTTAGGAACAACATGTACTGGACTAACCCATGAACTGTCAGATATCGGACACATAAGCCCTACATCTAACAATTTCACCACTTCTTTTCAAACTACCTCCTTCATGGTGGGGTTAAGTCTTCGTTGGGGTTGGACAAACGGTTTATGATAATCTTCCATGAGAATCTTATGAATGCAAACCGTATGACTGATACCTTTTAAATCCTCTATTGCCCATCCAGTAGCATTTTTGTATTTTTTTTAGAACTTGGATGAGCTTGTCCTCTTGAACACTCTTGAGGCTTGAGTTTATGATAGCCGGGCATTTACCTTCGGTGTCGAGGAAGATATATTTGAGATTTTCGGGGAGTTGTTTCAACTCCGTACCTTTCTTAGTCTCCTTATTCTCTTCCAATAATTGAGGTTGCCTTATATCGTCCCACCGTTGTGGTCTAGATCCGTTCCCTTGTGCTTCCATCATAGCTAACACTTCTGATTCTTTGTTGTCAACTTCATGGTCACTTAAAAAAAATGGACAAACTCAACACTCTCTCCAAAGGTAAATGTGGAGCATTTAGAGGATTCTCATGAGAAATCACTTGATCTATCACCTCTATGGTGTGACTAGTGCCAACATCATCTTTGTATTTCATGGTGTTTCGAACATCGATTTTCAACTCCTCATCATAGACTTTAAACGTCATAGTACCCACCTCTATGTCTATCAAACACTTCCCGGTCTCCAAAAAGGGTCTTCCAAGAATGAGAGGAAACTCCTTATCTTCTGACATCTCTAAAATTACAAAATCCACCGGGAACACAAACTTATCAATCTTCACAAGGACATCTTCGACAACACCGCAAGGTTTCTTCACAAAATGATCAGCATATTGAAGTGTCATCCTAGTATCCTGCACCATTCCTATCCCCAATTTATTATAGATGGATAACGGCATGAGACTCACACTTGCTCCCAAATAAATAAGAGCATTTTTGAATGACCTATCCCCAATAGTGCAAGGGATGGTTACTAAACCTCGATCTTTCTTCTTCGCTGGAATCTTCATACTCTGTAAAATAACACTACAAGTTTCGGTTATAATAATAGGATTAGTATCAATGGTGCGCTTCTTTGATATGATGTCCTTCATGAACTTGGCATAGGTAGGAATTTGTTCAAGTGCCTCCAAAAATGGGATGTTGATTTCAAGCTTCTTGAAAATCTCTAGAAATTTTTCAAAGTTTTTCTCGTGCTGCCCCTTTTTCTTATTTCTTGTTGGGAACGAGAGCTTTACAACCGGTTTTTGCTCAACACTTTTTTTCTTCACCGCCGGTGTAGGTACAATCACTTCCTCATCAACAACTTTATTTTCTTTCATCCTCTTCCTCAGGAGCTTCAAGAACTTCACCGCTTCTGGTCGTCACAACACTAACATTCTAATGATCTCTTGGATTTGTCATGGTAGCACTCGGAAGAGCACCTGGTGTTTGAACATTAGTGAGTTGCTGTGCTATCTGACTCATCTGTACTTCAAGATTTTTTATGGAAGCCGAGGTGTTCCTTTGGTTATTTCTTGTTTCCTCCTGGAATTGAGAGCTTTGAGCCGCCATCTTTTCTATGGCCAATTCCCAATCAGCCTTCTTTGGTGCTTGTTGTTGGTAGGATTGCTGTGGTTGTTGCTGGACATTCCCTTGTTGATCCTTCCAACAGAAGTTAGGATGATTTCTCCAACCTGGATTATAAGTCTGGGAATAGGGATTATTTTACCTTAGATACTTAATCTCCTCAATTTGTTGCGCAGTCGCAACGCAAAGTGCAGTAAAATGCGGTCCATTACAGATCTCACAATTAACTGCTTGGACAGGTTAAACTTGGGTAATAGTCCGAGTGTTCACATTCATTGCTTTCAATCTTCTTTCTACCTCGGAGATAATCTGCTCTTCCATTTTTACAACTTGATAAGCCAACTTCAAGTCAATTTTTCCTTCAGGTTTGCTCACACTTCGATCATATAACTCCAAATGTTCATTGGCCGCAATAGCTTCAATAATCTTCTTGATACCAGTTGCGGTGGTAAAGTTGGATGATCCACCAGCAGCCGTATCAATAAGTTGCTTAGTTTTCAATCGGAGGCCATTTACGAACATCTGCATCTGCTCAGTTTTATTCATGTTGTGAATCGGGCAGACTACCAAAATCTTCTTGAACTTCTTGTAGGCGTCGCCGAGTGATTCTCCGTCCTTCTGTTTAAAGTTCACAATGTCATATCTTTTTCGGATATATGCAGAGGCCGGAAAATAATCATTCAGAAACACTTTCTCCATCTCTTCCCAAGTGGTAATACTCCCAGCAGGTAACGAGTAGAACCACTCTTCAGCATCTTCCAAAAGAGTGAAGGGAAACATTCTTAACTTTTTTGCTTCCTCGGTGTGTCCCTCAATCTTGAGAGTGGTGCTCATAGTCAGAAACTTTTGTAAATGTGTGTTGTCATCTTCATTGACCTTTCCGGTGAAAGGTCGCCTCTCAAGTTGAGTGATGGTGCTCGGATGCAATTGGAAATTTGTCACATTCACTGGTTGGTTCACAATTGTTAATCTATCAGTCGGTGCATTGGCTACACCGTAATCACCAAGGAGTCTCTCTGCTGGTGGATTTTCAGCCATGATTACAATCTCCGGTTGTGTCTCTGTGTCTATATCAGCTCCTAAGTCAGAATTCTCAGAATGAACAGAAATTTCTTCATCTTTTTCCGGTTCTGAGATCACCGGTTCTGAACTTGACGTTGCGAGTCTTTCTCTTTTAGCTTTTTGGAGTCTCGCGCGCAACAATCTTTCTGGTTCTGCGTCAAAAAGAAATTTAGCTGAGGGCTTTCTTCGCATACACAGATTATACACTATAAGTAATAATCCGAAAGTTATAAAATAAAATTAAAAATAACAAAAAGAAAATTTTAGTCACAGAGTGACAAAATTCCAATTGAATTAAAATCAAAAACTTATATTTTGGCACTCTCCGACAACGGCGCCAAAAACTTGATCGGAAAAATAGCAAGTGTACTATTTTTGCCAATTGAAGTTAAAAGGGGTTTTATCCCCAGTATCGATCTCGAGGACTGCGTTGTAAATATAAGTTTGGATAATGGTCCAACTGAACAAAAAGACAATAGGGTTTTGGATTTGTTTTGAAAATTTTAGTAAACAATGAGATAATAAGAAGAATGATAAAATTGACTTTGAACAGATATAAGAGAGCATGCCAGGGTAAGGTGTATGAATTGCTTTGCACTAACCTAAATCCTTATTCGAGGAGACAATGCTTTAAAATAACAATTACCGAATCTTAAGAATATTTTCCCCTAATTCCTTAGCTAGAAAAACCTTTGGTATTCATCCTATATCCTGATTCCTTAGTAGTTTAGGATGAATATCAAGCTTTGTGTTTTTACCAAGATTATCACGGTTACTACAGAGTAACCCTATTCCTAGGCGATTTCTACTGTAATATTATTATGCAAAAAGCGTTAAGTTGGTTTGTCCGACCTAAACCTTAACCGTAAATCAAATTCCATTTGTCAGATAGAAAAAGTCTTAAGAACTTTGCACAATAAAATCAATTAATAAAAAAACACTTATCTCATAGAATAAAGTAAAATAGAGTCAATACAATAACAATTCAGGGATACCCCCTAGCATTGGGGGGTTTAGCCGCTCATAATATTCAAAGAGATTACAACAGATAAATTGGACATTACAAGATAAATGGATGGCTTTGATCTTCAATCGCGAGTGCTCACGAAAATCTCCGTTCTCTGAATCCCTTGAAAGCTCCTAATCTGATCGTAAAATTCTTCCATATTCTAAAAGTGTTTTTCTCTTTCCAAACAGTAGCCTAAATAGTTACAGATCACATAACAGCACTAGGAAATGCCCAAAATACCCTCCGGACTCACTTAGCACAAAAATCCACCAAAATTAGAAGATGTAGTGCCTTGGCCAACACAGGCCGTGTCAGCTGACACGGGCGGCCGTGTTGGCTTTCTGCCTCATAATTACAAGACCACTCTTCCTAGGCTTGCTGACACTGGCCGTGTCAGCTGACACGGGCGGCCGTGTTAGCTCCCTGGTTTCCTCAAATCTTGCCTTTTCTTGATCCTTGCCAGACATGGCCCGTGTCAGCCCCCTGACTTTCTTCCAAAAGCTTCTTCCAATCTCCGAAACCTTCTTTTCTTCGCACATATCTTTTGTGATTTGTATTTGGACCTAAAACCATATAAACTACCTAACAAACACGTAAAGTGCTACTAAATCGACATAAAACTCTAAATCATGCTATGCTACAATGAAACTGAAAAAGGTGGAATTAATTCAAAAACCATAAAAGAAACCAACAAAGTGTTACCGATTTCTTGAATTTATGCCGAATAAATGAATGAAACCTCATAGAAATGGTGATCGATCAATAACCAGACTTTCTAATACAACACTCTGATAGATGAAGTCAAGAAAGTTCAAATCAGAAAGAAATTCCAACCAGACCTTCTCGTACATGGAAGTTATTACCTTCATGCTAATTGAAATGTTTTATATATTAAAATATTTTAAGTCTTAATCTCAGGGGGAGATTGCAAACGTAACTATGAAGTTTTGAGTTGAAAAATATTTCTTGATAATATAAAACTCCGGGGGAGCTTACAAACCTCACTAATATATATTTTTATGTGATTAAACAAGGTAATAATTATTCATCAAAATACCTGGTTTTGTCATCATAAAAAAGGGAGAGATTGTAAGAACAGGATTTGATTCTACATCTGACCTTATGTTTTGATGATAATAATACATTGATACATAGAGAATAGTTTTGTACCCTAATGCTTTTGTTAAATGTGCAAATACTAGATATAAGTTCTGACTCTATAGAAGTGGCGTGTGACATCATCAAATTATGAACCTAGTGCACTCTGACTCTAAAAACCATGTTCTACAAGTTAATCAAGCTCTGGATTACTCTACTCAACGCTTATGAAAATTAATCATCCAAAGCTTTATGACTCTGAAGAGAGAAGCCTCTGAAATTGTTAAGCTCTAAAGTCTTGTGATCAACAACTCTAATGAACTGTGTCACCAGACTCTGAAGACCAGGTTCTGATGAACTGGATCAAGACTCTAAAGAAAAAGTTTCTGAAGACTCTCATACAGACTCTAAATATTCTTCTATGTATGCTTCATTAACTCTCTATCTGAAGCCCCTGGATATTTGAAGATAAAATCAAAAAGGTTTTACTTGAGAAAATAGTTCACAGTGTCGCGGTGTGAAAGATACCCGAGCGCATCGCACACTCGATGATACAATATAGTCGCCACTGAACTTTATTTATTTAAAAAGGAAAGAGAAAATATCGATAAAACTCATGGGAAAGATAAACGGGTAAGGGATTCAGTTATGCGAGGAAAAGGTATTAGCACCCCTCACATTTTTTGTTCTCAACGGGAACCATTTTGATTGTTCATTGCGAGAATGGGTATTACTATCTAAAGGTTACTTACAAAAGGGGAAAAAAAGTTTTAAATTAGTGTGCTCGCAGAGGATTAGGGCCCTCGTGCCTACGTATACTCATAGTGCAATGAGGAAATCAGAGATCTGTAGTTCGAAGAACCAAGGATAGGAAAGGGAAAAAAAGTGTGTGTTAGTTGTTTTTAGGGAACAATTATAATCGTATCCTAGAAGTGTGTAGACTAGCTGATTTGACCCTAGTTCGGATGCTTCAAGCTTTTCGTCTGAATGCTAAGGAATAGATTATAACAGTTCTTTTCTGAAAAAAGAATTGTTTTTGCAAAAGGTTTGAGTGATAAAAGAAAAAGAAAAAGTTGATTTAATAAGAAAAGAAAGTGTTGTGAAGGTATGGTGACAGTATTGTTTAAACCAAAGTTGTGTGGTTTGCATCCATAGGTAGGTGTATCTGAACCAAAAGGTGTGGTTGTAACCAATAGATGATTTGGCCGACAGAAGAAAAAAGATATGGTGGTAACCAATAAATGGTGTGGCCAAAGAGAAAAGGAGTGGCAGTAACCAATAAGTGGTGTGACCCTAAAAAAAAAGTGGCGGTAACCAATAAGTGGTATGACCTACAGAAGAAAAAGATATGGCGGTAACCAAATAGATGGTGTGGCCAAAGAGAAAAAAGGTTGTGGAGGTAACGAATAAATGGTGTGGCTAACAGGTTGAGGTTCAGGATGGATGTTTGATCATGATGTGCTTAACCCAGAGAAGTATGAATGCTAACGAAGGTTGTGTTTGGTCCAAAGAGAGAAATTTTGTTGGAGTGTTCATGTGTTGTCTGTGACTTGTCAATTATATGATTCGAATTGCACTAAAGTCTATGAGTGAATGTGAATACTCTAAACAACTGGGTCATTCGTCCCGTATCCAAAGATATTCGAAACGAGGATAGGAATTCTCCCTCTCATTCCTTCTCCACTACTTAAGGCTCATGACGCACAATTCGCATCGTAACTGACAAGTGTTGAAGAGTCTTTTTGTTGTTGTGCTTGAACAATGCTTCACAATCTTGTACGGTGCCTTGAGCTTTAGCCTAACTTAAGTGTGAATTTATCTTGAATTGTCCAATGCAGTGCCAGTACAGAGGATCAATGCTATCAAGTGATCAAGAGGCTTTTGATCACTTGACTAGACAGGAGCTCAGATTACTGAATAGACCATTTGATAAAAAAGAACTTAGATCAATAATTAAATCAGAAATAATGTCTGAGTGTGAATCAAGCATTTAGATTTTATGCAAGGTCTAAAATCAAGGAGAAATATCAAACTCTCAAGCATACTAGTTCTAAAATCTAATCTAAAATGTTTATCAATTTCTAAAATTAAACTGAATTTCATACGAGTTATGTCCTAAAATTTTAATTGAAAATCATCCAAAAAACTAGAAATTAAATCCTAACTAATGGTAAATCAATATTTTCATAATTTCCAAAATATTGATTACAATGTAGTTAAGCAAACATTAAAATGTACTTAACAAAAATGCATAAAAACTAATAGAAAAAAGGAGAAATTAAAATACAAAAAGAAGTGAAAGAAGGCAGGGGGTATTGCGCCATGTAGAGAGGTATGAACAACAAATATGGATGGACCAGAGAGGAGGCCCAACATCATTGCAAAAGGAGAAAAAAAAGGGGCGTATTGGCAGACATAGGATGCCATTAGTAATGTGATAGGCCAGGGAAATAGAGCCCGAGATGAAGCCAAGAGAAAGCGAACATCAGAATTGCCTAAAACAATTGTCTCATTCCTCTCACGCCTTCCCTTTCACGCCTTTCCTCCAATATCTCGTCGGAATTCCTCCCCCGCCGTGCCGGATATCGCTTCCGACGACGGGGATTCTCTAGCCTATGAAATCCACTAATCAATAACGATATCTTATCATCCTCGTCTTTCTTCCACACTTCAAACCGTTACGAGCAGAACCTAAGAGATGCTAAAACGAAATCCCTAAATCAAAGCAAGATCGACACAACATGATGAGCAAGGAGGAAAGCTTCGAAGGAGCGTACTTACTTGCGAGACGGAGCTTTGTCCCGGTGAATTTTGACGATCGAAAACGCAATCAGTAGGAAAACCAAAGGCGAGTTCTTCCCCGATCTTGGTTTGTTCTTCGTGCTCCTTCTTCTTCCTGTAGGAACTTCAATCACTATGTAGTGTTGTTTTCAAGGACTGTCTTTTAGAATGTACATTGTGCATTTTCAAAGACTGTGTGATTCCATTAGGATTTAAGCATAACATAGCATAACACACCATCTTTTTTTTTGAACTAGATGATGCTGTTACGTACTTGGATAGTTAGAGTGCTAATTCTGGCACGCCTGGAATTTCCTAATTATTTATGGTAACCTATATTAGTCAAGGAGTTAGTGAACTGCTTGAATTGGTTAGTATTGTTGTGTCAGTTTGTGAAAATGGAATAGTGAACTAGATGCTATTGATTTTGTTGTTTGAACTGATATGAAATGTTGGCATGACTGTATGTGTTTGGACAAGTCGTGAAATGCAATGAAAGATAGATAAATGGATCTATTTATGGGCATGTGCATGTGTTACTTGACTAAAAATGAAAATAATACTATTTTTGGTCTTTGTTTGGTGTAGGGCTTTGAAGGCATATGAAGTTAAGGCAAGATGGTGGCAATATTGAAGCATGGTGAAGCTAGAATCTAAAGGGAATAAGTCTTAGGGAAGAGTTTTGACTTTGGTCAACTTATAGGTCTCAAGGATATTTATGTGTAATGATCTAGATTTGTGTAATGATCTTGATAACTTTGTAATAAAAAATGGATTTTTGAATGAATGTATGTAACTTGTGTTTCAAGTTAGCACTCTTTTCCTTCCATTATCTAAATCTGAAAGCTTGAAATGTGTTTGAAAATGCATCTTAATCTTTAATGTGAATGTAACTAAAGTGCAAGATCCTAACAAGGAATGGTCAGCAAAAGGACCTCTAACCCCAATGCCATGATGTAGTCTAAATAGCCAATAGATCACCACCCAAGGATTAGGGTTTCACAATATTTGATCCATAAAGAATGAACCAAACACTATTTTTGTGACCATGATCCACAATGTCAAGATGAAGCACAATGACTATAAGCTTGCAAATCATAATTTAGTGCTTTGTATCTTAAACAACCAGAAACCCTTGAATCAAGGATGTCATTTGAAAGATGCAGTTGATAATGAATGTGTTATGGAGGATGATTAAAGCATGCAGATATGCAGAATGATATTTATGAATTTGGAGCAGCAACATATAAGTTAGGTTAGGGTAAAACTTAATGAACAAACGTTTTCATAGGCCAAACTAAATATTCTATCCCATCAGTTGGTAATTTATCTGAAGGAATTGACGACTTAATATTTAAAGAAAAATTAAAATAAAAAGTAATTATGCCATTATATAAGAAAAAAGACATAAACTACAGTTGATGGGATTTAAAGCTTGTCGCTTAGTTAGTTTAGCCATCAATTATGCCTAGAAATCGAGGAAATAAATTGTAATTTTGTGATGTGCCTAGAACTTGTACCTCAATAATTTGTTTGGTGTGGTGAAAGTTTTTTTCTAACCTTTGCTGCACGTGTTCCTCCTTGTTAAAGCAACCTTACATACAAGGATGGACAACATGTCTCTTTCTCCTTGCATATAAATAATGTCACCTTAAATTTATAAATTATTTATGCATCTATAACTTATTTAAAAAAAAAGCTTTATGGGCTCTTTGTCTTCATTCCAGTCCTCACATCCTGGCCCCTAGTGCCTTATAGGTGATTTCAATGCCCTCCTTGGGGTACATGAGAATAAAGATCTTCATTCCCCTGAATAATTTTGTACTGGTAAAAAAATATAGGTGTGAGTGTTCTCCTTGTAAAGGATGGAAGACTCAGAGGCCTTAGTAGGTGTATAACACGTTTTGGTCGCGAGGGCTTGCTTACGGCGGAGAGATGCCATGTATGGTGGTATTTTAAGATAGCTTAAGGCACCTGCTCATGTGAGGTGAGAGGCTCTATTGATGTCCAGCGATGCTTGGTTACAAGAGTAGGTTAATCGTATGTCCTAAGTATTTAATGAGCATGGCACCCTTTAAGTTGTGGAGAGTGTGTATGACTTTTCTCCATTAAGATCCGTCTCTCTTCTCCTCTTAGAGGAGAACTATATATAGAGGCCTTTTGGGCCTGAGTTAGACATCTAGATAATGGTTTACTCTAGCTTCGTGACCAAGGAATACGGTCATGGGAGGAATTGGTCTCTTTAGATTGTGTATAGAGTGGTTTCTCCCTTTGAATGGCCCTTTGTCAATTTGTCATTGTGATTCCACTCCATCACCCACGTTTACTAGATGTCGGAGCCTGTTCTCGGCGACCTCGCTGCCCCTTTCGGGCGATCATATGGCTTCTTCAGGTGGCCCCTGGACTTTTAGGGTAGCTCGTCCCTCGCCATGGTATACAGCCTTTGGGCGGTCGGGGCTTTGCCGAATGACTTGCGCCTCTATTGGCCTTCCCCACCTTTGTTTAAGCTATCCCTTCTTGGAACCCAGTAAAAATATAACATTACATAATCCCTCAAGCACGAGCGTTTAAAAATGTGAAAAGTGGTTTGGTAAGAGTGCTCATATTTTAAAGGCTCCCTTGTAGGGATCTATCCCGGGTGGAGTTTTTCTTAATAAGGGCTTAGAGTGTATCAATCAAACGATACTTTATAGTTGAGTCCCTTAGGTGAGACTTTGTAGTCGAGTTCCTCAGGCGAGACTTTTTAGTCGAGTCTCTCAAAAAGAGACTTTATAGTCGAGTCACACAGGAAATACTTGATTGTTGAGTCCCTTAGGTGAGACTTTATATTGAGTATGACTGATGAGACTTTATATTAAGTATGACTGATGAGACTCAAAATCTCTCAGGCGAGGTGTTGAGATAAGTCTGTTTGTTGGGGCTCTTAATCCCTCAGGTAAGGTTATATGTTGACCTTGGCTGATGCAACTCTAAGGCTCTTAGGAGAGGCGTTGACCATCTCGGGCGAGACTTCTATCAAGCCCTCAAGCGAGACTTAAGACTAAGTCTCTTAGCTTAGACTTCACTCGCGCCTCCCAGGCGTTATTTATATGCCATGTTCCCGTTCGAGGAAAGTTTAAGTCCCTCAGTCTAGAAGTTGAGTATCATGGGGATTCTAAGTCCCTTAGGTGAAGTTATATGTTTAGCTCGGCTGATGAGACTTCAAGTCTCTTAGGAAAGGCGTTGGACCTCTCGGGTGAGACTTCTATCAAGCCTTCAGATAAAACTTAAGACTAAGTCTCTTATGCAAGACTTCAGTTGCACCTTTTGGGTGAGATTTAAATGTCTTGGTCCCGCCCTAGGAAACTCTAAGTCTCTCAGGCAAGACTTAATGGTCGAGTCTCTTAAGCGATACTTAATAGTTGAGTCTCTCAAGCGAGACTTAATGGCCAAGTCTCTTAAGTCTGACTTAATAGTTGAGTCTCTTAAGTGATACTTAATGATCGAGCCTCTTATGTGAGACTTAATAGTCGAGTCCCTTAAGTGAGACTTTATATTGGATCCCGCCGAAGGAAACTTTAAGTCCCTCAGGGAAATAGTTTGTTTAAGCCTGTTCGAGGAGACTCTTAGTCCCTCAGGTTGAGTTATATAGAGCACCTGGTTGATGAGACTACAAGTCTTTCAGGCAAGGCACCGACCCTCCTAGGCGAGACTTCTATCAAGCCCTAAGACAAGATTTTATACTAAGTCTCTTAGGAAACACTTCGGTCGCGCCTCTTGGCGTGAGATTTGTATATATTGGTCTCGCTCTAGGAAATTCTAAGCCTCTCAGGCGGAGAGTTTAAATAGCATGAGCGTTCTAAGTCCCTCAGGCAAAGTAATATGTAGTCGATTGAAGAGACTATAAGTCCTTCAGGTGAGACATTGACCCTCTTGGACGAGACTTCTATCAAGCCCTCAAATAAGACTTAAGACTAAGTCTCTTAGGTAAGACTTAAGTCGCGCTTCTTGGGTGAGATTTATGTTGGAGCCCCTTTGGGGGCGGTTCTTTCAAACATTGCTTGTGGCCAACTCAATTCTTCGCGTCATGTTCATTATTCATAGTATTTGACGTTGAATAAATAACTAATTTTAGGCGTCATGGATTCTTCGATGACACTTTAATGAGGTATTCGCCTCGTAGAACAACAAGGATCCTTCAGTGAAGGTCTAACATTTGTATTTTCCTCGTAGGGCGACATGGATCTTAGCATGGAAGTACAACATATTAGTTTTTCATGGAAAGGCGATAAGGATCTTCCAGTGGAAGTCCAACATTTATGATATTGCCTAGAAAGACGGCAAAAATCTTCCTATGGAAGTCCATCATATTCATTTTTCTTTGAGAGGCGACAAGGATCTTCCTGTGGAAGTATAACATTTATGATATTGTTTGGAAAACATCAAGTATCTTCTAATGAAAGTCCAACATATTTGTTTTTTCTAGAGAGGCGACATGGATCTTCATGTGGAAATCTAACATTTATGATATTTTCTGAAGAGACAATAAGGATCTTCCAGTGGATACAGATACCCTTCATCTTCAATAATATAAAAATTCTAGCTAGCTTCAAAATGCGTCCGGCAGAATTCATGGAACTCAAAAAAAAGGGGGTCGTCTCCTTAAAAACATATGCATTTCTTAGTAAAAGAGTGATGCCTCATTATTCGCACATACAATTTAATAGGGTCTTAAAGAAATTACAAACAACAAAGATAATTGCTCGCCTTATCAGAATAACAAAAATATTTACTTAAAGTATGAATTAGTATAGATCCAACCTCTTGGTTCTGTAGGCAGCCTCACTTAATAAGAGCAAGAGCGTGCTTTTATACTTAGAGTCTGTTTGGTAAGACCAGAAAAAGAGCTTTTAGCTTATAGCTTATAGCTTATAGCTTTTCAGTTCATTTTGATTAAAAAACTCTGTTTGGAAACTGCATTTTAGCTTTTAGCTTATAGCTTTTTAACTAGCTTATAGCATTTTTTTCAAAAGCTATTTGAAGTAGCTCTTGAGCTTGTAGCTTTTAGCTTATGACTTTTTATTTCGATTATACCCTTATTATATATATATATATATATATATATATATATATATATATATATATATATATATATATATATATATATATAATATTTACTATTAAAAAATTGATTTTAAAAGATTGAATTTAGGGAGATTTTGAAGACTGTTATAGAAGATTTTTACTATTTTTTTATACTTTATTAGACATTATTTTTATTATTAAATATAAATTGTATAATTAATTTAAAAACAGTGTTGATAATTCTCAAGTTAGGGAAATATTGGAGAAGAATCAATGAAATCAATAAAGGTGAAGAAAATTTAGAATATTATTACAGTTTTATTGTAAAATATTAGATAATAAACTTATTTTTGTTATTATTTTAGATTAATATAACTAAATTCAAAATTATAATGTTATTATTTCACATATTTTATTAAATTTCATTATAAAATTAGGAAAAATAAATTATATTTTACGAAAGAATGAGTTAACCAGACTAAAAATTGTAGTTATTAGGATTACTTTTACTTTTATGTCTTCATAAATGACTTTATGAAATACCTCTGCTTCATGTATGGTTTGCTGGTTCTTTTATTCATTGAATTTCGTTGTCAATATATTAATACTAAATAGCAAAACTCATAAAACTTATCTACAAATTTATATATTTTGATGATATCTTCAATTTTTCATATATATTAAAATTGTTTTGCATGTTGTTATTAATACATTTACTTTTATCGAATAAAAATTAATTCAATAATATAATATAATAAGATAATGAAATCACCAATTTCTTAATTAAAAATGTCATTTTTAAGTCATTTTGTAATTATCAGTTAATGTAATAGCTAATTTACCAAACATTCAAATTAACTTATCAGCTACTAACCATCAGCTATAAACTATAAGCTACCAGCTATTAACTATTAACTATCAACTAACAGCTAATAGCTATCAACTATAAGTTAATTTTACCAAACAGAACCTTAGTTTTGTCAGCTTGTATTTTGATACTTATAATGCATTTTATAACATTTTTACTCTTTGCAAACGACTGTGACCAACCTTATCTGACAACTAGCTCGTCACCTTCGCTTGTCGGTTAGCTCACTAAGTCATAATACATAAAACATGTTATTAGATATCTTCATATAATAGTATAATATATGTATAACTCCTTATGTGGCAATCATATTTCATTTCTTTTCTCACTGCCTTTTTAATTTAATTAATGCTAGTAAAACAATGTGATAGCTCGGACTGTTCATGATATAATTTTATTGAAAAATTAAACCGAATCTGATCGGAGATGACCAGAAAGAGATCGTCGTGGCCTTCGTGTAGGGCAGGAGTTGATGCTCGTTGGTGAGGAAAATGGGGGGGGTGTACCTGCAAGGTACTCCGATGCTAAAGTGAGAGTTTGGACAAGAGGAGAAAAGCAAGTACAAAGTAAGAATGTAAGAGATTAGATACCTGACCCTCTCAAGTGAGAGGGTATTTATAATATACCCCCGGCGCGGGGCCAAGATCTCTCATCGCGAGTAGGATATCTGCTCGGCGAATGAGAGACTTCAAAGTGGAGGACACATCGCGTGGTCATCTGACCTGGTCCAACTACTCCCGCGATATCCGGGGAGGCAGTTGGTCGCGTGAACTGACAAGCGAGTGGGGGGGACGTTCCCAACGGCTATATTGTACCCAACGACTATATTGTGCCCAACGGCTATATTGTGCCTATTGGGCATGTTCGCCAACTGTAATGGATTGGGCCTGATCCTTAAGGGCAGGAAGCCCTGCCCGGTCCAGAACAGGAGCCCCCCAAGTCGTTGCTCTGCTGGAGAGTAATGACTTAAGACAGTTGTGACTACGACCGTACTGTCGGGGACGTGGTTGCTCGCGTGGAGTGTCCCATTCGTGTCCCGACCGGATGTGGTCGTTAGATGATTATGCTGAGTGTCGGCCAAGATTCGTTGCGTGCTCGCAGAAATTGGTGTTTTTCGCCGAGCAGCCCTGCACTGATGCGTTCATTTTTGATGAGGAGATTTGCTCGTGTGGGAGTCAAGGACTTGGGTGTATTTTCTGTAATAAGCCAGGCAAAGAGTTTTTGTGACACGTGGTGAGCATTTATGGCTTTTGTCAGTCCTAGGGCCGTGTAGGCTATGATGACCTTCATGATCCCCCACGATCAAATGGTTATAAAAGGGTGGAGGAAGGTTTTATTTCCACAATTCTCACAAGTTCTCACTCCTTGCTCTTATTTGCTCTACAACTAGTCCTCCCGCCAGAGTTCCTCTTCGCCACCGTTGATCTTCCTCTTCTCCGTCAACTTCTTCTTCTTCCTGTAAGTTTGTTCTTCCTTTTTCGTATTTTTTATGAACCTTCGAGTTTTCTGGGTGTTGTTCATGGATTCTCCGGTGGGTTCATGAATTTTCCGGTTGAACTTCATGTGTTCTTTGATGAACATATGAGTTTCTGGAAAATCCATGAAGAACATGAAGAACATGAAGATTTCTAGGATAATTGTAGAGAATGTTTTGATGTAGATCTTTGTAGATTCTGGTTAGGCGTGTAGTTTAGGTTTGTAGTCGGGCACTAGGCCTGTTCGGTTCTTTGTCGTGATTTTGGGGCGCGACGAGTCTGTGTCCTCGTTTTGATCCTTGCTATATTAAGTCGCGGGGACTTGCCCTGCTGGTCATTAGACAGATGAGTTAGAACGGGCTCGAGGTTGTCCTCTGCTTTATCCTCGCCCTTTCACTTGACTAGTGGTGGAAGGGTGGATTTGATCTCAGATGTCGAATTCACTTATCTTCCTCTGCTTTTCAGGTGAAAATGGCTGATCCTCGGGATGAAGTTGTGCCCGACCTTCAAGAGACACGAGGGGATCAGGATGTGCCCGTCGATTATTCCAACATCAAGGTCGCAGAGGGGGACCTGGATTGGATGGCTCACGAACCTCTGTCGTTCCGACCGACTTTCACCGAAGAGGAGATTCGAGAGTTTTCTCTGTTGGAGAACCAGGTAGGGGAGGCTCCTCGGCAATGGAAAGCATTTCATCCCGGGGAGAATGATAGAATTTGCTCAGGGTATCCGGGATTACGTTTCCCAATGTACGAGTTTGCTTTTACGGAGGCCAAGATGCGTCTCCCGTTCACTGATTTTCAAGTGGCTCTTTTTACCCATTTGGCGTTGTGCCCGTCGCAGCTTCACCCTAATGCTCTGGCCTTCATCCGGGTATTTGAATTAGTCTGTCTTTATCTTAATTTCGGGGCGACCGTGGATCTCTTCTTTTGTCTCTTCCAACTTCAAAGGAGTACCACGGGGACAAAACAAAGTTGGGTTTCGTTTAAACAGCAGAGCAGGCTATTCTGGCCGTACTCTGACTCGATTCGCAACTTCAAAGATAGGTTTTTGATCGTGAAGCCTATTTCTGAGGAGGCGAAAAGGTCCATCTCGACTATCGAAAGGGTGACGGTTGATGGTCGGGAGGTGGATGAAGTTGTGTCTGTGTTTCCTCTAGAATGGGTTTACTCCCATTTTAAGCGTAGGACCGACCAATTCTTGGTGAAACACGAACAACTCTGTGAGGCCGACAAGGAGTCGTACAGGATCCTCCATGCTTATGTGGAGAGTTTTTCCCCGGCCTTCGTAGTTGATCGGGACGGGAATGAGCTGATCGGGGATGATGGGGAGCCCGTCCAAGCAGCTAGATATATTAACATCAAAGCTCTCCTCGAATGTGATAGTGATGATGATGCGGTCCAATTACTTGGTATGGTCCGCTATTTGTTTTTATTTGTTCGAATTTCTGAATTCTGACTTGTTTTGTGTGTTCGCATGTATGATGGCAGACATGAGGGAACGCCTGATGAGGTCTCAAGTGGCGAACGTTCACAAGAAGTCGACCGCAAGTGCCAAGGTCGGGGTGCCTAAGCAGACTGTTCTGGAAAATTTTGCAGCTGGTCCTACCCCTGTCCCGGAGAGAGCTTCGACGCCGCTGACCCCGGATACCACCCATAAAAGGAAGAGAGATGCCGCGGGGAAATCTGCGGCTGCTGGCCCGGGAGGTTCTGGCGCCGACCAGTATGTTTTGCCCCCGTGTTATTCGCGTGGAAATATGTTTAATGAAGGGAACTCGATTGCCGTTCAGGATTTCGAAGTCGAGCCCATTGTGGGTGCCAATCCTCAGGCGAGGAGGAAACAACTCTGCCAGGACGCTGCGGGCATGTTCAGGGTGCTCGAAGCGGCTCTTGCCCTAGGGGACGATGAGGTGGCTTCCCGTGTTAACCTTCGCACGACCAAGGCGAGAATTACCGAGTTGGAAGTTGATAACAATAAGCTGTACAATGATCTGAAGAAATTCAAAGGTCACGAGGAGGCCAAAGTATTACTTCAGCTGGAAGTTACCCAGCTGAAGTTGTAGATGACCGCGGCCGACGAGGAGAAGGCACGCTTGCAGGCCAGGATAGATGAACATGAGGGTTTGTCAGTGGCCGCCGAGGGTGAGAATGATGATGAGAAATCCCTGAGGACCAGAGCTGAGCTGATCGGGAGGATTCGGATCCTTGGCGAGGATAACTTGAAGGCGTCTATGTTCGGTTTCAATGCTGAGCAGATGAAAGCCCTTAATTCGAACGTGCAGCTTCTGACCGACGGAATGGGTCTGTTCAACAGGGTTATTGATGGTCAGGTTGTTCCTCCCGAGGATGGAAGCGAAGTTTAGGACTTTGTTGTTTTTAACATGTTTTGCGGGCCTGCGTGCCCTTATCATTTTGTATGGGTGCTGCCCTTTTTGTACTTATAACATTACCCGGTCATGACCAGTGTTTTAATATACTTGGATTTTGTGAAAATGTTTTATCTTGGATGTTTGCTCTGTTTATTTATATGTGTGTATTCGGCGAGTTGTGAAACCTACCGAGGAGGGCAAAGTGATTTTGCCCATGATGAGGCTAGGACTTCGTTTGACGTACTAATCTCATAGGCTTGGACTATTCCCATCGCGAGCTGGGTGTCCTGCCTGGATGGTGCGACAACGGTGGAGCTCGGTCGAGGTATCCTCGTTGTGCACAGGATCTGCTCGTACAATGAGCAGAAGCTGGCCGGCGTTGTAATGCGTGTCATGCTTCACCAGGGCATGATACAATGGCCGCGCAAATCTCCCCTTTTTGGGTGATTACGTCGGCAATTTATCTAACCTTGTGGTTAAGGACTTAGCTGTAGTACTGCTTGAGTTTTTCAGCATTCCATGGTCGAGCAAGTGGTTTTTCGTCCAATGTTTCCAAGTAATATGCTCATGTGCCCATTTTGGACTTAACCCTATAAGGTCCTTCCCAGTTTGCTGCCAGCTTCCCTTCACGCGAATCCTTCTGGTTTCTACGCAGGACCAGACTGCCCACGGGGAAGTCACGTTTTATGACCCCGGCGTCATGTCGCAACGTTATCTGTTGTTTTAGTGTGGCCTCGCGGAGCGCAGCTCCTGATCTTATTTCTTCGACTAGGTCGAGCTCCTCGCGCAGAGCCTCGTCGTTCATTTCTTCATCGAGGGGAGCTTCTGTCCTTCTGGAGGGTTCCCTTATCTCCACCGGTATTACCGCTTCTGTTCCATACGCTAGTCGGAAGGGAGTTTCCCCGGTGGTGGAGTGCGGTGTCGTTCTATACGCCCAAAGGACGCTGTGGAGCTCCTCGACCCATATTTTCTTGGCCTCACCTAGCCTTCGTTTTAGCCCGCGGAGGATCACCCTGTTCGCGGCCTCCGCTTGCCCGTTAGTCTGGGGGTGCTCGACGGAGGTGAAATGTTGTTTTGTCCCTAGTTTGGCGATGAAATCTTGGAAGTTTTTGTCCGTGAATTGGGTTTTGTTGTCGGTCACAAGGGCCTGAGGTACCCCAAATCTTGCGAGGACGTTCCTTTTGTAGAAACGCAGTATGTTCAAGGCTGTGATCTTGGCGAGCGCTTCGGCTTCAATCCATTTTGTAAAATAATCGACGGCCACGATTAGGAATTTGTTTTGATAAGATCCCATTGTAAAGAGGCCTAGAATGTCCATCCCCTACCAGGCGAAGGGCCACGGCGAGGAGAGAGTCTTCAACTCGTTGGGGGGGGGGGGTGCTAAGTGCATGTCCCCGTGGCGTTGGCAACGGTCGCACTTTAGTACGTGCTCTTTGGCGTCGTGTTGCATGGTTGTCCAGTAATATCCTGCTCGCAAAGCTTTCCGGGCCAGGGATCTTCCCCCTAAGTGTTGATCGTTGATGCCCTCATGAATCTCTTGTAGGATATCGGGGACCTGGGCCTCGTCGACACATTTCAACAGGGGGATGGAAAATCCTCGTCGATAAAATTTGTCCTCGACCAGTACGTACGAACAGGCTCGTCGTTTAGTTACGCTGGCCTCCTTGCTGTCCTCGGGGAGTTCCCACTTGGTAAGATGATTGTACACAGGGGTCATCCAACAAAGGGGATCTCCGATGACGTTAACATCTAGCAGGTTGGGTTTTACAATGCTCGGGCGGGCCAGCATTTCTTGTATGATAGATTTGTTCCCACCTTTTTTCCTGGTGTTGGCTAGTTTAGAGAGGATGTCTGCTCGGGTGTTTTGCTCACGCGGGACGTGCTGAACTTCCCATGCTTCAAACTCCGCTATTTTTTCTTTTACCATTGCCAAATATTCAGCAAGTTGGTCGTTCTTTGCTTGGAATTCTCCCCGTACTTGGGACGCTACGAGCTGGGAATCAGTGAAAATTTTTATTTCTTTCGCGCCAACGTCTTTGGCCAATCGTAATCCTGCGAGGAAGGCTTCATACTCGGCTTGATTATTGGATGTTTTGAAGGACAGGACCAGGGATACTTCGATCAGGGTCCCTTCCTCATTCTCGAGGATAATTCCTGCTCCACTGCCTGAGGGGCTTGATGCGCCATCCACGTAAATGATCCACTTCCGCGTCCCTCTTGGAGGGGATAGTTCTGGAGTCATTTCTGCTACGAAGTCGGCCAGGACCTGTGCCTTGAGGGCTTTCCTCCCCTCGTAGTGAATGTCGAACTCGGACAATTCAAGGGACCATTTTAGCATCCTGCCCGCCATATCTGATCGGCTTAACAGCTGCCTAATAGGCTGGTCGGTTCTGACGACGATAGTGTGCGCCAGGAAGTAATATCTGAGTCTTCTCACGGCAACTATGAGAGCAAGGGCCACTCGTTCTATTTGCGTGTACCTGACTTCGGGTCCCTGCAGGGCTTTACTGGTGAAATAGATGGGTTTCTGCCCGTCAGTCGTCTCGCAAATAAGTGCTGCACTTACTGCTTCGTTGGCCACAAAGAGGTACAGGTATATGGTTTCCCCGCGGTCTGGTCGGGACAATACTGGTGGCTCGGACAAAGCTTGTTTGAAATGGGCAAGGGCCCGCTCGCATTCGTCCGTCCACTCGAAATCGGCTTCCTTCCTGAGTAATTTGAAGAAGGGCAGGGCGTGCTGGGCGAATTTGCTCACGAAGCAAGCAAGGGACACGAGCATCCCGTTGAGGGATTGTATCGCCTTCTTCGACCGTGGAGTGAGGAACTCCACGAGTGCTCGGCATTTATCTGGGTTTGCTTCTATTCCTCTTTAAGTGAGGTAAAACCCGAGGAATTTCCCTGCTCGTACACCGAAGGTGCATTTTTCTGGATTGAAACGCATTTTACACTTTCGAGCTTAGTCGAACACCTTTTGTAAGTGGGTGGTATGGTCGGATTCCTCTTGGGATTTTACGATCATATCATCCATATATACTTCGAGCATGTCCCCGATTTCTGATCGGAAGACTTTATTCATCATGCGCTGGTACGTGGCCCCGACATTCTTTAGTCCAAAGGGCATTACGTTATAGTAATAGTTCCCCGAGGAGGTCATGAACGCCGTATACCTCTTGTCCTCATCCGCCATTGGGATTTGGTTGTATCCCGAATAAGCGTCCATGAAGGACAAGAGCTTGAAACCTGCGGAATTATCTACGAGTTTATCTATGCTCGGTAGCGGATAAGCGTCTTTCGGGCAGGCCCGATTGAGACCAGTGTAATCAATGCACATGCGCCATTTTCCATTACTTTTCTTTACAAGTACAATGTTTGAGAGCCAGGTCTTATACAAGTTTTTCAGCAGCTTGTGCTTTTTCCTCGGATTGCTTTCTTCTTCGTTGGGCAATGGCGCGAGCAACTGGATCGATCGTCAAGTGGTGACACGCAGTTTCTGGATCAAAGCCGGGCATATCCGCCGTACTCTAGGCGAACAGGTCGGCGTTGTCGTCAAGACATTTCTTCAGCTCCTTCTTAATCTCTTCGGGGAGACCAGCACCTATCTTCACTCCCCTGTTGGGGTTATTGCTGAAGGCTATGATCTCGAATTCCCCATCTGGGACTGGTCGTAAAAGTGCAGAAGCCAGGGAGCTTATTGCTCCTGGATGTTTGTCTCCGTCACGATCCTCTTTACCTTCTTCAGAAAGCCTGCTGTCGAGGTCGATGATATGCACGGGAAGCGTGGGCTTTTTGTCTGGCTGGCCACCTTCAGCTGGAACCTCATCCTCTCTTGGGCGCTTTGCTGATTTTGCCGTCGTCGCGATCTGGTTCTGCCCTTTTGTTGCGGCCTCAAAGTATCTGCGAACAGCCTCGATGTCGCCATGCAGAGTTGCGACGTGCCCTTTCTCAATATAGTACTTGAGTTTGAGGTGGACCGTAGAGGGGACAACAATGAGTTCTGCAAGAGCTGGTCTGCCGAGGATGCATTGATAAAGTGACGGGCAATCAATGACTAAGAACTGCATTTTGATTGTCCGAGATGCCTCTTCCTCGCCAAAAGTGACTGGTATCGCCATGTAACCCCAAGGTCGGGCTGTTGCCCCGTTGAATCCTTGGAGATCCGATTCCACGTATGGTGAGAGGTTGGACTTATTCAATTTCAATGCGCGGAACAGGTTGGTATACATGTTGTCCACGGAACTGCCCTGGTCGACCAGGATTCTCCGAACATCGGTAGAGGACAGTTTGGCCCTGATTAGCAGAGGAATATGGGAATTCGGGGATCCTCCGGGCAGTTCTTCTCGGTAAAACGTGATCGGCTGCGAACACCCTTTACTCTTTCCGATTGTGGACAACTGATCGGGGCTACTGTCTATCAGCTGCTCGAACTTTCGTTTGATGGACCCTATTGTAAGCTCATGGTACCCCCACATGAGATGACCATGGCCGTATGAAAGGCTTCCCAGGTGCTGTGTATGGATACATGGGAAGTCGTGTCGAGGTGGTCAGGAACGAAGAAGTCCTCTGGTCGGCTGATGGCCATTGCGACCTGCGAGGGAGGACTGGACTGGGCTGATTCTGCCTCTTTCTTCGAATCGGATGTGTCTCGTCGGGAAGACTCTCCCTTCTTCACGTATTGCTTTAGGTGACCCTCTTTGATGAGGATCTCTATAGTGTCCTTAAGATGCACGCAATCTTCTGTCACGTGGCCGTGACTACGGTGGAAATGACAGTATTTGCTTTTGTCGACGTTCCCTTTAGGTGTGGTCGGTTTAGGGAACCTGACACCCCCTTGTTTAAATTCTGTGTTGATGCATTCGGAGAGAATGCGTTCGCGCGAGGTCGTGAGCATGGTGTACTCCGTAAACCGGCCGACTGGCCCTTTGCTTTCGCGAAGACGCTCGTCGCGCCTTTTCTCTTTCCATTGCCGGGATGATTCTGGCTCGTCTTTTTTTGATGCCCGGGGTGCTTCGCGATATCTTAAGTCCCGGGCATGGAATGCAGCCTCTTTTTCCTCGTAACGGATGTAGTCCTCAGCTTTACGAAGGAGTTTCGTCAGTGTCCGGGGAGCTTCGATCCCCACTGCCTTACGAAAATCGCTTTTGGGCCGGAGTCCCTTTTCGAGGAGGTACTTTTTCATGTGATCCGTTGTTCGGACTTCCACCGCTTCTTTGTTAAATCTTTCAATATATGCCCGCAGGGATTCATCCCTGCCTTGTATAATGGCCTCAAGTGTAGCCTCCGACTTAGGATGTCGTTGGGAAGCTGTGAAATGGCAGGCAAACTGGCTCTTTAACTCTCTCCATGAAAAGATGGATCTGCGAGGAAGTCGTTTAAACCATGTCATCGCTCCCTTTCTCAAGGTGATGGGGAACATTTTGCATCTGATAGCCCCGGAGACGCCGTGATATTGGAGCATAGCTTTTATATTTTTGATATGCTCGCGGGGATCAGACGTCCCGTCGTATGTTGTCAACGTGGGTGGTTTCTCCAATCCACGGGGGATTCGAGTGTTCAGGATGTCTCTTGTGAACGGGCCGTGAACGTCATCGTCACTGCTGGAACTAGGAGAGAGCGAAAGGGAATGGCTGTGACCGCGGCTTCGACTTCGGCGAGGAGAACGTCCGCGGGTGTGTCGGTGATCGTACTTATCCGAGTGTCGAGACCTCTTGGAAACCGGGGAGTGCCTGGATCTCCGTGGGGGAGACTGATGTCGTCGTCGTGCTAGATCGGGTGTAGGGTTCCTCGGTCTTGAACATTTCCTCTCCGGGGAGAGGCTGTCGCGTCTTCGCTTCGAGGGAGTCCGTGGACGCGGGGAAAAACTCATCAGTTTTTCTGAAGCAAGGCGTTCCTGAAGGATATGCTCGAGAGCATTGAGCTTCTCCCCCTGCTGGAGGATTAGGAGGTTCGAGTTGTTAAGAGAGGTGATGAGCGTTGCGGTGCTCGGATCAGCATCCTGGGGAACCGGGATGAGCTCGAAGGTGAGCTCCACAGCTGGTGCCCGTGGCTTTGGTTCGTCGGGTTTCGGGGAAGCAGGCCTTCCGTCTCTTCGGTCACTTTCCTGCGGGATATGCCCGATGAAAGCGTGGTCGTTGTTGTTGTCCGCAGAGGCCACAAAGTCTTGGTGAACATCGTTCTTGATGAAAGCCATGTCGATCTGAGATTTGAAAGGATAAAGCTTTAATCTTTGTTGAGCAAGAGAGAATCTTGGTTAAAGACGGGGAAGCTGGGATTTCCCACAGACGGCGCCACTGATCGGAGATGACCAGAAGGAGATCGTCGTGGCCTTCGTGTAGGGCAGGAGTTGATGCTCGTAGGTGAGGAGAATGGGGGGTGTACCTGCAAGGTACTCCGATGCCAAAGTGAGAGTTTGGACAAAAGGAGAAAAGCAAGTACAAAGTAAGAATGTAAGAGATTAGATACCTGACCCTCTCAAGTGAGTGGGTATTTATAATATACCCCCGGCGCGGGGCCAAGATCTCTCCTCGCGAGTAGGATATCTGCTCGGCGAATGAGAGACTGCCAAGTGGAGGACACAACGCGTGGTCCTCTGACCTGGTCCAACTACTCCCGCGATATCCGGGGAGGCAGTTGGTCGCGTGAACTGACAAGCGAGTGGGGGGACGTGTCCAACGGCTATATTGTGCCCAACGACTATATTGTGCCTATTGGGCCTGTTCGCCAACTGTAATGGATTGAGCCTGATCCTTAAGGGCAGGAAGTCCTGCCCGGTCCAGAACTGAATCAAATCGAATTATTATATAAGGTCATTTAAATTGAATTAAATTGATCTAATTTTTTCAGAATCGAACTGAACCAATTTTTTTGGTTTGGTATAACGGTTCAAAATTTTGAATCGTACCAAACCATTAGAAAATAATTTTTTCAAACTGAACCATTTGTTAAAAAGTGATACCGTTATATTTATTTTTGATTTTTTTTATAAAAAACCATTTTAATATGCGTTTATTCCTCTCTTAAACTTTATTGAATCAACATATTGTAATATATTCCCAAATTGCCACAATATAAAGAAATAGTTTTAAAAAATTAATATTCAAATCATATATTAAAATTTGAATAATGCAGTGCGTGAAAAAATTCATCGAATATTTGATCACTATGCAAATATCATTCTAAATTGCGATTTGTAGTGCTGCTGTTTCACCCTATTGTGATAATTTTCAGAAGCTGGATGAGTTGAAATATGAAGTATTTCCTTTTTTTTTTTGTTTTTTATTATTTTTATGAGTTCTAAATCTAATTGAGTTTTTGATTAAATAATGTTAACTGAAGATATGCACATTTTTACAAAATAAATAACAAATTAGCACAGTCAGCATAGCGTGGGAATAATATTTGATAATGCTAAATATGAAATGTAATAAGTCAAATTCTAAAGAAAGTTTACTCCTGTAAATTGTGGTGGAGTAATAGGAAGGATATAAGTGAAGACTTATATTTTTGGTTAATTTAAATCAACAAACTATTTAGCTTGTATGTCACTATAAATTCTTCATAAATTTTGTAGAACAATAACAATAGAAATACATAGAGTGTCATAAAGTGAGTTTCATTTTATCCTTCTTCTTTAGATATCTTTATTCATACAAGTCTTGTTCAATTTTAGTGAGTGCTATATTTCATATCATTGAAGCCAAAATTTCGCTGCGACACTAAAAATTGGTATTAGAGCTAATTGTAAAATTGTAGAGTGGTAAAAACTTTATTATTTTTTATTGGTTATCAAAGATAATGGCTTCTACTAGTGGAACCGTCAAGGTTGGGAAATATGAAATAGAGAAGTTCAATGGGAAAAGTTATTTTTCCTATTGGAGGATGCAGATGAAAAATCTTCTTATATCACAAAAGTTGCATAAGGCGTTAGCGGGGAAAGAACAAAAACCCTGTGAGTATGAAAGATGAGGATTGGGAAGAGTCAGATCTTGAAGCACGGGCAGCCATAATCTTATGCCTTGAGAGGGACGTTGCATTCTTGGTTAATGAAGAAGCAACGACTGCTGGTGTGTGGTCAAAGTTAAATTTCATGACGAAAACTCTAACAAATTGGATCTACCTGAAATCCAAATTGTATACATGCAAGATGGAAGAAGGAACCTCAATCCGGGATTATGTCAATAAGTTTGATAGGATTATATCAGACTTGAAGGATATAGGAGTGAAGATTGATGATGAAGACCAAACACTTATGTTGCTTCTTTCATTGACCAAGAAGTATGAAAATCTAGTTCAAACATTGATGCTTGTGGGTGATATTCTAACCATGGATGAGACTAGAACATCGTTATTAGCGGATGATCTCCGAAAGGTTGCTACTAGTGGGATGTCTGGTAAAGGTGGAGAAAATAATGAATAGGCACAATGGTTGTTTGCTAGAAGGGGGAGGAACAATGAAAGAGGAAAAGGTAGGGGCGGCAAGTCTAGATCAAAATCTAGAGCTCCAGCGGAAAGAACATGCTTTAAATATGGTGAGTTTGGGCACTTTAAGGAAAATTGTCCAGATAAGAGGGTATTATTTAAGAAGTACACCAACAACGAAAACAACTCCAGAGGTAACCAACAAGATTTGCAGAAGGCGAGTTATGTCTCAAATGGCGAGGATGATTGCTTCTCGGTTTCAGAGCAAGACCATGATATCTCCAGGAGATGGATGCTTGATTCAGGAGCTTCACACCATATGTGCCCAAATAGGAAGTGGTTTACTACCTACCAAAGCACAGATGGTGGTACAGTTTTAATGGGGAATAACCATGCTTGTAAAATTATGGGGTATGGTACAATACGAATCAAGATGCATGATGGAGCGGTAAGGACTTTGAGGAACGTGAGACATATCCCTAATATGCGGAAAAACCTTATTTCTCTTGGTGTATTAGAGGAAAATGGTTGCAAAATAATCTTGGAAAATGGAATCTTAAAGGTTGTTCATGGTTCTTTGGTTATGATGAAGGGGGTTCGTCACAGGAATCTTTATCCTCTTATGGGGGAAATTGTCACGGGTTATTTGGCAGTTGGAATCAATAGAAGTAAAGACCATACTGAATGTACAAGGATGTGGCACATGCGCCTTGGGCATATGTCTGAAAAAGGCCTATCACTGCTTGGTGAGAAAGGTTTGTTGAAGAACATGAAGAAACCATGCATGGAATTTTGTGAACATTGTGTGTATGGCAAAACACATCACTTGAAGTTTTCTACAAGCAAGCACAAAACAAGAGGGTTGTTAGATTATGGTGCCTAATGACGGTGATGTTAAAATATCAAATAATCAAGTTATCAAGATAGAATCTAAATATCAACCAGATTCTAGTCATGTTCAGGTGGAACATCCTGGTGTTACTTAAAATGATTAGGAGGATGACCTTCATCATGAAGAGGTTTAACAGGAAAATACACATACATTACAGTAGCAACAGGAGGAATCTTTGGATACCACTAGGCCAAAGAAGAATTATAAAATAGTTCAGAAGTTTGGGTCAAACAAACCTCTGATGCGTTATGGACAGGTAAACTTAGTGAAATATGCACTCTCAGTTGAAGATGATGAGCCGATCACCTTAAAGCAAGCTATCAAAGACAAAGATAGAGAGAGTTGGTTGGTTGTTATGGAGGAAGAGATGCAATCTCTCTATAAGAACAAGACATGAGAGGCGGTCTCATTGCCCGTGGGGAAGTCTGCTATTGGTTGTAAGTGGGTTTATAAAAGAAAAGAAGATCATACCAAGACATGCAGTATAAGGCATAAGGCTAGGCTAGTGGCCAAGGGGTTTTCACAAAAAGAAGGGATTGATTACAATGAGATATTTTCTCCAGTGGTAAAACATACTTCTATTCGAGTGTTGTTAAGTTGTGCTGCTCATGGTGATCTTGAGCTGGAACAACTTGATGTGAAGACAACCTTTTTGCATGGTGACTTGAATGAGGAAATATATATGTATCAGCCTGAGGGATACAAGGTTGAGGGTAAGGAAAGTCATGTATGTCGTTTGAGAAAATCATTGTATGGTGAAGCAATCTCCTTGACATTGGTACACGCGTTTTGACTCCTTCATGATAAAACAAGGATTCTTCAAAAGTGATTATGACAGTTGTGTCTATATTCAGAAGCTTCATGGAGGTGATTATATTTATCTTCTATTGTATGTAGATGACATGCTTATTGCTTCAAAAAGCAAGGTGGAGATGGATAGGTTAAAGTTTCAGCTTGGTAAAAAGTTTGAGACGAAAAACTTGGGCTCTGCAAATAAAATACTTGGTATGGAGATTACAAGAGATCGTTCAAAACGAAAATTACTCTTAAGTCAGAAAGGATATATAGAGAGAGAGGATAATTGAAAGGTTTGGAATGAAAGGTGCTAAGTCGGTGGTTACTCCATTAGCTCCACATTTTAGGCTTTCTGGTAATCGATCTCCCACTACATCAGAATATAAAGCATACATGGAACATGTAACTTATGCTAGTGCAATTGGCAGTTTGATGTATGCCGTGGTACGTACACGTCCAGATATTTCACAAGCAGTCAGTGTTGTTAGTAGGTTCATGGCAAATCTGGGAAAGGCACATTGGGAAGTGGTGAAGTTAATTTTGAGGTACTTGAAAGGTACCATTAACACCGGATTGTGTTTTGGTGGAGATACATGTCAAATAAGTGGTTTTGTTGATTCAGATTATGCTGGTGATCTAGATAGATGACGATCTACTACCGGTTATGTATTTCAAATACACGGTGCTCCAGTTAGTTAGAGATCGATGTTACAGTCTACAGTGACACTCTCTATTATAGAAGCTGAGTACATGGCAGTAGCATAAGGAGCGAAGGAAGCATTATGGTTGAAGGGTCTTCTAGATGACTTGGGTATGAAAGAAGAATGTGTGAAACTGAGGTGCGATAGTCAAAGTGCGATTCACTTGGCTAAAAACCAGGTTTATCATGCTCGGATCAAACATATCGATGTAAGGTATCATTTTGTACGGGATGTCATAGAGGAAGGTCATATTTCTCTTACGAAGGTACATACTGATGAGAACCCAGCTAACATGTTAACCAAGGTTGTGACGGGTGGTAAGTTCCAACATTGTTTGGACTTACTCAATATTCTAACATGTTGATTCATGTGGAGGGATAATATGATGCAGCCAAACTAGAAGACGTAATTTGTTCGTCCAAAATTTGAAGTTTCTTTTTCAAATTATGAACGAGGTGGAGAATTATGGGAATAATATTTGGTAATGCTAAATATGGAATGTAATAAGTCAAATTCCAAAGAAAGTTTACTCTGGTAAATTGTGGAGGAGTAATTGGAAGGATATAAGTGAGAGGCTTATATTTGTGGTTAATTTAAATCCACATATTATTCAGCTTGTATGAAATCGAAAAATTTCCAATTGTTAGTGCCGCAGCGAAATTTTGGCTTCACTGATATGAAATATAACACTCACTAAAATTGAACAAGACTTGTATGAATAAAGATATCTAAAGAAGAAGAATAAAATGAAACGCACTTTATTACACTCTATGTATTTCTATTGTTATTGTTCTACAAAATTTATTAAGAATTTATAGTGACATACAAGCTAAATAATTTGTGGATTTAAATTAATCTTATATCCTTCCTATTACTCCTCCACAATTTACCGGAGTAAGCTTTCTTTGGAATTTGACTTATTACATTCCATATTTAGCATTACCAAATATTATTCCCACATATAGTAATTAAGTTCATGGTATGGTTTTTTAAGAAAACGGAATCAAACTGAATCAAATCATAGTTGAAGTTTACTCGAACCGAATTGAACCGTTTCAATTTACTCATAACCAAATCAAACTAAAATTATTGGTTGGTATACCGTTTATAAATTTTGAAACATATCAAACCGTTAGAAGACAATTTTTTCCAAACCGAACTATTTGTTAAAGAATCAAATCGTTAAACTATTTTTTGAAATTTTAAAAAAAATTTTAAAACTTGTTTTTAAGATTTTTCATTTTAGTTTCGATTTGGTTCGGTTTCAATTCGGTTCAGTTTTATTTGTCATTTGGTTCGGTTCTTGAACCGTTAGTACAGTATGATTCAGTTCACTAATCAAATATAACGATACGTTTATTTTAACTTCAGTTCAATTCAGTTCGACAGTTCAGTTCGGTTCACAGTTATTTTAAACACCCCTAGTGGTAGCTTAATCACAGTTTTTTTAAACACCCCTAGTGGTAGCTTTGTCACATCTAGTATTATTATATTTTTAGGAGTCCGACAATAGCATATAATACTAAGCATTATAATGAGGTCCTGCCATCTAATTAATGAGTATATCCTGAAAAAGCTAAAGTATTATAATAGGTCTGAATTTATGCACAATGACAAATTTTATATATATATATATATATATATATATATATATATATATATATATATATATATATATATATAAAATCAACCCACAATTTATTCAATGATAATCAGGGATGAGAATTTGATTCATTCTCAATAGACATCCGTAAAATTATTCATTATGGATAGGGTAAAAATTCGCAAAAGTAGGTACGAGCACAAATTCTTGTAATTACCCACAAAAATAAGCAGGTATGGGTGCTAGTGAACATAGTGATACCTACCCCGCTCCATATCCCACATATATTTATGTATTTTAATCTATATTAATATATTTTAATTTATATTATTATATAAAAATGTATGTCTGTCCATTTTATAAAGCATATAAATGCTAAGTCATGACATATTTAATATAGTGTTCGTTTATTTCAACAATAATTTAAAAAAGAAAGCTTTCTAACGTTCTTAAAAATTTTAAATGATATAATCACTGCAACAAATAACGCTTTTCATGACGAAACTTTCACCTCGAAAATTAGAAAATTGAGGTATAAAGGCACGACATGCTATTTTTTTATTATTTAATAAAATAGAAAACATATATTCTCTCGATTTTTAAAATAAACGGGGTGAAAAAAAAACAACTCAGTATAAGATTCGATTCCCAGCTATTGCAGTTTATGATTTTATTTGTTAATAAGTGTAAACAACATATTCTAACCCTTTAGTTTTCTATTTAACCGAGGTATAGAATAATAAGATTTTACTATAAAAACACTCGTTAAAAAGATTTTACCCTAATCGTTACTTATATGAAGCCGCCTCAAACTCACAAGCATCATTCTTTAGGATGGATTGCAAGACAGAAAAATCTTCAATGTTCTTCTATCCTGAACAAAACATTTATCTCACATAATGGTGGTGATGTTGTCGTTGTTGTATTTTTTGGAATAACCCTTAGTTAAAGAAGGGTGTTAAGTTGATAGATTGCAAGTGCAGAAAACTATTCTTGCTTTTAGTTACCTAAAGAAAAGAGTTTAACCAACAATTAAGTGAGCTCAACCTTTGAAAAGAACTCAGTTGATAGATTACAAGTTCAGAAAATCATTTTTACTTCAAGTTAAACAAAGAATGGAGCTTACCCAAAAAAGAAGAGAACTAGATCAACCTTTGACGAGTACTCAATTGATAGATTGCAAGTGCAGATTCATTCTTGTTTCAAAAATATTTGTTTTAATGGGTATCCAACAAAATCTGGATATCACCTAAGATTTGTTGTAAACAATGTTTTTTGATGTTTTATGTAAACAACGTATTTAAAAAAATAAAAGAAATAGTCACCTCGGTTTTCTTTAAAACTGATCGAGGTGATAGTTAAAATAAAACCTCGGTTTTATAGTCACTCCTGTCCATTTCTATCATGAGTTGCCACTACAGATCTATGTGATGTATTGCAAGTGCAGAAAATAAAAAATCTCATTGGGACAAAGATTTTACAATGTATTTGTAATATCCTGTATAAACAATGTAATTTAAAAAAACAGCTTATTCACCTTGGTTTTCTTCTTGGCCAAGGGGATATTTAAGCGCATTTTTATTATTCGTCCTTAAACAAATCTTTACCGTCCATTTAATGTTTATCAACGCTCAAGAATCTGCCATTAGTGACCCACGTGAAACCTAAGGGACATCTGTTATAAAAGCATGCTGAATATTGAAAATATAACCTAAATGAAACATGAAGCGCATGAAATATAAAGACGTTTGGAAAAGTTCTCTAAAATGGATTGGAAAAGCAGAAAATTACTTGGGTTTAAGGGTCTGTTTGGATTGATGGAAAAGGATGGAATGGAATAGAGTGGAGTGGAATGAAGTTATATTCCATTGTTTGGTTTTGCAAAAAATGAATGGAATGGAATGAAGTGTGATGGAATCAATTCCATCCAATACCACTCTTTTAACCCACTTTTCATTCCCCCCAAATTGGAGTGTATCCAATGGAATAGAATTAATTAATAACACATTTACAATTTTGTCCTCCAAAATTTCAATTTTATTAACCGTTCCTATTCTTCATTTCACGTGATATTTTTCTATTCACTCATTGCAACTCTTCTCCTTCCCAGACCTTCTTCTTCTACCCTAATAAGGTATGTCATATTTCTTCTTATTTTTTCACCTATTTATTTGTGTTATATTGATTTATTATCAAATTTATGACTATTTCAATTTTTAGAAATTAGGTTTTCTACTGTAAACACAAATGAGAATTATTCAGCTCAAAACGAAAAGAATTGTTCCGAAGTAAAATGAAAAAAATTATTTCTCACAAACCAAAATGAAATAGAATTATTTAGGAGGAAAAATGAAAGAAAGCATAACAATCTTAACATGTCATCAATATCAATATACTGATAATGCAAATGGTGGTTCTATTCTATTATTCAAAATGATCACGGCTGTGGAGTTTTTGTAGCCATAAAATAGGCTAATATTGTATAGAAACAAATAATAGCCATAAAATAGGCTAATAATAGGTTAATGATAGCCATAAAATAGGCTAACATTGTATAGAAAAAAATTATAATTTGTTACAGTATCATAAAAATAGGCTAATAATATTATAAATTGTTGATTTGCTATTAAAATTCTTAATTAATTTGGATTTGAAATTATGTATTTGATTTGTTATAAAAATTCTTAATTGATATATTCTGATTTTGATATGATGTGTTTGATTTGTTATAAATATTTTAATTTGATTTTTTTATATATGGATTTATAATTAAAGTAAATTTTATTGTTTAATTTGTTATAGATGACTAACAAAGACATAAGAATCAATTATATGAAATTGGTTCAAATGATGATTCTTCAAGTATCTATCATTATTGTTCTAATATGTTCGCTAAAAAACAAGCGTAAGAGATCCCAAATACCTTATAGAATCACAGAGCAAAGAGAGAAAGTTAGAAATGAGTTGATGAAACATATTGTAGGAAGTGAACGATGTTATGATATCATTCATATGGGTCCCAAAGCTTTCTTAAACTTGTGCACCTTATTACAAGATCAAGGTGGACTTACACATACACGAAGAGCGTCAATCGAGGAACAAGTAGCAAAATTTCTTCACATAGTAGGACATAATGTCAGAAACCGTGTGATGTCCTTCTTTTTTAGACGCTCTGGTGAAACTGTTAGTCGTTATTTTCATAGAGTGCTAGATGCTTTGATAGAGGTGGAGGGAAATTTTTTAAAACAACCCGATGGAACACAAGTGCATCCACATATACTTAACAGTCATAGATTCTACCCGTATTTTAAGGTAAACAAAAATTGTGTTTTATATAAATATTGATTAGTTTTGTTATACACTTTTAATATATAAATTGAATGTCAGGACTGTATTGGAGCAATTGACTGCACACATGTGCGTGTTAAAGTTCCAATAGAACTCGTACCTAGATAATGTGGTAGAAAAGATTATCCCACACAAAATGTATTGGCTGCATGCTCATTTGACTTGAAATTTACATATGTCTTGGTTGGATGGGAAGGAACGACATCTGACTCAAGAATAGTTAAGAGTGCATTGGCACGGGCATACCCTCTTAAAGTTCCACAAGGTAATAAAAAATAATAAACAAATTTTGTATACGTCTTTTGATTAGATAAACTAATAAACTAATAATTTTTTTAGGAAAATATTATCTGGGTGATGCAGGATTTCCTTTAAAAGCATGTCTCATCACACCGTATAGGGGAGAACGATACCACTTACAAGAATACTATAGAAATCCACCTCGAAACCCTCGTGAGTTATTCAACCATCGACATTCCTCACTATGAATGTCGATTGAATGTGCGTTTGGAGTGTTGAAAAAAATATTTCCAATTTTACAAACTGCAACAGAGCCTACATTTGGTATTAAAACTCAAAATAAAATCATCATTGCTTGTTGCATTTTACACAATTATTTGATGGGTGAAGACCCCAATCAAAATCTAATAGATGAGGTGCAAGATGAGCTTGAAAATGAAAGAGGTTTTCAAGAGGGTCATCAAGATCAAAGAGAAGAAAATGATGATATGATTAGTGGAGAGCCAATTAGAGATATTGTTGCTGGTTCTATGTGGCTAGATTATTAAAATTATTCTTAATGAATTGTTACTCTTATGAACGATGTTTTGAAGAATTTTATTTGGATTGAATTTTGTATTTGTAATTTGTGGGTGGAATTTTTTATTTGTAATATGCGGATTGAATTTTAGTGTTTTGAATCTTTACATTTAAATTTGCACATAAAATGTTATATTTTTCATTGTGTTTTTTAGTAATAGACATGGAAGCAAATTTAAAGAGGTCCAGAAAACTCAAAAGTCTAGAAACATGCAATTGGACAATTGTTATGGATGAAGTTTTGATTGATAATATTTGCATCAACAAACATTGGGAAATAAAAATGGTAATAGTATGACAACAAGTGCTATGGATAGCATTCTTAAAGAATTGAAGATTCACTTTCCGGACAAACCAATTTCCAAAGAAAAGATAAAAGATCACATGAAACACATCAAAACGAAATTCAATTATTGTTACGACCTTTTCCAGAATGGCCTGAGTGGGTTTGGATGAGATTCAACGGAAAATATGTGGATTGCTGAAGATGAAGTTTGGAACAAGTTAATTGAGGTATTATTTACTATAATTGTTTTACCAAATTATTTTTATTTGATTTCACTTATAAAAATTTTTTTTTAGTGATGCCTTGTTTCGTTTATTATGGTGTAGGCAAAACCCGAAGCTGCTGAATGGAAAAACAAGCCAATATTATTTTATGATAAATTGGCCAAACTTTTTGGAAAAGATCGAGCAACATGGGTGCATGAAGATACAGCTGCTGAAATGAGAGCAAAAAAGGCTGTAAATGTTGAAAAAAGTTGTGGCACAACCATCGAAGAAATAGACCACCTAGTTGAGACCAATGAAGTTATTTTGGAGAGATTTGATGATGATGAACATCATTCCAACAATTCTCCTACAAGACCTTCTATTACTAATTCTCAAGATGCATCATCATCTAGACTAAGAAGCGAGTAATGAAGGTTATTGAAGATGATACAGGCATGATTGAAATTTCCAAAACTTTCAAAAAAATGGTTGATGTGTTTGAAATAAACACAATGGAGTTGGTCAAACAGAGTAAGAATGCTAATGGTGGAGATATTTGGGCTGAGTTGGTCGAGATTGGCATTGAACAAAGTAAGAATTCTTAAGAATGTTGACGCATTGAAAGCTTTTAATGGAATTCCGATCGATAAGCGCAAGGAAATGTTACATCTCATTGTTTCAGACTATCCTTTTTGTTAATGGTAACATATTTATTAATCACTTCTATATTGTTTTATTTTATCTTTAACAAATGAAATTTAACGTAATTTATTTTATGTTATTTTACAGGTCCTTTGGAATACTTAAAGAAGAAACTCATTATCTATAATGTACCTATATTTGTCTTTTGTTCTAGAAAGATTTGATATCATTATATTTAATAGACCTATATTTATCTTTTAATTTTAGCAAGACTTGATTTTGTTTATTAATTACCATGATTATCAAGTATGGTGTTGAGAAAAACCTGTGCACTTGATCTTTGCAATTTTAGGTTATAATAACCATGTTCCATTTATAAAATTTCAAATTTATGACAATTTGTTTTATTTTCTTTCAAATGTTAAGTTGATATTTTTGTATGATTATATATATTATTTTATTATGTGAATGTTGGATCTATTAATATTGTAGCATTCTTTATCTTATAAGTGTCAAGTGTTTAAGGGTAAAAATGGAATAAAAAATTATAATGTCTTTCCACTCCGTCCAATTTCCAAACAGTGGAATGGGATATTAGTTCCGCTCCGTTGTAAAATATCAAAACAGTGGAATGAAGTTTATGTTCCATTCCACTCTGTTCCATTCCATTCCGTTCCGTTCCGCTCCGCTCTGTTAGTTTTAAATTATCCAAACATAGCCTAAAGTTTGTTTTCTTAAATATTTATTTAAGCACAAAATCATAAATTTGAATATTGATTTTATTTATCTATCCCTTATTTTATTTTGCTTCAGAATCAAATGCATGCAAGAAACGAAGAGACAAACCTTGCACCCAACATTTGGTCTTCCCCAGAATTCAATAATTCGAAGTTCTAAAGTCTAGATCTTCAGGGAATTTTATTTTTACCTTGTTCTGTAGGGAATTTGAATTTTATTTTAAACAAAGTAATATTCTGGGTAAACAATATAATATCCTGGATAAATAATGTAACAATTTTTTTTTAAACAAAAATTATCTAACCCCTCGGTTTTCAAGATAAACCAAGATGAAATATACGTTTGTTTTGAAAATAATAAAAGTGTTGTTGTTGAGGTTTGAACCCATGTGCATTTAACTTTACCTCTCAACTTTAATAACACCAAGGTGACAAGTTGTGAGTTATCATGTCTCCCTCTATTACCTTGCTTCTATAGCCGATGTATAATGCATTTCACGTCCGAGGTAACAAGCGTTTTTTGTAGTAGTGAATATTTTATAATTGATCTATTTATTTTTAAAAGGAATACGAGTAACGGGTACAAGTATGAGTACTTACATACCCATACAACACGGATACGAGTGATAACTTTGGCGTCCAAACAAATATGGACTCAGGTACATGTGGGTTTTTTTATATCACAGATATAAAAATGAGTATTATAATATCCAGGGCCGACCCAATCAAACTGAAGACCCAGTTCTAATTTTAAAATAAGTCAAACTTAAAAAAAAAAACAATTATAATAAATAAAAATAACACAAAAAATATAATTATATATTAACAAAAATAAGATTTAATTATAATTATTGACTTTAATCAATCTCATTTTTTAATGTATTAGGTTTTTATTATAGTATTTTTTATTTGATTTGATTTTTTAATAATATTTTTTATATTTCTTAATATTAATATAAAAAAAATTAGACCTTTCAATATTTTTGAGACCTTCTAAAATATGAGACCCTGTGTTGTAGAGCCTGCTGCTCCTGCACAGGGCCGGACCTGATAATATCATGCCGAAACCTTATCTATTGCCATCCCTAACGATAATACACATATGCTATAACTAGTAACTCACATGATTACCAACACCATAAGAAATTAAGTAAAACACCAAAACATATAAAGTACACACATAAAGTCATGTAAAGACATTTTAAATTTTAATTACATTCAACAATCACGGAAAAAGTTTGAATATCATAGACTTGTATAAAAACTTCAATATATTTTCAAATTCAAATTAGCTTTTTCTATTTGGTAGCCAATCTTTATCTCAACTAATCCAACATAACCTTAAAATGCCACCAATTAATTCCACAGATTATAACTTTATTTTTCAACTAATGTTTCTCCAGAGAAACATATTCTCACATAATCTAGTTTTTCCCAACGCTCTAACATGACTTAAACAGAAATCCCTTATTAAACTAGCAATATAACTTTTTTTTTATAAGTAACTTCATTAATAGGAAATTAAGGAAATCTCAAACGAACTATAACCAACAAACAATCGAAACAATTACACAAAATCGAACGGAAATTTATACTATTCTACAACCTACAACACTTCTTACTCTCTTCTTTACCTAAAATCAACCAATTCCACGAGGTGACTTTAATATCATTGACAATGTCGTCTACATTAAGCAACACATCATTAAACAATATATTATTTCTAATCCTCCAAATATTCTAGCAAGTTATGGACCAAATTTAATTTATCTTTCCCGCTATGCTACGACCTTTAAGAATCGAATACCAAGCCTTCGCATGAAGACTAGCAATGTAACTTAAATTGCATAAAACACTGATAAAATAAATATTCATAAATCCCTTATGTAATGATTTAAGAGTTATATTACTTAATAATATATCATTCCACCAATAAAGAATAAAAAATTAAACATTCAATTCATCAAATTGTTCCAAACAAACATATTTAAGTAATGATTTCTAAATGGTGAATTTTAAAAAAAAAAATTCCAAAAGAACAAACTTTTCAGATTAATTACAGAAATGACTGGGTTTGTAAACACAATTTTAGAGTGGCGCCATATGAAATGGCGCATCAGTTAGAGGCCACAGGCCATTTCATATGGTGCCTCAGGCCATAAAATTTTCCTCAAAAAATTCCCTGAGGTCAAGCCATATGAAATGGCGCCTCAGGCCATTTTTTTTTTTTTTTTAATGTTTGTTTTTAAATTTATGCAGAGGTATGGTTAGGAACAGTAGAAAAAGAGTGTAGACATGCATTGTTGAGTCATGCAGAGTGTGATTTTATCAATAGTGTAGCCATGCAGAGTTGTGTGGTCTTGTCAAGCTTAGTGTAAGCATGCAGTCTTGTGTGGTCATGTCAAGGATAGTGTCTAGGCATGCAGAGCAGCACATGGCTCTTTGACAATGCTTTTCTGAAGCAATTAAACTAAAGAGACACGTTTCTTATAATATTTTTCTGCCTATTAATACACATGAATTATACATCCTATCATCACTTACATTCAAACCAGTTACAATCTGCAAACTATTTTTCTTCCAAATTTTCAGATATGGCTCAAAGACCACAATACTTGATAACTGCACATATCCTTGGTGAGATATTTGATTGTCCAATGAGTGGTTTCAATTTTAGGGATACAGAAGTGACTAGGTGACGAAATGATAAACGGCAACGAGGCAGACCAATTGCCAGACAGTCATGTTTATTGCCCACCCCAACACATGACAACACTAAGCCTAGGCGACGATCAACCATCAATAGATTTTTTTACGACCCATACAAACAGACGGAGGGAGTACTAAAAGTTGGAGACAATTTTCTTACCAAAGAAGATTGTGTTCGAGCAATTAAACAATACCATATGACATTGGCTGCAGATTATAGAGTCGATCGAACAAATCCGACTCTACACAATCACTCAACAATCAAGAAAGCATCACAATGGAGCATTTTCCGGACCAAATTTCCCTCAACATAACTTGATGGATCCTTCAATTAGTAGATGGAAGAAACACCCTTATTAATCCCCTTGGAGTGGCCTTTTTTCCACAAGAAGGACGTATACGGTTTATACTTAATTTAGTTTTGATACACTTCTTGCAAAAGATATGACCGCACCTTGTCATAGTTTCCTCCACAAAAGGGCCCATACATATTGGACACTCTGTGCGATACTCTTTTGGAGGTTCAGATGCTTCTTTATTAATTTCAGGTGACTTTATTGTACTTTCAATCTGAAAAAAAGATAGTTGAATTAAAAATATAATTCGCTTGTGAAAAGTCAAGTTCTCTTGTATGTTTCTCACTTCCTGATTGGTGTTGCCTTCCAAATGTAACGAAATATTACCAGCTGGTTGGATGATGCGATCACTGTCATGCATAGTTTGCATGGTTTGATTTTCTGCAATTATCATGAATGATAGATTTCTTGAATGTAAAAAATATCAATGATCATAACTATAATATACAACTTCAAATAACAATAATTACAAACAGTTTACATCAATAAAAAATTTGACACAAAATTATTCATATATAACATTTGAAGTACTAGCCGCTAATAATCTTTGTTTCTATAGTTTTTGTGTTAAGATCACTAGTATTTTTTTATGATGGAAAAATATTCAAAAATTGGAATCTGAATATTTAAACACTTGTATTCATTTTCATTAAACACTTGCATGCATAAACACTTTCATTCTTTAATAACTCCATGAATTATTAAGATATGTGAATTTATTCTTAGATGTATAGAATAATTTGTGCGTTTCGATGGTATGCTTGCATTATTCATTTTCCTTCTTTTCTTCCTTTTTACATTCATTCGCTTCTAGATGTCACACGCTTGATATTGATTTATTGGTTTTTTTTTAATGTTTGTGGGTTAGGGACATAAAATCTCTTTATTTTGAAAGGAACTAAAATATGGAGGACAAGGAGTGGATTAGGGTTTCTGGTAAAAAGAATAGCAAAAGAGTTCATTGGGACACCAAGACCCACAGGAAGAAGACGGGTGAAGAGGAGGATAACAATAAAACTACTATTTTTTTAATAGAGTTCCTTGAGTATATGAGGGCTAAGGACCTTTACAATCATTTTGAAGAGTTTGGGATGATTGATGAGGTCGTTATTCCTGCTAAAAGGGATAAGAGATGGAGGAGATACGGCTTTGTACGATTCTTCAATGGAGAAGATGTGAGGAGTTTGGTGCTGAAGCTGGATAACATGTGGTTGGGAGGCAAGAAGCTCTATGCTAACTTACCGAGATTTCAACGGGCGGTAGAAGAAGCTTTCCCTAAGGATGTCAACTTTGGAGCTAAGCAGGGCCGTCGAACAACCCAATCTCGGAACAAGCCTTCCTCACAGAAACCCAGTAGTTTTGATATTGGGGATGGGAAGTTCATGCGTGGAAAGTCCTATGCGGAAGCTACGCGTAATGGACCGTGCTCTAAGGGCAAGGAGGATACACAGATGGAGTTCAAGGTGGACAAAGAAGAAATGTCGAGATTTTACAAAGCTTACGTGGGAAAGGTCTTGTTTTCGGGTTCTACATACAACATTCAAAGGTCTCTCCATGCCGAAGGTTATTTTTCTTTGAAGGTTAATTACCCCCCTGGGAGCTAATCTTTTTTTACTCGAAGTAGACGAGAAAGGCGAATTGGAAGCTTTGGTAGAAGGAGCTGCGGACAGGTTGAGTCAGTGGTTCTCAGAAGTAAGGAAATGGAGAGTGGAAGATGTAGACTTGGAAATGATTACTTGGTTGCGGTGTTATGGGATACCAATCCATGCTTGGTGCGTGCCTTTCTTTGAACGCACTTGAGCCACAGTTGGGAAGTATGTGTGTTGCGATGACTCTACTTCTGAGTGTTTAAGGATGGATGTGGCAAGTCTCATGGTTAGGACGCCTTGAGGTATGTTAATCAATGAAGCTCTCAAAGTCAGTATCAATGGTGTTCCATTTAGGATTCGGATTGTGGAAGAAACTCTAGGTCCCTCTTCTAGAGTGGTTAAGCAGAATGTTGTAGAATCGGAGTCGGAGCTTTCATCGGAGGAAAGTTTGGACAACTCTCATTGGAAAAAATTCACCAACCACGAGGAGGAAGTCGATCTTTTCGAGGAGGGTGAGGCTCGAGGAAAGAGTGATCTAGCGACTGTTCAGGAGCTTAATATCAAAAAGGGCTCTTTTGTTGCTAGAACCAAAAGCTGCAGGTTGGAGGCTAGTGATGGGTTTGACCCAAATAGGGATAGTAGGATGGTAGGTGGGACAGAAGGTGATGATGTAGAGTCTGCTACTAATACTTTTAGCAGACTATCTAGTACCCCTTGCGTGTTGAAGTCGGATGAGGTGGGTCCTTTGGGTGATTTGAACAATACTGAGGCCCACAAACCTGAAGAATTTTTGGGCATCTTGAGTAAGGCCCAGTCGGCCCAAGTTCCTCTTGGTGAGACGAAAATTAAGGTTAAGTCCAAAATGTCCAAGAAATTTCGCAAAAAGAAGGGCCCCTCCTACAATCTTTCTGATTTGCTAGTTGCGAATTTAAAAGATCCATCATCAAAACTTGTTACACAGACAAAAAGGCTTACGAATTGTGATGAAATTTTGGAGGAAAACTCTATTCTCTCCCCTAGGAGTCTTAGGGCTCATAGGTGATCTTCTCTCTCTGAATCCGGCAATAGCAGCGAGGCGTCTCAACCAGTTTCGAAGATGAAGAAGGGAGTTAAGACTTCCTCATCCGCTGATTTGGTTTCAAGATGTCACTCGGTTACAGATTCGGAAGTTGCTCAAGGGAATTTAAGATTCTGGGCGGAGTTGGATTCAAAGGTGGCGTCGAAGGTCAGGGAGATCATATCTTCTCTTGGTGTGACTGGAGGAGGAGACAATGATGTTATGGAGGCCGAAATCAAGAAGCTGGAATCCAGAGATAAGGAAATAGCATCCAAGAAGGTGAATTTATCTAACGTGAATCAATGAATATATTGTCTATAAATATTAGAGGTGGAGGTAATGTGATCAAAAGAAGGAGATTGGCTCATTTGATTCATAAAGAAAAGGTAGATATTTGTTTTGTTCAGGAATCTAAATTGGCTTCTATAGATTTGCCGATGGCTTCTTCGTTGTGGGGTAGTCCTGAAGTTGAATGATCTGAATTAGAGGCGACGGGTTCTGCTGGTGGAATTATAATTTTGTGGAGAAAAGGTTTGCTTAACATCTCCTTTAGCTTTAGAGGAGACGGTTATGTGGGAATTAACGCAGGATGGAAGGGGCAAGATTTATTTCTGGTGAACATCTACTCTCCTTGCTCCTTTGATAAGAAGAGGAAGTTATGGAGAGATCTGGTGGTTGTGAAAACTAGTTTTAATAAGGGCTCTTGGTTGGTGGGAGGGGATTTTAATGCGGTTGCGTATGCTAAGGAAAGGAAAGTTGTTAGTGTTGGGGGCAGGAGGTTAGAGATGATGGAGTTTCGTAACTTTATCGAAGAACTGGAGTGTGTTGATGTTCCTTGCGTAGGTGGTGTTTTTACTTGGTTTAATGCAGGAGGCACAATAATGAGTAGGATTGACCGGTTTTTGGTCTCTGATAATTTGATTAAGGATTGGAACATTATTGGTCAGGTCATCGGGAAGAGAGATATTTCGACCACTGCCCAATATGGCTCAAATCAAATAAAGACAACTGGGATCCGAAACCGTTTAGGTTCAATAACGGTTGGCTAAAGCATTTTGACTTCAAGGGTTTCTTTGAGAAGGAATGGAGATCTTTCATTGTTACAGGTAGGGGAGATTTTTTCTTGAAAGATAAATTGAGATGTATGAAGGAGAGATTGAGGAAGTGGAGCTCTACGGTTTACGGCTGGGTTGATTTGGAAGTCGAAGAATCAGTTGACAATTTGCAAAGGCTGGAGGCAGATCTGAGTATCAATGCAGGAGCTGGCCTTTCTATACTGCAGCAAGAAAGTAGGTCCTCTGAGGTTGCCAACTTATGGAAACAGTTGCACCTCAAGGAGAACCTTTTAAGGCAAAAATCTAGACTTTTGTGGCTCTTGGATGGAGATTGTAATTCGGGTTTCTTCCATCGTGTAGTGAAGGGCAGGCAACGTAGAAACTTCAGATCGTGTGTGAATACAAAAGAGGGCATGTTGGAGGGAGTAGAGGAAATTAAAGCGGCCATTCGAGATCACTTTTACAATAACTTCACGGAAACTAATAAGTCAAGACCGGTGTTAGACGGACTGGTTTTTGCTAAGCTTTCCGTTGATGACAGTAAAATGTTAGTGTCATACCCCAAATTTTGACCACTAAGATTTCCCATCATTGTGCAAATCATCATCACAATATGGATGAACCATCAGTCTCCCCAAAGATGGGTGAGCACTCACTACAAACAATAATTAGGGTTTCAAGCCCTCTCTGATCTTTAGACAAAGGATCATTCAAAGAATGACATGATATTCAACTTTTCTAACCTCTCAAACATCTACAATGGATCAAGAGGACTCCCACAACAAGAATCAAGCACAAAGCTGCAACATTCCAAGTGGATTAAGCCTCAAGATCGCCAGTGTCACCAAATTAGGGTTTTGGTCGACCGGGGCCTCCAGATGGAAATTTTCCTCTGGGCATGAGCCAATGCTTCAAAGCATTCCAACACTTAGTGAAATTTTCACTAAGTCAGAATCTGCCTTCACTTTTTTCCAAATGTAGGGACATAACATCTGGTGATCGTGTTTTGTGTTAGAGGTGTTACAGCTTAGTTCCAAGGTTATGGACAACATCCCTAGGTGCTATGGAGTGTGTCTGGGTGCTTGGAGTGGATTGAATTGAGCTGGAACTTGATTTGGTACCTCAACTGCAAATCTGTCAAAGGCTTGAGCAGTTGGCTGGTGATTTTGTAATTTTGATGTTCCAAATGTTATGTGAGTGTTTGGATCACCTCTATATGATGTTTATGACGTGTGTGTGTGTGTGATTGGTTTGATTGGAATAGCTCTCAAACTCAAAACCCGATAGTGACTTGCTTTGGAAGACAATTTTGGAGTGAAAGAAGAGATTTTGAGGAAAGCATCTGTTAGATGGCTTTGGTGTACTCAAACTGATCACAAATGAGCTCTATTTATAGTAGAGCAAGTTTGTTTTGCAAGGAATAGTGAATCACAAATAATGCCCCTACATTTGGAAAAAAGTGAAGGCAGATTCTGACTTAGTGAAAATTTCACTAAGTGTTGGAAAAAAGTGACATTTTCACTTTTTGTGATTTTGATCATTCCATAACTCAAAATCCATGAGGAATTGGAATGAGTTATGTTTGAAGCTTTTGTAGAGTGCCATGAGAGCTACAAATCCAACTTTGGATGGGGAGAAATGGCCTTATGGTTTAGGAGTTATGATCCTCCAAAGTTGATACCCTAACCACTTTGTTCCATAACTTAGAAAAATTTCTAAGTTTTTTATGGTTACCCCTTTTACAAGTTATCCCACTTTTCTTGATTTTTCTTGATGAATGATGATTCCAATCACACATTAACATCATTTTAGGGTTAAGGAACCATAATTGACCAAAAAATCAAAAAGTCAAACTTTGACTTTTGGGCATAGTTGACTTTTTATCAGATGAATTCCAAACTGTGCGATCCTTTATGAAATCAAGTCCTTGACCTAAATCAAACTTGATGGATTGATTTCATAGGTGTTATAGGGTGTATTGAATCATGTCCTAGGGTTTGGGAGTATGTCGTGGTCAAAAGTCAAAGATACAGTTGACTTTTCTCGCGAAACCTTAATTGTGGCACTGATGAACTTGAAACTTATTGCTCAAGCTTCTTAGATAAATCCATTGTCGCAAATGGATCAATGTGGTGTATTAGAGACCCTCAAATCCTCTCTTGAGGTCTTGGCTCATGATTTTTCCCAAAAGTCAACTTAAGGGTGAATTAGGTCAAGAAACCCTAATTCCTGATTTTTGATGAATGCATCCCCTGAGGTCAAATTTGACTTGATGAATGGGTCCATGATATCCCATGGAGCATATTAGGTTATGCTTTGAAGCATTGGCTCATGCCCAGAGGAAAATTTCCATCTGGAGGCCCCGGTCGACCATAACCTTGGAACCAAGCTGTAACACCTCTAACACAAAACACGATCACCAGATGTTATGTGTCTGGTTCCAAGGTTATGGACAGCTTCCCTAGGTGCTATGGAGTGTGTCTGGGTGATTGGAGTGGATTGAATTGAGCTGGAACTTGATTTGGCACCTCAACTGCAAATCTGTCAAAGGCTTGAGCAGTTGGCTGGTGATTTTGTGATTTTGATGTTCCAGGTGTTATATGAGTGTTGGATCACTTCTATATGATGTTTATGAGGTGTGTGTGTGTGTGATTGGTTTGGTTGGAATAGTTCTCAAACTCAAAACCCGATAGTGACTTGCTTTGGAAGGCAATTTTGGAGTGAAGAAGGAGATTTTGAGGAAAGCATCTGTTTGATGGCTTTGGTGTACTCAAACTCATCACAAATGAGCTCTATTTATAGTAGAGCAAGTTTGTTTTGCAAGGAATAGTGAATGGAAACTGCTGCATAGGTTTGGCCAATGTTGATAATGAGAATCCAAGTCTCCTCTAGCCATTGACCAGAGGTTAGGGCACAGGCTGCTGGTTCCCTTGGTCTTGGATAAGTCTTGACTAAATTCAGTTGGAAATGGCTCAGTCCATGCCACCTTGGTGAATGCATTGAATGCTCCAATAAAAAATTGGAGTCTTGTCCCTCTTTTAGGCATTTCTAGGTTTGGCATCCTATTTTTGGTTCCAAAGACTTTGGAGGCTTGGGATCAGAGTTGGTTCCTCCTTGGTCCCCCCTTGAGGTGTTCAGATGGATAGAGTTGCTTGCCCTTTGCAAAATTTGAGCAAATCGAGCAAAACTCCAAAATCTGCCTTGCCATGACAGTTTGCAGCAAGGCATATTGGCATTGTCATATCTCATGGCTCAAGTGGAATTTGATGGAGTTCTTGGCCATTTTAGAAAGCCCTTATATGATACAACAACTGTTTGATCATAATTGGTTTTGATACTTTTTGGATTCAAGTGAAAAATGTCCCTACATTTGGAAAAAAGTAAGGCAGATTCTGACTTAGTGAAAATTTCACTAAGTGTTGGAAAAAAGTGACATTTTCACTTTTTGTGATTTTGATCATTTCACAACTCAAAATCCATAATGAATTAGAATGAGGTGTAGTTGAAGCTTTTGTATAGTGCCATGAGAGCTGCAAATCCAGCTTTGGATGGGGAAAAATGACCTTATGGTTTAGGAGTTATGATCCTCCAAAGTTGGTACCCTAGACACTTTGTTCCATAACTTAGAAAAATTTCTAAGTTTTTTATGGTTACCCGTTTTACAAGTTATCCCACTTTTTTTTTTTTTTCTTGATGAATGATGATTCCAATCACACATTAACATCATTTTAGGGTTAAAAAACCATAATTGTGAAAAAATCTCAAAAAGTCAAAGTTGACTTTTGTGCACAGTTGACTTTTTGTCAGATGAATTCCAAACTGTGCGGTCCTCTATGAAATCAAATTCTTGACCTAAATCAAACTTGATGGATTGATTTCATAGGTGTTATAGGGTGTATTGAATCATGTCCTAGGGTTTGGGAGTATGTCCTGGTCAAAAGTCAAAGATACAGTTGTCTTTTCTCGCGAAACCCGAACTGTGGTTCAGATGAAATTGAAACTTGTTGCTCAAGCTTCTTGGATCAATCCATTGTTGCAAATGGATCAATATAGTGTTTTAGGGATCCTCAAATCTTCTCTTGAGGTCTTGGCTCATGATTTGTCCCAAAAGTCAACTTGGGGGTGAATTAGGTCAAGAAACCCTAATTCATGATTTTTTGTGAATGCATCTCCTGAGGTCAAAATTGACTTGATGATTGGGTCCATGATGTCCCTTAGAGTATTTAGGGTTATGCTTTGAAGGATTGGCTCATGCCCAGAGGAAAATTTCCATCTAGAGGCCCTGGTCGACCAAACCCTAATTTGGTGACACTGGCGACTTGAGGCTTAGTCCACCCAGAATGTTGCAGACTTGTGCTTAATCCTTGAAGTGGGAGTCCTCTTTATCCCTTGGGGATGTTTGAGAGGTTAGACAAGTTGAAGATCATGTCATTCCTTGATTGATCCTTTGTCTAAGAGCTCTGAGAGGGCTTGAAACCCTAATTATTGTTTGTAGTGAGTGCTCGCCCATCTTTGGGGAGACTAATGAGGCATGATGGTTCATCCATATTGTGATGATGATTTGCACAATGATGGGAAACCTTAGTGGTCAAATTTTGGGGTATGATAGATGTCCCTATTTAATCTTCTTGGACCCGAAGGTGTGAATGGCAAAGGTATTCGGGCATTCGGGGTGCAAGAGGATTAAATATCGGAATACCCAAAATTTTGATGGTGGTTAAGAATGGCCGTTCAAGCATCCTTCTTCTTTTGCTAAGCAATGATGCTTAGAAAAGGTAAACTTCCTCTCGATCCTGGTTTCCTACCAAGGAACTGGTCTAAGTGTCTGATACAAACTTCCCCTCGATCCTGGTTTCCTACCAAGGAACTGATCTCAGTTTCTGATACAAACCTCCCCTCGATCCTGGTTTCCTACCAAGGAACTGGTCTTAGTTTCTGATTTAAACTTCCCCTCAATCCTGGTTTCCTACCAAGGAACTGGTCTAAGTTTCTGATATAAACTTCCCATCGATCCTGGTTTCTAACCAAGGAACGGGTCTAAGTTTCTGATATAAAATTCCCCTTGATACTGGTTTCTAACCAAGGAACTGGTCTAAGTTTCTTTCGTCAATAAACTTTCTTGACAAGGGACGCTATTCGTAGCGGTTTTCCTCAAACTTCTCGCCGAATTTTCCTGGAGAGATGCCATTTGATGGAAAAAGTTTTGATGTCAGACTTGCTGGGGAACCCATCCGTCTGAGTTGTAGAGGTGCACAAACTTCTATGTTGGAGATGCCATTTGCCGACTCTATTGGGAAAAACGAGTCTCTTGAGAGACTGCTTTTGTTTGGGGATATTACATCATACTTTTCTCGGAGATCCTCTCGGGGAAATGCTGTATGATGTGATCCAATTTTGAGGTGCTGATGACCTTTTCGTCAGCGGATTTTTTGGAGAAAAACTGTCGTATTGTCAAATCTCTGATTAAGAGGCTTTCTCTGGAGATTTTCCTTAATCCGGAAAAGCGAAGATATCATCTTCAATGGCGAAGAGTGATATTTTTCTGAAGGTTCTCTGGTCTTTCAGAGGTTCAAGTTATCAAAGTGGTCGAGGACCGTCTCTAATCCAGAGATAAACTGGAGAGAGATTGCTTAGATGATTCACTTCCTGACGAGGAAAGAACTGACAACTCGATTGAGAGGACTTTTATCACTAGGGGATAAGACCGACTAGAGTGATATTGATGCAATATAAATATGAATGTAAATCAATAATGCATGATGTATGTATGTATATGCTGAAAAAACTGACGCGACATATAAACTAATAGATGAACACGATTGGATACTCGGCCACTGCTGGGACGAAGAAGTACCGTTGGTTCAAGATAGCAATTCTGCCTTGCTTAGGAGAAGTAGTCCCCGCGGGGAACAACCGTTGATGGTCTTAGGAGATAAGAACTCTGCCGGGGGTGTCAGATGAAACGTGGTCTCTGACACAGCTGATCCTTCATTCAGGTGTACTGGTTTAGAATGAGTACTTTGATTCCGCACTTTGAAGCTTAACCGCCTTTGGGAGAAGTAACCGATATTCTTTCGATGTTCAACAGTCAAAAGAATTTGCCATCTTTATTAAAAGCAGAAAAATTTTACAAGTAAATTCATTTTTGTTTTATTTCAAGAACCGTTGATCATGTTAAAATGTCGTTCTGTAAAGCTAAAACAAATAAGAATTGCAAACAAAAGCACAAGGGCTCGAATTTTATTGATAAGATGGAAATCAGCCAAACGCGTGATCCCATAGTATTTACAAAGTTAGAAAATGGTAATTTAAGGGAAAATGGCTATATTGAAACATAACGACCACTATCCTTCTACCAACTTTGAATTCGGGACATCCTGAGCTTTCGTCGAAGATGACCTTGACTTGGAGTTTTCTGATGGATGGTTTAACTGCTGCTGAGGGATTTGCCCCTGTTGGACGTAGTTACTTGCCATTATGCCTAACTTTTGACTGGATTATACTTTGAGATTTCCAATCCACCGGGATTATTTTTTGATTACGTCTCTAATTTTTGCCTGGACCGCCCTTTCGGTTTTTCAATCCACCGAGACGTTTTTTTTTTAGTTTAGGCGAAGTATTTCTTGACTACATCAACATTTGTGGGGTAGGAAAATTCTTCTCCGTCCATGGTTGTAAGTTTCAAGGCACTGCCTGAAAAAGCTTTCTTGACCACATAGGGGTCGTCGTAATTCGGAGTTCATTTGCCCCGGGAATCAGTGAGAAATGATTGTATATTTTTTAGCACAAGGTCTCCTTTCCTGAAGACGCGAGGTTGGACCTTTTTGTCAAACGCCTTCTTCATTCTTTGCTGATACAACTGACTGTGGCATAGAGCCGTTATTCTCTTTTCTTTGATCAGATTTAGTTCGTTGTGTCGACTTCGACACCATTCAGCCTCTGTTAGCTTAGCTTCAATCAATACCCGGATTGATGGGATCTCTATTTCTATGGGAAGTACTGCTTCCATGCCATATACTAGAGAGAAAGGGGTTTCCCCTGTTGAAGTACAGACAGATGTGCGATAACCGTGAAGAGCAAAGGGTAGCATCTCGTGCCAGTCTTTGTAGGTTACAACCATCTTCTGAACAATCTTCTTGATGTTCTTATTAACCGCTTCTACCGCTCCGTTCATCTTGGGTCGGTAGGGAGATGAGTTATGGTGTTCGATCTTGAACTCTGCGCACAACTCTTTCATCATCTTATTGTTCAAGTTAGATCCATTATCTGTAATGATCTGGCTCGGAACACCATAACGACAAATGATATTGTTTTTGATAAATCGGACCACCACTTGTCGGGTTAAATTAGTGTACGACGCTGCTTCGACCCACTTGGTGAAGTAGTCAATGGCTACCAGGATGAACTGATGTCCGTTTGAAGCTTTGGGCTCAATCATGTCGATCAGGTCAATTCCCCATATGGAAAAAGGCCATGGGGAAGAGAGAACTTTGAGATGCGTTGGCAGTACATGGATTTTGTCTGAGTATATCTAACACTTGTGACACCTCCTCATGTACTTGTAGCAGTCGGATTCCATGGTCAACCAGTAGTATCCTGCTCTCAGAATTTTTCTCGCCATTGTGTGTCTGTTGGCATGAGTGCCAAACGATCCTTCGTGAATTTCTTTTATCAGCATGTATGCTTCTGGCCTGTCTACACATCGGAGCAAGACCATGTCAAAGTTCCTCTTATAGAGTGTTTCACCGCTCAAGAAGAAACTGCCAGCAAGTCTTCTGAGGGTTTTTCTGTCCTTCCTTAGTGCCCCAGGTGGGCACTCTTGTTTCTGAAGGAAGCATTTGATATCGTGATATCAAGGTTTGTCATCTATGACTACTTCAATCGTGAAGATGTAAGCGGACCGTTCAAGGCGCATTATGTCAATCTTAAGTAAGTCGGTCCATTGACCTACATTAATCATGGAGGAAAGGGTGGCTAAGGCATCAGCCATGTGATTCTCTTCAAGAGGGATGTGATGAAACTCGATTCTGTTGAAGAAAGGTAATAATCTTCTCGCGTAATCTTTGTAAGGAATCAATCCTGATTGGTATGTGCTCCAATCTCCTTTGATCTGATTGATAACCAGGGCTGAGTCACCATATACATCCAAGTTCTTAATTCTCAAGTCGATCGCTTCTTCGAGACCCATGATACAAGCTTCATATTCAGCCTCGTTGTTTGTGCACTTGAATGTAAGTCTGGTAGTGAAAGGAATGTGGGTACCCTGAGGGGTTATGATGATTTCCCCAATTCCGTTTCTGTAATGATTGACAGCTCCGTCAAAGATTAGTCCCCATTGGGAACCTGGTTCTGGCCCTTCACTGGGTAGCGGTTCATCGCAGTCTTTCATTTTTAAATACATGACATCTTCGTCTGGGAAGTCAAACCCGATTGATTCTTGATCGTCAATCGGTTGATGAGCCAAATGATTGGCTAAAATACTTCCCTTAACGGCTTTTTGAGCGTGGTATTCGATGTCATATTCTGATAACAACATCTGCCAACGGGCAATTCTTCCCGTGAGAGCAGGTTTTTCAAAGACATACTTGATTGGATCCATTTCTGAGATTAACCAAGTGGTGTGACGAATCATGTAATGGCGAAGATGTTTGGCTGCCCAAGCTAAAGCGCAACAAGTTTTCTCAAGCATAGCGTACCGAGTCTCGCAGTCGGTGAATTTCTTGCTCAGATAGTAAATGGCATACTCCTTCCTTTTGTTTCATCTTGTTGGCTAAGTACACAACCCATGGAGTCCTCTAGGACTGTGAGGTAGATGATCAGTGGTCTTCCTTCCACTAGAGGTGATAGAATCGGTGGGTTCAACAGATATTCCTTGATACTGTCGAAGGCAGTTTGGCAGTCTTCTGCCCAAACGCAGTCCTGATTCTTTTTGAGTAATTTGAAAATCGGCGCACACGTCGCGGTCATGAGGAATATAAATTTGGAAATGTAGTTCAAACGTCCCAGGAATCCTCTGACTTGTTTTTCAGTTTTCGGAGAAGGCATTTCTTGAATGGCCTTGACAGGATCAACCTCAATTCATTTCTGGCTGACGATGAACCCTAAGAGTTTCCCTGAACGGACACCGAAGGTGCATTAGTTGGGATTCAAGCGGAGTTTTTACTTTCTCAACCGCTCGAATAGTTTTGACAGGTGGGTCACATGCTCCTCTTCTGTCTTAGATTTTGCAATCATGTCATCGACATATACCTCAATTTCCTTGTGTATCATGTCATGAAACAGAGTAGTCATGGCCCTTTGATAGGTTGCCCCAGCGTTCTTCAAACCGAACGTCATTACCTTGTAACAAAAGGTACCCCAGGGGGTAATGAACGAAGTTTTCTCCATGTCTTTCGGCGCCATTTTTATCTGATTATAGCTCGAGAATCCATCCATGAAGGAGAAAACTTTGAACTTTGTTGTACTGTCTACCAGCATATCAATGTGTGGTAAAGGAAAGTCGTCTTTTGGACTAGCCTTGTTTAGATCTCTGTAATCTACACACATTCTGACCTTTCCGTCCTTTTTTGGAACTGGTACGATGCTGGCTAACCATTGAGGATATTCTGATGTGGCGAGGAAACCCGCGTCAATCTGTTTCTGGACTTCCTCTTTGATTTTGATGGCCATGTCTGGATGAGTTCGTCTCAACCTCTGTTTTACTGGAGGACATTATGATCTTAACGGTAGATGATGTTCCACGATGCTGGTATCCAACCCTGGCATATCCTGGCAGGACCAAGCGAATACATCGGGAAACTCTTTGAGAAGCTTTGTTAAACTCTCTTTGGCAGTTGGACTGAGCAGTGCCCTAATCCTCATTTCTTTTCTCTCTTTTTCAGAACCTACGTTGATCGTTTCCAACAGCTCTTTGTGAGGTTCAATGGACCTTTCCTCCAGTCCGTGTAATCGGGAGATCTCTTCTGGAATTTCGTCGTCAACTTCTTCTTCAGCCCCAAATACCAAGAATTCAAAGTCGGGAGAAGGCATAGGGTTGTATCTTTCAACGGGGTTTAAAACAAGCAATCTGCATGACGTGATGATTTGTGTTTAGAAGAGATAGAGAAAATGCAAGTGTGTGCAGTGTATTTTTTTACTTCTTGTTTTTATTATTTGAATTGTTTTTTAGGATTACCATTTTCTGAAAAAGCAAAAAGAGAAAACAGCAATTAATGTGGAAATTACAGAACGATGTTATTTTATTAATAAACAAGTCGATTCTTGAAACTACAGCCCTATAAAACAAAACTCTGTCGCTCTGGGCGAAGCGAAGAGGGATATTTACAGAAAGTGAGCCCTATCAAAACATCCGTTTCACCTGGGCAGGGTGAAAGGTTAAAGACGACAATTACTTTGACTTACGAACAATCTTCGGAACATCGAAAACAACCCATTGGCGGCGAACTCCTCGATGAATCACAAAGTCAGGTACCTTCCTTGATTTGTCTTCAGAAATAACGCTGATTTCTGGCAGAGCAGGATCGTTAGATTCTGTCTCCCAGGCAGAGTTGTCGTAGGAGGATTCTTCTGTTGTATTTTGCATAGTATTTTATCTCTCAGGTAAATCTCTCCATCCAGTTGGATGGATGTCTTCGAGCCTGATACGAGAGCTTTCGGGAGCGGTGTATTTGACCATATAGTCGTATTTTCCACTCGGTTATCCCAAGGTGTCCCACACTTCTTTGGAACTAGAAGGGTCATCTCTCTCGATGATGTTGACCTCGGGAAAAGCGTAGTTGATGAATTCTAATCCGGCAAGATTTGCCAATTCATCGTGGTGCTGGATAGGTTCTGAATACCCTGAGTGTTGATCCCCTGACATGGTGGGGACGCAGGTATTCTATTCAATGATGCTCAGCTGGTTTTCATTGTTCAACTGATCTTCTTGCCCCGAGTTTCCTGGGTACGGCTGCCAAATAGGCAGGCCATCCATTGGGCCATAATAGTCGTGGTAAAAGTTGTTTCTCATCAGAGTGTCTTCCTCTAATGAGTTTGGTGGAGCTCGGCATCCTTCCGGATCACAATCTCTGTATATCATTTCAACATCTGACCTCGGTATAAATCTCAGACTCTGTGCGAGATAGCAAAAGGGCGTAGGCACCTCTTCCTGAGACATATAACCGTCCTCGTTGAGATATGACTTCCATTCCTCATCCATATCAGAGGGATCCTCCTCGTTGATGGTATGGACTGCTTGAGGCACTAGGTGAAGGAAACCTCCACTGTGGAAGAAGTCCTGAATGGGATGAAGAATTTCATTGTTAGCAGCTGTCTGGGTGCAGGTTGTAGAAAAACCGAGACCCTTCTTTGTTTTGTTATCGGTAGGAATGACAAGTTGTCCCATCCTTTTGTGTTGTTATTTTTTATCACTTCGAGGGCATCTCTGTATGAAGAAATCGAGGTTCCTTTTTCTGATTGATTCTCATTGCTCACCGACAGTGCTTGGAACTGAGTTCCAACAACCTCCTCGGGTTCTACACAAGTAGATAATGACAAGTTGTTCACAAGCAAGGCTTGTTCTCCACAAACCGTGACGAGTTGATCGTTCTTGACAAACTTCAGTTTCTGGTGCAGCGCCGAAGTGACTGCCCCAGCCTGGTGTATCCAAGGTCTTCCTAATAAACAACTGTACGCTTCCCGGACGTCCATGACCTGGAAGGTGATTAGGAAAGTGTGAGGACCGATAGTTATGGGAAGGTCGACTTTGCCGATAACTGCTTTCTGAGATCTGTCAAAGGCTTTGACGATGACCTCACTGCCCCTCATCGGGGGTCATTTGAATGATAGTCGCATTAAAGTGGACTTTGGCATAACGTTGATGGTCGATCCTGTGTCTACCAGTACGCTGGTTAAAGCATCATCTTGGCAGTTAACTATGATATTGAGCGCCGTGTTGTGACTTTTGCCCCCCTCTGGCAAGTCCTCATCACTGAATCCTAAGTTGTTGCAGGAAGTGATGTTAGAGATGATGCTATCGAACTGTCGTATTGACACATCCTGTTCCATAAAAGCCTTCTCTAAGACTTTATGTAGAGCCTCTCTGTGGGCTTCGGAACTGAGTAAAAGTGACAGCACTGAGATCTTTGAAGGAGTTTGTAACAGCTGATCAACAATGTTGTATTCACTCCTTTGGATGAGCTTCAGCATCTCATCATTGTTTTTCAAAAGGTCGGGATTACTGGATTGACCGACTGGTGGATTGGGAGCTTCTGTCTGAAGTTCCTTTTCTCTGTTAGGTTCTCTAACCCCTCGGTTGAAGATTCGACCGCTCCGTGTTACTCGACTGATGTCTGCAATATTCACGATGGAGGGTAATGGAATTTCCTTTCCATTCTCGATTATTCTTGCACCGTATTTGTAAGGGACCACCTTAGCTGATTCATACGGTAATGGTCTCGGCAGATAGATAACTACAGAACCCTTCTGATTTTTCTGACTGTCGTAAGTAACTTCAATCAGTTCCTTGCTAAGAACCTTTGATTCGTCCAGTAGAGGGATGATGGTACAAACATCCTTGTTCCTCTCAGGGTCAGAGATTACAACCACGTCTTTGATTTGATCATCGAAGTAGTCCGGCGTCTAGTCGACGGACCCCGAAGCTAGGTATGGGTGAATCTCCTTGCGATCCAACTGACTCTGAAGGGCTGCTTGTTCGAGATAACATCCTTGGTTATTTTCCGAACAGACTCTACAACATTCATAGTTGTGAGGTGGCACCTGGCCATGCCCGCTTTGAATGCAATGTAACCTCACTAGATCTGTTTCCGTAGATCGAACATCGTTACTTTGTTGCCGAGTAGGGTTCCCATCAATCACACTGATTTGTTGCGTGTCTTCATTCATATAGATTGGAAGCCACCAGTGGTTTAACAAGTGTTGTGAAGTTCTTTGAACGAGAGCGCGCTCTTGGTTACTCTCACAACATCCTTTACAGTTCTGATAATTATGCGAAGTGAGAAAACCAAGTTGGACCTGCCTGGCATATAACTCCACCAAGCTGGTATTCATCAGACGAATATCGAAGATTTGAATCATGTTGATCTGATAGGGATTCCTATCATGGTAGTCCTGGATCCATCCAAGATCCATCTAACGCTGGAGGGTCTCTTCTACAAAAGAGCATCCCTGTTTGTTTACCGAGCAAGTCAGACAGGAATTGTAACCGTGACGCGGCAGATTATGGTACTGGCTTTGCCTTGAGTGCATCGCCACCAAGTTGACATTCATTGCATGGATGTCGTGGTTCTGAATGATGTTGGAATTCGTATAGGTCATGTTGACTCCACGAACTCGATGCTCTTGGATCCATCCGAGATCCAATTGTTCCTGTAGAGCTGATTGCACCACAGAATATCCCTGATTGTCTTTAGAGCAGATATCACACTGGTGATAATTATGAGGTGGCACATGGCCATATCCGCTCTGTCTACAATGCATCTTGACCAAGTTGGTCCTCAATAAGAGTACGTCGTGAATTTGATAGATGTTGTTAGACTCTTCCTCTATCAAATTGACTGTAGCTTTCTCATGTTGAGGCAGCGGGTTTGTGAGAACATTAGGATTCGTATCCTTAAAAGATAAGACCCCGCTCCTAACAAGCTTTTGCACATCGGATTTGAAACTGAGATAGTTTTCTATGTTATGCCCTGGTCCTCCTTGATGGTAAGGACAAGTCTGGTCCGTTTTGAACCAAAAAGGTGGATTTTTCGGTACTGTAAAAGGAGACTTAGTTTGGACATGCCCCTTGACAAGTAGTAACGGAAAAAATTCTGCGTATAACATGGGTATAGGATCGAACCCTGGCGGTTGCGTTGTACGGTTGTTGTTGTACGAAGGACGAGCCTGCTAAAGAGGCTGCTGATTAGGTTGGCTCTGCGCAACCTGAGGTTGATACGTAGGAACGTGCATGGGATTAATAGTAGGAGTTACAGCTGCTACTGGTTGATATCGTCGCCTTTGCTTTCCGAGAGAGATATTCCCAATATCCTGCTCTTTTTTCTTAGGGAGAGCACTACCATATCATTTTGTACTACTTGATGATCCAACATCTTTAACCAAACGTCCTTCTCGAACGACTTCCTCAAGAACTCTCATGCCCACCATCTCGGTGAAGTCACTGGGTGCACTGGCGACCATTCTGTCATAGTAAAATGAGCTTAAGGTTTTCAAAAAGATCTTTGTCATCTCCTTTTCCTCCAGAGGTGGAGAAATCTGAGCGGCAATTTCACGCCATCTCTGAGCGTATTCTTTAAAGGTTTCCTTGTCCTTTTGTGACATTGATCTGAGTTGATCTCTGTCCGGTGCCATGTCCAAATTGTATTTATATTTTTGAACAAAAGCAGCGCCAAGATCTATGAACGTGTCAATCGTAGGGCGGTTTAAACCCATGTACCATTTTAATGCGGCACCGGTTAAACTATCCTGAAAGTAGTGAATCAGTAGCTCCTGGTTCTTTGTCTGAGCTGACTTTCGCCGAGCGTACATCACTAAATGACTCTGAGGGCAAGAGTTACCCTTATATTTTTCAAAGTCGGGCACTTGGAACTTGTGTGGAACTTTCACATTGAGGACCAAGCAGAGGTCCGCGGCTTCATTTCCAAATAGATCCTGACTGTGAAGGGCCTGCAGTTCTTTCTGCATCTCCAGGAATTATTCCTGGAACTCATTCATTTTGTCGAACATGCTGTCGTTTCCACCAGAAGGTATCTATGGAATCTGTCCTTCCGGGACAGTGTGTACCACGGGTGGTGGTATAGTCATTATGGCCGAGACCCTCGGTGCCTCCCAAAGTTTGTAACCTTTACGAGTTGCTGCCATGCCCCTGGCATCATCGCTTTCCCGAAGTTTGTAACCTTCAGGCCCAGCAGCTACTGCTGTGGTTCCCTGATCCTCAGCGATCGGCGGAACATATCCTTCCGGGATATAGTTAAGTGGCATCCCTCAGGGACGATCTTTCGGCATCTTGTACCTAGGATTATACTTCTCCACTATGGGCGTAGATGTGATCTCTGAGATCACAGTCCTTTATTGTTGCATCTGAGCTTCTACTAGAGCTTGCATTTCGTTATGAAGCTTTCTCAGATCCTCTTTCAGAGTGTCGATCTCTTCTCTCAACTCTCTGTTCTCTTCCTCGAGATCATCCATCTTTTTCTGACGATTGGCCCGAGTATTGTACGAATGAGACAGTTTGACTCTAGAATCGAGACGCAAACGTGAGATTCGTAGGTAAGAAGAATGCGTTTATGAGAATGACGAATGCAATGATTATATTAATTATTTTTGTTTATTCAAAGTAAACTTCGACAATTAGATTGCAAATATCAAACAGTGGGGAAACCCCGTTTTATTGAATTCAAAGGATTGCGGAAACGGAAATACAGTAGATTACAAAGTGCTGGAAAAGGGAAATCTAAGCTAATGGATCTTGAGTCCTCTCTGAGGAGAGCTCAGGTGCTGGTTCAGGTGCTTTCCTTTTCTTTGACATGGGCTCTTGGGCCGTTGTCGGGTTGTCATTCCTTTGCCAGGTGAAAGGAGCGAGCAAATTTCTGTGGTCATTCTGATTCTCTACAGCATGTTGCTCTAGAATCTCAATCAGAGCATCTTTTTCTCTTAACAGTTGCTGTATTTTCTTGCACTCCATATTGAGAATACGGTACTTATTCCTCCAAGACCTCTTCTCCTGCTGAACTTTGCTGAGAGTAACCTGAAATTTTTCCGTTTTAGACATAAAATAAAGGGCAGAGTCCCTTAATGGAAGAACTTCCTGACGAGGGTAAGGCATCCTCAGCTTGAGAGCTCTAGTTTGTACCTAGTGGAGATACGACTCCATCGAGACACAATCTGGTTTTCCTAGAGACTCTTGTCCTTTCCTATGAAAGTGTTTCCAGGCGTGCACTATTTTCGTCTTTAGTGCCCTGTCATTTTCTCCTTCCTTGAAGAAAAGACCTTCCAGATGAGCATTCCGTGGGACCTGCCTCATCGGGTATCCAAATTGCCGACAAACGAGAATTGGATGATATTTGATTCCTCCCTTAGTTCCTATAAGGGGTACATTTGGGAAATTTCCACAACGGTCAATGATTCTGATCCCGTCGTAGATTCAATTGTACTAATCAATGTTAGAGTTGGTAAGAGACATGATTCTCTCCGACCAACGTAAAGTATTCTTTTGATCCCAAAATGCAGCAGACTTGGGTAAGTGGGAAGTGAACCATTTGTATAGCAGGGGTACACAGCACGTGATTATTCCTTCGCTGTATAAATTCCTTAAAGGTACCGAATGATATGCATCTGCGAGTAAGGTCAGTACAGGGTTTTCGATCAGGAAAATCTTAATGGCGTTGATATCTACAAAGTTATCGATGTTGGGAAACAAAAATAACCCGTAGGTGAGCAACACAAAGATGCTCTCGAAAGCGGCCATGTTCCCTATACTAGCAAAGTATAGAGCCTTCATTGTCAAGAATTGGGCTGGCAAACCCTGGATTCCACCCTTAGTGGTTATGTGAGTCCTGACTTCTGACTCGTCCAAATAAATTGCCCTTACAATGGTATGATCCTTTCGAATTTCTTCCAGTCCAGAAAAGGGAGCTTGATCAGTAATATGTAAATCAGTCAGGTGAGAATACTCCTCCAGCATTGGTGCAAGCTGATAATTCGGGAATGTGAAACAGTGATAGACTGGATCGTAGAACTGGATTAGTGTGGACAGGATTCCTTTAATTAGGTGGACCCTTAACAAGGACAACAGTCCTCCATACTTGGCTCTGAAAGCCTTGTGGTTGGTGATCATTCTCGCCAAACCTCTCAAATCCTCTAGTTTTGCAACCTTGAAGGTGTACTTATGAGTTTTCCTTCTACCGAAATCCATTAGCGCAATCTCCTTCTCTGATATTTGCAATTAATGTCTCAGTTTAATTTGAAAAAGAGAGACTAGAAGAGAAGATTTTCTTTGTTTGAATGTTTTTTAGATGAATACATGAATGCAGCACACAAAAACATGGGGTCAAAGGGCCGGTGTCATGAAGTCAAGGCACTACCCCCCCCCCAAAGGTTTATACTGGTGATTTTTTGTACCTGTCCGCAAAATCATTGACCCCTCTGGGATAACAACATCAAGCAGATCGCCAGCGAGCTGATGTATCCTGAAGTGATCTTAGATGAGGGTAGTATCGCGTGACAACTATTTCTGATAGCTTCCGCACTACAAAATGGCTTAAGTCTACTAAAAACCTCAGCTTCTCAGATAACCTAGTCGACCACACTACTTTCAACAACCGAAGTCGTATAGGCAATGTATATGCAAATGGAGTCTCCACTGAGTTTGATGGTCGATCGGGGGCTCTTAACTAGAATTCCCTCCCAGTAAGATTACCCACATTGCCATCACCTATCTTAGGTGTATACTCAATCTTTCCACATGCGGCATCACACGCATTCCCATTAGCAGAAAAATAAACACAGATATCAATTAGGAAAAGCAGTATATATATTTGTCTTAATCATCCTAGACCTCTAGTCTTATGATCCTATACAGACAATGACTCCCCGTCAGAGTTACCATTTCTATGATACCTCGAGAACTCAAGGCTTTCTACCTAAGATTGTAAGAAAGAGAAGAAGTTCCCCACGGTGGGCGCCATTTTTCTGTGGCGGCCACCGTGAAAATGACTTGTTTAAGGTTTCTACCTAAAACTGTAAGAAAAAATAGGCCCCACGGTGGGCGCCATTTTTCTGTAGCGAGCGATTTTGGACGTGGTTCTTAAGCACTGTCGCTCTGGGGTACTACAGGTCGATTCATTTTTTATCCTATTGAAGCTGATGAAGGAAGGGAAATAGATGTCTCCAATTAACCCTGCTTGTATACTGAGTTTGAACAACGGTCTATTAGGTTACAGATGCTATGCGGAAGTGGGGCCCAATCTTCGGTTATTTCGCTTGAGAACACGGTGTTTAGACTATTGGTGAGGTTTTTGATACTGTGTTTAGAATTGATGCTTCTGGGTTGATTTGGTGGAGATACTGGATTTTGGGTTTTTGATTAGTGTGCTCGCTAAGATTCTTTTCAATCTTATGCCTACGTATTCCCGTTTAACAAAACAGGGAAATCAGAGCGATCGTAGTTCCTCCTATTCTATGGGAGGAAAAAGGTTGTTTTGGTGTCTTGTTCAAAGCCCAAGACGTGAAGCTAAAGGTGGTTTGTATCTTGTTCAAAGCCCAAGATGTGAAGCTAAACGGTTTTGACTTTAGAGAGAATTTGTCATCTCTAAAGGGGATATTTGGCCTGTTTGTCACAACTGTTGGGTGACTGATTATAAAGGAGAATTACTTTAACTGGGATATGTGAATCCAGCAATGCCATAATTTCCTTTATAGGGGATTTTTAACCTGAAGGAGAAGACTTTAACTTAGTTTAGAGCAATGCCATCTTTCTTTAGGAATTTCTCATGCTAATAGAGGGACAGTGGCGTGGATGTAAATAATCCAGAGGATTGCTGCTTACAGCAATTAGATGGGGGAAAAGGAGTTGTTGATGTTTGTATACTGTGAATGAGGCACAACTTTTGATGCTAAAAGGTTGATTGGCTCAACCGGGGTTTCCTTATACAAAGCCTAAGAGGAGACTATTGGCCCAACAAGAGGGTGTTTTTATGTGTCTCGTATGAAGCCCGAGAGAGAGGCTAAATGGGTTGACTCAACTAGAGAGCGCTTTTGTATGTGTCTTGTACGAAGCCCAAGACGGAGGCTAAAAGGTGATTGACTCAACAAGAGAGTGTTTTTGTATCTCGTACGAAGCCCGAGGTGGAGGCTAAAGGTGTTTGACTCAACAAGAGAGTTTGTATCCCGTACGAAGCCCGAGATGGAGGCTAAAAGGAGGTTGACTCAACAAGAGAGTCTTTTATACTCAACAAGAGAGTGTTTTATATCTCATACGAAGCCCGAGATGGAGGATAAAAGTTTGACTCAACAAGAGAGTCTTTTATACTCAACAAGAGAGTGATTTTATATCTCATACGAAGCCCGAGATGGAGGCTAAAAGGGGTTAACTCAATAAGAGAGTCTGAAAAGGTTAACTCCGCTTGGGAGAATCATTGTACAAAGCCCAAGAGGAGGCTAGTGTGCTGGTGACTGTTTCAGTTGAGTGACAGGTCCAATATGTTGGATAAAGAGAAAATCAGTTCTTATATGGGTAATGTTGTGCTCAGGGATTGATCAGGGGATCGGGGTTATTTCCTGTTCTTTAAGGAAATGGGAAATCCAAAGGGTATTGACACTGTCCAAGTCTACGGGTGTCTTGAGAAATTGATTCTCAGGTAGTGAATGGTCTTTGTACGATGCCCAAGAGAAGGATGGTATGTTAAGGGAAGAAGGTCAACCCATTAACTGGTCTGACACTTGACTCAGAAAGATAGCTCTAGTAAATTGATGACTAGGTTCTGTTCCTGTACCTGTAGAGGTCTCTGGGTCCTTGTACTAAGCCCAAGAGAAGGCATGAGAGCTTTTAAGAAGCCGAAGGGTCCTTGTACAACGCCCAAGAGGAGGCGGGGATGCTTTTAAGAAGCCTGTGGGTCCCCAAACCCCGAGAAGTTCAAGACATGCCATTCACCGAGAATAGATCAAGCCAGGAAATTCCGAGAATTTGGAAGAAACTCAAGAGATGCCATTCACAGAGAAAAGATCATCTCTGGGGAGTAGAGTCTCTTTGATAATTTCTAAGGGTGAAAGTCTGAGAAAGGGTTCACAGAGAATGTTGCCTTTCACGTCTCCATATTGTTTAACCCCAAGAGGAGGGAAAACTGTGTATGGTAATCCTATGGGGATCTAGTGTTGTTTGTATTTAAGAGTGACCAACAGGGCTTTACCTAGTACTAGACGTAGTTGCCGGGGAAAACTCTAAATAACTATACTAGTATTACACAGTTGATATTTGACAAGTATATAAAAGTTTTTGAAAGAAGACTTACAGTGAGCAGCCCCACAATACAGTTATATATATATGAAAGCGGGTAAAGAAAGCGGGTAAAGAAAGCGGGTAAACACTTACTCGGTTGTAGAGCTTCCATACTGTTTGGTTAGTTTGTTCAACAAAGAAAGCTTTGATAACAATATTATATTCAAAATCAAAGGAGAAAGTACCTTAAAAAGATTGTTGGGGCTTACAACTCAAGGAGAGGGCCAAGGTTTTATCAGTGATTGCACTATGGTTTTGTACATTGTACAGGGACTTTTACAAGTGACTGAGGTCCAAAAAGGTTTTCTGTACAAAGGGATGGATCTTATACTCTCTCAAAAGGCCCAAAGGTTTATTTTTGTATAAGTGGTGGGGCTTACAGCTCAAGGAGAGGCCCAAAAGTTTTGTTTTAAAAGGAGACAATCGCGCCGAACTTTTTGATGGTATAGGGACTTATACAATAAGCAAGGCCCAAAAAGTTTTGGTTTTCAAAAAGGGTTGGGTCTTACACTCTACTAGAGGCCCAATGGTTCTTAAAGAGTAGGGCTTATAACACGAGGGTAGGCCCAAGGGTTTGATTTTTTAAGTGGCGATCGCGCCGAGGTTTTCTTTAAACGCAGAGGGACTTATACAATATCTGAGGCCCGAAAAGGTTTTAGTTAAAAGGGAGTTAGGTCTTACAGCTCAAGGAGAGGCCCAAATGTTTTTGCTAAAAGGAGACGATCGCGCTGTTGTTTTCTGAAAATACAGTGGGACTTATACAATAACTGAGGCCCAAATATTTTGGTTTCAAAAATGGGTTGGGTCTTACACTCTATTAGAGGCCCAAAGTGTTTGAAAAAAGTTTGATGAGGGTTGAATTAATCAAAAACCCTAATTTGTTTCCAAAATGTATTTTAATTGAATAAAAATTCAATTAAAATGATCAAAATTGTAAACATGTGGAAAACAAATTGTGATCTTGGATTAATGTTTCAAAAATTAGGTTATGATCCACAAAATGATTGGAAATCACTAAAATTTGAAAAATCAAGAAAGAGAAAATATTTTAAATGTAAAAAATAATTAAAATATTAATCCTTTACAAAAATATCAAGTATATGAAATAAATAATATTTTTGGGATTTTTAGGGAAAATAAAATATTTTAACTTTTTGTGAATTATTAAAAAAAGAATCAACTCAAAATCATTAAGACTCAGAGAGAAATTAATTTTTGAATCAATTAAATAAAATCACAAAATTCAAAAATTCAAATTTTCAAAAAAGACGCCAAGAACAAGGGCAAGAACACGCGCCACCCTCTGTTTCTGCAGATTTGTATTTTCTATCCAATCTCACTGAATACTTGATTATATCATGCAATCTATATATCAATCTACTCGTTTCAACCTCACGATCATGTCTATGGTCTTTAATTTCATTTATTTTAAACATGGAATAAGAAATCAAAGAGAAACCTCAAGAACCCTAAAATTTGCATGAAGGTTCAGAAATTCCATACACGATTCAAACAATGCAATTGATTGAGGGAAAACATTCCATGCATTATTATGAACATATGGTCAAATTGTTGTGCAGTAAAAAATGCATGGATCATAGAGTTAGAAGAGCTCATGCTTACCTCTTGCAGCTGGTGATCGAGTTTTGTGTTAGAGGTGTTACTACTTGGTTCCAAGGTTATGGACAGCTTCCCTAGGTGCTATGGAGTGTGTCTGGGTGCTTGGAGAGGATTGAATTGAGCTAGAACTTAATTTGGCACCTCAACTGCAAATCTGTCAAAGGCTTGAGCAGTTGGCTGGTGATTTTGTGATTTTAATGTTCCAGATGTTATGTGAGTGTTTGGATCACTTCTATATGATGTATATGAGGTGTCTGTGTGATTGGTTTAGTTGGAATAGCTCTCAAACTCAAAACCCGATAGTGACTTGCTTTGGAAGGCAATTTTAGGGTGAAGAAGGAGATTTTGAGGAAAGCATCTGTTTGATGGATTTGGTGTACTCAAACTGATCACAAATGAGCTCTATTTATAGTAGAGCAAGTTTGTTTTGCAAGGAATAGTGAATGGTAACTGCTGCATAGGTTTGGCCAATGTTGATCAATGAGAATCCAAGTCTCCTCTAGCCATTGACCAGAGGTTAGGGCACAGGCTACTGGTTCCCTTGGTCTTGGATAAGTCTTGACTGAATTCAATTAGAAATGGCTCAGTCCATGCCACCTTGGTGTATGCATTGAATGCTCCAATCCAAAATTGGAGTTTTGTCCCTCTTTTAGGCATTTCTAGGTTTGGCATGCTATTTTTGGTTCCAAAGACTTGGGAGGCTTGAGATCAGAGTTGGTTCCTCCTTGGTCCCCCCTTGAGGTGTTCAGATGGATAGATTTGCTTGCCCTTTGCAAAATTTTAGCAAATCGAGCAAAACTCCAAAATCTGCCTTGCCATGACAGTTTGCAGCAAGGCATATTGGCATTGTCATATCTCATCGCTCAAAAGGAATTTGATGGAGTTCTTGGCCATTTTGGAAAGCCCTCATATGATACAACAACTGTTTGATCATAATTGGTTTTGATACTTTTTAGATCCAAGTGAAAAATGTCACTACATTTGGAAAAAAGTAAGGCAGATTCTTACTTAGTGAAAATTTCACTAAGTGTCGGAAAAAAGTGACATTTTCACTTTTTGTGATTTTGATCATTCCACAACTCAAAATCCATGATGAATTGGAATGAGGTGTAGTTGAAGCTTTTGTATAGTGCCATGAGAGCTGCAAATCCAGCTTTGGATGGGGAAAAATGACCTTATGGTTTAGGATTTATGATCCTCCAAAGTTGGTACCCTAGCCACTTTGTTCCATAACTTAGAAAAATTTCTAAGTTTTTATGGTTACCCCTTTTACAAGTTATCCCACTTTTCTTGATTTTTCTTGATGAATGATAATTCCAATCACACATTAACATCATTTTAGGGTTAAAAAACCATAATTGTGAAAAATCTCAAAAAGTCAAAGTTGACTTTTGTGCACAATTGACTTTTTGTCAGATGAATTCCAAACTGTGCGGTCCTCTATGAAATCAAATCCTTGAACTAAATCAAACTTTATGGATTGATTTCATAGGTGTTATAGGGTGTATTGAATCATGTCCTAGGGTTTGGGAGTATGTCCTGGTCAAAAGTAAAAGATACAGTTGACTTTTCTCGCGAAACCCTAACTGTGGTTCAGATGAAATTGAAACTTATTGCTCAAGCTTCTTGGATCAATCCATTGTTGCAAATGGATCAATGTAGTGTGCTAGGGACCCTCAAATCTTCTCTTAAGGTCTTGGCTCATGATTTGTCCCAAAAGTTAACTTGGGGGTGAATTAGGTCAAGAAACCCTAATTCTTGATTTTTTGTGAATGCATCTCCTGAGGTCAAAATTGACTTGATGATTGGGTCCATGATATCCCTTAGAGTATTTAGGGTTATGCTTTGAAGCATTGGCTCATGCCCAGAGGAAAATTTCCATCTGGAGGTCCTGGTCGACCAAACCCTAATTTGGTGACACTGGCAATCTTGAGGCTTAATCCACCGAGAATGTTGCAGCCTTGTGCCTAATCCTTGAAGTGGGAGTCCTCTTGATCCCTTGGGGATGTTTGAGAGGTTAGACAAGTTGAAGATCATGTCATTCCTTGATTGATCCTTTGTCTAAGAGCTCTGAGAGGGCTTGAAACCCTAATTATTTTTCTGCTAATGGGAATGCGTGTGATGCCGCATGTGGAAAGATTGAGTATACACCTAAGATAGGTGATGGCAATGCGGGTAATCTTACTGGGAGTGAATTCCAGTTAAGAGCCCCCGATCGACCATCAAACTCAGTGGAGACTCCCTTTGCAGATACATTGCCTATACGACTTCGGTTGTTGAAAGTAGTGTGGTCGACTGGGTTATCTGAGAAGCTGAGGTTTTTAGTAGACTTAAGCCATTTTGTAGTACGGAAGCTATCGGAAATAGTTGTCACGCGATACTACCCTCATCTGAGATCACTCCAGGATACATCAGCTCCCTGGCGATCTACTTGCTGTTGTTATCCTAGAGGGGTCAATGATTTTGCGGGCAGGTACAAAAAATCACCAGTATAAACCTTTGGGGGGGGGGGGGTAGAGCCTTGACTTCATGATACCGACCCTTGGACCCCATGTTTTTTCTATGTTTTGTGTGCTCCATTCATACATTTATTTAAAAAACATTAAAACAAAGAAAAATCTTCTCTTCTAGTCTCTATTTTTCAAATTAAACTAAGACAATGATTGCAAATATCAGAGAAAAGAGATTGCACTAATGGATTTCGGTAGAAGGAAAACTCATAAGTACACCTTCAAGGTTCCAAAGTTAGAGGATTTATGAGGTTTGGCGAGAATGATCACCAACCACGAGGCTTTCAGAGCCAAGTGTGGAGGACTGTTATCCTTGTTAAGGGTCCATGTAATCGAAGGAATCCTGTCCATGTTAATCCAGTTCTACGATCCGATTTATCGTTGTTTCACATTCCCGGATTATCAGCTTGCACCAACGCTGGAGGAGTATTCTCACCTGACTGATCTGCATATCACTGATCAAGCTCTCTTTTCTAGACTAGAAGAAATTCCAAAGGATCAGACCATTGCAAGAGCAATTTATTTGGACGATTCAGGAGTCAGGACTCACATGACCACTAAGGGTAGAATCCAGGGTTTGCCAGCCCAATTTTTGACAAAGGAAGACATGTACTTTGCTAGTATAGGGAACGTGGCCGCTTTCGAGAGCATCTTTGTTTTACTCACCTACGGGTTATTTTGTTTCCCAACATCGATAACTTTGTAGATATCAACGCCATTAAGATTTTCCTGATCGGAAACCCCGTACCGACCTTACTCGCAGATGCGTATCATTCGGTACATTTAAGGAATTTATACAGCGGAGGAATGATCACGTGTTGTGTACCCCTGTTGTACAAATGGTTCACTTCCCACTTGCCCAAGTCTGCTGCATTTTGGGATCAAAAGAATACTTTACGTTGGTCGCAGAGAATCATGTCTCTTACCGACTCTAACATCGATTGGTACAATCGAATCTACGACGGGATCAAGATTATTGACCGTTGTGGAAATTTCCCAAATGTACCCCTTATAGGAACTAAGGGAGGAATCAACTATCATCCAGTGTTAGTTCGTCGTCAATTTGGATACCCGATGAGGCACGTCCCACAAAATGCTCATCTGGAAGGTCTTTTCTTCAAGGAAGGAGAAAATGACAGGGCACTAAAGAAGGAAATAGTGAACGCTTGGAAACACGTTCATAGGAAAGGACGAGAGTCTCTAGGAAAACCAGACTGTGTCTCGATGGAGCCTTATCTCCATTGGGTACAAACTAGAGCTCTCAAGCTGAGGATGCCTTACCCTCGTCGGGAAGTTCTTCCATTAAGGGACTCTGCCCTTTATTTCATGTTTGAGATGGAAAAACTTTAGGTCACTCTCAGCAAAGTTCAGCAGGAGAAGAGGTCTTGGAGGAACAAGTACCGTATTCTCAATGTGGAGTGCAAGAAAATACAACAGCTATTAAGAGAAAAAGATGCTCTGATCGAGATTTTAGAGCAACATGCTATAGAGAATCAGGATGACCAAAAGAATTTGCTCGCTCCTTTCACTTGGCAAAGGAATGACAACCCGACAAAGGCCCAAGAGCCCTGGTCAAAGAAAAGGAAAGTACTCGAACCAGCACCTGAGCTCTCTTCAGAGAGGACTCAGGATCCATTAGTTTAGATTTCCTTTTTTAGCACTTTGTAATCTACTGTATTTCCATTTCCGCAATCCTTTGAATTCAATAAAACGGGGTTTCCCCGCTGTTTGATATTTGCAATCTAATTGTCGAAGTTTACTTTGAATAAACAAAAATAATTAATATAATCATTGCATTAATCATTCTCATAAACACATTCTTCTTACCTAAGAATCTCACGTTTACGTCTCGATTCTAGAGTCAAACTATCTCATTCATACAATACTCGGGCCAATCGTCAGAAAAAGATGGATGATCTCAAGGAAGAGAACAGAGAGTTGAGAGAAGAGATCGACACTCTGAAAGAGGATCTGAGAAAGCTTCATAACGACATGCAAGCTCTAGTAGAAGCTCAAATGCAACGCCCATAGTGGAGAAGTATGATCCTAGGTACAAGATGCCGAAAGATCGTCCCTGGGGCATGCCTATCAACTATATCCCAGAAGGATATGTTCTGCCGATCACTGAGGATTAGGGAACTGCAGTAGGAACCACTGGGCCTGAAGGTTACAAACTCTGGGAAAGCGAAGACGCCAGGGGCATGACAGTAACTCCTGAAGGTTACAAACTTTGGGAAGCACCGAGAGTCTCGACCATAATGACTATACCACCACCCGTGGTACACACTGTCCCGGAAGGACATATTCCACATATACCTTCTGGTGGAAATGACAGCATGTTCGATAGAATGAATGAGTTCCAAGAACAATTCCTGGAGATGCAGAAAGAACTGCAGGCCCTTCGCGGTCAGGATTTATTTGGAAAGGACGCCGCGGACCTCTGCTTGGTCCCCAATGTGAAAGTTCCGCACAAGTTCCAAGTGCCCGACTTTGAAAAGTACAAGGGTAACTCTTGTGCTCAGATCCATTTGGTGATGTACGCTTGGCGAATGTTAGCTCAGACAAAGAATCAGGAGCTACTGATTCACTACTTTCAGGATAGTTTAACCGGTGTCGCATTAAAATGGTACATGGGTTTAAACCGCGCTACGATCGGCACGTTTAGAGATCTTGGCGCTACTTTCGTTCAACGATACAAATATAATCTGGACATGGCACCGGACAGAGATCAACTCAGATCGATGTCACAAAAGGACAAGGAAACTTTTAAGGAGTACGCTTAGAGATGGCGTGAAATTTCTGCCCAGATTTCCCCACCTCTTGAGGAAAAGGAGATGACAAAGATCTTCTTAAAGACCTTGAGCTCATTTTACTACGACAGAATGGTCGCCAGTGCACCCAGTGACTTCACCGAGATGGTGGGAATGGGAGTTCGTCTTGAGGAAGCCGTCCAGAAAGGACGTTTAGTTAAAGACGCTGGATCAGCAAGTAGTACAAAACGATACGGTAGTGCTCTCCCTAAGAAAAAAGAGCAAGATATTGGGAATATCTCTCTCGGAATGCAAAGGCGACGATATCAACCAGTAGCAACTGTAAATCCTGCTATCAATCCCACGCTTTTTCCTACGTATCAACCTCAGGTTGCGCAGAGCCAACCGAATCAACAACAATTTCAGCAAAGGACACAACAGTCTCTTCAGCAGGCTCGTCCTCCATACAACAACAACTGTACAACGTGACCTCCAGGGTTTGACCCTATACCCATGTTGTACGCAGAATTGTTTCCGTTACTACAAGTCAAAGGTAACGTCCAGACTAAGTCTCCTCTTACAGTACCAAAAAATACGCCTTTTTGGTTCAAGACGGGTCAGACTTGTCCTTACCATCAAGGAGGACCAGGACATAACATAGAAAACTGTCTCAGTTTCAAATCCGATGTGCAAAAGCTTGTTAGGAGCGGGGTCTTATCTTTCAAGGATACGAATCCTAATGTTCTCACAAACCCGCTGCCTCAACATGGGAAAGCTGCAGTCAATTTGATAGAGGGAGAGTCTAACAACATCTATCAAATTCATGATGTACTCTTATTAAGGGCCAACTTGGTCAAGATGCATTGTAGACAGAGTGAATATGGCTATGTGCCACCGCATAACTATCACCAGTGTGATATCTGCTCTAAGAACAATCAGGGATGTTCTGTGGTGCAATCAGCTCTACAGGAACAATTGGATCTCGGATGGATCCAAGAGCATCGAGTTCGTGGGGTCAGCATGACCTATACGAATTCCAACGTCATCCAGACCCACGACATCCGTACAATGAATGTCAACTTGGTGGCGATGCACTCAAGGCAAAGCCAGTATCATAATCTGCCGCGACACGATTATAATTCCTGTCTGACTTGCTCGGTAAACAAACAGGGATGCTCTTTTGTACAAGAGGCCCTCCAGCGTCAGATGGATCTTGGATGGATCCAGGACTACCATGATAGGAATCCCTATTAGATCAACATGATTCAAATCTTCGATATTCACTTGATGAATACCAGCTGGGTGAAGTTACATGCCAGGCAAGTCCAACTCGGTTTTCTCACTTCGCATGATTATCTGAACTGTAAAGGATGTTGTGAGGGTAACCAAGGGTATGCTCTCGTTCAAAGAACTTTGCAATACTTGTTAAACCACTGGTGGCTTCCAATATATATGGATGAAGACACACAACAAATCAGTGTGGTTGATGGGAACCCTACTCGGCATCGAAGTTAGGATGTCCGATCTACGGAAACAGATCTAGTGAGGTTACACTGCATTCAAAGCGGGCGTGGCCAAGTGCCACCACACAACTATGAATGTTGTAGAGTCTGTTCGGAAAATAACCAAGGATGTTACCTCGAACGAGCAGCCCTTCAGAGTCAGTTGGATCGCAAGGAAATTCACCCATACCTAGCTTCGGGGTCCATTGACTGGACGCCAGACTACTTCACAGATCAAATCAAAGACGTAGTTGTAATCTCTGACCCTGAGAGGAACAAGGATGATTGTACCATCATCCCTCTACTGGACGAATCAAAGGTTCTTAGCCAGGAACTGATTGAAGATACTTACGACAGTCAGAAAAATCAGAAGGCTCTTGTAGTTATCTATCTACCGGGACCGTTACCGTATGAATCAGCTAAGGTAATCCCTTACAAATACGGTGCAACAATAATTGAGAATAGAAAGGAAATTCCATTACCCTCCATCGTGAATATTGCAAACATCACTCGAGTAACACGGAGCGGTCGAATCTTCAACCGAGGAGTTGGAGAACCCAGCAAAGAAAAGGAACTTCCGAGAAAAGCTCCTGATCCACCAGTCGATCAATCCAGTGATACCGACCTTTCAAAGAACAACGATGAGATGCTGAAGCTCATCCAAAGGAGTAAATACAACATTGTTGATCAGCTGTTACAAACTCCTTCAAAGATCTCTGTGTTATCACTTTTACTCAGTTCCGAAGCCCACAGATAGGCTCTACAGAAAGTCTTAGAGAAGGCCTTTGTGGAACAGGATGTGTCAATACGACAGTTCGATAGCATCATCTCTAACATCACTTCCTGCAACAACTTAGGATTCAGTGATGAGGATTTACCATAGGGGGGCAAAAGCCATAACATGGTGCTCAATATCACAGTTAATTTCCAGGGCGATGCTTTAGCCAGCGTACTGGTAGACACAGGATCGACCATCAACGTTATGCTGAAGTCCGCTTTAATGCGACTATCATTCAAAGGATCCCCAATGAGGGGTAGTGAGATCATCGTCAAAGCATTTGACGGGTCTCGGAAAGCAGTTATCGGCGAAGTCGACCTTCCCATAACTATCGGTCCTCACACTTTCCTAATCACTTTCCATGTCATGGACGTCCAGGCAGCATACAACTGTTTATTAGGAAGACCTTGGATACACCAGGCTGGGGCAGTCACTTCGACACTTCACCAAAAACTGAAGTTCGTCAAGAACGATCAACTCATCACGGTCTGTGGGGAGCAAGCCTTGCTTGTGAGCAACTTGTCATTATCTACTTGTGTAGAACCCGAGGTGGTTGTTGGAATTCAGTTCCAAGCACTATCGATGACCAATGAGAATCAATCAGAAAAGGAACCTCGATTTCCTCATACAGAGATGCTCTCGAAGTGATCAAAAATAACAATACGAAAGGATGGGGACAGCTTGTCATTCCTACCGATAACAAAACAAAGAAGGGTCTTGGGTTTTCCACAACTTGTACCCAGACAGCTGCTAACGATGAAAGTTTTCATCCCATTTAGAATATCTTCCATAGTGGAGGTTTCCTTCACCCAGTGCCTCAAACAGTCCATACTATCAACGAGGGAGATCCCTCTGATACGGATGAGGAATGGAAGTCCTATCTCAACGAGGACGGTTATATGTCTCAGGAAGAGGTGTCTACACCATTTTACTATCCCGCACAGAGTCCGAGATTTATACCAAGGTCAGACGTCAAAATGATATACGAAGATTGTGATCCGGAAGGATGACGTGCTCCACCAAACTCATTAGAGGAGGACACTCTGATGAAAGACAACTTTGACAACGACTATTATGGCCCAATGGATGGCCTGCCTATCTGGCAGCCGTATCTAGGAGACTTGGGGCTAAGAAGTCAGCCGAACAATGAAAATCAGCTGAGCATCATTGAACAAAATAACTGCGTCCCCACCATGTCATGGGATCAATATTCAGGTCATTCAGAAAATATCCAGCACGACGATGAATTCGCAAAGTTTACAGGACTAGAATTCATCAACTATGCTTTTCCCGAGGTCAACGTCATCGAAAGAGATGACTCCTCCAGTTCCAAAGAAGTGTGAGACACCTTAGGGCAACCAAGTGGAAAATACGACTACATGGTCAAGTACACCGCTCCCGAAAGCTCTCGTATCAAGTTCAAAAATATCCAGCCAACTGGATGGGGAGATCTACTTGAAAGAACAAATACTATGCAAAATACAACTGAGGAATCCTCCTACGACAACTCTTCCTGGGAGACAGATTCCAATGACCCTGCTCCACCAGAAATCAGCGTCATTTCTGAAGACAAATCAAGGAAGGTACCAGACTTTGTGATTCACCGAGGAGTTCGCCGCCAATGCGTTGTTGTCGATGTTCCGAAGATTGTTCATAAGTCAAAGTAATTGCCGTCTTTAACCTTTCACCCTGCCCAGGTAAAATAGATGTTTTGATAGGGCTCGCTTTCTGTAAATTTCCCTCTTCGCTTTGCCCAAAGTGATAGAGTTTTGTTTTATTGGGCTGTAGTTTCAAGAATCGACTTGTTCATAAATAAAATAACGTCGTTCTGTAATTTCTGCAGTTATTGCTGTTTTCTCTTTTCGCTTTTTTCAGAAAATGGTAATCCTAAAAAAAACAATTCAAAATAAACAAGCAGTTTTTCAAAAATTTACACTGCACGCACTTGCATTTTCTCTATCTCTTCTAAAAACAATCATCACGTCATGTAGATTGATTGTTTTAAACCCCGTTGAAACATACGATCCAATGCCTTCTCCCGACTTTGAGTTCCCTGTATTTGGGGCTGAAGAAGAAGTTGACAATGAAATTCCAGAAGAGATCTCCCGATTACTCAGACTAGAGGAAAGGTCCATTGAACCTCATAAAGAGCCGTTGGAAATGGTCAACTTGGGTTCAGAAAAAGAGAGAAAAGAAATCAGGATTGGGGCACTGCTCAGTCCAACTGCCAAAGAGAGTTTGACAAAGCTTCTCAAAGAATTTCCGAAATGGATCCAAACAAGTATGTCTTTGAAAAGCCTGCTCTCACGGGAAGGATTGCCCGTTGGCAGATGTTGTTATCAGAATATGACATCGAATACCATGCTCAAAAAGCCGTTAAAGGAAGTGCTTTAGCCGATCATTTGGCTCATCAATCGATTGACGATCAGGAATCAATCGAGTTTGACTTCCCAGACGAAGATGTCATGTATTTGAAAATGAAATATTGCGATGAACCGCTACCCAGTGAAGGGCCAGAACCAGGTTCCTAATGGGGAGTTATCTTTGACAGAGCTGTCAGTCATTACGGAAACGGAATTAGGGCAATCATCATAACACCTCAGGGTACCCACATTCCTTTCACCTCCAGACTTTCATTCAAGTGTACAAACAACGAGGCCGAATATAAAGCTTGTATCATGGGTCTCGAAGAAGCAATCGATTTAAGGATCAAGAACTTGGATGTATATGGCGACTCCGCTTTGGTCATCAATCAGATCAAAGGAGATTGGAACACAAACCAATCCGGATTGATTCCTTACAAAGATTGTGCGAGAAGGTTGTTACCATTCTTCAACAGAATTGAGTTTCATCATATCCCGTGTGAGGAGAATCACATGGCTGATGCCTTAGCCACTCTCTCTTCCATGATTAGTGTAGGTCAATGGACCGACTTACCTAAGATCGACATAATGCGTCTTGAACGGCCCGCTTACATCTTCGCGATTGAAGCAGTCATAGACGACAAACCTTGGTACCACGATATCAAATGCTTCCTTCAGAAGCAAGAGTACCCACCTGGGGCACTAAGGAAAGACAGAAAAACCCTCAGAAGGCTGGCTGGCAGCTTCTTCCTGAGCGGTGATACACTCTATAAGAGGAACTTTGACATGGTCTTGCTCCGATGCGTAGACAGACCAGAAGCAGACATGCTGATAAAAGAAATTCACGAAGGCTCCTTTGGCACTCATGCTAACGGATACACAATGGCGAGAAAAGTTCTATGAGCGGGGTACTATTGGTTGACGATGGAATTCGATTGCTACAAGTACATGAGGAAGTGTCATAAGTGTCATATATACTCCGACAAAACCCATGTACCGCCAACACATCTCAAAGTCCTTTCTTCCCCGTGGCCTTGTTCCATATGGGAAATCGACATGATCGAACCTAAGGCTTCGAACGGACATCGGTTCATCCTGGTAGCCATTGACTATTTCACCAAGTGGGCCGAAGAAGCGTTATATGTCAATGTAACCCGACATGTGGTGGTCTGATTTATCAAAAACAATATCATCTGCCGTTATGGTGTTCCGAGCTAGATCATTACGGATAATGGATCTAACTTGAACAATAAGACGATGAAAGAGTTGTGCGCCGAGTTCAAGATCGAACACCATAACTCATCTCTTTACCGACCCTAGATGAACGAGGCGGTAGAAGCGGCTAACAAGAACATCAAGAAGATCGTTCAAAATATGGTTGTAACCTACAAAGACTGGCACGAGATGCTTTCCTTTGTTCTTCACAGTTATCGTACATCTGTCCGCACTTCAACAGGGGCAACCCCTTTCTCTCTAGCATATGGCATGGAGGCAGTGCTCCCCATCGAAGTAGAGATCCCATCGATCCGGGTATTGATGGAAGCTAAGCTGACAGAAGCTGAATGGTGCCAAAGTCGGCACGACGAACTAAATCTGATCGAGGAAAAATGAATAACGGCACTATGCCATGGTCAGTTGTATCAACAGAGAATGAAGAAGGCGTTTGACAAAAAGGTTCGACCTCGCATCTTCAGGAAAGGAGACCTTGTGCTAAAAAAGATACAATCATTTCTCACTGATTCTCGGGGCAAATGGACTCCGAATTATGACGGCCCCTATGTGGTCAAGAAAGATTTCTCAGGCGGTGCCTTGAGACTTCCAACCATGGACGGAGAGAAATTTGCCTACCCCACAAATGTTGATGTAGTCAAGAAATACCATTTTCCCTTAAATTACCATTTTCTAAACTTTGTAAATACTCTATGGAATCACGCGTTTGGTTGATTTCCATCCTATCAATAAAATTTGAGCCCTTATGCTTTTGTTTGCAATTCTTATTTGTTTTAGCTTTACAGAACGACATTTTAACATGATCAATGATTCTTGAAATAAAACAAAAATGAATTTACTTGTCAAAATTTTTCTACTTTTAATAAAGATGGCAAATTCTTTTGACTGTTGAACATCGAAAGAATATCGATTGCTTCTCCCAAAGGCGGTTAAGCTTCAAAGTGCAGAATCAAAGTACTCCTTCTAAACCAGTGCACCTGAATGAAGGATCAGCTGTGTCAGAGACCATGTTTCATCTAACACCCCTTGCAGAGTTCTTACCTCCTAAGACCGACCAACGGTTGTTCCCCGCGGGAACTACTTTCTCTTAAGCAAGGCAGAATTGCTATCTTGAACCAATGGTACTTCTTCATCCCAGCAGTGGACGAGTATCCAGTCGTGTTTATCCGTCAGTTTGTATGTCGTGTTAGTTGTGTCAGCATAAACATATATACATCATGCATTATTGATTTACATTCACATTGCATCATTATCACTCTAGTCGGGCTTACCCCTAGTGATAAAAGTCCTCTCAATCGAGTTGTCAGTTCTTTCCTCGTCAGGAAGTGAATCATCTAAGTAATCTCTCTCCAGTTTATCTCTGGATTAGAGACGGTCCTCGACCACTTTGATAACTTGAACCTCTGAAAGGCCAGAGAACCTTCAGACAAACATCACTCTTCGCCATTTAAGATGATGTATTCGCTTTCCCGGATTAAGGAAAATCCCCAGAGAAAGCCTCTTAATCAAAGATTCGACAATACGGCAGCAGTCTCTCAAGAGACTCGTTTTCCCCAGTAGAATCAACAAATGACGTCTCCAACAGAGAAGTTTGTTCACCTCTACAACTTAGACGAATGGGTTCCCCAACAAGTCTGACATCAAAAGTTTTTCTATCAATTGGAATCTCCCCAGGAAAATTCGGCAAGAAGTTTAAGGAAAACCGCTACATAGTGTCCCTTGTCAAGAAAGAAACTCGACAAGAAGAAACTTAGACCAGTTCCTTGGTAGGAAACCAGGATCGAGGGGAAGTTTATATCAGAAACTGAGACCAGTTCCTTGGTAGGAAACCAGGATCGAGGGGAAGTTTACATCAGAAACTGAGACCAGTTCCTTGGTAGGAAACCAGGATCGAGGGGAAGTTTATATCAGAAACTGAGACCAGTTCCTTGGTAGGAAACCAGGATCGACGGGATGTTTATATCAGAAACTGAGACCAGTTCCTTGGTAGGAAACCAGGATCGAGGGGAAGTTTATTTCAGAAACTAAGACCAGTTTCTTGGCTGAAGACCAGGATCGAGGGGAAGTTTTCCTTTTCTAAGCATCATTGCTTAGCAAAAGAAGAAGGATGCGTGAATTGCCATTCTTAACCACAATCAAAATTTCGGGTATTCCGATATTTAATCCTCTTGCACCCCGAATGCCTAAATTCCTTCGCCATTCACACCTTCGGGTCCAAGAAGATTAAATAGGGGCATCTGTCATACCCCAAATTTGGACCACTAAGATTTCCCATCATTGTGCAAATCATCATCACAATATGGATGAACCATCAGTCTCCCCAAAGATGGGTGAGCACTCACTACAAACAATAATTAGGGTTTCAAGCCCTCTCTGAGCTTTAGACAAAGAATCAATCAAAGAATGACATGATCTTCAACTTGTCTAACCTCTCAAACATCCACAATGGATCAAGAGGACTCCCACAGCAAGAATCAAGCACAAAGCTGCAACATTCCAAGTGGATTAAGCCTCAAGATCGCCAGTGTCACCAAATTAGGGTTTTGGTCGACCGGGGCCTCCAGATGGAAATTTTCCTCTGGGCATGAGCCAATACTTCAAAGCATAACCTAATATGCTCCATGGGACATCATGGACCCATTCATCAAGTCAATTTTGACCTCAGGGGATGCATTCATCAAAAATCAGGAATTAGGGTTTCTTGACCTAATTCACCCCTAAGTTGACTTTTGGGACAAATCATGAGCCAAGACCTCAAGAGAGGATTTGAGGGTCTATAATACACCACATTGATCCATTTGCAACAATGGATTGATCCAAGAAGCTTGAGCAACAAGTTTCAAGTTCATCAGTGCCACAATTAGGGTTTCGCGAGAAAAGTCAATTGTTTCTTTGACTTTTGACCAGGACATACTCCCAAACCCTAGGATATGATTCAATACACCCTATAACACCTATGAAATCAATCCATCAAGTTTGATTTAGGTCAAGGACTTGATTTCATAAAGGATCGCACAGTTTGGAATTCATCTGATAAAAAGTTAACTGTGCCCAAAAGTCAAAGTTTGACTTTTTGATTTTTTGGTCAATTATGGTTCCTTAACCCTAAAATGATGTTAATGTGTGATTGGAATCATCATTCATCAAGAAAAATCAAGAAAAGTGGGATAACTTGTAAAAGGGGTAACCATAAAAAACTTAGAAATTTTTCTAAGTTATGGAACAAAGTGGCTAGGGTATCAACTTTGGAGGATCATAACTCCTAAACCATAAGGCCATTTTTCCCCATCCAAAGCTGGATTTGTAGCTCTCATGGCACTCTACAAAAGCTTCAAACATAACTCATTCCAATTCCTCATGGATTTTGAGTTATGGATGATCAAAATCACAAAAAGTGAAAATGTCACTTTTTTCCAACACTTAGTGAAATTTTCACTAAGTCAGAATCTGCCTTCACTTTTTTCCAAATGTAGGGGAATTTTTCACTTGGATCCAAAAAGTATCAAAACCAATTATGATCAAACAGTTGTTGTATCATATGAGGGGTTTCCAAAATGACCAAGAACTTCACCAAACTCAACTTGAGCCATGAGATATGACAATGCCAATATGCCTTGCTGCAAACTGTCATGGTAAGGCAGATTTTGGAGTTTTGCTCGATTTTCTCAAATTTTGCAAAGGGCAAGCAACTCTATCCATCTGAACACCTCAAGGGGGGACCAAGGAGGAACCAACTCTGATCCCAAGTCCTTGGAACCAAAAATAGCATACCAAACCTAGAAATGCCTAAAAGCGAGACAAGACTCCAATTTTGTTTTGGAGCATTCAATGGAAGCACGAAGGTGGCATGGACTAAGCCATTTCCAACTGAATTCAGTCAAGACTTATCCAAGACCAAGGGGACCAGCAGCCTGTGCCCTAACCTCTTGTCAATGGCTAGAGGAGACTTGGATTCTCATTGCTCAACATTGGTTAAACCTATGTAGCAGTTGCCATTCACTATTCCTTGCAAAAAAAACTTGCTCTACTATAAATAGAGCTCATTTGTGATCAGTTTGAGTACACCAAAGCCATCTAACAGATGCTTTCCTCAAAATCTCTTCTTTCACTCCAAAATTGCCTTCCAAAGCAAGTCACTATCGGGTTTTGAGTTTGAGATCTATTCCAATCAAACCAATCACACACACACACACACACCTCATAAACATCATATAGAGGTGATCCAAACACTCACATAACATCTGGAACATCAAAATCACAAAATACCAGCCAACAGCTCAAGCCTTTGACAGATTTGCAGTTGAGGTACCAAATCAAGTTCCAGCTCAATTCAATCCACTCCAAGCACCCAGACACACTCCATAGCACCTAGGGAAGCTGTCCATAACCTTGGAACCAAGCTGTAACACCTCTAACACAAAACACGATCACCAGCTGCAAGAGGTAAGCATGAGCTCTTCTAACTCTATGATACATGCATTTTTTGCTGCACAATAATTTGGCCATATTGTTATTTCCTTGGTTTTATGGTTGGCATTATTTTGCTAAAACTCATGTAGCAGCAGATGTTGAATGAAGATGTCTAATAATATGTTTCATTACTCTTTGATCAACATGTCGTATGAAGATGTTCCATGGCAGCTCATAGGACATCGCGTTGTGAAGTCAGTTTTAATGCAGATTCTGTTACTATGATTTGTAACTGAATATTCTGTGAATATTTGGTTATCCTATGTGGCATCCAAAGCATTTTTAGATTAGGGTTACTTGTTGGTTTTCGGATTTGCTGCTATTTCTATTTATGGAGACATAATAGGAAACTTTGATTTGAAGACCTATTTTATTGGAGTTATTTTTGCAGATTTGTGAGCAGTCTAAGTGCTACGTTTTTGAAGCCCAATTCAGTCTAGATTTCAAGCTATAAATAGACTGATGAAAACCTAGTTTTAGGTGTCGAACTTACATGTATTTTTAGGGTTGTGTGCTTGTGTTTTGTGAGCCTAACTGGTATCTTATGATAACAGTATAAGGACTGTAGTGTAAGTTGTGTAAGGTTGCTCATAAGCTTTTAAGTATTGAGTAGCTGTGTGTTAATTCTCATAAGCTGTGAAGTATTGAGAATTTGTGTTTCGACCATTGTTACTTGTCTTGTAAGGAACCAATCACGGGTTATGATTGAAGAGGGATTTGAGGAGGGCCTCATACCTAGGGGAGTCTTAGGTAGAAGTCATAGAAAGGGTAGTGATTAAGTGAACTGATTGAACCAGGTGTGGTTATCAGTGAATTGATACTATCGAATATTGATTTCATCCCTGGCTTGGTAGCCCCCAGATGTAGGATAGTTAGATCTGAACTGGGTTAACAATTTCTGGTGTTCTTTACATTTTCTGCACACTTTTATTTTGAACTTGTTCATTGTAGTTGTATATCAGTGTCTCGACATCTCGATAGGACATCTGATATATAGGCCAGAATTTCAATTGGCATCAAGAGCAGGCACCCTTTACTGTTTCTGGGTGAGATTCAGGGAAGGTACTTTCTGGTACAATGGACAAGGATGAAGGAGCTCTGAATAAACCACCTCTGCTGGATGGTTCTAACTATGAGTATTGGAAACCTAGGATGATAGCTTTCATCAAGTCCATGGATGATCAAGCATGGAAAGCTGTTCTCAAAGGTTGGGAGCCTCCAAAGGTAAGAGATGGAGAAGGAAATCTTACTGATGTTCTGAAGGAAGAAGAGGACTGGGATGATGCTGACTACAAAGGATCTGTTGGAAATTCTAAAGCCATGAATGCATTGTTCAATGAAGTCAACAGAAATATCTTCAGGCTGATTGAGCATTGTATTATTGCCAAAGAGGCTTGGCAGGTCTTGAAAGTCGCTCATGAAGGGACCTCAAAGGTGAAAATGTCAAAGCTTCAGCTTCTCACTCGCAAGTTTGAGAGTTTGAAGATGAATGAGGATGAGAGCATTCATGATTTTCATATGAACATTATTGAGATAGCTAATGCCTCTAGTGCCTTAGGAGAAAAGATGTCTGACAGCAAGCTGGTGAGGAAGATTCTCAGGTCTCTTCCTAAGAGATTTGATATGAAGGTTACTGCTATAGAGGAAGCTCAGGACATTGACAAGATGAAGGTGGATGAGCTTATGGGATCACTCCAAACTTTTGAGTTAGGATTCAGTGAAAAAGCTGAAAAGAAGAAGAGTATAGCATTTGTATCGAATGCTGATGACTCAGATGATGAAGGAGAACTGGTCAAAGATGAAGATGTGTCTAAAGATCTGGTATTACTTGGTAAACAATTCAACAAAGTGTTGAAAAGGATTTACTGGAAGTCGAGAGCAAATGCTCAGAACAAGTCACTCGACATCAGAAAGAACCAGGATGGAGGCAGAAGATCCAGAACTAAAGAAGACTTTAATCAAGGGAAGAGAGTTCAATGCTATGAATGTGAGGGATATGGGCACATAAAGACTGAGTGTCCCACCTATCTCAAAAGGCAAAAGAAGGGCCTATCCGTGTCTTGGTCAGAAGGAGGGTCTGAGAGTGATATTGAAGAAGAATCAGTAAAATTGGTAACAGCTTTGACTGGAGTCTGTAAGGCTGATGGAAAAACTTCTTGTGAATCTGACTCTGACAAAGAATCTTATGTTGGAGAACTCACTAAGGAAGAAGTATTCTCAGGGTTTTCAGAATTGTGTATCAAGAATGAAGAAAGGTGCCAGATTATATTGGAGCAGAAGATCTTGATAGCTCAACTGGAAGCTGAGAAGGAAGAGCATCTATCAACCATTGCTGATCTGAATGAGGAGGTTGAATGGCAAAAGTCAAAACTTGACAATATGAACAAATCTATAAGAATGCTGAACAATGGTACCACGCAGCTGGATGAGATCCTTCAGAATGGGAAAGAAGCTGGAAATGTGCAAGGCCTTGGTTTTAACAATCAAGCAGAGACTTCCAAGAAGACTGTATTGAAGTTTGTTCCTCAGAAAATAAAGCAAGAAGTGGAGATGTCAAATCACATGTTTCAACATCAGATGAAGCATCAGAAAAGAGTTTGTAGATCAAAGTATAAACCCTGGAGATGCCATTACTGTGGCAAGATTGGTCACTTAAAGTCCTTTTGCTACAAGCTGCATGGCTATCCCAAAACTGCTCAGCAACAAGAACAGAGTTGGGGTAAAGTGAAGAGAAGATGGATTCCTAGACAAATGATGGCTGGCCTCATAGCACATACTTCTCTTAGAGCATCTGCAAGAGAAGATTAGTACTTTGACAGTGGTTGTTCAAGACACATGACTGGTGTGAAGAAGTTCTTGTCTGACATTAAGCCTCACTCCACCAATTATGTCACCTTTGGGGATGGATCAAAGGGTGAAATAAAAGGTGTTGGAAAGCTGGACTACACAGGACAACCAAATATGGATCGTGTTCTCTTTGTCAAAGGACTGGCCGCAAACTTAATCAGTATAAGCCAATTGTGTGATGTAGGGGTCAAGGTAAATTTCACCAAATCTGAATGTCTTGTAACCAATGAGAAAGATGAAGTTGTTATGAAGGGTACCAGGTCTAAGGATAACTGTTATCTGTGGAATCCTCAAGAACCTGAAAATCTGTCTACTTGTTTGATGTCAAAGGAAGATGAAACCAAACTGTGGCATCAGAAATTGGGTCACTTACACCTGAAAGGGATGAAGAAGGTTATGTCAAGTGAAGCTGTTAGAGGTATTCCCAAGCTGAAGATTGATGAGGACAAAATATGTGGTGAATGTCAAGTTGGGAAGCAAACAAGGGTGTCACACAAGAAGCTTCAACATCTTACCACAACTTCTAGAGTTCTAGAACTTCTTCACATGGACTTAATGGGACCTATGCAGGTTGAAAGTCTTGGTGGGAAGAAGTATGCCTATGTTGTCGTAGATGACTACTCTAGATTCACTTGGATAAGCTTTATCAGAGAAAAGTCTGAAGTGTTTGCAGCCTTTAAAGAATTCTGTCAAAGAATTCAACGGGAAAAAGATTGTGGTGTTGTTCGAATCAGAAGTGACCATGGGAAAGAATTCGAAAATAGCAGGTTTGAAGAGTTCTGCTTATCTGAGGGAATCACTCATGAATTCTCATCACCAATCACTCCTCAGCAGAATGGTGTGGTGGAACGCAAGAACAGGACCATACAAGAATGTGCAAGAGTCATGATTCATGCCAAAAAGCTTCCATATCATTTTTGGGCTGAAGCCATGAATACTGCTTGCTATATACACAATAGGGTGACTATCAGATCAGGTACCTCTGTCACTCTTTATGAGCTATGGAAAGGTAGAAAGCCAAATGTGAAGTATTTCCATGTGTTTGGTAGTAAGTGCTATATCTTAGCGGATCGTGAGCAAAGGCGAAAGATGGATCCTAAGAGTGAGGAAGGAATATTTTTGGGTTACTCTACAAACAGTAAAGCATATAGGGTATTCAATTCCAGAACTCAGGTGATGATGGAATCCATAAATGTGGTGGTTGATGATTCTGGCAACGATGAAGATGTCCCAGATGATGTTGGAACATGTCTGCCCATGAACAATGAAAACTCTCCAGACATTGAGTCTGTAGAAGATAGTGCTCAAGAAATCAACACCAGACCTGAGAATGAAGAGGTAGAGGATGCTAACAGGGGACCCTCTATAAGGATTCAGAAGGATCACCCTAGGGAATTAATTATTGGAGATCTGAATGAAGGTGTAAGAACCAGAAGAAGGGAGACTGTGTCAAATGCTTGCTTTGTGTCAAAGATTGAACCAAAGAATGTCAAAGAAGCATTGACAGATGAGTTCTGGATAAGTGCCATGCAAGATAAACTGTGTCAGTTCAAGAGGAATGAAGTTTGGGAACTGGTACCACGACCAGCAGGAACAAATGTAATTGGAACAAAATGGGTGTATAAGAATAAGTCTGATGAGCAAGGAGTTGTTACCAGGAACAAAGCCAGATTAGTAACTCAAGGATACACACAGATTGAAGGAGTAGACTTCGATGAAACATTTGCGCCTATGGCTCGGTTGGAATCCATCAGATTGTTGCTAGGAGTGGCATGTTTGTTGAAATTCAGATTGTTTCAAATGGATGTCAAGAGTGCTTTTCTAAATGGCTATCTTAATGAGGAAGTCTATGTTGAGCAGCCTAAAGGGTTTGTGGATCCAAACTTTCCTGATCATGTTTACAAGCTGAAGAAGGCTCTATATGGGCTGAAACAAGCTCCACGAGCTTGGTATGAAAGACTGACTGAGTTCTTAGTTAACAATGGGTACAGGAAGAGGGGTATTGATAAAACCCTTTTTGTCAAGGAGAAGGATGGGAAACTAATGATTGCTCAGATTTATGTAGATGATATTGTGTTTGGCGGGATGTCGGATGAAATGGTCCAACATTTTGTCACTCAAATGCAGTCTGAATTTGAGATGAGCTTGGTGGGTGAATTGACCTACTTCCTTGGATTACAAGTCAAGCAGATGGAAGACTCCATTTTTATTTGTTAGAGCAAATATGCGAGGAACATTGTGAAAAAGTTTGGACTGGATAATGCCAAGCATAAGAGGACTCCTGCTCCTACTCACTTAAAGTTATCCAAAGATGAAAATGGAGTGGATGTTGAACAAAGTCTGTATAGAAGCATGATTGGCAGTCTGCTGTATCTTACAGCAAGTAGGCCAGACATCACTTTTGCTGTTGGTGTGTGTGCAAGATATCAAGCAGAACCCAAGGTCAGTCACATCAATCAAGTGAAAAGAATTCTAAAGTATGTGAGTGGTACATGTGATTATGGGTTGCTTTACTCCCATGACTCAAGTCCCATTTTATTAGGATATTGTGATGTTGATTGGGCTGGAAGTGCTGACGATAGGAAGAGTACCTCTAGTGGATGCTTCTTTCTAGGAAATAATCTTATTTCATGGTTTAGCAAGAAGCAGAATTCAGTATCCCTTTCTACTGCTGAAGCTGAGTACATAGCAGCTGGTAGTTGTTGTGCGCAACTGGTATGGATGAAGAAGATGTTGTCAGAGTATAATGTCACACAAGATGTCATGACACTATTTTGTGACAACCTGAGTGCTATTAATATCTCCAAAAAATCCCATTCAACATAGCAGGACAAAGCACATTGACATCAGGCATCACTTCATCAGAGAACTTGTGGAGGACAAAGTCATAACTCTTGAGCATGTGAGCACAGAAAATCAGCTTGCTGACATATTTACCAAGGCCCTGGATGCAGTTCAGTTTGAAAACCTGAGGAGCAGACTCGGGGTGTGCATTCATGAAGACCTATAGCAATCAATGTGCTTTCTGGCTGCCAGACTGAAAAGACTAAAGGAGGTTCTGGTAGTGCAGTGTGTGAATGAAGGGAAAATGCTGAAGTTTGACATTTGGGCATGTAATGTGGTGTGCATCTACCTTCTGATGCAGTTTACTCTGGATTATTTTTACTTTGACTTGTTCTACTAGCCTTTGTCATATTTATGGCTAAAAGGGGGAGTAGTATGTTGTGTGATTGCTTGTGTGGGGAGTGTGTGTGCTGCAGGTAGAGTGTGTGTGCTGCAGGTGGATGGTGTGTTGTTGCTGTTGAGGGGGAGTTGCTATGATGAGATGTTTGCTGGACTGTGTGTGTATATGCAGCTGAGGGGGAGTTTTTTTTTGTTGCTGCTATTAATGGTGTTTTTTCCGCTGCTGTTACTGATGGTATTTAAGTGTGTGTGGAGTTTTAGCCAAAAATAAGCCAAAGGGGGAGATTGTTATTTCCTTGGTTTTATGGTTGGCATTATTTTGCTAAAACTCATGTAGAAGCAGATGTTGAATGAAGATGTCTAATAATATGTTTCATTACTCTTTGATCAACATGTCGTATGAAGATGTTCCATGGCAGCTCATAGGACATCGCGTTGTGAAGTCAGTTTTAATGCAGATTCTGTTACTATGATTTGTAACTGAATATTCTGTGAATATTTGGTTATCCTATGTGGCATCTAAAGCATTTTTGGATTAGGGTTACTTGTTGGTTTTCGGATTTGCTGCTGTTTCTATTTATGGAGACATAATAGGAAACTTTGGATTGAAGACCTATTTTATTGGAGTTATTTTTGCAGATTTGTGAGCAGTCTAAGTGCTGCATTTTTGAAGCCCAATTCAGTCCAGATTTCAAGCTATAAAGAGACTGATGAAAACCTAGTTTTAGGTGTCGAACTTACATATATTTTTAGGGTTGTGTGCTTGTGTTTTGTGAGCCTAATTGGTATCTTATGATAACAGTATAAGGACTGTAGTGTAAGTTGTGTAAGGTTGCTCATAGGCTTTTAAGTATTGAGTAGCTGTGTGTTAATTCTCATAAGCTGTGAAGTATTGAGAATTTGTGTTTCGACCATTGTTACTTGTCTTGTAAGGAACCAGTCACGGGTTGTGATTGAAGAGGGATTTGAGGAGGGCCTTATACCTAGGGGAGTCTTAGGTAGAAGTCATAGGAAGGGTAGTGATTAAGTGAGCTGATTGAACCGGGTGTGGTTATCAGTGAATTGATACTATCGAATATTGATTTCATCCCTGGCTTGGTAGCCCCCAGATGTAGGATAGTTAGATCCGAACTGGGTTAACAATTTCTGGTGTTCTTTACATTTTCTGCACACTTTTATTTTGAACTTGTTCATTGTAGTTGTATATTAGTGTCTCGACATCTCGATAGGACATCTGATATATAGGCCAGAATTTCACATATGTTCATAATCATGCATGGAGTGTTTTCCCTCAATCAATTGCATTGTTTGAATCGTGTAGGGAATTTCTGAACCTTCATGCAAATGTTAGGGTTCTTGAGGTTTCTCTTTGATTTCTTATTCCATGTTTAAAATAAATGAAATTAAAGACCATAGACATGATCGTGAGGTTAAAACGAGTAGATTGATATGTAGATTGCATGATATAATCAAATATTCAGTGAGGTTGGATAGAAAACGCAAATCTGCAGAAACAGAGGGTGGCGCGTGTTCTTGCCCTTGTTCTTGGCGCCTTTTTTGAAAATTTGAATATTTGAATTTTGTGATTTTATTTAATTGATTCAAAAATTAATTTCTCTTTGAGTTTTAATGATTTTGAGTTGATTCTTTTTTTAATAATTCACAAAAATGTTAAAATATTTTATTTTCCCAAAAATATTATTTATTTCATATACTTGATATTTTTGTAAAGAATTAATATTTTAATTGTTTTTGACATTTAAAATATTTTCTCTTCCTTGATTTTTCAAATTTTAGTTATTTCTAATCATTTTGTGGATCAAAATCTGATTTTTGAAACATTAATCCAAGATCACAATTTGTTTTCCACATGTTTAACAATTTTGATCATTTTAATTGAATTTTTATTCAATTAAAATACATCTTGGAAACAAATTAGGGTTTTTGATTAATTCAACCCTCATCTAACTTTTTTCAAACACTTTGGGCCTCTATTAGAGTGTAAGATCCAATCCCCTTTTAACCAAAACAATTTTGGGCCTCAGATATTGTATAAGCCCCTCTGCGTTAAAAGAAAACCTCGGCGCGATCGCCAGTTAAAAAAATCAAACCCTTGGGCCTACCCTCATGTTATAAGCCCCATTCTTTTTCTTTAAAAATAATTGGGCCTCTAGTAGAGTGTAAGACCCAACCCTTTTTGAAAAACAAAATAATTTGGGCCTCAGTGTATTGTATAAGTCTCGATACCATCAAAAAGTTCGACGCGATCGTCGCCTTTTAAAACAAAACTTTTGGGCCTCTCCTGGAGCTGTAAGCCCCACCACTTGTACAAAAATAAACCTTTGGGCCTCTTGAAAGAGTGTAAGACCCATCCCTTTGTACAGAAAACCTTTTTGGGCCTCAGTCGCTTGTATAAGTCCCACTGTACAATTTCAAACAATAGTGCAATCACTGATAAAACCTTGGGCTTCTCCTTGAGCTGTAAGCCCCAACAACCTTTTCAAAGCACTTTCTCCTTTGATTTTGAATATAATATTGTTATCAAAGCTTTCTTTGTTGAACAAACTAACCAAACAGCATGGAAGCTCTACAACCGAGTGAGTGTTTACCCGCTTTCTTTATCCGCTTTCATATATATAACTGTATTGTGGGGCTGCTCATTGTACGTCTTCTTTCACAAACTTTCACTCTTAAATACAAACAAAACTAGATCCCCATAGGATTACCAGACACAGTCTTCCCTCCTCTTGGGTTTAAACAATATGGAGACGTGAAAGGCAGCATTCTCGGTGAACCCTTTCTCAGACTGTCACTCTTAGAAATCGTCAAAGAAACTCTAACTCCCCAGAGATGATCTTTTCTCCGTGAATGGCATCTCTTGAGCTTCTTCCAAATTCTCGGACTTTCCTGGCTTGATCTATTCTCGATGAATGGCATGTCTTGAACTTCTCGGGGTTTTGGGACCCACTGGCTTCTTAAAAGCATCCCCGCCTCCTCTTGGGCGTTGTACAAGGACCCTTCGGCTTCCTAAAAGCTCTCATGCCTTCTCTTGGGCTTAGTACAAGGACCTAGAGACCTCTACAGGTATAGGAACAGAACCTAGTCATCAATTTGCTAGAGCTGTCTTTCTGAGTCAAGTGTCAGACCAGTTAATGGGTTGACTTTCATCCCTTAACATACCAGCCTTCTCTTGGGCATCATACAAAGATCTTTCACTACTTGAGAATTGATTTCTCAAAACGACCGTAGACTTGGACAGTCTCCATACCTTTTTGGATTTCCCATTTCCTTAAAGAAACAGGAAATAATCCTGATCCTCCGATCAATCCCTGAGCACAAAATTACCCATATAAGAACTGATTTTCTCTTTATCCAACATATTGGACCTGTCACTCAACTAAAACAGTCACCAGCACACTAGCCTCCTCTTGGACTTTGTACAATGATTCTCCCCAGCGGAGCTAACCTATTCACACTCTCTTGTTGAGTACAAAAGACTCTCTTGTTGAGTCAACCACTTTTAGCCTCCATCTCGGGCTTCGTACGAGATACCAAATCACTCTCTTGTTGAGTATAAAAGACTTTCTGGTTGAGTTAAACATTTTCAGCCTTCATCTCGGGCTTCGTACGAGATACAAAATAACTCTCTTGTTGAGTATAAAAGACTCTCTTGTTTAGTCAAACATTTTCAGCCTCCATCTCAGGCTTCGTACGAGATACAAAACCACTATCTTGTTGAGTATAAAAGACTCTCTTGTTGAGTCAAACACCTTTAGCCTCTGTCTTGGGCTTCGTACAAGACACATACAAAAGCACTCTCTTGTTGAGTCAACCCTTTTAGCCTCTCTCTCGGGTTTCGTACGAGGCACATAAAAACACCCTCTTGTTGAGTCAGTAGCCTCCTCTTAGGCTTTGTATAAGGAAACCCCGGTTGAGTCAATCAACCTTTTAGCATCAAAATTTGTGCCTTGCTCATAGGATACAAACATCAACAACTCCTTTTCCTTCATCTAATTGCTGTAAGCGGCAAGCCTCTGGATTATTTACATCCACGCCACTGTCCCTCTTTTAGCATGAGAAATTCCTAAGGAAAGATGGCATTGCTCTAAACTAAGTTAAGTCTTCTCCTTCAGGTTAAAATCCCCTATAAAGGAAATTATGGCATTGCTGGATTCACATATCCCAATTAAAGTAATTCTCCTTTATAACCAGTCACCCAACAGTTGTGACAAACAGACCAAATATCCCCCTTTAGAGATGACAAATTCTCTCTAAAGTCAAACCCTTTAGCTTCACATCTTGGGCTTCGAATAAGATACAAGTGAACCCTTCAGCTTCACATCTTGGGCTTTGAACAAGATACAAACCACCTTTAGCTTCACTTCTTGGGCTTTGAACATGACACCAAAACAACCTTTTTCCTCCCATAGAATAGGAGGAACTACGATCGCTCTGATTTCCTTGTTTCGTTAAAAGGGAATACGTAGGCATAAGATTGCAAAAGAATCTTAGCGAGCACACTAATCAAAAACCCAAAATCCCGTACCTTCATACATCAATCGAAAAGCATCAGTCCTAACATCCTCACAAATAGTCCCGTCATTTCATTCTTAGCAAAATAAGCAGAGAGAGGCCCACAATCTAAACCGCATCTGTAAACCAACAGTCATCTGTTTAAACTCAGTATGCAAGTAGGGTTAATTGGAGACATCTATTTCCCTTCCTTAGTCAGCTTAATAGGATAAAAAATGAATCGACCTGTAGTACCCCAGAGTGACAGTGCTTAAGAACCACGTCCAAAATCGCTCGCTACAGTTAGAATATGAATTTTCTTGTGGCGAAATCAAAGAGGCAATGTGGGAGTGCAATGGTGACAAAAGTCCGGGTCCGGACAGATTCACATTTGCTATTTTGCAGGATTGTTGGGAGGTTTTGAAAGATGACATTCTCAGGTTTGCGAGGGATTTCTCTGCCAACCCATCTTTGACGAAGGCTGCCACAGCATCTTTTATCACCTTGGTTCCAAAGGTGTCTAATCCTCAAAATCTATCCGACTATAGGCCGATTTGTTTGATTAGTTCAATGCAGAAAATTCTTTCCAAGGTGTTAGCGTCTTGCATCAAGAAGGTCATTGGCTCAATCGTTTCGGTCGAGCAAATGGCGTTCATTACGGGCAGAAGTATTAGGGATGGTGTATTAGTTGTTAACAAAATTCTGGACTTTGCTAAAAGGAATAAGAGGCGGTGTTTAGCTTTGAAAGTCGACTTTGAGAGAGCTTACGATTGTGTATCATGGAACTTTTTGAGATTCCTCCTATCTAAGATGAACTTTGGGAATAGATGGATCAGTTGGATGGAAGCGCTTGTTTTCAAAGGCACGACTTCAGTGCTTATCAATGGGAGTGCTTCGAAAGATTTTGTGGTTTTCCGAGGGTTGCGCCAAGGAGACCCTTTATCTCCATTTCTGTTCTTATTGGTTATGGAAGGTTTAACTCTTCTCATTAAGCAGGCGGTGAATTTGGGGGTATATGAAGCGTTTAGGATCAAACATGATATTGGTTTTAGCATTGTTCAGTTCGCCGACGATACGTTGTTCCTTGGCGAATGTAGTTGGAAAAATTTGTGGTGCATTAAGGCGATTCTAAGAGGTTTTGAAATGGTGTATGGTTTGAAAGTGAATTTCAACAAGAGTTGTTTATGTGGCATCAACCTCTCTGATGGTTTTGTAGAGGCATCTCATGATTTCCTCCTCTGTAGGGTCGGTAAGTTGCCCTTTACCTTTCTGGGCATAGTTGTGGGAAACAGTCCTAGGAAGCTGTCATCATGGTCACATGTTATAGCCAATGTGCGTAAGTGGTTGGCGGCTTGGAAAGGAAAGCATTTATCTATTGGAGGTCGTGTGGTGTTGATCAATTCCATCCTCAATTCTTTTCCTGTTTATTCTCTGTTTTTTTATAAGGTGCCGATTAAAGTCTTGAAGGAAATTGTTAGCTTGCAAAGCAATTTCCTTTGGGAAGGTGAGGTTGGCGATAGACGAATCCATTGGGTGAGTTGGGATACGGTTTGTAAGTCTAAAGAGGACGGTGGATTGGGAGTGAAGGACATCTCTCTTTTCAATAAGGCTTTATTGATGAAGTGGAAATGGCGGTTACTAACAGAGAAGAATTCTCTGTGGAAATCTTTAATTGAGCATAGATATTCCAAAGGTAGAATAGATTTGGTAGTGTTGAGTAACAATGGCCAGGAGGGTTGGAGGAATGGATCTATTTGGTGGAGGGATTTGTCTAACATTAGTTTCGACAAACGAGAAAAACTGACGTCTTCATGGACAATCTGTCGTGCAGCTTAGGAGATAGAAATAGCCTATCCTTTTGGTACATCACATGGTGGAAAGACCAAGCCTTAAAGGACTCATTTCCCATGCTTTTTGAATTGAGTTTCAACACTAAGGTATCTATTAGGGAGGCGATGAGCAGTTCTGAGAATGGTGTTTTTTGGCAAAGGGATTTGATTGGTGTAGGTGCTAGCTCGAACAGAATTCGCATGGTTTCTGACTGTTATGATTTGTTACGCACTGTGGTGCTTCAGGACGAGGTGGCGGACTCGGTGTAGTGGAAAGGAAATAGTGAAGGTGTTTTTACCGTATCTAACTGTTATAAGGTTTTGTACCAGTTAAGAGAGTTAAGAGGGTTTGAAGGGCTTCGGAGAGAAATGCAGATGCTGCTGCAGGTGGTTTGGAAATTGAAGATTCCTTCGAAAATTCAGGTCTTCTTGTGGCGTTTGCTTTTGAATCGTATCCCTAATGTTGACCGAGTTATGCAAGAGAGGCTCTGTTTTTGATGATGCGGACAAAGTGTGCAAGTTGTGCTCTACTTGCTTAGAGGACACTAGGCATCTGTTTTTACATTGCAGGTTCGCAGTTTAAGTGTGGGAGGAAATAGGTTCGTGGATAGGCTTCGAAGTGAAGCTTGGATCTAATTGCGAAGAGGCGTTTGAGGTGGCTGTTGATTTGTTTATGAAGAAAACCGATAGTCTTCATGGTTTGGTTGTTTGGGCTGCTGTTGTTTGGTACCTTTGGTTGGCTCGTAATAACCTTGTTTTCAATCGATCGAGTTTTAATGTAGTTGTTGTTGTTTATTCTATTAAACTGTCATCATGGCTTTAGATTGGCAGGAACTTTAAGCCATTCGTTCCTTGTCGGTTTTCCGACTGGCTGGGTCATCCTATTCTTTGTTTGAAACGCTAATTCCCAATAGTTACTGCAACAGACACTATTGAAATGCAGACAAAAATTTAAAATTACGGTTCTTCCTTTCTCTGATAATGGATATGTTGTTTTCAATTTCGAACACATGGTGTACTTGTAATTTAGTAAAAAATATTTTAGTTTTTTCAAAAAGAAAATAATTGGTAATTAGGGATTCTCCAAGTAAAAGACATTATGACACAAATTTAATATGAAAAATTATACAAAATGGTGAATAATAAAATTTTATCACAACTACTAAGATGAAATCACAACAGAATTAAAATAAACAAATCAAATATTATATAAAAGTTGAACCTCAAAAATATTAAATCTACAAATTAAATATTACATGTAAAGACAATTAAAGGGAAGATGTTACCAGTATTCAAGTCTCCATCAGTCATCCGCAGAGTTGTACTCCTATTGCTTAGCTAAGAGGAAGAAAAACATAATCATAAAATAATTAAGAAAAATAAATAAATTACTAGAACACGAAGTGGTTCAAACAATTCTTCTACCCGTAAACTTTCCACAAGTGACGGTCCTGACCCTCTAATTCTTCGGTGAGTTCTCATCGTCAGAGCACACATCTTCTGATACTTGAATCCTAAAATCAAACAACAATAAAATTTGATTTATGATTACTTAAATGCAATGAAATAATAAAATATCGGAGAGTGAAAGAAAAGAAGAAAATCTGAAATAAAAATGTGATTTAATTAAAAAGATACAAGGAAGAGGTGTGGAAACATACATTAAAGTGAGTATTGAGAGAAATGATGAGAAAGAAATAAAGTGAGTTTCTGAAATCCAATTTATGTGAAGAGAAAATGAGAAATAAGAGAGAAAAAGTATTTCGGGCTTCATTGACAGAATAATGTTTCTTAAAATTTTTTAATGAATTAGTTTGACTACATTTTTATATACATAGAAACTTTTTAAATTTTAATTTAGTTTATTATTTCTTTATAAAATATCTATATATATTTTACCGTATTCATATGCCCAATGAATTCTTTTTTTGAATAGTATTATAAAGTCAAATTTTGTTATGAAATTAACCAAAATGATATAGAGAAGGAGACAAAGAGAAGAAGAAAAGTGATCTTATATTATTTATCTCAAGTTTTCTTAGCATTGTAACATGAACCATATTTATAGTACATGACCAATAAACAACCATTAACTTAAGAAATACACAAAGGCTAAAAAATTAACTCATAGGAGTTAAGGAATATAGAAAGTTGGGTAAATGCACATCCACATCTATTTACTATTATTCATAACACTTCCCATTGGATGTTCATTGAGGATATGCCACGTTAAAACTTTACTAGAAAAAACCCAGTGGAAAAAATCTAGTGAAGAAAAAAGAATACAATATTCTTTTAAAGTAAATTCATTTCTCCCCCTCAGCTGAACGATCATTTCTTCGACGATGAAGACCAATCTTTTGTACTAGTTGATTAAAAGTTCTACTTGGAAGTGACTTTGTGAAAAGGTCTCATGTAATGCTAAAACTTCTGCATGATTAGATGATATTGTTGCTATGGTTCGTTTCACCGATCTCCATGAAATTGTTGTACCCCCCACATGTAAACAAATAACCTGTTTGTGATCTACCATTAGGAGGATCTGACAAGTAACATGCATCTGTATAGCCTGTTAATTTGAATCTGGATACTTTGGTATAAAACAAACTCATGTCTATTGTACCTCTAAGGTAACGAAGTATATGTTTGACTTCGTTCCAATGTCTTCATGTAGGTGAAGAACTGTTTCTTGCTAATAGATGGACAACAAATGATATATCAGGATGTGTATAATTAGCAAGGTACATTAAAGCTCAAGTTGCACTGATATATGATACTTCAGGACCAAGCAATTTTTCATCCTTTTCTCGTGGTCTGAAAGGATCTTTCTCCACATCTAATGATCTAACAACCATTGGAGTAGACAACGGGTGACATTTGTCCATATAGAAGTGTTTTAACACTTTTTCTATATAGTCTTCTTGATGTACAAATATTCCTTTGTCCAAATGTTCACTTTGCAAACCTAGACATAATTTGTTCTTTCCTAGGTCCTTCATCTCAAACTCTTTATTTAAACAATTCATAGCTTTTGGGAGCTCTTCAGGAGTTCCAATAATATATATGTCATCCACATAGACAACTATTATTGCAAATTCCTTTCCTGATCTTTTTACAAAAATATAAGGACAAATTGAGTTATTTGTATATCCCTCTCTAAGAAAATATTCACTGAGACGATTATACCACATTCGTTCAGATTGTTTCATCCCATAGAGAGACTTGTTCAATCTTATGGAGTAGCTTTCTCGAGATTCGGAGTTGTGTGCATCTGGTATATTGAACCCTTCAGGGAGTTTCATATAAATTTCACTATCAAGTGAACCATACAGATAAGCTATTACAACATCCATCATGTGCAAATTAATTAAGCCATTCATGTGCTACAAACCTAATTAAATATAAAAAAATTGAATTGCATCCACTGCAGGTGGATATGTTTCATCAAAATAAATCTTAGGTCTTTGTGAAGATTATTGAACAACACAATGAACAATAAAGGAAATCAAACATTTTTACCATTACTTCCATGATTGAAATATATGCCTCGACCATACTCTCTGCACAATGAGACCCTACCTTGACTGAGTTACTAGAAGTTTTTGGCTTAAACTCCTAGTCTTAGGACTAGGGGCCTTGGCTTCTGGTGGTCTCTTTTGGACGTTTTGGGTGTGTATTTTGTTCTATGTCCTTTGATCTTCTGTCATTAGTGTTTGTATCTGGTTCTGTGGTTGGATGGGTTTGGAGTGGCAATCGGTGGGGAGAAGGAAGAATAAGGGGTCCACGAATACCCTTAGAGCTTCGGTTTTGAAAGAAAATAAAGGTAAATGAGCTTTTGATGGAGAAACCACAACCTCCTTCTTCTTTACGGAGTTCCCTGAATGCATGGACGCGAAAGATATGTTTGAGGTCTTTATGGTGTATGGGCTGATTTTGGAAGTCTATATTCCGGCGAAGCGGGATAAGGTGGGTAGGAGATACGGTTTTGCTCGGTTTAGAAAGGTTCACGATTCGCGAGTCATGGCTACTAAACTGGACAACATTCAACTTAAGGGGAAGAAATTTTTTTCTAACATCCCTAGATTCCAAAGAAGCTTCAGAGAGAGGTGGGCTGAGGATAGGCAGGTTGATGGTGGGAAGCTTGAAGGGGAGTCAAGGAAAGGAAATTTTGTGTCTGTGGGAGGGAAGAAGGCTTACGAGCATACGGGTTCATATGCGGATGCGGTCTTGAATAAGCCCAAAAAGGATTTACAAGAGGAAATATTACGGAGGGACCAGGGTGTGGTGATAAGAAGAACGGGGTTGCCGCTGGAGATTGTATCTCGTTGGGGCATATTCAGTTTAAGGTTAAAGAGGATATTTTATGCAGATTCGCTAAAGGATTTTTTAATATTTCTGCGTCTCCCCTAGGAGCTAAGCTTGTTCAGTTGGAAGGAAAAGAAGAAGATTATTTGACGGTCTTTTTTAATGAAGCCATAGACTGGATTGATAGATGGTTTAAAGGTATAAAGCCTTGAACGCCTAAAACTGTTGATGGAGATAGGATGACGTGGGTTATGTGCCTTGGAGTTCCTTGCTTTGCGTGGGATGCTAATTTCTTTAATCTCGTTGTAGTGAAAATTTGATCTCTGGTTTCCTTTGAAGAAGAGAGAGTGAATGACAAGAGATTTGATGTTTCCAGGCTTTGGATCAAAACTAATGTCGTTGGTTTTATTAATGTTGAGGTGAATGCCATGATTAACGACTGTTTCTTTAGGATAGTGATGGTGGAAGAGAATCTTGTTAACTCTTGTGTTGGACTATCGGAGGGACAGGAGGGGTTGGTTGGTATGGATCAATCGGAGTCATTGTTGGCCTTCGATGAAGGAGGCGCGTGGGATTCTTCTAACGAGGAAGGTGGGGGATATACGAGGAAGTTCAGTGATCTTGTGAAGGAGACTAATCAATTCTTTGGTAGCAATAGTGCAGGCTGCGGATTAGGGGATGACTTGGACCATGCTATTGTGAATGATAACTTGGAGAATGTGGTGTATAAAGGTAATGACGTTACCGAGGATGGAGAGAATATCATTAAAAAGGGTAATATTGGACCTATTATAGCTGGTCTAGACTTGGGAATTGATGACGAAACATTTATGAGTATGGAGACTACTTTATCTAAAAGTCAAAAGTGTGGTACTTTGCCACCTTTTTGGCCAATAGATATGTTCAATGATGATAACGAGGTGTCTGTTGGAGAATCAAGTACTCATGGTACTGGTTCCAGTGGTAGGATGGGTTTTGTTGGGCCGGATTCGGGTAGGGCTTTGATGGGTGAAAATTATGGGCTGGTTGTGGATGATAGGCCCAATCAGACCTTTAATAAGAAAAAAATATTAATAGATGATATTACAATAGAATACAAATTCCATATGCCCCCTCTTTCTATTCTACCCTTATCCACTCTGCGGCTATTTCAAAGAAGACAAGGTATCACGAAGAAGCGATGCATAGTACCCAAACTAGCTTGACCGATGAAGATTATTCTACACGAGGGGGGTCTATTTTGATGGGTGATTATCTCAACAATTCAGATTTGGGTAGAAATAACACAAGATGCAAAAAGATCCTGGACAGTGTTCCTAAGAAAGTGTGGATGAAGAGGCTTGGGGTAGAGAGGGAAGAAGATGATGAAGTTTTTGAGAGCATTGTGAAAGAATTGGAAATTAGGGATAGGGAGGTTTACAATAGTAAGAAGGGTGTTGACACCAGGGTTCCATGAATATGATGGCCTTCAATATTAGAGGGTGTGCTAATCCCATTAAAAAGAGGAGGCTAAGACTCATTCTTTCGAAGGGGGTGTTGATGTTTGTCTGCTACAAGAAACTAAAGTCAAAACTATGAATGAGAATCTGATGAGGAGTTTGTGCGGTAGAGAGGATTTTGATTGGTCTGCTTCTGGATCAGTAGGTAATTTTGGTGGCATTTTTTCTTTCTGAAAGAAAGGTATGTTCCTTCCTATTTTGAGTTTTAGGGGTAGAGGTTTTTTGGGTGTTAATCTGGTGTGGAGGGGTGTCAATTTGTTCATTATTAACGTGTATTCTCCGTGTGGACTGGTTGAGAAGAGAGTTTTGTGGGATGAGATTCTTTGTTTTAAAGCAAGATCCGATAATGGTTTTTGGATCCTCGGGGGAGATTTTAACGCAGTTAAATCGGTGGAGGAGAGAAGGGGGAGGAGTAGATCGGCCCGTGGAGAAATTATGGAATTCAATAATTTTATTGATAGAATGGAGCTTGTGGACCTTCCTCTGGTCGGGAATCGCTTTACTTGGGTTAATTCTAGCGGTGGCTATTTCAGCAGGCTTGATAGGTTTTTGGTGGACGATGGGATTATTCAGTTGATGAAGTTTAAGGCTCAATATGTGGGAGACAGGGATATATCGGACCACCGTCCGATTTGGCTTAAGTCCAATTTCACAAATTAGGGACCTAAGCCTTTCTGTTTTTTTAATTGTGGATTGGTCATACAGAGTTTGAGGACTTTATCAAGGGTTCTTGGAACTCTTTTGATTTTCATGGCTCTCATTCTTTCGTTCTGCATGAAAAGTTTAAGGCTCTGAAAGCGAAGTTGAATTGGTGTAATCATAATATATTTGGGTGGTTTGACCTGAACATTGATGAGAAGGTGGAGCGCCTAAACAACATTGAGTTGGGGTTGTCGAACGGGGCAGAGAGGCAGAGTGAATCTGAGCTTACCGTTAGAATGCAGACTTATGAAGATTTATGGAGTAACCTAAGACTGAAGGAAAGAATTCTATTCCAAAAGTCTAGAGTGAGTTGGGTGTTGGAGGGTGATATAAATTCTAGATTCTTTCACGCTTCTTTAAGGTCTCGGTGTAGGACTAATAATATTACGGCGATCTTATCTGAAGGAGTGTTGTTGGAGGATCCGGGGGATATTAAGCAGGCTGCTTCTTCTTTCTTTCATCAGAAATTCTGTAAACCTCCTGTCTTGCATCCTTTATTGGATCTGAGGAATATCCAGAAGCTTAGCACCTCGGATTGTGCTTTTCTTGAAACTGATTTTTCTGCAGAAGAGATTCGTAAGGTGGTTTTTAATTGTGATGGGAACAAATCACCCGGTAATGATGGTTTTTCTTTCGGCTTTCTCAAGGCTTGCTGGGAGACGGTGGGGGGGGGGGGGGGGGGGGTGACGTAACGAGGTGTGTGCTGGATTTCTTCAAGACTGGATACTTACCTAAAGCTTTCTCTTCATCATCTATTGCCCTTATCCCTAAAGTTCATAGTCCTCAAGGATTCGATGAATTTAGACCAATTACTTTAATTGGTTGTATTCCTAAAATCATTTCCAAGTTGATGGCTGGTAGGTTGAGTGGGGTTATTGATAAGTTGATCTCGCCTTCCCAAACGGCGTTTATTCTCGGAAGGCATATTCTTGATGGAGTTCTGGTGGCTAATGAGATCATTGATTTGGCCAAAAGAAAGAAACGCTCTTGTTTGTTGTTTAAGGTTGATTTCACTCAAGCTTATGATTGTGTAGATTGGGAATTTCTTTTCGTCGTGCTAAAGGATATGGTTTGGGGGAAATTAGCTTAAGTGGACTAAAGGGGTTGTGTGTACTAGCCATCTTTCTATTTTGATCAATGGGAGTCCTTCCAAGGATTTTGAAGCAACTAGAGGCTTGAAGTAGGGTGATCCCTTATCTCCTCTTCTTTTTACGATTGTCGCGGAATGCTTGGCGGTGGTTGTTAGGAGGACTGTGTCCTTGAATTTGATGGCTGAATTTAAAATTAATGAGGTTGATTTTATAAGTGTGCTTCAGTTTGCCGACGATACGCTTTTGGTGTGTGAGGCAACGTGCGATAATTTTTGAGCTATCAAGGCTTTATTGAGGGGTTTCGAAATGATCTCAGGTCTTAAAGTCAATTTCTCGAAAAGCTGTATTTTTGGTATTGGTGTGAAGTTGGATTTTATGCAGGCTGCGAAATATTTTTTATGCTATAAATCGGGAGTGCTGCCGTTTAAATTTCTCGACATTGTTATAGGAGGTAACCACCGGAGAATAGCTTTTTGGAATCCGACTATCTTGTGCTTTAAGACTCGGTTATCCTCTTGGATTGGGAGAAACTTATCTATTGGAGGGAGAGTCACTCTTCTTAACTCGGTCCTAGCAAACTTGCCTATTCACCAACTTTCATTTTTCAAAGCTCCTTCAAAGGTTATTAAAGATATTATTGCATTTCAAAGACGATTTCTCTGGGCTGGATCGAAGGATAAAAATGGAATCGCTTGGGTAAGTTGGAGTAGGATTTGTAAGCCTAAAGATTGCGGAGGGCTTGGTATTTAGCATGTAGGTATTTTTAACAAGGCCCTTCTTGCAAAATGGATGTGGAAATTCATCCACAATGGTTCAGAAATTTGGAGACCTATTATTCAGCATAGATACAGTATCTTGGATCAGGACATGAGTTCTTTGCGTGGCTCAGCTACTGTCTCCCTTTGGATGAGAGATCTGATTTTTGTTTTAGAGCCGATTGCAGGTTTGTCTTTCTGGAATTATGTGATGCCCTCTCTTGGGGATGGATCAAATTTCCAGTTCTGGACCTCTAACTGGTCTGGTACAGGGGTGTTTTGTGTTAAGTTTCCTACTATTTTTTAGGCTTCAGGTTGTAAGTCATGCACTGTTAAGGATTTCGGTAGGTGGGATGGTAATTTGTGGAAATGGAACTTTGATCTTTTGTAAGGCGCTATTCTTGGAGGGGGTCCGGGTGAGGTTCAGGAAGCTACTGGTATTATGCAGCAGATTGTTCTGGTTTTGGATATGAGGGACAGTTGGAATTGGATGCTGGAGCCCAATCGGATATTTTCGATTATCTCCCTTTATTCGGAAGCGATTCGGGCAGTTGGTGGCATCAACTTATCTGATGAGGAGTAGTCGGGTTTGGACATTATGTGGCAGGCAAACATTCCGTTGAAGATCAAATTGTTTGGTTGGAGACTGGGCCTCAATAGATTACCGTCTCGGATGAATTTAGTAGATAGAGGAATTGTTGTGTCCAATCATGAGAAGGTGTGTGTTGTTAGACGATGGCTAGGATCTAGATGGGGGGTTGAATAGATCCTTCGAGTTTTACACGCAAATGGTTTGGTTTTAAAAGTTTGACGGAAGCGGCCACTGAATTACGTCTACAACGAACCTCTATTAGAGGGATCGAATATGCACGACAATATTCGGAATGAATTATGGATGAGAAAAATTCAGATTGATTAACACAGTTTAAACGCAATCAACAATGTTTTATTTGCTTGATAGTTAATCCAACCCAGCGAGGTAAATCGACAAACAATTAATTGCAAATACGTTCGATTTTGCGTTGAAACAAAATTATCGAACACTTGGTGTGCGTTAACACACTAAGTGCAGATTTCAAAGTAATGTGATATTGAGCTGCTCCTAAATACAATCCAAGGGATTGTATCAAATTTACAAAACAATTTAACAGCTCAATATAACACTAGCTCAGAAATTTAGATCAATTTAAACTTCGCAAATTCGAATGATATCAAATGTAAAGAGTTAAGGGAGAGAGAGAGAGAGAGAGAACAAACACGATTTGATTAGGCAGTTCCCCAATCGTCCTCGCTTTGGGACCCTCTGCCCCCAATTCCACAATTGGAATTGAGATATATATATATATATATATATATATATATATATATATATATATATATATATATATATATCGTTTTTTGCAAATTGTTTATACAAGAGAAGAACTATGAACATCCAAACTCTCAAACGTATTTGATTATTGATGCAGAGTCTTCTCTCCCCTTGATTCAAGACGAATCAAGTGCCTCGAATTCGGTTGAACAAGTCACCGTCCCACGCTACTAGACTGCAAGAAACCACCGTTCTTCAGTCACCTTCACTCGGCCGACTTCAATTCTCCGAAATTCGACCCCCAAACCTTTCTTCTACGATCCTCCGACTGTAGCTACTAAACCGAAAGAATACTATGTTTTTTGGTTACCTTCGCACGGCTGAATCCCTGTAGAACGAAACTGTTTGTGCCAAAAACCCCCAAAATCACCTTGATTCTTGGAGGATAAAACCTAAGGTTTTATTCATGAAACACCTACCAATTCTCAACACAGAAATGAAGATCACAACACTTCCTAATTTTGAACGTTATCACTTCAAAACAATAGACTACACAAGCAAAAATGATTATGTGTAATTGTTGGTTGACTCAAGGATGAAGATGAAGATGAAGAGAAAAATTGGTATAAATTTTCACGTTTCTTGTTATGTTTTTGGTGTGAGCAGACCCAACTATTTATAATGAATAACACAAATGACCAACAAAAAGAAATAACCGAAATAACAGAAATAACAGACAAAATTAAATGCAGAAAAAAATTGGTTCAGGCAGCGTGAGTCGACCGCCCCACACGTAGGGGTCGGCGTGAGCTGTCCCGTAGGAATATCTACGCAAGTTTTGACACCATGCATCGACCCATCAGGACCTTGCGTCGACGCAAGCCTGCAGATTTTGCAGAAATTTAAGTTTCCAGAATCATGCGTCGACTCATGAGTCCCAGGGGGTCAGCGTGCGTTTTCCCGAACGTTTCAAAAAACTTGCTCAAACTAGCATGCGTCGACGCATGCTTACTTTGGGTCGACTCATGATCTGCATATTTTCAAAAATCCATTTTTTTGCACATTTTAGCAGACCAAGACTCGAGATACATATACCAAACATCAATATCATGATCATGCACAAGTAATTTTAGGTTAGACCTTTTCCTATATGTTTAGATGCATGAAAATCGACGGTTTGATGCAACTTGCCCGACAATGAAGTGATATCGCTCAAATAACAATCTAATGACACTCTTATTAGTTGACATCATTAAAACCAAAATAGATGAGAGACCTTGGTCCTCACATACTCCCCCTTTTTGATGATGGCAACCCTGTATGTCTTTCTCTTGATTTGTAATTTGAGAACGGAAAAACTCCCCCTATCTTTAACACTTTAACGTCTGCTGCTTTAATATTTTTCTGTTGCTAGTATCCTTCTCCCCCTTTGACAACATCAAAAAGAGTAAAAGAAGGTGGTCAAAGAGATATCATCATAACAAGTAATGGTTCATTCACCAATTTGCAAAAAAACTACACTGACAATCATCCACATATGATACGGTTAATGCAATACTATAACGGAATAGATACGGAACATAAGAAACAAACACAATTCATTCCATAGTTCAAAACATAGATTCAAATAAACTGAAACATAGTTCAAAGTAAAACAAATGGAAATAACATGCAATCCAAAGAACAAACATCCAAATGAATAAAATATGCTAACATATGTAATAAACATCAATTTTTAAAGCACTTAATATGGTACATATACTTAAAAGGAATTTACAAAGCGGAATGATATTACCTTGACCATGAACGAAGATGAGAGCCCTCACATATTGCTCAATAACTCTAGGCATAGTTAGTCAAAAACCATACACAAGCATATATAGATGTGACACGGTCCGAAATATCAAACACGGTCCGAAATATCGAGAACGGCTAGTTCCCTACGGATGTGAAAGAAAAGCTCAGTAGCTAGTGGTTTTGTAAAAATGTCAGCAAGTTGATTCTTAGTATCAACATGCTCAAAGACCACATCACCTTTTTCTACATGATCCCTAAGGAAATGATGACGTATTTCGATATGTTTGGTGCGTGAATGTAACACGGGGTTCTTAGTTAGGTTTATTGCACTAGTGTTATTGCACAAAATGGGAATACGTTCAAGTTTTAAATTGAAATTAAGCAATTGTTGCTTAAGCCATAAGACTTGAGCGCAACAACTGCCTGCGGCAACGTATTCCGCCTCAGCTGTTGACAAAGCAACAGAAACTTGTTTCTTGTTATGCCAACTCACCAAGGAATTTGCAAATAAGTGACACGTGCCACTAGTAATTTTCCTATCCAACTTGCACCCAGCAAAGTCGGAGTCGGAATAACCAACTAAGGAACAAACACAACCTTTGGAATACCACATCCCATACTTTGGAGTACCGGAAAGGTATGGAAGTATGCGCTTAACTGCTTTTAGGTGGGATTCCTTGGGACGTGCGTGATACGTCGCACACATGCATACACTAAACATAATATCGGGACGTGATACGGTAAGATAAAGAAGGGATCCAATCATACCTCGATACTTCTTTACCTCTACATCCTTACCATGTTCATCACGATCAAGATTGGCATATGTAGGCAGGAGTATCTATTGCCTTGCAGTTTAGCATGTCGAAACGTTTGAGAAGCTCAAAAAAATATTTGGTTTGACTCACAAACGTGCCCTCTTTGAGTTGTTTGATTTGCAATCTGAGGAAATAGTTGAGCTCCCCCATCATGCTCATTTCAAACTCCCCCTGCATCAAACTAGAAAACTCCTTGACCAAGGTCATGTTAGTAGACCTAAAAATAATACCGTCAACATAAATTTGTACCAAAATTAAGTGTTTTCCTTGACGTTTAATAAAGAGGGTTGTGTCAACCTTGCCTCTTGAATACCCTTGATCAAGTAAAAATTTGCTTAGACGTTCATACCAAGCCCTAGGGGCTTGTTTAAGTCCGTATAAAGCACGTTTAAGTTTGTAGACATGATCGGGATATTCATGGGATTCAAAACCCGGAGGTTGGGCAACATAAACCTCTTCATTTATGTATCCATTAAGGAAAGCACTTTTAACGTCCATTTGGAATAATTTGAAGTTCTTAGTGCAAGCATAAGCAAGTAAAAGGCGTATAGCCTCGAGTCGGGCAACCGGCGCATAAGTTATCTCATAGTCGATTCCTTCCTCTTGGTTATAGCCTTGCGCTACAAGCCGCGCTTTGTTACGTGTTATAACTCCGTTTTCATCAAGTTTATTTCTAAATACCCATCGGGTGCCGATTACTCGATGATCTCGCGGAGGGGGGACAAGGTTCCAAACCTCATTTCTCCTGAATTGATTTAGTTCATCTTGCATTGATAAGAACCAATGCTCATCGAGTAATGCCTCCTTTGCGTTTTTACGTTCAACTTGTGACACAAAAGCGGAGTAATAACAAAAGTTACTAAGTTTAGAGCGAGTGGTTACTCCCTTAGAGATGTCACCGATGATATTGTCGATTAGATTGTCTTTAGAAGACTTCCATGCTGGAGGAAGGTCATCTTCATTTGTTGGATGATCCTCTTCACTCTTTATTGGTCGGTGATCCTTTTCCTCCTCAATATGAACTACTTCAGTCTGATCAGTTCCCTTATCAGTGTCCTTGAGTATGTCTTCAGAAGATGCACCTGCACCATGAAAAGAACTACCTTCTCCGACATTTCTCGGATAAGACTCATCAAAAGTAACGTGTACCAACTCTTCAATAATTCGTAACCTTTTATTATATATTCTATAAGCTTTACTTGACTGAGAGTATCCAAGAACAATACCCTCGTCGGCCTTGCCATCAAACTTACCAAGTGTCTCTTTTCCATTGTTCAACACAAAACACATGCAACCAAAGACGTGAAGGTGAGAGATATTTGGCTTACGCCCTTTTAAAAGCTCATACGGTGTCTTGTTTAGAATAGACCGGATGAGCACCCTATTCAAAACGTAACAAGCCGTACCTATGGCGTCGGCCCAAAAGTATTTTGGAAGTCCACTCTCATTGATCATAGTCCTTCCTAATTCTTCCAAAATTATATTTTTACGTTCCACAACCCTGTTTTGTTGAGGGGTACGTGGTGCGGAAAAATTATGATCAATTCCATGGGATTCCCAAAATGCTTCAAATAAATGGTTTTCAAACTCACCCCCATGACCAGTTCTAATTGACACAATGTTTGTGTTTAACTTGTTTTGAGATAACTTAGCAAATCTCTCAAAGGCCGAAAAGGTATCACTTTTATTTGCTAAGAAAATGGTCCAGCAAAACCTAGAAAAATCATCGACTATTACAAAACCATAATAGTTACCACCTAGTCTTTTAACCCTAGATGGTCCAAAGAGGTCCATATAGAGGAGCTCAAGGGGTCTCATAGTTGAAACGATATTTTTAGATTTGAATGAGATCCTTATTTGCTTCCCCATTTGGCAAGCATCACAAAGGTGATCCTTTGTGAATTTGATTTTGGGCAAACCGATGACTAGGTCTTTAGAGACTATTTTGTTAAGCAAATCAAAGTTGATATGAGCCAACCATCTATGCCACAACCATGAATCTTCATTCATAGTGACTAAACACTTGTCTCCATTCAACGATACCTCATTTAAGTCTAGCATATAGACATTGTTCACCCTCAAGCCTTTAAACACATTCTTTTTGTCACTATCTTCAACTATGCAACAATCTTTTGAAAACAATACTTTATAATTCTTGTCACATAGTTGGCTAATGCTTAAAAGGTTATGTCTAAGGCCTTCCACAAGAAGCACATCAGAGATAGTAGTAGATGAGGGGTTACCAACACTACCTTTGCCGAGAATCTGTCCCTTATTGTTATCTCCGTAGGTTACAAACCCCTTTTTCTTCGCCACAAAGTTGATCAAAAGAGATATGTCGCATGTCATATGTCTTGATCATCCACTATCCAGAACCCATCTTCTTTCGATGGTCTCAAGACTTTGTACCTACAAAAATAATCAAGGGAGAGTAGGTACCCAATTCTCATTGGGTCCTTTATGGTAAGTGAAACCAAGATTGCACTTCGGCAACCATTGATAAATGCCTTTTGGAACAAGAAATCTTCTAAAACGACATTTAGCAATAGTATGACCAGGCTTGCAACAATATAGACGATCACGTTTCATTTGGAATTTACCTTTGCTATCACTATCTCGAATCACATACGTATACCTTTGATACGGATTATTCATACTTTCTCGATAATTTGATCGATCAATAGCAAACGTAATTTTAGGCTTAAGAGCCTTCTCTAATTTGGTCTTAAGGGTTCTCACCTCTTTTTACCAAATATGACAAGAATCACAGCCCCCAAACTTGAACCATGGAGATTTATTCTCATCAATCTTAGCTTTTGATGCATCCACCATGGAGTTTTTAAGATCTTCCAATTCTTTTTCGGAATCGGAAACCTTTTTCTCCAAGTATTTAAAAATATTTTTGTTCGAAGCTAAGCATTGAAAAGCTTCCTTAGCCTCATGGTGCAACATATCAAAAGCCTTTTGCAATTCTAAATGAGACATAGTATTAGAATGATCATATTTAGAGTGTTTTACCTCTTTCTTCTTGTTGTGATGTGCCATAAGACATAGATTAACGGATTCACTTTCATCACTTGAGCTGTCCTCTTTTTCTGACTCGCTATCGCTTTCCCAAGCGATGTATGCTCGTCTAGATTTGTTTGACATTTTATGTTGACGGCTCTTATCCTTGTCCTTATCCCTGTCTTTCTTAAGTGATGGACAATCCGACTTGTAGTGCCCGGATTTTCCACAGTTGTAACACGTTCCTTTAGCCTTGCCATTCTTATTTCCTTCATTTCTAGATTGCCTCTTAAATTTGACAAGATTTTTATCCGAGTGTCGAATCTCATTCTTCCGAACATACCTATTGTATCTCTTCGCAAATAGACTCATGTCATCATCGGAGTCATCATCTTCGTCATTGTTGGTTTCATCATCACTTTGCTCTTTTGATGTGGACTTTAAACAAGAAGCCTTAAGAGCAATCGACTTCTTTTCCGTATCTTTTGTTTTCTCCTTCTTTATACTTTTTTCATGTTTATCAAGGCTAATGAGCACTTGCTCATGCTCATCGAGTTTGCCAAATAGTGTGGTGAGGTCTATAGTAGCTAGATTATTGGTCTCTTTGATCGCGGTGACCTTCGGCTGCCATTCCCTGTTAAGACACCTCAAAATCTTATTAGTAGCAACCTCGTTTGGAATTGGTTTACCAAGTACATGCAATTTGTTGATAATGTGAGTAAATCATTTTTGCATATCCGCAATGGTTTCCCCTTGCTTCATGTAAAAAAGATCGAACTCTTGTGTTAGTGTGTTAATACGAGCCATTTTAACATCATTAGTGCCTTTGTGGGCAACTTGTAAAGCATCCCACATGGCTTTGGCCGTTTCACAATTAGAGACACGATAATATTCGTCAACTCCCAAAGAGGAGATCAAAATATTTCGAGCCTTCCAATCATAGCTGTACTTTTTCTCGTCCTCTTCATTCCATTGGTCTTCGGGTTTGGGAACGACAATGCCTTCGGCATTAGTCATTGTAATTTACATAGGACCGTTTAAAATAACGTTCCAAACTTTCTGATCTATGGAATTTATATGGACGCGCATACAATCCTTCCAGTAGCTCTAATTCTCGCTTGTAAAAATTGGAGCTCTATTATAAGCCCCTTTAGGTTCGTTCGCCATATTCCAAGAAATTTTACCGAAGCACTAGATAAACCGGAGCTCGTGATACCACTTGTTAGACGATGGCTAGGATCTAGTTGGGGGGTTGAATAGATCCTTTGAGTTTTACACTCAAATGCCTTTCCAAAATTTGGTTTTAAAAGTTTGACGGAAGCGGCCACTGAATTACGTCTACAAAGAACCTCTACTAGAGGGATCGGATATGCACGACAATATTGGGAATGAATTATGGATGAGAAAAATTCAGATTGATTAACACAATTTAAACGCAATCAATAATGTTTTATTTGCTTGATAGTTAATCCAACCCAACGAGGTAAATCGACAAATAATTAATTGCGAATACGTTCGATTTTGCGTTGAAACAAAATTATCGAACACTTGGTGTGCGTTAACACACTAAGTGCAGATTTCAAAGTAATCTGATGTTGAGCTGCTCCTAAAGACAATCCAAGGGATTGTATCAAATTTACAAAACAATTTAAATGCTCAATATAACACTAGCTCAAAAATTTCGATCAATTTAAACTTCGCAAATTCAAATGATATCAAACGTAAAGAGTTAAGGGAGAGGGAGAGAGAGAGAGAGAGAGAGAGAGAGCAAACACAATTTGATTAGGAAGTTCCCCAATCGTCCTCGCTTTAGGTACCTCTGCCCCCAATTCCACAATTGTAATTGATATATATATATATATGTTGCTTTTTGTAAATTGTTTATACAAGAGAAGAACTATGAACATCCAAACTCACAAACGTCTTTGATTGTTGATGCAGAGTCTTCTCTCCCCTTGATTTAAGACGAATCAAGTGCCTCGAATTTGGTTGAACAAGTCACCGTCCCACGCTACTAGACTGTAAGAAACCACCGTTCTTCAGTCACCTTCACTCGGCCGACTCCAATTCTCCGCAATTCGATCCCCAAACCTTTCTTCTATGATCCTCCGATTGTAGCTACTAAACCGAAAGAATACTCTGTTCTTCGGTTACCTTCGCACGGCTGAATCCCTGTAGAACGAAACGATTTGTGCCAAAAACCCCTAAAATCACCTTGATTCTTGGAGGATAAAACCTAAGGATTTATTCAAGAAACACCTACCAATTCTCAACCCAGAAATGAAGATCACAACACTTCCTAATTCTGAACGTTATCACTTCAAACCAATGGACAACACAAGCAAAAATGATTATATGTAATTGTTGGTTGACTCAAGGATGAAGATGAAGATGAAGAGAAAGATTGGTATAAATTTTCACGTTTCTTGTTATGTTTTAGGTGTGAGCAGACCCAACTATTTATAATGAATAACACAAATGATCAACAAAAAGAAATAACAGAAATAACAGACAAAATTAAATGCAGAAAAAAATTGGTTCAGGCAGTGTGAGTCGACCGCCTCACATGTAGGGGTCGGCGTGAGCTATCCCGTAGGAATATCTACGCAAGTTTTGACACCATGTGTCGACCCATCAGGACCTTGCGTCGACGCAAGCCTGCAGATTTTGCAGAAATTTAAGTTTCCAAAATCATGCGTCGACTCATGACTCCCAGGGGGTCAGTGATGTGTCCGCAAGTGCACAGAAATATCGAAGTAATATAAAAGATTGTCGAACCCACAGAGACCAATGTCAACCTACCGTAATCTATCGTTACTTTGTAAAGCTAAGGCTAATGATAATTGATAAAAGGGAAACTAAGACTTGAACTAAAATAAAACTAAGAAAATTTGATAATAAAGAGAGGTCGGAATATGGATTCCGCGTTCCTAAAGGACTTTGTAGAATTCGGGTACTAATTACGACTATAACTTAGTTCCGTAGAATATACCAACTTAAAGACTTTGCCTCACGCTCTCGCGGTATTAACTAAAGTCATGTTCCCTAATCCCAAGATTTTGCTCTCGCTCGCCCGGTAACTAGGAAATATATTTTGAATGCCAATAATATCCTAAACGTATCTAAAGCGCTCTCGCTGTATTTAGATATGTTGCCTAATTTCCACTATCCGGTTCGACCCCCACGCTCTCGCAGTGTCGGCTCTAACCTTAATTAATTTCTCACTCTCGTGACAAAATCGTGTTAAATAACCTCTCACTCTCATGAAAAAGCTACTTAAATTAGACTTGGAAATTAAAACCAAAACAGAATTTTAATCATAAGTTCGCACCTATTATTTTCTACCGAGTCCCGCCGGTAACGACGGTCCTCATACGCCGGACTCTAAACTATTTAGCCAAACATGGAATTAATTAAAAACGCATAAATCATTACGGTTACGATAAAGAACGGCATAGTAATTAAATTTGGCAAATAAAGCAATTATAATAAATGATGCGATAAAAAGAAACCTGTAAAGAAACTGGAATTAACTTTGAAAATGGCGGCAAGCTTTGATCCAAGCGTTACAAGTTATAGGCCTAAATACTAATGGTGTAGTAGTTCCTCGATGTGAGAGAACTACCACTTTTACAATGGTAATTTCTGCCTAAATCTATGAACAGCAGTTTTGCGCACAAAACTTCCGTCCCTTGAAACTAAATGATAGGTCCTATATATAGTGAGAACAGGTTGGAAGTTACTTAAGAATTCATGTGAAAAATAGTGGAGATAATGGGAAGTTGGAGAAATAATGGAGGGAATGGGAAGTTGGAGAAGCTGTGTTTGAGAGAATGTAGGAGAAAATGTTGATCGTGCGTGTGCATTGGTCTTCTTTGTCCACGTCTGCGTTTCTGAACATAATAACCACTTTGTGCGTGTGACGGTCGTGGTGAGTGTGTGACGGACGTGGCAGCCTTTAGAAGCGTGACGGTCGTGGTGGTTGTGTGACGGTCGTCACACACACCACTTTCCATTTTCTGTTTTTTTTCTTAGTCATTTCTTCCTGTTTTCTTCTCATTTCTTCATGTTTTTCTACTTTGCTCCTTTTTAGCTTGGACAATGAAATACCTGCGAAAACACTAGAATACTCGCGGAATAATCGGAACTTAAGCTGAAATAACGTAATTATTAGTCATAAATCAAGGCAAATATATGATACATTTTCGTGTTATCAACACCCCCACACTTAAACCTTTGCTTTCGTAAGACAAATAGTGCATACGGATACTCATCCTAGGATACCAACTCTATTTTGGTTAAGTTTGTGTCGATAGGTACTTGCTCACACACTAAGGATATCGTAACAACACAATTCCGCTTTTGCGGTCATCAACCTCCATCCTATACAAACCAATCCGAATCATGTCATTATACCTAAGCCTAACTCACTCATCCTTCTTTTATCCCTTTTCATTCTGGCACAATCACATTAAGCCAGTTATCCTTTCACACTTATGGTAGGATGGCCTGTTAGCGACTATGATCTCATTATTATCATTTTTTTTCTTTCTTTTGGCACATTGTCTTAAATATCACTAAAGAAGTTTGCACCATTGGGCTAAATGATCGGGTGAGGATCACCTAACTTAGAAGGAGCATTCATTTTTTTCTTTTCATAATTTGCCTTTTAAGCCTGAGATCATACACTTATTTGCATCGGCTTCCTACTTAGTGCGTGCTTAGGATGGTGCTGACTGCTAAATAAACTACTTAGGGACTACTAAGGGGGTGAGAACTTAAGGCTATGGCATAACAAGTACTCAAATTGATTTCCATAATTTAGAGGCTCACGGTGTTAAGACGATACCGATCTTGCAGAATTTTCCCAAGTCTCACAGTCTAACCTCAATTTCGTTTGTAACCTAAGATTTTCAAAAGAAACACTATTTTTAACTCAAAAATTTTCAAAATATTTTGTGTGGCTCAAGGGAATGGGGAAATCGATAGACAACATAAAATCACCATAAAGACTCGACAGCACATGCACAGACGGACGAAACATTTAAAACAGAAAAATTTTAAAATCATGCTGGAAAACAGTAAATCTAACTAGAAAGCGGTAAAATGAAAGCAGTAAAGTTCCTCCCCCACACTTAAACCAAACATTGTCCTCAATGTTTTGATAAATGGTGAAAAAGGAAAGATAGAACCTATATGAATGCCATTGCGTGCTACCACGGCCAAATTCGTGCTGATTCTTCCCTTGTTATCCATGTCTTCGCTGGCCACTTCTACTCCGGCATCTTGTACTACGAGTTATCTGAATTTGCTAAAACTTCAGTTTCTTGAAGCCACTCATTATATTGCCTATTTCTGAAGGAAGTATCTGCAAAAATTGTTAGAAAAATACGGTGCGGTGTGTGCAGGTGGAACCTGACCATGCGAAAGGACAAGGAGGAGGTGAGTTAAGAATTAGAGAGATATGCTCTCTCATATCATACTCATCATTGGCGTCACCACCAGCAACGACATTCATAGGAATGTGCGTGGGCACCAACTCATCTTAAGGGATCGTCATCTAGAGATCTTTCGCCTAAATGCAGCTGAGACGTGACAAGCGATATGATTCTTTATTTTCTGCAAACACAAACAATAAAAGTAGAACATTAAATTAAAATCTCGTGGGTTGCCACCCACGCAGGGCTTTGTTTAACGTTGATAGCTCGACGGTTAGGAGTGTTAATCTTCGGTTTCCAAGGCCATTTATCAAGCCATCTCACATATCCCTCACCTTTTCTTTTCTTCCTTCTATGGGGTGGTTCATTCTTTTGAACTCGTGGTGGTGGTTCTGGATCTATCCTAAGTATTAGTTTTTCAAGTTTGGGCTTAGTTATTTCATCCATCACCTCAAAGTTTAACCTTACCCTCTTAGCAGTAATGATATCCCTAGTTTCATGGTCCTCGAATTTTCTCTTTTTATACATGACCTTAGACAGAGATGCATCGGTGTAGGTATTTTCCAATACCTCCGCATACGTTTTGGATTGGGATCCTACCTTAGCTTCCATAAACCTTTACGGGAAAGGAATCGGTGGGGTATACGCATGAGGAAAAGCCTTAGGTGCTACTTTCTCTACCTCTTTGACGACCTCCCTTTCAGGTGGTCCCAGTAAAGTTTTCTCAATCTCTACTTCTTCCTTACCAGAACCCTCCTCAACCTCAATATCACTCTCCTCAACCTCATTATCACTCTCCTTAGGATCTTTGATTTTTTTTCACTACAGGTCACTACAACATCCACATGCTCCTCAGGGTAGGGACCTATAGGTGTCTGTGCAAGCAGGGAGATTTGAGTCTCCAATGCCTCAGTGTGTGTCGCGAGGGACTCGACCATAGTGTTTATCTGCCTAAGGGTTTCATAAGTATCGAGATGTTGTCTTCTAAGCTCTTCATTATGGAGAGTTTGGGTCTCCACAAAGTGCTCAATCATAGATTCTAACCTTGAATTAGTTGTTGTTTCAATGAAATCCTCCATTAATCTTTCGAGGTTGGAATTGACGGATTCTTGCAGTTCCTCAAAATAATGGGAGTGGTAATCATAGGGAAAATTTGGTTGTGGTTCCTCAAAATATTGGGAGTCTTGCGGCTGGTAATAGAAAAAATTTGGGTACGGATCCTCAAAATTTTAGGAGTGGGTCTGTGTCGCATTGAAACCCTGCATTAATATTTCTAGGTTGGAATTATGAGATTCTTGCGACTCCTCAAAATGTTGGGATTGGTAGTTGCAGAGGAAATTTGGGTGAGAATGAGTTAGTGATGCATTGAAATTCTCCATTTGTATTTCAAGGTTCGAATTATGGGATTCTTGCGATTCCTCGAAATACTGGGAGTGGTGATTGTAGAAAAAATTTGGGTGATACATAGTAATGAGTATCTTAGTCTATACGATGCAACAACGGAATAATAATATTCACTGTTGGTCCTGGCAAAGACACCAAAAACTTGATGCGTCCGCAAGTGCACGGAAATATCGAAGTAATATAAAAGATTATCGAACCCACAGAGACCAATGTCAACCTACCGTAATCTATCGTTATTTGTAAAGCTAAGGCTAATGATAATTGATAAAAGGGAAACAAAGACTAGAACTAAAATAGAACTAAGAAAATTTGATAATAAAGAGAGGCCGGAATATGGATTCCGCGTTCCTAAAGGACTTTGTAGAATTCGGGTACTAATTACGACTATAACTTAGTTCCGTAGAATATACCAACTTAAAGACTTCGCCTCACGCTCTTGCGGTATTAACTAAAGTCATGTTCCCTAATCCCAAGATTTTGCTCTCGCTCGCCCGGTAACTAGGAAATATATTTTGAAAGACAATAATATCCTAAACATATCTAAAGCGCTCTCGTTGTATTTAGATATGTTGCCTAATTTCCACTATCCGGTTCGACCCCCACGCTCTCGCAGTGCCGGCTCTAACCTTAATTAATTTCTCACTTTCGTGACAAAATCGTGTTAAATAACCTCTCACTCTCGTGACAAAGCTACTTAAATTAGACTTGGAAATTAAAACCAAAACAGAGTTTTAATCATAAGTTCGCACCTATTATTTTCTACCGAGTCCCGCCGGTAACGACGGTCCTCATACGCCGGACTCTAAACTATTTAGCCAAACATGGAATTAATAAAAAATGCATAAATCATTACAGTTACGATAAAGAACGACATAGTAATTAAATTTGGCAAATAAAGCAATTATAATAAATGATGCAATAAAAAGAAACCTGTAAAGAAACTGGAATTAACTTTGAAAATGGCGGCAAGCTTTGATCCAAGTGTTACAAGTTATAGGCCTAAATACTAATGGTGTAGTAGTTCCTCGATGTGAGAGAACTACCACTTTTACAATGGTAATTTCTGCCTAAATTTATGAACAGCGCTTTCACGCACAAAACTTCCGTCCCTTGAAACTAAATGATAGGTCCTATATATAGTGATAACAGGTTGGAAGTTACTTAAGAATTCATGTGAAAAATAGTGGAGATAATGGGAAGTTGGAGAAGCTGTGTTTGAGAGAATGTAGGAGAAAATGCTGATCGTGTGTGTGCATTGGTCTTCTTTGTCCACGTTTGCGTTTCTGAACATAATAACCACTTTGTGCGTGTGACGGTCGTGGTGAGTGTGTGACGGGCGTGGCAGCCTTTGGAAGCGTGACGGTCGTGGTGGTTGTGTGACAGTCGTCACACACACCACTTTCCATTTTCTGTTTTTTTTTCTTAGTCATTTCTTCCTGTTTTCTTCTCATATCTTCATGTTTTTCTACTTTTCTCTTTTTTAGCATGGACAATGAAATACCTGCGAAAACACTAGAATACTCGCGGAATAATCGGAACTTAAGCTGAAATAACGTAATTATTAGTCGTAAATCAAGGCAAATATATGATACATTTTCGTGTTATCAGTCAGCGTGCGCTTTTGCGAACGTTTCAAAAAACTTGCTCAAACTAGCATGCGTCGACGCATGCTTACTTTGGGTCGACTCAGGACCTGCATATTTTCAAAAATCCAGTTTTCTACACGTTTTAGCAGACCAAGACTCGAGACACACATACCAAACATCAATATCATGATAATGCACAAGTAATTTTAGGTTAGACCTTTTCCTATATGTTTAGACGCATGAAAATCAATGGTTAGATGCAACTTGCCCGACAATGAAGTGATACCGCTCAAATTACATTCTAATAACACTCTTATTAGTTGACATCATTAAAACCGAAATAGATGAGAGACCTTAGCCCTCACATGTGTTCTTTTCTTTTCGGAGAACGAAGATATTTCTCACGTCTTTCTTGCTTGTGCTAAAGCGAAGTTGGTTTTGGAGAGAGTTCTTAATTGGGTTGGTTTACCTTGTTTTGATGTGATTAACTATTGCAATCATACTCTTTCTTGGGTTAAGGCCATGGAGGGAAAATGCAAGAACGTGTCGGCATGTTCCATTTGGTTTATATCTTGCTGGAGTATTTGAACTCGAGAAATAATATCATTTTTAAAGAGGTGTGTAATGTCGATACCATTTTCCAGAATATCATCCTCTCTTCGTGGAATTGGTTGTCGATTGGGACTAACAATCGTCGTGTTTGTAGTCTCTATGATTGGACTAAATTTCCTTTGGATTTTTAATAGGTTGGTGTAGCGTGTCTGCTTTGTTTATTCCTTTTGTTTGTTGATTGTATTGGGTTGGAGAATCCCTTTTTTCTCCTTTAATATAATTGTTGCGTTGCTTATCAAAAAAAAACTTAAGCTTTGTATCTCATAATTTCAGCATTCTTATTTTTCTTTTTCATAAAAAAAAGTCATTTATATCCAATTGGTTTTACACCTTGAGGTGTTCGGAATACTAGTCCAAAATCGAGTCACTTGTAAAGTGAGTTTAATTTTTCTTCAATTGAATATGTTCATATTGGCCAATTCTCATATTGTCTACAATTTTTGATAGAATTTGATTCATGATCCTCATTATTATTTATTATCTTTAGCGCTATATTGTATACAAAGACATTGTCAACATTGACTTTATTTTGATTCCATCATATTTCATTCATTACATAATTTATCGAGATCTCTTAATTTCATAAATTTCAGGTACCTGGTTAGTTCTTCTGGAACTTAAAATTAAATTATGTCAAAGTGTTCTTAAAGTTTTCATATCCACATTTGGGTCATTTTTAACTTTAATTTCTTTACTTGGCAGAGGACTTTCAACATCAGAACCGACTTTTCTACCACGTTTGAGGCATGGCTATAACTCATTTGCAATATTATATTGTCCAATATGAGAATCCACTTTGAGTGGAATATCAACAACTAATAATTTGTTTCATAAACTTTGCAAATGAATTGTGTTTTGAATTTCGAAGATCAAAATGGTATAATAATATTTTATTTCAAATTGTTCATTTGAACTTCTAGTTCACACTCTGTGCTGCTTGTTCTATCTCCCTAGTATTGAGAAAATTAATTTATAAATTTATAATCAGCCTACTGGACTTCAAACAAGTATCCAATTATTGGACCAAGATAAAACCTAAAATATGTGATTCATATAAACTGCATTTTCTCAACATTCTTCCAAAACTCATCTTAGCGTACTATATTGGAGCAATTGAATAATCACAACACATCCAAAAATTTACTTAGATGAGAAGTATTAGATTAAGAACCTAAAATAATTTGTAAGTTAAGGGGAGAATTATCATGTACAGGCTTGTTGGCTTAATACGAATAAATATCTTAATACCATACTTTGGGTGTTTCAAATATCTAATTTAGAATTCATGATTTCACAAGCATCAACTATATAACTAACTTTAGACGTCTAAAGAATGGATCTTCAAGTCCATTTTTTTATGAGCATGTCCTTCAAGATGTTCAATATTAATTTTAGTAACATATGTGATACTTATCAAGGAATTTCTGAAAAATTCAAAAACAAGATCTTAGTTTAATTAGTTGAGAAAATAATTTCACAAACTTCTGGCTATGAATAGACATATGCACAATATTTTAATCGATGCAACAATTAATGTAAAAAAAACTCAATTTCTCTAATTTTCCTTTAGGAACACACAAGTTTTATTGGATTGAAGAAACTTCTGATTCTTGAAAACTAGTTCTCACATCATAATACATATGAGATGACCCAACCGATTTTTCCAACAACACACTTAAGTGTGATTTGTAAACATCTGGTTTACCATAATACATATGATTTTATTCTTCTAATTTGTCAATCTCTAGTAAATATAAAATAATTTGTATAAAATATATATTTTTCAATCTTAATAAATTTACAATTATTAATATTATTCATGCAATCCTTATGTGATTGTAAATTTTTCTAAGATCCATGAAAATCGTTATTGATACTTTTCTAATCAATCGAGACAGAATAATCATTTTCTTATCAATCATCAAGGGATAACCATTCTTTGATGAATTAATAAAAGTAATTCATTCTTTGAACAATACTTCAGGGATCCTATATAAGATATATAATTTTTTTTCGAGAGGTAGATCGTAGATCTTCAAACAATGATAAAGGTAAACAGTTTTCGTACAATCCTCTGGGGATGCATTATAAGTTCTTCAAGAACTATATAAATTATTATTTTTCTATCATTCAGGGATCTTGATTAGTTCTTCAGGAACTATACAAATAAATTATTATATTGTTATCCTTCAGGGATGCTTGATAAGTTCTTCAGGAACTATATAATAAATTATTATTTTTCTATTCTTCAAGGATATTTGTTAAGTTCTTCAAAAACTATATAACAAACACGTTATTATATAGTCTTTCAGAGATATTTTAACATTATTCATCCAATCCTTCTGGGATGCATGAAAATCATTGTAGAATTTTTCTTCTAATCAATATATCAATACATAATAGGCAGAATTAGAAATATATATTACGAAACAAAAAAAAAACAATGTTACCGTCTAAATCTTAGAGCTTCATATAGTTAGACTTTCATTATCAAATTATTTGTATCACTTCTTAGACAATTAGTTAACATTCATATGGTAAAGTTTCGTGCTGATAACGTGTTATAAAATTAACCAAAATGATATAGAGAAGAATGAGACAAAGAAAAGAAGAAAAGTGATATTATATTATTCACCTTAAGTTTTCTTAGCATTGCAACATGGACCGTATTTATAGTACATGACCAATAAATAACCATTAACTTAAGGAATACACAAAGTTTAGGAAATTAACTCATAGGAGTTAAGGAATATAGAAAGTTGGGTAAATGAACATCCACATCAATACACTATTATTCATAACAAATTTAACCTTTTTTTATAGGCAAAATACTCTTTTTGGTCCCTTAAATTTACCTCGGGGTCCATTCTGGTATTCCCAGAAAAATCCTAAAAAAAGTTGTTGAACCTAGGATCACTTGGTTACTATAAAACATCTCAAACCACTACCCCACATCACACTTGTTTATATATTTCACACAATGATTTAGCTTCATTGTCTAAAATCTTTCTCTCACTGCACTTAGAATTATAATTATAAAATTTAACTACTATATTTATGCCATGATTTTATTCAATAAATTTATATTAACATTTATCTTTCAATCTTAAATAATGTATGATATTATTTATTATTAATACCCTATTATTTAACTGTAATATAAAAACACTAGAAATCATAATTATTGCAAGAAAAAATTTTCATTCAACCTTTCATACACCCCTCTTATATTAGTTTACATATTGTTTTAAGTTTCTCATTTATATGTTCCTCAATTAATTTTTTTATGAGAACTAATATAGTAACATGTATTAATCTTTTGAGCTTTGTTTTTTTCTTGATATATATATATATATATATATATATATATATATATATATATATATATATATATATATATATATATATATATATGAAAACACATCAAATAAAATTGCTTTTGTCACGAGAAAGTAACGTGAAGGCTATGCATTTAGATTTAACAGTCTTATTAATAATGTCTCACTTTTAAATATAATATACTATTTTAATTATAATTTAATAATTGGCCACTAATTCTATAATAAAAACTCAAAAAATACTTAAGTAGAAATGTCACTTTTATTTTGCCAAATAAAAGTGTCATCTAAATTCAATTTAATTGTTAAAATTACAATTTTAAAAATATTTCTTATACTTTTTATTAAAAATTAAGTTATAATTTTAAAAATATTCGTTTAATTTCTTATCACGAATTTACATTAATATTTAGTTTTCAATTATAAATTTGAATTACTCTTTACTAATAATATATTTCTTTAATTGTATTATAAATATTTTTTAAATTGAATATTTTTTAGTTATGATATTTGTTTTGTTATTTGGAAAGTTATGATGTTGGTTTTACATGGGTGTGAAATAGTGCAGTGAGAGAAAGATTTTAGATAATGAAGTTAAATCATTGTGTAAAACATATAAACAAGTGTGAAGTGGTGTAGTGGTTTAATATGTTTTGTAGCAACTAAGTGAACCTGTGTTCGAATCCTAGTATCAAAAAGGGTATTTTATCTTTTTTATAATATGCATGATGTTATTAATATTATTATTATTATTATTATTATTATTATTATTATTATTATTATAATACTCATGATTTAGTCAAGTAATTGAATTTATATTTTTCTTTTAACAAAGAGGAATTGTTGTTATTAAAGTCAATATAAAAAATAAAAAAATTCCATAGTTAATTTAGAAATAGTTTATATAATCATTAAATATTCATTTTTTTAATAATAAAAATTCAACATTAAATATCCAAACTTTGCCATGGTTGAATCCAGTTGTCATAAGCGACTTCAAGCAAGAACGAAAGGCTGAGACTTACATCAAGGAGTATCGTCGCAATTTTGGTCATACCCCTCGAGATAGTGAAGTAATGTGGTAGTTGGAATCTGAATCTCAAGATTATTGTTCCTTTCATTTTTTTATGTGTTGACAGTAAAATTAAAAATGTTCTGAAATAGTCATTAATCACTCGAAATGAAGGGGACGAAGATCTGATATCATAGGTGGACCAAAAGACGCTCAACACAGTTTCTATATTTGCAAGTAAATAAGGTTTGTGCCATGCTTTTATCGATGTGGGTCCCTCCTCAGACTGGGGGGTACTTCCCTTGGAGGAGGATAATAGTTTCTGTAGCGAGTTCAAAAGACGCATCTTTCCCATCCATGAATGATTTTTTCTCAAATAGGTCTTCAGCTTCCATTCAATGATTTTGATATGGGCATCCTTAATCATCTCGGGGTTTCCCTTTTACAATTGCATCTTGTGAGTTTAGCATACGTCAAGGTCTTCTAGTACATGTATGAGTACAAGATAAGTGAGCTGACCTTAACACTATTTTTCCATATTCTCAACATTAATCATAGTTTGGATGATTAGGAGCGGGGCCAAGACTAGCTCTCCCTTAAGAAAGGTAAGAAGATGTCTGAGGTGTATAGTGTTAATATGAAGAATTTCAAGAACCAATATTACCTGGTTACGCCTCTTATTGAGGCTTCTAATGCAAGTATATCCAATGCTCCTCCTGGTACACCTTCGATATGTTTTGACTACCCAAAATGAGCATTTTTATGTATATTACCATGAGGACTTGCCTCAAGAGGAGACCAATTTAATGAACATGTTGATGGATTTCTAGAAACACTTGGGATGTGTTGACGATGTCAGGTCTTCTAAGTTGGTGTTGAAAAAGAAGAAAAAAAATAATAATATATCGAGACGCGTCTTCTAGTCAAGGCCGCCACCAAAGAGGTTTGGCATAATATATTTGGCGAGTGATAAGTGCCAAAATTACGTAAAATATGTAGGAACTTATTGACTTATTTTACAAACAATAATTACAAAAAAATTGATTTATACATGAAAAGTGATAAAAATAATTGTTTGGACTTTCTCATTTTACATTTATCCAAAACAGGTAAAATGGTCTGAAAAAATCACCAATCAACACTCAAAGACCTTGCCAATACCAACATTTTACAAGCAAGGCTCAATAGGCCACATTCATGAGCACACTAGGAGAGAACAGGCGAGAGAAGACTTCCTAACTAAGTAACTTCATGGTAACATAAGAGTTTATGCGCTAAGCAAAATCTCCATTTATTTTTTGTCATACATTTTCTATCATTTATTTTCTATCATTTACTTTTCTGTAACCAAACAACTTTAGTCCCTTACTTAGAATCATAAGAATTGTTAAATTTGTCTTTAAACACAACCAATGTCTATGGATTCGATAATTTTGTACTTATGTACCGCAAATAAACATGAGTGTCTGGTAGTTGGTCTGCCTCGTCGTCGTTTATCATTTCGTCAACAACGTCCTCTATTTCTTCTTCCTCCTCATTAACGACGTCCAACTTAGCTTGTTCGTTGTCGGAATCGTTAAAAACCTGCGATACCTCAAGTTGTTGAGACAATGGTTGATTTTGTAACGCAATATATAACTCAACCTCATTGAAACCAGAATGCTCATGGCTGAGAAACATATTACGCACATCATCATCATCACGTATTTTCATCTGAAAAAATTTGCACAGCTCATTCCCCTAAAAAAAGATAGGGTTTTTGTATATAATTTTCCCAACTGGACCGCACTGCAATTTCTTCTCTAACCGGGCTTTCAAGTGATAGAAATTTGTTCTTCTATCAATTAAAATCCTGGTCACTTCTGTATCCCTAAAATTGAAACCACTCATTGGACAATCAAATATCTCACCAAGGATATGTGCAGTTATCAAGTATTGTTGTCTTTGAGCCATAACTGAATTTGTGTTAGGAAGAAATGGGTTACAAACTTTAGAGTTAGGAAGAAATAGTTTGCAGAATAGAAATGGTTTGAATGTATGTGATGAAACAGGTGTATGTTTGATGTGTATTAATAGGCCGAATACATGACACAAGAAACGTGTCTTTGTAGTCAAATTGCTTCATAAAAGCCTTGCCAAAGAACCATATGATGTATGTTTGACATGACCACACAACACTGCATGGCTACACTAGCCATGACATGACCACACAACTTTGCATAGTCAGACTATTGATAAGATCACACTCTGCATGCCTATACTCTACACTCTACTTCTACTGTTCCTAAGCATGCGTCTGCACAAAATTAAAAAATAACCTTTTTTTTAATTTCATTTTAAAACTAAAATAAAAAAAATAAAAATAAAAATAAAAAAATAAAAAAGAAAAATTGCCCTGAGGCGCCATTTCATTTGGCTCAACCTCAGGGAATTTTTTAAGGCAATATGCTTTGCCTGAGGCGCCATATGGTTTGGCTCCTCGTCTCTAACTGAGGCACCATTCCATATGGCGCCACCCTAGTAGTGGGTTTTCAAACCCAGCTACTTTTGTAAATACCCTGAAAACTTGGTTTTTTTGGTATTTTTTTTAAAATTCGTGTTATATTAAAAAAAATATCGTTTTTTTTTTGTTGAGTTATTTTCTTGTTTTTGTTGAGTTAATAAAATGTGTACACTTATAGTTGTGGTTGTTAAGATGAGTTAAAAAATTTTATGTTGTTATTTTTATTGAGATGAGTAAAAGGTTTATGCTATTATTGATGTTTTTGTTGGTTAGGTTGTTGTTTATGTTGAGTTATGTTGTTGTTTTTGTTAATACAAGTAAAAGGTTTTTGTTAATGTTGATGTTTTTGTTGACTTATATATGATATTTTTGTTGAGATAATAAAAGGTTTATGATATTGGTGTGGTTTTTGTAAGTTAAGTTTTTGTTTTTGTAGACTTATATTGTGGTTTTTGTAGACATATATTGTTGTTTTTGTTGATACAAGTAAAAGATTTTTATTAATGCTGATATTTTTGTTGAGTTATATGTGTTGTTTTTGTTTAGTTGTATATGTTATAGTTGTCCTATTTGTTAGTTATGTTGTTGTTTTTTGTTGACATGACTAAAATATTGTGTTGTTGTTTTTGTTGCCCTATTTTGTTGTTGAATATGTTATTCCTTGTGCAGATTTCATTTTGTTCATCCCTACATGTCTAGAAGATACAATTGAAATTATTATAGCATATGTGGATTGAGTATTTTATCAACCTTTCACTAAAAACATAACTGTTCAAATTGAATAAGAAAATAATAATCTAAAAAATTAAGTTATAATTTAAGAACAAATTACACTAATAAATATTTTTGACATTTTTGTAGCCCATTATCCATATCTCAGTCTTTATAATAGTTAGAATTTGGTTCTATACTTCTAGTTCTTCAATAAATATTTCCTTCTCTAGTACTAGTTCACTCTACAAAGCATTGGATTTGTTGAGAAATTATGATTCATCGTCATCATGATGATAATTATGACGATGACGACGACGACGATGACGACGCATCAGATTTTTTCATAAAATTTGTTATTTTGCAAAATGTATTAATTAGTAGAAAATGAAGTGCTGATTAAACAATTTGAAGCATTGAACCAAATTCTAACTGTTAAAGAGCGAGATATGGATAATGACTTGCAGAAATCTCAAAATAACATTGATTAGTGTAAGTTGTTTTTCAAATATAACTTAATTTTTCATATTATTATTTTCTAAATAAAATTGAAAGGTTATATGATTAGTGAGAGGTTGGTGGAAAAATCATTCTACATAAGTTATAATAAACTCAAATGTGTATCTCATCAAGATTGAAATTTACGAATGTGGTGAAAGATTGTGCACTATGTGTTTCACTATGGTTGTGATAAAATATTTTGATAAAATGTTGTCTCTACGTATCAAACTTATGACAATTCTACATGTTACAACAATTATAAGTTCCTATAACACACCGCATATCACCTCCAAAAAAATCCTAATGATTATTTAAATATTCCCACATATTTATCTTATACACCAAAGTATGCTTAGAATACACATTAACCACAAAGAAAATAAATTGAAGGCCCCCACTCAAGACAAACCTGGGGAAAACCTACAACAACAAAAAAAGTAAACTGAGAAAACCCATCAAAACTACACCAAATAGAAAGAAAGTCCCCATTATTCTCTATTGTTGCCATTTTAATCAAGTCACATAATGAATTCCACCAGAGAAAATGGATCAACACCTCACTAAGTTTAGTCTATGGCTAGCCAAAGAGTCAAGAGGATTTTCCACAATCACTACTAGAAAACACTGTTTTAGCCTCAACGTAAAATGGATGCTAAACGATGAAATCTGGACGCTAACAGCAATTTAGCGTCAATTTAGCGTCCAATTCATTGACGACAATAAAAACCTTGAAGCTAAACATTAGCATCCTGCTGAAGCTAATTAGAATTTACATAAATGGACTCTAAAACGGAAGCTAAATAATGATCTAATCGTAGACGTTAATTAGTGTTTGTAATCTACTGATGCTAAATTTAGCATCAACATATTTTAAACTCTAACTAGCATTAATTTTTAGGGAAGCTAAATTTAGCATCAATATATTTAAAAGGCTAAATAACGTTTATTTATTGTTGATTCTAAATTTAGCATCCAAAATAAAAAATAAAAAATCAAATTTATAATATTATTAAATACCAAACATAAGAAATTTATAATATTATTAAATACCAAACATAAGAAATTTATATTAAGCTAATATTATTAAATTTTCGGATCCATATATTAAGCTATCTATATTCTTTATATCTGTGCACAAATTTTCGGATCCATACATGAGAATCAATTATGTTAACTATTTTTTGCTTTGATTGGATTAGGAATATCTTTAAAAAAAACACCAGGGGACCAGGCATAACAGTGTTGCTATTCTCATGGATAATCACATTGTTCACACTAACTAAAATTCCAATTCAAAACAAATAGTCAAAACAGAACTTTCATAGCAGAGAGCAAACTACAAATGCAACTAAACAGGCTGCAACACAAGGAAGCCAAGCCACCAAACAGAGAGCAAGTTACAAATGCAACTAATTAATATCATAGCAGAATCAAAACCAACTTTAACAAAATTCGTCTAACCTCAATTCAAATCTAATTCGTGACAGAAACTCTTTTTAACATAACAGAGATTTGTGGCCTGAGGGGTGCTGCGAGGGTAATGAATAGAACCAACCTCCCACTGTTTTCTTCCAATTTCCTCTACCAACTACATAAAATTCTCATCCAACCTCCCACATAATATTAAAGAATAATTCTATACATATATTTCAAAAGCAGATTTGAAAAGATTCATATCATTAAACCTGCCATATATTTCAAAAGTTCTCAACCTGCTACAAAAGGGTCACAATAGAACTCAAAAAGTGAACCCATAATATGTCACTATTAGAAACTAAATAATCCTAAGTCAAACCCATAATATGTCACTAGTTCAAAAAAACTAAGTAGGGTTATACAAAAAATATGAAAGTTGTGTCATTGTTAAAAGACTAGCCTAGGTCATCCTCTGATTGATCATCAAGATCATCATCCTCCGATAGATCATCAAGAGCACTGTTATAATGCGGATGAGGTCGACTAGTACTGCAAGATCCACCTCCTGAATGATGCTCTAAAGCCGTCATCCTTTTCCTAAACTCTTCCATATCAATTAGGAATTGGTTTTGCAACTCCTTCGTACGTTAATCAGCCTCAACAGCTCTTTGGTTTGCTTCATCCGCTCTTTGGTTTGCTGCAGCTGCCTCCCGACGAAGCATCTCAATGACCTCATGTTCAGGAGGACATGACTCTTGAGTAAGATGAGATACACCTGGTCTAAGGTTAACAGACAAAGCTCCAGTTTCGTAACAATGACCTCAAGAAATACCCCCGGCAACATCTACCCACAATTCAAGTCTTTTCTCACCATCAACCTCTAGTGTATCACTTGTAGTATGCTCATCATTCTTAATTAGTTGAGTAAGATGTTCCTGATAGTTATCCTGAAAAAAAATAAGTAACATAATGGTGAAACAAGGTTAGTTATCCTGGAAAAAACTAATTTTTTTACTAACCCAACCGGCCTAGTAATAAACCAACACAAAATTATAAAGACGAATCTGAGAAGATAAATAGGACTAGTAAATTAACATCTGGTGAACAGATTCAAAACTCATTTTGTTTATCCCATATGAAGCAGTAATTGAGCTATTAATTGAGAGAAGAATTCAGCTGTTAATTGAGAAAATTTAAGAAAACGCCTGACCAATGAATCTATGTAAGGTCCATAATTAGGAAGTCTGGGAATTATTTCTCATGGTAAATCTGAACACATGAAACAAAACAAACCCAATATACACATCTATCTGTCCAGGTTAATAGTTTTCTTTTAATTTTCACATTCTAATTCAAGAAATATGTCCTTACTCATTCTAGGCCTAGCACACTAGTATAAATAATTCAGCATGTACACTCCAAACACATTTTAAAACAGAACTAGTATATATATTTCAGCAATCCAAAACAGAACTAGTATATATATTTCAGCAAATTATTTAACAACAACCTCTTTTACTATCCAATAACATAATGGCAGGTGCATCACTCTGTCACAGATCAAATACAACATGGCGAGTGACAAACTATCAAATATTAACTCATCACCCTGCCAGTTTATACAAATCATCAAAACAAAATTAAATATCAACAAATCCTTGACATTAGTTATGTGACAGATCCATGAAAGTGTAGGCATGTGACAGACTATCAAATATTAACTCAATACACGCAAACAACTTACATAAGTTTTTTCAGCACGACTATCAACCCAATCGCCTGACTTCTTTTTACGGGTAGCCAAAAAAAGCTCATCAGGATAGACAGCTCGTCCAACCAGAGACAGTCCAGTCCTTAAAGAGAAGGAACCACACCCCTGCTGAAGGCAAACAGCCAAGCAAAACCACGACCACGGCCCAATCAAAACCCAACCACCGAAAACCACTTTAGACCTACGATAAAATTGACAATGCAAGACTATTCCATAAAGAAGCAGACTTTGACCATTAGACAGTAATACTAACAAACTAAATTGTTACCTAAATATTATAACATAGATTCTGCATCAATTTTAACATAGATTCTGCATCAATTTTAATACTAACAAACTAACTGTCAAGCCACAAGAGGCCAGAAATACGGTTAGGTTTTAAGAGCAGCAGTGCTGCCAATTGCAATTATGTTGTCATTCCAGTAACTCTATTTAGATAATGAATTGAGAATACACACAAAATGGAATTGATGCTAAGTTTTTTGAAGCTAAATCACACTAAATCTATCCTTTATATAAACCATAGGTACATGAGTGAGTTTTAGAATCACCAAGTCTCCAGGAGACTTTTCCTTCACATACACCTCTAATATTGCTTGTTGTGCCATATTTTTTGTGGAACCTTTTGATCTGTCTACGACAAGATATGAATGGGGACCTGTAATACTAACAAACTAAACTGTTACCTAAATATTATAACATAGATTCTGCATCAATTTTAACATAGATTCTGCATCAATTTTAATACTAACAAACTAACTGTCAAGCCACAAGAGGCCAGAAATAATCAATTCTCTAAAGGCACGGATATTGGTGAATCCTTTCACTTTAGCCATTTCCAAGCATGGCACACATTCTATAAGGGGTAAAGAAATAAAGCAAGAGGACATTGTATCTAAAGCAGAACCACTTATAAGAAAGGTGTCTCAAACACTTTCTTCATGGACCTAAAATACACTGATTCCCTATAATACACTTTCTATATGGACCAATGTTTGTCATTCTGGTTCAAAGGTAAGTACATAGTTCCAGCTCATCGTCGTATCCGGATACTCCTTTCAAGCTAGGATGGAACATGAACATGTGAGGGGGAAGTGGTTCATTTCCTGTTATAGATTTGATGCTTGTGGTTTTGATTCAGAGTTTCTTTCGGTTCAGCATTGGTCCAAGTTATGGTTCAGAATGTGTTTGGTTCCAGTTTCGACTTCGAGTTACGATTCTAATGTGCCTACTGAATTATTTAACCAAAAGTGTATGTTTTCTAAGTAACTAAAAGCTGACTACTGCACTAGGAAAAAAATTAGAAACGAAGTTACAGTATGTGGTATTCTACAGATGTCTTCGGCTAGTGCATCAGTACAAGACAGAAATTAAAAACAGACATAAACCCACCCAAAAATACAAGAGCAAACCAAATACATTGAGTTAACACAGCACAACAAACAACAAAATTCAACTCAAAAAGCAAATTAAAAACAACAAATACCAACAAATCCATTATGTAACCAAAATAACCAAAATAATCAATCAAAGATTTTCACAAACCACAAGCCCTAAAATATGAAGAAGAAATAGAAAACCCAAAATATAAATACAAGAAATATGAGAAGAAAGACAATAGTTCTAGATAACGATGATGAACGAAAGAAGAAATGCGAAAAGAAAAAGGATTACTTACCCTCTTCGTCGAAAATACTGAACGGAGGTCGGTGAATCGATGAATGGAGTTCGCCGGAAATACTAAACTGAGTCGGATACTGAACTGAGTCGGAACTGAATAGATGAAAGGATTACTCACCCTCTTCGTCGAAAAAGAAATGAGAAGTGAATGAGAAAGGAAGCTGAATCGATACTAGGTTACTGAAATTTTTTTTCTAAAAAAATAAAAAAAAAGAGGGAAATATTTCACTAAAACAAAAAGAGAATTTTTTTTAATCTATTTTGTTTTTAGCTTCAAACCTAGTAAACACTAATTATAATATTAAAATTTAATAATACATTAGCATCAGAAATTGTTGATGCTATTTTAAAATTAAATTATAAAATAATTAGTGTCAATCAATATATTGGATAATGTCTAATTCTATTGACTCAAATTTATATAAAAAAAATTAGTTAAAAAAAAGCATTTGCGTTTGAATATTTAGATGCTAAATAGACGCTATTAGCATTTAAAATTGGTTGTTGCTAAGTTTTTTGAAGCTAAATCACACTTTTCTTGTAGTGAATCAACACCCGTACCATATTCAAATTAACCTTACTACCCAACTAAAAAAAGTTAATAGAACCAATCATTGTTATTCACGACATCTAAACACCATGACTACCTTGTGCTTCAAAATCTTCATCATTAAAATCTTCTTCCAAGTCACCATCTGAATCCCCATTTATCGTGTTATAACCATCTTTCTCATAAAAGTGTTTGCATAAACACACTTGAGTAAGGTTCACATCCATCATAACTTCCTCTTTGAGCCAAACAAAGAAAACTTCATGTCCAACAAAAATATTAATCTCCTCTAACACTATATCTTTAATGTCCATTAACACCCTAACTCTACAAACATCCAAACTCTCAGCACTACTAGTCTTTTTTATCCACTTCTAAAGCTTTCCCCACCATATTGCCAATGCGAACAAAAATTTCACTACACCAAAAATGAGGATGAAGGCTAAAAAAAAAATTAAACCACATATAACTAGAATAATGAAAATCTCGAAGACCACCTTCCTATGGAGAACAAAGTAAAATTGGGTCCCCTCTTATATAAGTCAAGGAGATATGTAGAAATCCAAGCATTAGTATTTGTTCTCGAAAAGAAACATGATCCAAAGATTCCTTCATCGATCTAATCAGACCTGACAAAAATATAACCAAAAGCAAGTAAACCAAAACTTAGGAATTAGAATTTTTTACCCAAATACCCCTGTTTTTCAACAAAATTCCCAAATACCCTAGTTTTCAAAAAAAAATCTCAAACTACCCCAGTTAGGATTTGGGATTACACAAGGGCGCCATACCAATTAGCGACCCTTCTTTAGGGGCACAAGGTTGTCGTCAATTGAATTGGAGACAACTTATCAAATCTCCAATTGAATTGGCGACATGGTTCAAGGCACACAAGGGAGTCGCCAATTCATCATCCACCGTCTCTTTTGGTCGTTTCAACCATGCATAAGAGGTTTTGCATTCTACAAACTTGTTATTCAAATTGATGGAACATGACTCTACAGAAAATACAAGGGCACCTTGCTTATGGCTGTTGCACAAGACGACAACAGTAATGTCTTTCCTATAGCCTTTGCTTTGGTTGAGGGTGAGAGCGTTATGAAATTGATGAAAGAGGATACTATCAGAGCCAGCACACATGCAGTTACAATCTTTGGCCGACATAGGCAAACATTCAGTGTACAAGAAACAATGGACCATAATGAGGGGAGGCCCAATTTATCGTATGCTGTCAGACTAAACAGATGTTGGTGTGACTGTGGCAAGTTCCAGGCCCACCGTGTACCTTGCTCACATGCCATTGCAGCATGCGCACATGTTCGTCAGGATGCTTATGGTTATCTATCTGATGTTTACAAGGTGATTAATGTTATGAATGTATACAACGAAGGCTTCGCAGTGCTACCAATGGAGGATTATTGGCCTCCATACCAGGGTGACATAGTTTGGTACAACGATGAAATAAGAAGAAAGAAAAAGGGGCACCCAAACAGCAAGCGTATAAGAACCAAAATGGATACCGCTGATAAAATGATAAGACTGTGCAGTATCTGTCGTCAGCCCGAACACAACAAAAAAGATTGTTCCAATGTTGGAGGAACATCTGCATCATAATTTAGCTTATCTTTTCATTTGTTGTAACCAAATATTTTCATATATTGATGGGTCTTTGATACAACAATTTTAACAACAAACATCACTAACACAAACAACACTAAAAACAAACAACAATGTTAACAACAAACAACACAAACAACATAATACATTCCTAACTGATTACAACCATCAAACTAATTTCATTCGGTCCAAACATGACTTCCCTCGCATCTTTGTCAGTCTTCACACAAACCCATCCACGTAGTCTATCAAGTCTCTCGATACTTCAGGTTTTTTCCCCTTCACCAATGTCTCCCTCCAACCACCGATTCAGTTCCCTCTTAAGTTGATTGAAACTTTGTATGTTCCAAAACAACATGTCGATCAGAGGCTTCTCTCGCGAAAAGATGACTTTTCCCCATCGACGACGATACATTTTATCAGTAGAACAAAGATGTGAGATGATATGTGGAAGTAACTGAGCTGAACACCTCTATTAATAAAAAAAAATCAATTTCTAGGGAGTCTCCAGATGAATTGGCGACTCCCTTGTGTGCCTTGAACCATGTCTCCAATTTAATTGGCGACGGCCATGTAGCTTTAAAGAAGGGTCGCCAATTGGTATGGCGTCCTTTTGTAATCTCAAATCCTAAGTAGAGTAGTTTGAGAATTTTTTTGAAAACTGAGATATTTTAGGAATTTTGTTAAAAAACAGAGGTATTTGGGTAAAACTGGTGTGTGTGTGTATATATATATATATATATATATATAATGAGTCATAACATTAAACTTTGGACATGCAAAAGTAATCAACAAACATCTGTAATTAAAGACAAAATATGTTTCATCTGACAACCATCACTAGAAATAACATAATTACTCGACAGTCTTCAAAGTATAGTAGAACAAATTATTATTGTCCCAAATGTCGTCAACAAAGCTTCGATTATCCTGTTGTATAACCAAAAAAAAATCACCACCTAAGATGATAATAATGACATATATTTCTAATAATAGTAAAATGACACAAAACACTTCAGCTACTTATTACAAATTGATTCACATGCTAATAATTTATAATAATAGTATTTGAGCATTATCAACGGTTTTTTTTTTGTAGGATATGTTTGTGTTAGGATTATAATATCAATCTATTCATAATAAAAAATAATAATAATAAATTTCGTTAAACCCCAATTATCTTCAATTACAACTTATAAATTATAGACATACCTTTAATTGGGAGATAGAAGAAACAGACTTATTAGTTGTCTCGAAGTAACCATTTTCCAACATGTTTTATGCATACCTGGCAAAAAATATGGCCGCATCTTGTGGACATTTCCTTTACAATAGGATCTATACATATTGGACATTTATAGATAGATTCTTTTGGAGTTTTAAGTGCTTTTTTCTTAGTTTTTGCGGCTTGCTTCTCATTTTCAGTTAATTTTAATGGTGATTTCAATATGTAAAGCAAAAATACAATTCATTTATATCTTTGTAACAGTATGGCTTGACATCAATAACTTCATAAATATATCTTTATATTATTTATATTTTTTTTTACCATTTATTCTACAATAAAAACTACTACTATCACTCAGTTTATTAAATGGGAAAGTGTATATATAATGAAAAAAAAAATATATATATTAATTATAGAATATGACCAACCAAATGAGACTAACTTTTTATCACAACAAACGCATAACAACGAGACAAGAATCTAAGAAGTTTATTACTACCTCATTTGCAATGGGATCAAAATTTATATAAAAATTTTCATCATTTAGGTCGATAATACGACCATACTGTACACTACAACAAAAGTAAGTTATAACATCGCACCTTAGACAGCGCTTTTGTACTTTAATACAAAAGCGCTGCTATAAGTTAAAAACAAGGAAACTAGCCATTTAAAAAAGTAAAAGCGCAAAAAAATATAAGACCTTAGACAGCGCTTTGGTCAAAAGCGCTTTAAAAGGTCTTATAAATTTTAAAAAAAAATTTAATGAAAAATATTAGACAGCGCTTTAGTTAAAAGCGTTTTCTAAGGTCTTAAAAATTAAAAAAAATAAAATCAAAAGCGCTGTCTAAGGCCAACCTTTGAAAGCGCTTTTAAAAGCGCTGTCTAAGGTCCAGCTTAGAAAGCGCTTTTATTAAAAGCGTTGTCTAAGGTATAATAAAATTAAAATATATGAATAGTCAGTATTCATTTTCATATTTCCGCTCTTTCTTCTCCCTTGCATGCGAACAGAGCTCAAAACCCTTCACCGAAAAACCTTCACCGTTAACCGTCCGTCAACCGTAAACCTTCACCGAAAAACCTTGTCGTCCGTCCGTTTCTGCTGATTTCCGTCGTCGTTCGTTTCTGCTCATTGTCGTCGTCTGTCCGTTTCTGCTCTTTGATACATTTCGTTCTTGCATTGCCGTTGTTACCGTCATTAAAGGTACGTCGTTGTTGTGTTTTGTTAAGTTTTGTTAATGAAGTTAATGAAAATGAGTTTTGTTAATGACGTTAATGAAAATGAGTTTTCGTTCTTTCTGCTCTTTGATGAGTTTTGTTAATGAAGTTATGTTGGACTATTTTATTAATGAAGTTTTGTAGTGAATGAGTATGTTTGAAGTTTTGTTAATGAAGTTTTGTAGTGAATGAGTATATTTGATGAGTTTGTTAATGAGTTTTGTTAATGAAGATTTGTTAATGAAGTTTTGTAGTGAATGTGTATGTTTGATGAGTATGTTTGATGAGTTTTGTTAATGAAGTTATTGTTTAGGTCGAAATTAGTTGGACTGTTGTTGGAATTTGAATTGTTAACATGCTAGTTTAGGTTAGTTTTAGTGAGCTAACTCCAAGTATTTTTGTTTAAAACATATTTTATTATATTTGTTAAATCGTTTAGTTTAGTTTAGTTTAGTTTAGTTTAGTTTAGTTTAGTTTAATGAAGTTTTGTTTAAAACATCTTCTAAATAGTTTAGTTTAATGAAGTTTAGTTTAATGAAGTTTTGTTTAATGAAGTTTTGTTTAAAACATCTTCTAAATAGTTTAGTTTAGTTTTATTAAATCTTCTAAAAAACTTTTATTTTAAAACATATCCAACTCTTTAGTCATTATAGCTAAAGAGGTAAAATTTGTTATATACTTGATTTCTTTCTTATATTTGTTATATATTATGTCATATTTGTTATATTTGATATCCTTGATTTCTTTATTATATTTGTTATATATTATATTTGATATCCTTGATTTATTTATTACAGGTTAGATGGCTACTAACAATGATCACCCACATGATGATGATCACCCACATGATGATGATCACCTACATGATGATGATCCCGATATTCAGGTTGGAAGTAACAGATCTATGGAAGCAGAGATTAGAAGAGGAATAACCATTATGAAGAGAGTGATCCGTGCTAGAGATCAAGGCATCACTTATAATGTGCATTGGAGCGCCCAGAATACACTTATTGAGCCTAACGGTCATACTTTGACAAGTTTCATTGGTGCACTTGTAAGGAATGCGGTTCCTATTACTTGTGATGATTGGAGATCCAAACAGTTGAAGGAAACCAAAGAAAAAATTTGGAATGAGATAAAGGTACCATAATTATGTCTTTAATTATGCCAACTAATTATGTCCTTCAAATTATTTGTACTAACCAATGTGTATGGTTTTTTTAGAGGTGCTTCAACGTCGAGGAAGAAAGAAAAGCTTTTTTGATGAGATTGGCAGGGAAGCTCCTAAGAGGGTTTAGGACATATTTAAACCGCACCTATCTTAGGGATGCTGACGATAACTTTGTTGATGGAGAGTATCCATCTAAATATGCAAGTTTGATTTCACCACAAGAATGGGTAACGTTTAAATCCAAACGGTAAACCCCAGAATTTACGCGATTAAGTGCAATTAATCGGGAAAGAGCATCAGCTCCCAAGTATAAATACAGGAAAGGACGTGTTGGATATGGACGTTTGGAGCAATCTTTGGTAAGTATCAATATATTGCAATGCTATAATAATTGTTCATCATGAGTTATAGTTGATCATATTATTTGGCTTTATATGTAGTTACAACAGGCGAATAGCTCTGAAACATCTCTTCCTGCACATGTCTTGTGGAAGGAAGCCCGTGTGGGCAAGTCTGGAGTTGTTGCAGTAGAGGTTCTACAAGTATTTGAGAAATGTGTAAGTATAACAATATTTCTTTAATTAAATCAAAACTTTATTAACAAATATTTGACAAATATTCGATATTCATCTGATTTTTAGGAGGCGTTATCTCAGTCTGTATCTCCAGACGATACCAGGAGCATACTTAGTCGGGCATTAGATGTCCCTGAGTATTCTGGTCGGGTGAGGGGTAAGGCATTTGGGATCACCCCGACCTCCTTGAATATTAAAAAGGGAAAGGTTGCTAGTAATGCAGAACTTCAAGCTAAATTGGAAGCACTAGAAGCTGAGGTTCGGGAATTACGAAAGGAAAAAGAAAGGGATAACGCTTCATGTGTTAGAGATGGATCGGAGAAAGATAGTATCAACTGCAGCTTTCATCCGATTATTCCAGAGGTATTTATATATATATATTTATGAAATTAAATTAGTAGCTTAAATTATTTAAATGACATATATACACATTAACAATGGCATATTTATTTTTGGTTTTAGGGCGTTTCCCAATGTCAGCTCTTCTTATCTTCACCAACTTATCGGAATGTTGCAAAGGGAAAAGTGTATAACAATGGGGTACAATTACTTCACAATAAATCCCTCCCTACTGGAAGTTTTAAAGTATCAGTTGATATTGCTATAGAGGAGGAAGCACCATTACCCTATCCTGACGATGATTCGGATGTAACATTGGTGCGAGATGCTATAGGGTCGTATGTTGCATGGCCGTCAAACCTCATACTCGTAGGATATGAGGTATGCTTAAAACTGTTATAAACCTTTGTTAACCTTAATGTGTAGATTCAAAGATTTTACGAGCATTTTATTTTCATTTTTTACATGGTAATGTTATTTAGACTCCAACAAAATCCAAAACAAAGGATAAGCGGATTCCGGAGCATACCGAGTCCGTTGTTTCAAAAAAACAGGTACATCACAATTATATGATATTTATGCATAGAAAATGTTAAATTGGATATCTTATACTTCATCTAACAAATTATATGATATATAGCTGCCTGGTAAACAGATTAGCAACATTTCAATGCAAAAAAATGTTGGTGCTAAGAAGAGCAGGGGTAGAAAACAACCTATCTCCAAGTTTAGGTCGTGCCTCCAGACGTATCTACAAGTGACAGATATTATCACCGGAGGTGTTCGTCTTATACATATGGAGAAAGGTATCTATGGCTTTGAACATGACTAAATTATTAGTAATGAAGACTTCGAGCAAGTTTTCAATCATGAAGAATTGGGCGGCACTGTTGTCAATACATACGTGAGGTATATATCCGATCTACTTTGGTATATTAATTGAACAACTTATTTACTTTATGTTTCAAATGAATAGTCTAATGTTAATGAAGTTTTTATTTAAGGTTTCTGTATGACTGAGTTATGCGCCCACACGGATTGCAGCAAAGATTTGCATTCCTATGCCCGGCGTCTGTCAACTTAACCTTAATAATCAATAAACCAGATGAGGTCCTGGCGTATATACGCGACGTCTTTATGGACAACCAAGAAACAGAAAAGTTGTTCTTTTTACCGTTTAATACTGGGTTAGATTTTTATTCTAAATTCATCTATTATAGTTTTTTTTTGTATTTTGACGTCGTGTAGAAAGTTTCCATCTAACACTTGTTTAATCTTACAGTGGACATTGGTTGTTGGTCGCAATTAATCCTAGCAGAGCAATGGTGTATTATCTGGATTCGTTAGGAAATGATTGGACAACATACCCGGATTTGAAGAAGTGTATTGACACGTAAGTGAGATTGTTCTAAATATGAATGTGTATATTTATTTGTTTGTTTATTTATTTATGTGAATTTTTCTAAATATTCACTTATATTTTATTAGCGCTATACAAGCTTTCCTAGCACTACGAGCTAGCCATCTACCACAGCGGAGAGTCAACCCCATTATTACATGGAATACAATGAAGGTATATTAATTATCACATGTGTTATTATATTAGTGATGCTACTTGATAAAACTTAGGATTTATCCATATTTTCTTTTCATTTGTAGTGTCCTCGGCAACGCAATCAAATAGATTGCGGCTATTTCATGTTGAGGTTTATGAGAGACACTCTTTTGTTGGATCGAATAGAGATTCCATCTGATGTATGTATTTCTAACTTATGAGTTATTTTAATATTAACACATATCTCTCATGTCTAATGAAATAGTTAAAACTAAATCAAACTATGTTATATTATTATGTAGTACTTTAAAGAATGCAAGTGTGCTCATTACTCAATTTCTCAATTGGATGAAATTAAAGAGGATTGGTGTCAATTCATTATGGAGCTCGGAATTTTACAAGGTATAATATTGTACTCTTACTTTAATTGATGAGAATTTAAATATGTGTAACTTTGTTTATGTATTCTTTTAATTGAATTACAATCTTTGTGTTTTCAGGACCTATAATGTAGATTTGAAGCATACCTTTGGTTGGATGCAAAAGTACTAGTATAAGTGATATGTGCATTTGTACTAGTATATAATTTTGGTTTGTAATTTTAAATATATATATTGGTTTGAATTGCCAATTGTTTTGGATATATAATTTTGGTGTAAATTGGTACATTTAAATAGGATAAATTGGATTGATTTGAATCTCCAAATTGTGGTATTTTTCTAAACAGGTCAAAAACAGGTCAAATTCTGGTTGAAAAAACCTGGTAAAAATTGAGGTTTTAAAAAATTTATATAAAATTTTTCGTATACCTTAGACAGCGCTTTTACCAAAAGTGTTGTCTAAGGTATACCTTAGACCTACCTTGTTTGACTTTTTTGGTATACCTTAGACAGCGCTTTCACCCAAAAGCGTTGTCTAAGGTATACCAAAAAAGTCAAACAAGGTAGGGCTTAGACAGCGCTTTCACCAAAAGCGCTGTCTAAGGTATACGAAAAATTTTATATAAAGGTACCATAGACAGCGCTTTTCATTAAATATACCCACCTTTAGACAGCGCTTTTGGTATTAACCAAAGCGCTGTCTAAACCTATAGCAGCGCAGGTTTATACAGCGCTTAAAAGCGCTGTCTAAGGGCAAAAAAAGCGCTGTCTAAGGTCTAATCTGTTGTAGTGGTAATACAAAATGGAAATTTCTGATTACCATATATGTTTCTACCGCACCGTGTAAAATTCTACTAATGTGTTATAAATGTGCCTTAAAACTTTTGTTGATAAAGAGAAAGAAAACATATTTTGGAGATTAAAATTACCGCGAAAATCGGGTGAAAAGTCGGAAAAAAAAGGGAAAAAAAATCGGCCGATGAATAATGACGTCCGTACGGCGAATTGTGATATCCGTACGGATGAATAGTGTTGCATGTATGGTGAATAGTGTTGTCCGTACGTTGAATAGTGTTTTCGAGTTTTCGGGCTTTTCGATTCGGTCTATGGATCCATGTGATTTTGGGCTTTGTTTGTTGGGTATTTGCTATTATAAATATGTATCTCTTATATGTTTGGTGTGTGACAATCTTACAGTTTACACCAACAAAGGAGAGCAAGGGTTTAAAGGTATAGCATAGGGTTTCAGCTATTCACAAGAAAAACCTTAGAAAAACAAAGGTTTAGGGACACTGTTACACCTTGGGTTTGAGTAATTCATATATTGAGAGTTGGAGAGGTTGGGAAACACTTGGGTAGAAAATACGGTTGTTCTTGGGAACATGAAGGCGAATGTTATTTTCTTGTTACTCGTTTGTAATCTCTTGTAACAACTTTCTGAGTATAGTGAATTGGAGAGCTGCTCTCTCCCCCAGAGTAGATCGTTTGATCGAACTGGGTAAACAAAACTCAGTTTTTTCTTGCCTATTCTGTTATATTATCTGTGTACGGATTATTAGTGCTGAAGACTATTTATTTTGGTTGCTATTGTTCTTTGCCTCACAAATTGATATTGAATTTTGTCGTAATTCACAACAAGATTCACAACAAGTGGTGCGGTGAGCGTGGAGCAAAGAGATATTGTTGACAAGTGAGCACCTTGGTTAGTAGATGGAAGATCGAGAAATTTTCGGGGTAACAACGACTTCGGGTTTCGGAAAATTAAGATGCAAGCAATTTTAATTCAAGAGAAGTGTATCGATGCTTTGAAGAGTGAAGCATTGATGTCTGTAAGGCTTACACGGGTACAGAAGACCGAGATGGTGGATAAGGCCAGAAGTGCCATTATCTTGTGCCTCGGGGATAAAGTTCTAAGAGAAGTCGCTAGGGAGCAAACTGCGGTTGCTATGTGGACAAAACTTAAACCATTGTATATGATAAAGTCTTTGGCTCACAGGTTGTATCTGAAACAATAACTTTATTCATTCCGAATGGTGGATAACAAATCCATAGTTGAGCAGCTCATAGAATTTCACAAGATTATCGTTGATCTTGAGAATATTGAAGTGAAGATTGATGATGAGGACAAGGCTTTGCTTCTCTTGAGTTCATCACCCAGGTCCTTTGAGCACTTTAAGGATGCCCTTCTTTATGGTAAGGAAGGTACTATTACTTTGGATGAAGTCCAGACGGCGGTGAAATCCAAAAGTATTTCAAAGTCGAAAGATTTGAAGATTGAAGATAGTGGTGAAGGCTTAAATGTGTCAAAAGGAGGATGTGAGCGTAAAGGGATGTCCAAATCAAAGACGTCTAACAAGTCAAAGGTAAAATGTTTTAATTATCAGAAAATCGGTTACTTTAAAAGGGATTGTCCTGAAAGAAAGGTCAATGAAGTTTCTGTTCAAGCTGTTGATGCATTGGGTGAGGAAAGTTATGACGACGCCGAAGCACTAGTAGTATAGAGTTTAGAAACTGAAGATAGTTGGGTCATTGACTCAGGTTGCTCTTATCACATGTGTCCAAGAATGAAATACTTTGAAACTTTGAAGATGGTGCAAGGTGGATTAGTTCGCCTTGGTAATAATAAGGCATGCAAGGTTCATGGTATTGGTACGGTCAGATTTAAAATGTTTAATGATCGTGAACTTCTTATTCATAATGTGAGGTATGTTTCAGAACTCAAGCGAATTTTGTTATGTATAAGTATGTTTGATGATCTAGGCTATTGTACTAGAGTTGAACGTGGAGTGTTGAAGATTTCGCCTGATGAATTGATTATTGCTAAAGGGTCTAAAATATGTGATCTATATATTTTAGAAGGTTCAAATGTTATTATTCATTCATCGTTAACTAGTCACTACTACAAAACGTGCAAACAATAACGCCAGGTTTACAACGGAAGAAATATACACCGTTGTAATATATTAAATTTTCGCGCACAGTGAGTAGCTGGATATATAAACAGTGATTTAATGACGGTTGTCTATAAAAATCGTAGTAATAAATGATGTGTGACAAGCTTCGATTCTTAACAACTTCATTTTTTCCATTTTTTAGAGTACATTAAGTGTGTGTCACTTAAGTCCTTTATTTAAAAAATAAAATGTAAATTATTTTACAACGGTTAGTTTAAACAACCATTGTTATACGCTTGTGTCACTTAAGTCAATTATTTAAAAAATAAAATGTAAATGATTTTACAACGCTTAGTTTAAACAACCGTTGTTATACTCTTGTGTCACATAAGTCCATTATTTAAAAAATAAATTGTAAATGATTTTACAACGGTGAAGAAAGACAACCGTTGTTAGAGGACTTACATTTCCACTACGGTTGAGTAACACAACCGAGATTTAATTTTTTACTGATAAATTAAAAACAAAACTTAATATGTATTTCTTTCATAAGACGCCTTAGGCAAACAAGCGAGCCAGAGACGACAGCGGTGGCGTAATCTTTACTTTCTTCGTATCTATTCATTTGGAGCTCAAATCTTCATCTTTCTCAGTGCAGTACTATTCAACAACTTCATTCCTTTTATCTTGGTTTATGTTGTATATGCTCAAATATTCACCCTATTCCTTCATTTTATTCCTCAACTTCGAAGTACGGTATTCTTCAACATCTTCGTTCTTTTTTTCTTTGTTTATGTTGTATATGCTCAAGTCAGTATGAGAGTACATGTTTCATATGCTTTAGGTTATCAGGGTTCTGCAAAGTTTTGCAAAGGTTATCAGGTATTCTTCAACATCTTCATTCCTTTTATCAGGGTTCTGCAAAGTTTTGCAAGAAATCTGGTAGGCCTGATGTTCAAGTTGGTGTTAGGTATCATCAGTAGTGTGTTATTTATGCCTCGCTTACTATATACGCTATGTTTTAATGCCTTCAAGTTGTTTTTGTAACAGAAAGAATGCAGAGGAAGCTATTCAGGGATTGAATGGAACAATAACATCAAAGCAGACCGTGCGTGTTTTTTGGGTAGTAGTCCTGGAAATAAGCATGGCAGTTCTATTTTCTTCTACTTCAAACTTAATTTATTCGTAATCTGGTCCAGTTTGATGTTTGTGTAATAAAACTTCTAATCTAAATTTTGTCATCGTAACCATGCACATGCATCATCAATGAATGTTTTTATATCATCATTATTTAATGTTTTGTGACAGGTTATTTTAGTAATGTTTTATACATAACAAAAATTTATAGGAACATCATGGTGAGGCATCTTAATTAGGGCCCATTATTTCTTAAACACACATTACCACTTCTTATGTAAATAGCATTAGGGTCTATATTAGTTTGTTTAATGTTTTGATTTCCAATGCCCCATCTTAAATAAGAATATAATAAAAAATGAATGAGGAAGATGAAGAATCAACAATGGTTTTCGAATTAAAGAAATAATAATGACTTTCAACTAAAACGATTAGATTTTCAATGTAAAGAGAAGATGAAGAATCAGAGAAATCATTATAAATACATTATTCCTCTTCTTACCATCACACAAGCAGCATCATTGAAGAGAATTAATCAAAATGAGTTCCAAAAATGCAGTCCAAGTCCAACAAACTGTAGATGTTCAAGAAGTTGTCCAAGAAGTCCAACAAACTGCGCGTGTGGTTAAAGATGTTGTAGATGTCCAAGAAGTTGTCCAGGTCGTAGATGCTGTAGATGTCCAAGAAGTTGTCCAGGTCGCAGAGGCTGCAGAGGTCCAACTAGTTGTCCAACCCGAAGAAGCTGTACACACCCAACAGACGGTCGCCTTGCAAGGAATACGAGCCAAGAGGAGAAGAAAGAGATCAAGAAGAAAGAGAAGGAGGACAACTACTGTCGATTCAGATGATGATGACGAAGCACCATTTGGTTGGAGTAATTTTATGTCAGCTAGGGCATTTAGATTTGATAATTAAAACTTAAAAGTGTCTCTGTTGTCTTCAATAGTCAAGATTTTAATTTAGATGTATTAAATATAAACTTGCATTTTGTTGGAGTTTACTTTATATGAAACTTGCATTTTGTTGTCTTATTCTTATTAAAAATATTTACATATGTGGTAAACTCATTACATAACCTTGAATATATGAACTTGAATGAAAACTTTATCACATATGTGGTAAACTCATCACATAACCTTGAATATATTTTCTGATGTGATATGATGAACAATAAATAGGTTAACAAATGGGATTATATAGAAAAGCTGAATTATATTTGTTAATCCAGCAGATATATAACAACGATTATACATTATAACCGTTATAATATAACGCGCGTTATCCATAAAAAAAAAATATCAAAACGGCCCAACTGGGAATCGAACCAAGGTCCATTATATTTATCACAACGGTTCGTTTGAAAAAGCGTTGTGATAGGGCGCGCTTTTTCCAGGTTATTACAACGGTTAATGGGCCGTCATCGTAAGTATCATTTTACAACAACACTCTACATAACAACGCTTACGCCCGCGTGATGATACATCTTTCCCAACCGTTGTTAAATGGGTTTTACGTAGTAGTGAGTGGAGGTTTTCATGACAAGGAAGAGCTATGGGATTTGATTTTAAGGCGTTATGAATGCCTTGAGAATACAATGAATTTTGCAGAAATCAGGGGATAAAAATGCATGTTACCGCTGAGTTGTTATTGAGTTTTTGGGGAAGAGTTGAGGTTAAAAAAACTTACTTGGTTGGTAGAGAATTTCTTCAGAAGAAGAATAGTGAAAACCAATGGAGACACCTGGGAGAAACTATAACGGAGAAAACACAGTTTGAGGTGGAGTTTCCTAATATGGATGCTAGTAGTAGTGAGGGAACGGTTACAGAGATCTCTGATTATCATTTGACTCATGATAAGGTAAGGAGGGTTATTGTAGCATCTCTAAGGGACGGTTATGCTAGCCTTGGATATTATGTTTTTAATGTGGCTGAATGACTGCAAAATAAAAGAAGAAAAACCTTTAGGGAGACATTTGAAAACAGGTGGAGTCAAGGGTGGTTGAAAAATCATACTTGTAGGCTTGTTAAATTACCTAGGCAGAAAAGGGAAATTGGGAATAAGTCGATGCAAGTTGCGAGATCAAGATTCAAGGGTTGCTTGAATTTGACTAAAGTTATTGGTTAAAGTTTCAACTTGGTAGAGAGCAGCAATGTTGTTTATTGTTAAATTGGTATCAACACGGTTTAAAGTCAAGGTGGAAATTGTTGTAAATATGCCTTAAAACATTTGTAGACGAAGAGAAAGAAAACATATTTTGGAGATTGCATTTACCGCAAAAATCGGACGAAAAGTCGAGAAAAAGGGGAAAAAATTGGTCGATGAATAGTGTCGTCCGTACGGATAAATAGTGTTATTTATACATATGAATAGTATCGTCCGTACGATGAATAGTGTTATCCGTGCGGAGAATAGTGTTTTTAAGTTTTCGGGCTTTTTTTATTCGGTCCATGGATCAATGTGATTTTGGGCTTTGTTTATTGGGTATTTGTTATTATAAATATGTATCCTCTTATATGTTTGGTGTGTGACAATCTTAGAGTTTACACCAACATGGGAGATCAATGGTTTAAATGTATAGCACAGGGTTTCAGCTATTCACAAGGAAAACCTTAGAAAATCAAAGGTTTAGGGAAACCTTTGGAGTTGTTTAAGGTTATTGTGAAACATTGTTACACCTTGGGTTTGAGTGATTCATATATTGAGAGTTGGAGAGGTTTGGAAACACTTGGGTAGAAAATAGGGTTGTTCTTGGGAACCTGAAGGCGAAGGCTATTTTCTTGTAACTCATCTGTAATCTCTTGTAACAACTTTCTGAGTATAGTGAATTGGAGAGCTGCTCTGTCCCCTAGAGTAGATTGTTTGGTCGAATTGGGTAAACAAACCTTCAGTTTTTTCTTGCCTTATTCTGTTATATTATCTGTATATGGATTATTATTGCTGAAGACCTTTTATTTTGGTTGTTATTGTTCTTTGCCTCACAAATTGATATTGAATTTTGTCGTAATTCACAACAAGATTCACAACATAATGTTTTCTATTTTCAGAGATATATCTTTTAATGCATCTTTTACACACTCAACCAAGATCATTTTGAGAGGCGCCCTATATGTTGGGTTTAATTTATTCCGTAGATGCATCTTCGAAACAAATCTGTAGTTGCATATTTCGGAAAAACACCAGAAACAGATTCAACACAAAATGAACTTTCCAAAATGCAATTGACATTCATAACATAAAATATTCATTACAATGATTATTTCAACAGAAAATTAATATTACATTTCAATATTCTGGTGGACGCTTGAACATCTTTAGGATATCTTCGACTGATCTTTGTAGCGTCGCTTCCAACTTGAGCGGTACTTTCTCTTCAAAACTGAAATACGTAACCCACATAGCCCTAACATCTACTCGAGTTTTAAGCTCAAATTTTCTGAACACGGTGTTCCCTTCGTTGTCAATCGAAGGTGAGCGATACTCGAGCTTCACAATCTTTCGTTTGTCTCCATAAGGTAATAGATAATTGATTTCGTCTATGGTATCTTTGAGGGCGTGAGATCCGTGAGCTTGAACGATCGGTCAGGTGTAGAGCTGCCGAAGTATGAGACATTTGCGACATACATCAGATGTTTATTTGTGACATTTGAGACATATCGAGTTTGTGTGAAATATAACACAACAACACCTAAATTTATAGAAGACCTAGTTTAATATGGATCACTAATTAACTACCATATTGATTTCGGAGATATACCTCCAGAAGCGCACCCTATAATCTTGTTTCGAAGATGTATCTCCGGAACTTTCCCTGAACCATTTCCAAAACAGAACCATATAACAGACATTAATTTTAAGACCAAATATGAACCAAAATATGCATAAAGACCAAATATGAATAAAAAGTGAATATTTAACACTTCATTTATATTGAGATTCAAATATATATAATTATTTCTTCGGTATTTGTTCGGTTAAAATAGAAATAAAAACTAATCGAATCGAAAAAACTCACATTTTCTACTACTTGTGTCGTCTCTTTTAAGATTTTAGAGAGGAGTTCGATATCTCCCGCTTCTTTCGCATAACATTAACACAAAGGCACATCTTCTATCTGAGCCATTATCGAACCTTCCGATTACCATACCAAATCCAAGTTTAGATGCCTATATGCGAATCCATTTAGGCATTTTATCATGATTTTTAAACTCTTGCTTGTTATTAAAGTTGTTGCCAACATCTACCACCTTCACAACAACCCCTTGAACATTCGGAGAAACATCGCTTGAAGAAACTACTTGCTTTGGGAAAACGTCGTGGTGCACCATATCTATTGAAAAAAATTAAAACAATAACAAAACATTAATTAATCTACTGCTGCAGAAGAGCTGGAAATTGAATACAGACATATTCCAGAAATACATCTCCGAAAAAGTTCATACACATTCCGGAGATATATTTTTGGACACATCATAAGTTTTTTTAGAAAAAAACTATGATTAATGTGAATAATGTAGAGGAAAAAAACAATCTTTTCCTGAAATTCTATCTTCTTTTGCTCCCTGTGATATTTTGAACCAAAAGGATAAATATTTGGAGTCAAAAAATGGATTGAGAATGAAGGGTTTTTAAGGTGAGAGTTTATGTTGAAAATGAAGTATGACAACAATGAAAGACTTATCATGCAGCTACAAGCTATATCAGATGTTTTCAGAGATGCATCTCCAGAAATAGCAAAGGTGACAGAAACATTCAAATTGTCGCCCACAATTCCGGAGACGCATCTCTTGAATATTCACTGAACTGAACAATTAAAATGTTCTCGTAAAACTGTTCCGAAGATATATCTTTGAAATAAAGTTAGACCAAATGTATGAGGCGTATCTCAGAATGACCTTAGTTGCATATGTATAGGGTGTGTCCGGAGATATATCTCCGAAATTGAAAAACATAAATTGAAATTCACACGATATATTAGAAGCATCTAGGGTGTAATAAAAAATCTTTAAAAGAAAGTATGAGACCCTATGATTTTATGCAATAATCATGAAAGATAAATTTTCAAAAAGCTACTATATCAATCATAATAATATTATAATTCAACTACCATTTGTTATACTCCTCTTAGCTAGTAAAAACTAAAATATTATTAATCATAAAAAATAATATGCTTAAATAGTTAATTAGTCTATATAAGGGATCGTGTTTTTGTTTTTGGTTCCTATATTTTTTTTTCTGAATAAATTTTTTAAATGTTGAATTTTATTTGATTTTAGTTTTTAAAATTAAAATTTATTGAAAAGTCTGCAGGATTTTTTTTTAGATTTTCACTTGAAAGACTTACCAAAAGGATTTTAATTTTGAGAGATTATTTCATAAATATACTTTTTTTAAACATAATTTTTTTGTTTTATTGATATTTATACATTCAAATTAAATTAATATAAATTTAAAGGTTTGAATAAATTAATAATTTATTACCTTATTAGATAATGAAATAATAATGATATAATTAGAAACAAATAATAGTAGGTTATATAATAAATTAAAAAGTTTATAATATAATTGTTAAATTACGCACATAATTTTCCTTAAAATTTTAACAATTGACAAGAATGTCTGACCCACTCAAAAATCGATAAACAATAGAAAACTTAATGCAAACGGTTGGATCGCATTGATTTTGCGGGTAAATAGATGTTCTAAGGCATTCCCACGTAGATTAAAAAGACGGGTGTCAATATAATATGTATGTCCAACAATATCCAAACCTACATGCAGCATGATACAATATCCAACAAATTTGAATATAATAATATGAGATTAATTACTATGCACTGACAGTGTAAAAAGTTTTACATTGTCAATATATCACCATCATCTGTTTGGGTTACTTTACAAATTATTAAATTAAAAGTCAAACTTCTCTTTACATTCAATGGTTATAATTAACTGACAGTGTAAAATCTAGTGCATTTCAATTAAATCTTAATAATATTATGCAGTGTTTCATAGCTTTTATCACAAACTAGTAAGATTCTCATGGGTCCACACGAATAAATTGATATGATATGATATAAAATATATTTAAATATATGTGTAAATTTAACATAAATTACTTAATTGTAATATAAATACATCATGGTTTCTTTTATCAATTATGGTGAAATGTTTTACTTATATAAACTAACTTACTTCACTTCAAAATAGATTGTTCTCTATTAGTGAAATTCTAACTTTCACGTCTTATTCCAATCTCAAAAAAATTCAATATATCTTTAAAAAACTTGAATATAGCTTCTTCAATTAGTATGGATCAAGGAAAGATGTCGCTAATCTTTGCAAGACGGAAACAAGGAACTCATTTCTTTGTCTTACTCTTCACATTTTCAATACGTAGGTGAAACATTTTCCACCATTCTTCAACTTCTTCTTGTTGTTGTTAAAATTAAACATTACTACAAATAATACATTTTATGACAACGCTTTCACCTCGACCATTGAAAAATCGAGGTCAAATGATCTAGAATGCCCCATTTTTTTAATTAAATCTTAAACCTTTGTTTTGCGCAAACCAGACATAAATGTTGCTCACGGTTTGAGATATGATTCCCAACTCCTGCAATTTTATGTTTTATTTCACTACTAGAAAATTCGCTTTTAGTGACGGAAAAATTTCGGTCACTTTAGCCACCAAATTAGCCACCAAACTTTGACATCATGTTAATAAAATATTTAAAGTCGTTAAATTGGTCACTAAATAAAGTTAGCCACCGAATTAGTGACCGGAATTTTGTGACCGTAATATTCAGTCACTAAATATATTTTTTCACAAAATTAATTTATTAAAAAATTTCAGAACCGAAATTTTGGTCACTAGTGGTTTTATTTTTTAAGTTACTATTTCCCTCATAATTTTCTCTCCTTTTTAAATATTTTAAGTTCATCTTAATTTTTAGTTTTTAGTCAAAATTTCACATTTTTTTTATAACAAATAAAAAATATATTTATATAAAAAAATTGATAAACATAAATTTATTAATTTAACAAAAAAATGTAAATTAAATGACATTATAACAATTTAAATATATTTTAATAATATATACCAATTTAAGTATGAAATTGACAATTGTTATGATGTGTCCTATGTGAGACAATCCTTTACTTTGGTTTTGTTTTGTATGATTGCAAATTGCGTGTATGATTTGTTGTGCTTCATTCTACATGTGAATATGTGTGATTTTTGCCTTTGCGTTTGTCTTTATTCAATACTAGATGATTGGAATTGATATTCATCTTAAAATGATTGTTAGAAACACTTTTTATAAGGTTTGAATCAATACTTAACCTTTGGCATCGATCTATACGTGTTTGGTATCGATCCCTGCTTTATTGGAAATCAAAAGAATTTGAATTTGTTCAGTAGGGATCGATTCATGGATTTTGGGATCAATCCCTAACAGTTGAAAACTGTCTGGCATCGATCCATACGTGGTTGGCATCGATCCCTGATTCAATGAAAATTCTGTTTTTCAGCTCACCTTCAGTAGGGATCGATTCATGGATTTTGGGATCAATCCCTAACAGTTGAAAACTGTCTGGCATCGATCCCAAAGTCTGTTTTTCTGCATAATTTTTATTCTAACAGTTCTGTCTTGTTTAGTATAAATACAAAGTGGCAGGTATTGGCTTAAGCATGAATTCACAAGTGAAAATTGCAAAATACACAAGTCATAGAGATCTTTGTAGCAGCAATTGATTGAGCATTCAGAAACCTGAAAGATACTTCGTCTTCATCATCTTCTCAATCTCTTCAATTCAAGAACAATTACACACAATCATTCTTGTTCTTTGGATTGAAGGATCAACGAGATAACGTTCAGTGGTACGATCAACGATCTAGCTGTGGAGTCAGTGGAACGATCAAGGATCTAGCTGGGTTGAAGAGTGAAGGGGGTTTCGAGGAAAAACCTACTGGTTTGTCCTTCAAGAACGGGACTGTTCTTGCGGGTTTGTTAGTCACGATTGCAGAACGGATTCAGCCGCAGCGTAGGGTTTGGAAACGGAGTTGTTTCGCAAACAGGTCGTGGAACCGGTGAATCGTTTGCAAGTCTTGCGGGGAATTCTTGATCCAGCTCTGATCAAGTCGAGGTTCTATACGAGAAGAAGAAGTTCTAGGGATTTAGAATTCTGTCTTGGTATTGTAACCTTTGTAAGAACGAATTCAGCAACTATTGATAAGAAAAGGTCTCAATTTCTTTTGAAATTGAGAGGGAGACGTACCCACACGCGAGGACGACAGTGGGGAACTTCCTTAACAAATCTCTGCGTATCGTATTCTATCTCTATCTCCCTTTACGTTTTCGTTAACTGTTTTGTGATACAAATTGGCGCAGTACGTTTTACGTGTTGTGATACAATAGTGGCAAGAAAACCTTTTATTGAAACATCACTATTGTTTATCATAGAACACATACACGCCAAGTGTTTGACAAAACGGTTTGTTGTGATTTACTCATTGGAATCAGAATTTGTGATAAGTGCATTTAGTGCGAGAAATTTCTGTGTTAACGTTTTCTATCAATCAATTCAAATCCAGCATCATACTTGCGTGTCTGGTCTTTTTGGTAGCGGTTCAGAATAGACGGAAGTCGATTCGGGACCAAAACTTTCCGCTATATTTCAAAAACTCTGTTAAGGTTTTTTTAAAACCGTATTTTACAAGCGGTGATCTATTCACCCCCCCTCTCGATCACTAGCCACACCGTCTAACAAGTGGTATCAGAGCGCCGGTTCGCTGGTGCTCTGTGGCTGCCTGTAACGATATGGATTCTGAACCAAAGGGGGCGTACAATAGAGCTCCCGTCTTTAACGGAGAAAACTACGGCTATTGGAAAGACTGCATGCGAGTTCATATAAATTCTGTGGATAGGCTAGTATGGACAGCCATTGAGAATGGTCCTTTTCAAATAACCATGACCAATGAGGCTGGCGCCATAGTACCTAAACCAGAAGCTGATTGGACTGAGAAAGATGAGAAAAAGTGGTCGAGTGATTGGAAAGCTCGAAATATACTAATTTCAGCACTTGGTGTTGATGAGTATTATCGAGTATCCCATTGCACGACTGCTAAGGAGATGTGGGACGCTTTAGAAATCGCCCATGAGGGTACTACTGAAGTGAAACAGTCCCGCATTAACACACTTAATCAAGAGTTTGAGCTCTTTCGCATGAAAAATGGAGAATCTATCTCCGACATGCAAAAGAGGTTTACTCATCTTACAAATCGATTAAATGCACTTGGAAAACCTGTTTCCAATGAGGTAGCTACTAACAAAATTCTGAGATGTCTTAGCAGGGAATGGCAACCTAAAGTGACAGCTATCAAGGAAGCCAACGACTTGACGACTCTTACGATTACAACACTTTTTGGAAAGCTGGAAGAACATCAGCAAGCTCTAGAAAGTCTTGAAAAGTATGAGAACAAAAGTAAGAAGGAGAAAGAGAAGAAGAAAGACAAAGAGGGTGAGAAGAAGCCAATTGCTCTTGTGGCCTCTAGCACTAAGTCCTCAAGAAAAGAGCAAAGTGACAATGATTCAAGTAGTGACAAAGATTCGGATGATGAAGAAATGGGACTTTTTGTAAGGAGATACAATAGATTCATTCGAAGGAATGGATACAAGCATTCCGACAAAAACCTCATGAAGTTTAGAAGACAATCTAGTGAGTCAAAACAGGAAGAGAACAAGAAGCATAAAGGTAGAGGATCTTGTTTCAATTGTGGCAAATCTGGACATTACAAAACAGAATGTCCTATGAAGAAAAAGGATAAAGGGAAGGATTCACCTAAACGGTACAGCAAACAAAGGAGAGCTTATATAGCATGGGAAAGCGATAGCGATTCATCAAGCTCACAAAGTTCAAGTGATAGTGATGAAACCGCAAACCTATGTCTTATGGCTCACATCAAAGACCATGCCTACTACAAGAAGAAACAAGAAGAAAAGAAGGTAAAACAAGCCTACTATAATAATGTCTCCTCTATGTCTTTTTCTGAACTGAAAATCGCTTTTGAAAAACTGCATAACGAAGCTGTAGATGCTTTCAAAAGATTATCTTCCGATAAACAAATTTTTTCATTCTTGGAAGGTAAAGTATACAAAGCTGAAAAAGATTTAGAAAGCTTGAAGGCTAGTATTGCAGAAAATTCAAAAGATATTGATGTTAACGGATGTAGTAAAGTTAGGTATTGTGAAGCTTGTCATATTTGGCAACGAGAGGTTAATACTCTTAAAGTCAAATTGGAAAAAGCTTTACAACCCAAGGTGACTTACGCCGTTGATACTAGATTGTTTAAGAAGTCATTGAATCCTCCATATGCAAAATACTCTTTTACTCCAAAGGATTCAATGAACAAAACTAAACAATTGCATCATCATGGTTTATGTCATTATTGTTGTCGTGCTGGCCACCCCATTGAGAAATGCAAGTTTAGGAGGTTTCTTGTTCCTAAAGGCATCTATCAATGGAAGCCAAAAGGCAACCATGTTACCACTTACCCCTTTGGACCCAATGAAAATTGGGTACCAACCACTCTCTTTTGATATTGTAGGAAGAGTGCCTTGCATCCGAAGATAGGAGATGGTTCCTAGATAGCGGCTGCTCAAGGCACATGACCGGTGACATATCGCTTTTTATAGACTTCAAAGCAAAGAAAAAGGGATATGTTACTTATGGAGACAATAACAAAGGAGCTATACTTGGCAAAGGTAGTATAGGTAACCCCTCTACCACTACCATTTCTGATGTCAATCTTGTAGAGGGACTTAAACACAATTTGTTAAGCATAAGTCAATTGTGTGACAAGGGTTACAAAGTTTCTTTTACAAAAACTTGTTGCATAATTGAACATGGTGAAAATAATGTTGTGTTTAAGGGTGTTAGAGTAAACAATATCTATATGCTTGATCTTTGTGATGTATCTTTAACAAGCACTAAATGTCTAGTTACCTTGAATAATGATTCTTGGCTTTGGCATAGACGTTTAGCGCATGTTAATTTCGATTTGCTTAACAAGGTTGTATCTAAGGATCTAGTAGTCGGTCTTCCAAAAATAAAGTTTTCAAAAGACCACCTATGTGATGCATGCCAAATGGGAAAGCAAACAAGGGTCTCTTTTAAATCCAAAAATGTAATTTCAACTTCACGACCTCTTGAGCTTCTCCATATGGATCTCTTTGGTCCGTCTAGGACAAAGAGCTTAGGTGGAAACTATTATGGTTTTGTAATTGTTGATGACTACTCTAGATTTACTTGGACTATATTCCTTCATAGCAAAGATGAAACTTTTTCTGCTTTTAAGAATTTTGCAAAACTGTCCCAAAATAAAATGAATTCTAAAATAGTTACAATTCGAAGCGATCATGGAGGAGAATTTCAAAACTATCTCTTTGATAAGTACTGTGATAAGTATGGTATTGAGCATAACTTTTCAGCTCCTCGAACTCCACAACAGAATGGCGTTGTGGAGCGCAAAAATCGCGTTTTAGAAGAGCTAGCAAGAACAATGCTAAATGAGGGTGGATTGCCAAAATATTTTTGGGCTGATGCTGTTAGCACAACCTGTTATGTTCTAAACAGGATTCTAATTCGCCCTATGTTAAATAAAACCCCTTATGAGCTTTTAAAAGGAAGAAAGCCAAACTTATCACATCTTCACGTATTCGGTTGTAAGTGTTTTGTTTTGAATAATGGTAAGGAAAAACTTGGGAAGTTTGATGCAAAAGCTGATGAAGGTATTTTTCTTGGTTATTCACAATCAAGTAAAGCATATAGAGTGTATAATAAGCGTTTACTTACTGTTGAAGAATCTGTCCATGTTTCCTTTGATGAGTCTTATCCGAAAAATGTCGGCAAAGGTATTTCTTTTGATGACGCAGGTGTATCTACAGAAGACATACTCAAGGAAGCTGTTGCGGAAACTGATCAATCCAAGACAGCTCCCATTGAGAAGGAGGAAGATACTAGTCATGAAAAAGATAAGGAAGAAAGGACAGCTGATGTGAATGACCTTCCACCAGCTTGGAAATCTTCAAAAGACCATCCCATTGACAACATCTTGGGAGACATTTCAAAGGGAGTCATGACTCGTTCTAAGATAAGTAATTTTTGTTCTCACTTCGCCTTTGTTTCACAAGTGGAACCTAAAAATGCCAAAGAAGCCTTGATTGATGAATTTTGGCTAATGGCCATGCAAGAAGAGCTTAATCAATTTAAAAGAAATGACGTTTGGGAACTTGTCCCGCGTCCGCGAGAACATCATATCATAGGTACTAAGTGGGTTTTTAGGAATAAGCTTGATGAAAGTGGAGTGATAACTCGGAACAAGGCACGTTTAGTAGCACAAGGCTATAACCAAGAGGAGGGCATAGACTATGAGGAAACTTATGCTCCAGTTGCTCGCCTTGAGGCTATACGTCTCTTGCTTGCTTATGCGTGTTCTAGAGATTTTAAGCTTTACCAAATGGACGTAAAGAGTGCGTTTCTAAATGGTGTCCTAAATGAAGAGGTATACGTCTCACAACCTCCTGGTTTTGAGAATGCTGAATATCCAGATTATGTTTACAAATTAAAACGAGCTTTGTACGGTCTTAAGCAAGCCCCCCGGGTTTGGTATGAAAGACTTAGCAAATTTCTACTTGATCATGGATATTCAAGAGGTAAAGTGGATACCACCCTCTTCATTAAGCACAAAGGAAAACACATTCTTTTAGTTCAAGTTTATGTAGACGATATAATTTTTGGTTCAACTAACATACACTTGGTCGAAGAGTTTTCAAAAGTTATGCAGGGTGAATTTGAAATGAGCCTTATGGGGGAGCTTAATTTCTTCCTCGGTCTCCAAATAAAGCAGCTTGATGAGGGAACAGCTGTGAGTCAAACAAAATACTGCAGAGAGCTGCTCAAGCGCTTTGGAATGAACGACTCAAAATCAATAGACACACCTATGCCTACCAACGGATATCTAGATAAAGATGAACACGGTAAGAGTGAAGATGTCAAACAGTATAGAGGTATGATTGGGTCTCTCTTGTATCTTACTGCGTCTAGACCTGACATCATGTTTAGTGTCTGCATGTGTGCACGATATCAATCGAATCCTAAAGAGTCACACTTGAAAGCTGTCAAGCGCATATTTAGATATCTTCATGGAACATCTAAGTATGGGCTCTGGTATTCAAAAGGAAGCGATTGTAGCTTAGTAGGTTACTCCGATTCTGATTTTGCTGGCTGCAAATCAGATAGGAAAAGTACTAGTGGTACATGTCACTTATTTTCAAACTCTCTGGTCAGTTGGCATAGCAAGAAACAGGTGTCTGTCGCATTGTCAACTGCTGAGGCTGAGTACGTTGCAGCCGGTAGCTGTTGCGCTCAGATCTTGTGGCTGAAGCAACAACTACAAGATTTCGATATTCAACTCAAACGCATTCCAATAAAGTGTGACAACACCAGTGCTATAAATCTTACTAAGAATCCTGTTTTACACTCACGCACTAAACACATAGAGATTAGGCATCACTTTCTTCACGACCATGTTGAGAAAGAGGACGTTGTGTTTGAGCATGTTGATACTAAGAATCAACTCGCTGATATTTTCACTAAACCACTAGCAACGGATCCTTTCTTTAACATTCGTCGTGAATTAGGGATTCTTGATCTTTCTTCATTACTATCTTAAGCTTGTTAGATTCTATTTTTGCCTCACCTTGGTTGATAAGTTGTGTTTTAGAAGTTATGAGCTTATACTTCATAAAGGTACATCAACAAAGGTGATATCAATCCTCTTTACTACTCTTTGGATCTATGTGTTTGTGTATGTTAGAACAAATTCTCTATGTTCGTTTATGTAAATTTTTTTTGCATTTATTGTTTGAATATTAATATCTGGATTGAGAACTATTCTTAAGCATCATTTTCATAACATGATTCATAGGCATTGCATTCTGCATAAAAAAAAAAAAATCATAAAAGTCTGTTTTGCATTCGCATGTATCGATACCACGACCTAGGAGTCTTGTGGAGGCCACTTTCCCCATTAGCATTTCATTTCATATGCATTTCATTTCATGTTGCTTGAATTGTTGTTTCATTTTTCGAATATTCTGACTATATTTGTTTGGCTTATGTAATTTTCATTACTTTCCTAGTATTTCCGTTTGCTTGTTTATGGTTTCCTTGCCCTTTATTGGTCATTGTTTGTGAGTGATTTTATTCTTCTAAGCTTTCTTTCTTTGTGATTGTTAGCTTTGTTATCAATTTATGCTGCGGTTTGCTACTTTGTTCTTCTCTTTGTTGTTTCTTTCCTCTTTTTGATGTTGACAAAGGGGGAGAAGTATAGAAGATGTTGACATGACAGAATGGTATGCACAAACTCAGGGGGAGTATCACACATCAATTTGCCATCATCAAAAAGGGGGAGTTTGTGAGACAATCCTTTACTTTGGTTTTGTTTTGTATGATTGCAAATTGCGTGTATGATTTGTTGTGCTTCATTCTACATGTGAATATGTGTGATTTTTGCCTTTGCGTTTGTCTTTATTCAATACTAGATGATTGGAATTGATATTCATCTTAAAATGATTGTTAGAAACACTTTTTATAAGGTTTGAATCAATACTTAACCTTTGGCATCGATCTATACGTGTTTGGTATCGATCCCTGCTTTATTGGAAATCAAAAGAATTTGAATTTGTTCAGTAGGGATCGATTCATGGATTTTGGGATCAATCCCTAACAGTTGAAAACTGTCTGGCATCGATCCATACGTGGTTGGCATCGATCCCTGATTCAATGAAAATTCTGTTTTTCAGCTCACCTTCAGTAGGGATCGATTCATGGATTTTGGGATCAATCCCTAACAGTTGAAAACTGTCTGGCATCGATCCCAAAGTCTGTTTTTCTGCATAATTTTTATTCTAACAGTTCTGTCTTGTTTAGTATAAATACAAAGTGGCAGGTATTGGCTTAAGCATGAATTCACAAGTGAAAATTGCAAAATACACAAGTCATAGAGATCTTTGTAGCAGCAATTGATTGAGCATTCAGAAACCTGAAAGATACTTCGTCTTCATCATCTTCTCAATCTCTTCAATTCAAGAACAATTACACACAATCATTCTTGTTCTTTGGATTGAAGGATCAACGAGATAACGTTCAGTGGTACGATCAACGATCTAGCTGTGGAGTCAGTGGAACGATCAAGGATCTAGCTGGGTTGAAGAGTGAAGGGGGTTTCGAGGAAAAACCTACTGGTTTGTCCTTCAAGAACGGGACTGTTCTTGCGGGTTTGTTAGTCACGATTGCAGAACGGATTCAGCCGCAGCGTAGGGTTTGGAAACGGAGTTGTTTCGCAAACAGGTCGTGGAACCGGTGAATCGTTTGCAAGTCTTGCGGGGAATTCTTGATCCAGCTCTGATCAAGTCGAGGTTCTATACGAGAAGAAGAAGTTCTAGGGATTTAGAATTCTGTCTTGGTATTGTAACCTTTGTAAGAACGAATTCAGCAACTATTGATAAGAAAAGGTCTCAATTTCTTTTGAAATTGAGAGGGAGACGTACCCACACGCGAGGACGACAGTGGGGAACTTCCTTAACAAATCTCTGCGTATCGTATTCTATCTCTATCTCCCTTTACGTTTTCGTTAACTGTTTTGTGATACAAATTGGCGCAGTACGTTTTACGTGTTGTGATACAATAGTGGCAAGAAAACCTTTTATTGAAACATCACTATTGTTTATCATAGAACACATACACGCCAAGTGTTTGACAAAACGGTTTGTTGTGATTTACTCATTGGAATCAGAATTTGTGATAAGTGCATTTAGTGCGAGAAATTTCTGTGTTAACGTTTTCTATCAATCAATTCAAATCCAGCATCATACTTGCGTGTCTGGTCTTTTTGGTAGCGGTTCAGAATAGACGGAAGTCGATTCGGGACCAAAACTTTCCGCTATATTTCAAAAACTCTGTTAAGGTTTTTTTTAAAACCGTATTTTACAAGCGGTGATCTATTCACCCCCCCTCTCGATCACTAGCCACACCGTCTAACATCCTAGTGGTAACGTGTGGACTCTACAACCCACGGTCACACACTTTTCCAACCGAAAAATTATGGTCACTTTATTGGTCGCTAAACATTATAGTGACCGATTTTTAAGTTTTTCGGTCTCTATTTCGGTCACTAAACGCGAAGTTTTTAGTAGTGTTTAGAACAGAAAAGGTGCATTTATTTTATAAATAATCTTTCCCTCGGTTTTTTAAAAAATCGAGATGAAACCTCTAAACAATATTTTATTTAAATAAATTGAACACAGTTTTTACCTCTTTAGCTCGGTTATGTTCCCTATGATTTTTTAAAAATCGAGTTGAAAACTATTGTGAATTGATGTCGTCAAGAACAACTAAAATATGAGAAAAAGATTGAGTTTCTTGAACAAACACAAGAAACTCTATTAGGTTTTACAAAAGATAGAGAAGAAGGAAGAAGAAGAACAAAAATTGGTTAACAATGTTTTACTATTCACTTACTCAATAAGGATTAAAAGATTACAAGTGAATGCCAACAATTTAACCTCTCTCAACAAGTTAAGAGAACTAGTCTATTTATAGACTACATGTTTAATAAAAAATATAGAGAGAAAAAAATAATGTTTTCCCCTCGAATAATATTACAAACTGATGTAATAATATTGCTATATTACCTCTGTTTTACTTTTAATCAAGAGCAAAATTTGGACGCGTCATTCAGTTATAAAAATAATAAAAATACAGTTGTTAGGGATCGAACACATGTGCAAAACAATTTATTCCTCGGTTATTCTAAACTCGAGGGGTAAAGTGGCAAGTTTTCATGTCGCACTTCGTCACCTCACTTGTGTAGGTTAAATCCCCTTCACGTTCGAGGTTAAATATATTTTTTTGGAGTAGCGTTGCCTTTTAGGATTTTCTTGTTGTTGAGGCAATAAATCATATCTATTCAGTGTTTTTTTTTTGTTGAGTTATTTTCTTGTTTTTGTTGAGTTAACAAAATCGTTTACACTTATAATTGTGGTTGTTTGGATGAGTTAAAAGGCTTTATGTTGTCGTTTTTGTTGAGATAAGTTAAAAGTTTATTCTATTATTGTGGTTTTTGTTAGTTATGATTTTGTTTTTATTGAGTTATGTTGTTGTTTTTGTTAATACAAGTAAAAAAAATTGTTAATGTTGATGTTTTTGTTGACTTATATATGATGTTTTGTTGAGATAAGTAAAAAGTTTATGATATTGTTGTGGTTTTTGTTAGTTAAGTTGTTGTTTTTGTAAACTTATATTGTTGTTTTTGTAGACATATATTGTTGTTTATTGGTTGATACAAGTAAAAGTTTTTGTTAATTCCGATTTTTTTGTTGAGTTTTTTGTGTTGTTTTGTTGAATTGTATATGTTGTTGTTGTTGTTGTTGTTGTTTTTTGTTGACATGACTAAAATATTATGTTATTGTTGGGATTTTTGTTGCCCTATTTTGTTGTTGAAAATGTTATCCCTTGTGTAGATTTCATTTTGTTCATACCAACATGTCTAGAAGATACAATTGAAATTATTATAACATATGTAGATTGAGTGTTTTATCAACCCTTCCACTACGCCAAACAAGCCTTTAGACAGCGCTTTTTTAGGCCTTAGACAGCGCTTAAAAGCGCTGCCTAAGCCAGCGCTGGCGTAGGTAAAGACAACGCTTTTTATTTACGAAAAAGCGCTCTCTAAAGTATACATTAGAGGGCGCTTTTTCAACAAAAAGCGCTGTCTAAAGGCCCCCTTTAGACAGCGCTTTTTTTAAGCGCTGTCTAAAGTATACCTATAATTTTAATTATCAATTTTTCTATACCTTTAGAGGACGCTTTTTCAATAAAAAGCGATGTCTAAAGGCCCCCTTTAGATAGCGCTTCTAAAAGCGCTGTCTAATGTATGCCTATAATTTTAGTTATGAATTTTTCTATGCCTTTAGAGGGCGCTTTTTAGGAAAAGCGCTTTCTGTTGTGAACTATAGACAGCGCTTTTTCTAGAAAGCGCTGTCTTTTCTCTACGTATAATTTTAATGATTTTTTTTAAAAATCCCATTTTAACCATTTTTTTATGCAGAAACCTGTATAATTCAAGCCATTTCAATAAACCTGTATATTTCACATTTCCATTAACAATTTATAGTATGGTTCATTAACCATTTCCACTAATCCCATAAATCACATAAACCACATAAACCATTTCCATTATAATTCAAGTCATTTACATTAACCATTCACAAAACTATACAATTACATTCCAAAATCACATAAATAACATAAACCATTCACAAAACTATACAATCCCATAAAATAAACCATTCACAAAACTTTACATTCACATAATCCCATTATCCTATACCTTATATGACTTTTTTTCCAATAAGGTATTCGTACAATTCCTCCTTAATTTCTTGCAATTTATCCTTCGTGTAATGAGAACACGCGTATTCATCAAAGTACTACATAACAAAACAAAATATGCATGATTTAGTTTAAAATAATAAATTATATGACATATCCGATAAATATTAAAATAAATCCTAAGTTATAAATCCATGCATACCGTAATAGGAATCTCTAATCGATCCATTTGAAGGATTTCTCTCATAAACCTCAAAATGAAATACCCGCAGTCTATGCCATTACGCTGACGAGGGCACTACACATAGACAAACAAATAAGAATTAATATATAGTTGTTTTGTGTTATCAAATAGCATCACTAATAAGCAACATTGTGAAAATTAATATACCTTATGAGCTTCATTTTCATCATGTGTCTCGTGTATGTAGTCATGGTCACTAGCCATTTCACCTGTAAGAAAGAAAAAAATAAAAATTAAATGACAAATATAAAAATCCATAATCCATTGAATGATATAAGCTATAATTTTATAACTAGTACCTTTTTCACTAACGTCTCTTTCTTTTCTTTGTCGGAATATGTTCTACCCGTCTCTTAACAACACGGACGGTTGGATTGATCCAAATACCCTCATTATGATCATTTCTTGTATATGATTCATTCGCTATAATATTTTCATCTTGATCATTTCTAGTAAATGATTCAATATTAACATCAATATCACCTTGATCTCCAATGTTTTCATCAATTACTTTGTTAGATAAAAGCACTATAGACCATTTTGTACTTGTCGGATCAGTGACATAGAACACTTGTTTAGCTTGAGAGGCTAGAATAAAAGGCTCATATTTGTACCCCACCCTATTAATATCCACTTGCAAAAATCCTGACTTATCCATTCGTACGCCATTATTATTTTCAACCCACTTGCAACGAAATATAGGAATCTGAAACTTCTCATAATCAAACACCCAAATGCGCTCGATAACCCCAAAATATGACAGATTTGCAAATTTGGGGTTTAAATCTTTCACACTTGAAATGTGCATTGCTTCAGCTACCACGGTGACACCACTATTTTGCATAGTACTTTTATCATCTTGTTCTTTGGTATAAAATGTGTATCCATTAATTGCGTATGCGCTATAAGAAAACACAACCAAACTTGGACCATATGCTAAACATCTCAACCTTTCTATTATTGAAGCGGGATCTGAATATAACTTTGAATAAATATGATCCTTAAACCAAGGTATGAAACTTCGATTGTGCTCTCGTACTATCCAATTCTCATTTCTATTCGGATTTAAATCTCGGAGAACATCCTTGTGCATTTCAACATACGGCTCAACCTCATTCTCATTGTGCAGAACATACAAATGCACTTGATCCCGTTCGACCCTTGATACTGTCACAACTTCATTTCCAATTAACTTTTTTCCTTCTTTTTTTCGACAATATGAGATTTGGGGAGTCCAATTGATTGTACATTGGACAAATATTCAGTACAAAACTCAATCGCTTCTTCAACAATGTATCATTCGGCAATACAACCCTCTGGTCGACTTCGGATTTTAACATACCCTTTTAATATTTTCATATAACGTTCAGCAGGGTACATCCATCTCATATAAGCCGGTCCACACAATTGTGTCTCTTTCACCAGATGAACAACTAGATGAACCATTATGTCAAAAAACGAGGGAGGAAAAATCATTTCAAGATCACACAAAGTAATTACTATTTCTTTTTGCAATGTTAGTAAGATCGCAGGATCGATCACCTTACTGCAAATTGACTTGAAGAAAAAACACAATTTAGTTATTGCGCTTCTTACTTTTTCTGGCAGAATAGAACGTATACCTATTGGTAGAAAATGTTTCATTATAACATGGCAGTCATGCGTCTTTAAACTCTTTAACTTGAGGTCTTTCATAGACACAAGTCTTCTAATATCTGAAGAGTATCCTTCTGGCACTTTAACTGCACTTAGAAACTTATACAATACCTTTTTCTCTTTTCTAGATAGAGTATAAGCAGCAGGTGGTAGATATGTTCGTGTTCCTTTCTTCATGGGTCCTAATTCATTTCTTATTCCCATCGCCCTCAAGTTGAAACTTTCTTTCCTATACCCATCATAAACCTCCACACCGTTCTCCCACAAAAACTTTTAATCTTCGATTAAGGGTGCCAAGTATACGTCTATGACATTCCCTGGTTGTCTAGGCCCAGAAATTAACATAGATAACATCATGTACTTACGCTTCATACATAGCCATGGAGGTAGGTTATAAATCATTATGATCACAGGCCAAGTGCTATGTGAGATACTTTGAAGACCGTGTGGGTTCATTCCATCAGTAGATAATGCCAAGCGAAGGTTTCTTGCTTCTTTTCCAAATTCAAGATAATCATCATCAATTTTCATCCACTGTGGTGAATCTGCCGGATGTCGAAACTTTCCATCAATAATTCTTCCATCTGCATGCCAAGTCAAGTGTCTTGAATCGGTCTCACTACGAAACATGCGTCTAAATCTCGGAATTATAGGAAAATACCATAAGACTTTTGCTGGAGACAACTTTTCCTTATATCGAGAGACACCGCATTTAGGACACTCATTTAACGATGCATACTCATTTCGAAACAAAACGCAATCGTTTGGACAGACATGTATCTTATCATAGCTCATGCCAATAGAGCACAACATCTTTTTGGCCTCATATGTTCGATTGGGAAGAACATTATCCTCTGGAAGCATATCTTTCATAAGGGCCAATAACTCTGTGAAACTTTTATCCGACCATCCATTGCCCGCCTTTAAGTTGTACAACTTTAATACCGCAGACAATCTTGTGGATTTGGTGCAACCATTATATAATGGTTTCTCTGAATCGCTTAACAACCTCTCAAACATTTTGGGACAATCCTTAAGATCTTCTTCAAGTGCTTCTGCAATCTCTTCGACTCGATCAGAATCGTATGTATCTGTGCCATTGTCGTTTGAAGCATAGGTCGTATTATCCCCCGGTTCAACATTCTCGTTAATGTTCTCACCATGCAAATTCCAACATGTATAACTTTTATCAATTCCACTCCTCATTAAATGTGATGCCAACTGAACCGCGTCAACCCGACTCCCAAAACAACAACCCAAGCAAGGACATCTCATTCGACTGGGGTCTTTGGCGTGCGCAATAGCAAACTTAACGAATTCTGATACCCCATTCTCGTACTCTTTCGACAATCGACTTGAAGACATCCATTTCTTATCCATAGTTATACTAATTAAACTAAACAAAAACAAAAATAAAAAATATTTACCTGCAGGGATGTAAACAACTTTTAGACCCACACAGTGTCCAAATAGGTTAGAATTACCAAGATCCCCCTGTACACGTATCATAAAATGAAATATCATTAATTGACCAATTATGAGTCATAACTTGATAAGTGGCAACATGTAATCACAAACAAGTAACATACTTAACAGCAAGCATACTTAAACAAGTAATCATCATATCACAAAGATAATCATCAAAGCAATTATTGAGCAAGATAAACATCTCATGCAAAGACACATATCATACTTTCTTTGACCATGCAATACAATAACTATCATAACTCCACTTTCATGGCTCTATATATCATAACTCCATCAATACAATAACTATCAATATTACAATAACTATCATACATTCTTTAATCTAGAATATAGAAACAACAACTAATGAAAATAGAAACAACATGTTCAATATTAGTCATTCTAAACATGTTCAAAAATAAACATCTCAAAACTTTATAACTATGGTCATTACCCATATCAACACTACACACAAAATAAGTCAGAAGTATGCAACTGAATAATGCACAAAATGGAAGTATGACGCAGGAACTCCGAACCACCTCAACAACACCTGTACTACGACGGCAAAATGGTAGCTAGTGACAAGAATGAAACAGAACAAAAATCGTACGATGAAAACAAGAATGAAAAGCGTACCTCTTCTTTGTTTCGTCTTCTTCTTCACGAAAGCAATGGCGAATGAACAACCAAACTGACGGAAATACGTGAACGACGACAATGACGAACAACGACGACAATGGAACGACGACAATAGTTTCAGTAGAGAAGAACGATAGCAAGGGTTTCAGTAGAGAAGAACGGTCGAGAGAAGAAAATGAAAAGAAATGTCTGAAAATGATTAGAAATTGTTTTATATTTTAATTCATAAATGACTTTAGACGGCGCTTTTAAAAAGCGCTTTCTTAAGTGCTACCTATAACAGCGCTTTTCTCAGAAAGCGCTTTCTAAGGTGGGGAGAATTTAAAACCTATAGCAGCGCTTTTGCAAAAGCGCTGTCTAAAGTGATGCCTATAGCAGCGCTTTACAAAAAGTGCTTTCTAAGGTGACTTCCATTTTGGTCATTTAACAGCGCTTTTAAAAAGCGCTTTCTAAGGTTAACCTTTAGACAACGCTTTTATAAAAGCGCTGTCTAAAGTAATGCCTATAGCAGCGCTTTACAAAAAGCGCTTTCTAAGGTGGCTTCCATTTTGGGAATTTAACAGCGCTTTTAAAAAGCGCTTTCTAAAGGCTGTCTTTTACAGCGCTTTTTTTAAGCGAAATTTTTTAAAGACTTATAGCAGCGCTTTGTCCAAAAAGCGCTGTCTTTGTCCAATTTTGGCGTAGTGTTCACTGAACACATAACCTGCCAAATTGAATAAGAAAATAATAATCTAAAAAATTAAGTTATAATTTAAGAACAACTTACAATAATAAATGTTTTTGACATTTTTGTATCGCATTATCCATATCTCTCTCTTTATAATAGTTAAAAGGGCATTTCTTAATACACCACCCAAGTTTCTTAGGCACCACGTGAAATTTCTTTTTTGCCCCCTGATTTCGGATGTGCACATCCGGACGCACCAATTTTTTAAAAAACATTGAAGTGTTCCGGATATGCATATCCGGAACAATTTCTTATTAATTCGCGCCAGACTTCTTCCTCCCCCTCATTCTTCACATTTTCATTTTCACTCGAGTTCGGCGCAGAGCAACTTCTACAACGTTCAAGACACTCCAAATCCTCTGTATCTCAATTTAATCGGTAAGTTTTCGAATTTTAGAGTTTCGGAGTTATTTTCGAGTAATCGATTTAGAGTAGATATTTAGGTGTAGAAATTGTTAGATAGTATGGATAACATAGGTTAGAGACAATGTAGGTATTGTTTGCTGCGTCAAACGGACGATCAGGGCATTAAAATGCCGTTTTCCATGGTATAGCAGCCATGGCTGCAATATTTGAACTTGAAAATACGTACCGGATGTGCAGATTCGGAAGGATTTTAACGTTAAATATTCTGAGTGCTTCCGGATGTGCACATCCAGAAAAACCCAACGTTAAATATTCTGAGTACTTCCGGATGTGCCAATCCGGAAGGTCTCTATTTTTTTAAAATTATTTTTATAAAATTCTAATTTATTTATTATGCTTTGCAAATTACATGGTTGGCAGAGACGATTGTATCATACATGGATGGACAGCTCAGCACGCATCTGTCTGACGTGAGCGGACGCAGTCTACAACCGAGGCTTCTGGCGCAGAGGGAGTTGGGGTAGCACCTACAGCTGAGGGACATCCTACAACGCATCCTACACCACAACCTTCCAAATCACAGGTTCAGGCCACTCCCTCGTCAGCCGCCGATTCTACATCTCGGAGGCGTCGGGCTTCTACTGCTGGTTCATTAGGTTCCTAGCCCGCACGCAGGCGTCGTCGGGAGACTCCAGCTCCATCCCCTGTTCCTGTTCCTGTTCCTGAGAGTGATCACCCATCACATGAGGGTGGTGACGGCGATGACAATTTCGATGAGCTGGACGGTTACCCCGGGGGACCATCTGATATGTCCTTACTCGTGGGGTACTCTGAGCATATTTCCAGATATGTCTGGCTAGGACAGGTAATCTTTCTCGATTTATTTATAGAATTGTATTCGTTGAAAATATGTTCATTTGTAACATTGTTTTATTTGGAAATTTTCAGGAGAAGGATTCACAGAAGTTCTATAACCATGGGGGCAAGGTTATGGACATGCTTGCGGCGCTACCAAGGGATGAGTGGTTCACGTCTGCACTTGCTACCTCTGGTCTTGGAGGCCTGTCTAGGATTGGGTATCCCCAGATCATGTACGGTATGCTGATGGCCTTTGTTGAGAGATGGCAACTTGAGACATCCTTATTCCATCTACCGTACGGCGAGATCACGATCACACTCGACGATATCTCGTGCCTTTTACATCTACCGATCACTGGCACCCTTCTCCGTCACGGTAGGATGTCGAAGGGGGACGCGATGGAGATGCTGATTGAGGAGCTTGGGGCTACCCCAGAGGAGGAACTTGCAGAGGCGACGCAGTTGAGAGGCGCACACGTTCGGTTTTCCTTTCTGACACGCAGATTTAGTGCTGCGCTTGCAGAGGCAGGACAGGAAGCAGGTGATCCAGCTGAGGTGGCGATCCACAGGCAGCGTGCCCTGCGATGCTACTACCTATTTTTGCTTGGCACGCAGGTGTTCGTGGACACCAACGCCAGTTATGTTGATGTCGTTTACCTCAGGTACCTTTTGGATCCCACAGAGACCCATGGCTACAACTGGGGGGCGGCTGCGCTGGCATACACCTAGTCCAGGCTCTCAGATGGTTTCCTTTGGGCAACCAAGACTGTGGCAGGCAGTTGTACGCTATACGTGGTAACAATCTAATATTCTAAGTCATTTTTTCATTTCTTTTCTGTCAATACTCATTATAATGTTTGACACCGATGTTATGTTTTCCATTTCAGGCGTGGATATTACAGAACTTTCCCAAGATTACTGGTTGGGGGAGTGTCGACGGGTACACTGAGGATATGCCACGTGCTGCTGCATTTCTCCTGCTCAGAGGGAACCAGGCGCCCGACCCCTACAAAGTGTATCTTGATCGGATAGCTGCTGAGGACGTTTTTTATGACGCCTATGCTGATCACCGTGTGATGCACCCGTTCGATGAGGTTTCGCTGTTCTCAGGATGGTTGACATGCAGTTTGACCATTACTGCTCGATACCTGCCGGAGCGCGTCTTGTGCCAGTTCGGTTACATACAGACGATCCCCAGGATGCCTCATGAGTCTGCTCCTCTAGGCTTGACACACGTGCAGATAGATGAGATATATGCTGACTTCCAGTCCCACTTGGTATCGGAAGAGGCTCGGGCGACCAGAGCGCCGAGAGATTGAAGCGTTGCTGCCGGGTACATCATGTGGTTCTACATTGTCTCACACCCATGCATGGTGCCCACTGCTGAGGGATCGCCACCCAGACCTGCTCATCAGGAGATATTAGAGGAGCGACAGTCTCAGCTGGACCATACTCAGGATGTCCTACCTCGCTGTCGTGAGATAGAGCAGATAGTGCGGGCGGCCATTGCGGACGGTCACCTCCCTGAGGGCTTTGGTGGCAGACGTGCTGTGGATAGGATTATTGAGATTGCTCGGGGGCACTTCAGTACCGCAGACATCGAGCCAAGACGGCGGGTCGGGGTAGAGGAGCAGGGGAGCCAGGAGAGATCCTTCTCCATACGCACTAGTTTTTTTTTATGTATTTTTTTTATTACATGTATGTACTGTATTTTGACAGAGGTTTATTATGTATATATATCATTTTATTTTATATATGGATGTTGTCGAATGTATATTAAGTTGCGACGATATATTAACATATGCGACCAACTAACAAAACCGATTTTTTTAAAAATTAAAGTTCTTCTTTTTTCCGGATCTGCAGATCCGGGATTTTTTCGGATGTGCATATCCGGAACACATCAACGTTTTTTAAAAAATTGGTACGTCCGGATGTGCACTTTTGGAATCAGGGGGCAAAAACGGAAATTCAGGTGGTGCCTAAGAAACATGGGTGGTGTATTAAGAAATGCTATACTTAAAATTTGGTTCAATACTTCTAGTTATTCAATATATATTTCCCTCTCTAGTACTAGTTCGTTCTACAAAGCATTAGATTTGTTGAGAAATTTTGATTCATCGTCATCATGATAATAATTATTACGATGACGGTGATGATGATGATGATGATGAATCATATTTTTTCAAAAAATTTGTTACTTTGCAAAATGTATTAGTAGAAAAGGAAGTGTTGATTGAAGAGTTAGAAACATTGAACCAAATTTTAACTGTTAAAGAGCGATATATGGATAATGACTTGCAGAAATATCAATATAACATGGGTTAAATATACAATACCCCCCTGCAATGTTAGCGATTTCTCATTTTAGCCCCTGACAAAGTTTTTTTTTAAAAAACCCACTCATCTTATTTAGATTCCCTCACTTAGGCCCCTGACTGCCACATGGCAGCAAAGATTCATTTCTCTTTGCTTGCGTGGCAGCCACGTGACATTTATAATATTATTTTATTATTTTATTATTATTTTATTATTATTTTTATTTATTTTTTATTTATTTTATTTTTTTTTATTTTTTTTTATTTTTTTTATTTTATTTTTTATTTTATTTTATTATTATTTTTTTTTTTAATTTTTTTTAATTTTTTTTATTTTTTTAATTTTTTTTTTACTTTTTTGTTTTATTTTGTTTTATTTGTTTTATTTGTTTTATTTGTTTTTATTATAATTTTTATAATTTTTTTTTCTTTTTTTTTATTTCTTTTTCGTTTTTATTTATATATTTTTTATTTTTTTATTTTTTTTTATTTTTCGTTTTTGGACCTAATTTTTATTTTTAATTCTATTTTAAACAAATTTTTATTTTAAAAATTACACTAGTGCAGAAAAGACTTTTTACATCGGGCGAAAAACACATTTTACATCGGTTCTGGGTTCGATGTAAAGTCAAGCGATTTAGTAAATCAAAGACATTTTACATCGGGCCATAGTCCGATGTGAAAAATACATCTACTACATCGGTTGACTATTAAGTCTGATGTGAAATACATCTACTACATCGGTTGACTATTAAGTCCGATGTAAAATGTATGTTTTTACATCGGTTGCCTTTCTGGCCCGATGTAAAATGTATGTTTTTACATCGGTTGCCTTTCTGGCCCGATGTAAAATGTTTTTTTTTACATTGGTTTCCTTTCTGGCCCGATGTAAAATGTATGCTATCTTTCTTAAAATGTATGTTTTTACATCGATTGCAAGGCGAAAAAGAAATAAAAAAAAAAGAAAAAAAATTATAAAAATTATAATAAAAACAAATAAAACAAATAAAACAAAAAATAAAACAAAATAAAAAAAAATTAAAAAAAAAATTTAAAAAAAAAATTTAAAAAAAAAAAAAAAAAAATAAAACAAAATTAAAAAAAAAAAAAAAAAAAAAAAATAATAATAAAAAAAAATAATAATAATAATATTAAAAATGCCACCTGGCTGCCACGCAAGCAAAGAGAAAGGAATCTTTGCTGCCATGTGGCAGCCAGGGGGCTAAGTGAGGGAATCTGGATATTAAGAGGGGGTGTTTAAAAAAAAAAATTTACAGGGACTAAAATGAGAATTCGCTAACATTGCAGGGGAGTTTTGTATATTTAACTCATATAACATTGATTAGTGTAAGTTGTTCTTCAAATATAATATAATTTTTCATATTATTATTTTCTAAATTAAATTGAAATGTTATATGATTAGTGAGAGGTTGGTGGAAAAAATATTCTACATAAGTTATAATAAACTAAAATTTGTATATCACCACAATTGGAATCTACAAACATAGTGAAATGTTGTCCGCTACTTGTTTCACTATGGTTGTAACTTATAATTGTGGTAAAATATTTTAATAAAATGTTGTCACTACATATCAAACTAATGCCCATTCTACCTTTTACTCCAATTGATTTTTTAACTGTGGTTAAAGTTTGAGTGATATTGTGTTTTTATCACAGCTACTAGCCAGTGGTGGAAAAGAGGACACTTACTCCACATCCGTTATTACCAAAGACTTCAAATTGTGGTAAAATCCTTCTCCCAACTATGGTAAAATGTTGTTTTTGTAGTAGTAACATGGCTTACTGTATGTGCTAACCCCCGCCTTAAGTCTTCTTGGATTTATCTAGAATGTTATGTACGTATCTAATGTTATAGGTGTTTTAAACTATGGGAAAAATTATTAAGTTGAATTCATTTCTTAATTTGATTATGTTCTTTTATCTCTCGTTTCTTAGGATGCTTGGAATGCCTAGAAGAAGGTTCAGAGGATTCAGAGGAGGTTTTTGTGGAAAAACCTAAAAACAACGAGACATAAATTAAGATGCTTGGATTTTTTGCAATAATGATAAAACATATATTTCTAAAATTCAACACTATTTATTACCATAACAGTAAATTCAACATCAATTATTATATACCTCTTAGCAGTTAAAGAAATTAAAATTTTGATGACCTAGCAAAATACTCCAAATTAATATAGTACTTCGATCAACTAAAATTACACCAAGTTGCCATCCATTAAAAGTATTTTAGGGAAGGAAGGTTTTTCATGTATTATGTTATAAATTCTAGAATATTTAATTTGTATCTATATTTTTTTTCTTCTACATGTTGTATCCAAACAATGGATAGATAAAACACGTAAAAAACTGTAAATCATATTCATGCATAAATTAATTAAGTGCATAGTTTTGTATCTTTTTTGTCAATATTATGAAATTCATTTTGCATTCAATCAAACTAAAAAAATTCTTGAAGTTGTATTGTGATTTGTATTTATGTTTGAATGATAGGCTCAAACGTTTCTTCTAATATCCTAATATATAGATTTTTTTTTTCCTGAAAGCAATGGATCAATTATAGCAAGCCTGCACAAGGGGTGCAGAAACCCAACAGAAAACAACACTAAATCCCTTTACAATAAATCATAGGGACAGTGTACCAATCATAGAATAAAATTGTCTTATAGTTCCTACTAAGAGAACTCCACTTCCAGCTAAAGAATTTAATAGAATTTAAGATCTCCTCAACTGACATACAAGATGAATCAAATATCTTACGATTTCTACCGTACCATAAGAACCAGACGGCTGTGCACCAAATGAGCAATCCAACAGTGCTCCCTGACATACTCTTGACAGCACCATAGTAATGGAGGGCATGCTCCATCCAATTGATTTGGGGACCACTGACAATACCCAGCCACCTTTCCATCCCTTTCCAAACCGCTGCAGATTTTGAGCACTCGAAAAACACGTGACTAAGAGTTTCCATCTGAAATCCGCACTCTGCACAAGACGTGTTCCCGTCTATGATCGCTATATTACGCCTCACAAGTTGCTCCACAGTTGGAAGTCTATTTCTGGCCAGCCTCCACATAAAAATTTTGATCTTTAAAGGCAGCTTTGAATCCCAAACTTTGGACATAGTAGTCGATACCTCCTCCTCCTCATCAGTAGCATTTCTGGGCTTCCACAAGAGGTTGTAGGCTGATTTAACTGAAAAACCGTTGCACACCTCATCTCCTCCAAGAAAAACCGGGTCCCAACAGAATTCATCCTCATCATTATTGGGTTTAATTGTATCTAACAGGGCCAAGAGATCGTCCTTCTCACTCGCCAGACCAGCACCTGCAATATCAGAGAAAGGGATACTCCAATTCCAAACTCCACCACTCCAATAACAAGCATTAGCGACTGAGCTGTTAGGGGCAAGTGCAAAAAGAAACAGATTAGGAAAAACAAGTTTAAGGGGAGTATCGGTAGCCCAGACAGAGTGCCAGAACAGGGTAGCTTCTCCTTTCCCAATGTTGCATCTCACACTAGAAAGAAAGATGTCGGTTCCCGTAACAGTATCACCACTAATGTTCTTTAAGTCTCTCCACCAAATAGACTCAAACCTTCTAACTCCCTCACCCTCTAAACTGTTGTGATTCAAAGACACTTTCCCATACTTAGTTCTTAAAACTTTCTTCCATGAACAATCGCCAGGATTGATCAACTCCACTTCCACTTCATCAATAGGGCACGATTGAAACTGTACAAATCCTTTATCCCTAAACCGCCTTTCTCGATCGGACGACATAAGGCTTGCCAATCAACCCAATGAATCTTCTTCTTCTGCTCATTCCCTCCCTACAAGAACTTACTTTGAATACCTTGGATTGTCTTCAACACCCCAACCGGTACTTTGTAGAAGGAGAAAGCGTAAAGCGGCAATGCACTAATAATAGACTTAATAAGCACAAGTCTACCTGCAATGGAAAGTTGCCGACCCTTCCAATCTGCTAACCTTAATCTCACTTTATCCAGCAAATCCATCCACGTATGTTTACTTCTAGGGCTTACCCCTATGTTGACACCAAGAAAAACAAATGACAACTTCATAAAGTCACAGTTAAGAAATGTAGCAGCAGAACTCATAAACTCCTCTTTAACATTTATGCCACCAATTTTGCTTTTACAAAAATTCACCTTCAGCCATGTTACCATTTCAAACCCTCTAAGTATAGCCTTTAAGCTCCACAAATTAGCCTTCTCAGCCTCACCAAAGAAAAGTGTATCATTAGCAAAGTGAGTTACACTTAAACGATCTTCGTCTCCAACTCGGAACCCCTTGTACAAACCCAAAGTTTCTGCTTTTCTGACTAACCTAGTTAATACTTCCATAACTAACAGGAATAGGAAAGGGGATAGAGGATCCCCTTGCCTCAATCCTTTGTGAACCTTGAAATCTGGTGTAGCACTTCCGTTAACCATAACCGACATAGTTCCATCACACACCAAGGAACCTATCCACATCCTCCATTTTTCCCCAAAGTTCAGCTTTACAAGCAAGTCATTGAGGAACTTCCACGAGACACAGTCGTAAGCCCGTTCAAAATCAATTTTCAACAGAAGACAACTCTTTCTTCTCCTCTTAGTTAGGTCAATTATCTCGTTAGCAACCAAAACACCGTCGAAAATACATCTGCCGGGCAAGAAGGCCGACTGCTCCTCCGAAACCAAAGAACCAACAACTTTCCTCAATCTAGAGGTAAGAATATTTTATAAAATCTTCTGATAGCACGAAACTAAACAGATAGGTCTGTAGTTCGAAAGGCACTGAGGATTCCTCGTTTTCGCAACTAAAGTGAGGAAGGAAGCTTTAGCAGCTTTGGTCAAGGAAGGATTTTTATGGAAGTCCTTCACGAAACGAATGACATCATCTTTAACAATTTCCCAGCACCCCTGGAAAAACGCAAAGGTGTACCCATCAGGGCCAGGACTCTTGTCGCCTCCACAATTCCAAATTGCTTCCGTAATTTCCTCAACCGAAAAGTCGTTCTCTAACCACCTCTTATTCTCCTCTGACACTCTTAACATATCCAAGTCTTCCAAAGTAGGGCGACATTGGTCTTCCTCTTTAAAATTCTCTTCGAAGAACCTTCTAGCCTCACTCTTAACCCCCACAGCGTCTTCAACAACACCAATATCTGTCTTGACAAACCAGATACCATTTCTTCTCCTCCTCATTTTGATAGAATTGTGGAAAAATTTAGAATTACTATCCCCGTCCTTCAACCAATCTACCTTGGCTTTGACTCTGAGGATATCCTCCTTCAAGTTGAGATTACTCCAAACGTCGATACTCGCCTTAGTTCTAGCCTCCAACAGATCTTCAAATCTATCAAAACCCAGTTTACTCACTTCCTGATCTAAGAAATTTAGATCATTAATGGCTTCTTTAATCTTGATGTCCATCCACCCGAAAACGACCTTGCTCCAAGTTTTTAGTTTCTCTTTAAGAATGCATAACTTTGTTTTCAGGATAAAATCGCCCCTCCCACTAACTGGCGTGGAATTCCAGCAATCTTTGACAAATCCTAAGAAATCCGGGTGTTTCAGCCAAGGGTTAACAAACCTAAAAGGTTTAGGGCCCCAATTCACCGAATTACACTTCAACCAAATTGCACAGTGGTCTGAGATCTCCCTCCTACCAATGTGTTGATCTTTGATGTTCCACTCTTTGATTAAGCCTTCCGAGATTAAGAATCTGTCGATTCTGCTCATCGAATTCCCAGCCCTATTGAACCACTTGAATAGCCCACCCTCGCAAGGCACATCCACACAATCTAACTCTCCTATAAAATTTCTGAACTCCTCCATCTCCTTGCTTCTCACTTGACCCCCTAAGCTCTTCCTCTCCTCCTTAAAAGCGATAGCATTGAAGTCACCCCCGATAACCCAATAACCTCTGTTGATTCTGCTTTTCACCTCTACCATATCCCTCCACAACACCTTCTTTTTACTCAGCAAGCATGGAGAGTAAACGTTGACCAAGAACACTTCGGAACCTTTCTAAACTCCATTAACCCCTAGAAAACCCTCATTCCTAAAGCTACAAAAGAGATTCAGCGAATCTTTCTTCCACATCGTTAACATACCTCCAGCGCTGCCTATGGCATCGAGAGCAGACCATTCCACATCTTGATTGCCCCATAAAGAGTAAACAAAATTACAATCTATGTTAGCTTTCTTAGTTTCTTGAAGAAAGTAAACATCAACCTTCCCCGATTGAATCATAAGAGCAACTCTTTTTCTTTTAACTAAGTTGCCGCATCCCTTAAGATTGAGAGACATGATATTCATAACGGACCATTTGAAGCCTCCCTCGAATGTTTCCCTTCTTCGTCCCTCTTCTCCATCCTTCTTATCACATTCTCTATTCTTTTACGATCACCACCACTCACTCCAAGAGAACCAACGATCTCCCTAACTTTGCTTGACACTTTACTTTCGAATTCCTTCCAAAACCTTCTGTTACCTAACAAAACTTCGGAGTCAGTAACTGAATGGAAACGACTTACCTGGTCCACCTCCGCTCCGCCATTAACTACTATCTTTAGCGAAGGTTCTTCAACGATGAGATCCACGGAGGGATCCTCAATGTCATCCTCTAACGAACGAGCATGCATCTTATCCTTCACCTTCTTCTTAGACTTTTTGCATTTAGGTTGAATAGATTTCCCCTTCTCGCTTCTACTTCCTTTTTTCTTCCCACTTTTAAATGGGCCTAATAATCCCACAGAAACTTCTTTACTTCCCACCGACACATAAACAGGTGGGGTATTCCTTTGGGCCTTCTCCAACAAATGGGCCTCTACCAGCCCATCGAAACTCAGATTACCATAGGGGCCACCAATGCTTTTGTCCTTTAGTCTACCTGCCATTGACTTCTCCCCAGTCCCTGCTTTACACACTATGCCATAAAAGCCTTTAGACAGCGGTTTTTTTTGGCATTACACAGCGCTTAAAAGCGCTGTCTAAACTGGCGCTGCTAAAAGATTAGACAGCGCTTTGGTTAATGTAAGAAGCGTTGTCTAAAGGGGTGTTTTGACTGAAAAAACGCTGTCAAAGCACCGCTTTAGACAGCGCTTTTACAATAGACAGCGCTTTTGTTTATATTTTAGACAGCGCTTTTTTTGTAAAGGCGTTGTCTAAATGGTGCTTTAGACAGCGCTTTTTGTTTTTTTCAGACTAACATTAGATAGCACTTTTTGCCTTTTTTTTAGTATACCTTAGACAGCGCTTTTGCTTTTATTGGTATACCTTAGACAGCGCATGTTGGTATAAGCGCTGTCTAAACTCCACTTTAGCCAGCGCTTTTTGCGAAAGTGTTGTCTAAGGTATACGAAATTTTTTTATATAAATTACTTAAAAAAAGCGCTGTTTGTTTTATACAGTTTATATGCACCTGTTTTTAAACCAGAATTTGCACCAGGTTTTCAACCACAATTTGCACCTGTTTTTCAACCACATTTTGCACCAAAATTTCATAAATTGGAGTTTCAAACCAATATATACGCACCAATTTTGCCTATTTATATATACAATTTTCATCCAACAATTTATATATACAAAACAATTGATGATACAAATCATTTCATCCAACAAAACATTTTGCTTCAAATCTACATATTACTTATAGAAATGCTAAAAGCAATGCACATCAATATAACTCTATCTTCTACTTTGCACATATAACCTGAAACAGCACAAAAAGATTGTAATTCAATTAAAACAAGACATAAACAATGTCTATAGTTACAAAGTTATACATACTCAAAATTCTCATCAATTAATGTAAGAGTACAATATACCTTATAAAACTCCGAGCTCAATAATGAATTGACACTAATCCTCTTTAATTTCATCCAAATGATCTCTTGAGTAATACGCACACTTGAATTCATCAAAGTACTATATAATAATATAACATAGTTTGATTTAGTTTCAACTATTTAATTATATGAGAAATATGTGTTAAATATTAAAATAAATCATAAGTTAGAAATACATACATCGGATGGAATCTCTATTTGATCCAAAAAAAGAGTTTCTCTCATAAACCTCAACATGAAATAACCGCAATCTATATCATTACGTTGCCGAGGACACTACACATGAAAACAAAATATGGATAAATCCTAAGTTTTATCAAGTATCATCACTAATATAATAAAAAATGTGATAATTAATATACCTTCACTCCAATCCATATAATGGTAATAAAATATAAATGAATATTTAGAACAATTCACATAAATAAATAAATAAATGAATAAAAAATTATAATATATATCATTTTATTATATTACCTCTTTCACTAACATCTCTTTCTTTTCTTGGTTGGAATATGAATTACTTGTTTCTTAGCAATGCGGACGGATGAATTGATCCAAATTCCCTCGTTATGATCATTTCTGATATATGACTCATCCGCTATAAGATCCTCATCTTGATCATTTCTATTATACAACTCATTCCGTCTAATGCATGACTCATTCTCAACATCAATATCACATTGATCTACACCGCTATCATCAACAACTTTGTTAGATAAAAGCCCTATAGACCATTTCGTACTCGTCGGGTCAGTGACATAGAACACTTGTTTAACTTGAGATGCTAGAATAAAAGGCTCATCTTTGTACCCCACTTTATTAAGATCCACTTGCAAAAATCCTGACTTATCCATTCGTATGCCACTACTATTTACCCACTTGCAACCAAAGATAGGAATCTGAAACTTCTCGTAATCTAACACCCAAATGTGCTTAATAACTCCAAAATATGACAGATTTGCATATTTGGGGTTTAAGTCTTTCATACTTGATATGTGCATTGCTTCAGCTAGCACGGCGACACCACTATTTTGCATAGTACTTTTATCATCTTGTTCTTTGGTATAAAATATGTATCCATTAATTGCGTATGCGCTATGAGAAAACACATGCAAACTTGGACCATATGCCAAACATCTCAACCTTTCTGTTACTGAAGCGGGATCTGAAGAGCGCTTCGAATAAATATGATCCTTTAACCATTGTATAAAACTTTGATTGTGCTCTCGTACTATCCAATTTTCATTTCTGTTCTGATTTAACCTTCGGAGTACATCCTTGTGCATTTCAACATATGGCTCAACCTCGTTATCATTGTGTAGAACATACAAATGCACTTGATCCCGTTCATCCCTTGATATTGTCATAATTTTATTTCCAATTAATTGTTTACCTTCCTTTTTTTTCGAAAATATGAGTTTTGGGGAGTCCAATCGATTGAACATTGGACAAATATTCAGTACAAAACTCAACCGCTTCTTCAACAATGTATCGTTCAACAATACAACCCTCTGGTCGACTTCGGTTTTTCACGTACCCTTTTAATATTTTCATGTAACGTTCAGCAGGGTACATCTATCTCATATAAGTTGGTCCACACAACTGTGTCTCTTTCACAAGATGAACAACTAGATGTACCATTATGTCAAAAAAAGAGGGAGGAAAATACATTTCAAGCTCACACAAGGTGATAACTATTTCTTTTTGTAGTGTTGGTAAGATCTCAGGATCGATCACCTTACTACAAATTGACCTAAATAAAAAACACAATTTAGTTATGGCGCTTCTTACTTTTTCTGGCAAAATAGAACGTATACCTATTGGTAGAAAATGTTCCATTATAACATGGCAATCATGTGTCTTTAAACTCTTCAACTTGAGGTCTTTCATAGACACAAGTCTTCTAATTTCTGAAGAGTATCCTTCTGGAACTTTAACTTCACTCAGAAACTTACACAATATTTTTTTCTCCTTTCTTGATAGAGTAAAAGCAGCAGGTGGTAGATATGGTCGTCTTCCTTTCTTCACGGGTGCTAATTCAGTTCTTATTCCTATTTTTAACATGTCCTCCCTTGCTGTAAGGCCATCCTTAGACTTTCCTTTTATATTGAGTAACGTACCAATAACACTTTCAAATACATTTTTTTCAATATGCATAACATCGAGAAAATGTCTCACGTACAATGACTTCCAATATGGCAATTCAAAAAATATCGACCTCTTCTTCCACCCACCTTTGACAACCTTATGTGCAAAAGGCTTGCCAAACTGAGTACGCACATCTTTCACCTTTTCAAAAACTTGGTCACCTGACAATGCAGGTGAAGCTTTACGCTGTTCGGTGTCTCCATTGAATGCTTTTCTCCACCCACGGTAGTGATGATTAGAATTTAAGAATCTACGATGACCAAGAAAGACATTCTTCTGACCAAACTCCAATCGCGTCGAATCTGTTTATCTTCACAAATAGGACACGCATCTTGACCTTTTATGCTATACCCTGATAGATTTCCGTATGCTGGAAAATCATTAATTGTGCTAAACAACATCGCCCTCAAGTTGAAACTTTCTTTCCTATACCCATCATAAACCTCCACACCATTCTCCCACAAAAACTTTAAATCTTCGATTAAGGGTGCCAAGCATACGTCTATGTCATTCCCTGGTTGTTTAGGCCCAGAAATTAACATAGATAACATCATGTACTTACGCTTCATACATAGCCATTGAGGTAGGTTATAAATCATAAGAATCACAGGCCATGTGGTATGTGAGATACTTTGAAGACCATGCGGGTTCATTCCATCAGTAGATAATGCCAAGCGAAGGTTTCTTGCTTCTTCTCCAAAGTCAGGATAGTCATTATCAATTTTCAACCACTGTGGTGAATCAGCCGGATATCGATACTTTCCATCAATAATTCTTTCATCTGCATGCCAAGTCAGGTGTCTTGCATCGGTTTCACTACGAAACATACGCCTAAATCTCGGAATTATAGGAAAATACCATAAGACTTTTGCTGGAGAGAATTTTTTCTTATATCGAGACAAACCGCATTTCGGGCACTCAGTTAACGATGCATATTCGTTTCAAAACAAAACGCAATCGTTTGGACAAACATGTATCTTATCATAGCTCATGCCAATAGAGCACAACATTTTTTTGGCCTCATAGGTTCGATTAGGAAGAACATTATCCTCCGGTAGCATTTCTCTCATAAGGGCCAACAACTCTGTGAAACTTTTATCCGACCATCCATTGCTCGCCTTTAAGTTGTACAACTTTAATACCGCAGACAGTCTTGTGAATTTAGTGCAACCTTTATACAACGGTTTCTCTGCATCGCTTACCAACCTCTCAAACATTTTGGGACAATCATGAAGATCTTCTTCAAGTGCTTCTGCAATCTCTTCGACTCGATCACAATCGTATGTTTCCGTGTCTTTGTCGTTTGAAGCATAGGTCGTATTACTTTTCCCACTCGGTTCAACATTCTCGTTAGTTTTCTCACCATGAAATATCCAACACTTATAACTTCGATCAATTCCATGCATTAGTAAATGCGATTTCAATCCATCTGCGTCAACCCGACCCACATAACAACAACCCAAGCAAGGCCATTTCATTCGACCGGGGTCTTCAACGTGTTGAATAGCAAACTTAACGAATTCTAATACCCCATTCTCGTACTCTTTGGACAATCGATCGGCAGACATCCATTTTTTATCCATGGTTTTCCTACTTATTAAGGTAAACAAAAACACTACTATAATTATTCACGCAACTATTTCAAAAGAACATAAAAGAAGATTAATACAAACTTTTATTTCACGTATCGTCTACCATATGAAGATTTGAGTGCAAGAATAAAATACCTTTCTCGTAGTAGCACTTGGTTCAAAACAAATTCTCCTCAAACAACAATCTGAAAAGAACAATCACAAGAGAGATTAAGACAGGAATAAGCCATTGAAGAATTCCAAAATTGAATCGTTTATAGTTTTGAATTTAATAGCATAAAACCAAGATATTAATATCCATAAGAGAACAACAAAACACTTAGTACCTATACCCCACTCTATATCTTGATTTATTTTTTTTTGTTAATCAAGGCATAGTTGTTTATAAAAGAGACAGTATGGTTTACATCAATCAGATTCCTCAAAGAAGAACCCTAAAAGCAGAAATGTTCATATCAGAAAATGGACCTTACAAATCCATGGAACAATTGTTGGATGACTGAGAAAAAACTTGTAATGATTAAAGTAATGGAGTCTTGTTATGACCCTAACCATCTCTAACGTTAACCATAACAGAAAAGAAGAAATCTTACCGAAACGGTGGAGAACGGTGGAGTACGGTGGAGGACGGTGGAGGACAATGGAGGAAGGACGACGGCGAGACTGTAACCGAGACGGTGGAGGAAGGTGGACGACGGTGGCGTGAGCTGTTCTTCGTTCGTTCTCGTCGTTCGCAGTTCGCAGCAGAGGGAAAGAATAGAGATATGAAAAATAGAATACTGATACTATTCAGTTTTTTATTTTAATTAATACGACCTTAGACAGCGCTTTTTAGAAAAGCGCTGGCTAATATAGGCCTTTAGTAACGCTTTTTACAAGCGCTGGCTAATTTTGGCCTTTAGCAGCGCTTTTGAGATTTTTTTTTTAAAAATTTATATGACTCTAGAAAGCGCTTTTGAGAAAAGCGCTGGCTAATATAGGCCTTTAGCAGCGCTTCTCAGAAGCGCTGGCTAATGTGGTCCTTTACCAGCGCTTTTAAAAAAGCGCTGTCTAAGGTAGGACTTTTAGCAGCGCTTTTTACTCTTTTTCGTATACAGTTTCCGTGTTTTATTTTTTATTTAACTTATAGCAGCGCTTTTACATAAAAGCGATGTCTAAGGTGCGCTAGTAAAAGTCATTTTTGGCGTAGTGACAGCAGTCCTGAGACTCTATCTCCTGCTGACACCTGCGTTCTGTGGCCTTGGCAATAAATGGCTCGTCCTCGATTCCCACCTCTTTCAAACATAGAGCACTTTCTGACACATAGGAGGTATCACCAGATAGATCTTGAGAACCGTTTAGGAAATCACTCTCCCTCGTAGGTCTGCACTTAGGACTGCTCGTAGGGGACACGTGACTCACGCTTGCAACAAGCTCTTCGTCTTCTCCAACCTCTACCATTTCCTCACCGGAGCTCCACCAAGTATCCCTACAATTAAGACTAGACTCTTCTTCCTCCGTTTCTGATGCAATGCTCTGTTTCTTCGCCACTATTTTGCAAAGAGTGCCTTTCGTCTCTTCAATAACTCTAATACTAAAAACTGAACCGTTAATCTCAACACTAAGCATTTCATTAATAGTCGTTTCCCAACTAGTCCTGATCATCACGCTAGCAACATCCATTTTAGAGAAGCCTGCCGAATCTTCCTCACAACATATACAGTTTCCCACTTTAGAGATTAAACGTTCAAAGAACTGAATGAACCACGCGCAACATGGAATACTGAATATCCTAACCCATGAGATTCTTTCATGGTCAAGATCATTTGGTCTCCATTTCCTAATCTCCCCAAACCACTGTTCAATCCAGTCTTTGGCACTCTTCAAGAGTTCTTCAATCTCACCTTCTTCATTCTCTTATAAAAGGCACAGGTTAGCCCCAAGGGGAGTAACCTTAACCCCAAAATACCCCTCAGAATCGAAGCTTCTCTGAATATTATACGTCGAACCTGATATCAACACTCTCCCTACGTAAGCTTTTTGGAACCTACTCATATCTTCCTTGCCCACCTCATACGACAAATCCAAATTACGTTTCCCCTTAGCCTCTCCCCTAACTGCCTTTGCAAATGACCGTCTGCCATTCGGAAAGTTGGGATGAATACCTCTACCTTTTCTCGTAGTTTCATCCTTAACAGAATACTCTTTTCCTGAGTGGCTTGGATTGTTATACTGGGATTTAAAAGGTTTCTGGTAATCCTGCATGTTCTGATCCTTATCAAATCTTGGGATGTTCGCGAAAAGCTTTCTATCATCAATAAAGATATTGTCTAGTTTCATGCCCAAACTCCTAGCGTCGTTAACACCGAAAAATCTAACAAAGCCATATTTCCTTCCTTTCTTATCCCTCTTCGCCGGAAAGAACACTTCATCGATGTCGCCGTATTTAGAGAATACTTCGTAGAGATCTTTCGCTCTCTTGTACTCTGGAAACTCAGTAATGAAAAAAGTTGCTGACTCCCTTAGATGCCTCCTCTTACCCCTCCCAACATCATCCCAAGATCTTTCAGTTCTCTGTTTAGACCTCACCTTATTCCATCCATCACTATGCCAAAATTGATTTTTTGTATCACCTAATTTAATAGCGCTTTTACAAAAAGTGCTATTAAAAAAGGGAACAAACATATTTATAATAGCGCTTTATGGTCGGGCGCTATTATAAAGTGCAGACAATGCAATTTTGATAGCACTTTATAAAAAAATGCTATTATTAAACTTCAATAAGATAGCGCTTTTTGGAAAACGCTATTAATAATCTTCACTAAGATAGCGCTTTTTCAAAAAGCGCTATTAATATATTTCCCTAAGATAGCATTTTTTAAAAACCGCTACTATTTAACTCTTTATTGTTACCATTTATCCAAAAACGCTTTTAATATTAAAATATATAATAAATAATAAAATTAATTATTGAAAAAAAACAAAACGAGGTTTCCCGGATAAATTTCATTTTGGCGCACAAATGAAAATTTTTCACGCCATCATTCACAAAATTTTTTCCCGGATTCCAAACATTCATCGATTCACCGTCCCCTTCTTTCAAAACCCATTCTCCGTTAGCCTTCATTCGTCGATTCACTTCGATTCACCACCGGAAAGAGGAAACACGGGAAAGAAAGAATGAAGAAAACCCATTCTCCGTCGAACTCAACCCTTCGTCAGCTCACCACCGTCATCCTTCGCTTCATTGGTATGCTTGTTGATTGTTTGCTTAGGACTCGTTTTCGATTCACGGTAACTCTTCGAGAATAGGTTTTCTAATGTTGATCTGAGCATGTTCTAGCCATAGAATGATTTGGGGTATAGGTTAAAAAGCTTGGAGGTTCAGTTTTTCCTTTTAGATTTGCTCCACAGATTTGAGAATGTTTGCTTGTTTTGCTTTGTATCACTGATTCGGTGATGTTTGTTATGGATCGTGTTGAACTAACCTTGTCCAGATTTTTTGGAATTTTGAGGTTTGATCTCATAAAATTGATTTAGGGTTTAGGGTGAAAAGCCATTTTTTGGACCGATTTCATGTTGGGAATTGATTTAGAGTTTGCTGTTATTTACATTTTTGGTAGAAGTTTTAATACTGATGCGCACATTTTGTTATTAATTCTATGCTGTTATTTTTTGGAATTTTGAGGTTTGATCTCAGTAGAAGTCTTAATACTGATGCACACATTTTGGTAGGTATTAGTAAAAGAGTAGGGTCCAGGACTTGGGTGGGATGTAGTCCACCTCTTGAGGCCACTTTCCTGGTTTTTTCTCTTGAATGAAACATTAGTATTACAAGTCAGGTATTTTTCTTTTAATTCCCAAATCTGGTTGTGCTATACAATGTTTTATCATTTTGACCATATTTTTTGTTTGTCTTGTGAAGTTGCAGCAATTTAATACTCTCCCTGTCTTGCCAGTTCAGGCTATGACTCAACAGGTAATAGATGAATATGAGAGATGATGTTTAACTTTTTCCCTTTTAGCATTACTTTACTTCTTCTAATTGTGTCCCTTTTTGTTCTACAAAACATATAGGCTACACGACATGCTAGGCGGGTGTATGTTGGGGGCCTCTCTCCTACAGCTAATGAGCAGGTAATGTATAGCAGCTCATTGTGATCTTTCCCTGTTGGTTTTTGAATGATAATGGTCATGCTAGTTTCTTATTTGCTAAATTCCCTATTTGCCATTTAGTTTTCAATTTCCATATTTCAAAAAATGTTAAAAGCTTTTTAGAGTATGTTACTGGCTTAGTGCAACATTCTCTATTTCTTATTTTTGTGATTTGAGTAGGAGGCATGGTTAAGGGGAGAACACATAGGAGAATTTTTTTTATCTGGTTTTGTTTGTACTACTCTTGGATTTTAATTTTTTGCTTCTAATTTATGCTGCAATCCGTTGCAACTTTCTTCAGTCAGGTTATGGCTACAATTGGAGGAAATACTGCTGGTCCAGGTACATTATGATCTTAAATGGATTGTGCCAGTTTGCTGACCCTATAATGTTCCTAATTGATTTAGTTTTATTGTGTAGGTGATGCTGTTGTGAATGTTTACATTAACCATGATAAGAAATTTGCTTTTGTGGAGATGAGGTCCGTCGAGGAAGCCAACAATGCAATGGCTTTGGATGGAATTATTTTTGAGGTATCTTATCCTTTTAACTATAACTAATGCTCAATAGCCAGCATGCTGTTATCGAAAGTTATTAGGAACATTACAATCAGCTCACATTTCTGCCGAGCAATTTAGCATGTCAAAGTTCAAATGTTGTAATATCTTGCAACAACCTATGATGTTTTTTATCATATTTCTGAATTTCTATTTTCCATATTTATCTTTAAAACTCTTTGTTATGTGATACACAATATCTTTGGAAAAAATGGCTATCTATCACCTCTATTATAGAAATTGATGAGGTTGAAAAAAATGGCCATCCATCTCCCTTATTCAACACCGCAAAAGTGAGGTTAGTGAAGGCTATTGGACCAGGTTGAATTCTGGAAATTCCTAGTTAAATTAGGCGTTTTATTAGTTGGCAGAACTCTACCTATAGCAGTACTAGATTTTGCTTACTAGTGAGATACTTGATGCGTAGAGGAGTGATACGTTGCATTGTGGAGAACAGGGGTTGTGTCTGCCAAGAACTTGCATGCACTTAATGTTTATTAACTTTTAAATTTTTAACAATGTAGGTTTGGGAAATAGTTATTAAATATAGTTTAATATTAGAAGCAATGGTTTTATACTATAGCTTAGTTTTAGGCTTAGCAAATGCTCCTTGTTGGTGTTAATGTGCTGGGACATTGTTGGAAATTAGGAAATATGACAGTAAAATAAAAGGATGGGTGGTGAATCTGGATATTGGATATGACATCTAAGATTTATGTAAATTGAGTAAGTAGAAGATGAGGCAAAATTGACAAGAATAGGATGGCATAAAATGAAGCAGTAAAATGTAGTCCAAGGTTGGAGGAAAGCATTATAGTGAATACGAAAGGATGACTAAGAAAAAACCTATTTAAATTCCATTTGGATTCTTGTAGTTGATCCAAGTCATTTGAAGTTGAGAATTGATATAAACCTTCACTCAATGAAAGATCTTACTTGGATGCCTACATTCTAAGTGTAGTTTATTTTGCAGATTTTTATTATAAATTGTAACTAATTTCCTTCGATTCTTTTGGCATTCCTTGTATCTGTCGTAGCAAAGTTAGGACAATAGGCGTTTGGCATGATCAGGTCTGGCTATTGCATTATGACTGTTTTGGGTTCTTGGCTCTCATAATTTGATTTTGCAGGCTGCTAGTGGAGCGACACTGTCTTGTGAACAGGATGTTAGAGTTCTGATATCCTAGCTGAGATGTGGCAAGATTGTACTATATTTTCACTTTAAGTTTCCTTGTTAGTACTTGGTACTTGCTTTGCTGGATAATTCTTAGCATAAACAAGTATAGTATCTCTTGTTTAGGCTTAACTTGAGCTCTTGAGTGATATTACTTTTTGAAAAAAATCTTAAATCAACCATGAGCATGCTAAGGCTTGAAGTCTGTGATGGACTTTTCTTGTTTAAAATATTGAAACAACCTCTCGCGGGCTTTTCTGAGGGTGAATAAATTTATTAATATATTATTACTATAATGGAAGTTTGCTCATCTTTGTTACCCTTGATTTGCAGTGAACGTGCAGAGTCTGTCTGGTTTGCCTTCAAATTTTCAAGTTTACACTGCATTGTTGAAACCTCATGATAGAATCATGGCACTTGATCTTCCTCATGGAGGGCATCTTTCTCATGGATACCAGGTATTATCAACTTCCATATTTCATTTCCTGGTATGGATTGGCTTATGGTCATGAATTCTTGACATATATTTGAGAATATCTTTTGCTGATAGCTCACAGCACTTTAATGAAGTATTGAACTTCTACACATTTATATTTCTATTATTGTGACATTGTTTTGACTACTGACGACGTATTTTATTATATTATAGATTGTTTACATTTTCAGACAACTTATGTATGTTCTTTCGAGATGAACATTATTAGTTACTACTATCTTCACTTTGCAGATCGACACTAAAAAGATCTCTGCAGTCTCTATATTTTTTGAGACAATACCATATAGGTATTTGCACTTTCTTTCATCATATTCATGAGCCTTTTGAAAATAATCCTCATTTATTAATTTTTTTAAACACAATTAATTAGCTTTATCATACTCAAATAAGTATAGTTAAAATAAAGATATTCACATGTTATCCATTTCTCAATTAGGAAGCATAATATTCTATGATGCATAGGTACGGGTACGTACCCGGTGCGGGTACTGGTACCGGTACGAGATACGACATTTTTAAAAAAAGTCAAGATACGGGTACGTTAATAAAAAATAAAAATTGTCTATAAAATGTATGAAAAGAGAACTAAATTATTAGGTTCATAACAAAATACAACTCTAAAAAATTGAAAAAACCAAAAATAATGATAAGACACAATATTAAAAAAATTAAAATACATAAATAGACTATATTGACATTTGAGAAAGCTACAAATTTCATTCAAAATAAAATAATGAGAAAAAATAAAGTATCACGAGTACGGTACGAGTACCCAGTACGGGTGCGTATCCGGTACCGGTACTTCACCATTTTAGAAGTACCCATGCTTCATAGATAATATTCGAGTCTCGCTCCTTAAGATCAGGATTTATTCATGTATCACTTTTGTGTCACCTCAGTGTTTATATTAATTGAACAACTTTAAATTGCAGCTAGAGAAATCAGCTAAGGTAATGCTCTTCAATAGTTCTTGACTTCCGCTATGCTTTTCGATCCATTTTTATCTTCTTGTTGTTGTTGTTGATTTCTGCCGCTGAATCTTGGCTGGCTTTTGAAATGGAAGAGTGATGTCAGGGTCGATGAAGATCTTTTATGGTTGCTTATGATTATTAGCGGCTTTGATGACACTCTTCTACTCTATTCTTTTCTTCTTCTTCTTCTTCTTCTTTAATGTTCTGGCGATTTCACCGTATTCTCGTTGAATCGTGATATTGTTTATTCTTGATTCTGCAGGTGTTTCACTGAGGCGAACGAAGGTGATAATGGTTTATGCGGAAGAAGAATGGAAACAGAAGAAGAATGGAAAGAAGGTGTGGTTTGTGCTGTTTCGGTTGGTTTTGAAGGTTGGTTCAACTTGGAGATTGATGAAGATGATTTAGGAAGATGAACGTAGTAGAAGAATGGAGACGATCTTGAAAACTTGCCAACTCGTCTTCTGTGTCATTTTCGTTAGGAGCTTCTGTTATGGGTTAATGGAGGTTTCGTTAGGAAGTTTTCATTTTCTGTTATGACAGTTAAGTTAGAGAGAATGTTGAGATGATTGGAAGATTCAAGAGAGATAGTTTGTTAAAGGAAAATGTGAAAAATTATGTTCAAAGAAAGTTTGTTATCTATTGACTCTGTTATGAACTTCCGCACTGCCTATTTCTCTTTTCCTCTTGAGGTGTATTTTTTCTTTTTTTCTAAAGTAACCACTGCTGTGCCCTTTTGTTTTGAACTGAATCTGCTCTGTATTTACTTTTGCTGCTATGAGTATTTCTGTTATGAACCTGTTTTTTTTTTATGAATTCTATGTCATAAAATGCAAATGTTATATATATATATATATATATATATATATATATATACCAAAAGTATGATTTTGTGTAAAAAAAAAAAAAACTGTACTACAATAGTGTTTTGAAAAGAAAGTGCTATTACTAAACATACTATAATAGCACTTTTATGGAAAAACGCTATCTAACATGTCCTTTATAGTATCAAAATCAAAGCAAAATGTATATTTCTGTAGCGCTATTAAATACTGGGACTAGCGCTTTTAAAAAAACGCTATTAATTACCAGTACTATAATAGCGCTTTTAAAGTGCTATTAAAAAAAATATTTACAATAGCAGGCTGGTTAATAGCGCTTTTAAGCGCTATTAAAAAGCAAAAAAAACGCTATTAAATAGTTTTTTTGTAGTAGTGCATCCTTCATCGTGAGTTTCTCTCTCCGGTTATGTATGAATCCAACACTAGACTACTAGAGCCAAGGCCCCTTGCCCTAAGGCAAGGAGTTTAAGCCAAAAACTGTAGTAGTATACCGTAGATTCAGACAACAACTAAAACCTTTCCTTGGATGTTCATATGTTCAACAAAATGTTTATGGTATTATGCATGCAGGTATGATATACTCCACAAAAGGAAGTCAACAAAGCATTTTGGAATGTGGGGACCTCTCCTTCAAGTTAGTAATCATATTCACATGTATGCATGCATGATGATGAGAAATGAAAATTCTGAGACATATCTTTCTTTTCACTACGACATTTATTATCTTTGGCAACACTTTTTCACAAAATATGCATAAATTGTTGTCTAAAAAAAATTATGCAACGATTTATATGTTGCCGAGACAATTCTCGCAACACCTCACAAATGTTCCCTAAAATACTTATGGAAATGGTTTTCAATATATAGATGATATTGATGTTGTTGTTCATTTACTCAACAAAGACATTCAATCTAATCAAAATCCCAGTCTTATGCCCAAGGTGCATCATATGTGATGCATCATGACGGGGGAAACTCCTCCATCATCACAACTTTTTTCTTTTTTTTTTTATATACTTATATGGGGAACTTTCAAAGACATATTCTAGGATATATCTGTGTTGTTACGCGTGACTAAATCTCTTTATTTTTTCAAAATTTTCGGAGGCAAGATCATAGGAAGGGTTACATAAGAATTTTTTTCTGATAGAGTTCAGTGGAGTATCTCTATTTGAAAGAAGATGGATAAAGTCAATACTCAATAGACAACTTTTATTAGCCCAGTTCATATTTTTTTTAGTAAGTCCCTCCCGCAACTATAAAAATTTCACACCCTGTAGAATTATCATTTGAAGTTGTTCCCTTGTTCATCTTTTTTATCGGCATCTATTTAACTTATGGGTAATTCACGTTTTTTATTCAACCCTAATGGATGGATGGTAAAACAGTCTCAATCTTGACTTGTTTTAGATATTGGTTCTAACTCGCAAGACCATCTTTGAGGACGTGTAAAGCGGACTACCGCACAGGGGCTTCAAATTTTCCTGAGTTAAATAAGGCCTCCTAAAATATATTTTTTACGTTAAATCGTGATCATATAGGACGTCTATTTATTATTTGATCGTGGTTAAATTGTGATTAACTTACACAGGGCTTCCAAAAAACTTGAGACAGCTCGGGTTCTAAGCATCAACGTAATCTCTTCTCCATCATCCTAATCAATGTAAGTATTTTTCCTTATCTCTCTGTTTTTTTGTAGGATAGGGACTTTTTTTTGTAGGATAGGGACTGGATGCCTTTAGGGATGCTCAAATAAACTGGTTATTTAAATAATCCATATTCATATTCAAATCCAGTTATTAAAAACCGGTTAATTATTAATATGATTTTTAATTAAATCCATATTTTGGATATTTTTTTAATATGGTTTTAACCAAATCCATAATTTGGACATCCATATCCAAAATAAAAATCAAATTTGTCAATTTTTAAAAAAAAAAAAAAAAATTCGAAAAAAAAAACTATTTTTTTATAATTTTTTTTTAAAATTAATTAATTTTTGAAAAATAAAATTTTTAATTTTATTTTCAGTCAATACATTTTTTTTCAAAAATTTAAATAATTTTTTTTTGAACATAAATATTTTTTCTTAAAAAACTAATTTTTTTAAAATGAAAAATTCTTGAAAAAAAAAATTAAATCAAAACTAATTTTAAAATTGGTTATGGATATAACCGGTTAATAATTGGTTTATAATCATTTTGCAAAAATAAAGCCGATTTTGATAATTAATTTTAATAACCGATTATAACATATAGATTATTTATGATTATAGATTGGTTATGAAAATTAACCGTCCACGAGCATCCCTAAATGTCTTCTCGTTTAGAAGCAAGAGGTTTATAGGGTCTAAATTTTTTCCTTTCGTTTAAAAGGATATCCTTGTCGTATTCAAATTAACTTTCCCAACACAAACATTAAAAGAACTAATCATTATTATGCACGTCTTTAGACACCATGACTGCCTTCTTCTTCAAAACCTTCATCACAAAGATCTTCTTTGAAGTCACCATCCAAATCCCCGTTCATCCTGTTATCACCATCTTCCTCATAAAAATGTTGGCATGAACACACTTGAGCAAGGTTCACACCCACCAGAGCTTCCTCCTTGAGCTAAACCGAGAAAACATCATGTCCAACAACAATATTAACCTCCTCTAACACTATAGCTTTAATGTCCATTGAAACCCTAACTCTACCAACATTCATACTTTAAGTACTACACTACTACTAGTCTTTTTTCTACTTCTAAAGGTTTGGCCTTCATATTTTCAAATGCAAATGAAAATTTCAATACCCCAAATATGAGTTGGAATGCTCGAAAATTGAAGTTAAATACTTTTATGGTTTGAACTTTGAAGCCAAAGATAAGGATCAAGGCTCCAAAAAAAAAATGTGACCACACATAACTAGAATAATGAAAATCTTGAAGACCACCTTCCCATGGTTTTAAATTGCGGTTGCGGTTGCGGTTGCAGTTATTGCGATTGCGGCTGTTGCGATGCGGATTGCGGTCGTTGTGGTGTGAATTTATTTTTATCAACATAAAATAGTATACTTTATTATATGTAATAGATTTCACATTTTATCTATTGTTGCGGGTTGATGCAGTCCGATGCGGGCAAATGCGGCCGTTGCGGTGTTATGATGCGGCCGTTGCGGCGTTTTGATGCGGTTTTTAATATGATTTACAATCACACCGCAATTGCGACCTGATGCGGATGCAGACACTACCGCAATCGCAATATTGCGGCCGCATCAGGTGATGCGGTCCGCAATTTAAAACCATGCACCTTCCTATGAAAAACACAATATAATTGGGTCCCTTGCTAGATAAGTCAAGGAGATATGTGCCAATCCAAGCATTATTAGTTGTTCTAAAAAAGAAACAAGACCCAAAGAATCCTTCATGAAACCAATCAGACCTGACAAAAATATAGCCAATGCAAGTATACCAAAACTCCCGAATTGAACATATACATAAGTCCCTCATGTTGATTTTAAAGAAGCCATAACTTTAAACTTTGAACATACAAAAGTACCCAACAATCATTAGTACTTAATGATAAGAAAAATGAATAACAAAAAATCGTTCATCTGACAAACATCTTTAGAAATAACAAATCACTCTACAATCTTCTAAGTTTAGTAGAACAAACTATTATTTGGTCCCAATTGTCGTCAACAAAGCTTCGATAATCCTGTTATATAACAAAAAAATAACCACATAAGATGACAGTAGTGACAATTTTTTTAATAATTTTAATTATATTTTCAAAAGGCACTGAACACTTCATCTACTTATTAAAAATTGATTCAAATTCTAATAATTTATAATAATATTTTTGGGGTAATATCATTATTTTACTTTTTTAGTAGGATATGTTTATGTAATTATATTAGGATTAGAATGTCAATTTATTCATAATAAAAAATAATACTAATAAATTTTGTTAACCTCAATTATTTCCAATAAAAACTTATAAATTATGAACATACCTTCATTTTGGAGCTGGAAGAAACACCCTTATTAGTTGTCTCAAAGTTGCCGTTTTCCTACATGCAGGACATTTACCTTGTTTTTTTATTGCATATTTTATGCAGTCCTTGCAAAAAATATGGCCACACCTTGTGGACATTTCTTCTTTAATAGGTTCCATACATATTGGACATTTATAGATAGACTGCTTTGCGGTTTCGAGTTCTTCTCTCCTGGCTTTTGCAGCTTCCCTCTCTTTTTCAGCTAACTTTATTGGCAAATTCAATATGCAAAACAAAAATACGATTTATTTATACGTTTGTAACAATATGCCTTGACATGAATAGCTTCATAAATATATCGTATAACTTCATATTATTTATATTTTGTATCATTTATTCTATTATAAAAACTACTACTATCACTTAGTTTATTAAATGATCAAGTATTTAATGAGAAAAAAAAACTTAAATGATATATTAATTATTGAAAATACCAACCAAATGAGACTAACTTCGTATCACAACAAGTATATAACAACAAGACATAAATCTAAGAAATTTATTAATACCTCATCTGCAACGGGATCAAAATTTATATAGATAATTTCATTATTTGATTGGTTAATGCGGCCATCGGGCAGAAAAAAGTCTGAGATCCTGTGATTTTCTGCAAGCCAACAAAATCTATTACCATAATAATATAATTAAACTTCCATTTATTATGGCAAGGAAAGGTCTTAGCTATAAGAATGAGAATCTATTTAATAAACACAAATGAGATTCCAATAAATACAAGAAGTATAAAGTATAAAAAAAATAAGAAAAGGTAGCCAAACCAACCATTAATCTAAAAAAACAAAACAATTGAACCCAAAGAAACAATTGAACCCAAAGTAGAGTGCCAAGATAAGGAACCACCATAAGATAGGGCAAGCTAGATCTCGGTCGAAAGGAATCACAATTTATAGAAATACATTCTCTAGGAGTGCCGCTAAGAACTCTCCACCGCAAAGTCAAAGACACTCAAATCTCTATTGACTCATAAAAATTGTAGAGTTCTCAAGGCAGACTGGAAAAGCACAAGAGTTTAACGCATGCCTAAATAGATATCATTTCTAAGTTAGGAATGTGTTTTTATCTTTCACATTCTTCACAATGATGGAGAAACTTAAAAAATGATATCATTCATAAATGTCCAAATCAGCCAAACTATCGTGTGTCAGTTCATAGCCAAACCACCCCTCTCCCTAGACCTGCATCTGAACAATCTAAATACAAAAAAAGTATTAAAATCCCTAATAAGAACAAAGCAACACCCTAGCCACCGAAAGGTGTCATATCAAACTAACGCTTCTCATGTAGCATGTCAAAAAACATATGTGTAATCGGCTATACAATACACATTAGAAATAAAACACCTTCAGGATTAACTAACACCATATGCTTAAAAATGTTATTAGTTGGGACCTTTTCTTGAAGAAGCTGTCAGGAGAAAATAACTACTGTAGAGGGGGGCGACTATCCTAAATAAGAGGAAGAATCAAAATCACGGAATTTGAGTGACACTAGGAAGATTGCACTCGAGGAGCCCTGGGTAAGGTGAGGCGACAAGAAAAATACCATCATTTGAGTGACACTACCACCACCTATCAAGTTCAGGAGAGAGTGTCACATCATGAATGGCTAATAACATATCATAGACCATTTTTCTTCGGTTTCGTCTCTCCGTTAGCTCTGTTTTTGGACTGCTTTTGTTAGGCGCAGTCTTCGTAGTTTTGGTTCCCTTTTGGGAGCTACTTTTGTATCAAGGGTTCGAGTACCCCTAGTACTCGCTTTAATATCAATCCTTGCTTACAAAAAAAAAAAATCATAGACCATTTTTGGCTGATAGATATAGAGGGATCTCTTTCAATTAAAATCTTAAGTCAATTTCTCATTTATAAACACTCCAACTAAAGCAACTTATAGATACTAAAAAGTTTATAGAACATAACAGACAAGGGAGTGGGCTTGGCTCACACATCCTTCCAAAATGAGACTAGGAGGCATGATCCCACTTTTTTTTAATAAGATGAGCCACATACCAATAAGAAGAATTCTCAATTTTGAAACCAAAGAGAGACACTTCATTCCACCAAGATGAAGCATAACATAACTAAATACTCCTACCCCTGAAATTTGGGGAAAACATGGGTGTCATATCTGGCATATAAGACATCATACCATAGGCCATTAGTGCCTGAAGTAAGCCTTAATCCCTACTTATCCAAAAAGGACAAATTAAATAAGAGGTGTCCCTGAATTCCCTGATCCGTTATGCTTAGGCTTGAAACATTGGCCCACTTGACCCAAACAATCTTAGAATCACCTTTGACCCCTCATAGAGGAACCTTCTTTGTAACTTAACAATCTTGTTCCAAACCTTGACAAACAATTTTGAAGAAAGAAATGAAGAAGTATGGATAACATTAAAGAACGAGTAGAGTAAAATCGCTCGACCCCCATGCTAACATAATGATGTTTGCATTAGTTTAACCATAGAGAAATCAGACTAACTGAAGTTTCCCACATTGACTCCTTGCGGGAGTTTTCCCTCATTTGTAACCATATGTACTTGAAGAGATGAGACTCTTGATTACAATTAAGAAAGTCACCAACGAAATTAAAAAAGTCTGGATCCATGTTAACCTCAGTGAGATTTATCTTTGCAAAGTTACCACAAAGACTCAAAGTTAGCTCAAAAACTTAGAGAATAGCCATAATTATTCATAGGTTCTCCACAAAAGTCCCTATCAAGATAATCATGTCATCTGCATACTAGAGATGGAAGACACTAAGATACATGAAGCCAATTCTAAAATCCGAGAAGATACTAAGATCCATTACTCCGAAAATAACCCACTTAATGAGGCCTTTTGCCACAAGCAATAAAAGGAACTGAGCTAAGAGGTGTCCTTGCTCCAATCCCATTTGGATGCTAATTTCTCTAGGAGGACACCCATTTATTAAAACAACAGGATTTCTCGAGAAAAACCAGACACGTATCTAGAATTTCCACTTAGCATTAAACTAAAAATTGATAAGCATATAAATCGGGAAACTCCAAGTGGCTGAATCATATTTTTTTTAAAGTCAACCTCAAAAATGAGATAATTTTTTTTGGTTTCCTTAGCCAAATCCACCAACTCATTCATACCTACACCCTTATCCACTGGCAATCTACCTTCAATAAAAGCTTGATTAATTCGAGAAAATAAGGTTTTCCATAACCTATGCATGTCTATATAATAGTACTTTTGTAAACAAGCTCATAACACACCCTCCATGTCAATATAATAGTACTTTTGTAAACTAGCTCATAACACACCCTCCATAGTACTTTTGAAATTATTGAAGGCAAATTATTCCACACTACCAATACTACTGGAGAAACCAACTCCCCCGACCATATCACTCGAAGCACCAATCCAATTGAAATCCCCAAAAAAACCACCATAGAATACCATATATAAAGGATTTCCTGGACACCGGGTCATGCCACGTGATCCTCTTCTCAAACAAAGCATACTTAGAACAAATATTAACCACCAAACACATAAATCTAGACACTCCTTACGATTGGAAGACACCAAGGTATTGACAATAGAGAAGGATATATAGAATAACCCTTAGAACTACACCAGACTGAGAGAACATCCCCCTAACTATTCCCAATAGACGTGGGAAAACTCCACTCACATAAGGAGTTACCCCACAAGGATTGAACAAGAGAGGTCATGATCTTGTGGAGATTTGTCTCTTGAATAAGTAGTCTAAGGAGCTAGAAACAACAAGCTATCTTACTTTGTGTTTCTTAAAACTACTCCCCAACGTTAAAAGAACCAACTAACTTCAAATACTAGAACTTCAATATACACGAATCACTCAAAGTTGCAATCCATTAAAAATATTTAGGCTAAAATACAGTTTTGGTCCCCTTGTTTTTCAAAATTTACAGTTTTGGTCCCCCTGTTTTTTTTTTTAACAGTTTTGGTCCCCCACTCCTCACTGTTCATGTACGGACGTGTACTGTTCATGTACGGACATATACGGACAGGTTACTGTTCATCACTTTTTTTGGGCCAAAATTGGGGTGGGGGACCAAAACTGTTAAAAAAAAAAAACAGGGGGACCAAAACTGTGAATTTTGAAAAACAGGGGGACCAAAACTGTATTTTAGCCAAATAGTTAAAGAAAGTAATTTTTTCGATGTATTATATCATAAATGCTAGCAACAAACATACTTTAATTTTATCGATATTTCTTTTATATTTTGTATTCAAATAATAGATAAATATCATTGTTGTGACACATATATGAGTTAAAAGTTCCATATTATTGTTTAAAGGAGAAGTTGAACACTTTATAAATGAAATATCTCATATATCTAATGTCTAAAATTTTTAAGTGAATATATTGTGTCTCTTGATCCTTATTCACAACCTGATTGTGTGAATTAAAAAAAAAATACTTGTCTTTCACAAAGCAACAATTAATTATTTTCCAATCATAAATTAAAAACAGCATAATGATAATTTTCCTTCAAAATTCAATCCAATAGTTAAACTGTTAGATCATATTTTTATTTTTGAACAATAATACTACTCTAGATTTTTATATAATAAAAATAATACATGTATTTGATCCAAATACATATAAATTTTTGTTTAAATAAAATTTTTGAGAGAGAAATATTACCTCTATTCGAGTCAACTTCATTCACCGTACGATTCCTTCTCGCATTGGCGACTGTCTAAGATACATAAAGACAAAAAATGTTTTAATAAATGATTTGTAAACATCCACTAAAAACTATTGTAAAAGTAGTGATGATAAAAAAGATTTATTAAATACTAATTGAATTCTAACACTTCATATATTTGTCTACAAAAATATAATCTTCACAATAATGTTTTAAAGTGCAAAAAGAAAATTAAAATTTGAAAGGATTAAACCTCAGCAAAAGCTCTTGGTGAAGATACTATGACATCATCATCATTTTCCTCAGAATTATTCTGATGAACATGAATTGGTTCAGAGGATCCTCTTCCATGTGAAGATTCTCCAATCAGCAAACTCACATTTTTTTGCTCGTTATTATTCATATTTAGAGAATTCATCTTTCAGCACGTCTCTGTAAAACAATAAATAACATTAATAAGATTAAGTAACAATCGATCAAAACAATTATTTTGATGAGAATGGAGATTGCATGAGAAAAAGAAGAGAAAATCAAAATAAAAATATGCTTTAATTTAATTGACGTAGAGAACAACAAAGCGAGAAAACATACACTATAGTAAGATTTGCGAGAGAAATTGAGTGGAAAATAAAAGAAATTGGTCGCACAATTTAGAATAATAGTGAGAAAGGGATGTGAACAATAATGCTATGAATTCTTCAAAACAAACAACAAAACAAACGTATATTTAAATAAAATTGAGAGAACTGAACGGGGAAACGTACGCTATAGTGAGACAGGTGACTGGAGTGATATAAAATGAATTAGATTTCCAATTTATAGTAAGAATATTGATAACGATTGGAAGAATAGATGTCTGAGTCAAGGTACGTTGTACTTAAATATTATTAATTAACATTGGATTTTGTTTATTATAATTTTCTTATTATAATAATTTATCTATGGAAAATATGCTTTTTTGGTTTAATTTCTATTGAACAGTCAAATTAAATTGATTTTGTTTATTATTATTTTCTTATTATATCATTTATTTATGGAAAATATACATTTTTGGTTTTATTTTGATTTTATACAGTCAAAATTTACTAATATAAATTCATACTTTTTAAAAAAATTATTAATTTTTTTATTCTTATATATAATTTTTAATTTAGTAATAAATATTCTTAAAAATATTTTTTTTAATAACAATATTAATTTATTGAAAATTCTCTCTCTCTCTCTCTCTCTCTCTCTCTCTCTCTCTCTATATATATATATATATATATATATATATATATATATATATATATATATATATATAGTCTTATATTTGTTAAGGCCCTGATAAAGGCGAGGCTTTGCAAGTCGTAGAAGATATGTCGCCCTAAATAGATTATTGCCTCGCCCGATGTCATTTCCTCATGTCCAGACATGAGAAAATATATGGAAAAGATGTTTCTTAGGCAGGGAGGACCAGGGTCAATAGCTGGTTCACGTCTTCTTAAGACATAGGGAATCAACGGTCTACTATTGACTAAATGAGCGACAATCCTTTCCAAGAAACCTTAGGCCTAAGGCCTTTATAAATACTTCTCCTCATGGGAGAAAATAAGTATGTAAGTTACACCTAACACCAAAAGCAATACGCTAATATACAAAGTCTCGCACCTCAAGTGAGAAGAATCTCTACAACCACCGTAACCCCACCATACTTGGCATCTCGTCATTGCGGGAAAGTTCTGACCACCACAAATTGTTATCAACCTACTAAGGCCTTGTCGTATCTCGAAAAATATGATCTTCGTGATGCGCAAAACCAGGGTTTGCACGATCATGGATGGACTTATAAGAGCCGCCACCGAATTTTATTTATTCCCAAGAAAGGAAAGGAAAAATATCGAGAAAACTCACGGAGAAAAGGATAGGGTATGGCCATCGCAACCATGTTGGGTTCAGAAGTCGGTTATGTAAGGAGAAGGTGCTAGCACTCCCTACATCCATCGTACTCGACGGGTGCCATCTAAGTTGTCTAAGTATGAAATGTGTTCGCTATCTTATTGCGTCCAAAGGGAAAATGGATGAATACTTGAGGGAAAAAATAAGTTTTTTATTATTCAGTTCGTTTGAATTTTCAACTCAGTGACTACGTATCCCAGAGGGATTCAGAGCTCCGTAGTTTTTGTTAAAAATATTTTTTTTGTTGTGTTTTTTTTTATGGACGAGTGTTTAGATCACATTCTAACTGCTAAACATTGACTTGTTTGCTCACTAGTGGAAGTTGAAGCACTAGTTTATATGCGCGATAGAAGAGACTAAACAATGTTATTTTAAGAAAAAGTGTTTGCTCGCATGGAGGCGATTAATTAGGCTTGAAATAGAAAAGTGAAAAATTACACTCCCTTCTTGTTTCATCTTTAGAGAAATAGTGTTTAAAATATAATTAGATGTTTTAAGGAAATATTCGTTTGAACACGAGAAAGGCATCCCACCCTCAAACCAATTAGGAGAAGAATCGAAAACTCGGACTCCCTCCTTTTTTTCTTTTAATAAAAATAGTATTGGAAGACAGTTAGGTATTTTAATGGACGCGAGTACGTTGAACAACGACGAAGACTCATCGTACCCTAAGCACTCGGGAACAAAATAGAAGACTCTATTCCACTTTTTTTTGTTTGAGTAAATGTGTTCTGGACTGGGCGGAGCATGCCCTTCAGACGGGCAAGCCAAACCCACACGACCTAGGACGGCCCAACAAGGCCCTTACACAATACTTGCGTCGAGTATGTGCCAGCCTTCAGCAATGTCGGGCACGTGCATCAAAGATCGTTGAACAGAGACGTCAAGCCTCGTGGGCACGTCTCTCCTCGACACGTAAGAACTCCTCCCCGCGAGGACACAATCTCTTGTAACCTCCCACCTCCGAAAGAATCGGTCTGCCCTACTTCCGGAGATCTCGGGACCGTTACCCCAGGGCGAAGACCACGTGCTGGTCTTCCTTACGCCACGTAAGCCCTGGCAGTTACCTGAATTAGGTGGAAGGGAAACTAAAGACAGTTGGACTTGGTTTTTGAAACTCCTCATTGATGATTTAGGTGGAAGGGAAGAATGTAGGACCTATACATTCATTTGTGATCAGCAAAAGGTACCACTTTATTTATTACATTAATTTAAGTTTGATTTTATTTTTATGATTAATAAATGTATTTTTGAACCTTTATTTGTTATATGCATTTGCAGGGTCTTCTTCCTGCTATGGATGAATTACTACCCAATGTTGAACAGAGGTTTTGTATGAGACACTTATACAACAATTATAGGAAGAAATTTCCAGGAAAAATGTTGAAGGAGATCATTTGGAAAGCAGCTAGGGCTACTTATCCACAAGCATGGGAAAGGGAGGTGAGAGGTATGAGGCAGATACATGAAGAGGCCTACAAGCACATGATGCAAACACCACCAAGGTTTTGGAGCAAGTGCTATTTTAGGACCACCACCAAGTCAGATTATGTCCTAAATAATATGTCAGAGGCTACTCAGGCTCCTCAGGCCAGTGCAACACAACAGGCATCACAAATTTCTCAGGCTACTCAGACTACTCAGGCCAATGCAACACAACAGTCATCAAAAGTTTCTCAAGCATCTCAGACTACTTATAAGAGGACTGGAACACAAGCTAGGCACAAGTTTCCTTTTAGGAAACCAGCACAGGTTTCAAGAGGACCCACCACCAGATTGAGTGCATCACAGAATGCAGTGGGTCCTACCACTAGGAGGACCACTCCAACTAAAAGGAACATTCCAAAGAAATCCTCTTAGAGTCTATAGTTTATGTTGTTTTGTGTAATACTGTCTTCTGTCAAAACTTCTAAGTACTTATAAACAAGGGTTCCTATTTTGTGTACTGAGCATTTGTGTATTGCTATTGATACTTTGTGTAATGCTACCTATTTTGTGTACTGCATATATTATGAATCTAAGAGTTAATGCTACCAATTTTATGTACTACATATGTTATGAATCTAAGATTTATGGTTATTATATTACCAAATTGTTATGGTGTACAAATCTGTTATTATATTACCAAACTGTTATCAAGTGTATACAAAATTTGGTGTACAAATCTGTACAAATCTGTTATCAAATTACAAATCTGGTATAATGTGGCTTTCTGTTATCATATTACACAAATTTTGGTATACTTTCTGTTAGAAATTACACCAAACTTTCTGTTTGCACTAAATGTAAACTTATGCAATAACACTAAAATATGGAAATAACACCAAACTTTTGCATTAATAATAAACTTGGAACATTAGTACTGACAAAGACATGTTTATGTCAACAACTTTTACAATAAAGTAGAAACTACAACAAACCAAGAAAATAATGTTCCAACATTCACAACAACTTAACTACTAAAACAAATAACACAATATAGCACAAGCACTTCCAGATCATCTTCCATTTACTTGTGTTCTTCAAAGCTTCATCTAGGTGCAAATTGTTGAGCCTCAAAACTTCCACCATTTTTTTGCCTCTGCCAACTCTTTTTTTGCTTCTTCTATCTCTTTAAATTGCATTTCAATCTTCCATTACAAATTCCTCAAGCTTTCCTCCTTGTCATCTCTAGAATCATCATAGAACCATTGAAAAAAAACACACCCAGCATTCGTGTGTCCTTGTACAAAAATGCAGTGCATTCAGAAGAGTGAAGATGTACATGATCGTGAAGGCTGGATCAGATCCTGTAGAATCAGGCCGCCAAGTGCGTCAGGGATGCTGGTCGTATGGAGAGGAGGGGGGTGTACCTGCAAGGCACTCCGACGCTCAAGTGAGAAAGGGTCAGAGAAAAGGGGCAAGTACAAAGTATGAATTCTTAGGGTGAATATTGGATACCTGACCCTCTCAAGCGAGAGGGTTTATATAGAGCCCCCAGCGCGTGGCCAGCGGTTCTATTTTTAGGGAGAAATAACCGTTTTCCCCAAAGAATAGGTAACTACCCAAACTAGCCGTTACGTCGGGCAGGGTGCCCGAAACTAGCCGTTGTGTCGGGCACAGGCATGGTTTCGGGCACCTGCCCTTGACTGTTTGGGGAGCGAGGAAGCCGTGCGTGATGGGCATCAAAATCCGGGAAGGAACGTTGCGTTCTTGCCCAGTTTGAGGGGCAGAAAGGTAACTTTTACCCCTCCGTGGATTGGACTTAGGCAATTTGGGCCGCTCTAGAGCAGAGGCGGATTGGGCCAATTCTGGCCATTGGTCCAGTCCAGAACAGGAGCCCCCCAAGTCGTTGCTCCCGAGCATGGGAGTGATGACTTAAGGACTGCTCGTTGCTCCGGGGAGCCAGTATGTAGTCGTCTTTTGAAGACGAGGAGGATTGTCTCAAAGTGCTCGTGACCCCAGATGTTCGTGAGATTCATGGTCGTGACATTATTGCCCGGTGTTCGGGGAGACTAATGGTCAGACAGAATTGGAAACGTTGGGTTGCCACGTGTGCCTCGAGCTCCGTGTAGCAGTTAGTAGGCAATGATGGCTAGTGGGTAGTCATTATGGCCTACGAGCGCGTGTTTTCACGTGCCCCTTTGTATAAAAGGGGGAAAATCGTTCCATTTGGGACTTTTCCTTTCTGATTTCTCTTCGCTCTCTTCAAGCTCTTTCCCGTCACTGTTTTCTGCTTCTCCGACCACCGTTACAAGCTTCCGAGAAGCACTTTCTTCTACTCAAAAGAAGTAAGTGTTCCGATCCTTTGCTTGTTCTACTTCTGTTAGCTGTTAATGGTAGATTGCATGCGGTTAGGGTTAGCTTTAGAGGACAAAATGAGCGAGTCTCCGGCGATTGTTGGTGGTGGACGGTGGCTGCGCCATTTTTCTACTTCCAACATGTCGCCGGAGTCGGTAGTGTTTTGGTTAGGAGGGCGGTCGACGGCGTCGTCGCGACGGTGACGCTTGTGTAACCGTCGTGACTTTTTGTCTTCTAGGTGGATGATGAGTTTTCCGGCTGAACATTCCCAGATTCCGGTGAAGCTTTGTGATTTCCGGCGGAGCTTCAAATGGAAACTGGGTATGAGTGCGGGGAGGCTCATCGCTAGGGGATGATATGTTTCGAGCGTCTCCTCGCGGGGAGGTTCCAGCTTTTCCTTCGATGTTAGGGCTTAGGCCGGGGACGTTGTCCTCAGCCCTTTGCGCGCCCTTTCACTTGACTTAGCAGTGGAAGGGTGGATTTGATTTGCTGTCGAATTCACTGTCTTCTCTGCTTTTCAGGTGATCGTAATGGCGACGGGGCCAGACAGAGAAGTTATTCTAGATACGTCCGAGGAGGAAACTGGCTCCGAGGAAAATAGCAGCTCGACGGCTTCGAGCTCGGCGACCTCGAGTTCTTCCAGCAATGCCTGGGAGGAGGAAGAGTTAGACGTCATGGAGGAAGACGTTGATGGATTCTCTGCGGAGGAGTGGGAGGTGGCCGAACCTTCCGAGCATGTGTCCACGTTCGCAAAGTCTTTGGTGGACGTCTTCACGGGGGTAGGACCGAGAGGGGAATGGAAGGTGCATTTCCCTACTTTGGACGAGCGGGTCTGCACGGACTTCGGGGACCGCTTCACAAAGTATGAGTATGCCTTCAAAGAGCTGGGACTGAGGCTGCCTTTTACTGATTTCCAGCGGTCAGTGTTCGAGCATTTGAAGTTATCCCCTACACAACTGCACCCTAATTCGTTGGCCTTCATCCGGGCTTTCGAGTTGGTATGCGAGCATCTTTCCTTGGGGGCTACTCTCTCTCTGTTCTTCATTGTTTTCCATCTCCAAAGGCAGCTGACGGGGAAGAAGTATGACTGGGTTTCTTTGATGCAGCCTCGCAAGCCGTTCAAGCCATTTTTGGAGTCAATCCGGACATTCAAGGAACGGTACTTCGTCGTTGAGCCTGTGTCCGAGGTTGCCCAGGACAATACCTATGTCTGGGAGATCGAGGTTGACGAGGACGAAAATGAGCTGCATAACGAGGAGGGGAAGTACATTGGGCGGAGGCTCTACAGGTTCCCCATCCACTGGGCACCCGACCATTTTGCCAAGAAGCCCGGCGATTACGTCTTTCAGCCGAGCGACCTGCGCGGGCAGGACGCCGTGGCTTACGAGGTGCTAGTGAAGTGGGCCAACTCCTTCAGTCTTGCTGAGTGCTGGACGAGCAAGGACAGTCCTATCTTCGAGGAAGATGGGAGCCAGAGGGTCAAACGCCGGTTCATCAACGTTAAGGCACTGCTGGAGTGCAAGACTCCCGTGGATGCTGAGAAATTGCTTGGTAGTCTTAGTCATTTAGATTTTGTTCATGTTATTTATCTTCCTCTTATCTAACGTGTTCGTGTTTTGCTTGTGCAAGTGAGATGCCTCATGCTCATGATCGGGTTGTGAGGAATGCTTTGGCGAGGAACAAAGTTGGAGCGGCTCCTCCGAAGTCTCGGTTTGCTGGTGCTCGTGTTCCTCCTCCATCGCAATCTGCTGCGGGGACCTCCACTTCTCCAACTCCTAGTCCCCGGGGATCTCCCCTGTCTTTGGCCGGGCGACCTAAGCGGCAAAGGATTACTGATGCCGTGGACCTTACTCGGGTAGCGGAGAAAGGGAAGTTCGAGCTTCCTCCCTGTATCCTCGATAGGAGGTTTTTTGAAGGCAACTCTTTGGTCGTTCCCCGACCGGAATCTCTTCGCTTGGAAGGTATGGATCGCCCGAGCAAGAGGTGGCTGGTGGCCCAAGACGCTTCTGTCGTGGTCAGGACGCTAGAGATAGCGGTTGTTTATGCTGAAGGGGACCCTGCGACTGAGATCGAACTCAATGCTGCCCTTGCTTCTGTGGCATCCCTTAAGGAAGAAGTCAAGAGTGCCGGCGAGGCTCGGAAGAAGGCTGAAGAGGAGGCGGCCAGGCTGAAGGAGGAGAACTCCACGCTGCGGCGGAGAAAAAAGCTGCCGAAGAGCTGATCAGGGAGCTGAGGGCGGCCAATGCCCCGGGTGTCGACGAGCCGGACGATGTGAGAAATCTGAAGACCAGATCTGAGCTGGTTGCCCGCATGCTGCTTGCCGAAGATGATGGTATCACCGTTGCGGAGGAGTCCTTTAGAAATGTCGTGGCTCAGTTGCGGGTGGTGAATCCTGGGCTTGAAATTTCTGCTGAGGGTGCTCTCTACCTGGCGCGCGTCGAGGATGGCAGTATAGTCGTGCCCGAAGGTCTCCTTGAGAATACCCCCGAGGATCAGCCCGCAGAGGACCAGGGACCAGAGCCAGAGCCTGCCGAGCATGCTGATGAGTGAGGAGGTTGTTATTTTGATGTTGTTGTATTTCGTCCGGCCTGCGTGCCGTGGAACCATTGTAATTTATTTTCTTTTCGGGGGGCTTGGCCCCCTTTTGATGTAATTAAGCACAATTGTGGCCCTCGTGGTCGCACATTATGTTAACTTATTATATTTCTAGCTTTGTCCTCTGCATGATTTTACTTGCGTTTGTTTTTGCTAAGTGTTGTATGCATGCTTGCTGCGAATGTATGTCCGCCCGTGTTAGGGGGTATTTGACTAGTGCAAATATTTTGGGGGGATTGCTCGTAATAGATGTGTTCAGCAGTGTGGGGAACTGATCGAACGGCCGGGGAATAGCCTGGCCGGGGAGCGGAGCTCAGGTCGAGTTTGAGGCCTGAGTTCGCGGCATAAACGTCCCATCGCGAGCTGGGGTTCTGCCAATCATGGTACTTTGACGACGGCGATGCTCGATTGAGGACCGTTGTCGAGCATTTACCCGGCTCATTCCTGAGCGGGGTGATGCTTTAATCGTATGCGACGCTTGCACCTAGACGCGCATAGTGGTCGGTAACTGACGTTCGTTGTTGCAACGGGTCGAACCGAGAGTTAGCTGTAATATTGTTTTAGCTTTTCAGCATTCCATGGTCGAGCAAGTTCTTCCCCAGAGAGATGTTCAAGGTAGTAGGCCCCATTTTCCGTTTTTGCCCGGACGCGATAGGGCCCTTCCCAATTGGCTGCTAGTTTGACTTCGCGAGAGTCTTCGTGGTTTCTTCTTAGAACTAGGCTTCCCACGTCGAACTCTCACCGTATCACCTTGGCGTTGTGCCTGATGGTAATTTTTTGTTTTAGTGAGGCTTCGCGGAGGGCTGCCCCGGTTCTGATTTCCTCGACGAGGTCGAGCTCTTCTCTTAAAGATTCGTCGTTCATCTCCTTGTCCAGGGGCGCCTCTGTCCGCCTGGAGGGCACGTGAACTTCGACGGGAATTACAGCCTCGGTCCCGTATGCTAGACGGAAGGGTGTTTCCTCGGTTGTTGAATGTGGAGTTGTACGGTATGCCCACAGTACGCTGTGCAGTTCCTCGACCCATGCCTTCTTTGTTTCGTCTTGCCTTCGCTTGAGGCCTCGAAGGATGACTTGGTTAGCTACGTCAGCCTGCCCGTTTGTTTGGGGGTGCTCGAAGGATGCGAAGTGTTGTTTCGTACCTAATTGGGCGACGAAGTCCTGAAACTTCCTGTCCGTGAATTACGTCCCATTGTCCGTTACTATCGCCTGGGGAATGCCGAAACGTGCAAGGATGTTTCGTTTGTAGAAACGCAGGATGTTGAGGGCAGTTATTTTGGCCAGAGCTCCTGCCTCTATCCATTTTATGAAATAGTCCAAGCCCACTATGAGATATTTGTTCTGACTTGATCCTACCACGAAGGGTCCTATGATGTCTAGGCCTCACCAGGCGAATGGCCACGGGGAGGACATAGCCTTGAGCTCGTTAGGCAGAGCCAAGTGCATGTCCCTGTGCCGTTGGCATTTGTCGCATTTCTTCACGTGTTCTTTCGCGTCGTTTTGCATGGCCAGCCAGTAATATCCTTCACGGAGAGCCTTTCGAGCAAGGGACCTTCCGCCAAGATTTTGGGCGTTGATTCCTTCATGGATTTCGCACATGATGTGTGTGACCATTTCCTCCTTGACACATTTGAGCAGCGTGTAGCACCCCAAAATTTGCTCTCCTTACTTTATTACTAGCTGGCTTATGTTTCACTTCATTTTTGCATTATCATGTGTGCATATCATTGGTTCTTAGCATGGGGTCAAGGTGCCTGAGGCAGTTCAAGAGGATAAGATGTTCTTCAAAGGGTCAAGCAAAGAGTCCTTATATTGTCCAAGAGAGCTCAAGTGGACCACTCTCTCCTAATCAGTGCAGAGATTAGGGTTTTGAGATTCTTGGGTTTATTGCTCCAATGGGCAAGCTTCTTGGGTTTTTATCATCACCAAAGGGCATATCTTATCTTTGTTGGAGAGGATACACATCATATTCAGAGGAATTTGGATTTGGAGACTGTGTTATTTCCTCCTAGACTAAGGGTACCAAAATTAGGGTTTGCTATAAAGTCAGTTTATTTCTGATTTTTTGGGCAAGACTTGATTCCATGGTATTCCTTGGGTCCCTAAGTATCTAGGAATGGAAGATTGTCCATTAGTCTGGTTCATGAGAAGTTCAATTGGCCAATGGATTGGGAATCAGGAGAATTGGGGAAAAGTCAATAGTGAGAGGGGAAGTCAACTGTGAAATTTTGAGGCTCTATTCAAGGTTTTCAAGGTCTCACATCCTCATATGGTCTTAAAGAGTCAAGTTTCATACCATTTATCAAGAATCAAGGGTTGGTACAAAAGTTACTAAATATGGAAATGACCTATAATTTGAAAGTTTCCATTTTGGGCAAGTTCTTACACTACTTTCAACTTGACTTTTCATCATCAAAGAAGCTTCAAATGAATTTTCCTCAAACATGAAAGTTGAAGATCTTTTTCTCTCATTTCCAACAAGTACTAGATGGTCTCCATGTCATTTGTGAAACTCAAGTTATGATCAAAAGAAGGCAAAGTGGTTTTTAGGGTTTTCTCATGGTTCCATTTTCATTTTGGGACATAGTGACCTATATTTGGTTCCATTGCTTCAAGGCACATTCTAACATCAAAGTACATTCCATAAGGACCATTTTTGGCCTTTGAATCAAGTGGATCCATGGCTTATTCATCACTTATTTCCCATTATGCAAAATTGCAAGATCATTGAAAACTCATGAACCAAGACATCTCAAGGCCCAAATCCAATTCAGGTGTGATTAGCAATTGTTAAATAAGTGATCCATCATCAAGGCTTTGAGATACATGCATGGAGGAGGGTGTATTTCACATTATGCAAATTTCCAAAATCACTCTAAACTCATTAAGTGAGGAATTAACAAGGCCTAAGTGATTATCAGTGGATTAACCCTAAGTATTTAAGCTAACTCATGCACTGGTGAGGGAAAAACACACGTGATTTTGAGGAGAACAAAACTTCCAACCCTAATCCTTCTCTCATTCGAATCTCACAATCCACAAAGGCTTTGGGCAAAATTCTTTCACAGTCTTCATCCTTGGGATCCATAGAGCACAAACCACCCCTCATTTGAAGCTAACAGCAAGGATACGTGTTGCGTAATCTCAGGTCAGTGATACTTTTCATGATCCTAAAACTCTTTTATTAAACGTACATGATGATCTGTGGTGTGTACTGATAATCCTGATATATTTTGTTTTGAGTTTGGATGTGTGGATTGGTTATACGATGAGTTTGAAATTTTTGAACCAAACCTTTTTTCATTCGTTTTGCTTTATGCGTTGTTTGTTTGTAAAAAGTGATGGGATATTATTGATCCTTATGAATTTCTGATCAGTTTAGTGTACTCATGTTCAATTTCTGGGAATTTTTTGGGTGGTGGTTAACGGAGAAGACGACCGGAACCCTAGTTCCGGCGTCTGGTTCAGTCTCTGGCGAGGTTAGGGTTGCAGAGGTTAGGGACGAAATCATGACCGTCCATCTGCTTGATCGTGTGGTCCATACTTTGCCACATATTTTAATTTTTGTTTTTATTTTATGGTTCACATGTGTGTCATTCCACGCTAACTACCATGCATCTCTAATCTGATCCTTTCCTTTATTTTAAATTTTGATTTGATGATGTGATCTTGGACGTTGGTTTGATCCATTGGTTTATAGGGTGCCAGCACATTAAATTTCCATGTGCCTTATCACGTGCCCTTTTTTTTAATTTCTGACCAATTGTGTGTGGGTGCGTGCATCGTTATTATGGTGTGTGTGTGGATCTGAATCGTTGATCATGTTTACTTTTTATTTATTTGACTGAATGCCACGCTGTTGCGGTGAAAATCGGATACCAAATTATTAATTAATTTGCATCGTATTTCTTTTACAACCGACTTTGATTTATCCAAAGGAAAGGTTCAAGATCGTTAGAAAAACCTAAAGGGGAAAGATCTAAGGTTCGGGGGTTGGTTACGCCTAGGGAAGGTATTAGCACCCTAAACGTCTGTAGTACTCTACGGGAACCTCTTGTTAAATGTTATTTTATGTTTCCTAAAGGTTCTATGCTAAAGGCTTGAAAACCCTAGGGGTTAGTATCTAAGTATACTCGATAAAGCATCGCACTTTACGCCTACGTATCCTCGGGAATAGAATCAGAGTATGCGTAGTTCTACTTCTACTGAATGATTGACTGTGGTCAATATTCAGAGGGAAATGAGTACAAGCTCATTGTAGAGTTTAAGAACTCTCTAGATCTAGTTGCAATGGACCTATGTTGAAGTTTAGTCAGTAGGGGAAAGTGATAAATTCATTATGATGAATATCACTAAGAGTTGAGGAACTCTCTCCTATAGCTAGTTATGATTTCTATGGCTCTGATGAGGCCAAGAAACAAGGTTTCTTCCTAAGAGGTTACTTAGGTTAAGATGAGGGGAAATGACTTTAAGAGTCAACACTATTCACCTTCCTTTGGAATGAGGGAAAACAGTTGATAATAACAATAAATAAGACATGATAAAAGATAGGACATTGATATAATAGATAAAACAACACAAGCATGAGGATGGCAATATGTTTATGACAAAGATATGAATAGGATGAACATGATTAAAAGAGTACATCAATATGCTTCAATCTTTAGGAAGACAAACATATAGGATGACAATACAAGAAAACATCAATATGCTTCAATCTTTAGGAAGACAAACATATAGAAGGATATTAAGGTTGACAATTAAAGAAGGATAATATTCATATTTAAAGTCAAGCATATGACAAATCAACATGGATGTATTAATTCAAGATTAAACAAATCAAAGATGCTTAAAAATGATATTTAAACCAACAATTGATAATTAATTGACAAGGCAATTGAAATTAACAATTAACACACAAGGTAATTAAAAATTGACTACATGTGGATAAATTAACATTTAGAAATTAAGAATTAACCATTTATAATCAAGACACAAATGGATACTTTAGAATTTAACAACATAATAACAAATTAACATCACAATTAGAATTAATAATATACTCAAGATATAACATTAAACACAATTGGAAATTAACCACACAATTTAAATGTAATTGATAATTAAAATTAAGAGCTAATAAAACAATTAACAATTAATTAACAATTAATAAAATATGTCACATATTAATTAACCACACAAAATTAAGTTGAAATAAAAATGAGCATCAAACAAACAAAATAAAATAGAAAAAAAAGATTAAGAACGCAGGGGGGTGTGTATAGCACGACTAGTCAGTAAAAAAACAAAGGGGTACAAATGGGCCAGCAGACAGGGGTGTGGATAGCACAACTAGGCGCAAGGCCCAGGTTGGAAAAATAGCATGGCAAGGCGGAAAAAAATAAAAAATGACCAAAGGTTGATCCGCAGGATCGAACCCAGGTCATTATAGTGGAAGGCGAAATGGCAAGGCAATGGTGAACCGTTGGGACGGCAGATACATCCGTTTAATAAACGCTTCCAATAAAAATATAAAGCAAAACAAATCGTTCAATATAATAAATAGAAAGAAAAAGCATGCACGTGAACTGAATAATAACCACATTAATATCAAATGGTCAATGCGATTTAAATCATTAACTGCCAAAGACAAAACGTGCTGGACCAACCACCTGCCATGCCCCCACATTTACCCATGCAACATTCATCACACACACAACCAAAAATTTCATATGAGCTTAAACACACACATATGTATTAAATATTAATTCATAACTATATTCAGAATGCGACTTTTTGTACAACATTACACATTCATATATTATGAACATACAACACATCACTATCATAAGCATGTGCACGCGAAATAACTACAACATGCAAACCATAACAAGCACGACTTACAATTTGCACAGATCTATAGTTGTGTACACAAAATACGACACTTGATATAACAACTACACACTGCAGCTATTATCATATTGCAGATTAACAAAGAGCTAGCAAGGAGCAGGAAATGATTATCACATACACTAATAGTTAACATACACAGCAACACATGCGTAAACCTACACTCACACTAACGTTCCACAACCAATCTGAATACAACAGCTAGAAATCAAAAACTTAAAACCAACACGACAATAAGGCACTGGTGAACTTCTGGAATGAACATGGATCAAGCAACGGCTTCGCCTTAACACAAAACATATATTCTGAAGGTGTTTATAAACCTTAACATGGAGATACCAATACCACATTACCGACCAATGACCGTGTTAATCACACACCACATGAACTTAACATCAACATTTACTACACCACCCACAACTGACCTAGGTGCAACCACTAAATGATAATAACATGGAACACAAGCTAAACATAGTGTCAGAACATAAAGTGAGAAAGAGAGAAGGTGAGGCCGACTGCTCACTACCTTCTGAACTCTTGAATACCCTACATGTTGCTTTACTTAGATTAACATGAAATGAACAACATACAAGCTACATCATAAGAAAATTACATCCTCAAGAACAAACAACACCAAAAGCAACACATGCTCTTGATAGTATCACTCACATGATTATGACTTATATTCAAAACAAACCATATGATAATAGCACGATCATAGTATTTAAAACATGGAATAAGAAAGGAAGATTACCTTCTTGAATATGAGCTTCCAAAAGTTCCAAGGATTGAGACTCTTCTTCCTCAAGCTTGAAAGCAGCTGCAAGGTGTTCCCTTCTCTTCTTACGTGCAAAAAAAACTCTTAAGGGTGCTTTGTGATTTTCTCATGTCAAGAATGTTTTCAAATGAGGAACTAGCTTCCTTTTATAGTGGCAAGTTGGATATGGCTAAGGAGCTCCAACGGATACTTGCTATTCTTGAGGAGAGAAGGATGGTAGGTTTTGTATCTGACCTCTTCACTCTTGATCCAAGCGCCATTTTGAAAAATGGTTGCTTGTGGTGTGTTTTGTCAGCAAAAAAAGGTTAGTCATGGACCAAGGAAACGCGACATCAAGCTTTGTACGATGGATGCTTGCTTTGGTTTTTGTAAATCAACTTTGTACTTTTGATGGTTCAAGTTACACGGTTTATGAAAAAAGTGACAGAAAGGGAGTGCTAAAATTGATAGGAGGAAAAGTTGGTAGGTTGTACATGCATCTAGTCCAAAGTAAAACTTGGTTTGTGTAATGACTTGTAGTAGCATCCAATTGGTTACAACAAGTTTTTATAAAGAGTAGAAAAATGGGATAAAGTAGCCATTTGAATTCCTTATTGTAACGTGGCCACTTGATGAGGAAATGAAAATGTTTCTTTTCTTAATTTGGATTAAAAATAAGATTAATGATAACAATACTAAACTAAACAATATTCTAAATTTAAAAAATTAGCTAGAAAAAAAAATAAACTAAATGGATAATTAATCTAATTAACTTAAATTAAGATTAATTTAAATTAATAAAAATAAAACAACTTAAATATAAAGGAAATAAAAATAGGCCATATTGAAATGAAGACAAATAAAAGCTAAGATAACTATTAAATTAAAATATAGAGAAATGTGATAAAACATCAGAAAGCAGAAAAACGAGGGTAAAATTTGGGGTACAACAGTTGCCCCTATTTAAATATCTTCACCGGATGACATGAGAGATGAAGATCCTCATGGAATCAAAAGTGAAAGATATTTAAATACAGATAACCAAAAATTTTGCCCTCAGATGCGCAAACATGCAATGCAACAACACGATGCCAAGATGCCAAAGAAGATGCAAAGATGCAGAACAACAAGGCGCCAAAGGACAGACAGGAAGCAAACACAAGATGAGCTTCACTGGGGAAGGATGAAGGTTAGTATCCACGAGGAAAACTCACTGGGGATACAGGCTAACCAACAAAAGAGACCCACCGGGGAGACTCCAAAGAAAAAATGGGGAAAAGACCACAGACAATCTCCACTGGGGAAAGATCCGGGGAGATAGACTACTGGGGACAAAACAAACCCACACTCTTCCTGGGCACGAAACTAGAAAGGAAGACCTGATCACTAGGGATCAGTCCAAAGGAGACAAACAACCAAACAAAGACTTCCTGGGGATTCCAAACTAAAGAGTTCAAAATGGGATCTTCAAGAAAAGCCAGGAAGACAGAGACAAACCCTGCGCACCAGATAGGAGTCTCATAAGGCTGAAGAAATTTGTTCCAAGGAGTTTAGCTTAAAGCATTTTTCAAAAAATCCAAGATAAGGGTTCAATGTCCGACACGATTCGAACAAGAATAGTTTTAAAACAAAAGACAGTGCTTGACACGATTCAAACAAAGTCCAAGTTCAAGTTTGACACGATTCAAACGAGAACAGTTCAAGTCTGACACGATTCAGACGAGAACAGTTTTACAAGACAATGCTTGACACGATTCAAACAAAGTCCAAGTTCAAGTTTGACATGATTCAAACGAGAATAGTTCAAGTCTGACACGATTCAGACGAGAACAGTTTTACAAGACAATGCTTGACACGATTCAAACAAAGTTCAAGTTCAAGTTTGACATAATTCAAACGAGAACAGTTCAAGTCTGACACGATTCAGACGAGAACAGTTTTTTTAAAAAAATCTTTAATGCTAGACTTCTTGGGGAATAGCAAAAGGTTTTAAAGATTCAAACCTGGCGCGCAAAGGTTAAGACCGAACAAGCACGACATAAAGAAAATCGGGAATGTCTTTACTTCACTGGGGAAATAAAGAGAGGCACCAACAAAAGACCACAAGCAAAACAGAGCACAAAGATGCAAAGATGCTAAGGTATGATGCGTATGCTTAGCTATATGCTAGAAACAACGCGAACGATGCAAAACAGGAAAGAAGAAAGGATAACATAAGCCAACACACTGAAATCCAAACATCAAGGGTAACCAGGACAATCTTCTTTTCGCTGGAGATGGCAGATCCGTGCCAAAAATACAGTATTGTCTAATTCTTCTTGTACCAACTTGATTCCATAAATCATCTTGATACTAGAGTAAGACTTAGTTCTTCTTTGTGTTTTCTTAAAAACTTTCCCGCTTCCAAGAATCAGATGAAAATGACGAAGTTATTGTACTCAAAAACCAATAACAACTCTAGTGACTAAGAATTCTGTCGTCTAACAGCTGACTTCTCTGGGGACTCCAACATAAAGAGCTGGGGTTTAAATGGGAACATGGTTAATGAGTCAAGAATAGACTCTGGTACTCAAATAAGAGTTGGTTGAGATAACATATAATCTGCTTCATGAAGAAAAACCGGTAGGAGCCAGAATGGTAACCTCATTGGAGATAGAACCAAGAAATGGGCTCCAATAAAGGTATCTAGAATTATTGATCATTAAGGCTAAACGCAACTAGATGTCATTCTAGAAAGGATTCGCAATGAAGGTTGAACCGAAAAATGGTCTTCACTGGGAAAAGATATCCAAAGTGATGGAACAAAAGGTTTAAGCATGACCGGTTGGTACTTTGAAAAAAAGAAGAACCTTATTGGAGATTGAACCATAAAATGGGCTCCAATAAAGTATCTAGGATGATTGATCATCAAGTCTAACGTGGCTAAATGACATCCTAGAAACACCTCTAAAGTGATGGAACAACAGGTTCAAGTATGACCGGTTGGCTCTTTAGAAGTAACCTCTAAAGTGATGGAACAACAGGTTCAAGTATGACCAGTTGGACACTTTGGAAAAAGAAACCTTATTGGAGATAGAACCAAGAAATGGGCCCCAATAAAGGTATAGAGTCTGATAGGTTAATACCGGAGTTGTATAACTGAAGATAAGGCTTCCTGGGGGATACCCAATTACGGTTGCGAAAAGGTTGAATAGTACCAGAGATAGGTAAGCTGCTTATAAGAGACTGCCAAGCTTCTTCAAGAGATTGCTGCTACAAAGATATGTTGATATCACAATACTGTTGGAGAAACAATTATGTCTTCAATGAGGATCTTGTAAAAGATGCTTCTTGCGAGACGCAGTGCAAAATAAATGCACGTTCAAAGATAGGTTGAAAATCACACCTGCCAGGGACCAAAGTTCAATCTAGGAACAAGCTAGAAAGAAACGGTCAAACAAGACTCCAATTGAGGAATGAACTCAAATGGGGATTTATCTTATCCACATATGGAAAAGATAACTGAAACAACCATCATCCACGAGGATCAAACTCTGTGGGGAATTCAGAAAAGAATGGGCGCTTTATGCCTAGGGCTGACTTTCTATTGGAGAGGATAGACAAACCCAGTCACTTGGAGAGACAAACACCAAAGTGAACAAAAGAACAGGTAAACATCAGGAAAGGAAGCAGAAATGCTAAGATGCTTATGCATATGAGTGCTTATACCATGCTTATGCTTATGCTGACAAAACAGACAGAAAGCAAAACTAGAGACGAAGAAAACGTCTCGACAAGGATACCCAGCCAAACTCAACAGGTTGGACCAATACTGGGGATGAAGAAGAATCAACAACTTCACTGGTGAAAATAGTATTCCACTTGAGGTATAACATCACAAGTATTGCCATCGTGAGCTTGATCACTTTGCTGGAGAAGGATTCAAGATTAGCTGAAGTAACAGCTTATTGGGGAGCTAGCAAAGGATGTCACAAGAACATAATAATTCTGCATCCTACTGACATAATGATCATCTTCAAATTTTATCTGCCCCAGGCTACATGGTCTGCCAGAAGACGATAACAAGAGGATTTTATAGAAGAATTGGCATACAAAGTGTTTCAATATCTTCAAACTCTTTGAGAGATCTCGGCGTAATTGCCCCAAATTAACTGTATTCAAGGTCCTTGATCTTGCTTCAGACTGATTGTTTGATAACCGAGGAACAAACTTTGCCCCTGTCAGCTTGGTTGATCTGTGACGGGGATGTCCTTGATTGACTATTTTTTAGAGATTTGCCGAATCTTGACCTGATTGCCTCTGATTAACTGATAGGTGAGGGTAAGTCATCAAAAGGATTTCACAGAAGAATTGACGCACCAGATGCTTCAATGTCTTCAAACTTTTGAAAAGGTTCATGAACCTTGACATAACCGCCTTTGTTCAACTGTATTCGTGATACTCAAATTGTAGTAGAAATGACAGGGGGAGCAAAACTTGCCCCTGCGGATGGGTTACTGAAGTTAAAACTTGTAGATGATCTCAAGAATGTTTGCCCCGATATTCTGAATTTGCAGAATTCTGCCTCCGATTTGTCAACTCACACTCGATTGCCCCTGACTGAGCTTTCTTTATCAAGTTGAATCCCCTAGTTGGCTATATTTGTTGGGATTCCTTTGACATCGAAATGGTATTGCAGACAAGTATTGTTCATTAAAATTGGCAAAATTTCATGCAAAGGTTTAATGCAAAGTTTGAAAACAAAGCTTTGATAAAAAACGCACAATGAAATGATTAAATAGTCAAAAACAAAGGTGGGTCTAGTCATTAAGGAAGTGACCAGCACACGCGAGCAACAAAGATTATTAGGAGTCAGGTTACTCAACCTTGCTGTAGCATGCCTTTCAAAATAACCTTACCTCAATTAGGTCTTTTAGGGGTTGTAACGTGGTGTGGTTCATGGTTTATGAAACAAAAGATAAAGGCTCAAATCCTACGCTCAATTAACTCAAGATATACGTTCAAATCTCCAAAAATAGGAAGTCACTTGATTTGAAAGCTGACTGGTGCCTAATGTGAAACGCTCGTGTTTGAATGCAGAACCGAGTTGAACTGAGAACTACCCTGCCCCAAAGTTGAGATTTAAGATTTTTTGTGTAAGGAAAAGAAACTCCTACTTCTAGGCTCGAAGGGGTTAACAAGGGATGAATTGAAACAATGCCTTACATCCTCGGCGAGGTTAATTTGAAAGTATACCACAGCAATTATGAACATGAGGTTTTCATCATCCTCCTTAATCTTTGTTTTAACAAAAGTTTGAGAAAAGGGAGTGAAACAAGGTAAATATTTTTGAAAATAACAGTAAATGAGTGAAACGAATGGATTTAATCTAAAAGATGCACAAACATTTCATTAACCTTGCCAGTTTGAAAGTACAACAAAGCTCATAAGCAAATACAAATTCAAAGTGCAAAGGAAATACAATAAAATTTGCTGAAACATCCAAAAGATTGCCAACTTTGGGGAATCAAAATGCAGAAAATCAAAGAGGAGTTCAATCACAGAATCCTTAAACCATCTCAGTCTTGATACATCTGCCACAACATTACTTATCTCATGAGCGGGTAAGGATTGTTCTTGATGATAGGCTGTGAGCCATCGAAAGACAAAATGTTTCTCTCTACTAAGTCCTTCATAATATGCTTCAAAGCAAAACAACCTTCTAAGTTGTGGCCTGGTGCGCCTTCATGGAATGCACAATGAGCATTGGGATTATAAGAAGGTGGAAGCGGATTAGGAGGTGGGCTTGATGACCTTGTAGTTATTAATCCTTGTTGTACCAAAATAGGATACAATGCTGTGTACGTCATAGGAATGGGAGGAATCGGAGGCCTTCCACCCTTTCTTTTGCCTGGATTATTCTAACGAGAAACTTGAGTCTGTCGTGGATAAGCAGGAGCGTTGGGCACTCGTTGATACACTGGTGATTGGGGAACCGACTGATAAATAGAAGCTTGATTGTTGAATGTTAGCGCGATGGCGGCCACATAAGGTTGCTGAACAGGATAACACTGCTGTTGCTGCTGATGTTTCCAGTACTGATTCTTCCTCTTTTTGTTTGTCATCACCACATTAGTATCTCCTTCCCCTTTGAGGGATTTATTGGCATCGTCGCACGAACTATCAACTCTCTTGGTCATTTTCCCACTCTTCAGACTAAGCTCTACTTTAATCCCCACAGCTACAATATCGGAAAAACTAGCAGACACGCTACTGATCATCCTTTCGTAGAATTTTGGTCTTAACGTGTCGACAAACCAATCAGTTAACTATTTTTCAGATAAAGGTGGCTTAACCTGTGATGCCGTCTCTCTCCACCTTTGAGCATATTCTTTGAAAGACTCGGCATCGCGCTGTGACATACTCAGTAGTTGTCTGCGATCTGGCGCCAGGTCCATGTTATACTGGTAATGCTTTACGAAGACGTCCATAACATCTTGGAAACATTTGATCTGAGATTGTTCTAAGCTTAAGTACCACTTTGCGGCAGCGCCCTTCAGGCTGTCTTGGAAACAATGGATCATTAACTTATCGTTATCCATATACGTCGCCATTCTTTGGAGATACATGGCCAAGTGTGCCTTAGGACACGTAGCACCAGAGTACAATTCGAAGCTTGGCAGTTTGAATTTTGGTGGAATTACTAGGTTAGTGACCAAACACATATCCTTTAGGTCGGAACTGAAGACATTATCTCCCTCCATGGCCTTCAGCTTTCTCTGCATAATCTCCATATTAGCTCTTAATTTCTCATTGCTATCATCTTCTTCCATGGATACGTTGTCATTAATAAAATGATGCTGATTCTGAAAAACTGGTTGGAACTGGGTCTGTACCACAGGTGGAGTATAAGTTGGAATAGCTTGTTGATTCTCACCAAACAATGGCACGGCTTGCTGCATGGACTGAGGAGCTGCGGCTCGTATAAACTCAAATGGCATCCCTAGAGTAGGATCCACAACAGGTATAACTGGTGGCTCAACCGTTGTAGTGATGACTTCTGAGACTACAGTAGCCTGTGTATCCATTTTTGCTCGTATAACATGCAAAACCTCCATAATCTGCCCCATGCCTAATCTCAACTCATTGAGCTCGTCGTTGACTTGATCCAAATTCTCACAATTATCAGACATCTTTCCTCCTCAAGCCTGGTCCGGATGTTGCAACAAATGTAGTGGGATCAGGGTGATGGTTCGGAAGAAGACAAAACGACGATGAGACACAGAAGAATGCACATGTACATGCAAAGATGCGAATGAGATGCTAATGCAAGCCGAATGGTTTCAAGGAACTCAAAGGTAAGTTGCGAATTTTTTGGAAAATTGAAAAGTTTTGTTTTAAAATCTAAGATCCCAATTGATCTTTGCAAAGAAAAGAACGTCTGAGTTCATTGAAACCAACTGGTTATCATGCGATGTATGCAATGCACAAAACACGGGCACACAAAAACACAAACAGCACACACAATAGCACACAAGTCCTAGGTTTAGGGGTTACGAGCATGGAGTCAAAGGTCTACCCATCCCAATAGGTATGTACTATGGGTTTTCATCTGCAGAACAAGGTTCTAAAAAGTTCCCAGAGTCTACGTAAATCTTTCGGATATTATCGGCCCATGTAACTACTTACACGAGTTAATAATATTCTCAAGATAAACTCGTCTGAGTGTAGTATCGCGTGACAACTACTCAGGACTGGCTCCCTCATAGTCACCGCACTACGTCTAAAAAGGCCAAGTGGGGTAAAGGTAACTACGGTCCTCAGAATCCCCGGCTCCCAATTGAAAAAGTAATATCAATGTGACTTCTCACATCAGACATCAACAATCCCAAAGGGCCTCATCTGAGTGTGGTCATCATATGCCATAAGTTGTTGGTACTACTGCCAACAACCGACTATTGATTACACCACGATCCTATAATAATGTGCTCTCAAGTCCGGGTTAGGACTTATCTCACTCATAGATACCATGTCAACCCAAAAGATCAAGCAAGAACAAATGTACAAATATATGAGCAAATATGACATACATAAGCACATACAAGCAAATAAGCAAACATGAATAACATAAAAGCAAGATAGGCTTAACCCTCTTAGGAAAGGACCAGCAATAGGTCTGACATTCCTCAGCAGAGTCGCCATTTCTGTTGCGGTGAAAATCGGATAACAAATTATTAATTAATTTGCATCGTATTTCTTTTACAACCGACTTTGATTTATCCAAAGGAAAGGTTCAAGATCGTTAGAAAAACCTAAAGGGGAAAGATCTAAGGTTCGGGGGTTGGTTACGCCTAGGGAAGGTATTAGCACCCTAAACGTCCGTAGTACTCTACGGGAACCTCTTGTTAAATGTTATTTTATGTTTGCTAAAGGTTCTATGCTAAAGGCTTGAAAACCCTAGGGGTTAGTATCTAAGTATACTCGATAAAGCATCGCACTTTACGCCTACGTATCCTCGGGAATAGAATCAGAGTATGCGTAGTTCTACTTCTACTGAATGATTGACTGTGGTCAATATTCAGAGGGAAATGAGTACAAGCTCATTGTAGAGTTTAAGAACTCTCTAGATCTAGTTGTAATGGACCTATGTTGAAGTTTAGTCAGTAGGGGAAAGTGATAAATTCATTATGATGAATATCACTAAGAGTTGAGGAACTCTCTCCTAGAGCTAGTTATGATTTCTATGGCTCTGATAAGGCCAAGAAACAAGGTTTCTTCCTAAGAGGTTACTTAGGTTAAGATGGGGGGAAATGACTTTAAGAGTCAACACTATTCACCTTCCTTTGGAATGAGGGAAAACAGTTGATAATAACAATAAATAAGACATGATAAAAGATAGGACATTGATATAATAGATCAAACAACACAAGCATGAGGATGTCAATATGTTTATGACAAAGATATGAATAGGATGAACATGATTAAAAGAGTACATCAATATGCTTCAATCTTTAGGAAGACAAACATATAGGATGACAATACAAGAAAACATCAATATGCTTCAATCTTTAGGAAGACAAACATATAGAAGGATATTAAGGTTGACAATTAAAGAAGGATAATATTCATATTTAAAGTCAAGCATATGACAAATCAACATGGATGTATTAATTCAAGATTAAACAAATCAAAGATACTTAAAAATGATATTTAAACCAACAATTGATAATTAATTGACAAGGCAATTGAAATTAACAATTAACACACAAGGTAATTAAAAATTGACTACATGTGGATAAATTAACATTTAGAAATTAACAATTAACCATCTATAATCAAGACACAAATGGATACTTTAGAATTTAACAACATAATAACAAATTAACATCACAATTAGAATTAATAATATACTCAAGATATAACATTAAACACAATTGGAAATTAACCACACAATTTAAATGTAATTGATAATTAAAATTAAGAGCTAATAAAACAATTAACAATTAATAAAATATGTCACATATTAATTAACCACACAAAATTAAGTTGAAATAAAAATGAGCATCAAACAAACAAAATAAAATAGAAAAAAAAGATTAAGAACGCAGGGGGGTGTGTATAGCACGACTAGTCAGTAAAAAAACAAAGGGGTACAAATGGGCCAGCAGACAGGGGTGTGGATAGCACAACTAGGCGCAAGGCCCAGGTTGGAAAAATAGCATGGCAAGGCGGAAAAAATAAAAAATGACCAAAGGTTGATCCGCAGGATCGAACCCAGGTCATTATAGTGGAAGGCGAAATGGCAAGGCAATGGTGAACCGTTGGGACGGCAGATACATCCGTTTAATAAACGCTTCCAATAAAAATATAAAGCAAAACAAATCGTTCAATATAATAAATAGAAAGAAAAAGCATGCACGTGAACTGAATAATAACCACATTAATATCAAATGGTCAATGTGATTTAAATCATTAACTGCCAAAGACAAAACGTGCTGGACCAACCACCTGCCATGCCCCCACATTTACCCATGCAACATTCATCACACACACAACCAAAAATTTCATATGAGCTTAAACACACACATATGTATTAAATATTAATTCATAACTATATTCAGAATGCGACTTTTTGTACAACATTACACATTCATATATTATGAACATACAACACATCACTATCATAAGCATGTGCACGCGAAATAACTACAACATGCAAACCATAACAAGCACGACTTACAATTTGCACAGATCTATAGTTGTGTACACAAAATACGACACTTGATATAACAACTACACACTGCAGCTATTATCATATTGCAGATTAACAAAGAGCTAGCAAGGAGCAGGAAATGATTATCACATACACTAATAGTTAACATACACAGCAACACATGCGTAAACCTACACTCACACTAACGTTCCACAACCAATCTGAATACAACAGCTAGAAATCGAAAACTTAAAACCAACACGACAATAAGGCACTGGTGAACTTCTGGAATGAACATGGATCAAGCAACGGCTTCGCCTTAACACAAAACATATATTCTGAAGGTGTTTATAAACCTTAGCATGGAGATACCAATACCACATTACCGACCAATGACCGTGTTAATCACACACCACATGAACTTAACATCAACATTTACTACACCATCCACAACTGACCTAGGTGCAACCACTAAATGATAATAACATGGAACACAAGCTAAACATAGTGTCAGAACATAAAGTGAGAAAGAGAGAAGGTGAGGCCGACTGCTCACTACCTTCTGAACTCTTGAATACCCTACATGTTGCTTTACTTAGATTAACATGAAATGAACAACATACAAGCTACATCATAAGAAAATTACATCCTCAAGAACAAACAACACCAAAAGCAACACATGCTCTTGATAGTATCACTCACATGATTATGACTTATATTCAAAACAAACCATATGATAATAGCACGATCATAGTATTTGAAACATGGAATAAGAAAGGAAGATTACCTTCTTGAATATGAGCTTCCAAAAGTTCCAAGGATTGAGACTCTTCTTCCTCAAGCTTGAAAGCAGCTGCAAGGTGTTCCCTTCTCTTCTTACGTGCAAAAAAAACTCTTAAGGGTGCTTTGTGATTTTCTCATGTCAAGAATGTTTTCAAATGAGGAACTAGCTTCCTTTTATAGTGGCAAGTTGGATATGGCTAAGGAGCTCCAACGGATACTTGCTATTCTTGAGGAGAGAAGGATGGTAGGTTTTGTATATGACCTCTTCACTCTTGATCCAAGCGCCATTTTGAAAAATGGTTGCTTGTGGTGTGTTTTGTCAGCAAAAAAAGGTTAGTCATGGACCAAGGAAACACGACATCAAGCTTTGTACGATGGATGCTTGCTTTGGTTTTTGTAAATCAACTTTGTACTTTTGATGGTTCAAGTTACACGGTTTATGGAAAAAGTGACAGAAAGGGAGTGCTAGAATTGATAGGAGGAAAAGTTGGTAGGTTGTACATGCATCTAGTCCAAAGTAAAACTTGGTTTGTGTAATGACTTGTAGTAGCATCCAATTGGTTACAACAAGTTTTTATAAAGAGTAGAAAAATGGGATAAAGTAGCCATTTGAATTCCTTATTGTAACGGGGCCACTTGATGAGGAAATGAAAATGTTTCTTTTCTTAATTTGGATTAAAAATAAGATTAATGATAACAATACTAAACTAAACAATATTCTAAATTAAAAAATTAGCTAGAAAAAAAAAAACTAAATGGATAATAAATCTAATTAACTTAAATTAAGATTAATTTAAATTAATAAAAATAAAACAACTTAAATATAAAGGAAATAAAAATAGGCCATATTGAAATGAAGACAAATAAAAGCTAAGATAACTATTAAATTAAAATATAGAGAAAGGTGATAAAACATCAGAAAGCAGAAAAACGAGGGTAAAATTTGGGGTACAACACACGCGTTAGATTGATCTAAAGATAAGTATGGAGTCAACCGTTTGACTGGGAGCACGTGTTCCTTTTTTTTTTCTGTTGGATTTAAGTGGATTGGGCTTTCTATTTACGCCCCCCACCTAAGCCCATTATCATTTCCCAACGTGTTTGGCTTGCTGCATACACCCCCATTTATTTCTTTATTTTCATTTTTATTTTATTATTGCATTTCATTTTTAAATCTTTAAAAATAGTTTTTTGCATTAAAAAATTACAAGAAAATTCATGAAGCATATTTATAGTTTTATAAAATTTTTCCAAATTTTATTTTTTATTTTTATTTTATTTTTAGCATCTGAATTAATTATTTGTTTATTTTCTTTTTGAATTTATTCCATATATGCATACTCTAACTTGTTTATTTTATTTCTCATCATCCATGAAACATTTTGAGTCCATTCTTTTTGCATTGTTTCACCAACACATTGAAGTTCATTAAACATTTTTTCTCATATTTTAAAAATCATTTCATATTGCATTTTAGTCCTTTCCTTTTGCATATTGAACCATGTTTCTCATTTGAATTTGCATAATTGTTTGAGTGACCTATCTGGGGAATTTTGGCATGAGCTTTTGACATGTTGTTTGCCACTAGTTGAGGTGTGTTGAGTTTTAATTTGGTAATTTTAGAAGATGTTTTGCCAATTTATTGATTGTTCTTTGTTTGAGGTCTTCTTGTATGCACATCCTTGATCATGTCTGATTACTTGTTTGAAAAGGCACTTGTGCCATTGTTTTGGGATTGTTTCTTTGACTTCATAAACCATGTTTGAATTGTTATAGGTCATTTGATTTCCATTATATGTCATTGGTGTGAGGTTGTTGCATACTTTGTGCATATGTTCAATGCTTGATTTACATGCCTTTTCTTTGACTTATCTTCTCACCTCATCTCATCTATGCTTACTCATGACTTATGCTTGGTTTATGTATGCCATACCTTGTCATTCATTTACATTTCATTTGATGTATGTTTTTGACTTTGGAACTTTGCATTCATGTCATATGTTATTCATGCTTCATCTTACATACTTGAACATGTTTCATCTACATGCTTCCTCTTCCTTCTTCTAATGATTCCCAATGCTTGGCTACTTGTTTGTATGCCTCATGTGACACTTGCATAGCATGTTTAGGCACATTTTTAGGTCATCCACATTCTGACTTGGATGAGTTTCATTTGGTTTGTAACCTTTTCCCTTTGGTTTGTGACTTGCTTGGGTTTCATTGGTCTTATTGTCACTTATGCCTGTTTTGTACTAACCTTTTATGCAGGGGCTGGGGTAAGTTATTTAAGGGTGTGGATAAGTATCCATGTCCACTCTCATTCTTTCTTTCTCTCATCTTTTCTTTTTTTTAGGCTTAGGTTGTTGTCAAACCTCCCCTTAGGGCCATCTTTGCATGATAACATTAGGATAGATTTTCCCCGTAGTGTTTTTCTTTTCTTTTGAGTCCCTCTTCTCATCTCATAACGTCTCTAAGATACTTAATAAGGTCAACTTGCCTTGCACACAAGCCTTAAACATAGGAAATGAAGATTGAGGGGTCCCCCTTCTCTCTTCTAGAGTGTTGAGCATACGTCCCATTGGGGGCGACCATGCGACACATTCGCTCCCGTGTCATAGACTTTGGTTCAAGTCGAGTTATGAACTAACTCAAGTCACTTCTGTCCTAAAAAATACAAACAAAATTCAAACCTTTTTGTCCTTCGGGATGGTCAAACTAAAGACTATTTTCAAAAAGGGCACGTTATTTTCCATCTGAGTCGCAAACAAGCATCGACCCTAACTGTCGGACGCGAACTTAACGTTGCTCATAAAAAACACAAAAATAACTTGGTCCGAACTACGTTGACTCTGAATTTCCCATTGCACAAAGGGGGTACGTAGGCCTAGGACGACGACGTCCTACCGAGTCTGTCTTAGTTTTTCCCTCCCCCGTCTTAGTGCAGCCATAGATGTTAGGATAACTCACCCTTAGAATAGACAACAAGCGTGGATCCCATCAAGTACGATGGACGCATGGGGGTGCTAACACCTTCCCCTCGCGTAACCGACTCCCGAACCCAGGCTATGGTTGCGATGACCATTCCTTTCCCTCTTCCTCAGGTTTATACGGTGTTCCCTTTCCCTCTCTTGGGATAAATTTACACGGCTGACGACTCTGTTTTCCGCACAACTTTCGCATTTGTACCTGGATGAAAATCCTGGGAGCGACAGCTGGCGACTCTGTTGGGGACTCTGGTTGACCTATGCTGGTCCATCCCTAAGCGAGTCAGTCCTAGCGCTTGTTCGTGTTTGTTCTCTTTGGGTGTTTTTGTTTTGTTTTGCTTTATTTGTCGTATTTTATTCTTAGCGCATTTACTGCATTGCATATTATTATCATCTGCTGCACTGTTCTTCTGTTTGGCGGGTTGGGAGTTATGAGAGATAAGCCCAATACCCAAGCTTGAGCATACACGTAGGATTACCGTGGCAAGTAGTGTGACTTGTGTGGCATTTGGCCAGACGTAGTATACATGAAAACTCCACATCCAGACGAGGTTTTCTTTGGTAATGTTCTATCCTGCGCATTGGTGTAGATGATTGAATGTAACCTGGAAAACTGTCGACTCTGGCGACCATTCCCGAGGACTCAGTAACGGCACTCCTCCCGAGACATGATAATGGCAGACCAGAAATGGCAAACCCATTACACATGTCGATCCGAGGATCCAATACTGGGAACTTGCTATAGGGTTTCCTTTTGGAAAAGAATCAGTGGAAGCGCTCCTCGATTGGTGATAGTACTGTACCCCGAGGGATGAATGTACTATTGCTTCTCGACCTCAGTGCCGAAGCTGAGGACTTTCCATAGGATGTTTTCTTTTGAGGGGAATCAGTTGAGGCCTCCTCGATTGGTGATGATGCTAAACCAGAAATGGTGAACGTATCATCATTTCTCGACCTGAGAGCCTGTGATATTGAGGATCCTCGACTTTCTAGTACCCACATGTGAGAGGGCAGGGTGTTTACAGGTTTGCAGGTAACCTTAACCTTCAACATACCCAGTTTTCTGATCAGCAGATTTATCAGTGTGGTACTATGGTTATGTTGGTATTCTGGATATTTGGGCAGACCTTTGAGATTATACAATTATTCAGTGCAGCAGTTGTCCAGTCTGTGTGGCATCCTTGATCCCATGTGTGCATTTGCATCATCATTTTGCATCCTAACATGTTTATTCATTTGCAGGGCTGCATCCTAACTTTGATTCTGGTTTTTGAAGACTATTAAGGATGAGTACTGAGAAGAAAAAGAACATCATAATGTACAAGTTCCCATCACTTATTCTGGATCCTGTTCACAAGATTGTGTCTATGGCAGAACATGGGGTATTGGCAGACTTTAGAGGAGAGTATGGAAGAATTCTGAATTTTGCTCGCAACATCACTGAATACGAGTATAGGGCTTTGTACACTCTGGTGCAATTCTATGACCCTCACCTGCGTTGTTTTCTATTCACTGATTATCTTTTGGCTCCGACATTGGAGGAATTTGCTCTCATTCTGGATGTTAACATTAAAAAAGAGGCTCCTTTCTATCCTTCTAAAGAACTTCCTGATTTGGGAAAAGTTTCCGAGGCTCTGCATTTGGATTTGTCTTTGTTGAAAAACAACGTTGCCAGTAAGGAAGGGTGTAAAGGCTTTCACGTGAAATTTTTGGTAGAACAGGCTGCTGTGTATGCTAAGGCTAGATGTTTGTCAGTTTTCAACGCCATCCTGGCTATGTGCGTCTATGGAACGGTGTTGTTTCCAAGTAAGAAGGATTTTGTGGACATGCATGCTGTCCGGATATTTACCATGAAGAACCCGGTACCTACTTTGCTTGGAGATCTGTATTATTCAGTGCATTATAAGAATGAGAAGAGGAGGGGAGGACCCCTTTATTTTTGTGCGCCAGTCTTCTACAAATGGTTTGCTGATCGTCTTCCCGAATCTGGGGCATTTGTAGATACTCAAGGAACATTGGATTGGTCCAAAAGATTAATGGGCTTGAGGGCAAATATTCTAATTTGGGTTAACCGTGACTTGTTGGGCCAAGATATCATGATTAGTTGTGGAGGGCTCCCAAATGTGCCTCTAATAGGGAGGAAAGGGGGAATTAACTACAACCCTATTCTTGCTATTAGGCAATTCGGGTATGCCTTGAAGGAGCCACCAAAAGACGAGGAGGTCAAAGAATCTCTATATCTGAGTGGGGAAATCAATCCAGAACTGTTAAAAGAAGCTGCAAATACTTGGGGAGATCGTCATAAGAAGGGGAAGACTTATTTTGGGAAGAGCAACAACAGAACATTTCCTGCGTATGTAGACTGGATTCAGAAAAGGGTAGAAGAGGAGCTTTTGCCATTCTCCAAAGAACCACCATCTTACCCCTTGCTGATTGAGCCTCCTACCACAGTTGAGATAGAGAAGTTTAACAAGTTGTGGGCTGAAAAAGAAAAGCTGCGAGAAGAAAACAGTGAGCTACGAAGAGAGATTTATCAGTTGAAACATGAGCGGGGTGAAGCTGTTCACATCGTCGAGTTGAAGACAAAGCTTCTCGTTAAGGCAGAAAAGGAGCTGGCTGACAAGGTCACATCCAGACAAAGGATGAAGCAAGCTCTAGAGGGTATCACTAAGGTTCTCAAGTCTAAGAAGGAGGAATTGGCCAAGGCTTTGTTGAAAATTCACAGGTTCAATACTCACCGAGACACTGCAATGTTTGAGAATAAACAAAAGGAAGACGATTATCTAGCTCAGATTGATCAATTGAAGTCGAAGCTCAAGAAAAAAGACGCTGAGATCCTATCAGGGGTATTCCAGAGAAAAGCAGTCGAGGGTCGACTCAATGAAGCCATAGCCTCCATAGAGGAGCTGAAGATCCAAGCTGAAGTGAAGAGACCTAGAAATGAGGGTCCTAGCATGGATGGTGTTTCTGGAGAAGACGCTTGGGAATCGCATTGCCGATACTTGGAAGGGTCATGCATAGGAGAGACGTTCTCATTCAAGAGCTAATTCATATACCGAAGGATCCCGACACCAAAAATTTGTTCAAGGAAATTCAAGACTGGAGCAAAAAGCATAATGGATGGGGGGGATTGGCACTTGTGGACTTTGATGGCATGCCGTAGTTTTCTATTATTGTATTTTGATCATCACCAGGCTTGTTGGTTGGGATCTATGATTATTGTGTTCAGACTTATTATTTTGGGTTGTGATTGTCGACATTTGGTTTTCCTCTGGTTTTCTTAATATATGAGCAGAAGTTCCGTTCTATCTTGTTGTTAAACTGGAATCAAGGGGTGGATCGCCTTGCGAATTTTTAAACATGTTCATTTGCATATTCATAATCATTTTGCATAATCATTTTGCATAACAGGTGTTTATCTCTGGTGTTCTTACTTTGTTCTCCTCCGCAGTACAGGATTGCAGATCAGCACATTCACCGGTATTCTACCAGATAAAATCAGAAGAGACTCATGGATCAGCTACAGAATGAGATGATTGAGATGCGGACTCGCATGAACCAATTCATGGATTTAATGCAAGGGGTTGCTCAAGGCCAAGAACAGTTAAGGACTCTTGTTCCGCCACTGATTGCGAGAATTGATGAAGAGGGTGTCCTTCATGGGGGAATTCATACTGGTGTCAATGGTAATAATGTTCAGAATGGTCCTCCGGGAGGAGGTATTCCTGTTTCTAGTGTTGTGATCCCTCCGGGCGGGGCTGAAAATGTTGGGGGAGGATGTATTGGTGTCTGTGCTATTCAGGGCCGTCAGTATGATGATGTTCAAGATGATGCATTTTCTATGCCGGGTGGGGATGCTGGTCCCCAGATTGACAATGATCAAAGATTCAGGTTGATTGAAGAACAACTAAGGGGTGTTGTGAATCAAGATTCTGTGGGTATGGATCTGGAGGATTTGGGGCTGGTCCCAGGCGTTGTTATCCCGCAAAAATTTCAGACTCCCACTTTCGAGAAGTATACTGGTATGTCTTGCCCTAGGACACACGTCAGGGCATACGCGAGTAAGATGGTTGCGCATACGAAGAATGAGAAGCTGATGATGCATTTCTTTCAGGATAGCCTATCTGGGGCATCCCTGGAGTGGTATATGCAACTAGAAAGGAAAGATGTGCGTAGTTGGAGAGATCTGGCAGGGGCATTTATTAGGCACTACCAATATAACACTGACATGGCTCCTAACAGAACACAGCTACAGAACTTATCACAGAAGAACAATGAGAGTTTCAAGGAGTACGCCCAGAGGTGGCGTGAACTGGCAGCGAGGGTTCAACCTCCCATGTTGGAGCGAGAAATGATAACTATGTTTATGGCCACCTTACAGGGTCATTACTATGAAAAGCTGGTACCGTGTATGACTGGAAAGTTTACTAATTTGATCTTAGTAGGAGAGATGGTGGAAAGTGGAATTAAGGCGGGAAAAATATCAGGTGGAGATGGGTCCTCATCTGGAGGAAGTAAGAAGCCTTATGCCAATGGTTACAAGAAGAGGGAGGGAGATACAAACTCTGTGTCATCATATCGTGGTAGAGAAGGACCTCGTCAGAACTTCAATCAGCAGGTGGCTTCTGTAACCATCCCAGCAGCAACTCAGCAGCCAACAGTGTCTCAACAACAAAATCAGGTTCCTCGCAGACCACAACCTGCGTCTAGGCGGGATAGGCATCTTGACACTCCGCCTATTCCCTACTCTCAATTATTTCAGCACTTGTTAAAGCTACAGTTAATTCAGAAGATACATTAGCTCCACCTACTGGCAGTCCACCTCCCGGCTATGACGCCAACGCCCACTGTGAATTCCATTCTGGAGCACCCGGACATCATACTGAGAACTGTTGAGCTTTTAAGCATCTGGTTCAAGATTTAGTGGATTCCAAAGCCATCAATTTCTCCAATGACATTCCAAATGTGAATAAGAACCCGATGCCAAATCAAGGTAGGCCGAGGGTCAATGCTATTATTAAAGACTGTGAAGACTTGAGTTTGATTTCATATGTGAATGAAGTCCAAACTCCCTTGGGTGTCGTGAAGGAAAGACTATTGAAGGGAGGGGTATTTCCTGGCTGTGATGAAGATTGTGTAGGATGTGTGTCGTAGCCAGGCGGTTGTGATTTATTGAAAGCAGGTATTCAGAGAATGATCAGTGAAGGGATATTACAGTTTGATAGGGGTTGTAGGCAGAGTAAAGTTGCTGACAGAGAGATTGATGTTGCCACAATAACAATTCTGTTCAAGACAATAACTATATCAGCGTCGGCGAGACCAGCGCCAGTCATTATCACTGTTCCTAGACCAGTCCCGTATGAGAGTACCAAGGCCATCCCATGGAACTATGGGGTCGAGGTGTTTGTTAATGGTAAGAAGCAGGAATTGGTAGAGACATCAGCTGTGAATACCGGGGTTGAAAATCTTGTTGAAGTAGGGGCTATTACTAGGAGTGGTAGAGTCTTTATTCCGTCCGAGGATCAAGTTGGCAGTTCAAAACAAGACAAAGGTAAACAGATAATGGATGAGTCTGTACAGAGGCAGGAAGCAAATAATTCTATGACAAAGCCAGTTGGGGATACTTTCTCAAAAGACGTAGAAGAGTTTATGAGGTTAATCAGGAAAAGTGATTATAAGATTGTTGATCAACTTCACCAAACTCCATCAATGATTTCCATTCTATCCTTACTATTGTGCTCCGAGGCACACCGAAATGCATTACTGAAGGTTTTGAACATGGCTTATGTACCGCAGGAAATATCTGTCAACCAGTTAGAAGGGGTTGTGGCTCATGTGAATGCTGGTAATGGCTTGGGTTTCACCGATTTAGATCTAACTCCAGCTGGGAGGAATCACAACAATGCTCTGCATATTTCAGTGGAATGCCGTGGTTCCTTAATGTCGCATGTGTTAGTTGATACTGGGTCATCTTTGAATGTGTTACCGAAGAAGGCTTTGATGAAACTGGATACTCGTGGGTTGATTTGTACACCAAGTGACATGGTGGTACGTGCTTTTGATGGCTCCAAGAGGTCAGTTTTTGGAGAGTTAGTTCTGCCAATTAAGGTGGGTCCTGAAATTTTCAACACCACCTTTTACATAATGGATATTCAGCCTGCCTATAGTTGTTTGTTGGGTCGCCCTTGGATCCATGGTGCTGGGGCAGTAACTTCTACGCTGCACCAGAAGTTGAAGTATATGGTGGATGGCCACGTTGTGACTGTTTGTGGTGAGGAAGAGATCATGGTGAGTCACCTATCGACCCTCAAGTATGTAGAGGTAGATGGTGAAGTACAGGAAACTTTGTGCCAAGCCTTTGAAGCGGTGAAAATTCCCGAGGAACCCCCAAAGACAGTCAGTCAGCCTGAGGTGGTTGCCCAACCTGAAGTCGTCAGACAACCAGAGGTTCCAATGTCCTCTTTCAAAGAGGCACGCACTATAGTTGAAGCTGGTGGTTCTCAGAAGTGGGGCAGTGTCATTGATGTTCAAAGAAAGCAGGATACCCATGGACTAGGGTACAAGCCACCCTGTCGAGCTCAAGAGCCTCCCAAGTATACTGGTCCAATTCGGTTCACATGTGCTGGGGTTTTCTTTAATCAGGTTAATGCTATTGAGGATGAAGGAGATAGTGACTGTGACATGGATGAATGGATCCGTCCCTGCACCCCTGGTCAGAGTTTAGGCAACTGGTCTTCCGAGAAAGTCATCCAAGTGACGCGCCCAGAGTAATTTACTTTTGTTTTCTGTTATGTTAAATCCTACGTTCTGCCCAAGATGTAGTGATATTTATTTGTAGGGCTTGGATGTTTATTTGCTACTTTTATCATCAATAAAGGACGTTTTTTCATTCAAATATTTTGATCCTTGTTTTTCTGTTTTTTTTACTTTTTGCATTAACCCACATCAAAATGGCAATGTGTTTTTTTTTGTTTGTTGCACTCATAATAAACATAAAACATCCATCATGCAGGTTTCTTTGTTCAGATTCCACCCATCATGACTTAGCTATGGCTCGATATGACTTCGACAATCCCATCTATCAGGACGAAGAAGAGACTGACGAAGACTGTGACTTACCTGAAGAATTATCCAGGCTACTGAAATAAGAGGAAAGGGTTATTCTGCCTTATCAGGAGGAAGTCGAGACTGTTAATCTGGGAACCGAGGATGTTAAACGAGAAGTAAGGGTTGGGACTGCCTTGGAAGACACTGTTAAAGGAAGATTGGTTGAGTTGCTTCTAGAGTATGTGGATATCTTCGCCTGGTCTTACCAAGACATGCCCGGGCTTGACACTGACATTGTTGCACACCGGTTGCCGCTTAAAGAAGGTTGTACTCCAGTCAAGCAGAAACTGAGAAGGACGAAACCAGATATGGCTGTCAAGATCAAGGAAGAGGTTGAGAAACAGTTGGACGCCGGATTTCTCGCTGTGACAAATTATCTTCCATGGGTTGCTAATATCGTATCTGTACCTAAGAAGGATGGGAAGGTCAAGATGTGTGTTGATTATCGAGATTTGAATAGGGCGAGCCCGAAGGATGATTTCCCGCTCCCCCACATTGACGTGTTAGTAGACAATACCGCTCAATATTCTATGTTTTCCTTCATGGATGGCTTCTCTGGGTATAATCAAATCAAAATGGCCCCAGAGGACATAGAGAAGACTACGTTCATAACACCGTGGGGAACATTTTGCTACAAGGTAATGCCCTTTGGATTGAAGAATGCTGGGGCAACCTATCAGCGGGTAATGGTGACTCTCTTTCATGATATGATTTACAAGGAGATTAAAGTCTATGTTGATGACATGATTGCGAAGTCACAGACAGAGGAAGAACACTTGGTAAACCTCCAAAAGTTGTTTGAAAGGTTGAGGAAGTTCAGACTGAGATTGAATCCGAACAAGTGCACTTTCGGGGTGAGGTATGGTAAATTGCTGGGATTCATTGTTAGTGAAAGAGGTATCGAGGTTGATCCTGCAAAAATAAGAGCCATACAGGAGATGCGTGAGCCAAGGACAGAGAAAGAGGTTCGTGGTTTCTTGGGGAGGTTGAATTACATTGCTAGGTTCATCTCTCATCTGACAGCCACGTGTGAACCAATTTTCAAGTTTCTAAGAAAGGATCAAGAGGTCAGGTGGAATGAAAATTGTCGAGAGGAGTTTGAAAGGATAAAGACGTATTTGCAGGAACCTCCAGTCCTTATGCCACCGGTGTCTAGGAGACCGTTGATTATGTACCTTACGGTTCTTGAGAATTCGATGGGTTGTGTGCTCGGTCAACACGACGAGACAGGTAGGAAGGAGCACGCCATTTACTACCTGAGTAAAAAGTTCACTGATTGCAAATCAAGATACTCTATGTTGGAGAAGACATGTTGTGCACTCGCTTGGGCAGCCAAGCGCCTAAGGCAGTATATGTTAAACCACACAACCTTGTTGATTTCGAAGATGGATCCGATTAAGTACGTGTTTGAGAAGCAAGCACTTTCTGGAAGGATAGCCCGTTGGTAGATGGTTTTGACAGAATACGATATTCAGTATGTTTCTCAGAAGGCCATTAAGGGAAGTGTTCTGTCAGAATATCTTGCTGAACAGCCGGTCGAGGATTATCAGCCAATGAAGTTTGAGTTTCCGGACGAGCATGTTATGTTTCTGAAAATGAAAGATTGTGAAGAACCTCTGCCTGACGAAGGACCTGAGATTGGGTCTCAGTGGAAGATGATTTTTGATGGGGTTGTCAACTCATATGGTAATGGAATTAGGGCAATCATTACGACCCTGAAGGGTTCTCATATACCTTTCACTGCCCGGTTAGCATTCGTGTGTACCAACAACGAGGTGGAGTATGAAGCATGCATCATGGGGTTAGAAGAAGCAATTGTCTTGAGAATTAAGAACCTCGATGTCTATGGTGATTCCGCGTTGGTAGTTAATCAGATCACAGGAGAATGGGAGACTCATAAGGCGAATTTGGTGCCTTATAACAACTATGCCAGATGGTTGTTACCTTTCTTTGACAGGGTGGATTTTCATCACATGCCCCGAGCTGAGAATCAGATGGCCGATGCGTTGGCAACATTGGCATCCATGTATAAGGTGAACCGTTGGAATGAAACTCCGTCGATTAGAATCATGCATCTGGATAGACCAGCTTTTGTGTTTACAATTGAAGATGTGTCTGATGGCAAACCGTGGTATCATGATATTAAGGTTTTTCTGAAGAGACAGGAGTATCCAGAGGGTGCCTCCACCAAGGATAAGAAGACTCTGAGAAGGTTGGCAGGAAACTTCTTTCTAAACAAGGATGATGTGTTATATAAGAGGAACTTCGATATGGTCTTGCTATGTTGTGTTGATGAACACGAGGCAGGTTTGTTGATGGAGGAAGTTCACGAGGGTTCTTTCGGTACTCATTCCAGTGGACACACCATGGCTAGAAAGTTGTTGAGGGCAGGATATTATTGGATGACTATGGAGTCTGATTGTTTCAAGTATGCCCGAAAGTGCCATAAATGCCAGATTTATGCAGATAAGATGCATGTACCGCCTACGCCTCTAAACGTGTTATCATCTCCTTGGCCTTTTGCAATGTGGGGCATAGATATGATTGGAAAGATTGAGCCCACTGCTTCCAATGGGCATCGTTTCATTTTGGTTGCCATTGACTATTTCAGAAAGTGGGTGGAAGCAGCCTTGTACGCCAACGTCACCAAGCAAGTGGTAGCCCGGTTTATAAAGAAGGACATCATCTGTTGTTATGGGGTCCCGGAGAGAATCACCACTGATAATGGCTCGAATTTTAACAATAAGATGATGAAAGAACTATGTCAGAGTTTCAAGATCGAACATCACAATTCTTCTCCATATCGTCCAAAGATGAATGGTGCCGTTGAAGCAGCGAATAAGAATATCAAGAAGATTGTGCAGAATATGGTGGTAACGTATAAAGACTGGCATGAAATGCTACCTTATGCCCTACATGGTTATCGTACTTCGGTGCGTACGTCAACTGGGGCAACCCCTTTCTCATTGGTATATGGTATGGAAGCAGTTTTACCCTTAGAGGTCGAGATTCCGTCTTTGAGAATTCTGGCAGATGTGAAGCTTAATGAAGCTAAATGGGCACGTTCCAGGTTGGATCAGTTGAACCTTATTGAAGAAAAGAGATTGGCAGCCATCGCACATGGTCGGTTGTATCAAAGCAGGATGAAACACGCCTTTGACCAGAAAGTGCGTCCTCGGAGTTTTCAGACGGGTGAATTGGTTTTGAAAAGGATCTTTCCTCCTCAGACAGATCACAGGGGCAAATGGACTCCAAACTACGAAGGGCCATATGTGGTAAGAAAGGTTTTCTCCGGTGGAGCCTTATTACTTTCAACTATGGATGGCAAAGATTTTACATCCCCTGTGAACGCAGACGTGGTCAAAAAATACTTCGCATAAAAGAGACCCGCTGGACATAAAAAGAAAGTCCAGGAAAAAAGGGGCATCCCGGCGAACTATAAAAAAGGAAAAGGTTCGGGCAAAAATTAGGGATAAAATGTAAAAAAGAAATGTGTAAACCCGCAAAGTTGAAAACCGGTAAAAGCAACTTTGGCAAAAATGGGTATCCTGACGGATTGAATACCCGAAAAGGGCGATCCAGGCAAAAGTTAGGGATTTATAAGCGAAAGGCTATGGTCTGCGTTCGATCTGTGAGCACTTTCAATACCTGGAAATTCTGAAAGAAAGGAATCAGTACAGTTAGTCTCTTCGAAGATCAAGACATTTGTGGATAAGCAAGACATATGGGTCATAGCTGAGTCGAATCATGGTGGATATTTGTTCCCACATTACCAACATATGTATTTTCCTTTTGCTTTTGCGCAATTACCTCTTTTTAGGAATTGCTTCCAATTGTAAATGCCTATTTACAGGACACTTTTCTCAATAAAAATTTCATTTCACTCAGAGAGCTTTCCATTGTTTGTTTTACTTTTACTGTTTTGTTTGCAAAAACGTCCGATATTTTTGATAAACATTGCATATAAAACTTCGAGCTTTGCTGAGCATAACGAAAGGCAGTAGAAATTACTTAGGCATTAATGGTGATAGTCATGTTGTGGCATATTCTATTTGTTGTTATTTGACTTGCAGGGCAACAACATTGTACTCCCCAGCAGGGTGGCTCTCCCCAGCATTGAGATTGCACCTTTCCTCAGCAGAGTAGACCTTACCCAACCGGAGACCTGGGAAGTATTTTCTCCGGATCAAGACGTTATTTCCCCACAGAATCAGGGTGTTCACCTTCCCCATCCAGTCAGGAAGCGTGCGTTCGCCAACGATGTCATATTTTAATCCCCAGCAAGATGGGAGTAAAGTCATTCTCCCCATCAGTAGGCTAAGTTCAGCAGTATCCCCAAGTAGGATGGTATTATAGACTGTTTTCCCCCAGCAGGTCCTAAGCCCATCTGTTATTGGCAGTCCTCAGTAACAGACTTCTGGTTCCGTTATTGGCATTCATTCTCAACTCCCCCAGCAGAGGAGGAATCTCAGGTTTCGGATGTGACCTTCAGTAAAGGACAGGTGTAATCCCCAGTAGTGTGGATGTTCTGTTGGGATTTCACTCCCAGTAGAAGTTGTTGATTCAAAGGGTCGGTCAGCGTGATCCTTCTCAGTAGAGTTCTTGGATTCAGAGGACAATTTATTTTTGTCATCCCCAGCTGAATTGGTCTTTTCTCTCCAGCATTTATTTTTCCGGAGGGACCCTTGTTTGCATATCATAAGCATTTGCATGGCATCCTCCTAAATGCGTAGCATTTCCACTTCGTGTGGAGCATTACGGCAAAATTCAAACATAGGCATCCGAAGCATAAGCCAGGTTTGAGTTTTCCTTCGTCGGGAAAAAAGCAGATTTCGGAGAATATCATTCAAATTTACTCCACAAGTTTTGGGTTTAGTCATTCAAAGCAATATTTGACATGCCCTTGCATAGTTGTTTGCCAGGAGCGTTAATCCATGATTTCATTTTTACCCCTTCGTCTAGGTGGTCCTTTGGTTTATTCCCTCAAGTTTTTTACCGTCAGACACTCGTCCGTGTTCTTTCAGCACCCGTCCGTGTTTGAACCTTTTGTTTTAATGCCCGTCCGTATTGACTTTTGATGCCCGTCTGTGTCCTTTCAGCACCCGTCCGTGTTTGAACCTTTTGTTTCAACGCCCGTCCGTATTGACTTTTGATGCCCGTCCGTGTCCTTTCAGCACCCGTCCGTGTTTGAACCTTTTGTTTCAATGCCCGTCCGTATTGACTTTTGATGCCCGTCCGTGTCCTTTCAGCACCCGTCTGTGTTTGAACCTTTTGTTTCAATGCCCGTCCGTATTGACCTTTGACGCCCGTCCGTGTTCTTTCAGCACCCGTCCGTGTTTGAACCTTTTATTTCAATGCCCGTCCGTATTAACTTTTGATGCCCGTCCGTGTCCTTTCAGCACCCGTCCGTGTTTGAACCTTTTGTTTCAATGCCTGTCCGTATTAACCTTTGATGCCCGTCCGTGTCCTTTCAGCACCCGTCCGTGTTTGAACCTTTTGTTTCAATGCCCGTCCGTATTGACCTTTTGATGACACCCGTCCGTTTTACCTTCCATTCACCAGCGAGATTAACCCCCAGTAGATTTATCCTTTCAGCACCCGTCCATGTTTGAACTTTTGTTTCGATGACCGTCAGTATTGAATCCTTTTACCTTTCCAGTACCCGTCCGTATTGAACCCTTTTCACACACGTCAGTGTATCTTTTCAATACCTGTCCGCATTGAACCCTTTTGCACCCGTCCGTGTATCTTTCCGACACCCGTCTGTAGTGAACCTTTTTACACCCGTCTGTGTATCCTTTCGGTATCCTGTTCGTATCTGATATCTTTGACTCCTTGACACCAGTCCGTGTTTATCCCCTGCATAGTTAACACCCGTTTGTGTTTATTTCGTGACATTCCAATACATTGTTCGTATTGATTTCCAACACTCGTACGTGTTATGGCAAGTGCAACATTTATTGCTTGTTCCCCAATGGAGTCGTCCCTCCTTTGAGGATTGCAAATTTCCGGGTTCTTTGGTATTCAATCTCCGTGTATCCCGATTGTCTGAAAGTCGTCGCTATCATACCCTCAGGACCAAGTTGATTGAATAGGGGCAGCTGTAGCGCCCCAAAATTTGCTCTCCTTACTTTATTACTAACTGGCTTATGTTTCACTTCATTTTTGCATTATCATGTGTGCATATCATTGGTTCTTAGCATGGGGTCAAGGTGCCTGAGGCAGTTCAAGAGGAGAAGATGTTCTTCAAAAGGTCAAGCAAAGAGTCCTTATATTGTCCAAGAGAGCTCAAGTGGATCACTCTCTCCTAACTAGTGCAGAGAATTGGGTTTTGAGATTCTTGGGTTTATTGCTCCAATGGGTAAGCTTCTTAGGTTTTTATCATCACCAAAGGGCATATCTTATCTTTGTTGGAGAGGATACACATCATATTCAGAGGAATTTGGATTTGGAGACTGTGTTATTTCCTCCTAGACTGAGGGTACCAAAATTAGGGTTTGCTATAAAGTCAGTTTATTTCTGATTTTTTGGGCAAGACTTGATTCCATGGTATTCCTTGGGTCCCTAAGTATCTAGGAATGGAAGATTGTCCATCAGTCTGGTTCATGAGAAGTTCAATTGGCCAATTGATTGGGAATCAGGAGAATTGGGGAAAAGTCAATAGTGAGAGGGGAAGTCAACTGTGAAATTTTGAGGCTCTCTTCAAGGTTTTCAAGGTCTCACATCCTCATATGGTCTTCAAGAGTCAAGTTTCATACCATTTATTAAGAATCAAGGGTTGGTACAAAAGTTACTAAATATGGAAATGACCTATAATTTGAAAGTTTCCATTTTGGGCAAGTTCTTACACTATTTTCAACTTGACTTTTCATCATCAAAGAAGCTTCAAATGAATTTTCCTCAAACATGAAAGTTGAAGATCTTTTTCTCCCCTTTCCAACAAGTACTAGATGGTCTCCATGTCATTTGTGAAACTCAAGTTATGATCAAAAGGAGGCAAAGTGGTTTTTAGGGTTTTCTCATGGTTCCATTTTCATTTTGGGACATAGTGACCTATATTTGGTTCCATTGCTTCAAGGCACATTCTAAAATCAAAGTAAATTCCATAAGGACCATTTTTGGCCTTTGAATCAAGTGGATCCATGGCTTATTCATCACTTATTTCCCATTATGCAAAATTGCAAGATCATTGAAAACTCATGAACCAAGACATCTCAAGGCCCAAATCCAATTCAGGTGTGATTAGAAATTGTTAAATAAGTGATCCATCATCAAGGATTTGGAGATACATGCATGGAGGAGGGTGTATTTCACATTATGCAAATTTCCAAAATCACTCTAAACTCATTAAGTGAGGAATTAACAAGGCCCAAGTGATTATCAGTGGATTAACCCTAAGTATTTAAGCTAACTCATGCACTGGTGAGGGAAAAACACACGTGATTTTGAGGAGAACAAAACTTCCAACCCTAATCCTTCTCTCATTCGAATCTCATAATCCACAAAGGCTTTGGGCGAAATTCTTTCACAGTCTTCATCCTTGGAATCCATAGAGCACAAACCACCCCTCATTTGAAGCTAACAGCAAGGATACGTGTTGCATAATCTCAGGTCAGTGATACTTTTCATGATCCTAAAACTCTTTCTTTAAACGTGCATGATGATATGTGGTGTGTACTGATAATCCTGATATATTTTGTTTTGAGTTTGGATGTGTGGATTGGTTATACGATGAGTTTGAAATTTTTGAACCAAACCTTTTTTCATTCGTTTTGCTTTATGCGTTGTTTGTTGTAAAAAGTGATGGGATATTATTGATCCTTATGAATTTCTGATCAGTTTAGTGTACTCATGTTCAATTTCTGGGAATTTTTTGGGTGGTGGTTAACGGAGAAGACGACCGGAACCCTAGTTCCGGCGTCTGGTTCAGTCTCCGGCGAGGCTAGGGTTGCAGAGGTAAGGGACGAAATCGTGACCGTCCATCTGCTTGATCGTGTGGTAGATACTTTGCCACATCTTTTAATTTTTGTTTTTATTTTATGGTTCACATGTGTGTCATTCCACGCTAACTACTATGCATCTATAATCTGATCCTTTCCTTTATTTTAAATTTTGATTTGATGATGTGATCTTGGACGTTGGTTTGATCCATTGGTTTATAGGGTGCCAGCACATTAAATTTCCATGTGCCTTATCACGTGCCTTTTTTTTTAATTTCTGACCAATTGTGTGTGGGTGCATGCATCGTTATTATGGTGTGTGTGTGGATCTGAATCGTTGATCATGTTTACTTTTTATTTATTTGACTGAATGCCACGCTTTAGATTGATCTAAAGGTAAGTATGGAGTCAACCGTTTGACTGGGAGCACGTGTTCCTTTTATTTTTTTTTTCTGTTGGATTTTAGTGGATTGGGCTTTCTATTTACGCCCCCCACCTAAGCCCGTTATCATTTCCCAATGTGTTTGGCTTGCTGCATACAACCCCATGTTTATTTCTTTATTTTCATTTTTATTTTATTATTGCATTTCATTTTTAAATCTTTAAAAATAGATTTTTGCATTAAAAAATTACAAGAAAATTCATGAAGCATATTTATAGTTTTATAAAATTTTCCCATATTTTATTTTTTATTTTTATTTTATTTTTAGCATCTGAATTAATTATTTGTTTATTTTCTTTTTGAATTTATTCCATATATGCATACTCTAACTTGTTTATTTTATTTCTCATCATCCATGATATATTTTGAGTCCATTCTTTTTGAATTGTTTCACCAACACATTGAAGTTCATTAAAACATTTTTCTCATATTTTTAAAATCATTTCATATTGCATTTTAGTCATTTACTTTTGCATATTGAACCATGTTTCTCATTTGAATTTGCATAATTGTTTGAGTGACCTATCTGGGGAATTTTGGCATGAGCTTTTGACATGTTGTTTGCCACTGGTTGAGGTATGTTGAGTTTTAATTTGGTAATTTTAGAAGATGTTTTGCCAATTGTTTGATTGTTCTTTGTTTGAGGTCTTCTTGTATGCACATCCTTGATCATGTCTGATTACTTGTTTGAAAAGGCACTTGTGCCATTGTTTTGGGATTGTTTATTTGACTTCATAAACCATGTTTGAATTGTTATAGGTCATTTGATTGCCATTATATGTCATTGGTGTGAGGTTGTTGCATACTTTGTGCATATGTTCAATGCTTGATTTACATGCCTTTTCTTTGACTTATCTTCTCACCTCATCTCATCTATGCTTACTCATGACTTATGCTTGGTTTATGTATGCAATACCTTGTCATTCATTTACATTTCATTTGATGTATGTTTCTGACTTTGGAAATTTTCATTCATGTCATATGCTATTCATGCTTCATCTTACATACTTGAACATGTTTCATCTACATGCTTCCTCTTCCTTCTTCTAATGATTCCCAATGCTTGGCTACTTGTTTGTATGCCTCATGTGACACTTGCATAGCATGTTTAGGCACATTTTTAGGTCATCCAAATTCTGACTTGGATGAGTTTCATTTGGTTTGTAACCTTTTCCCTTTGGTTTGTGACTTGCTTGGGTTTCATTGGTCTTATTGTCACTTATGCCTGTTTTGTACTAACCTTTTATGCAGGGGCTGAGGTAAGTTATTTAAGGGTGTGGATAAGTATCCATGTCCACTCTCATTCTTTCTTTCTCTCATCTTTTCTTTTCTTTAGGCTTAGGTTGTTGTCAAACCTCCCCTTAGGGCCATCTTTGCATGATAACATTAGGATAGATTTTCCCCGTAGTGTTTTTCTTTTCTTTTGAGTCCCTCTTCTCATCTCATAACGTCTCTAAGATACTTAATAAGGTCAACTTGCCTTGCACACGAGCCTTAAACATAGGAAATGAAGATTGAGGGGTCCCCCTTCTCTCTTCTAGAGTGTTGAGCATACGTCCCATTGGGGGCGACCATGCGACGCATTCGCTCCCGTGTCATAGACTTTGGTTCAAGTCGAGTTATGAACTAACTCAAGTCACTTCTGTCCTAAAAAATACAAACAAATTTCAAACCTTTTTGTCCTCCGGGATGGTAAAACTAAAGGCTATTTTCAAAAAGGGCACGTTATTTTCCGTCTGAGTCGCAAACAGGCATCGACCTTAACTGCCGGACGCGAACTTAACGTTGCTCATAAAAAACACAAAAAGAACTTGGTTCGAACTACGTTGACTCTGAATTCCCCATTGCACAAAGGGGGTACGTTGGCCTAGGACGACGACGTCCTACCGAGTCTGTCTTAATTTTTCCCTCCCCCGTCTTAGTGCAGCCATAGATGTTAGGATAACTCACCCTTAGAATAGACAACAAGCGTGGATCCCATCGAGTACGATGGACGCATGGGGGTGCTAACACCTTCCCCTCGCGTAACCGACTCCCGAATCCAGGCTATGGTTGCGATGACCATTCCTTTCCCTCTTCCTCAGGTTTATGCGGTGTTCCCTTTCCCTCTCTTGGGATAAATTTACACGGCTGGCGACTCTGTTTTCTGCGCCACTTTCGCGTTTGTACCTGGATGAAAATCCTGGGAGTGACACAGCGGAATGGAGAATCCCCGTCTATAGAGTTTATCTTCGACCAAGACATAAGAGCAGCCTCTTCGCCTGACTATGCTGGCCTCCTTTGGGTCGGACGGGAGTTCGTCTTTGGCGAGATAGTTATAGACTAGGATCAATCAGCAGTTGTTGTCGCCGATCACTTGCACGTCGAGTGTCGGGGAGGCCTTCTCGATGCTGGTCGAGGAAGTACTTCCTGTATGAAGGACTTGTTTCTGCCTTCCTTCTTCGTGCTAGTTAGTTTGGATAGCACGTCTGCTCGCACGTTATGTTCGCGGGGAACATGTTTCACTTCCACTGTTGTGAACTTCGCCATTTCGTTCTTCACCAGGGCCAAGTATTCGGTCAGATTGTCATTTTTGGCTTGGTATTCTCCCCGGACATGGAGGGCCACAAGTTGTGAATCCGTGCAGATGACGACTTCTTGCGCGCCCAGGTCCTCGGTAAGGCGTAGCCCAACGAGGAAGGCTTCGTATTCCGCCTGGTTATTGGAGGCTGGGAAAGACAGTGTGAGTGATACCTCGACGATAATTCCTTCATCGCTCTCCAGCATGATGCCCGTGCCGCTTTCTGCCGAGCTAGAGGCACCGTCGACGAAGATGGTCCATTTACGCGCTTCGCTCACGGGGGAGTCCGCGAACGTCATCTCCGCGACGAAGTCGGCCAGAGCTTGGGCCTTGAGGGCTTTTCTGCCTTCGTATTGGATGTCAAATTCGAACAGCTCCAGAGACCATTTGAGCATTCGGCCGGCCATATCTGGTCGTCTGAGCAGCTGCTTTATGGGCTGATCTGTTCGAACCACGATCGTGTGAGCCAGGAAGTAATGTCTTAACCTTCTGGCTGCGTTGATGAGGGCTAGTGCCACCTTCTCTATCAGTTGGTATCTTAACTCTGGTCCTTGCAGCGCTTTGCTCGTGAAATAGATGGGCTTCTGCCCGTCAGGCGTCTCGCGGATGAGAGCGGCACTCACTGCTTCGGTCGCATCGGCCAGGTATAAGTATAACGTTTCGCCGTTGTCCGGTCGAGAAAGGACCGGTGGCTTTGAGAGTGCCCGTTTCAGGTGGAGAAGGGCCTTGTCGCACTCCTCGGTCCATTCGAATGCTGCCTCTTTACGGAGGAGTTTGAAGAATGGCAGGGCGTGCTGGGCGGACTTGGCCACGAAACGAGATAGTGACGTGAGCATCCCGTTGAGGGATTGGATGGATTTTTTGGACTTGGGCGTAGGAAACTCGGAGAGCGCCCGACATTTGTCGGGTTGGCCTCGATTCCTTGTTCTGTTAAGTAGAAGCCGAGGAATTTGCCTGCCTGGACACCGAACGTGCATTTCTCCGGATTAAAACGCATTTTGTATTTCCTGGACCTTTCTCAGGTGGGCGGTATGATCGGTTTCCTCGTGGGATTTTACGATCATGTCATCCATGTAGACTACGAGCATGTCGCCTATTTCTCCCCGAAACACTTTGTTCATCATTCGTTGGTACGTTGCTCCGGCGTTCTTCAAGCCGAAGGGCATTACGTTGTAGTAATAGTTTCCCGATTCGGTCATGAAGGCCGTATTTTTTTTGTCGGACATTGCCATTGGGATTTGATTGTAGCCCGAATAGGCGTCGATGAACGATAAAAGTTTAAAACCAGCAGAATTATCAACAAGTTTATCAATATTGGGGAGGGGTAGGCATCCTTCGGGCATGCCTTATTGAGATCGGTATAATCAATGCACATGCGCCATTTTCCATTAGATTTTTTAACCAATACAACGTTGGACAACTGTCACACCCTAATTTTTGACCCTAAAATTTTGTTTTTTAACATTAAAAAATTAGAATAATTAGTATTTTATTTTAAATATTTATTTTCATTATTATTATTACTTTTAATTTAAATACTGTTTAGAATAAATAAATAGGTTTTAGTTTCTATTTTAAATTTATTAAATTATTTGAATATCATTTAGTTTTAATATCATTTAATTTTAATATTATTTAGTTTTAATTTAATTTAATTTTAATATCATTTAGTTTTAATTTTATTTAATTTTAATGTTATTTTATTTTGGGCCTTAAATTGGATATTAGGGACAATATTGACAATTTAAAATTAACCCTAATTTGATCCCTATATATACACATGTTATCGTAGCTGAAAGAGGGATCGAAAAAATAAAAAAGCTGAGACGCTGTAACAACACTGCATCACCGTTTTTGTACGCCGCATTCAGGTGCATGCCTTGTTTCTATCATTCGCCTTGTTTCTATCATTCTTCTTAAAACTAACTAAAATTCTAAATTTTCATAACAAGTTTATACCAGGCACAGTGCGAAATTCTTATAGAACCACGTCAATGTTTACACGGCTTGTTTATATATATTGTTAATAATTCTTAATATAATAAGTCTTAACGTCATGTATATAATATATAATATATACTGTTTCATATACACACCGTTTCATATATCCTTTATTTATTTATTTTAGATTTTTCGGATCGAATTATGTCGATACGCTGTTCGCATATTTGTGTGCTTGATGCATGACATCTATGTTGATTCGATCCGGTTGCGATGATCGCATTTTTGCGTTAGCAACATTGTTTGGGTTTTATCAAATTTTAAAAAATTTCCCTTTGCTTTATTTTTCTTTTTATTATATTTAGATCTGTACAATTCGGATCTGGTTGCGATGACCGCTTATGCGGTAGCAATTTACCTTTATTTGTTTTAATTCTTTATTTTTTTTTATTAGATTGTTCGGGTCGAATTACAGCTATACGCTGTCTGCATATATGTGCATGATGCGTGACCTTTATATTTAGTTCGATCTGACTGCGATGATCGCATTTTGCGTAGCAACATTATTGTTTTAAAACTTTTTATTTTAAAATTTATTTTTTCATGCGTTCTCTATCTCTAAAAAATTCTAGATCCTTACAATTCGGATCTGGTTGCGATAACCGCGTTTTCGCGATAGCAATATTGTTGAGGTTTTTTACCAAAGTTAAATTTCTCTTTTTTTAGTTGCTTTTTTTTGTTATATTTAGATCCGTACAATTCGGATCCGGTTGCGATGACCGCGTTTTCACGATAGCAATGTTGTTGAGACTTTTTTTTTAATTTTTTAAATTTTATTTTCTTTGTAATAATATTACAATTTTAAAACACTTTAAAATTTCTTTTTTATTTTTGTTTCCTTTTTTATAAATTTTAGATCCGCACATTCTTAATCCCTATTGCGATGATCACGTTAAGTGTAGCAAGGTAATGCGATTTTCATCGATTTTTATGCGGAACTATATTTGTTTAGCGTTGCATTTCGATTTTGGAGTTAAAATCTAATTTAACTTTCGATAACTGTTTGAGTGCTTATAGTCATTTGCTTGGCTTCTCATAGAGTGATTCTTACATGAATCCACTCTTAGTTAACTTCAAAGCTAAATTCAGTTGCCATTCGATTTCGGTTGGTTTTGGACCCTTATTGTTGGGCCTGGATCCCATTTTTTTTAAATGCACCCCACTTATTTGTTATTTCTCTTAAGCCCATTCCTTTTCTTTATTATTTTTTTTTATGTTTAATTTAATTTCTTTTAATTTTATATTTTATTAAATAAAAAAACTCAAAAAAATAATTATTAAGTAATTTTTGATTAATTTTATTAAATTCTTTTATTTAATACTAATTAATCCATTAAAGGATTAATTTTATTAAATATTTGACTTTAATTCAATTAATTATTTTAAATTAATTTTTTCTCTTAATCCTAAAAATTTCAAAAATACTGTTTATTTAGTTCTCAGTTCTAAATTTTCTTTTTTAGATATTACCTATTTTTATTTTAATTTTTAAATAATTTGTTCTCCTTATTTCAAGCGATAAATAACATAAATAATAACAAGAGGTTCCTGTAGGGTACTACAGACGTTTAGGATGCTAATACCTTCCCTAGGCATAACCAACCCCCGAACTTAGATTCTCTTAACTTAGGTTTTTTCGATCTTTAACCCTTTCCTTTGAATAAAATAAAGACCGGTGGTGAACCTTAAAATTTGTGATCCTAGTTAACATAATAGCTATGGTATCTGATTCTCACCGCGACAACAGCCAAGTGGTGTACTTGGCTTCCGAAATAAATTTGGTCTCGAGGAGGTCCTTTACAGCTTTTTCAGCAGCCTCTGTCTTCTCCGGAGACTGCTTTCTCCTACGTTGTGCTACGACTTTGATGGCCGGGTCAATTGTCAGCTGGTGACACGCGACGGATGGATCCAAGCCGGGCATTTCCGCGGCGCTCCATGCGATGAGGTCGACATTCTCTCTGAGGCATGCTTTGAGCTGCTTCCTCGCGACGTCAGGCAGGTCAGCTTCGATCTTCACTCCCCGTTGGGGGTCTTCCCCGAACAGAACTATCTCAAAGTTGTCATCCGGGATTGGGCGCATCGGATGGGAGTTTCTGCTGGACGATGTGGACGGGCCGGCTGAAGCTGGTCGTTCTTCTTGTTGGTCCTCGGGGAAGCGACTGTCGAGGTCGATAGAGTCGACCTGGGGCAGAGGCTTGGCCTCCTCGGAGCTGCTTGGCAGTGCTGGCTTGCTCGACGACTTTGGCTTGGGCGCAATGGCGTTAAGCCCCTTTATAACTGCTTCAAAACACCGTCGGGCAGCTTCTATATCACCTTGGAGGGTGGCGACCATTCCTTTCGAAGTGTAATACTTCATCTTCAGGTGGACGGTCAAGGGCACTGCTACCAACTCGGCTAGATTTGGCCTTCCAAAAATGCATTGGTAAAGCGACGGGCAGTCGATTACTAGAAATTGCACCTTGATGGATCTGGCCGTTTCAGTTGATCTGAAGGTCATGATCAGCTCGACGTAACCCCACGGCTTGGTCACAGACCCGTTGAATCCCTGTAAATCGGACCCTACGTAGGGGATAAGGTGCGATTCGTCCAGCTGAAGCGTTGAGAACAGCTGGGAGTACATGATGTCGACCGAGATGCCCTGGTCGACTAGGATTCCGCAAACGTCGAAGTTTGTCATTTGGACTCTGACGAGCAACAGAATGCTTGAGTTCGGGGAGCCGTCGAGGAGTTCCTCCTTGTAGAAGGAGATGGGGACGGAGCCCTTCTGTGCCTGATCAAGCGTGGTCACTTTGCTGGAGCTGGTGTTGATCAGGTGGTCGAACTTCCGTTTCACAGAGCCCACCGTGACTTTGTTGAATCCCCCACCAGAAATGACCATGGCGGAGGGAAAAGTCTCCCACGGGCTGTAGGCCGCGAAAGATGCAGGGGACCTGAGCCCGTCGGGGACGTTGAAGTTCTCGGGTCGCGATATGGACATAGCGACCTGTATATTGGCGTCTTCCGAGGAGGGTACCTCCTTCTCGACCTTCTTGGACTCCCGGGCGTCCTACCGAGGAGTGTCCTTCTTCTTTGCGAACTGCTTCAGGTGGCCGTCCCTGATCAGTATCTCAATGGCATCCTTCAGATGGATGCAGTCCTCCGTAGTATGGCCGTGACTTTTGTGGAAGCGACAGTATTTTGACTTTTCCACGTTTGGTCTGTTCGGCAGCTGTTTGGGGAAGCGGACCCCAGCCTGTTTGAACTCCGAATTGGCACATTCAGACAAGATCTTTTCCCTGGAAACGGTCAGGGGAGTGTAGTCATGGAAGCGCCCGGAGGGCCCTTTGCTGTCACGGGAGTCACGAGGAAGGTCCTCCCGCCTTCGTTCACCCCGACGAGATGTCGAGGCTTCTTCTCCTTTAGAGGCCCGAGCGTTCTCCTGGCGGCGTGATGCTCGGACGTTGCAGGCCGCAATCTTCTCTTCGTACTAAATATGAGATTGGGATTTGAGGAGGAGGGCGTCTAAGTTCCTCGGTGGGGCGAGGCCAATGGCTTTAGAGAACTCGGAGTCCAGGCGGACCCCTTGTTTGAGCAGGAACTTCTTCATTTTATCTGTTGTCGGGACCTGCACAGCTTCTTTGTTGAACCTCTCGATATATGCATGGAGAGGTTCGTCTTTCCCCTGGATTATGGCTCCAAGGGAGGCCTCAGTTTTGGGATGGCGGCGAGATGCTGTGAAGTGCCGCGAGAACATCCTGCCCAGCTGTCTCCACGAGGTGATGGATTCCTTAGGCAGTTTCTTATACCATGTCATTGCTCCCTTCCGGAGCGTGGTTGGGAACAATCTGCATTTGATGGTGCCCCATATGCCGCGGTAGTCTAATAGCGCATCGATATTCTCGATGTGCTCGTCTGGGCCAGTGATCCCGTCGTATGTGCCAAGTGACAGGGGTTTCTCCAAGCCTTTTGGGAGATGGGTATCCAAGATCTCTTGGGACAACGGGCCACGAGGCTCGTCGTCACCACTAGAACTGGTGTATGATGGTGACCGGACGGGATGCTCGCGTCGGCGGTTCCTTCGCGGAGAAGGTGAGCGGTTCCTTCGAGGAGAAGGTGAGCGGTTCCTTCGAGGAGAAGGTGAGCGTGCCCGTCCTTTGGACTTGATCGAAGGAGATTCCTCGTTCCTTCGGGTCCTTTTGTGGTCATGGGCATGCTGGTCACGCGGGGAGATCTGGTCGCGCTTTCGTGCAACACGAGGATCAGGCTCTTGGCGCAGTCTTCGGTCGATTTCTCTCCGGGGCTGCGGGCTTCTTGATTGTCGCTGGTTCCTCCACGTAGGAGGGGATCTTGGACGGCGAGGCTCTTCTAGTGCCCCGGTCCTCTCGTTCTGCTGCAGGATCAGGGTGTTAGTTTTGTTGAGTGCCTCCAGGAGGGCCGCCACGGCCGGGTCGGCGTTGGGCGGAACAGGAACGGACTGGCGGTCAAGAGAAGGTTGATCGTTGTTGCGATCAGCAGGGATAGGGGAAGGAGAAGCAGTGGCTCCATCCCTGAGGAAACGGGCATCTCGGAGGAGAGATGACTGGCCGACAACTTCAGATTTGTTGACGGGGATGATGGTTGATTGGAGAGCATCCTTGGTGCGATCTTGGGAGGCCATGATCGTGATGATGTTCGAAAAGTGTTTTGATCTTCGGTTTCTGAGGAAAGAAAGAATGGGAGAACAAAGGTTCCCACAGACGGCGCCACTAATCGTGAAGGCTGGATCAGATCCTGTAGAATCAAGTCGCCAAGTGCGTCAGGGATGCTGGTCGTATGAAGAGGAAGGGGGTGTACCTGCAAGGCACTCCGACACTCAAGTGAGAAAGGGTCAAAGAAAAGGGGCAAGTACAAAGTATGAATTCTTAGGGTGAATATTGGATACCTGACCCTCTCAAGCGAGAGGGTTTATATAGAGCCCCCAGCGCATGGCCAACGGTCCTATTTTCTGGGCGAAATAACTGTTTTCCCCAAAGAATAGGTAACTACCCAAACTAGCTGTTACGTCGGGCAGGGTGCCCGAAACTAGCCGTTGTGTCGGGCACAGGCATGGTTTCGGGCACCTGCCCTTGACTGTTCGAGGAGTGAGGAAGTCGTGCGTGATGGGCATCAAAATCCGGGAAGGAACGTTGCATTCTTGCCCGGTTTGAGGGGCAGAAAGGTAACTTTTGCCCCTCCGTGGATTGGACTTTGACAATTTGGGCCGCTCTAGAGCAGAGGCGGATTGGGCCAATTCTGGCCATTGGTCCAGTCCAGAACAGTACACAATTGGAAAGAATGCGTTGGGATAGAAGATTACCTTAAAATGTTGACAACCCCAAAAAAGCTTTCCGTAATTCTGGACAGTTCTTGCCTTGCGAGGTACAACAAGGTCTCCACAACCACACATAAGTGTCCCAAAGTTGGTATACACTTGCGAATCGATGCGGGTTCTTGAAGATGAAGACGATCCGCACCAAGAACTCATGAATGGAAGACGATTTTCGTTTCAATTTGGTTAATTTTGGGGAATATGTGACCTAGGGTTCGCAATTGGGGGTGGTTTTATAACAGTATCAGAATCAAAGAAGAAGGAGATGTTGACTGTGCAAACCAGCCATCAAACTCAGATTACACTTCACCAAATTTAACACCGTTTGCCTTTATTTAACAGAAAAGATCACTATGTACCTATTTAATAACGTAAGGGACTAATTTGGAACTTTTAAAAGAAAGAGGACCAAATTGGACCTTGGCCTATAGTTAGAGAACCAAAAAGGGTATTAAGCCTATATATATATATATATATATATATATATATATATAATATGGAAAGCAATTAAAAGAAATATGAGCAAGCAAGAAAGATAAACAAACACTCAAACATGCGAAAGAAAACCTAGACTAGGCTTGACTTGTTTAGGGTGAACTAGTCCCCAACAAAGTTGTCATCTGTCGTACCTCAAAAAATACGATCTTTGCGAAGCGTAAAACTAGGGTTTACCCGATCACGGATGAACTTATAAGAGTCGCCACCGGATTTTATTTATTCCCAAGAAGGGAAAGGGAAAATATCGAGAAAACTCATGGGGAAAAGGATAGGTATGGCCATCGCAACCATGTTGGGTTCGGAAGTTGGTTGTGTAAGGAGAAGGTGCTAGCACTCCCTACATCCATCCTACTCGATGGGAGCCTTCTAAGTTGTCTAAGTATGAAAGGTGTTCGATATTTTATTGCTTGCTAAGGGAAAATGGATGAATACTCGAGGGAAAAAAGAAGTTTTTTATTATTGAGTTCGTCTGAATTTTCAACTCAGTGCCTACGTATCCCAAAGGGAATCAGAACTCCGTAATTCTTATTAAAAATATTTTTGTTTGTTGTGTGTTTTTTATGGACAAGTGTTTAGATCGCATTCTAACTGCTAAACATTGACTTGTCTGCTCACTAGGGGAGGTTGAAGCACTAGTTTATATGTGCGATAGAAGAGACTAAACAATGTTATTTTAAGAAAAAAAATTTGCTCACACGGAGGCGATTAATTAGGATTAGTGTGTTTTTTATAGATGACAACTTCTCGAACACGAGAACGATATCTCGTACCCAATCGATTAAAATAGAAACGTGAACAATTCAACTCCCTTCTTGTTTCATCTTTAGAGAAATAGTGTTTAAAATATAAGGAAATATTCGTTTGAACCCGAGAAAGGCATCCCACCCTCAGACCAATGAGGAGAAGAATTGAAGACTCGGACTCCCTCCTTTTTATCTTTTAATAAAAATAGTATTTGAATACAGTTAGGTATTTTAATGGACAACGAGTGCGTTGAACAATGACGAAGACTCATCGTACCCTAAGAACTCGAGAAGAAAATAGAAGACTCTATTCCACTTCTTTTTGTTTGAGTAATTGTAAAAATGATTTGAGTTTTAATCGGATTAAAAGTTTTTAGGGAACAGTCGTTTGAACACGAAAAAGATATCTCACATCCAAATAATTGAGGGGGAATTTTGAATATTCAAGACCCCTCTTTTTATTTTTAGTAAATGGTTTTGATAGTTATAGCGTGTTTTGAATTTGCTTGAGAAAGTGTTGAGAAAGTGGTAAGGTTGATGGCAAGACATTCTCGACTTACAAGGTGTGAAAATGACTCGACTACTAAATCGAAATTTAGTTGAAAAAGGTTTTGGATGTATGAGTGAGATAAGGTCAATACACATTATTATAACATGAGCAAGTCAAGGAAATGGTACAACTGAAATAATCGACAAAGATCACTAAATCATACAAAATTGTTAATTAAACCAAATACAAATATTTAATAAAACTAATTAAATGATTTAATCAACTGATATTAAACAAATGTATTTAATAAAATAATAATACACTTTTTTAATCATTAAATAAAATATAGTAAAAAAAAAGGAAAAAGGAAAAAAATAACAAAATATTAAAAAGATAAAAAGGTGAACCTAGTTTTTAACAGCGCCTATTCAGCTATATAGGGCTGCTGCAAAATGTGCACAGCAGGACAAAAGCTTTAACAGGGCTTCTTGACAGAAGCGCTGTAGTTGTGATTACAGCAAAATTAACAAAAAAAACTGCAGAATTTTTTACACCAACTATGCAGTATTTATATGAAGAATTTATGCAGAATTTTCATCAATAACCGAGTTCTAATGCAGAATTTTGCAGCAACTTAAATTTGTCGATGACGACAACGGTCATACGACTAACAACGCTAGCATACCGTCGATCACAACACCAATTGCTAGTAGCGACAATGTAATACTAATTATAAATAGCAGCGAATATACTATCAATTATGCCGCAAATACAAGTAGCGACAGGATTCATGGATTCGATATTCACATAAAATCAAAACAGTCCCAAATAATCGCAAGTAATCGAAACGGTCCATAATATTCATGTAACCAAAACAATCCCTATATTCACATATAATCGAAATAAATCCGACAGTCGCGGTGCAGCCGACAATTCACTTAAAATACACACTAAATGACATGCGCTCAACACCATAAAATCGAAACGAAATCAGATATGAATTCCACCGTAACTCACAGTATAAATCGGTTCAAATGATGGAATTGAAAAAGAAACGAAGCAGCCAGAGTACATTCACAAAGCTTATAAAACCCGTGCAGCATTATTGACTGAATATTCTTAAAAGTCAAACGCAAGCCGTGCACAAACACCATCAGTATATTGAATCCAAATGGTAAACCATAATCATAACAATAACATTAGATTTAAACCATCAATAGCAGTGCATAATAAACTGCAACCAAACTAATAACCAAGCAGCACAACTATAAATTTGAAAGAAAAGCACCACATCAAATACAATAGCTCAACCAAAACGGAAAGAAAAAATCAAAATCGAAACAGAATTAAAAATCATTACGTGTTTGAAGCCGCAGATGACGTTGACCTCATAACAACGTGTGATGTTATTGCTGCAGTTCGAAGCACTTGTTGTCGGCACCACGGTACGCGATCCTTTACTACTGCAAGCTACTTGTTGTTGTTGCTGCAAATTGAATCACAGACGAGCCAAAACGCACCTCCATAAAACTGATGTGAATTCCAACTCCTGTTTGAGTTGATGTCGTCGGCACGAAAATAACAAATCGGAAATGTGCAAGGGTATTTTGTGGTTACGTTGCTGAAAAATGTAGTAGTGGAATCATAGTTTGGATGATATGATTTGAAATGAGGTTATGTAGGTCTGAGTTTGTGTTGGATCGGTGTACACGGTGGTGAAAGAGAGGTTAATAGTGGATCTGGATTTTGAGTTGTGATTTTAAGATTTCAATGGTGTTGATGTGTTTCACGGAGGTGAGGTTTAAAAGTGTGATTCAAGGGTGGAAGGAGGAAGGTGAGGAATATTAATGAGCGGCGTGTGCAGCGAATGGAAGCGGGTCGGAGGGTTTCGCGAGAGGGTGTGCAAAATATCCGGTTGTGATAACCAAATCCATAACCAAATTCAAATCTTTGTTAAATGTCCGGATATAATTGAATGATTATTAACCGGTTTAGTGTTTAATTGTTTTGGTTATTCTTTCATATAATCCAGATATAATTAAATGGTTATTAACCGGTTAAATTTTTTTAGATTCGGTTATAATCCGGTTATTATCCAAAATCCAATTTTTTTTATTTTTAAAATAAATAAAAAATATTTTTTAAATATTTTTTTTTTAAAACTGGATTTTAAAAAAAAAATCCAGTATATAATCATAACCAAATTTATAACTGGTTTTATAACCGGTTTTGATTAAAATGTGGTTTTGGTTATAAATCCAAACCATTTAAATGGTTTGAAAATGGTTATGGTTTGGTTTCTAAAAATAACCAACCATGCACACCCTACGCGAGAGAGAGAGTGTTCTATTAGAGAGAGAGAGTGTTCTATTTTTGTTTGTGTTGCTACTGTCCTTTTCTTAGGTCAAAGAATCTCTCTCTTTTATATGATTTTTAATTTTATTTTTCCTTTTTAATTCTTTCCAAAAATGATTTTTTTATATTGTTTTTTTAATGTTTTTTTCCTCCTAATTAATAAAGGACATGTATGTATATATAAGGAAAAAATAAAATAGTTTCTAAAATAAAATAAAAATGCTTAAATATGTTTTTTTCTCTAAAACTTGATGACTAAGAAACTTTAAAATAAATTAAAAAATATCTAATTATTTAATTAATCCTAATTAAATTAGAAGACTATTTTGACTAAAAAATTAGAAACAAAATGATTAAAAAATGAATAAAAAGTCGGGCGAAAAAAATGGCCGAAAAATTAAACTGAATACAATAAAATGATCAGCGCAAAATAAACATATTAAAAAATTTTGAGATAAGTTTGGACCGGTAAAAAGGCTCAGACGGGTCAAAATGTGACTGAAAAAGTCATCAAAAAATAAGACGAGTGTGTCATTGTAGCGAGCGATTTTTGTCGGTGACGCGACCACCTTATCGTTGGGTTTTCCTCACCGCAATGGTAGGAGGGGGTGCTACTTTCTGATTTCTTATTTATCCCGTGAAGCTGGAAGGAAAAGGGAAGGTATCTAAAACTAACTTTGCACACGAATGTTTAACTGAACAAGCGCTTAAAGAGATTCGGGGAGTCGGGGTCAGGTTATACAATGGGTAGTTGTCAGTTACCCATCCTATATGTGGTTATCCACAAGATATTAGCTTTAGGTTTTGCTTTGTAATTAATAGTGTTTATCTGTTAATGGGTTGGGAATATTTCTTGGGAAGTATAAGTGAGTGAGTGAGTTTTTGTTGATGTTTTTGGTAAGGTATTGGACCTAAGTATTGATTGGTATGAAGGTACTGGACCTAGGGTTTTTGATTAGTATGCTCGCTAAGATTTCGCAATCTTATGCCTACGTATTCCCGTTTTAACGAATTAGGGAAATCAGAGCAATCGTAGTTCCTCCTATTCTAAAGGAGGAAAAAGATGTTTTGGTGTCTTGTTCAAAGCCCAAGACAGAGGCTAAAAGGTTTATTTGTGTCTTGTTCAAAGCCCAAGATTGAAGCTAAAAGGTTTGACTGAGAGAGAACTTGTCATTTCTAAAGAGGTATTGTTGATTTTTGTGCGCCTTGTTCAAAGCCCAAGGTTGAAGCTAGGAGGTTGATTGACTCCACTAGGGAAGTCCTTACCCACAGCCTAAGAGGAGGCTGGATAAGACCAACTCAACAAGAGAGGGTATATATTGGTGTCTTGTACAAAGCCCAAGATTGAGGCAAAAAAGAAACTGACTCTTTGGGGATATCATTATACCAAGCCTAAGAGGAGGCTGAAGGAGACTTTTCTGGGGGAAATGTTCTATCTGTCTTGTACAAAGCCAAAGATTGAGGCTAAAAGGATTTTGACTCCGCCGGGGAGGTTTGTATGTATCTTGTACAAAGCCCAAGATAGAAGCTGAAAAGAAGAATGACTCTGCGGGAGAGAAATTTTTCTCTATCTTGTACAAAGCCCAAGATGGAGGCTGAAAGAGACTTTACTGACTCGGCTGAGGATATTTTAAGTATCTCGTACAGAGCCCAAGATAGAGGCTGAAATGAGTTTGACTCTACTTAGGAAATGATTCCTCGAAGCCTAAAACAAGGCTGGGAGGAAGTGACCTCGCTGGGGAAGATATTTGTCCCCAAGCTTAAGAGAAGGTTATGAAATTTTATATCTCGTACAAAGCCCAAGATAGAGGCTAAAAAGGGTTAGACTCAACAAGAGAGTGCTTTTTTTTTCTGTCCCGTACAAAGCCCAGGATTGTGGCTGAACAAGCTGGAGAAATCATTATACAAAGCCTAAGAGGAGGCTAACTTGTGCTAGGGGGAATCTTTTACCAAGCCAAAGGGAGGCTGGAAAAGATTGACTCAACAAGAGATTATTTTTATCTATCTTATACAAAGCCCAAGATTGAGGCTAAAAAGATTGACTCAACAAGAGAGTCTGGAACGTGATTGACTCAACAAGAGAGTCGGACAAGTGGTTGACCCAACAAGAGAGTCTGAAAAGGTGATTGACTCAACAAGAGATTCTGAAAAGTGGATGACTCAACAAGAGAGTCTGAAAAGGTGATTGACTTAACAAGAGAGTCTGAAAAGGTTAGCTCCGCTGGGGAGAATCATTATACAAAGCCCAAGAGGAGGCTGACTGTGCAGAGGAAAAATCTTTATACAAAACCTAAGAGGAGGTTATCTTCTGCTGGGAATTATTGAGATCCCGAGGCAGGTCCAAGTGGGGAGTCAACTCTTGCTGAGGATTACTGAAGAGTTGAGGTATCAGATTCCTTGAGGTTCTGATTTGAGATTGTGTTGTACTAGTGATAGACTGACTCTGGCTAGGGGATTTTAGGAAAGAGACTGGGTTTTAGAACCCACAAGTTTTAGCTCTGCTAGAGATTAATCCAGAATCCGGGGTTTCTTCCTATGTTTGGAGGGAACTTGAAATGTCTTTGAGACTCAAGGGGATTAGACTGTCCAAGTCTACCGGTGTGGAAGAGTTTTATCTTTTGTATGATGCCTCCAGGAGGAGGCGGGTGTTTTAAGGGATGAGAATCAACCCTAAAATTGGTCAGAGATTTAGACACTAGAAAGAATGCTCTAGCAAAGGATGACTAAGTTCTGTCTTATACCTTTAAGAGGTCATCAGGGTCCTTGTATTAAGCCCAAGACAAGGCATGAGAACTTCTAAGAAGCCGAAGGGTCCTTGTACAAAACCCAAGAGGAGGCGGGGATGCTTTTAGGATGCCTGTGGGTCCCAAACCAAGAAAAGTTCAAGAAATGTTATTCACCGAGAATAGATCATTTAGTGAAACTTCTGAGGTTTGAAGAAATTCAAGAGATGCTATTCAACGAGAATAGATCAACTCCGGGGAGTAGAATTTCTTTGACAATTTCTAGGGGTGACAGCCTAAGAAAAGGTTCACGAGGAATACTGTCTTTCTCTTTGTTCCATATTGTTTAAGCCCAAGAGAAGGCAATACTGTATCTGGAAATCCTATGGGGATCTAGTTTTGACTGTATTTAAAGAGTGACCAACATGGCTTTACCTAGTTGTCGGGGAAAACTCTAAATAACTATACTGGTATATATACAGTTGATATATGACAAGTATTTAAAAAGGGTATGAAAGAAGACTAACCATGTGCAACTTCCCACAATACAGTTATATATATATATATATATATATATATATATATATATATGGCATGTATTTAAAAGAATGAAAGAAGACTAACCAAGCGCCGCTTTCCACAATACAGTTATACATATTAAAGCAGGTAAATGAAAGCGGATAAAAACTTACAGGTGACCAAGCTTTCATGCTGTATTGTTAGTTGTTCAAAGAAATTAAAGAAATTTTTTATAACAACGGTATATTTGAACCTAAATCAAAAGGGAAGTTGTTTTGATAAGATTGTACTGGGACTTATGCAATGACTGAGGCCCAAAAGTTTTCTGTACCAAGGTATGGGTCTTACAACTCAAGGAGAGGCCCAGAGAGTTTCAAAATGAATAAAGATGGGTCTTATAGCTCAAGGAGAAGCCCATATGATTTTGTTAAAAAGGCGTTGATCGCGCCGTTGTTTTGAAAATGTACAGAGGGGCTTATACAATAAGTGAGGCCCAAAATGTTTTATTTACAAAGGGGTGGGACTTATACTCCATTTAAGAGGCACAAGGATGTTTTAAAAGGAAAGAAATGGGACTTATAACACGAGGGTAGGCCCAGGTTATTTTGTAAAAAAGGCGACGATCGCGCCGAGGTTTCAAAAAGTACAGAGGGACTTATACAATGACCGAGGCCCAACACTATTTATGTACAAAGGATTGGGTCTTACACTCTATTAGAGGCCCAAAGATTATTTAAAGAAAAGAAATTGGACTTACAACACGAGGGTAAGCCCAGGTTATTTGATTTTTGAACTGACGATCGCGCCGAGGTTTTTTGAAAATGTGTTGGGACTTATACAATACCTGAGGCCCAAATTATTTTGGTTTTCAAAAGGGGTTGGGTCTTACACTCTATTAGAGGCCCATGAGTGTTTGAAAAAGATTTGTTAGGGCGAAAATCAAATAAACCCTAATTTCATCATTTTTAAAAGTAAATTCTTAAAGAAAATCAATAAAAAATGATAAAAACACAAAATAAGCTTGAATAAACAACTTTTGATTTTTGGTTAAGGTTTGAAAAGTGAGGTTTTAATCACAAGATGAATTAAAACTCATTTGGTTTCGATTTTCAAGATAAAAATTCACTTTAAAAATGTTTAAAACAATTAAAAATAAATTTATTTACAAAAATACCAACTTTATTAAATAAATAATATAAATTTGATTTTTTTGTAGAATAAAATGTTTTAATATTTTTGTGATTTTTCAAAAAAAGAACCAATAAAAAATGATTAAAATTGAGAGAGAAATTAATTTTCCAAGTTATTAATGAAAATAATATGAAAAACAAAAATAGTAAAAAAAATGAAACAAGTGATAAAAAAGAGGTCTGGGGCGAGGGGGATTCGAACCCCAGACCTCTCACTCGCTCAATACACACAAACCAGTTGATCAACCACTGGGGCACAATGCCAATTCATAATATACATGGCAACCAATAATTATATAGTAAACAAGTTGGATTTCTAAAAACGGCGCCATGTTCATCTTCAACCTCAAGCTCAGATGCGTGAAGGCTCGTACCTCACTCATCTCCCAATCATTTGACATGATTCAAACACCAAATTTATGCATTTTTTAACAAAGAACATAATGGCAACATTTGATTTCATTTATTTTTAGTGTGCAGCAAGTTACATTAACATGAATGTATGAACCCTAACTTTGCAAAAGCAATCGTGCAACCATGTTTGTGAGTGCTATGGTCAACTTTGTTTGAGGGAAAACACTCAACATATGATAATAATCAATTGGCAAAATTATTGTGCGAGGAAATATGCATGGTATATGGAGATTGAGTTTTAGGCTTACCTTGCTGCAAGAAGAATTGGAACTCTGCACAAAGTGTGTTCCAGAAGGTGGATGATGATCTCTACAGCTTCACTGGATGGTATGGAGTGGATTGCAAGCCTTGGAACTCTTTGAAACTCCTTAGATCAAATTATGGTATCCCAACTGTATAATGGCTAGGTTGAAGAGTGAAATTTTGATGGAGGTGTTTCAGAAGTGGTTTAGGTGTTTGGACAGCTTCTACACATCATATGTGATGTGTTAGAAGTGATGGTTTGATTTGCTTGGCTCTGTAACTCAAAACCCGATAGTACTTGCTCAAGAACAAAGAAATTTGGCACTTAAAGAGGGAATGAGAGAAAGCAATGTTGTAAGCTGCTTTGGGGTGATCTGAATGATCACTTAGGACCTCTATTTATAGTAGAGGAGTTGTGTTGAAGTGGTTCTCTTGAAGCTCAGAGGATAAGGCCATGGTTCAATGGTCTTGTCTTGGCATAACTGCCTCTTGCACTAGGTGTAACAGCTCCCCCAAATAGCTCAGTTATGTATTGACTGATTCCCCATTCTTCAGTCATTTTAATTGTTGTTTAATCATAGAACTTGACTGAGGAGAGTGAGAATCTTAAAAGTGCACTATTCCACATTAATTCCCTTTGAGTTCAAGGCATATATGCCAAAAACTCATCAATTCTCAAGGATAAGCTCTTGGCATTTCAGTCCAAGTTTGTTGGTTGGATCAGATGCATTGTGATCAGATTGGATGAATTTGGCATAGTGGTCCTTGGCTTTGAATAAAAAATCATGGAGAGCGAGCAAACATGCAAACTGGTTTTTCCAAAACAGTTGCAGCAGCATGACTTTGAGCTGCTATATCTCTTGATTTCCATGGAGTTTTTTCATGCTGATGGACCCTTTGAATTGCTAGCAATATGCACAACAACTTTGATGTTTACACCTTGAATTGATTCATCTTGCAACTGTATGAAAAAAGTGCCCCAAGTTTCGGTGTTTCACTTGAAATCTGCCTTGGGCATAATTTTTCTAAGTGTTGGAAAAAGATGCATTTTCATGTTTTCAGCCACTTTGATCACTCCATAACTAAATATCCATGAGGAATTGGAATGAGATGTAGTTGACACTTTTATAGTATGCCATGAGAGCTACAAATCCATCTTTGGATCATCCAAAATGGTTGCTTGGATCTCAAGTTATGATCCTTGGAAGTTGGTACCCAAACCACTTTGTTTCATAACTTAGAAAAATTCTAAGTTTTTTATGGTTACCCCTTTTACAAGTTAACTCACTTTTCTTGATTTTTCTTGATGAATGATGATTCCATTCACACATTAACATTGTTTTAGGGTTAAGGAACCTTGGTTGACCAAAAAATCAAAAATTCAAACTTTGACTTTTGTACAGTTGACTTTTTATCAGATGAAATCCAAACTGTGCGGTCCTTTGTGAAATTAAGTCCTTGACCTAAATCAAACCTAATGGATGGACTCCATAGGTGATATAGGGTGTATTGAGTCATGTCCCAAGGTTTGGGAGCATGTCTTGGTCAAAAGTCTAAGGTACAGTTGACTTTTTCCTCAAAACCCTAGTTGTGGTCCAGATGAAAATGAAACTTGTGAATCAAGTTTCCTGGGTTAATCCAGTGTTACAAATGGATCAATGTAGTGTATTAGAGACCCTTAAATCATGACTTAAGGTCTTGGCTCATGTTTTGTCCCAAAAGTCAACTTAAGGGTAAATTAGGTCAAGAAACCCTAATTCCTGATTTTTGGGAAATGCATCCCTTGAGGTTAAATTGACTTGAGGATGGGGTCCATGAGGTCCCTTGGAGTATCATAGGTTGTGCTTTGAAGCATTGGCTCATTCCCAGATGAAAATTCCCATCTGGAGGCCCTGGTCGACCAAAACCCTAATTTGGTGACACTGGCGATCTTGAGGCTTAATCCACTTGGAATGTAGCAAATTTGTGCTTGGTTCTTGATGTGGGAGTCCTTTTGATCCTTTATGGGTGTTGGAGAGTTTAGACAAGTTGAAGATCATGTCATTCCTTGATTGATCCATTGTCTAAGTGCTCAGAGAGGGATCAAAACCCTAATACTTGGTTGTGGTGGATGCTCAAACATCTCTGAGGAGATTAGTGAGGCATGATGGTTCATCCATATTGTGATGATGATTTACACAATGATGGGGAATCTTGGTGGTCAAAATTTGGGGTATGACAGATGCCCCTATTTAATCTTCTTGGACCCGAAGGTGTGAATGGCGAAGGTATTCGGGCATTCGGGGTAAAAGAGGATTAAATATCGGAATACCCGAAATTTTGATGGTGGTTATGAATGGCAGTTTGCTCATCCATCTTCTTTCACTAAGAAATGATGCTTAGAAAAGGAAAACTTCCCCTCGATCCTAGTCTTCAGCCAAGAACTGGTCTCAGTTTTCTTTTGTAATAAACTTCCCCTCGATCCTGGTTTCCTACCCAAGAACTGGTCTCAGTTTCTAATATAAACTTCCCCTCGATCCTGGTTTCCTACTAAGGAACTGGTCTAAGTTTCTGAAATAAACTTCCCCTCGATCCTGGTTTCCTACCAAGGAACTGGTCTCAGTTTCTGAAATAAACTTCCCCTCGATCCTGGTTTCCTACCAAGGAACTGGTCTCGGTTTCTGAAATAAACTTCCCCTCGATCCTGGTTTCCTACTAAGGAACTGGTCTCGGTTTTTGAAATAAACTTCCCCTCGATCCTGGTTTCCTACCAAGGAACTTGTCCCAGTTTCTTTTGTCAATAAACTTTCTTGACAAGGGACGCTGTGCGTAGCAGTTTTCCTCAAACTTCTCGTCGAATTTTCCTGTGGAAATGCCATTTGATGGGAAAAACTTTTGATGTCAGACTTGCTGGGGAACCCATTCGTCTGAGTTGTAGAGGTGCAAAAACTTCCCTGTTTGGAGACGCCATTTGTCGACTCTACTGGGGAAAATGAGTCTCTTGAGAGACTGGTTTCTGTTTGGGGATATTACATCATACTTTTCCATGTGATGTAATCCAATTTTGAGGTGCTGATGACCTCTTTGTCAACGAATTATTTGAGAAAAACTGCTATACTGCCGAATCTTTGATTAAGAGGCTTTCTTTGAGGATTTTCCTTAATCCGAGAAAGCAAAGATATCATCTTCAATGGCGAAGAGTGACGTTTGTCGAAAGTTTTCTTGTTTTTCAAAGGTTCAATTTATTAAAGTGGTCGAGGACCAACTTCATCCCAGAAATAAACTGGGGAGAGATTGCTTAGATGATTCGCTTCCTGACGAGGAAAGAACTGACAACTCGGTTGAGAGTACTTTTATCACGAAGGGATGAGACCGACTAGAGCGATATTGATGCAATATGAATATGAATGTAAATCAATAATGCATGATGTATGTATGTTTATACTGACAAAACTGACGCGACATACAGACTAATAGATGAACACGACTGGATACTCGGCCACTGCAGGGGATGGAAAGTATCATCTGGTCCAAAAGTAGCAATTCTGCCTTGCTTAGAAGAGATAGTCCCCATGGGGAACAACCGTTGGTCGGGCTTAGGAGATAAGAACTCTGTCGGGGATGTCGGACGGAATATTTGCATCTGACACAGCTGATCCTTCATTCAGGCGCACTGGCTTAGAAGGAGTACTTTGATTCTGCACTTTGAGGTTCAAACACCTTTGGAGAAGCAATCGATGTTCTCTCGATGTTCAACAGTCAAAAGAATTTGCCATCTTTATTTTAAAGCAGAAAAAATTTGACAAGTAAATTCATTTTTTGGTTTTATTTCAAGAATCGTTGATCATGTTAAAATGTCGTTTCGTAAAGCTAAAACAAATAAGAATTACAAATAAAAGCACTAGGGCTCAAATTTTATTGATAGGATGGAAATCAGTCAAACGCGTCATTCCATAGAGTATTTACAAAGTTTAGAAAACGGTAATTTAAGGGAAAGGGGCTATATTGAAACATAATGTCCGCTATCCTTCTACCAACTTTGAATTCGGGACATCCTGAGCTTCTGTCAAAGATGACCTTGACTAGAGTTTTCTTATGGATGGCGCGACTGCTAAGGAGTTGAACTGATCAGACGTAGTCACTTTCCATTAATCCCTAACTTTTGCCTGGATTGTACTTTGAGACTTCCAATCCACCGAGATGATTTTTGATTATGTCTCTAATTTTTACCTGGACCGCCCTTTCGGGTTTTTGATCCACCGAGACATTTTTTTAGTTTAGGCGAAGTATTTCTTGACTACATCAACATTTGTGGGGTAGGAAAATTCCTCTCCGTCCATGGTGGCGGGTCTCAAGGCGCCGCCTGAGAAAGCTTTCTTGACCACATAGGGCCGTCATAATTCGTAGTCCACTTGCCCCGAGAATCAGTGAGGAATGATTGTATCTTCTTGAGCAGTTTGAAGATTGGCGCGCATGTCGCGGTCATGAGGAATATAAATCTGGAAATGTAATTCAGATGTCCCAGGAAACCCCTGACTTGTTTTTCAGTTTTTGGAGAAGGCATTTCTTGAATGGCCTTGACCTTGTCAGGAGCAACCTCAATTCCTTTCTGGCTGACGGTGAACCCTAAAAGTTTCCCTGAACGGACACCGAATGTGCACTTATTGGGATTAAAGCAAAGTTTGTACTTTCTCAACCGCTCGAATAGTTTTGACAGGTAGGTCACATGCTCCTCTTCTGTCTTAGATTTGGCAATCATATCATCGACATATACCTCTATCTCTTTGTGTATCATGTCATGAAACATAGTTGTCATGGCCTTTTGATAGGTTGCCCCGACGTTCTTTAAACTGAATGGAATTACCTTGTAACAAAAAGTACCCCATGGGGTGATGAATGAAGTTTTCTCCATGTCTTTCGGCGCCATTTTGATTTGATTGTCGATCTGTTTTTGTACTTCCTCTTTGATTTTGATGGCCATGTCTGGATGAGTCCGTCTTAGTCTTTGTTTTACTGGCGAAAATTCTGATCTTAACGGTAGATGATGTTCCACGATGCTGATGTCCATCCCTGGCATGCCCTGATAGGACCAAGCGAATACATCGGGAAATTCTTTAAGAAGCTTTATCAAACTTTCTTTAACAGTTGGACTGAGCAGTGCCCCAATCTTGATTTCTTTTCTCTTTTCTTCTGAACCCAAGTTGATAATTTCCAACGGTTCTTTGTGAGGTTCAATAGACCTTTCCTCTTGTCTGAGTAGTCGGGAGATCTCTTTTGGAATTTCTTCGTCACCTCTTTCTTCAGCCTCAAATACCGGGAATTCAAAGTTGGGAGAAGACATTGGATCGTGTGTTTCAATGGGGTTTAAAATAAGCAATCTGCATGACGTGATGATTTGTTTTTAGAAGAGATAGAGAGAATGCAAGAGTGTGTGCAGTGTATTTGAAAACTGCTTGTTTTTATTATTTGAGTTATTTTTTAGGATTACCATTTTCTGGAAAAGCGAAAATAGAAAACAGCAATAAATGCCGAAAATACAGAATGACGTTATTTTATTTATGATCTTGTCGATTCTTGAAATTACAGCCCTATAAAACAAAACTCTATCGCTTTGGGCAAAGCAAAGAGGTACATTTACAGAAAGTGAGCCCTATCAAAACATCGACAGCAACCCATTGGCGGCGAACTCCTCGGTGAATCAAAAAGGCTGGCACCTTATTTCTTGACTTGTCTTCAGAAATAATGCTGATTTCTGGTGGAGCAGGATCACTGGAATCTGTTTCTAAGGCAGAGTTGTCGTAGGAGAACTTTTCTGTTGTATCTTGCATAATATTTGTACTCTCAGGTAAATTTCCTCATCCAGTTGGCTGGATGTCTTTGAGCCTGATACGAGAGCTTTCAGGAGCGGTGTACTGGACCAAGTAGTCGAATTTGCCACTTGGTTGTCCTAAGGTGTCCCACACATATTTGGAACTGGAGGAGTCGTCTCTTTCGATGACGTTGACCTCGGGAAAAGCATAATTAATGAACTCTAGTCCTGCAAGTTTTACAAATTCATCGTCGTGTTGGATATTTTCTGAATGCCCAGAGTGTTGATCCAATGACATTGTGGGACGCAGATATTCTTTTCAATGATGCTCAGCTGGTAAGCATCATTCGGCTGACTCTCTTGCCCCGAGTCTCCTGGGTACGGCGACCAGATAGGCAGACCATCCATTGGGCCATAATAGTCGTGGTCAAAGTTGTTTTTCATCAGAGTGTCCTCCTCTAATGAGTTTGGTGGAGCACGACATCCTTCCGGATCACAATATCCGTATATCATCTTGACATCTGCCCTTGGAATAAATCTCGGACTCTGTGCGGGATAGAAAAATGGCATAGGCACCTCTTCCTGAGACACATAATTGTCCTCGTTAAGATAGGATTTCCACTATTCATCTGTATCGGAGGGATCACCTTTTTTGATGGTGTGTACTTCTTGAGACACTGGGTGAAGGAAGCCTCCACTGTGGAAGAAATCCTGAATGGGATGAAGGCTTTCATTATTAGTAGCAGTCTGGGTACAGGTTGAGGAAAAACCAAGACCCTTCTTTATTTTGTTATCAGTAGGAATGACAAGATGTCCCCATCCTTTGGCATTATTACTTTTGATCACTTCGAGAGCATCTTTTGATCACAGACTGTGACTAGTTAGTCGTTCTTGACGAACTTTAACTTCTGGTTCAGTGTCGAAGTGACTGCCCCAGCCTGGTGTATCCAAGGTCTTCCTAACAAACAGATGTATGCTGCCCGGATGTCCATGACCTGGAAAGTGACTTGGGAAGTGTGAGGATCGATAGTTATGGGAAGGTCGACTTCGCCGATAGCTGTTTTTCGAGTCTGTCAAATGCTTTGACGATGACCTCACTGCCTCTCATCAGAGATCCTTTGAATGATAGTCGCATTAACGTGGATTTCGGCATAACATTCAGAGCCGATCTGGTGTCTACTAGTATGCTGGCTAAAGCATCGTCCTGGTAGTTGACTGTAATATTGAGTGCCATGTTGTGACTTTTGCCTTCTTCAGACAATTCCTCATCACTAAACCCCAAGTTGTTGCAGGAAATGATGTTGGAGATAATGTTGTCGAATTGTCTTATTATTGCATCCTGTTCCATAAGGGCTTGCTCTAAGACTTTCTGTAGAGCCTCCCTATGAGCTTCAGAACTGAGTAAAAGAGATAACACGAAGATTTTTGAAGGAGTTTGCAACTGTTGATCAACAATGTTGTATTCACTCTTCTGGATGAGCTTCAGCATCTCATCGTTGTTCTTTGAAAGGTCGGGATCATTGGACTGACCGATTGGTTGATCGGGAACTTCTGTTTGAGGTTCCTTTTCTCTGGTAGGTTCTCCAACTCCTCGGTTGAAGATTCGATCGCTCCGTGTTACTCGATTGATGTCTGCAATATTCACGACGGAGGGTAATGGAACTTCTTTTCCATTCTCAACTGTTGTTGCACCGTACTTGTAAGGGATCGCCTTATTGGACTTGTACGATACTGGTCCTGGCAAATAGATAACTACAGGAGCCTTCTGATTTTTCTGACCATCATAACTGGCCTTAATTGGTTCGAGATTAAGAACCTTTCCACTATCAAGAGGGACTCTTGATTCATGGAGTAAAGGGATTATGGCGCACACATCTTTGGCCACTTCTCACTTAGGGATTAAGACAACTTCTCTGCTTTGATCAGGATGATAGTTTGACATTGAACCAGAGCTTGACCATGGTTGAATTTCATTATGGTCCACCTGACCTTGAAGGGCTGCTCGTACGAGGTAGCATCCTTGATTATCCTCCGAGCATACTCTACAACGATCATAGTTGTGTGGTGGCACCCGGCCACGTCCGCTATGAATGCAGTGTAACCTCACTAGGTTTATTTCCATTGATCGAACATCCTGACTGGGATGCCTAGTAGGGTTCCTGTCGACCATACTGACTTGTTGGGTGTCTTCATCTAGATAGATTGGAAGCCACCAGTGGTTTAACAAGTGTTGTAGTGTTCTTTGAACAAATGCACATCCTTGGTTACTCTCCCGACATACTTTGCAGTTCTGATAATCATGCGAAGTCAGAAAACCGAGCTGAACTTGCTTAGCGTGTAACTCTACCAAGATGGTATTTATCAAGCGAATATCAAATATTTGAATCATATTAACTTGATACTGACTTCTATCGCGGTAAACCTGAATCCATCTAAGATCCATCTAACGCTAGAGGGCCTCTTGTACAAAAGAGCATCCCTGATTGTTTACCGAGCAAATCAGACAGGAATCATAATCGTGTCGTGGTAGATCATGATGTTGGCTTTGCCTTGAGTGCATTGCCACCAACTTGACATTCATTACCAGGATGTCGTGGTTCTGAATGATGTTGGAATTTGTATAAGTCATGTTGATTTCACGAATTCGGTGATCCTGGATCCATCCGAGATCCATCTGTTCCTGTAGAGCTGACTACACCACAGAACATCCTTGATTGTTTCTAGAGTAGATACCACACTGGTGATAGTTATGAGACGGTATATGGCCGTATCCGCTCTGTCTGCAATGCATTTTGACCAGGTTAGTTCCCAATAAGAGTACATCATGGATTTGATAGATGTGCTTAGACTCTTCCTCTATCAAATTAACTGCAGCTTTGTCGTGTTGAGGCAACGGGTTCGTCTGAACATTTGGATTTGTATCCTTGAAGGATAAGATCCCGCTCCTAACAAGATTTTACACATCGGACTTGAAGCTGAGATAATTTTCTATGTTATTCCCCGGTCCTCCTTGATGGTAAGGACAAGTTTGATCTGCATTGAACCAAAAAGGCGGATTCTCCGGTATTGCAAGAGGAGACCTGGTTTGGACGTGCCCCTAGACCAGTAGTAACGAAAACAGTTCTATGTACAACATTGGTATAGGTTCGAACCCTGGTGGTCACGTTGTACGGTTGTTGCTATATTGAGGACGAGCCTGCAGAAGAGGTTGTTGTGTCTTTTGCTGATATTGTTGTTGATTCGGTTGGCTCTGAGCAACCTGAGGTTGATACGTAGGAACAGGCGCAAGGTTGATAGTAGGAGTTACAGCTGCTACTGGTTGGTACCGTCGCCTTTGCTTTCCGAGAGAGATATTGCCAATATCCTACTTTTTTTTCTTAGGGAAAGGACTACCGTATCTTTTGGTACTGCTTGATGGTCCAACATCTTTAACTAAACGTCCTTCTCGAACAGCTTCCTCAAGACGAACTCCCATGCTCACCATCTCGGTGAAGTCACTGTACACACTGGCGACCATTTTGTCGTAGTAAAATGAACTCAAGGTTTTCAAGAAGATCTTTGTCATCTCTTTTTCCTCAAGAGGTGGACAAACCTGAGCGGAAATTTCATGCCATCTCTGAGCATATTCCTTAAAGGTTTCCTTATCCTTCTGCGACATGGCTCTGAGTTGATCTCTGTCTGGTGCTATGTCCAGGTTATACTTATACTGTTGAACAAAGGCGGCGCCAAAATCTCTGAAAGTGACAATCTTAGTGCAGTTTAAACCCATGTACCATTTGAGTGCAACACCGATTAAACTATCCTGGAAGTAGTGGATCAGTAGCTGTTGGTTCTCTGTCTGAGTTGACATTCTTCGAGCTTACATCACCAAATGACTTTGAGGGAAAGAGTTATCCTTGTATTTTTCAAATTCGGGCACCTTGAATTTGTGCAAAACTTTCACATTGGGGACCAAACAAAGGTCTGCGGCGTCCTTTCCAAATAGATCCTCACCACGAATGGCTTATAGTTCTTTCTGCATCTCCAGGAACTGTTCCTGGAATTCCTTCATTTTATCGTTCATACTTTCATTTTCACCAGAAGGTATCCGTGGAATCTGTCTTTCTAGGATAGTGTGTACCACAGGTGGTGGTATAGTCATTACGGCAGTGACTCTTGGTGCTTCCCTTTCCCGAAGTTTGTAACCTTCAGGAGTTGCTGTCATGCCCCTTGCATCTTCGCTTTCCCGAAGTTTGTAACCTTCAGGCCCAGCGGCTCCTGGTGCAGTTTCTGGATCTTCCATGATCGGCGGAATATATCCTTCCGGGATATAGTTGGGTGGCATGCCCCAGGGAAGATCTTTAGGCATGTTGTACCGAGGATCATACTTTTCCACTATAGGCGTCGATGTGATCTCTGAGATCACAGTCCTTTGTTGTTGCCTCTGGGTTGCCGCCAGAGATTGCATGTCATTGTGAATTTTCCTCGGATCTTCTTTCAGAGTGTCGATTTCTTCTCTCAACTCTCTGTTCTCTTCCTCGAGATCATCCATTTTATTTTGTCGATTGGCCCGAGTATTGTACGAATGAGACAATTTGACTCTAGAATCGAGACACAAACGTGAGATTCGTAGGGAATAAGAATGTGTTATGGGCGAATGATGAATGATATGCAATAATTAATTAATTAATTTTTTGTTAATCAAAAGAAACTTCGACAATTGGATTGCAAATATCATACAGTGGGGAAACCCCTTTTTATTTAATTCAAAGATTGCGGAAATGGAAATACAGTAATTTACAAAGTGCTGCAAAAGGAAATGTCTAAGCTAATGGATCCTGAGTCCTCTCTAAGGAGGGCTCAGGTGCTGGTTCTGGTATTTTCTTTTTCTTTGATCGGGGATCTTGAGCCGTTGTCGAGTTGTCATTCCTTTGCCAAGTGAAAGGAGCGAGCAAATTCCTTTGGTCTTCTTGATTTTCTACAGCATGTTGCTCTAAAATCTCGATCAGAGCATCTTTTTCTTTTAACAGTTGTTGTATTTTGTTACACTCCACAGTGAGAATACGATACTTGTTCTTCCAAGACTTCTTCTCCTGTTGAACTTTGCTGAGAGTAACCTGAAGTTTTTCCGTATCAGACATAAAATAAAGGACACATTCCTTTAACGGAAGAACTTCTTGACGAGGGTAAGGCATCCTCAGGTTGAGAGCTCTAGTTTGTACCCAGTAGAGATAAGGTTCTACAGAGATATAGTTTGGTTTTCCTAGAGACTCTCTTCTTTTCCTATGAACATGTTCCCAAGCGTGCACTATTTCTGTTTTTTGTGCCCTGTCATTTTCTCCTTCCTTGAAGAAAAGACCTTCCAGATGAACATTACGTGGGACATGTCTCATCGGGTATCCGAATTGAGGACAAACTAAAACTGGATGATAATTGATTCCTCCTTTAGTTCCTATGAGGGGTATATTAGGGAAATTTCCACAACGGTCAATGATTTTGATCCCTGTGAGAACAAGTTTTGGTTCTGCAATGTTACTTCTAAGTTTTGATGATATCAAACGAGTATGTTTGTATGAACAATTTTGTAAGACTAATGTTTGTTACTATTGAGAATCTAACAAACAGGTTATGCTTTCGTAAATTGGCGCGAATACAATGCTAAAAGGAAAATACTTCGCCTATGCACTACACTTGAAATACAAAATTTATTTCAAGAAAATGTGAAGTTCACAAGACTCTGATACGAAAGGGAAAGAGAACGAGTTCCGAAGATCTGAAGACAAAGGTTCTGATTGAATGAAGTCCAGATGCAGAAGGCTTATATTCTCTGGTCAAGGTTTTGAAGACCCAACAAATAGTCTCTACTCATGCTTCAACTAAATACTATCTGAAGCCTCTGAAGATATGAAGACAATTTGTGAACGAGGTTCTGAAGATCAAATGCTGAAAACTCCGAAGACGTTGTTCTGAGGACTCAAAGACTTTAAGAACCAAGCTGTGTTTTCCCTTCTCGCTCATGCTCACAGTAGCCTCTGAAGTTAAGAAGCCCTGAAGACTAAGCAACAAAGTTCAAACGAAGATATCTTGGTAAATGTGCAAAAGTTCAAATAAAGATATCTCGATAACAGTACAACGGTACAAACGAAGATACACTGACAAGACAGGATGCAAAAGGTTTTATCTGTCCTCACCCTTCTACCAAACCTCCGTCAAAAGTCATGATTACTTTACAACGGTTACTTTTGCTCGGCTATAAAAGGACTTGAAGACTCAAAGAATGATAACAACTTCTTTGAATCAAAAGCTCTATATCTTGTTATTATCATTCTAAAAGTCATTTTCTATGCTATAAATTTTTTTACATACTCAGCTTATTTTAGAAGCATCATCTTGTAAACGAAATCTTTTCAAACTATTGTTTGAGGTTCCTTGAGAAAAACCGGGTGTGGTTGTTTCTTGAGAAGTCTAGGACTAGAGAGTCTTAGAGGTTGTTCCTTAAGAGAGACCAGTGTGGGTAGATCTCTTGAGAAGTCTAGAACTTGAGAGTTTTAGAGGTTGTTGTTAGTCACCAGCATTTTGGCTTGTGCATTGTATTAATCTGTTTGATTAGTGGATTAAGACCTCGATTGAGAGAGGCGAAATCACCTTGGTGGGTGGACTAGATTAACTTGAGAGATTCTCAAGTGAACTAGTATAAACATACTGTGTTATCTCTTTCAAGCTTCATTAATACTATCATTCATAAATTGAAGAGTTGTTAAAAAAGGGTTAGTTGAAAAGAAAAGAATTTTATTTTGAAAAACCAATTCAAACCCCCCCTTTCTTGTGTTTTTCACACCTTCAATTGGCATCAGAGCTCCGATTTTGAGGTGATAAAAAGGTTGAATTTTTATCAAGCACTTAACAGTGTTCAGTACCGATCCAAGTGTGAAAAACAATGGCTATACCAACTCCTAAGACAAGTGTTAGTGTCAATGAAAGAGATTCTTATACTGCAAAACCTCTTATCTTTGATGGGGAAACATTTGATTATTGGAAAGATAGAATTGAAAGTTACTTTTTGTAGTTTGACTTAGATCTATGGGATCTGATAGTTGATGGCTACACTCACCCTGTAGATTCTGCAGGCAAAAAGATTGAAAGAAGTGCATTTACAGATGCGCAAATGAAAAACTACAAGAATCATCACAGAGCAAGAACGATTCTGTTAAATGCAATTTCATATATGGAATATGAAAAAATTATAAAACAAAGAAACTGCAAAGTCTATCTTTGACTCTCTTTGTATGACTCACGAAGGTAATGCTCAAGTCAAGGAGACAAAGGCTCTTGCACTAATTCAAAAATATGAAGTCTTCAAAATGGAAGATGATGAATCTGTGGAAACCATGTTCTCAAGATTTCAAATGCTTATTACTGGACTCAGAGTTCTGGACAAAGGGTATTCCACTGCTGATCATGTCAAGAAAATTATCAGAAGTCTGCCTGTCAAATGGAGACCAATGGTAACTGCCTTGAAACTGGCAAAGGATTTGAATAGTATAAGTCTTGAGGAACTAATCAGTTCTTTAAGAAGTCATGAAATAGAGCTTCAAGGAGATGAACATCAGAAGAAAAGTAAATCCATTGCTCTAAAGGCCAAGTCTGAGAAGAAAAAGGCATATCAAGCAGAGGAAGAAGTGGAAGAATCTGAGGAAGATTCAGATGAAGATGATATATCTCTCATATCAAGGAAAATAAGTCAATTATGGCAATACAGAAAGAATAAGTTCAGAGGACCAAGAAGAAGATCTGAATCTACATATGGTCAAAAGAGAACTTATGGAAGAGATGTTACATGTTTTGAATGCAAGGAGCCCGAACATATCAAAAATGATTGTCCAAAGTTAAAGAAAGATGAGAGACCTAAGAAAGCCAAAAAGAGTCTTATGACAACTTGAGATGATTCAGAATCTGAGGATGATTCTGATGGAGAACGTGTCAACATGGCATTCATGGAGAAAACCAACGATGTCTTATCAGAAGGAGAACTATCAGACTCTGACGATGAAAGAGAGGTACTTTCTTCATTATCCCGTTCTGAACTCGAAATAGGATTATCTGAACTTATGAAAAGATATCAAATCCTTCTAAGAAAACACAAAACTCTGAAAAAGACTTTTGTGGTTCCTTCAGAAGATCTTGCTAAAAGCAAGCAAACCATCTCTGAATTAAATGAAAAAATATCTTTCTTAGAAAAATCAAATGTTGTTTTCAAAAATAAAGTCACTAAGTTAGAAGAAGAAATCACTTCCAACATAAATGACACCAATGAAGTAGTCAGATATGATAGAGCCTTTCAACACTTCCTTGCTAAAAGCATAGATAGAAGCAAAATGGCTTCAATGATCTATGGAGTCAGCAGGAATGGCAATAGGGGTCTGGGATATTTAGGACCATCACAACCATATGATGAGACCAAGAGTATCAAGATCATACCAACCAAAAGCAAATAAACTTCAAGGTCCTCGAAAGCGTCCACAGCTAAACCTGATCACCTGCACGTTACCCACGTGGAGGCAACATTCAAACAGGCAGGGTGAGCAATCACGATTAATAATAATCAATATAAAACAAGATATACATAAAATGGCATTATCTTCATATACAACATCATCAGGGTCATCATCAAGGAAAACACCAGGAAACACCATATCACAAATTCATCAATGCCACATAAAATGTAATGCATAACAAGACTCATGCATGTGGTACCAATCATCATAATCGATGGACACTAGGCCATCACCCCTCCAAAGACCCCCGACAATATGATCGATCCCACAATCGGAACCGGAGCACATCATAATTACCTCATATTCGCACAATAGGAATGAAGCGTCGTCACAGAGTATGCATATGAATGTATGATACACAACATCACTAATCATCATCATCAAATAAACATCATAATGTGCATCACCCTTCATTCATTCTCATATAAATTATGTCATCATATATTCATCAAAACATCACAAATAAGCACCTCAATACCATCAAGAACACCATGGTAAATCCTCATAAATATCATAGCATCAAACACCAGAACAACACAGCAACAGAAACGAAATTTCGCGAACAGCAGACGTTCACTCCAGGATTCGTTGGGCGAACCTGTTCGCTAAAACCTTCGCTCGGCGAAGAGGCCAGCGAATCCCACAGACATCACACTAAGACACCAGAAAAACACCCTCTGTCATACTCGCTGGTTTATTCGCTGGGCGAAGCTACTCGCTGATTCATTCGCTTAGCGAGAATTCCAACGAATCCCCACTTCCACTCTAGAACCATCTCAATACCTACACGCATGTTATCGCGCACTCGCTACGCTGTTCGGTTTGCGAACCTTGGCGAACATTCGCCTAGCGAAGCGATGGTTCGCTTAGCGAACCTGCGATTATAGCAAATCGCTGCTACGCACCACTGGTTTCACGAACTCAAAGGTACCTGCGATTACAGCTCCAAATGACCCAAAAACGCCCCCTACAACAGTCTTAATGCACCACAGAAATCAACGGCATAACACCTACATCTATTAGGTCGATTCAAGACACTGCGGGAACCTTAAATTTCTTAAACCTTCACAAAACCCCAATTGCTCCTACGGCCCTTACAATCCTCTATTCCACAGGGTCAAAACAACTCGACAGGGAATCAGCCCCAAGGTCTATTTCCTCTGATTAAATTCAACCCTTAATAATCAATTCACAAAATACCCTCAAAATCATCAATTCATCACAAAATCACCGACATCGACACAAATCACAGAAATTCACAAGTATAATATTTAAATAAATTAAATAAATATTCTTACGAAAATCGGTGTGTTACAGTCCCAAGACCGTGTTTATAAGTAGCACATTTACGACAACACTCTACATAACAACGCCTTGATCTGCGTGATTATATGTATTTTCCAACCGTTGCTAAATGGGTTTTCCGTAGTAGTGGACGGATCTTTATGAGTTAGTTTTATTTTGTTTTGTTTAAATGAGTTAGTTAGGTAATTTAGGGGTTGCTTGGTGTGCAAGCAAACTTAACCTATAAATAGGGAATGACCCTATTATTGATTAGAACTTAAGAAGTGAATCATATTCCAATTTGCAAAATAAAGAGAGAAGTTTTTTTGCGAGAATTCACAATTCTTTTTCTTCCCCTTTCTTCTCCAAAACACCAATTATTCTTTTCCTTTTGTTTTTCTTCCTTCAATTACCATTGTGCAACGAAATCTTACAACCTATGTGTAGTCTATTCACTAGAGTGAATAGTGAAGAATAAGAGAGATAATAAATTAGAAAGATTGATTCTTGTTTATTAAGATTTGGTTTGGAATTCTACAAGATTTGGTGAAATTCCACAATGGGAATTTGGTTTAATTTTAACATTTGGTATCTAGAGCACTGGCGGAGCGATTTGTGGGAAGCAAAACATGATGGCGATGAATCATCCGAATGGACATTTTACGGTGAGTCTCCCAATTCAGAAGGGTCGGAATTATGAGAATTGGTGTAAATAGATGGATGTTATTTTCTACTATTAAGATATTTGGGATCTTATGAAGGAGGGAGTGACACCACTTCCTAGAAATGCGATGGATGAAGAAAAGGTTGCACCCAAACTGGAGAAGAAAGATTATAAAGCTCTCTTTATAATTCATCAATGAGTTGATCAAGATAATTTCGAAAAGGTCAGTGATGCAAAATCATTAAAAGAAGTATGTGAAATTCTAGAGAAATCATTTGGAAACATTGAAAAGGTGAAAGAGGTGAGGTTACAAACTCACAAGAGAACGTACGAATTGCTTCATATTGAAGACAATGAAAGCATAATAGATTTTTTCACTAGGGTTACAAAATTGGTGAATCAAATCAAGGTATGTGGGAAAGTGTTTACATCAAGATCAGTTGTTGCAAAGATCTTGAGGCCATTGTCTCCAAAGTTCCACCACATGGTAGTGGCCATAGAAGAGTTGAAAGATTTATCAACATCGACAAAGGAAGAGCTTCAAGGAACACTTGAAATTCATGGAAAAAGAATGACTAAAAGATTTGCAAGCAAGTTGAAAGGCGATATGGATTTGCAGGTGCAATCAACAAGAGAAAAGAAAAGGCAAAGGAAAGTGGTTTGACAATAAAGGTAGAGGAGGCTACAATAATTTGACTGGTCGAAATCAGCAAGAATGAGGCTGGTCGAATCAGAGAAAGTCCTAATATAAAAGAAACCAAAGAGGTGGTGTTGTAGGTAGAGGAAGAGGCGGTGGTCGAAAACCTGATAAAATTTACATTCAGTGTTTCAGTTGTCTAGAGTATGGTCACTACTCTAGTGATTGTCCTGAAAAAAAACAGAATCAAGAAAATGATGCAAAGTTTTTGCAAAGCATGAAGAAGAAGAGATGTTGCTGATGGCCACAACAAGAGATGAAGAAAGATTCCAGGACAAATGGTACTTGGACTCAGGATGCTCATCACACATGACTGATAAGAAAGATTGGTTTGTAAACTTAAAAACTCGATAAAGAACATGGTAAAATTTGCAAATGACAATACTCTAATAGGTGAACGTATTGGTGATGTTCTGATTATGAGAAAAGATGGCAAGAGGTCAATAATTTCCCATGTACTGTATATACCAAGCATGAAAAGTAATTTGTTAACATACGGCAGTTAGTCGAAAATAACTATAAAGTGTTTATTGAATACAAGATTATTAGAGTTCTCGACTCAGGTGGAAGGTTACTCTTGAAAGATTGGAAAGATTGGTTTGTAAACATAAAAACTCGATGAAGAACATGGTAAAATTTTCAAATGACAATACTCTAATAGCTGAAGGTATTGGTGATGTTTTAATTATGAGGAAAGATGGAAAGAGGTCAATAATTTCCCATGTATTGTCAAAACTATAAAGTGTCTATTGAAGACAGGATGATTAGAGTTCTTAACTCAGGTGGAAGGTTAATCTTGAAGACATCTATGTCTCAAAATAGAACCTTTAGTATTAAATTTAATGTGATGGAGCAGAAGTGCCTTGCAACTGAAGCTAGCAGGGATTAATCAATATGGCACTATAGACTTGGCCATCTCAATTTTAAAGACATCAGAGATCTAAATAAAAGAAATATGGTCTTAGGATTAATAGAAATTGACATTCCAAATGAAGTGTGTGAAGAATGTGTGCAGGCGAAGCAGCACAAGAACAATTTCAGCAAGGATGTAGGAAGCAAGTCGAAGGCAATTCTCGAAGTCATACACTCTGAGGTGTGTGGACTTGTCCAGTAGATTCGAATGGAGGTAGCAGATATTGTCACATTCATAAATGATTTCAGTCAAAAACCATGGACTTACCTGTTCAAGAAGAAAAGTGAAGTGATTGAGGTATTTACCAAGTTTAAATCTATGGTCGAAAGACAGAGCGGTCGAAAACTAAATATTCTGAGGACTAATGGTGGTGGAGAATGTGTCAAAAGAATTTGAAACATTATGTGACAAAGAAGGGATTGTGCATGAGGTGTGCCACCCTACACTCCACAGGAGAATTAAACTACATAAAGGAAGAACAGAACCATCATGAATTTGGTGAGAAGTATGTTATATGGAAAGCATGTACCTAGAGAATTATGGGGAGAAGTTGTGTTAACTGCAACAAATAATTTGAATAGATGTCCAACGAAAAGGTTAAATGGAATCATGCTAGAAGAATGTAGGCCTGGTGTCAAACCTAGGTTGAGTCATTTGAAGGTATTTTGATCTATAACACATTAACATGTGCCTGATCAATTGAGAAGAAAGCTTGATGATAAGTCAAGTCAAATTATCCTAATAGGATATCATTTGACTGGAGGATACAAGTTGTTCGACCCAGTGAACAAGTAAGTAGTGATCAGTAGGGACGCGATCATAGATGAGCTTAAGGAATAGGATTTGACTGAAAATATAAAGAAGGTTTCTGTGAGAATCTTATGTGAAGAACCAGCAAGTGAAGTAAAAAAAAAAGTTTGATAAAAAGAAGTAATAGGTCAATCAAGCACAAACATACCTCAAAGAAAAAGACACATGCATGCAAGGTTGCAAGAATGTGTGATTACATCAGATGATGTGGTCGATGATGAAGGTGAGCTGGTACATTATGATTTCTATCCAAATGTCGAACCAGTCAATGCAACTAAGGCATTGAAGGACTGGAAGTGTATGAAAGCAATAAATGAGGAATTGAGGTCCATCGAAGTCAACAACACTTGGTCACTTGTCGAATTGCCCCAAGATAAGAAGGCAATCAATGTGAAATGGGTATATAAGGTGAAGTTGAATCCCAAAGGAGAAAAAAATCGAAACAAGGCAAGACATGTGGCGAAAGGATTTCTTCAAAAATAAGGAATTGACTTCGACGAAGTTTTTACACCTGTTGCTAGGATCAAAACAATCAGGTTGGTTGTTGGTCTAGTAAATATGCATCATTGGCACATATGTCAGATGAATGTGAAATGTGCATTCCTAAATGACCCTTTATATGAAGAAGTTTAGGTTGCACAACCGGTTGGATTTGTGAAACAAGGCGAAGAAAGCAAGGTATAAAGACTGCATAAAGCCCTATATGGACCTAAGCAAGCTCCAAGAACTTGGAATAAGAATATAGATAGCTTTCTAAGGGAGAAGGAATTTATGAAGTGCACAACTGAGCATGGATTATATGTAAGAAGAAACAATATTGAATTTCTTATAATATGTCTCTATGTCAATGACATGTTGATAATAGGAAGTTGCAAGTAGGAGATCAAAGACTTTAAACATGACGCAAGTTAGGAGTTTGAAATTTCATACTTGGGAAATCTCTCATACTTCCTAGGCATCGAATTCTACAAGAGTAGTAGAGGCTTGATGATGTATCAAAGAAGATGTGTATGTGAAATACTCAAGATATTTTAGATGCAAGATTGCAACCCCAATTCAACTCTAGCTGAGCCCAGATTACAACTGTCAAAAGATACAGATAAACATGATGTCAATCCAACGCAGTACAAAAGACTCATTGAATCACTTTGATACCTATGTCACATAAGGCATGATTGTCGCTCCCGGGATTTTCATCCAAGTACAAACGCGAAAGTGGCACCGAAACAGAGTCGCCATCAATGTGTATTTATCCCAAGAGAGGGAAAGGAAACACCGCATAAACCTGAGAGAAAGGAAAGAGCATGGTCTTGCGACCAAGAGAACTGGGTTCGGGAGTCGGTTACGCGAGAGGAAGGTATTAGCACCCCCACGCGTCCATCGTACTCGATGGGATCCACGCTTGCTTGTCTCGATCAAAGGGTGATAGAAAAGGATACTGGAAAAGGAACTGAAAGAAAGAAAGGAGAAAGAAAAACAAATGTAGGGAAAATAAAAGAAGTGCTCGCATGGGCCCTACCCCACTGCCTACGTATCTCATCGGGAGCATGAGAATCAGAGCGACGTAGTTCCCCTAACTAGGGATGGACTGTTTGTGTTTTTTAAGGAACGGCTAACGTTCTAGCTCAGGTGTTGCAGGCTCGCTGGTCCGAGTGCGTTACCATCTTGCAAGAGAACGAGGAGAAGCACGTTCGTACGTTGAGAGTGAATGAGGTGAGAAAAGAATTACCGAAGGAAAGACGTTATTGTTTGTTTTTGTCTTTTAAGAGTTTTTCATTTGTTTGCATATGATAGTGTGTCAAAATCTTAGTCATTGGAATGTGTACATCCTCACATTCCAAGATGGAATGAGTAAGAAAGTACACTAAGGGTTAAGAAGACCCCCACACTTAGTTCCAATTGTCAAGGTTCAAACACACTAGCATACTTGTATTTATTAAGTGTTTTTGTTGATTAAGAAATGAAGAAGTGTTTTTTATTATTTGTACCTTCAAAAAGTATTGCATTTAAGTCCCTCATACAAGATCAAATGTTTAACACATTGACCCAAGATGGGCTATATGCTACACATTCTAAGATTATAAGAGAAGACCCCTTATAATCTTTTCTTTATACGAAAGGCCTAAATGCAATAAATGCTTGCCTTTATTAGATATTTTGAATTTTCTTTGAGATGAGAAGATGAAAGACTCAAGAGAGGATAAAGGTAAAATCTATGTGAACTAAGACTCAATCCTAATCAATTAATTAAGGGAGTGATCCTAAGGGTTTGTGAGGTTTAAACATAAAGTCTAAAGAAAGAATGAATTAAACAATTCACTTCTAAATCAGAAGATGAATTGTAATTCAAAAAGGGAAAGTGATCAGTTATTAAGAAAAAACACATAAGTGCTTAACAAAACACAAGATAGAATTGTAAAAGAGAAAGGATAGAAGTTTGAATGTGGATTCCTTATCCACACTCAATTACAACTTACCAAAGCCCCTACATGGTTAGTAAACATGTATAAAAAGTATAAGAAGCAAAAGAACACTTAATGCACCATAAAGATCAAAAGAATAAGATGAAAGATCAAATCCTAATAGTCACAACTAGAATGTGCATCATATGGAAAACAAATGATTATCATCAAGCAAGTTCAAGTGAACAACCAACAATCATCATCCATGGCATTAGAACATGCTATCATAAGAAAAGGGAGATGAAAGATGAAAAGAAATGAGAAGAAACATGCATAAATGAAACATGTAATCCAAGGATCAGAATTGAAATGAAATGAAAATGATTCACAAATAACTCACAAGTATTCATGAAGCAACTAAGACATGCAAGAAGTAATAGGAGAAGTAGAATTGAAATGGAAGTTCAAAAGAAAGGAAGTGCAAGCACAACATGTTAAGGATGCACCAAGTTCACATGACAATGAATATGCAATGATAACATATAATGTGTACCAATGACCTATAATATCACATGAATAGCTCATTGAAATAGGCAAATGATCATGCAAGTATCCACAAAAGAAAACATGTAAACATGCACAAATATTACAAGGATATGACATGTCATTATGCTTCAAATGTTATGCCTTAAACAAAAATTAAATGAACTCATGGAAATTAAGCAAACATGTTTTAAAGATACTCAAATCAGAAGTGAATCATATACCAAAATAGCATGCAAGAAATCAAGGCAAAAAGGCTTTATACAATGCACTTAAGTCAAGTTGGATACACATGCAAAGTAATGCAAAGATGAACATCCAAACATGTCATAAAATGATCTAAAAAATTAAAATAAAAATCATAGGACATACTTCCAGATGTTAATGACTTAATGCAAAAAGAAACAAATCAAAACTAATTTTAATGATCAAGAACAAAAATGCACAAAATCATGTACCACATTAAGAAAGCACACAAAAGAAAATCAAAGAAAATTGTGGAACAGGGGTAAAAATGTCATAAAATCAGAAACTAAAATCATCAAAAATTTTATAAATGTTTTAATGATGTTCATGAATTTTTGTAGAATTTTATAATGATATTTAGTATTTTTAGAAATTGAAAAGCAAACGTGTATGAAAAATGGAAAAATAAAATGAAATGGAAAAAGGAATGGGGGTGCAAGCATAGCAAAATATGAGTTCAAATTAATTGGGCTTTTAAAAGAGGGGTGTTGATAGCAATGATCCAGTCCACATTCAGAGCGCAATCCACACTATCAACCATGTACACTCAGTCAACAAAATGTCAAAGCAATAATCACCATTGGATTAAGTCTAGTCAACCAGCCAGTCAAAGTAAGCAAGATCAATGTACATGCGTGAGGGAACACATTAACTACCCTGCACCGCGCCACAAAACATTTAAAATGAATATCATAAAATACACGTGACATGCACACTTGTTTTAATGTGTTGGCATGCTTTTATCCACACGATCACGCACATCCAACGGTCCACATTAAAGCTGCATATAAAACCCTAAAATGAGATCACCGGCCGGAGAGGGACCTCCGGTCACCTTCTCCGGCGAGAACCATCACCTACAACTCTCACATGCTCACAGAAATGTACAACACGCATACCAAAATGAAGCTGAGCTTATGTAGATCAAGAATTCACTCACAAAAACAACATATCATGCACACATAGCAAGAACAGAGGAAATGAATTTGTGCCCTAAGTTTCGCAACTACGCTTTTAGAAGGCCTATCAACTAGCCGGAGTTAGGAATGCTTCTATTAAGCTCATATCAACATGAAAACAACAAATTAAACCATAAAATGCCAGAGCAAAGTTTGAGAGTTTGGAACCTGAACTTGATGAGGCATTGAATACACAAGAATACCAGAGGAAAATGCTTCTTCCTTGAGCTTCACTTGGCCAAATAAAGGCTTAACTGAAGTGGTTGATGATGATTCAATGGAAAGAAACTGGATCCAAGCTTCCAAAATAGTTGCTCTTTGGTGAAATTGAGAGAGAATCAAAGAAGATTTAGAAGGAGGATGAACAATGTGAGCTCGAGAATCCTTTGCAATGGTGAGATTGAGAGTAAAGCAGAGAGAGTTTTGGAGAGAATGTGGAAAAATGAAGTTCGAACTGAAGTTAGAGAGTGAGGTTTTGTTTTATAGTGTGAGCTAACCATAGTTTAGTGAGTGAGTTAGAGTGAGTCAAGGTGGTTAAACTGAGTCATCCCTAACTAAGTGAGTCAAGTTAGTTAGGGAGAGCAATGATATGATGCAGCTGGCTCATGGTATGTTATGGTGGAATGGAGAAATGAGAAGTGGTAATGATGTGTTCTAGTGTGGCAGCTTGAGAAACTTGCTTCGAAAGTTTTATTCTTCCTCTTTAGTGTATGGAAACGGCATGGCAAGGCACGTGCAACTTAAGTTTGTAAGGGGATGTTGGTTTAAATGAGGAAAAGAATGAAGAGTGTACATGTGAATTCTGAAACAACAACAACAACCATGTTCATTTTCTAATTTCATGACAGCTTGAAACCAATGGAAATGGGGTTGTTTGAGGGTGAATTTCTCCATGTATTGTGAATGATTTGGTGAGCTCATGGGTTCGTTTGAAAGAGGGTACATTGAAGCACAATGTTGATGTGAAAATAGAAGTGCAATGAGGTTGGGATAAGTTGCAAAATGACTTAAAACACAAAGGTTTGGGAACTGGCATAAGGGCGTGTGAAGCAAGTCATGGCATGGCAAGCTAACTAGTTGATTTTCAGCATGATCACACCACCTTGGGATCAAAATTTCTACCTCATAACTTGGTCAAATGGAATTTTGTTCAACATGAACATTGAAGATGACACTTCAAGGAACATCTTTGATGTTGAAAATTTTCTCATTTGGAGCTTTCTTCTTGGAGAAATTAGGCTTGACTTTTGGCACACCAACTGTTTGTGCAAATGATGGCGCGCAGGCCTGGCAAGACTTGGTCATGACATGGTTTTTGCCCTACTTTCTTCCAACTTTGATCCATCATATCTCCTTCAATTTTTTATCCAATGGAGATGTTCTACCCATGGATTTGAAGCTTAAAGCAAAACCTTTTGTTGTGGCCTAGTGGAATTTTCATTTGAGGTCTTGATTTTAAATGGCCTTGGTTCAAACTCTGATGCAAAATGGCCAAAACTTGCCTTATTTAGTAACCCTACTTCTTCCAAAAATGGCAACTTTCCACATCTTGATTTTTTTTAGATTCCTTTGGAGTTTCTTGATCAAATTTTGTACATTGGACACATATAACATGAATTTCATGAATTTGGCCTTAAAAAGTCAAGAGTTGACTTTTTCTTCTGATTATTTGACTTGGCCCCAATTTTCCTGATTTTTTATCTTTCTTCCAATTGAACCACTTCTAAAACCAATTGAGAGGCAATTTTCCATACACATACACTTAAGGACATGTAGAATACCATGATAACAAGTCTTGTAAAATAAATCAGAGATTCCCTGATTTTATTGAAAACCCTAATTTTGACCCCCTCTGGTTAGGAGGGAAAAGTGCAGTCTTCAATTTCAAATTCCTCAGAGTATGTTGTGTATCATTTTAAAGGATGATGAGATATGCCATTTGAGGGTGACTTTGGATCAATGGGCTATCTCTTTTGAGGGTTTTCCTTTAGTTTTTGAACCTCTTGCATGATGAAGTATGTATTGTTTCAATCTCCTATTGAATCTTACTTTCTTGAGGTATTGGATGGTCAATTGAGATAATATGAGACATGGAAGACCTCTTGGCTTGCCTTGAGACAACTTGATTGACCATCTCCCCCCTGATCACATGCCTTGATGGTAAGAGGGATGCTATGTTTCATTTTTCTATGTTAAATGCAATGCAATGCTAATGAGGTGGATATGATATGATAAATAATAATGCTATGCTAAGATGACAAAAAGGGAGAGCAAATTTTGGGGTATTACAGCTGCCCCTATTCAAACACTATAGACCTGAATGCCTGAAAGCGGTTGCCTTCAGACTTTCAAGGTATATAGTGATTGAATACCAAATATAACCAAAAATTTGCTCTGGGTGATGAAGAAGAAAAGGGATATAAACCCAACGAGACTGCTGGATTGAATCTTCAAATGAACGTCGTCGGAGAGATCTGTCTTTTGAACGACGCCAGGCGACTACTGGCTCGCCATACTGTTGATGGACTTAAAAAATGTCTTTTTGAATGACGCCAGACGACTACTGGCTTGCCACACTGCTGGTGGACTTTAATACTGTCTTTTGAACGACGCCAAACGACTACTGGCTTGCCACACCGCTGGTGGACTTTAGCTGCTCTGCCATTCTAAACAATGGAATTTTACCAGTTCGTGCTGGATTTTTGCCAATTTGTCATTGGACTTCAATGATTACCAAACAGGCTTTGGAATCTCAAAATTGCCATCCTCAGATGGACTTTTGCATCTTTGCCAAATTAAACTTGGACTTTGATGCTTACCAAACCGGCTCTGGAAGCTTTGCCAGATGATCATCCCACCTGCTGGAACAACCACCTGCAATATTATCCCACATGCTGGAATAATATGAACAAACTGTATATAATGATCATCCCACTGGCTGGAACAACCATCTGCCATACTATTCCACCTGCTGGAATAATATGAACAAACTGTATATAATGATCATCCCACTGGCTGGAACAACCATCTGCAATACTATTCCACCTGCTGGAATAATATGAACAAACTGTCTGTATGCCAAAAATAAATTGGACTTTGGATTGTAAATGAGCAATGCTGAGAATTACACCACCTGCTGGGTAATATCATATGCTGACACTTTGCTGAAGAAGAGATTCTGCCGATCTCTTTAGACCTTGCTGGGGAAATTACTGCGACTCGGCTGGGGAGTATAACAGACAAGATTCAATGCTGAACTCTGTAGGGGTACCATTACCAAAGATACAATCTTACTAGGGATCAGGGCTGCTCTGCCGGGACATGCAAATCTTGGTTGAAAGACAATCCGCTGCAACACGCTGAGAAAGAGTCCCTATAGATCTGTTAGGGAAACCCAAAGCAATTCCACGGTAATCTGTTGAGGAAGAAAACTGTCGAGCTTAGGATAAATGTCACAGTGCCCCCTGTTGGGCGAACTTTCCCTTTGACGACTCCGCTGGGGATAATGAGTTTACAACACACTCTGCTAGAGAAAACTTCTTTAAAGCGTCTCGTGCTGGGGAATGCCCTTTGAGAGGATTTTACAGAAGACCAAGCGTCTTCAAACTCTATTGGGGATAACAGATCGGGAGTATCCTTTGCTGGGGAGATAACATGCCCCATGTTTAGGATGGTCAATAACTCCGCTGGGGATTATTCTTTGACAAATTTCGCATGCTGAAACCCGAGGGAGAGATGATACCACCACTTGTTGATACATCCTACCAAGAGTAAACCCCGCAAGGGATGTTAGTACTAAAGTTTCGTCTCTTAAGAGGATTTTATAGAAAACCAAGCGTTTTCAAACTCTTATACGAACACTCTGCCTTGAACCACCCTTCACATCGTCTGTAAGATACCGGAGGGTTGGCACTTGTTATTGACCCGGAGCGTTTACTGCATTAATAACCGTTATCAACACAGAAGAATTCCATCTTCGACCGCCGTTGCCGTCACAAAACTCGGTGGGAACTCTTGAATGGAAGAATCAACTTAATAAGATACAACAGTATCAAGTCAAAGTAAATATCTGTCAACTATGCTGTGAGATAACTTTCGTGCTGCTTGGGTCGATCGTACTCATTTCCTGCAACAGAAAAAGAATATGCGCATGCCCCAGGATGTGCGTGGTCTTTTGAGTCCACCATCCAAGGTTGTCCAACAAGCAAAGTAATTTTAATTGTCTTTGTGCGTGTTTTTGCAAGGCAAAGATATTTTCAAAGTAATGTTTTATTATCAAAAATCGGACGTTTTTGCAAACAAAACAGTAAAATGAAAGTAAAAGCTCGTGACTGAATATTCAATTTTATTGATGAAACGCCAAAATTGGCGGATTTACAATCGGAAGCAAACCCCTGAAAGAGGCGATTGCCATAAAATTGAGAAAAGAAATCTATCCTAATGATAATGCGGAAATTGGATTCCAACTGATTTCTGATTCTGTTATAGCCAGTCTGTATTCCAACTCTCTTGATTATCTTCGCTTTCGGAAGCTCGTAGTCGGACCAATTCCTCCTTTGGAATTTTGCCAGTTCGTTGAAGAGTAGAAAACGTACAGATTAATTCAGACTGCAGTCATTCTCTTTAATCCCTCTTTTGCGTGAATCGCCTTTTCAGGCTTTCAATCCACCGGGATACCCATTTTTGCCTAAGTTGCCCTTTCGGGTTTTCAACTTACCGGGTGTACAATTCTTTTCAATTATATCCCTAATTTTTGCCCGAACCTTTATTCTGTTTTTGGTTCGCCGGGATGCCCTTTTTTGCCCAGATTCCTTTTTTCTTTTATCCAGCGGGTCTCTTTATACGAAGTATTTTTTAACTGCATCTGAATTAACAGGGGATGAAAAGTCTTCACCATCCATGGTTGTCAGCAATAAGGCTCCACCTGAGAAAACCTTTTTAACCACGAATGGACCTTCATAGTTAGGAGTCCATTTGCCCCTGTGATCTGTACTCGGAGGAAGTATTCTCTTGATTACCACATCCCCGACTTTGTAAACTTGAGGTCGAACTTTTTGATCGAATGCCCTCTTTATTCTGCGCTGGTATAGCTGGCCATGACATACTGCGGCTAGTCGCTTCTCCTCAATAAGGCTCAGCTGATCAAATCTGGCTCGTACCCATTCAGCTTCATCCAGTTTAACGTCCATCAATACTCGGAGAGAGGGGATCTCAACTTCTACCGGCAGAACTGCCTCCATACCGTATACAAGCGAATACGGTGTTGTCCTAGTGGACGTGCGGACTGATGTTCGATACCCATGCAAAGCCAATGGTAACATCTCATGCCAATCTTTGTACGTGACAACCATCTTCTGCATAATTTTCTTGATATTTTTGTTGGCCGCTTCGACCGCGCCATTCATCTTCGGGCGGTACGGAGAAGAATTGTGATGCTCAATTTTAAAGTCCCGGCATAGTTCAGCCATCATCTTATTATTCAAATTAGAACCATTATCAGTAATGATTCTTTCGGGAACTCCATATCGACAAATGATACCTCGTTTCAAGAAACGAGCTACTACTTGTTTAGTGACATTGGCATAAGACGCTGCTTCAACCCATTTAGTGAAGTAATCAATGGCGACCAAGATGAAACGATGGCCGTTTGAAGCAGTAGGCTCAATTTTCCCGATCATGTCAATGCCCCACATCGCAAATGGCCACGGAGAAGACATGATACTCAACGGATTGGGAGGAACATGCACTTTATCTGCATAGATCTGGCATTTGTGACACTTGCGAGCATACTTGCAGCAATCTGACTCCATGGTCAGCCAATAATACCCCAATCTCAACAATTTCTTAGCCATCGCATGTCCTCCAGCATGGGTACCGAAAGAGCCTTCGTGCACTTCAATCATCAACAGGTCTGCCTCGTGTCTATCCACACATCTGAGCAGGACCGTGTCAAAATTTCTCTTATACAGCACGCCATCTTTGTTCAAGAAGAAACTACCGGCTAGCCTTCTTAAGGTCTTCTTGTCATTGGAAGATGCCCCAGGCGGGTATTCTTGATTTTTCAAGAAGCATTTGATGTCATGGTACCAAGGCTTATCGTCAGACACTGCCTCAACCTCAAACACAAAAGCAGGCCTATCAAGACGAGATACATCAATCCTGGGTACAAAGTTCCAACCGTGCACTTTGATCATCGAAGATATAGTGGCCAAGGCGTCTGCAAACCTATTTTCATCTCTAGGAACATGGTGCAACTTGACATTTGTAAAGAATGTCAACAATCTCCTCGTATAATCTCTATACGGAATCAAATTCTGCTGATGTGTGTGCCAAGTTCCCTTTACTTGATTGATTACCAGTGCTGAATCACCAAAGATATCGAGGGTCTTGATTCGTAAATCAATAGCTTCCTCAATCCCTAGTATGCAAGCTTCGTATTCTGCTTCATTGTTGGTGCACCCGAAGGTTACTCGGGCAGTGAAAGGTATGTGAACACCTTCTGGCGTAATGAGGACTGTACCAACTCCGCACCCATTCATATTAACTGCCCCATCAAACATCAAACTCCATTTGGATTCAGGGTCAGGCCCCTCCTCCAGAAGTGGTTCCTCGCAGTCTTTCGCTTTGAGAAACATGATGTCCTCATCAGGGAAATCAAATCTCATGGGCTGGTAATCATCAAGAGGCTGTTGCACCAGATAATCTGACAGTATACTTCCTTTGATTGCTTTTTGCGAAGTAAATTGAATGTCGTACTCTGTCAGTACCATCAGCCACCTTGGAACTCTGCCTGTAAGTGCTGGTTTCTCAAAAATATACTTGACCGGATCCATTTTTGAGATCAACAAGGTTGTGTGTGTGAGCATGTATTGCCTCAATCTCTTGGCGGCCCATGCGAGTGCACAACATGTCTTCTTAAGCATTGAATATCGTGATTCGCAATCTGTAAACTTCTTGCTCAGGTAGTAAATAGCATGTTCTTTCCTACCTGTCTCGTCGTGTTGACCGAGAACACAACCCATGGATCCTTCGAGCACTGTCAAATACATAATCAGTGGTCTCCCTTGAACTGGAGGTATTAGAATTGGAGGTTCCTGCAAATATCTTTTTATTTTATCGAATGCATTTTGACAATCATCATTCCACCTGACTGTTTGATCTTTTCTTAGCATTTTGAATATCGGTTCGCAAGTGGCAGTTAGGTGAGATATGAACCTTGAAATGTAGTTCAATCTCCCTAAAAAGCCGCGAACTTCTTTCTCAATTCTCGGTACAGGCATATCTTGTATAGCTTTCACCTTAGCAGGATCAACCTCTATTCCCTTTTCACTGACAATGAAACCAAGCAATTTTCCGGATCGCACGCCGAAAGTACATTTGTTAGGATCCAGTCTCAACCTGAATTTCCTTAACCTCTCAAACAACTTCTTCAAGTTAATCAGATGTTCCTCTTCTGTCTTTGATTTAGCAATCATGTCATCCACATAGCATTCGATCTCTTTATGAATTAGATCGTGGAATAACGTCACCATTGCTCTTTGATAAGTTTCCCCTGCGTTTTTCAACCCAAAAGGCATTACTTTGTAACAGAAGGTACCCCACAGGGTAATGAATGTCGTCTTCTCCATGTCTTCAGGCGCCATCTTTATCTGATTGTACCCGGAGAATCCATCCATAAATGAGAACAATGAAAACTGAGCGGTATTATCAACCAGCACATCAATATGAGGGAGTGGAAAGTCATCTTTAGGGCTCGCCCTGTTGAGATCTCTGTAATCCACACACATTCTGACCTTGCCATCTTTCTTCGGCACCGGTACTATATTGGCCACCCAAGGAGGATAGTCGGTTACTGCCAGAAAACCTGCATCCAACTGTTTCTGTACCTCTTCCTTGATCTTCAAAGCCATTTCTGGTTTTGTTCTGCGCAGCTTCTGCTTGACCGGTGGACAGTTCTCTTTCAATGGTAGTCTATGCACAACTATGTCTGTATCTAAACCTGGCATATCTTGATATGACCAAGCAAAGATGTCAACGTATTCACGTAGCATGACTATCAGCTCTTGCTTTACATCAGCCCGCAGACTCGCACCCATCTTGATCTCTTTCTTGCTTTCCTCTGACCCAATATTGATAACCTCAAGAGTTTCCTGATGAGGCTGAATGGTCTTTTCTTCCTGTTTCAACAATCTAGCCAACTCTTCAGGGAGTTCATAGTCTTCATCACTTTCCTCCTCAGCTTGATAGATCGGATTGTCGAAATCATACGTGGGCATAATAGAATCATTTTCAGAGGAATTCACAAAATCAAGTCTGCATGATTGGATTTATGCTTTATTTTAGATTATTTTTGCTTGAAAACAAAAGAAAAGAAAGTGCATTATCATTTTTTTTAATTTTCTTTGTGCAAAAATAAAAATAAGGAAGGAATAAAGGAACACAAATTTGTAAACAAAAACGTCCTTTTTATTGATGTTTGAACATTATATGAGAAAATATGGTGGCCCTACAAATGAATCCTCACACCTTGGGCAGAGTGTGGGACTTTATGCACTATGAAAGACAAGAATTATTACTCTAAATGGTGCACAACATGAACGATTTCTTTGCTAGACAAGTTCTGCAATACTTCGCCTGGAGCCAGTGCATACACCCATCTGTCCAAGTAAGCTGAGCTCTCAGCGTCATCTTCTATTGCTGAGCAGGACTGCTTAGGGTTGACAATTCCTCCACTGTTGAAATTAATTGGCCCACGGAATCGGGGAACTGGCGTTCGGCCCGGCTGGTATCCAATGCCAAACTTATCTTCTTTCACAAACACGTCAATAGCTTTACCCCAACCCTGGGCATTCCCGCTTTAGACCACTTCTCTGGCCTGCTTGTATGACGCAATTGATGCACTCGGCCCACCTGGCACATTCGACACCACTGCTGCTGAAGTAGACTCTGGTAAGTTATTGATATTCAGGGCTTCAAAATATTGGCACAAAGTTTCATGAATTTCTCCATCCATCTCCACATATTTGAAAGTGGATAGATGACTCACAAATATATCTTCCTCACCGCAAATAGTGACCACTTGACCCTCGAACACATACTTGAGCTTCTGATGAAGCGTGGAGGTAACTGCGCCCGCTGCGTGAATCCATGGTCGGCCCAACAAACAGCTATAAGCTGGCTGAATGTCCATAACATGAAAGATCGTCTTGAATATCTGTGGACCAACCTGTATTGGTAGTTCAACCTCCCCAAACACCGATCTTTGGGATCCATCGAAAGCTCTCACAATCAGATCGCTGGGTCTTAGAACCAATCCATCTACTTCAATTTTCATCAGGGCCTTTTTGGGTAACACATTTAAGGAAGAACCTGTGTCAACCAGCACATGCGACAAAACAGCTCCTTTGCATTCAAGTGTGATGTGCAGCGCTTTGTTGTGATTACGTCCATCTGGTGTCAAATCCCTGTTCGTAAACCCCAACCCGTGGCTCACATTCACATTAGAAATTACTCCCTCCAACTGATTCACCGTAATCTCTTGGGGAACATATGCCATGTTCAGAACCTTCAACAAAGCAGCCCGGTGTGCGTCTGAGCTCATTAACAGGGATAATATTGAGATTTTAGAGGGTGTCTGATTAAGCTGGTCAATGATCTTGTAATCGCTCTTTTTGATAACCCTCATAAATTCTTCAACATCATTATCAAACTTGACTTTAGGGTCCTCTTCCTGAGCAGGCACCTTGTCATCAACAACCTGTTTTCCTTTCGCTCTTGCAGCAACTTCTGCTTCCTTATCATTCCTTAGAGTCTGGGGAGCAAACAGTCGACCACTTCTGGTGAAACCACTCGGTCCACTGACATTCTCAACACTGGTACCAACAACAACCTCTGCTTCCTGAGTATTAGTCCCATACTGCCATGGAATTGCCCTATTGGACACATAAGCAGCCGATTCAGAAACTATAATCGTAACTGGTCTCGGCCTCTCGGGCACGATGATAGCAACAGGCTCCTCAACAGGCACCTGTATCTCAACTGGATTATAGTAAATGGTAACGGCAGAAACATCCTGTTCTTTCTCTACTTTATCAAACTGAAGACTTCCTTCGTCCATAAGATCCTGCAGTCCAGCTTTCAACTTACGGCAGCCATTAACCTGTCTCGAACAATCCTCGTAATCAGAGGTACATCCAGGAAATACCTTTCCTTTTAACAAACGTTCTTTTACAATCAACAGCGGAGTCTTTACCAAATTAACATCAGTAATCAAATTCAACTTCTCGCCATCAAAAATAGCATTCGTGCCTGCACCTCCATGATGAGGCATTGGGTTATCACGAACATTCGGTGGCTTAGAGAAGTTAATAGCTTTTGCGTCGATCAGATCTTGAACCTTATGTTGAAAGGCCCAGCACTTTTCTATTGAGTGACCTGGCGCACCAGAATGAAATTCACATCGAACATTAGCATCGTAACCTTGAGGAAATTTTCTGGTATCTAGTGGCTTCATAGTCCGAAGTTTAACCAACTTCTCTTTGAGCAGTTGTGGTAACAAAGCAGCATATGTCATAGGCAAGGGATCAAACTTACGGCCCTTTGTCTATTAGCCTGGAATCGGGGTCTAGCTTGTTGATCTGGAGCTTGCTGTACTGCTGGAACCGGAATGGTTACAGCATCCACCTGATGGTAAGATTGAGTCCTTCCTCTGCCCCCTCCTCTATGCACAACGCTGGACTCCCCTTCTCTTTTCCTAGGTCCATTGGCGAAGGGTTTCTTCGAACTTGAAGCAACATCTTGAATCTTACCCAATTTCAGCAGACTTTCTATTTGTTCCCCAGCAACGACGATATCGGCAAACCCCGTGGAAGGACATGCAGCAAGTCTATCCAAATACGTCCCTTGAAGTGTGCTCATGAACATATCAGCCATCTCACGATCACCCAAAGGTGGTTGAACTCGAGCAGCCAATTCTCTCCATCTCTGTGCGTACTGCTTAAAGCCCTCCTTGTTATCCTGAGTCATACTCTGCAATTGAGTACGATTAGGTGCCATGTCCAGATTATATTGATACTGCTTCAGAAACGCAGCGCACAAATCTTTCCAACTCCTTATATGAACCCTGTCCAGCTTAATGTACCATTCCAGGGAAGCGCCTGACAGGCTATCCTGGAAAAAATACATCCAGAGCTTTTGGTCCTCAGTGTAAGCGGCAATCTTGCGATTGTAAGCTTGCAAATGTGTTTTGGGACAGGTACTGCCATTGTACTTGTCCAAAGCAAGAAGCTTGAACTTGGGAGGGATTCGCACACCCTGCACGAGACCCATGTCTTCTACATCAATTCCCAGAGGATTTTGGCTTTCAATAGCCTTGAGTCTTTCATCCAGCCCTTCATATTTTCGGTCGTCATTGTAGAAACCCATGTCATTGTTGAATGCAGTCAACTGGTCTTCCTGACCATCCTCATTGTTATCAAATCCCAGATGTACCCCACCAGCAGGGATTGTGCCAACAGGGGGAGTGCGCACGTTACGATTTGGGATTTCAGTTTCCAGCCTTTGGATAGTGGTTCTCATAGCTTCTTGACCAATCCTTATGTTTTCTTGACCAGTCCTCAGCTCCTGCTGTCCTTGAGCAATCCCCTGCATAAGGTTCATGAACTGTTCCATCCTTCCCCTCAAATCAGCTAACTCAGTCTGAACTTGCTCCATGACTCTTGCTTGATTGCGTCGGGTAGAATATCGGTGAACCGGGGTATCAGCTATCGTGCCTAAAAACCAAATAAAGGTTAGCAGGCGCCTGCAAAAAAGAAAACCTGCAATGCAAAAAATGATATGCCATGCAAATGCAAATGCCATGTTTATCATTTCCGAGGTTGCTCACACCCTGATTCCAATCTTAACCACGGAAATCTGAAGACCAGAAATCGTGATATAAAGAGACGGGTTGTGGTCATGTGCTTGTGTACAAATATCTGATACTGACTAATTCTGAATAAAACTGCTCATCCCCATTCAACAAAGTGTTCAAATACATTCAAAAGAGATTCATCAATAACTGAAGTACAAAGGAAAGATGGATCCATCAACAAGCCTGATGGTAACCATCAACAACAAAAAACAAAGAACATCAATCTGACAATTCCACGTTCTTCAGCTTATCACTTGTGCATTTGATCTCCTCAAAGAGTATACGAGTACGCTGGTGATTCGGCTTTTCAATCATCTCTCTGATCAAAACATCCCTTTTCTCGAGAGCCTCTGTTAAGGAACCCATATGCAGCATCAAAGCTTCGTCATCGCACACTCCTTTGTGTCTTTTTATGCCGACTTGCGTCTTGAGTATCTCCTTTTCTATCACGACTTCTTCAAGCTCTTTCTTGGTATTCTTCAGCTCTCTTCTAGCTTCTTCTAACTGTTCTTGACTTTTACCGAGACTTTCCCGATACCTTCTCCTCTGCTCATGTGCCTTCTTAAGCTCTTCGTCTTTAATCTGCAACTATTCCCGTAACTCAGCATTCTCGAGCCTGACCTCATCCCAAGCTTGCTGAAACTTGGCCAACTTCTCTTTGTTCTGCGCTAAGGCCTGTTTAGTTTTCTTATGGGCTTGAGTGGCATCATCAGCACCTCTGCTAATTTTCTGAAAATGTTGCGCTCTTTCGGCAAAATCCCTTTCTTTTGCTGCTAGGACTCTTTCAGCATCTTGGGCCTTCCGTTCCAGCTCTTTGTTGGCATGTAGAGCATTCTGAAGACGGCTACTCAACTCAGAATTCTCTCCTTGAAGCTTTTTCACCAAGGCTTGCAACTTGTCAACTTCTTCCACAGTAGCGGTGCTTCTTGCTTTCTCATTCTCCGGATACAAAAGGGGTGCCTTACCAAAAGGCAAGAGAAAATCTTCAACTCTTTTCTTCACCCACTCTTCATATGCTGGATAAACCTGGTTGTTAGGCTTGCCTAGAGCAACTTTCCCCTTTTTCAGTATGCTACCCCAGCTTTCAGAAGCTTTCTGTGCTGCTTCCCAACCATCTGATGTATGAAAATAAAGGGACTCCTCTACATCTCTCTTAATAGGCGGACCCATCAGGGCATACCCAAATTGCCGAACGGCCAAAGAAGGATTGTAGTTAATTCCACCCATTCTTCCTATCAGTGGAACATTAGGGAACTTACCACAGCTGTGGATAATATTCTTGCCAATCAGCCCATCATCTACCCATACGATGTCCTTGGCCACTAATCCCATTAAACGCTGTTTCCACTCTAAAGAATCTTTGGAATCCACAAAAGCCCCTGATTGTGGTAAGCGGCCTGCAAACCACTTATAGAACAAAGGTGCACAGCAACGAATTATCCCTCCTCTTTTCTTTTCGTTTCGGTTGTACAAAGAGTAGTGAAGATCTCCCAGTAGTGTTGGCACCAGATTCTTCATCATGAATATCCGTATGGCGTCCGTATCAATGAAATCCGGCTCGTTGGGAAACAACACTATGCCGTATATACAAAGGGCTAGCAAAGCATTAAAAATAAACCAATTCTCGCCTTTAGCTGCTTCCTGGGCCTTCTTAATCAGATATTCCAGCTTGTAACCACGAATCTTTCCTTTGTTGAAGGCATTGGCGTCTAACTCTGATTTGCTCAAATAAAGAGCACCATCCACCTTTCCAAAGTCAAGATCTCCCACCGATCCAAAGAAAGGGGGCTCCTCATTGATAGCAATCCCCAACATGTTGGAATACTCCTCCAAGGTAGGAACCAACACATAGTCTGGAAATACAAAACACCTCAGAGGCGGATCATAGAACTGCATCAACATATGGAGACCTCTGGCTTCATAATCACTGACATTACAGACCACAGATAAAATCCACCCATATTTCTCTTCAAAAGCTTCTCGTACTGCAGGGCTCCCCATTCCCTTCAGCATAATAATAGGGCCCAAAGTAGGCGTAAGGAACTTATAGCTGATGATATTCTTCCTCTCTTTAGTGTTCATCTTTGCAGGGACCTGATGACTGGAATCAAGGGTAAAATATGCACCTGGAAATGAATAAACATGTATGTTTGGATATGATAATGCAATGCAAAGGGCAATGTGATCAGGTAATCAGGTGTCTGTGCTTGACCGTGCGTGGTGTCAGTGTAGCTCTGAGAACAATATAGAACCATAGATAAAAACCATCTGAATACAATAGGATGAAACTTCCTTGTGTGCGACGATGATAGAAAACCGGGTATGTAGGAGGTTATGGTTTCCTGCAAACCTGTAAACAACCCGCCCTTCTCACATGTGGGTACTAGGATGTTCAGTATCCCGGGCTCTCAGGTCGAGAAATGATGATACGTTCACCATTTCTGGTTTGGCATCATCATCAATCGAGGAGGCCTCAACTGATTCTCCAAAACGAAAGGTCCTCAGCTTCTGGCACTGAGGTCGAGAACCAATAGTACATTCATCCCTCGGGGTACAGTACTATCGCCAATCGAGGAGTGCCTCCACTGATTCTCTTTCAAAAAGGACAACCTATAGCAAGTTCCCAGCATTGGGTCCTCGGATCGAGAATGTGCAATGGGTTTGCCACAGAATGTGGTCTGCCACTGTCACATCTCGGGAGGAGTGCCGCAACTGAGTTCTCGGGAATGGTCACCAGAGTCGACAGTTCCTCAAGAGAATAACTACTGGCCTGCATAACATGCAGTAGCAGAAAGCTCCTGATAGAACCTCGTCTGGTTGTGGGTCTCATGAACAACAATACGTGGTCACCACCACGCAAGCATCATGACTATCCACTCTAAAATCTATGTGTGTACTCAAGCCTGGGTAGTGGGCTTATCTCTCAGAACACCCTGCCCACCAAACAGAAAAGTCCAGCACAGCACAGTATAGTGTAATAATGAAATGAAAATGCAGTAAATGCGATAAATACAGTAAAGTACAGTAAATCAGCAATACAGTAAATAGCAATACAATATGACATTAAATACCGCAAAAAAGTAAACACCCAATGAAATAAAAACAGACAAGCGCTAGGATTGACTCGCTAAGGAAACCAGAGACTCTGGGTTCGATCCCCAGCAGAGTCGCCAGCTGTCGCTCCCGGGATTTTCATCCAAGTACAAACGCGAAAGTGGCACCGAAACAGAGTCGCCAGCAATGTGTATTTATCCCAAGAGAGGGAAAGGAAACACCACATAAACCTGAGAGAAAGGAAAGAGCATGGTCTTGCGACCAAGAGAACTGGGTCCGGGAGTCGGTTACGTGAGAGGAAGGTATTAGCACCCCCACGCGTCCATCGTACTCGATGGGATCCACGCTTGCTTGTCTCGATCAAAGGGTGATAGAAAAGGATACTGGAAAAGGAACTGAAAGAAAGAAAGGAGAAAGAAAAATAAATGTAGGGAAAATAAAAGAAGTGCTCGCATGGGCCCTACCCCACTACCTACGTATCTCATCGGGAGCATGAGAATTAGAGCGACGTAGTTCCCCTCAGTAGGGATGGACTGTTTGTGTTTTTTAAGGAACGGCTAACGTTCTAGCTCAGGTGTTGCAGGCTCGCTGGTCCGAGTGCGTTACCATCTTGCAAGAGAACGAGGAGAAGCACGTTCGTACGTTGAGAGTGAATGAGGTGAGAAAAGAATTCCCGAAGAAAAGACGTTATTGTTTGTTTTTGTCTTTTAAGAGTTTTTCATTTGTTTGCATATGATAGTGTATCAAAATTTTAGTCATTGGAATGTGTACATCCTCACATTCCAAGATGGAATGAGTAAGAAAGTACACTAAGGGTGAAGAAGACCCCCACACTTAGTTCCAATTGTCAAGGTTCAAACACACTAGCATACTTGTATTTATTAAGTGTTTTTGTTGATTAAGAAATGAAGAAGTGTTTTTTATTATTTGTACCTTCAACAAGTATTGCATTTAAGTCCCTCATACAAGATCAAATGTTTAACACATTGACCCAAGATGGGCTATATGCTACACATTCTAAGATTATAAGAGAAGACCCCTTATAATCTTTTCTTTATACGAAAGGCCTAAATGCAATAAATGCTTGCCTTTATTAGATATTTTGAATTTTCTTTGAGATGAGAAGATGAAAGACTCAAGAGAGGATAAAGGTAAAATCTACGTGAACTAAGACTCAATCCTAATCAATTAATTAAGGGAGTGATCCTAAGGGTTTGTGAGGTTTAACCATAAAGTCTAAAGAAAGAATGAATTAAACAATTCACTTCTAAATTAGAAGATGAATTGTAATTCAAAAAGGGAAAGTGATGAGTTATTAAGAAAAAGCACATAAGTGCTTAACAAAACACAAGATAGAATTGTAAAAGAGAAAGGATAGAAGTTTGAATGTGGATTCCTTATCCACACTCAATTGCAACTTACCAAAGCCCCTATATGGTTAATAAACATGTATAAAAAGTATAAGAAGCAAAAGAACACTTAATGCACCATAAAGATCAAAAGAATAAGATGAAAGATCAAATCCTAATAGTCACAACCAGAATGTGCATCATATGGAAAACAAATGATTATCATCAAGCAAGTTCAAGTGAACAACCAACAATCATCATCCATGGCATTAGAACATGCTATCATAAGAAAAGGGAGATGAAAGATGAAAAGAAATGAGAAGAAACATGCATAAATGAAACATGTAATCCAAGGATCAGAATTGAAATGAAATGAAAATGATTCACAAACATCTCACAAGTATTCATGAAGCAACTAAGACATGCAAGAAGTAATAGGAGAAGTAGAATTGAAATGGAAGTTCAAAAGAAAGGAAGTGCAAGCACAACATGTTAAGGATGCACTAAGTTCACATGACAATGAATATGCAATGATGACATATAATGTGTACCAATTACATATAATGTCACATGAATAGCTCATTGAAATAGGCAAATGATCATGCAAGTATGCACAAAAGAAAACATGTAAACATGCACAAATATTACAAGGATATGACATGTCATTATGCTTCAAATGTAATGCCTTAAACAAAAATTAAATGAACTCATGGAAATTAAGCAAACATGTTTTAAAGATACTCAAATCAGAAGTAAATCATATACCAAAATAGCATGCAAGAAATCAAGGCAAAAAGGCTTTATACAATGCACTTAAGTCAAGCTGGATACACATGCAAAGTAATGCAAAGATGGACATTCAAACATGTCATAAAATGATCTAAAAAATTAAAATAAAAATCATAGGACATACTTCCAGATGTTAATGACTTAATACAAAAAGAAACAAATCAAAACTATTTTTAATGATCAAGAACAAAAATGCACAAAATCATGTACCACATTAAGAATGCACACAAAAGAAAATCAAAGAAAATTGTGGAACAGGGGAAAAAGTCATAAAATCAGAAAATAAAATCATCAAAAATTTTATAAATGTTTTAATGATGTTCATGAATTTTTGTAGAATTTTATAATGATATTTAGAATTTTTAGAAATTGAAAAGCAAACGTGTATGAAAAATGGAAAAATAAAATGAAATGGAAAAAGGAATGGGGGTGCAAGCATAGCAAAATATAAGTTCAAATTAATTGGGCTTTTAAAAGAGGGGTGTTGATAGCAATGATCCAGTCCACATTCAGAGCGCAATCCACACTATCAACCATGTACACTCAGTCAACAAAATGTCAAAGCAATAATCACCATTGGATTAAGTCTAGTCAACCAGCCAGTCAAAGTAAGCAAGATCAATGCACATGCGTGAGGGAACACATTAACTACCCTGCACCGCGCCACAAAACATTTAAAATGAAAATCAGAAAACACACGTGACATGTACACTTGTTTTAATGTGTTGTCATGCTTTTATCCACACGATCACGCACATCCAACGGTCCACATTAAAGCTGCATATAAAACCCTAAAATGAGATCACCGGCCGAAGAGGGACCTCCGGTCACCTTCTCCGGCGAGAACCATCACCTGCAACTCTCACATGCTCACAGAAATGTACAACACGCATACCAAAATGAAGCTGAGCTTATGTAGATCAAGAATTCACTCACAAAAACAACATATCATGCACACATAGCAAGAACAGAGGAAATGAATTTGTGCCCTAAGTTTCGCAACTACGCCTTTAGAAGGCCTATCAACTAGCCGGAGTTAGGAATGCTTCTATTAAGCTCATATCAACATGAAAACAACAAATTAAACCATAAAATGCCAGAGCAAAGTTTGAGAGTTTGGAACCTGAACTTGATGAGGCATTGAATACACAAGAATACCAGAGGAAAATGCTTCTTCCTTGAGCTTCACTTGGCCAAATAAAGGCTTAACTGAAGTGGTTGATGATGATTCAATGGAAAGAAACTGGATCCAAGCTTCCAAAACAGTTGCTCTTTGGTGAAATTGAGAGAGAATCAAAGAAGATTTAGAAGGAGGATGAAAAATGTGAGCTCGAGAATCCTTTGCAATGGTGAGATTGAGAGTAAAGCAGAGAGAGTTTTGGAGAGAATGTGGAAAAATGAAGTTCGAACTGAAGTTAGAGAGTGAGGTTTTGTTTTATAGTGTGAGCTAACCATAGTTTAGTGAGTGAGTTAGAGTGAGTCAAGGTGGTTAAACTGAGTCATCCCTAACTAAGTGAGTCAAGTTAGTTAGGGAGAGCAACGATATGATGCAGCTGGCTCATGGTATGTTATGGTGGAATGGAGAAATGAGAAGTGGTAATGATGTGTTCTAGTGTGGCAGCTTGAGAAACTTGCTTCGCAAGTTTTATTCTTCCTCTTTAGTGTATGGAAACGGCATGGCAAGGCACGTGCAACTTAAGTTTGTAAGGGGATGTTGGTTTAAATGAGGAAAAGAATGAAGAGTGTACATGTGAATTCTGAAACAACAACAACAACCATGTTCATTTTCTAATTTCATGACAGCTTGAAACCAATGGAAATGGGGTTGTTTGAGGGTGAATTTCTCCATGTATTGTGAATGATTTGGTGAGCTCATGGGTTCATTTGAAAGAGGGTACATTGAAGCACAATGTTGATGTGAAAATTGAAGTGCAATGAGGTTGGGATAAGTTGCAAAATGACTTAAAACACAAAGATTTGGGAACTGGCATAAGGGCGTGTGAAGCAAGTCATGGCATGGCAAGCTGACCAGTTGATTTTCAGCATGATCACACCACCTTGGGATCAAAATTTCTACCTCATAACTTGGTCAAATGGAATTTTGTTCAACATGAACATTGAAGATGACACTTCAAGGAACATCTTTGATGTTGAAAATTTTCTCATTTGGAGCTTTCTTCTTGGAGAAATTAGGCTTGACTTTTGGCACACCAACTGTTTGTGCAAATGATGGCACGCAGGCCTGGCAAGACTTGGTCATGACATGGTTTTTGCCCTACTTTCTTCCAACTTTGATCCATCATATCTCCAATTTTTATCCAATGGAGATGTTCTACCCATGGATTTGAAGCTTAAAGCAAAACCTTTTGTTGTGGCCGAGTGGAATTTTCATTTGAGGTCTTGATTTTAAATGGCCTTGGTTCAAACTCTGATGCAAAATGGCCAAAACTTGCCTTATTTAGTAACCCTACTTCTTCCAAAAATGGCAACTTTCCACATCTTGATTTTTTTAATGATTCCTTTGGAGTTTCTTGATCAAATTTTGTACATTGGACACATATAACATGAATTTCATGAATTTGGCCTCAAAAAGTCAAGAGTTGACTTTTTCTTCTGATTATTTGACTTGGCCCCAATTTTCCTGATTTTTTATCTTTCTTCCAATTGAACCACTTCTAAAACCAATTGAGAGGCAATTTTCCATACACATACACTTAAGGACATGTAGAATACCATGATAACAAGTCTTGTCCAAAAAATAAGAGATTCCCTGATTTTATTGGAAACCCTAATTTTGACCCCCTATGGTTAGGAGGGAAAAGTGCAGTCTTCAATTTCAAATTCCTCAGAGTATGTTATGTATCCTTTTAAAGGATGATGAGATATGCCATTTGAGGGTGACTTTGGATCAATGGGCTATCTCTTTTGAGGGTTTTCCTTCAGTTTTTGAACCTCTTGCATGATGAAGTATGTATTGTTTCAATCTCCTATTGAATCTCACTTTCTTGAGGTATTGGATGGTCAATTGAGATAATATAAGACATGGAAGACCTCTTGGCTTGCCTTGAGACAACTTGATTGACCATCTCCCCCCTGATCACATGCCTTGATGGTAAGAGGGATGCTATGTTTCATTTTTCTATGTTAAATGCAATGCAATGCTAATGAGGTGGATATGATATGATAAATAATAATGCTATGCTAAGATTACAAAAAGGGAGAGCAAATTTTGGGGTATTACAATGATCTAGCATACAGTGTATGTATGATAAGTAGATTCATTCATAAGAAAAAGGTATCACGCCTAGCAGCGACGAAGAGGATACTAAGATATCTGAATGGAACTCTCGACTATGGCGTGTTATTTTCTACAACTAATGAAGGAAAAGAATGAAAGTTAGTGGGTTACACTGACTCAAGTTGGTGTAGTGATGTTGAGGATAGAAAATCCACAACTGATTATGCGTTTATGTTAGGTGGTGCACCAGTTGCTTGGAGTTCAAGAATAGAACCAGTAGTGGCATTGTCGTCGTTCGAAGCATAATACATAGCTTTTTCTCTCTGTGCGTGTCAAGCAAAGTGGATGGTGAATTAGGTCGAAGGGATTACAGGGAAGAATCATGGATCAATTACCATGAAGATCAACAACATGTCTACTATCAATCTGGCGAAGAATCTAATAGCGGATGAACGAAGCAAGTACATCTAAATGAGGTTCCATTATCTTCAAGAGCAAGTGGCAGAAGGGAATCTGAACTTAGATCACTGGTGAATTGAGAATCAGATTGCAGATATCATGATGAAAGAAGTGCAGGTCGAAGTATTCAAGAAATTAAGATCTATATTGAATATACATAGCTTAGACACAATTAATTAGGTGGTGTGTTGAATTGTAATTCCTTGTGTCTAAGTAGGTTGCTCGACAGATGCAAAGAAGTTTTCGAACATGTATGGTTGTCAAAATGTTGAAGTGTTTCTCGAAGGAGCTTTATGACTTAGCTTTATTTGTTTTGTTTAGCTGAGTTAGTTAGTTTAGTTAGGGCTTTCTTGGTGTGCAAGAATACTCAACCTATAAATAGGGAGTAACCCTATTATTGATTTGAAATTGAGAAGTGAATCATATTACAGTTTGGAAAATAAAGAGCAGAAGTTTCTCTGCAGAATTCACAACTCTTATTCTTCCCCTCTCTTCTCCAAAACCCAATTTATCATTTCATTTTCTTCTTCTTCCTTCAATTATCATTGTGCAGCGAAATCTGGCAACCTATGTGTGGGGTATTCACTTGAGTGAAGAGTGAAAAACAAGAGAGATAATCAATTAGAAATATTGATTCTTGTTCATCAAGATTTAGTTTGGAATTCTCCAAGATTTGGTGAAATTCTACATTGAGAATTTGGTTTAATTCCAACAACCGTTAGGCATAAAAAAGTCGGAGATCCTGTGATTTTCTACAATAATTGTTGTGAAAAACGATATCTTTAAGCAAAGTATAAAACGGTTTCTTGATGATCAAGAACCAAAACAAGAGTTAGGGTTTAACGGAAAAGAAAACAAGAAGAAGAAGAATAAGGAACAACAAGGATTGGGCAAATATAAATTCTGGTTATTATTCACTTTCTCATTAAAGTCACAAATGATTACAAGTGAATATCACAATTTGTCACACTCAACAAACTGAGTGTACTAGCCTATTTATAAACTAACTAGGTAACTTACAGCCCAAGAAACCTAAACAATTGGATCCTTAACACAAGGCCCAATTCGACAGAATAACATTTCGACAATACATACATACTAGAACAGACTTCAACTACAGTATGTAACAATAAGGCATCAGCATTTGAACAAAGCTTCGACTACATTCTTGCCTCCTGTCGAAATATATGAAAGCTTCTCCTTCGACACATCATGAGTTCGACCCAAATCTCACAATAATCATGAAAGATAAATTTTTACAAAGCAAAATTATCTATCACCTTAATATTATAATTCAATTTCCATTCATTATTTTCCTCTTAAATATTAAAAAAATAAATTATTTTTAACCATTAAAATACTTCATATATATATATATATATATATATATATATATATATATATATATATATATATATATATATATATATATATATATATATATATAAACAAAATTTAGAACCCATTAAAAAAAATAAGAATGGGAGTCCAATAAATACAAGAAGCATAAAATAGAAAATAAAAAGAAAAGATTAGCATACCATCCACTAATCCACAAAACAAAACAATTGAAACAAATAGAGAGAACCAAGATTAGGAACTACTCTAAGATATGAAAAACTAGATTTCATTTGAAAGAAATCACAATTTATATAAGAAATAAAAAACATCTTTTAGGGATACTACAAGAACTATCCACCGCAAGGTCAAAGACACCCACCACTCTGTCATACCCCAAATTTTGACCACTAAGATTTCCCATTTTTGTGAAAATCATCATCACAATATGGAGGAACCATCATACCTCATTAGTCTCCCCAAAGATGGGTGAGCATTCACTACTATCAAAATTAGGGTTTCAAGCCCTCTCAGAGTTCTTAGACAAAGGATCAATCAAGGAATAACATGATCTTCAACTTGTCTAGCCTCTCAAATATCCACAAGGGATCAAGAGGACTCCCACTTCAAGGATTAAGCACAAGGCTGCTCCCTTCCAGGTGGATCAAGCCTCAAGATCGCCAGTGTCACCAAATTTGGGTTTGGTCGACCAGGGCCTCCAGATGAAAATTTTCCTCTGGGCATGAGTCAATGCTTCAAAGCATATCCTAAAATACTCCATGGAACCTCATGGGCCCAAGCATCAAGTCAATTTGACCTCAGGGGATGCATACATCAAAAATCAGGAATTAGGGTTTCATGACCTAATTCACCCCTAAGTTGACTTTTGGGACAAATCATGAGCCAAGACCTCAAGAGAGGATTTGAGGGTCTCCAAAATACCACATTGATCCATTTGTAACAATGGATTGATCCAGGAAGCTTGAGCGATAAGTCTCAATTTCATCAGTACCACAGTTAGGGTTTCGCGAGAAAAGTCAACTGTATCTTTGAATTTTGACCAGGACATGCTCCCAAACCCTAGGACATGATTCAATATACCCTATAGCACCCATGGAACATGTCCATTAAGTTTGATTTAGGTCAAGGACATGATTTCCTAAAGGATCGCACAGTTTGGAATTCATTTGACAAAAAGTCAACTGTGCACAAAAGTCAACTTTGACTTTTTGAGATTTTTCACAAAAATGGTTTTTTAACCCTAAAATGATGTTAATGTATGATTTGAATCATCATTCATCAAGAAAAATCAAGAAAAGTGGGATAACTTGTAAAAGGGGTAACCATAAAAACTTAGAAAATTTTCTAAGTTATGAACAAAGTGACAAGGGTACCAACTTTGGAGGATCATAACTCCTAAACCACAAAGCCATTTTTCCCCATCCAAAGCATGATTTGTAGATCTCATTACCCTCTACAAAAGCTTAAAACTGACCTCTCTCCAAATTCCTCATGGATTTTGAGTTATGGAATGATCAAAATCACAAAAAGTGAAAATGTCACTTTTTTCCAACACTTAATGAAATTTTCACTAAGTCAGAATCTGCCTTCACTTTTTTCCAAATGTAGGGGCATTTTTCACTTGGATCCAAAAGGTATCAAAACCAAATATGATCAAACAGTTGTTGTATCATATGAGGGCTTTCCAAATGGCCAAGAATATCACCAAATTCCACTTGGGCCAAGAGATATGACAATGGCAATATGCCTTGTTGAAAACTACCAAGGCTAGGCAGAATTTTGCATTTTTGCTTGATTTGGCAAAATCAGATAATTCCAAGCCTTGTCATCACTTTGGACACATCTGAGGATCAAATCTAAAGGGGACAAACACTGAGCCAAGCCTCCAAAGTCCTTGGAACAAGAAGTAGCATGCCAAACCTAGAATTGCCTAAAAGAGGGACAAGACTCCAATTTTGGATTGGAGCATTCAATGCATACACCAAGGTAGCATGGACTGAGCCATTTACAACTGAATTCAGTCAAGACTTATCCAAGACCAAGGGAACCACAGCCCTTGCCCTAACCTCTAGTCAATGGCTAGAGGAGACTTGGATTCCAAAGTGCAACCATTGGCCAAACCTCTGCTGCAGTTGCCATTCACTATTGATTCCAAAACAAACTTGCTCTACTATAAATAGAGCTCATTTGTGCTCAGTTTGAGTACACCAAAGCCATCAAACAGATGCTTTCCTCAAAATCCCTCTCTTTAGGCCAAAATGCCTTCTTTAGCAAGGTAACTCTGAGTTTTTAAGTTAGAAAGCATTTCCATCACAACTCATCCAAACTATCAAAAGTGACCTGTAACACTAAAATCACAAAGTTACCTCTCAAAACTTCAAAATAGGCCTTTTGTGCATTTTTCAAGCCATGTCTTGATTCAGTCACTTTCCAAACCAGATAAAACCTCAAAAACACTCCAAATAACATCCTTGAATTGTCCTAAATGGTTCCCCCCATCTGGAACACCATTTGAGAGAGTTACTATTTTGGTCATTTTAACCCCTTTTGCAAGAAAGGGTCGGTTTATGTTTTTGCAGGTTCCAGTTGATTCCAACCATCCTCAAAGCTTCTAAGGGATCATTTGAGAGTGTCCAAAGCATCAAACCATTTCTGGAACAAGAAGTTTGGCAGATTGCACAGAAAACTCCAAAAGCTCAAAAAGAGGTAAGCATTATCACTTGAACTTTCCAAAATATCCATTGCTTTGAAGTCCACTGATCATACACATCTTATACATGTTATATATGTTGTGTTTGAACTAATTCATCATGTAATTCATGCCTGCATCAAAGTGTAGCATAGAAAATGCAATTATAGGCCTTTTTCAAAACCACTATCGGGTTTTGAGGAGGGAGTATGATCTGAAAAAATACCACCACCATTGGATTCCTTGTGAAATTCTAGGCCAGATGCATATAAATTTTGTCCCCAAACATTGAGAAATGAGAAAGTTATGGACCTTCCTGTTTCTTGCCAAAACTTGCCTTGCCTTGCCTTGACCAGGCCTAGAAAAAAATGCATGCCTTGTATATTTGTGGTTTCACTTCAAGGAATGGATGTATCACCACCCCAGTGGTAAGACGTGCGCCCTATAACCTTGAGGTCGTGGGTTCAAACCCCACCCATGCCATTTTGTGTTTTCTCACATTTTTGCTATTTTTTCCAATATTTTTATGTTTTATTAATTAATTGGAAAATTAATAACTCTTTCAATTTTAATTATTTTTTATTGGTTCTTTTTGCAAAAAATCAAAAAATTGTTGAAATATTTTATTCCACAAAAAAATTAAGTTTATATTATTTATTTAATATAATTAGTATTTTTGTGATTAAATTCCTTTTTAATGTTTTTAAACATTTTAAAAGTGAATATTTACTTTGAGAATCAAAACCAAGTGAGTTTTAATTCACCTTGTGATTAATCCTTCATTTCTCAAACTTTAAACAAAAATCACAAATGGTTTATTCAAACTTATTTGGTATTTTATTTGATTTTCTTTAAATATTTACTTTTAAAGAATAACAAATTAGGGTTTCTTTGATTTTCACCCCTATCAAACAATTTCAAACACTTGGGCCTCTAATAGAGTGTAAGACCCAATCCTTTGTAAATACAAACCTATTTTTGGGCCTCACTTATTGTATAAGTCCCGTTGTATTTCAAAAAGTTCAACATGATCATCGTACGTTGAAAAACAAACCCTGGGCCTCTCCTCGAGCTATAAGACCCATTCAAAATCTTTTTGGCCTCTATTAGAGTGTAAGACCCAACCCCCTTTGAAAACCAAACCATTTTGGCCCTCAATGCATTGTATAAGACCCACCGCGTTTTCGAAAATCTCAGCGCGATCGCCATTTTCAAACAAATGACCCTGGGCCTCTCCTTGAGCTGTAAGCCCCACCACTTGTACAAAAATAAATCTCTTGGGCCTCTTGAGAGAGTGTAAGACCTATCCCCTTGTATAGAAAACCTTTCTTGGGCCTCATTCACTTGTATAAGTCCATCTGTACAAAACGACAGTGCGATCACTGATAAACCTTGGGCCTCTCCTTGAGCTGTAAGCCCCAACATCTTTTTAAAATACTTTCTCCTTTAAATTTTGAATATACTGTTGTTTTTAATCTTTCTTTGTTGAACAACAAACCAAACAGCATGGAAGCTCTACAACCGAGTAAGTGGTCATATGCTTTCTTTATCCACTTTCATATACATATAAACTGTATTGTGGGGTTGTTTCACTGTAAGCCTTCTTTCATAACCTCATATCAACTGTGTAATACTAGTATAGATATTTAAAGTTTCCCCGGCAACTACGTCTAGCACTAAGCCCTGTTGGTCACTCTTAAATACAGTCAAAACTAGATCCCTATAGGATTACCAGATACAGTCTTCCCTCCTCTTAGGGTTAAACAATATGGAGACGTGAAAGGCAGCATTCTCGGTGAACCCTTTCTCAGACTGTCACCCTTAGAAATCGTCAAAGAAACTCTACTCCCCAGAGATGATCTTTTCTCCGTGAATGGCATCTCTTGAGTTTCTTCCAAATTCTCAGACTTTCCTGGCTTGATCTATTCTCTATGAATAGCCTGTCTTGAATTTCTCGGGGTTTGGGGTCCCACAGGCTTCCTAAAAGCATCCCCGCCCCCTCTTGGGCGTTATACAAGGACCCTACGGCTTCTTAGAATTATTCACAACCTCCTCTTAGGCTTTGTATAAGGATTCTTCTTTCGGGAAAAGAGCCTCCTCTTGGGCTTCGTACAAATTGTCCCTCGACTTCTTAAAAGTTTCCAGCCTCCTCTTGGGCTTCGTACAAATTGTCCCGATGACCTCCTAGAGGTATAGGAACATAAATTAGTCATCTTAATAGAACAGTCTTTCAAAGAGTCTAGATCTTTCTACCGTGAACGTACTACTACTGTTTCTTTAAACATAGTACAAAAGATAAAACTCTAGACTTGGACAGTCTAATCTCCTTGAGGCTCGAAGGCATTCTCAAGTAGGGAAAATACCGGTAGACTCGGACAGTCTCCAATACCCTCTGGATTCCCCATTTCCTTAAAGAACAGAACATAATCCTGATCCTCTGATCAATCCCAAAGCATAGCCTTACCTTTAATTAGTCTCTTTATAAGAACTGATTTTCTCTTTTAACCAACCTACTGGCCTGTCACTCAACTGAAACAGCAATCCTTTTAGCCTTTATCTCAGGCTTCGTACGAGATACAAAAAGACTCTCTTGTTGAGTCAATCTCTTTTTTAGCCTCTATCTCGGGCTTCGTACGAGATACAAAAGGACTCTCTTGTTGAGTTAACCTTTAGCCTCTGTCCTGGGCTTCGTACAAGACACATCTAATAGCACTCTCTTGTTGAGTCAAACCCTTTTAGCCTCTCTCTCGGGCTTCGTACGAGACACATAAAAACATCCTCTTGTTGGGCCAATAGCCTCCTCTTAAGCTTTGTATAAGAAAAACCCCGGTTGAGTCAATCAACCTTTGAGTATCAAAACTGTGCCTCGTTCACAGGATGCAAACATCAACAACTCCTTTCATCTAATACCTGTAAGCGGCAATCCTTTGGATTATTTACATCCACGCCACTGTCCTTCTTTTAGCATGAGAAATTCCTAAGGAAAGATGGCATTGCTCTACACTGAGTTAAAGTCTTCTCCTTTAGGTTAAAACCCCCTATAAAGGAAATTATGGCATTGCTAGGATTCACATATCCTGGTTAAAGTAATCCTCCTTTATATCCAGTCACCGAACAGTTATGACAAACATACCCCCTTTAGAGATGACAAATTTTCTCTAAAGAAAACACCTTTTTAGCTTCACATCTTGGGCTTCGAATAAGATACAAATAGATCCTTCAGCTTCACATCTTGGGCTTTGAACAAGATATAAACCACCTTTTCAGCTTCACGTCTTAGGCTTTGAACAAGACACCAAAACACCATTTCCTCCCATAGAATAGGAGTAACCACGATCGCTCTGATTTCCCTGTTTCGGTAAACGGGAATACGTAGGCATAAGATTGAAAGAAAAATCTTAGCGAGCACACTAATCCAAAACTCAAAACCCGTACCTTCACATATCAATTAAAAAGCATCAGTCTTAAACTCCCACCAATCGCCCGGGCACTATTTTAACAAAATAACCTAAGAGAGACCCACAATCTTTGTAGCATCTGTAAACCAACAGTCATTTGTTCAAACTCAGTTTGCAAGCAGGGTTAATTGGAGACATTTATTTCCCTTCCTTCATCAGCTTCAATAGGATAAAAAATGAATCGAGCTGTAGTACCCTAAAGCGATAGTGCTTCGCAACCACGCAAAAACTCGTGCTACAGAAAAATGGCGACTTCACTGGGGAGAAACTGAGATCTTGTTCTCTTCCCATCTCTTAAGAAGAAACCTTAAAAAGTGCCACAGAAAAGTGGCGCCCACCGTGGGGCTCTTTTCTTTTCTTTCTTTCTTTGGGGATTTCACTGCGATAGGATTTTTTTTTTACTTCACTAGGACCTTAGGTCAAAACCTTTAAAGTTGGGAAGGTACCACAGCAAAATGGTGACTCTGTCGGAGAGCCATTTTTGTCAGGAACATAGGATTCATAGCTCTTTAAAGTCTAGGACTTTAGGACAAATATATATACTGCTTTTCCTAATTGATATCTGTGTTTATTTTTCTGCTAATGGGAATGCGTGTGATGCCGCATGTGGAAAGATTGAGTATACACCTAGGAAAAACCTCTTTTAGTAGTGCGAAAACTATTGGAAATGGTTGTCACACGATACTACCCTCTTCTGATGGTTCTTCGAAAAACATCACCTAGCACGGTTCCCGGCCCGCTGGTGTTTTCTCGACAAGAACTGATGATTTTGAGAGACAGGTACAAAAATCACTAGTATAAACCTTTGGGGGGGTAGAGCCTTGACTTCATGACACCGACCCTTTGACCCCATGTTTTTTCTATGTTTTTGTGTGCTGCATTCATGCATTCATCTAAAAAACATTACATCAAAGAAAATCTTCTCTTCTAGTCTCTCTTTTTCAAATTAAACTAAGACAATGATTGTAAATGTCAGAGAAAAAGATTGCGCTCATGGACTTCGGTAGAAGGAGAACTCATAAGTATACCTTCAGGGTTCCAAAACTAGAGGATTTGAGAGGATTAGCGAGGATGATCACTAACCCTGATGCTTTCACAGCCAAGTACGGAGGTCTGCTACCTCTGTTAAGAGTCCATGTGATTGAAAGAATCATGGAGGCACTCATTCAGTTTTACGATCCGGTCTATCACTGTTTCACATTCCTGGATTACCAGCTCGCACCAAAAAAGGAATTTTTTTAGTACCAAAATGGGTAGTATCAAGAAACAGACGTCTTATGCTTTTGACATTTGGATTTCTTCGATGTGAATATAATTATCTTTTTCATTACTGGATTGACGTCAGAACTGGATAGTTCTAGTTTAGTGTTTTTTTTTTAATTTCAAAAAGTCCCATTTTCTGGACTGGAAGAAATTCCAAAGGATCAGACCATTGCAAGAGCAATCTATTTGGAAGAGTCAGAAATCAAGACTCACATGACCACCAAGGGTGGGCTCCCAGGTTTGCCAGCCCAGTTCCTGACAAAGAAGGCTCTGTACTTTGCTAGTATAGGGAACATGACTGCTTTTGAAAGCATCTTTGTCTTACTCACTTATGGGTTATTTCTGTTTCCCAACATTAATAGCTTCGTCGATATCAATGCCATTAAGGTTTTTCTCATTGAAAACCTTGTGCCAACTTTGCTCGCAGATGCGTATCATTCTGTACACTTAGGGAATTTGTACAGCGGAGGGATGATCACATGCTGTGTACCCCTGCTATACAAATGGTTTATCTCCCATTTACCCAAGTCTGCTGCATTTTGGGATCATGAGAGTGCCTTGCGTTGGTCGCAGAAAATCATGTCTCTTACCAACTCTGATATAGATTGGTGCAATAGGATTTATGACGGGATCAGGATCATTGATCGTTGTGGAAACTTCCCCAACGTACCCCTCATAGGAAATAAGAGAGGAATCAACTACCATCCAGTATTGGTTCATCGTCAATTTGGATACCCGATGAGGCATGTCCCGCGTAATGCTCATCTGAAGGTCTTTTCTTCAAAGAAGGAGAAAATGACAGGGCACTAAAGATGGAAATAGTGCACGCTTGGAAACATGTTCATAAGAAAGGACGAGAGTCTCTAGGAAAACCGGACTGTGTCTCGGTGGAGCCTTATCTCCACTGGGTACAAACTAGAGCTCTCAAGTTAAAGATGCCTTATCCTCGTCACGGAGTTCTTCCGCCGAGGGAATCTGTCATGTACTTCATGACTGAAACAGAAAAACTTTAGGTTACTCTCAACAAAGTTCAATAGGAGAGGAGGTCTTGGAAGAACAAGTACCGCACCCTCAATGTAGAGTGTACCAAAATACAGCGACTGCTAAAAGATAAGGATGCTCTGATTGAGATTTTAGAGCAACATGCTGTGGATAATCAGGATGACTAAAGGAATTTGCTCGCTCCTTTCACTTGGCAAAGGAATGACAACCCGACAACGGCCCAAGAGCCCCGGTCCAAGAAAAGGAAAGTACCAGAATCAGCACCCGGTTTCTCCCTAGAGAGGACTCGGGATCCCTTAGCTTAGGTTTATGTTTCCGCACCTTGTAATCTACTGTATTTCTATTTTCGCAATCCTTTGAATTCAATAAAACGGGGTTTCCCCACTGTTTGATATTTACAATCTAATTGTCGAAGTTTATTTTGATTAAACAAAAAAAAAACAATGAATATAATCATTGCATTCATCATTCTCACGTCACATATTCTTCTTACCTACGAATCTCACGTTTGTGTCTCGGTTCTAGAGTCAAACTGTCTCATTCGTATAATACTCGGGCCAATCGTCAAAAAAAGATGGATGATCTCGAGGAAGAGAACAGAGAGTTGAGAGAAGAGATCGACGCTCTGAGAGAGGATATGAGAAAGCTTCATAATGACATGCAAGCCATGGCAGAAGCTCAGCTACAAAGGACTGTGATCTCGGAGATCACCTCAACGCCCATAGTAGAAAAGTCTGATCCTAGGTACAAAATGCCAAAAGATCATCCCTGGGGCATGCCACTTAACTATATCCCGGAAGGATATGTTCCGCCGATCAATGAGGATCAGGGAACCGCAGCGGGAACCGCTGGGCCTGAAGGTTACAAACTTTGGGAAAGCAAAGATGCCAGGGGCATGACAGCAACTCCTGAAGGTTACAAACTTCGGGAGACACCGAGAGTCTCGGCCATAATGACTATACCACCGCCTATGGTACACACTGTCCCAGAAGGACAGAATCCACAGATACCTTCTGGTGGAAATGACAACATGTTCAAAAGAATGAATGAGTTCCAGGAACAGTTCTTGGGAATGCAGAAAGAACTGCAGACCCTTCGTGGTCAGGATTTATTTGGAAAGGACGCCGCGGACCTCTGCTTGGTCCCCAATGTGAAAGTCCCGCACAAATTCCAGGTGCCCGACTTTGAAAAGTACAAGGGTAACTCTTGCCCTCGGAGTCACTTGGTGATGTACGCTCGGCGAATGTCAACTCAGACAGAGAATCAGGATTTACTGATTCACTACTTTTAGGATAGTTTAACCGGTGCCGCACTAAAATGGTACATGGGTTTAAACCGTGCTACGATTAGCACTTTCAGAGATCTTGGCACTGCCTTCGTCCAACAATATAAATACAATCTGGACATGGCACCCGACAGAGATCAACTCAGATCAATGTCGTAAAAGGACAAGGAAACCCTTAAGGAATACGCTCAGAGATGGCGTGAAATTACCGCTCAAATTTGTCCACCTCTTGAGGAAAAAAGAGATGACAAAGATCTTCTTAAAGACCTTAAGCTCATTTTATTATGACAGAATGGTTGCCAGTGCGCCCAGTGACTTCACCGAGATGGTCGGTATGGGAGTTCGTCTTGAGGAAGTCGTCCGAGAAGGACGTCTAGTTAAAGACACTGGATTATCAAGTAGTACAAAGCGATACGGTAGTGCTCTCCCTAAGAAAAAAGAGCAAGATATTAGGAATATCTCTCTCGGAAAGCAAAGGCGACATTATCAGCCAATAGCGGCTGTGACTCCTACTATCAATCATGCGCCTATTTCTACCTATCAACCTCAGGTTGCGCAGAGCCAACCTAATCAGCAAAGGACTCAACAGCCTCTTCAGCAGGCTCGTCCTCTATACAATAACAACCGTACAACGCCGCCACCAGGATTTGATCCTATACCCGTATTGTACGCAGAACTATTCCCGTTATTACTGGCTAAGGGGCATGTCCAGACTAAGTCCCCTCATACAGTACCGGAAAATCCGCCTTTTTGGTTTAAGGTGGATCAGACTTGCCCTTACCATCAAGGAGGACCAGGGCATAACATAGAGAACTGTCTCAAATTCAAATCCGACGTACAAAAGCTTGTTAGGAGCGGGGTCTTATCTTTCAAGGATACAAATCCTAATGTTCTCACAAACCCGCTGCCTCAACACAAGAAAGCTACAGTCAATTTGATAGAGGGAGAGACTAACGATGTCTATCAAATTCATGATGTACTCTTGTTAAGGACCAATCTGGTCAAGATGCATTGCAGACAGAGTGGATATGGCCATGTGCCACCTCATAACTATCACCAGTGCAATCAGCTCTACAGGAATAGATGGATCTCGGATGGATCCAAGAGCACCGAGTTCGTGGAGTTAACATGGTTTACACGAATTCTAACGTCATTCAGAACCACGACGTTCGTGCAATGAATGTCAACTTGGTGGCGATGCATTCCAGGCAAAGCCAGTATCATAATCTGCCGCGGTACGATTACAGTTCCTGTCTGACTTGCTCGGTAAACAAACAGGGATGCTTTTTTGTATAAAAGGCCCTCAAGCGTCAGATGGATCTTGGATGGATCCAGGACTACCATGATAAGAATCCCTATCAGATCAACATGATTCAAATCTTTGATATTCGCTTGATGAATACCAGCCTGGTGGAGTTACATGCTAAACAGGTTTGGTTCGGGTTCCTGGTATCACATGATTATCAGAGCTGTAGGGCGGGTTGCGAAAATGATCAAGGCTGTGCCCTTGTCCAGGAAACCCTTCAGCACTTATTGAACCACTGGTGGCTTCCCATCTATATGGATGAAGACACCCAGCAAATTAGTATTACCAACGAGAACCCTACTCGGCATCAAAGTCGGGACATTCGATCTGTGGAAACTGACCTAGTGAGGTTACATTGTATTCAAAGCGGGCGTGGCCAGGTGCCACCACACAACTATGAACGTTGTAGAGTCTGTTCGGAAAGTAACCAAGGATGTTACCTTGTGCGAGCAGCTCTTCAGGGTCAGGTGGATCATAGAGAGATTCGCCCATATCTGGGTTCCGGACCAATCAATTGGGCACCGGACTACCTCGCTGATCAAATTGAGGATGTTGTCGTAATCTCTAATCATCAAAAGGCTAGGGATGCTTGTACCATCATCCCTCTACTTGACGAATCGAGAGTTCCCAACCAGGAACGGATCGAAATTGCTTACGATGGTCAGAAAAATCAGAAGGCTCCCATAGTCATCTATCTATCAGGACCAATACCGTATGATTCAACTAAAGTTATCCCTTACAAATATGGTGCAACAACAGTCGAGAATGGAAAGGAAATTCCATTACCCTCCGTCGTGAATATTGCAGACATCAGCCGAGTAACACGGAGTGGTCGAATCTTCAACCGAGGAGTTAGAGAATTTAACAAAGAAAAGGAACCTCAGACAGAAGTTCCCAATCCACCGGTCGGTCAATCCAGTAATCCCGACCTTTCGAAAAACAACGATGAGATGCTGAAGCTCATCCAAAGGAGTGAATACAACAATGTTGATCAGCTATTACAAACTCCTTCAAAGATCTATGTGCTGTCACTTTTACTCAGTTCAGAAGCGCACAGGGAGGCTCTACAGAAAGTCTTGGAGCAAGCCTTTGTAGAACAGGATGTAACAATCAGACATTTCGATAGCATTGTCTCTAACATCACTTACTGCAATAACTTGGGATTTAGTGATGAGGAATTACCTAAAGAGGATCGCCGTCATAACATGGCGCTCAATATCACTGTCAGCTGCCAGGTGTAGCGAGCGATTTTGGACGCGGTACTTAGGCGCTGGTCGCTCTCTACGGTTGAACTTAGAACTACAGGTCGATTCATTTTTTATCCTATTGTGAGCTAATGAAGGAAGGGAAATAGATGTCTCCAATTAACCCTGCTTTGCATACTGAGTTTAAACAACGGTCTGTTAAGTTACGAATGCTATCAATGTGGGGGGGCCTTTGTACTGGTTATTTGTATTTTCGCCAATACTGGTTTTTATCTAGGACTTGACAGAAGGTTTCTGGCGGGGAACAAGGATTAGGATGTTAGGACTGATGCTTTTTGATAGGTATGTGAGAGTATGGGATTTGGGTTTTTTGTTGATTGTGCTCGCTAAGATTTTTTCTTTCAATCTTATGCCTACGTATTCCCGTTTACCGAAACAGGGAAATCAGAGCGTTCGTAGTTCCTCCTATTCTATGGGAGGAAATGGTTATTTTTGGAGTCTTGTTCAAAGCCCAAGACGTAAAGCGAAAAGGTGGTTTGTATCTTGTTCAAAGCCCAAGATGTGAAGCTGAAGGTCCCAACTTTAGAGAGAATTTGTCATCTATAAAGAGGTTTGTCTGTCACAACTATCGGGTGACTGATTTATAAAGGAGGATTACTTTAACCGGGATACGCGGATCCGATAATGCCATAATTTCCTTTATAGGGGGTTTTTAACCTGAAGGGGAAGACTTTAACTCAGTGTAGAGCAATGCTATCTTTCCTTAGGAATTTCTCATGCTAAAAGAGGGACAGTGGCATGGATGTAGATGATCCAGAGGCTTGCCGCTTACAACGATTAGATGAAAGGGAAGGAGTTGTTGATGTTTGTGTACTGTGAACGAGGCACAACTTTGATGCTAAAAGGTTAATTGGATTAACCAGTGGTTTTCTTATACAAAGCCTAAGAGGGGGCTATTATGTGTCTCATACAAAGCCCGAGAGAGAGGCTAAAAGGTTTTGACTCAACGATGGAATTTTTTTGGTATCTCGTATAAAGCCCGAGATGGAGGCTATTTGACTTAATAAGAGAGTTTTTTGTATCTCGTACGAAGCCCGAGATGGAGGCGAAATTTTTTTTGGCTCAATAAGAACCTTTTTGTATCTCGTATAAAGCCCGAGATGGAGGCGAAAAGGGTGATCGACTCAACGAGGGAGTCTCTTATGTGTCTCGTACAAAGCCCGAGAGAGAGGCTAAACGTTGTTTGACTCTGCTGGGGAGAATCATTGTATAAAGCCCAAGAGAGAGGCTATGGTGACTGTTCAGTTAAGTGACAGGTCCAGTATACTGATTTTAAAGAGAAAATCAGTTCTTATATGAGCAATACTGTACTCATGGATTTGATTTGAGGATCAGGGATATTTCCTGTTCTTTAAGGAAGCGGGAAATCCGAAGGGTATTGAGATTGTCCGAGTCTACGGGTTTCCTTCCTATTTAACGAATGGGTCCCTTGAGAATGTCTTTGAGACTCAAGGAAGTTAGATTGTCCAAGTCTAGGGTTTTATCTTTTGTACTGTGCTTTGAGAAATAGTAGTAGACTCTATGAAAGAACTGTTCTATGCAAATGACTAAGCTTTGTTCCTATGCCTCTAGGAGGTCGTCGGGACAATTTGTACGAAGCCCAAGAGGAGGCTGGAAACTTTTAAGAAGCCGACGGGTCCTTGTACTAAGCCCAAGAGAAGGCTATCATTCCCGGAGGAAGAGATCATTATATGAAGCCTAAGAGGAGGCTGTGAATACTTCTAAGAAGCCGTAGGGTCCTTGTACTAAGCCCAAGAGGAGGCGGGGTTGCTTTTAGGAAGCATGTGGGTCCTTGTATAATGCCCAAGAGGAGGCCGATTGCTTTTAAGAAGCCGATGGGTCCCCAAACCCTGAGAAATTCAAGGCAATGCTATTCACCGAGAATAGATCAAAGTCAGGAAAGTTCGAGAATTTGGAAGAAACTCAAAGATGCCATTCACGAAGAATACATTCATCTCTGGGAGTAGAGTTTCTTGACAATTCCTAATGAGGACAGCCGAAGAGAAGACTGTATCTGGTGATCCTATTGGGGATCTAGTTGTCTATTTCTACGAATAAACGAAACGGCGTCACCTAGTTCTAGACGTAGTTGCCGGGGAAACTCTAAATATCCATACTATTATTACACAGTTGATATGAGTTTATGAAAGAAGACTTACAGTGAAACAGCCTCACAATACAGTTATATGTATATAAAAGCGGTAAATTAAAGCAATAACCACTTACTCGGTTGTAGAGCTTCCATGCTGTTTGGTTAGTTGTTCAACAAAGAAAGATTAAGAACAACAGTATATTCAAAATCAAAGGAGAAAGTGCTTTGAAAAAGAAAGATTTGGGGCTTACAGCTCAAGGAGAGGCCCAGGGTTTTATCAGTGAGCGCACTGTTGAATTTGTACAGAGGGACTTATACAAGTGACTGAGGCCCAAAATGTTTTCTGTACAAAGGGATGGGTCTTACACTTTCTCAAGAGGCCCAAGTGAGTTTTAAGAAAAAGAGTGGGGCTTATAACACGAGGGTAGGCCCAGATGATTTTTCCGTTTGAAATGGCGATCGCGCCAAGGTTTTCTTTTAACGCGGAGGGACTTATACAATAAGTGAGGCCCAAAGTGATTTTGGTTAAAAGGGGATTGGGTCTTACACTCTAATAGAGGCCCAAAGTGTTTTTGAATGGGTCTTATAGCTCAAGGAGAGGCCCAAGGTTATTTTTCAAAAGGCAATGATCGTGTCGTTTATTTGAAAATGTACAGAGGGACTTATACAACGAATGAGGCCCAAAATGTTTCTGTACAAGTGGGTTGGGTCTTACACTCTCTCAAGAGGCCCAAGTAGGTTTTGCAAATGATTTATGAGGGTTGAATTAATCCAAAAACCCTAATTTGTTTTCAAAAATGTATTTAATTGAATAAAAATTCAATTAAAAATGATCAAAATTGTTTAACACATGAAAAACAAAATGTGATTTTGGATTAATGCTTCAAAAATTAAGTATTGACCAACAAAATAATTAGAAAGCATTAAAAGTTGCAAAATCAATGTAGAAAAAATATTTAAAATGTCAAAAACAATCAAAATATTAATTCTTTTCAAAAATATCAATTATACAAAATAAATAATATTTTTTGGTATTTTTTGATAAAATAAAATATTTTAACATTTTTGTGAATTATTAAAAAAAGAATCAACTCAGAATCATTAAAACTCAGAGAGAAATTAATTTTTGAATCAATTAAACAAAATCACAAAATTCAAATATTTGAATTTGTGAAAAAGGCGCCAAGAACACAAGCAAGAACACGCGCGTTTTTCTGGGTTTGGCTGATTTGCATTTTCCATCCAATCTCACTGAATACGTAATCATATCATGCAATCCACATATCATTATGCTCGTCTCAACCTCACGATCATGTCTATAACACTTAATTTCATTTAAATTAAACATAAAACATGAAATCACGAAGAAACCTCAAGAACCCTAATTTCTGCATGAAGGCTATGATTTTTGATACACAATTCAAACAATGCAATTAATTGAGGGAAAACATTCCATGCATGATTATGAACATATGGCCAAATTATTGTGCGAGGAAATATGCATGGATTGGGAGATGACCAAGTATATGCTTACCTCTAAGTCGTGACAGCAAGTGTAATGTGATTTTTGATTTGGAGGTGTTACAGATGAGTGGTGATGATCTGAACAGCTTCCCTACACCCTATGGAGTGTGTTTGAATGGTTGGACTTGATTGAAATTGGCTGGATCAATTTGTGGCACCTCAGCTGCAACTTGATTGGAAATTTGAGCAACCAGCTGGTGCTTTTGTGAAATTGGTGTTTCAGAAGTGATCTAAGTGTTTGATCAGCTCATATGTGATGTATATGAGGTGTGTGAGTGATTGGTTTGATTGGAAAAGCTCTCAAACTCAAAACCCGATAGCTACCTTGCTAAGAAAGGAATTTTTTCCAAGAGAAAGAGATTTTGAGGAAAGCATCTGTTAGATGGCTTTGGTGTACTCAAACTGATCACAATTGAGCTCTATTTATAGTAGAGCAAGTTTGTTTTGCAAGGAATAGTGAATGGCAACTGGTAAGTAGGTTTGGCCAATGTTGTCCAATGGAAATGCAAGTCTCCTCTAGCCATTGACTAGAGGTTAGGGCACAGAGCTTTGGTTCCCTTGGTCTTGGATAAGTCTTGACTGATTTCAGATGAGAATGGCTCAGTCTATGCCACATTGATGCTTCCATTGAATGCTTCAATCCAAATTTGGAGTCTTGTCCCTATTTTGGCCATTCAAGGTTCAACATGCTATTTCTTGTTCCATGGACTTTGGAGGCTTGGCTCAGTGATTGTCCCCTTTAGATTCAATCCTCAGATGTGTCTAAGTGGATAGGAGCATTTGAATTTGGCTGATTTTGGCAAATCGAGCCAAAATGCAAAATTTGCCTTGCCTTTGACAGATTTCAGCAAGGCAACTTGACAATGTCATATCTCATGGTGTAAGTTGAATTTGGCAATGTTCATGGCCATTTTGGAAAGCCCTTACATGATATAACAACTGTTTGAACATGTTTGATTTTGATCTCTTTTGAATCCAAGTGAAAAATCCCTCTACATTTGGCAAAAAGTGAAGCAAAATCTGACTTAGTGAAATTTTCACTAAGTGTTGGAACAAAGTGTGATTTCTTGATTTTGATCACTCCATAACTCAAAATCCTGAATGAATTGGACTTAGGTCTAGTTGAAGTTTTTGTAGAGGGTAATGAGGGCTACAAATCCATCTTTGGATGAAAAAAATTGGCCTTGTGGTTTAGGAGTTATGGTCCTCCAAAGTTGGTGCATTAGTGGTACTTTTTCCATAACTTAGAAAATTTTCTAAGTTTTATGGTTACCCCTTTTACAAGTTATCCCATTTCCTTTGATTTTTCTTGATGAATGATGATTCAAATCATACATTAACATCATTTTAGGGTTAAAAATCCATTTTGGTGAAAAATCTCAAAAAGTCAAAGTTGACTTTTGTGCACAGTTGACTTTTTATCAGATGAATTCCAAACTGTGCAATTCTTCAGGAAATCATGTCCTTGACCTAAATCAAACTTGATGGACATGTTCCATGGGTGTCATAGGGTATATTGAGGCATGTCCTAGGGTTTGGGAGCATGTCCTGGTCAAAAGTCAAAGTTACAGTTGACTTTCCTCCCGAAACCCTAATTGTGGTGCAGATGAAATTGAGACTTGTTGCTCAAGCTTCTTGGATTAATCCATTGTTCCAAATGGATCAATATATTTAATTAGAGACCCTCAAACCCTCTCTTGAGGTCTTGGTTCATGATTTGTCCGAAAAGTCAACTTAGGGGTGAATTAGGTCAAGAAACCCTAATTCCTAATTTTTGATGTATGCATCCCCTGAGGCAAAATTGACTTGATGAATGGGTCAATGAGGTTCCATGGAGTACATTAGGTTGTGTTTTGGATCTTTGGCTTGTGTCCAGATGAAATTTTTCATCTGGAGGCCCTAGTCGACCAAAACCCTAATTTGGTGATACTGGCGATCTTGAGACTTGATCCACCTAGAAGGGAGCAACCTTGTGCTTAATCCTTGAAGTGGGAGTCCTTTTGATCCATTGTGGATGTTTGAGAGGTTAGACAAGTTGAAGATCAAGTTATTCCTTGACTGATCCTTTGTCTAAGGCTCTGAGAGGGCTTAAAACCCTAATTTTGATTGTAGTGAATGCTCAACAACCCTTGAGGCATTTGATGAGGCATGATGATTCATCCATATTGTGATGATGATTTGCACAATAATGAGAAATCTTAGTGGTCAAAATTTGGGGTATGACAGATGCCCCTATTTAATCTTCTTGGACCCGAAGGTGTGAATGACGAAGGTATTCGGGCATTCGGGGTGGAAGAGGATTAAATATCGGAATACCCAAAATTTTGATGGTGGTTATGAATGGTAGCTTGCGCACTCATCTTATTTTGCTAAGCAATGATGCTTAGAAAAGGTAAACTTTCCCTCGATCCTGGTTTCCTACCAAGGAACTGGTCTTAGTTTCTGATTTAAACTTCCCCTCGATCCTGGTTTTCTACCAAGGAACTGGTCTTAGTTTCTGGTTTAAACTTCCCCTCGATCCTGGTTTCCTACCAAGGAACTGGTCTTAGTTTCTGATGTAAAACTTCCCCTCGATCCTGGTTTCCTACCAAGGAACTGGTCTTAGTTTCTGATGTAAAACTTCCCCTCGATCCTGGTTTCCTACCAAGGAACTGGTCTTAGTTTCTTTTGTCAATAAACTTTCTTGACAAGGAACGCTATTTGTAGCGGATTTCCCTCAAACTTTTCGCCGAATTTTCCTGGGGAGATGCCATTTGACGAAAAAAGTTTTGACGTCAGACTTGCTGGAGAACCCAGTCGTCTGAGTTGTAGAGTTGCACAAACTTCTCTGTTTGGAGACGCCATTTGTCGATTCTACTGGGGGAAAGCGAGTCTCTTGAGAGACTGTTTCCACTTGGGATCTTACATCATACTTTTCTCGAGATCTTCCCGGAGAAATGCCATACGATGTGATCCAATTTTGAGGTGCCGATGACCTTTTCATCAGTGGATTTTCTGAGAAATACTGATGTACTGCCGAACCTTTGCTTAAGAGGCTTTCTCTGGGGATTTTCTTTAATTCGGGAAAGCAAGGATATCATCTTCAATGGCGAAGAGTGACACCTGTTTAAGGTTCTCTGGCTCTTCAGAGGTTCAAGTTATCAAAGTGGTCGAGTGCCGACTTTGATCTAAAGATACACTGGTGGCGAGATTGTTCAGATACAACGTTTCCTGACGAGGAAAGAACTGACAACTCGATTGAGAGAACTCCCATCACTAAGGGACAAGACCGGCTAGAGTGATAGCGATGCAATATGAAATGTGAATGTAAATCAATAATGCAATGATGCATGTATGTATATGCTGACAAAACTGACGCGACACACAAACTAAAAGATGAACATGACTGGATACTCGGCCATCGTGGGGCGTGTAGAGATATCGCTGATTCAAGATAGCAATTCCACCTTGCTTAGGAGAGATAGTCCCTGCGGGGAATACCGTTGATCGGGCTTAGGAGATAAGAACTCGGCCGAAGCATATCAGACGAAACAAGGTCTCTGACACAGTTGATCCCTTCATTCAGGCGTACTGGGTTAGAAGGAGTACTTTGATTCTGCACTTTAAAGTTCGCTTACTTCTGGAGAAGCGGTTGATGCTCTTTTGATGTTCAACAGTCAAAAGAAATTGCCGACTTTATTTAAAAGCAGAAAATGTTTTAACAAGTAAATCCATTTTTGTTTTATTTCAAGAATCGTTAATCATGTTAACAACGTCGTTCTGTAAAGCTAAAACAAATAAGAATTACAAACAAAAGCACAAGGGCTCAAATTTTATTGATAAGATGGAGATCAGCCAAACGCGTGATTCCAAAGAGTATATACAAAGTTTGAAAATGGTAATTTACAGGGAAAAGGGCTACGTCGAAACATAACGACCATTATCCTTCTACCAACTTTGAATTCGGGGCATCCTGAGCTTCTGTCGAAGATGACCATGACTGGAGTTTTCTGGAAGATGAGGTAACTGCTGCTGCTGAGGGACTTGCCTCTGTTGAACATAGTTACTTGCCATTATCCCTAACTTTTGCCTGGATTGTAATATGAGATTTCCAATCCATCGGGATGATTTTTTTTCATGTCTCTAACTTTTGCCTGGACCGCCGTTTTGGGTTTTCAATCCACTGAGACGTTTTTTTTTAGGCGAAGTATTTCTTGACTACATCAACATTTGTGGGGTAGGCAAATTCTTCTCCGTCCATGGTTGGAAGTCTCAAGGCGCCGCCTGAGAAAGCTTTCGTGACCACATAAGGGCCATCATAATTCAGAGTCCACTTGCCCCGGGAATTAGTGAGAAATGATTGTATCTTCTTGAGCACGAGGTCTCATTTCCTGAAGATGCGAGGTCGGACCTTTTTGTCGAACGCCCTCTTCATTCTCTGTTGATACAACTGACCGTGGCATAATGCCTTGATTCGCTTCTCTTCGATCAGATTTAGTTCGTCATGTCTAGTTTGACACCATTCAGCTTCTAAAAGCTTAGCTTCCATCAACACTCGGATTGACGGGATCTCTACTTCTATGGGGAGCACTGCTTCCATGCCATACACTAGAGAGAAAGGGGTAGCCCCTGTTGAAGTGCGAACAGATGTGCGATAACCGTGAAGAGCAAAGGGTAGCATCCCGTGCCAATCTTTATAGGTTACAACCATCTTTTGAACGATCTTCTTGATGTACTTGTTAGCCGCTTCTACCGCTCCATTCATCTTGGGTCGGTAGGGAGATGAGTTATGGTGTTTGATCTTGAACTCTGCACACAACTCTTTCATCATCTTATTGTTCAAGTTAGATCCATTATCAGTAATGATCTCGCTTGGAACACCATAACGGCAGATGATATTGTTTTTGATAAATTGGACCACCACTTGTCGGGTTACATTGGCGAATGACGCTGCTTCGACCCACTTGGTGAAATAGTCAATGGCTACCAGGATGAACCGATGTCCGTTTGAAGCCTTGGGCTCAATCATGCCAATCATGTCGATTCCCCATATGGAAAATGGCCATGGGGAAGAGAGAACTTTGAGATGTGATGGCGGTACATGAATTTTGCCGGAGTATATCTGACACTTGTGACACCTCCTCATGTACTTGTAGCAGTCGGATTCCATGGTCAACCAGTAGTACCCTGCTCTCAGAATTTTTCTCGCCATTGTGTGTCCGTTGGCATGAGTGCCAAAGGATCCTTCGTGAATTTCTTTCATCAGCATGTTTGCTTCTGGTCTGTCTACGCATCGGAGCAAGACCATGTCAAAATTTCTCTTATAGAGAGTGTTCACCGCTCAGAAAGAAGTTTCTAGCCAGTCTTCTGAGGGTTTTCCTGTCTTTTCTGAGTGCCCCAGATGGGTACTCTTGTTTCTGAAGGAAGCATTTGATATCGTGATACCAAGGTTTATCGTCTATGACTGCTTCGATCGTGAAGATGTAAGTGGGCCGTTCAAGGCGCATTATGTCGATCTTAGGTATGTCATTCCATTGACCTACACTAATCATGGAAGAGATAGTGGCTAAAGCGTCAGCCATGTGATTCTCATCACGAGGGATGTGATGAAACTCAATTTTGTTGAAGAAAGGTAACAACCTTCTTGCATAGTCTTTGTAAGGAATCAGTCCTGATTGGTATGTGTTCCAATCTCCTTTTATCTGATTGATAACCAGGGCTGAGTTGCCGTATACGTCCAAGTTTTTGATCCTTAAATCAATCGCTTCTTCGAGACCCATAATACAAGCTTCTTATTCGGCCTCGTTGTTCGTATATTTGAACGTAAGTCTGGCAGTGAAAGGAATGTGGGTACCCTGAGGGGTAACAATGATTGCCCCAATTCCGTTTCCATAATGATTAACTGCTCCATCAAAGATAAGTCCCCATTGGGAACCTGGTTCTGGCCCTTCACTGGGTAACGGTTCATCGCAATCTTTCATTTTTAGATACATGACATCTTTGTCTGGGATGTCAAACCCGATTGATTCTTGATCGTCAATCGGTTGATGAGCCAAATGATCAGCTAAAATACTTCCTTTAACGGCTTTTTGAGCGTGGTACTCTATGTCATATTCTGATAACAGCATCTGCCAACGGGCAATTCTTCCCGTAAGAGCAGGTTTTTCGAAGACATACTTGATTGGATCCATTTCTGAGATCAATCAAGTAGTGTGACGAATCATGTACTGGCGAAGACTTTGGCTGCCCAAGCCAAAGCGCAGCAAGTTTTCTCAAGCATCGTGTACCGAGTCTCGTAGTCAGTGAATTTCTTGCTCAAATAGTAAATGGCAGACTCTTTCCTTTTGGTTTCGTCTTGTTGGCCAAGTACACATCCCATTGAGTCCTCTAGCACTGTGAGGTAAATGATCAGTGGTCTTCCTTCCACTGGAGGTGATAGAATTGGAGGATTCAATAGATATTCCTTAATACTGTCGAAGGCGGTTTGGCAATCTTCTGTCCAAACGCAATCCTGGTTCTTTTTGAGTAATTTGAAAATCGGCGCACATGTGGCGGTCATGAGGAATATGAATCTGGAGATGTAGTTCAAACGTCCCAGGAATCCTCTGACTTGTTTTTCAGTTTTCGGAGAAGGAATTTCTTGAATGGCCTTGACCTTGTCAGGATCAACCTCAATTCCTTTCTGGCTGACGATGAACCCTAGTAGTTTCCCTGAACGGACACCGAAGGTGCACTTGTTGGGATTCAAGCGGAGCTTGAATTTTCTTAGACGTTCGAACAATTTTGACAGATGTTCAACGTGCCCACTCTCTGTTTTTGATTTTGCAATCATATCATCAACATATACCTCTATTTCCTTGTGTATCATGTCATGAAACAGAGTAGTCATGGCCCTTTGATAGGTTGCCCCGACGTTCTTCAAACCGAACGGTATTACCTTGTAACAAAAGGTACCCCATGGGGTAATGAACGAAGTTTTCTCCATGTCTTTCAGCTCCATTTTAATCTGGTTATAGCCCGAGAATCTATCCATGAAGGAGAAAACTTTGAACTTTGCTGTACTGTCAACCAACATGTCAATGTGTGGCAAAGGAAAGTCGTCCTTTGGACTAGCCTAGTTCAGATCTCGGTAGTCGACACACATTCTGACCTTTTCGTCCTTTTTCGGAACAGGTACGATGTTGGCTAACCATTGAGGATATTCATATGTAGCGAGGAAACCCGCGTCGATCTGTTTCTGTACTTCCTCCTTGATTTTGATGGCCATGTCCGGGTGAGTGCGTCTCAACCTTTGCTTTACTGGCGGACATTCTGATCTCAACGGTATGTGATGTTCCACGATGCTGGTATCCAACCCTGGCATATCGTGATAGAACCAAGCGAATACATCGGGAAATTCTCTGAGAAGCTTTATCAAACCCTCTCTGGCAGTTGGACTGAGTAGTGCCCCAATCCTGATTTATTTTCTCTCTTGCTCTGAACCCAAGTTTACCATTTCCAACGGTTCTTTGTGAGGTTCAATAGACCTTTCCTCTTGTCTGAGTAGTCGAGAGATCTCTTCTGGAATTTCGTTGTCATTTTCTCCTTCAGCCTCGAATACCGGGAACTCAAAGTTGGGAGAAGGCATCGGATCGTATGTTTCAACTGGGTTTAAAACAAGCAATCTGCATGACGTGATGATTTGTGTTTAGAAGAGATAGAGAAAAATGCAAGTGTGTGCAGTGTATTTGTTTTTACTGCTTGTTTTTATTTTTAATTGTTTTTTAGGATTACCATTTTCTGAAAAAGCAAAAAGAGAAAACAGCAATTAATACGGAAATTACAGAACGACGTTATTTTATTAATGAACAAGTCGATCCTTGAAACTACAGCCCTATAAAACAAAACTCTGTCGCTTCGGGCAAAGCGAAAAGGGAAAATTTACAGAAAGCGAGCCCTATCAAAACATCCGTTTCACCTGGGCAGGGTGAAAGGTTAAAGATGGCAATTACTTTGACTGGTGAACGACCTTTGGAACCTCGACGGCAATCCATTGGCGGCGAACTCCTCAGTGAATCACAAAGTCTGGCACCTTCCTTGATTTGTCTTCAGAAATAACGCTGATTTCTGGTGGAGCGGGATCATTGGAATCTGTCTCCCAGGCAGAATTGTCGTAGGAGAATTCCTCTATTGCATTTTGCATAGCATTTGTGCTCTCAGTTGTATCTCCCCATCCAGTTGGCTGGATGTCTTCGAGCCTGATACGAGAGCTTTCGGGAGCGGTGTACTTGACCAAAAAGTCATATTTTCCACTTGGTTGTCCCAAGGTGTCCCACACTTCTTTGGAACTGGAGGAGTCATTTCTCTCGATGACGTTGACCTCGGGAAAAGCATAGTTGATAAATTCAAGTCCTACAAACGTTGCGAATTCATCTTCATGTTGAGTAGTTTCTGAATGACCTGAGTCATGACATAGTGGGGACACAGGTATTCTGTTCAATGATGCTCAACTGAGTTTCATTACTCGGCTGACTTTCTTGCCCCAAGTTTCCTGGGTAAGGTTTCCACATTGGCAGACCATCCATTGGGCCATAGTAGGTGTAGTCAAAATTGTCTTTCATCGGAGTGTCTTCCTCTAATGAATTTGGCGGAGCGCGGCATCCTTCCGGATCACAATCCCCGTATATCATTTCGACGTCTGACCATGGTATAAATCTCAGACTTTCTGTAGGAAAGCAAAAAGGCATAGGCACCTCTTCCTGAGACATATAACCGTCCTTGTTAAGGTAGGACTTCCATTCTTCATCCGTGTCAGAGGGATCTTCCTCATTGATAGCATGGACTGCTTGAGACACTGGGTGAAGGAAACCTCCACTGTGGAAGAAGTTTTAAAGGGGATGAAGACTTTCATCGTTGGCAGCTGTCTGGGTACAGGTTGTAGAAAAACCAAGACCCTTCTTTGTGTTATGGTCAATGGGAAGGACAAGTTGTCCCCATCCTGTCGTATCGGTACTCTCGACCGCTTTGATAGCATCGTTGTATGAGGAAATCGAGGTTCCTCCTTTGAAATGATTGTCCTTGCTCACCGACAGTGCTTGGAACTGAGTTCCAATAACCTCCTCGGGTTTTATACCAGTAGATGATGACAAGTTGCTTACAAGCAAGGCTTGTTCCCCACAAACCGTGACAAGTTGATCGTTCTTGACGAACTTTAGCTTTTGGTGGAGGGTCGAAGTAACCGCTCCAGCCTGATGTATCCAAGGTCTTCCTAATAAACAACTGTATGTTGCCCGGATGTCCATGACCTGGAAAGTGACTTGGAAAGTGTGAGGACTGATAGTTATGGGAAGATCAACTTCGTCGATCACTGTTTTTCTGGATCCGTCGAATGCTTTGACGACGACCTCGCTGATTCTCATCAGAGGCCCTTTGAATGATAATTACATCAAAGTGGACTTCGGCATAACATTCAGGGTTGACCCTGTGTCTACCAATACGCTGGCTAAAGCATCGTCCTGGCAGTTAACTGTGATATTGAGCGCCATGTTATGACAGCGACCCACTTCGGGTAATTCCTCATCACTAAATCCCAAATTATTGCAGGAAGTGATGTTAGAGACAATGCTGTCGAACTGTCTAATTGTTACATCCTGTTCCACAAAGGCTTGCTCCAAGACTTTCTGTAGAGCCTCCCTGTGGGCTTCTGAACTGAGTAACAGTGATAATACCGAGATCTTTGAAGGAGTTTGTAACAGTTGATCGACAATGTTGTATTCACTCCTTTGGATGAGCTTCAGCATCTCATCATTGTTTTTCGAAAGGTCAGGATTACTGGATTGACCGACTGGTGGATCGGGAGCTTCTGTCTGAAGTTCCTTTTCTTTGTTAACTTCCCCAACCCCTCAGTTGAAGATTCTACCACTCCGTGTTACTCGACTGATGTCTGCAATATTCACGACGGAGGGTAATGGAATTTCCTTTCCATTTTCAATTATCGTTGCACCGTATTTGTAAGGGATCGCCTTAGCTGATTCATACGGTAGCGGTCCTGGTAGATAGATGACTACAGGAGCCTTCTGACCATCATAAGTAATCTCGATCCATTCCCGGTTGGGAACTTTAGATTCGTTAAGTAGAGGAATAATGGCAAAAACATCCCTGGTCCTGTGATGACCAGAGATCGTGACAACATCCTCAACTTGCTCGGCAAGGTAGTTCGGCGTCCAGTTGATGGGTCCAGAACCCGGATGGGTCCAGAACCCGGATATGACCCTGAAGAGCTGCTCTCACAAGGTAACACCCTTGGTTACTTTCTGAACAGACGCTACAACTGTCGTAATTGTGTGGTGGCACCTGGCCACGAACACTTTGAATACAATGTAACCTCACTAGGTTAGCTTCCACTGATCGGACATCCTGACTTTGACGCCGGGTAGGATTCCTGTTACTGATACTAATCTACTGAGTATCTTCATCCATATAGATTGGCACCCACCAGTGATTTAACAAGTGCTGAAGTGCCTCCTGGACAAGGGTACAACCTCGATCATTTTCGCAACCTGCCTTACAGCTTTGATAGTCATGTGATATTAAGAATCTGAGTCGGACCTGCTCAGCATGTAACTCTACCAGGTTGGTATCCATCACGCGAATATCGAAGATCTGAACCATGTTGATCTGATAAGGGTTCCTATCATGGTAGTCTTGGATCCATCCAAGATCCATCTGACGCTGGAGGGCCTCCTGTATGAAAGAGCATCCCTGTTTGTTTACCGAAAAAATCAGACAAGAATTGTAATCGTGCCGCGGCAGATTATGATACTGGCTTTGCCTTGAGTGCATTGCCACCAAGTTGACATTCATTGCACGGATGTCGTGGTTTTGAATGACGTTAGAATTCGTGTAAACCATGTTAACTCCACGAACTCGGTGCTCTTGGATCCATCCGAGATCCATCTGTTCTTGTAGAGCTGATTGCACTACAGAACATCCTTGATTGTCTTTAGAGCAGATATCACACTGGTGATAGTTATGAGGTGGCACATGGCCATATCCACTTTGTCTACAATGCATCTTGACCAGATCGGTTTTCCACAAGAGTACATCGTGAATTTGATAGACATCGTTAGTCTCTCTTTCTATCAAATTGACGGCAGCCTTCTCGTGTTGAGGCAGCGGATTCGTGAGAACATTAGGATTTATATCCTTGAAGGATAACACCCCGCTCCTAACAAGTTTTTGCACGTCGGACTTGAAATTGAGACAAGTCTCTATGTTATGCCCTGGACCTCCTTAATGATAAGAGTAAGTTTGATCCACCTTAAACTAAAAAGGCGGATTTTCCGGTACTGTAAGAGTAGATTTAGTCTGAATGTGCCCCTTAGCCAGTAGTAATGGAAATAACTCTGCGTACGTCACGGGTATAGGATCAAATCCTGGTGGCCGTGTTGTACGGTTGTTATTATATGGAGGACGAGCCTGCTGAAGAGGCTGTTGTGTCCTTTGCTGGTCAGGTTGGCTCTGCGCAACCTGAGGTTGATACGTTGGAATAGACGCAGGGTTGATAGCAGGAGTCACAGCTGCTACCGGTTGATAACGTCGTCTTTGTTTTCCGAGAGAGATATTCCCAATATCTTGCTCTTTTTTCTTAGGGAGAGTACTACCATATTTTTTAGTACCACTTGTCGATCCAGTGTCTTTTACCAAACGTCCTTCTCGGACGGCTTCCTCAAGACGTACACCCATGCCGACCATTTCGGTGAAATCACTAGGCGCACTGGCAACCATTCGGTCATAGTAAAATGAGCTTAAGGTCTTTAAGAAGATCTTTGTCATCTCTTTTTCCTCAAGAGGTGGACAAATTTGAGCGGGAATTTCACGCCACCTTTGAGGATACTCCTTAAAGGTTTCCTTGTCCTTTTGCGACATCGATCTGAGTTGATCTCTGTCGGGTGCCATGTCCAAATTGTATTTGTATTGTTGGACGAAGGCAGTACCAAGATCTCTGAATATGCTGATCGTAGTACGGTTTAAACCCATGTACCATTTGAGTGCGGCACCGGTTAAACTATCCTGGAAGTAGTGAATCAGTAGGTCCTGATTCTCCGTCTGAGCTGACATCCGTCGAGCGTACATCACCAGATGGCTTTGAGGAAAAGAGTTACCCTTGTATTTTTCAAAGTCGGGCACTTGAAATTTGTGCGGAACTTTCACATTTGGGACCAAGCAGAGGTCTGCGGCGTCCTTTCCAAATAAATTCTGACCGCGAATGGCTTGCAGCTCCTTCTGCATTTCCAAGAATTGCTCCTGGAATTCATCCATTTTATCGAACATAGTTTCCTTCTTACCAGAAGGTGTTGGTGGAATCTGTCCTTCCGGGACAGTGTGCACCACAGGGGGTGGTACCGTGACTACGGCAGTGAGTCTTTGCGTTTCCCGAAGTTTGTAACCTTCAGGAGTCTTCAACATGCCCCTGCCATCTTTGCTTTCCCGAAGTTTGTAACCTTCAGGCCCAGCGGCTTCTGTTGTGATTCCCTGATCTTCAGTGATCGGCGGAACATATCCTTCTGGGATATAGTTAACAGGCATGCCCTAAGGACGATCTTTCGGTATCTGATACCTAGGATCATACCTCTCTACTACGGGCGTTGAGGTGATCTCTGAGATCACAGTTTGTTGTAGCTGAGCTTCTGCCATGGCTTGCATGTCGTTATGAATCTTTCTCATATCCTCTCTCAGAGCGTCGATCTCTTCTTTTAACTCTCTGTTTTCTTCCTCAAGATCATCCATCCTTTTCTGACGATTGGCCCGAGTATTATACGAATGAGACAGTTTGACTCTAGAACCGAGACACAAACGTGAGATTCGTAGGGAAGAAGAATACGCGATGTTAGAATGATGAATGCAATGATTATATTAATTGTTTAAGGTTTAATCAAAATAAACTTCGACAATTAGATTGCAAATATCAAACTGTGGGGAAACCCCTTTTTATTGAAATTCAAAGGATTACAGAAATGGAAATAGAATAGATTACAAGGTACAGAAACAGAAACCTAAACTAATGGGTCCCGAGTCCTCTCTGAAGAGAAATCGGGTGCTGATTCTGGTATCTTCCTTTTCTTTGACCGGGGCTCTTGGACCGTTGTCGGGTTGTCATTCCTTTGCCAGGTGAAAGGAGCGAGCAAATTCCTTTGGTCATTCTGATTATCTACAACATGTTGCTCCAAAATTTCGATCAGAGCGTCTTTCTCTTTCAGTAATTACTGTATTTTGATGCACTCTATGTCGAGGGTGCGGTACTTGTTCTTCTAAGACCTTCTCTCCTTTTGAATTTTGTTGAGAGTAACCTGAAGTTTTTCAGTTTTCGTCATGAAGTACATGACAGATTCCCTTGGCGGAAGAATTTCGTAACGAGGATAAGGCATTTTTAGCTTGAGAGCTCTAGTTTGTACCCAGTGGAGATAAGGCTCCACCGAGACACAATCCGGTTTTCCTATAGACTCTCGTCCTTTCTTATGAACATGCTTCCAAGCGTGCACTATTTCCGTCTTTAGTGCTCTGTCATTTTCTCTTTCCTTGAAGAAAAGACCTTCCAGATGAACACCCAGTGGGATGTGTCTCATCGGGTATCCAAATTGACGGCGAACCAATACCGGATGGTAGTTGATTCCTCCTTTAGTTCCTATAAGGGGTACGTTGGGGAAGTTTCCACAACGGTCAATGATCCTGATTCCATCATAAATCCTATTACACCAATCTATATCAGAGTTGGTAAGAGACATGATCTTCTGCGACCAGCGTAGCGCACTCTTACAATCCCAAAAAGCAGCAGACTTGGGCAAGTGAGAGATAAACCATCTGTAAAGCAAAGGTACACAGCATGTGATCTCCCCTCCGCTGTACAAATTCCCCAAGTGTACAGAATGATACGCATCTGCGAGCAAAGTCGGCACAGGATTTCCAATGAGAAAAACCTTAATAGCGTTGATATCGACGAAATTATTAATGTTAGGAAACAAAAATAACCCGTAGGTGAGCAAGACAAAGATGCTTTGAAAAGCAGTTATGTTTCCTATACTGGCAAAATACAGGGCTTTCTTTGTCAAGAACTGGGCCGGCAAACCTTGGATGCCACCCTTAGCAGTCATGTGAGTCCTGACCTCAGACTCATCCAAATGAATTGCTCTCGCAATGGTCTGATTCTTTGGAATTTCTTCCAGTCCAGAAAATGGAGCTCGGTCCGTAATGTGTAGATCGATCAGATGAGAATACTCCTCCAGCATTGGTGCGAGCTGGTAATCCGGGAATGTGAAACAGTGATAAACCGGATCATAAAACTGAATGAGCACATCCATGATTCCCTCAATCACATGGACTCTTAACAGTGGTAGCAAACCTCAGTGTTTGGCTCTGAAAGCCTCTGGGTTAGTGATCATCCTTGCTAATCTTCTCAAATCCTCTAGCTTTGGAACCTTGAAGGTATACTGGTGAGTTCTCCTTCTACCGAAATCCATTAGTACAATCCTTTTCTCTGATATTTGCAATCACAGTCTTAGTTTAATTTGAAAAATAGAGAGACTAGAAGAGAAGAATTTTTTGAATGTTTTAATGTTTTATTAAATGAATGCATGAATGCAGCACACAAAAACATAGAAAAAACATGGGGTCAAAGGGTCGTTGTCATGAAGTCAAGGCTCTACCCATCCCCAAAGGTTTATACTAGGGTGATTTTTGTACCTGTACTCATTATCATCAGCTCCTCCCAGGAAAGCAAAACAACAAGCGGATCGCCAGCGAGTTGTAGTGCAATCTTAGAGTAAGTTCCATTCACCGAGAATAGATCACCAGCCTCAAATGAGGGTAGTATCGCGTAACAACTATTTCCGATAGTTTCTGCACTACGAAAGGGTTTGGCTCCTCAGCTTCTTAGACTTAACAACCGGTCCATTGTCTAGGTGAGAGAATGGGTTGCGTTGGTCAACCTCCACTGAGGTTGATGGTCGACCCCGTCGCCATCACTTATCTTAAGTGTATACTCATTCTTTCCACATACGGCATCACCCGCATTCCCATTAGCATAAAAATAAACACGTATAGCAATTAGGAAAAGCAGTATATATATTTATCCTAATCATCCTAGACCTTTAAAGCTATGAATCTTAAGTTCCTGACAGAAAATGGGTTCCCCGGCGGAAGCCCCAATCTGTGGTATTCACACAAGTGAAGAAAAGGAACACCGTGCCTAGATCTACCTTTGAAAGGCCCCACGGTGGGCGCCATTTTTCTGTAGCGAGCGATTTTGGACGCGGTTCTTAGGCGTTGGTCGCTCTCTGCGGTTGAGCTTAAAACTACAGGTCGATTCATTTTTTATCCTATTGTGAGCTGATGAAGGAAGGGAAATAGATGTCTCCAATTAACCCTGCTTTGCATACTGAGTTTAAACAGCGGTCTGTTAAGTTACGAATGCTATCAATGTGGGGGGGCCTTTGTACTGGTAATTTGTATTTTCGCCAATACTGGTTTTTATCTAGGACTTGACAGAAGGTTTCTGGCGGGGAACAACGATTAGGATGTTAGGACTGATGCTTTTTGATAGGTATGAGAGAGTATGGGATTTGGGTTTTTTGTTGATTGTGCTCGCTAAGATTTTTTCTTTCAATCTTATGCCTACGTATTCCCATTTACCGAAACAGGGAAATCAGAGCGTTCGTAGTTCCTCCTATTCTATGGGAGGAAATGGTTGTTTTTGGTGTCTTGTTCAAAGCCCAAGACGTAAAGCGAAAAGGTGGTTTGTATCTTGTTCAAAGCCCAAGATGTGAAGCTGAAGGTCCCAACTTTAGAGAGAATTTGTCATCTCTAAAGAGGTTTGTCTGTCACAACTGTCGGGTGACTGATTTATAAAGGAGGATTACTTTAACCAGGATACGCGGATCCGATAATGCCATAATTTCCTTTATAGGGGGTTTTTAACCTGAAGGGGAAGACTTTAACTCAGTGTAGAGCAATGTTATCTTTCCTTAGGAATTTCTCATGCTAAAAGAGGGACAGTGGCATGGATGTAGATGATCCAGAGGCTTTCCGCTTACAGCGATTAGATGAAAGGGAAGGAGTTGTTGATGTTTGTGTACTGTGAACGAGGCACAACTTTGATGCTAAAAGGTTAATTGGATTAACCAGTGGTTTTCTTATACAAAGCCTAAGAGGGGGCTATTATGTGTCTCGTACAAAGACCGAGAGAGAGGCTAAAAGGTTTTGACTTAACGATGGAATTTTTTTGGTATCTCGTATAAAGCCCGAGATGGAGGCTATTTGACTTAACAAGAGAGTTTTTTGTATCTCGTACGAAGCCCGAGATGGAGGCGAAAATTTGTTTGGCTCAATAAGAACCTTTTTGTATCTCGTATAAAGCCCGAGATGGAGGCGAAAGGGGTGATCGACTCAATGAGGGAGTCTCTTATGTGTCTCGTACAAAGCCCGAGAGAGAGGCTAAACGTTGTTTGACTCCGCTGGGGAGAATCATTGTATAAAGCCCAAGAGAGAGGCTATGGTGACTGTTCAGTTAAGTGACAGGTCCAGTATACTGATTTTAAAGAGAAAATCAGTTCTTATATGAGCAATACTGTACTCATGGATTTGATTTGAGGATCAGGGATATTTCCTGTTCTTTAAGGAAGCGGGAAATCCGAAGGGCATTGAGACTGTCCGAGTCTACGGGTTTCCTTCCTATTTAACGAAGGGGTCCCTTGAGAATGTCTTTGAGACTCAAGGAAGTTAGATTGTCCAAGTCTAGGGTTTTATCTTTTGTACTGTGCTTTGAGAAACAGTAGTAGACTCTATGAAAGGACTGTTCTATGCAAATGACTAAGTTCTGTTCCTATACCTCTAGGAGGTCGTCGGGACAATTTATACGAAGCCCAAGAGGAGGCTGGAAACTTTTAAGAAGCCGACGAGTCCTTGTACTAAGCCCAAGAGAAGGCTATCATTCCCGGAGGAAGAGATCATTATATGAAGCCTAAGAGGAGGCTGTGAATACTTCTAAGAAGCCGTAGGGTCCTTGTACTAAGCCCAAGAGGAGGCGGGGTTGCTTTTAGGAAGCCTGTGGGTCCTTGTATAATGCCCAAGAGGAGGCCGATTGCTTTTAAGAAGCCAATGGGTCCCCAAACCCCGAGAAATTCAAGGCAATGCTATTCACCGAGAATAGATCAAAGTCAGGAAAGTTTGAGAATTTGGAAGAAACTCAAAGATGCCATTCACGGAGAATACATTCATCTCTGGGAGTAGAGTTTCTTGACAATTCCTAATGAGGACAGGCGAAGAGAAGACTGTATCTGGTGATCCTATTGGGGATCTAGTTGTCTATTTCTACGAATAAACGAAACTACGTCACCTAGTTCTAGACGTAGTTGTCGGGGAAACTCTAAATATCTATACTATTATTACACAGTTGATATGAGTTTATGAAAGAAGACTTACAGTGAAACAGCCCCACAATACAGTTATATGTATATAAAAGCGGTAAATGAAAGCAATAACCACTTACTCGGTTGTAGAGCTTCCATGCTGTTTGGTTAGTTGTTCAACAAAGAAAGATTAAGAACAACAGTATATTCAAAATCAAAGGAGAAAGTGCTTTGAAAAAGAAAGATTTGGGGCTTACAGCTCAAGGAGAGGCCCAAGGTTTTATCAGTGAGCGCACTGTTGAATTTGTACAGAGGGACTTATACAAGTGACTGAGGCCCAAAATGTTTTTTGTACAAAGGGATGGGTCTTACACTTTCTCAAGAGGCCCAAGTGAGTTTTAAGAAAAAGAGTGGGGCTTATAACACGAGGGTAGGCCCAGATGATTTTTCCGTTTGAAATGGCGATCACGCCGAGGTTTTCTTTTAACGCGGAGGGACTTATACAATAAGTGAGGCCCAAAGTGATTTTGGTTAAAAGGGGATTGGGTCTTACACTCTAATAGAGGCCCAAAGTGTTTTTGAATGGGTCTTATAGCTCAAGGAGAGGCCCAAGGTTATTTTTCAAAAGGCAATGATCGTGTCGTTTATTTGAAAATGTACAGAGGGACTTATACAACGAATGAGGCCCAAAATGTTTCTGTACAAGTGGGTTGGCTCTTACACTCTCTCAAGAGGCCCAAGTAGGTTTTGCAAATGATTTATGAGGGTTGAATTAATCCAAAAACCCTAATTTGTTTTCAAAAATGTATTTAATTGAATAAAAATTCAATTAAAAATTATCATAATTGTTTAACACATGAAAAACAAATTGTGATTTTGGATTAATGCTTCAAAAATTAAGTATTGACCAACAAAATAATTAGAAAGCATTAAAAGTTGCAAAATCAATGTAGAAAAAATATTTAAAATGTCAAAAACAATCAAAATATTAATTCTTTGCAAAAATATCAATTATACAAAATAAATAATATTTTTTGGGATTTTTTGATAAAATAAAATATTTTAACATTTTTGTGAATTATTAAAAAAAGAATCAACTCAAAATCATTAAAACTCGGAGAGAAATTAATTTTTGAATCAATTAAACAAAATCACAAAATTCAAATATTTGAATTTGTGAAAAAGGCGCTAAGAACACAAGCAAGAACACGCGCGTTTTTCTGGGTTTGGCTGATTTGCGTTTTCCATCCAATCTCACTGAATACGTAATCATATCATGCAATCCACATATCATTATGCTCGTCTCAACCTCACGATCATGTCTATAACACTTAATTTCATTTAAATTAAACATAAAACATGAAATCACGAAGAAACCTCAAGAACCCTAATTTCTGCATGAAGGCTAGGATTTTTGATACACGATTCAAACAATGCAATTAATTGAGGGAAAACATTCCACGCATGATTATGAACATATGGCCAAATTATTGTGCGAGGAAATATGCATGGATTGAGAGATGACCAAGTATATGCTTACCTCTAAGTCGTGACAGCAAGTGCAATGTGATTTTTGATTTGGAGGTGTTACAGATGAGTGGTGATGATCTGAATAGCTTCCCTACACCCTATGAAGTGTGTTTGAATGGTTGGACTTGATTGAAATTGGTTGGATCAATTTGTGGTACCTCAGCTGCAACTTGATTGGAAATTTGAGCAACCAGCTGGTGATTTTGTGAAATTGGTGTTTCAGAAGTGATCTAAGTGTTTGATCAGCTCATATGTGATGTATATGAGGTGTGTGAGTGATTGGTTTGATTGGAAAAGCTCTCAAACTCAAAACCCGATAGCTACCTTGCTAAGAAAGGCATTTTTGCCAAGAGAAAGAGATTTTGAGGAAAGCATCTGTTAGATGGCTTTGGTGTACTCAAACTGATCACAATTGAGCTCTATTTATAGTAGAGTAAGTTTGTTTTGTAAGGAATAGTGAATGGCAACTGGTAAGTAGGTTTGGCCAATGTTGTCCAATGGAAATGCAAGTCTCCTCTAGCCATTGACTAGAGGTTAGGGCACAGAGCTTTGGTTCCCTTGGTCTTGGATAAGTCTTGACTGATTTCAGATGAGAATGGCTCAGTCCATCCCACCTTGATGCTTCCATTGAATGCTTCAATCCAAATTTGGAGTCTTGTCCCTATTTTGGCCATTCTAGGTTCAACATGTTATTTCTTGTTCCATGGACTTTGGAGGCTTGGCTCAGTGATTGTCCCCTTTAGATTCAATCCTCAGATGTGTCCAAGTGGATAGGAGCATTTGAATTTGGCTGATTTTGGCAAATCGAGCCAAAATGCAAAATTTGCCTTGCCTTTGACAGATTTCAGCAAGACAACTTGACAATGTCATATCTCATGGTGTAAGTTGAATTTGGCAATGTTCATGGCCATTTTGGAAAGCCCTTACATGATATAAGAACTGTTTGAACATGTTTGATTTTGATCTCTTTTGAATCCAAGTGAAAAATCCCTCTACATTTGGCAAAAAGTGAAGCAAAATTTGACTTAGTGAAATTTTCACTAAGTGTTGGAACAAAGTGTGATTTCTTGATTTTGATCACTCCATAACTTAAAATCCTTAATGAATTGGACTTAGGTCTAGTTGAAGTTTTTGTAGAGGGTAATGAGGGCTACAAATCCATCTTTGGATGAAAAAAATTGGCCTTGTGGTTTAGGAGTTATGGTCCTCCAAAGTTGGTGCATTAGTGGTACTTTTTCCATAACTTAGAAAATTTTCTAAGTTTTATGGTTACCCCTTTTACAAGTTATCCCATTTCCTTTGATTTTTCTTGATGAATGATGATTCAAATCATACATTAACATCATTTTAGGGTTAAAAATCCATTTTGGTGAAAAATCTCAAAAAGTCAAAGTTGACTTTTGTGCATAGTTGACTTTTTATCAGATGAATTCCAAACTGTGCAATTCTTCAGGAAATCATGTCGTTTACCTAAATCAAACTTGATGGACATGTTCCATGGGTGTCATAGGGTATATTGAGGCATGTCCTAGGGTTTGGGAGCATGTCCTGGTCAAAAGTCAAAGTTACAGTTGACTTTCCTCGCGAAACCCTAATTGTGGTGCAGATGAAATTAAGACTTGTTGCTCAAGCTTCTTGGATTAATCCATTGTTCCAAATGGATCAATATAGTTCATTAGAGACCCTCAAACCCTCTCTTGAGGTCTTGGTTCACGATTTGTCCTAAAAGTCAACTTAGGGGTGAATTAGGTCAAGAAACCCTAATTCCTAATTTTTTATGTATGCATCCCCTGAGGCAAAATTGACTTGATGAATGGGTCCATGAGGTTCCATGGAGTACATTAGGTTGTGTTTTGGATCTTTGGCTTGCGTCCAGATGAAATTTTTCATCTGGAGGCCCTGGTCGACCAAAACCCTAATTTGGTGATACTGGCGATCTTGAGACTTGATCCACCTAGAAGGGAGCAACCTTGTGCTTAATCCTTGAAGTGGGAGTCCTTTTGATCCATTGTGGATGTTTGAGAGGTTAGACAAGTTGAAGATCAAGTCATTCCTTGACTGATCCTTTGTCTAAGGCTCTGAGAGGGCTTAAAACCCTAATTTTGATTGTTGTGAATGCTCAACAACCCTTGAGGCATTTGATGAGGCATGATGATTCATCCATATTGTGATGATGATTTGCACAATAATGGGAAATCTTAGTGGTCAAAATTTGGGGTATGACACCAGGGCGATGCTTTAGCCACCGTACTAGTAGACACAGGGTCAGCCCTGAATGTTATGCCGAAGTCCACTTTGATGCAATTATCCTTCAAAGGACCCTCGGTGAGAACCAGTGAGGTCGTCACCAAAGCATTTGACGGGTCCAGAAAAACGATTATCGGCGAAGTCGACCTTCCCATAACTATTGGTCCTCACACTTTCTGAGTCGCTTTCCAGGTCATGGACATCCGGGCAATGTACAGCTGTTTATTAGGAAGACCTTGGATACATCAGCCTGGGGCGGTCACCTCGACCCTCCACCAAAAGTTAAAGTTCGTCCAGAATAACCAGCTCGTCACGGTCTGTGGAGAACAAGCCTTGCTCGTGAGTAACTTATCATCATCTACTGGTATAGAACCCGAGGAGGTTATTGGAACTCAGTTCCAAGCACTATCGGTGAGCAAGGATAATCAATTCGAAGAGGGAACTTCCATTTCCTCATACAAAGACCCTATCAAAGTGGTCGAGAGTACCAATACAACAGGATGGGGACAGCTAGTCATTCCTACTGACAATAAAACAAAGAAGGGTCTTGGTTTTTCTGCAACTTGTACCCAGACAGCTACTACCAGCAATGAAAGTCTTCATCTCATTCAAGACTTCTTCCACAGTGGAGGTTTCCTTCACCCAGTGCCTCAAGAAGTGCATACCATCAATAAAGATGATCCCTCTGATATGGAGGAAGAATGGGAGTCCTATCTTAACAAGGACGGTTATATGTCTCAGGACGAAACGCAGACTCCTTTTTGCTTTCCTACACAGAGTTCGAGATTTATACCCAGGTCAGATGTCGAAATGATATACGGAGATTGTGATCCGAAAGGATGTCGTGCTCCACCAAACTCATTAGAGGAGGACACTCTGATGAAGGACAACTTTGACCACAACTATTATGGCCCGATGGATGGCCTGCCAATGTGGCAGCCGTATCCAGGAGACTTGGTGCAAGGAAATCAGCCGAACAATGAAAATCAGCTGAGCATCATTGAAAAGAATACCTGCGTCCCCACCATGTCATGGGATCAACAATCAGGTCATTCAGAAAACGTCCAGTACGACGATGAATTTGCAACGTTTACAGGACTTAAATTCATCAACTATGCTTTTCTAGAGGTCAACGTCATCGAGGAGGATGACTCATCCAGTTCCAAAGAAGTGTGGGACACCCTGTGACAACCAAGTGGGAAATACGACTATATGGTCAAGTACACTGCTCCCGAAAGCTCTCGTATCAGGCTCGAAGACATCCAGCCAACTGGATGGGGAGATCTACCTGAGAGCACAAATGCTATGCAAAATGCAACAGAGGAATCCTCCTACGACGACTCTGCCTGGGAGACAGATTCCAATGATCCTACTCCACCAGAAATTAGCGTTATTTTTGAAGACAAATTAAGGAAGGTGCCAGACTTTGTGATTCACCGAGGAGTTCGCCGCCAATGGGTTGTTCTCGATGTTTCGAAGATTGTTCATAAGTCAAAGTAATTGTCGTCTTTAACCTTTCACCCTGCCCAGGTGAAACGGATGTTTTGATAGGGCTCACTTTCTGTAAATTTCCCTCTTCGCTTTGCCCAAAGCGACAGAGTTTTGTTTTATAGGGCTGTAATTTCAAGAATCGACTTGTTCATGAATAAAATAATGTCGTTCTGTAATTCCCGCATTTATTACTATTTTCACTTTTCTTTTTTTTTCAGAAAATGGTAATCCTAAAAAACAAATTAATAATAAAAAAACAAGCAGTTTTCCAAAGAAATACACTGCACACACTCTTGCATTCTCTCTATCTCTTCTAAACACAAATCATACCGTCATGCAGATTGCTTGTTTTAAACCCCATTGAAACATACGATCCAATGCCTTCTACCAACTTTGAGTTCCCGGTATTTGGGGTTGAAGAAGAGAATGACGACGAAATTCCAGAAGAGATCTCCCGATTACTCAGACAAGAGGAAGGGTCCATTGAACCTTATAAAGAGCCGTTGGAAACGGTAAACCTAGGTTCTGAAAAAGAGAGAAAAGAAATCAGGATTGGGGCACTGCTCAGTCCAACTGCCAGAGAGGGTTTGCTAAAGCTTCTCAAAGAATTTCTCGATGTATTTGCTTGGTCATATCAGGATATGCCAGGGTTGGATACCAGCATCGTGGAACATCATCTACCGTTGAGGTCAGAATGTCCGCCAGTAAAACAGAGGTTGAGACGGACTCACCCGAACATGGCCATCAAAATCAAAGAGGAGGTACAGAAATAGATTGACGCGGGTTTCCTCGCCACATCAGAATATCCTCAATGGTTAGCCAACATCGTACCCGTTCCAAAAAAGGATAGAAAGGTCAGAATGTGTGTAGACTACAGGGATCTAAACAAGGCTAGTCCAAAGGACGACTTTCCTTTACCACACATTGACATGTTGGTTGATAGTACAACAAAGTTCAAAGTTTTCTCCTTCATGGATGGATTCTCGGGCTATAACCAGATCAAAATGGCGCTGAAAGACATGGAGAAAACTCCGTTCATTACCCCATGGGGTACCTTTTGTTACAAGGTAATGCCGTTCGGTTTGAAGAACGACAGGGCAACCTATCAAAAGGCCATGACTACTCTTTTTCATGACATGATACACAAAGAAATCGAGGTATATGTCGATGATATGATTGCCAAATCTAAGACAGAAGAGGAGCATGTGACCCATCTGTCAAAGCTATTCGAGCGGTCGAGAAAGTACGAACTCTGCTTGAATCCCAACAAATGCACCTTTGGTGTCCGTTCAGGAAAACTTTTAGGGTTCATCGTCAGCCAGAAAGGAATTGAGGTTGATCCTGACAAGGTCAAGGCCATTCGAGAAATGCCTTCTCCAAAAACTGAAAAACAAGTCAGAGGATTCCTGGGACGTTTGAACTACATCTCCAGATTCATATTCCTCATGACCGCGACATGTGCGCCGATTTTCAAATTACTTAAAAAGAATCAGGAATGTGTTTGGACAGAAGACTGTCAAACCGCCTTCGACAGTATTAAGGAATACCTATTGAACCCTCTGATTTTATCACCTCCAGTGGAAGGAAGGCCGCTGATTATCTACCTCACCGTCTTGGAAGACTCCATGGGATGTGTACTTGGCCAACAAGACGAAACCAAACGGAAAGAGTCTGCCATCTACTATTTGAGCAAGAAATTCACCGACTGCGAGACTCGGTACACTATGCTTGAGAAAACTTGTTGCGCTTTGGCTTGGGCGGCCAAACGTCTGCGCCAGTACATGATTCGTCACACCACTTGGTTAATCTCTAAAATGGATCCAATCAAGTGTGTCTTTGAAAAACCTGCTCTCACGGGAAGGATTGCCCGTTGGCAGATGTTGCTATCAGAATATGACATAGAGTACCATGCTCAAAAAGCCGTTAAGGGGAGTATTTTAGCCGATCATTTGGCTCATCAACCGATTGACGATCAAGAATCAATCGGGTTTGACTTCCCAGATGAAGATGTCATGTATTTGAAAATGAAAGATTGCTATGAACCGCTACCCAGTGAAGGGCCAGAACCAAGTTCCTAATGGAGGATTATCTTTGACGGAGCTGTTAATCATTATGGAAACGGAATTGGGGCAATCATTGTCACCCATCAGGGTACCCATATTCCTTTCACCGCCAGACTGACATTCAAGTGCACAAACAACGAGGCCGAATACAAAGCTTGTATTATGGGTCTCGAGGAAGCGATTGACTTAAGGATTAAAAACTTGGACGTATATGGCGACTCAGCCCTGGTTATCAATCAGATTAAAGGAGATTGGAACACATGCCAATCAGGATTGATTCCTTATAAAGATTACGCAAGAAGGTTGCTACCCTTCTTCAACAGAGTGGAGTTTCATCACATCCCTCGTGAGGAGAATCACCTGGCTGATGCATTAGCCACTCTCTCTTCCATGATTAGTGTAGGTCAACGGAATGACATACCTAAGATCGACATAATGCGCCTTGAATGGCCCGCTTACATCTTCACGATTGAAGACGTCGTAGATGACAAACCTTGGTATCACGATATCAAATGCTTCCTTCAGAAACAAGAGTACCCACCTGGGGCACTAAGGAAGGACAGGAAAACCCTCAGAAGGCTGGCTGGCAGTTTCTTCCTGAGCGGTGATACACTTTATAAGAGAAATTTTGACATGGTCTTGCTCCGTTGCGTAGACAGACTAGTAGCAGACATGCTGATAAAGGAAATTCACAAAGGGTCCTTTGGCACTCATGCCAACGGACATACAATGGCGTGAAAAATTCTAAGAGCAGGGTACTATTGGTTGACAATCGAATCCGATTGCTACAAGTACATGAGGAAGTGTCACAAGTGTCAAATATACTCAGACAAAATCCATGGCCTTTTTCCATATGGGGAATCGACATGATTGGCTTGATTGAGCCCAAAGCTACAAACGGACATCGGTTCATCCTGGTAGCCATTGATTACTTCACTAAGTGGGTCGAAGCAGCGTCGTACGCTAATGTAACCCGACAAGTGGTGGTCCGATTTATCAAAAACAATATCATCTGTTGTTATGGTGTTCCGAGCCAGATCATTACAGATAATAGATCTAACTTGAACAATAAGATGATAAAAGAGTTGTGCGCAAAGTTTAAGATCGAACACCATAACTCATCTCCCTACCAACCAAAGATGAACGGAGCGGTCGAAGCGGCTAACAAGAACATCAAGAAGATTGTTCAAAAGATGGTTGTAACCTACAAAGATTGGCACGAGATGCTGCCTTTTGTTCTTCACGGTTATCACACATCTGTCCGCACTTCAACAGGGGCAACCCCTTTCTCTCTAGTATATGGCATGGAAGCAATACTCCCCATAGAAGTAGAGATCCCATCAATCCAGGTATTTATGGAAGCTAAGCTTACAGAAGCTGAATGGTGTCAAAGTCGACATGACGAACTCAACCTGATCGAAGAGAAACAAATAACGGCACTATGCCATGGTCAGTTGTATCAGCAAAGAATGAAGAAGGCGTTCGACAAAAAGGTTCGATCTCGTGTCTTCAGGAAAGGAGACCTTGTGCTCAAAAAGATACAATCTTTTCTCACTAATTCTTGGGGCAAATGGACTCCGAATTATGATGGCCCCTACGTGGTCAAGAAAGCTTTCTCAGGCGGCGCCTTGAGACTTGCAGCCATGGATGGAGAAGAATTTACCTACCCCACAAATGTTGATGTAGTCAAGAAATACTTCGCCTAAACTAAAAAAAAAAACGTCTCGGTGGATTGAAAACCCGAAAGGGCGGTCCAGGCAAAAATTAGAGACATGATCAAAAATCATCCCGGTGGATTGGAAATCTCAAAGTCCAATCCAGGCAAAAGTTAGGGATAATGGCAAGTAACTATGTATGATCAGTTCAACTCCTCAGCAGTCATGCCATCCATCAGAAACTCCAGTCACGGTCATCTTCGACGGAAGCTCAGGATGCCCCGAATTCAATATTGGTAGAAGGATAGTGGTCGTTATGTTTCAATGTAGCCCTCTTCCCGTAAATTACCATTTTCTAAACTTTGTAAATACTCTATGGGATCACGCGTTTGGCTGATTTCCATCCTATCAATAAAATTTGAGCCCTTGTGCTTTTGTTTGCAATTCTTATTTGTTTTAGCTTTACAGAATGACATTTTAACATGATCAACTATTCTTGAAACGAAACAAAAATGAATTTACTTGTAAAATTTTTCTGCTTTTAAAAATAAAGATAGCAATTTCTTTTGACGGTTGAACATCGAAAGAACATCGATCACTTCTCCAAAGGTGTTCGAGCCTTAGAGTGCAGAATCAAAGTACTCCTTCTAAACTAGTATGCCTGAATGAAGGATCATCTATGTCAGATGCGAATGCTCCATCTGACCTCTTCGGCCGAGTTCCCATCTCCTAAGCCCGACCAGCGTCACTCCCAACAGGGACCGTTTCTCCTAAGCAAGGCAGAATTACTATCTTGAACCAGCGGTACTTCTTCGCCCCGTGATGGCCGAGTATCCAGTCATGTTCATCTATTAGTCTGTATGGCGCGTCAGTTTTGTCAGCATATACATACATACATCATGCATTATTGATTTGCATTCACATTCATATTGCATCACTATCACTCCCGTCGGTCTTGTCCCCTAGTGATAACAGTCCTCTCAATTGAGTTGTCAGTTCTTTCCTCGTCAGGAAAGGTTGCGTCTGAACAATCTCTCTCCTCCATTTTAGTTCTGGATCAGGATTGGCCCTTGACCACTTTGATAACTTGAACCTCTGAAAGACTAGAGAACCTTCAACCGAGGTCACTCTTCTCCATTGAAGATGATATTTTCGCTTTCCCGGATTAAGGAAAATCCCTATAGGAAGCCTCTTAAGCAGAGATTTGGCAATACAGCAGTTTTTCTCTGAAAAAAACCGCTGATGAAATGGTCATTAGCACCTCAAAATTGGATCACATCATATGGCGTTTCTCCAGGAAGACCCCGATAAAAGTATGATGCAATATCTCCAAGCGTGAAAGTAGTCTCTCAAGAGACTCGTTTTCCCCAGTAGAGTCGGCAAATGACGTCTCCAAACAGAGAAGTTTGTACACCTCTACAACTCAGATGACTGGGTTCCCCAGCGAGTCTGACATCAAACTTTTTCTATCAAATGGCATCTCTCCAGGAAAATTCGGCGAGAAGTTTGAGGAAAATCGCTACGAATAGCGTCCCTTGTCAAGAAAGTTTATTGACAAAAGAAACTAAGACCAGTTCCTTGGTGGGAAACCAGGATCGAGGGGAAGTTTACATCAGAAACAAAGACCAGTTCCTTGGTAGAAAACCAGGATCGAGGGGAAGTTTACATCAGAAACTAAGACCAGTTCCTTGGTAAGAAACCAGGATCGAGGGAATGTTTATTTCAGAAACTAAGACCAGTTCCTTGGTAGGAATCCAGGATCGAGGGGCAGTTTTTTACCTTTTCTAAACATCATTGCTTAGCAAAAGAAGAAGAATGCACAAGCTGCCATTCTTAACCACCATTAAAATTTCGGGTATTCTGATATTTAATCCTCTTGCACCCCGAATGTCCGAATACCTTCGCCATTCACACCTTCGAGTCCAAGAAGATTAAATAGGGGCATCTGTCATACCCCAAATTTTGACCACTAAGATTTCCCATCATTGTGAAAATCATCATCACAATATGGAGGAACCATCATACCTCATCAGTCTCCCCAAAGATGGGTGAGCATTCACTACTGTCAAAATTAGGGTTTCAAGCCCTCTCCGAGTTCTTAGACAAAGGATCAATCAAGGAATGACATGATATTCAACTTTTCTAGCCTCTCAAATATACACAAGGGATAAATAGGACTCCCACTTCAAGGATTAAGCACAAGGCTCCTCCCTTCCAGGTGGATCAAGCCTCAAGATCGCCAGTGTCACCAAATTTGGGTTTGGTCGACCAGGGCCTCCAGATCAAAATTTTCCTCTGGGCATGAGCCAATGCTTCAAAGCATATCCTAAAATACTCCATGGAACCTCATGAGCCCAAGCATCAAGTCAATTTGACCTCAGGGGATGCATACATCAAAAATCAGGAATTAGGATTTCTTGACCTAATTCACCCCTAAGTTGACTTTTGGGACAAATCATGAGACAAGACCTCAAGAGAGGATTTGAGGGTCTCCAAAATACCACATTGATCCATTTGTAACAATGGATTGATCCAGGAAGCTTGAGCAACAAGTTTCAATTTCATCAGTACCACAGTTAGGGTTTCGCGAGAAAAGTCAACTGTATCTTTGACTTTTGACCAGGACATGCTCCCAAACCCTAGGACATGATTCAATATACCTTATAACACCCATGGAACATGTCCATCAAGTTTGATTTAGGTCCAGGACATGATTTCCTAAAGGATCGCACAGTTTGGAATTCATCTGACAAAAAGTCAACTGTGCACAAAAGTCAACTTTGACTTTTTGAGATTTTTCACAAAAATGGTTTTTAACCCTAAAATGATGTTAATGTATAATTTGAATAATCATTCATCAAGAAAAATAAAGGAAAGTGGGATAACTTGTAAAATGGGTAACCATAAAAACTTAGAAGATTTTCTAAGTTATGAACTAAGTGGCAAGGGTACCAACTTTGGAGGATCATAACTCCTAAACCACAAAGCCATCTTTCCCCATCCAAAGCTTGATTTGTAGATCTCATTACCCTCAACAAAAGCTTAAAACTGACCTCCCTCCAAACTCCTCATGGATTTTGAGTTATGGAATGATCAAAATCACAAAAAGTGAAAATGTCACTTTTTTCCAACACTTAGTGAAATTTTCACTAAGTCAGAATCTGCCTTCACTTTTTTCCAAATGTAGGGGTATTTTTCACTTGGATCCAAAAGGTATCAAAACCAAATATGATTAAACAGTTGTTGTATCATATGAGGGCTTTCCAAAATGGCCAAGAACATCACCAAATTCCACTTGGGCCAAGAGATATGACAATGGCAATATGCCTTGCTGAAAACTACCAAGGCTAGGCAGAATTTTGCATTTTTGCTCGATTTGGCAAAATCAGATAATTCCAAGCCTTGTCATCACTTTGGACACATCTGAGGATCAAATCTAAAGGGGACAAACACTGAGCCAAGCCTCCAAAGTCCTTGGAACAAGAAGTAGCATGCCAAACCTAGAATTGCCTAAAAGAGGGACAAGACTCTAATTTTGGATTGGAGCATTCAATGCATACACCAAGGTGGCATGGACTGAGCCATTTGCAACTGAATTCAGTCAAGACTTATCCAAGACCAAGGGAACCACAGCCCTGTGCCCTAACCTCTAGTCAATCGCTAGAGGATACTTGGATTCCAAAGTGCAACCATTGGCCAAACCTCTGTTGTAGTTGCCATTCACTATTGATCCCAAAACAAACTTGCTCTACTATAAATGAGCTCATTTGTGCTCAGTTTGAGTACACCAAAGCCATCAAACAAATGTTTTCCTCAAAATCCCTCTCTTTAGGCCAAAATGCCTTCTTTAGCAAGGTAACTCTGAGTTTTTGAGTTAGAGAGCATTTCCATCACAACTCATGATCCTAACACCTCATAACCATCATATGTAGGTGATCCAAACTATCAAAAGTGACCTGTAACACCAAAATCACAAAGTCACCTCTCAAAACCTCAAAATAGGCCTTTTGTGCATTTTTCAAGCCATGTCTTGATTCAGTCACTTTCCAAACCAGATAAAACCTCAAACATACTCCAAATAACATCCTTGAACTATCCCAAATGGTTCCCCCATCTAGAACACCATTTGAGAGAGTTGTTATTTTGGTCATTTTAACCCCTTTTGCAAGAAAGGGCCAGTTTGTGTTTTTACTGGTTCCAGCTGATTCCAACCATCCTCAAAGCTTCTAAGGGATCATTTGAGAGTGTCCAAAGCATCAAACCATTTCTGGAACAAGAAGTTTGGCAGATTGCACAGAAAACTCCAAAAGCTCAAAAAGAGGTAAGCATCATGACTTGAACTTTCCAAAATATGCATTGCTTTGAAGTCCACAGATCATACACACCTCATACATGTTATATATGTTGTGTTTGAACCAATTCATCATGTAATTCATGCCTGCATCAAAGTGTAGCCTAGAAAATGCAATTATAGGCATTTTTCAAAACCACTATTAGGTTTTGAGGAGGGAGTATGATCTGAAAAAAATACCACCACCATTGGATTCCTTGTGAAATTCTAGGCCAGTTGCATATAAATTTTGTCCCCAAACATTGAGAAATGAGAAAGTTATGGACCTTCCCATTTCTTGGCAAAACTTGCCTTGCCTTGCCTTGACCAGGCCTAGAAAACAAGGTATGCCTTGTATATTTGTGGTTTCACTTCAAGCAATGGATGTATCACCACCCCAGTGGTAAGGCGCGCGCCCTATAACCTTGAGGTCGTGGGTTCAAACCCCACCCATGCCATTTTGTGTTTTCTCACATTTTTGCTATTTTTTCCAATATTTTTATGTTTTATTAATTAATTGGAAAATCAATAACTCTTTCAATTTTAATTATTTTTTATTGGTTCTTTTTGAAAAAAATCACAAAAATGTTGAAATATTTTATTCCACAAAAAAATTAAGTTTATATTATTTATTTAATATAATTAGTATTTTTGTGAATAAATTCCTTTTTAATGTTTTTAAACATTTTAAAAGTGAATATTTACTTTGAAAATCAAAACCAAGTGAGTTTTAATTCACCTTGTGATTAATCCCTCATTTCTCAAACTTTAAACGAAAATCATAAATGGTTTATTCAAACTTATTTGGTATTTTATTTGATTTTCTTTAAATATTTACTTTTAAAGAATAACAAATTAGGGTTTCTTTGATTTTCACCCTTATCAAACAATTTCAAACACTTGGGTCTCTAATAGAGTGTAAGACCCAATTCTTTGTAAATAAAAACCTATTTTTGGGCCTCACTTATTGTATAATTCCGTTGTATTCCAAAAAGTTCGACGCGATCATCGTCTGTTGAAAAACAAACCCTGGGCCTCTCCTCGAGCTATAAGACCCATTCAAAATCTTTTGGGCCTCTATTAGAGTGTAAGACCCAACCCCCTTTGAAAACAAAATCATTTTGGGCCTCAATGCATTGTATAAGACCCACCGCGTTTTCGAAAATCTCAGCGCGATCGCCATTTGCAAACAAATGACCCTGGGCCTCTCCTTGAGCTGTAAGCCCCACCACTTGTACAAAAATAAATCTCTTGGGCCTCTTGAGAGAGTGTAAGACCCATCCCCTTGTACAGAAAACCTTTCTTGGGCCTCAATCACTTGTATAAGTCCCTCTGTACAAAACGACAGTGCGATCACTGATAAACCTTGGGCCTCTCCTTGAGCTGTAAGCCTCAACATCTTTTCAAAATACTTTCTCCTTTAAATTTTGAATATACTGTTGTTTTCAATATTTCTTTGTTGAACAACTAACCAAAAAGCATGGAAGCTCTACAACCGAGTAAGTGGTTATATGCTTTCTTTATCCACTGTCATATACATATAAACTGTATTGTGGGGTTGTTTCACTGTAATTCTTCTTTCATAACCTCATATCAACTGTGTAATACTAGTATAGATATTTAGAGTTTCCCCGGCAACTACGTCTAGCACTAAGCCCTGTTGGTCACTCTTAAATACAGTCAAAACTAGATCCCTGTAGGATTACCAGATACAGTCTTCCCTCCTCTTGGGGTTAAACAATATGGAGACGTGAAAGGCAGCATTCTCAGTGAACCCTTTCTCAGACTGCCATCCTTAGAAATCGTCAAAGAAACTCTACTCCCCATAGATGATCTTTTCTCCGTGAATGGAATCTCTTGAGTTTCTTCCAAATTCTCGAACTTTCCTGGCTTGATCTATTCTTTGTGAATAGCCTGTCTTGAATTTCTCGGGGTTTGGGGACCCACAGGCTTTCTAAAAGCATCCCAGCCCCTCTTGGGCGTTATACAAGGACCCTACGGCTTCTTAGAAGTATTCACAACCTCCTCTTAGGCTTTGTATAAGGATTCTTCCTTCGAGAGGAGAGCCTCCTCTTGGGCTTCGTACAAATTGTCCCTCGGCTTCTTAAAAGTTTCCAGCCTCCTCTTGGGCTTCGTACAAATTATCCGACGACCTCCTAGAGGTATAGGAACAGAAATTAGTCATCTTGATTAAACAGTCTTTCAAAGAGTCTAGAACTTTCTACCGTGAATGTACTACTACTGTTTCTTTAAACATAGTACAAAAGATAAAACTCTAGACTTGGACAGTCTAATCTCCTTGAGTCTCGAAGGCATTCTCAAGTAGGGAAAAACACCGGTAGACTCGGACAGTCTCCAATACCCTCTGGATTCCCCATTTCCTTAAAGAACAGGAAATAACCCTGATCCTCTGATCAATCCCAAAGCATAGCATTACCTTTAATCAGTCTCTTTATAAGAACTGGTTTTCTCTTTTAACCAACCTAGTGGACCTGTCACTCAACTGAAACAACAATCCTTTTAGCCTCTATCTCGGGCTTCGTACGAGATACAAAAAGACTCTCTTGTTGAGTCAATCTCTTTTTTAGCCTCTATCTCGGGCTTCGTACGAGATACAAAAGGACTCTCTTGTTGAGTCAACCTTTAGCCTCCGTCTTGGGCTTTGTACAAGACACATCTAAAAGCATTCTCTTGTTGAGTCAAACCCTTTTAGCCTCTCTCTCGGGCTTCGCACGAGACACATAAAAACACCCTCTTGTTGGGCCAATAGCCTCCTAGCATCAAAACTGTGCCTCGTTCACAGGATGCAAACATCAACAACTCCTTTCATCTAATAGCTGTAAGCGGCAAGCCTTTGGATTATTTACATCCACACCACTGTCCTTCTTTTAGCATGAGAAATTCCTAAGGAAAGATGGCATTGCTCTACACTGAGTTAAAGTCTTCTCCTTCAGGTTAAAACCCCCTATAAAGGAAATTATGGCATTGCTAAGATTCACATATCCTGGTTAAAGTAATCCTCATTTATAGTCAGTCACCCAACAGTTGTGACAAATAGACCCCCTTTAGAGATGACAAATTTTCTCTAAAAACAACACCTTTTTAGCCTCACATTTTAGGCTTCGAACAAGATACAAATAGACCCTTCAGCTTCACATCTTGGGCTTTGAACAAGATATAAACCACCTTTTTAGCTTCACGTCTTGGGCTTTGAACAAGACACCAAAACACCATTTCCTCCCATAGAATAGGAGGAACTACGATCGCTCTAATTTTCCTGTTTCGGTAAACGGGAATACGTAGGCATAAGATTGAAAGAAAAATCTTAGCGAGCACACTAATCCAAAACCCAAAACCCGTACCTTCACATATCAATCGAAAAGCATCAGTCTTAAACTCCCACCAATCGCCTGGGCACTATTTTAACAAAATAACCTAAGAGAGACCCACAATCTTTGTAGCATCTGTAAACCAACAACCATCTGTTCAAACTCAGTTTGCAAGCAGGGTTAATTGGAGACATCTATTTCCCTTCCTTCATCAGCTTCAATAGGATAAAAAAAGAATCGAGCTGTAGTACCCCAAAGCGATATTGCTTCGCAACCACGCAAAAACTCGCGCTACACACTCTATTGGCCCAGATAAAGAGTAGAGTTCTCAAGACTGATTGAGAAAGCATAAGAGTTTACCGCATACCTACTAAGATACCATTTTTAAGATAGGAGTATCACTTTATATATTTTTTACATTGTTAACACTGACTAAGAAACCTGAATAATGATATCATTCATAAATTTCCAAATCGCCCAAACTAACGCATGTTAGATCATAGCCAATCTACCCACTTCCTAGAGTTACCTTTGAACAATTTAAAAACAAAAAAAATTACTAAACTCCCTAGGAAGAACAAAGTACCACACTAGCCACCAAAATATGTCATGCAAAACCGTCATTGTCAAGTAGCATGTCACAAACATATGGGTAGTTGTCTATACCCTCCCAATACACATTGGAAATAAAAACACCCTCAAGATCCATTAACACTATATGTTTATAAAGGTTATCAATAGGGGTCTTGTATTGAAGAAGTTGTTAGGAGAAAACAAATATTGTTGATGGAGGATAACTATCTTAAATAAGAGGAAGAAACACTAGGAAGGTCGCACTCAAGGAGCACTAGGTGTGCTAAGGAGACAAAAAAAACACCATCATTAGAATGACACTACCACCGCTTATCAGGTTTCAAGGAGACATTCACCTCATGAATGACTGATTACGTATTAGAGACAATTTTTTAGTCATAGATGAATATGGATCTCTTCCAGTTTAAATATCAAGTCAAAATCCACTTTACAAACACTCCAGCCTAATCAACGGATGAATCTTGTAGATCAAAGATACTAAAAAGTGTAGGGAACTTTTGTGAATTGGATACCTTGAAACAAATTATTTACGGTTTCTTTATGATCAAGAAACACACAAGGGTTAGGGTTAACAAAGAAAACAAGGTAAAATAACAAGGATTGGTTATAAAACGGCTATTGTTTCCTTTCTCCTTAAAACAAGGATTACAAGTATACAAGAATAACAAACTAACCACTCTCACCCTAATTAGGTTTTGTCACACTCTAGAATGAGAGACTAGCATGTTATTTATAATAAAACCTATCACACCAATTCAATATGCTAACAACCCTAGCAATATTAACTAATACATGTTAGAACAACCTTCGACTACAACATGTATTATTTCGACAGTATAACACTTCGACAGCAGCATGCGAACAGACTTCGACCTCATGCTTAAAACTAGAGTTCGATCCAAATCTCACAAATCTCCACCTTGGATCTAACTCTACCATCAAGGAAACATACTAGCTTTCTTCATGCAGCTTTATCAACTGCATACAGTGGAAAAACTTGCAACTTGGCAACGTCTTGGTGATCATATCAGCAGCATTATGATCTATTGAAACCTTCAGCACTTGGACTTCTCCACGCTCGATTACCCCTCTGACGAAATGCAGCCTCACATCAATGTGCTTGGACCGCTCATGATAGGCTGAGTTCTTCGACAAGTGTATTGCACTTTGACTATCACATTTAACAGTGATAACTGGACCTTGAAGTTTCAGTTCCTTTGCAAAACCTTCAAGCCATAATGCTTCCTTCACATCTTCAGTTAAAGCAATATATTCCGCTTCAGTGGTTGATAAAGCAACCACCTTCTAAAGTGTTGCTTTCCAACTGATTGATGTCCCAAACATAGTGAACACTTTTCCAGAAATAGATTTTCTGGTATCCATGCATCCTGCATGGTCAGAGTCGACATATCCTTCGATTTCTGCTTTACTATATTCACCCAAGGCTCCACCATAAATTAAGACTCTATTCAGAGACCCATTTATGTACCTTAAAATCCACTTCAATGCTTGCCAGTGAGCCTTTCCAGGATTCGACATGTACCTGCTTACAAGACTTACTGCATATGCTATGTCGGGTTTAGTACAGACCATAACATACATCAAAAAACCAACTATATTAGCATATGGAATGCTATTCATATAAGTTCTTTCGACATCAGTACTAGGACACTGATCTATACTCAGCTTGAATTGATGGTTTGTCGGAGTTACAACAGGCTTTGAATTCGACATACCATACTTTTCGAGAATCTTCCGTAGGTATGCCTCTTGAGATAAGCATAATTTCGACTGATTTCTATCTCTTCGGATGTCAATCCCAAGAATCCTGGACGCAGCTCCCAGATCCTTCATTTTGAACTCCTTATTGAGTTCAGCCTTCACCCTCCTTACCTCTTCGACATTGTTACTTGCTATTAGAATATCATCCACATAAAGCAATAAAATAATAAATGAATTACCAGGTCAAAATTTGAAGTAAACACAGTGGTCGAACTGACTTCTGATGAAACTTATGCGTGCCATAAACTTATCAAATCTCCTATTCCGCTGTCGAGGAGATTGTTTCAGTCCATATAGAGATCTCTTCAGCTTGCACACATAATCTTCCTTCCCCTTTTCGACATACCCTTCAGGTTGCCTCATCAGGATTATTTCATCTAGATCACCATACAATAACGCAGTCTTCACATCCATCTGTTCCAGTTCAAGATCGAACTGTGCCACCATGGCAAACAATATTCGAATGGATCTATGCTTTACAACAGGCGAGAACACATCATTGAAGTCGACACCTTCTTTCTGAGTGAATCCCCTAGCAACCAACCTTGCCTTGTATCTTTTCGACGCCACTCCTTCGATTCCTTCCTTGACTTTGAAAATCCATTTACAGCTGACTAACCTAGCTCCAGCAGGTTTCTTGATCAGTTCCCATGTGTCGTTGTCATGAAGAGATTTCATCTCATCATCCATGTCCTTCATCCATTCAGTCTTCTTCCGACTCCTCATAACTTCCTTATAGTCTCTAGGTTCTACGTCGAGAACCTCACTTGCAGAGATTAAGGCATAGGCTATAAGATCTGCATACTCAAGTCTCTGAGGTGGTTTGATGACTCTTCTCGGCCTGTTTCTTGCTAACAGGTAGTCATTATCAGTCTCCTCATCTTCGACAACATCTTCTATTTCGTCTTTGACTTCATCTGGGGTACGCACTTCAGCATCAACATGCTCCACCTCAACAGGAATCTCTCCCTGTTCCAGCTCTTCGTCAGCAACATCAGTTTTCTTGAAAGCCATCTCAGCTTCATTGAAAACTATATCTCGACTGATGATACACCTCCTGTGACCTAGCTATAGGCACCATAGCCTATAAGCTTTGACTCCTTCAGGGTATCCCATAAACATGCACTTCAGAGCTCTAGGTTCGACCTTGTCTTGCCTAATGTGAGCATAGACCACACAACCAAATACTCTCAGTCTGTCGAGACTAGGTGGATTTCCCGACCAAACTTCTTCAGGTGTCTTCATATCTAATGCAGTCGAAGGACATCTATTTATCAGATATGCGGCTGTTGAAACAGCTTCATCCCAAAACACCTTCTTCAATCCAGCACTAACCAACATACATCTAACCCTTTCAAGGATTGTTCGATTGAATCTCTCAGCTAAGCCATTTTGTTGAGGAGTACCTGCTACAGTCTTATGCCTTGCAATCCCAGACTCAACACAGTAACTGTCGAACGCTTTGTTGCAGAACTCAAGGCCATTGTCGGTTCTCAACCTCTTAACCTTTCTGCCAGTTTGAGTTTCGACCAGAATCTTCCAACTTTTGAAATTCTCAAAAGTTTCATCCTTCGTCTTCTGAATGAATACCCATAGTTTTCTGGAATAGTCATCAACGATGTATAGAAAATACCTTGCACCTGAGTGTGAAGGATTCCTTGCAGGTCCCCCAAAGATCAGCATTAATGTAATCAAGGGATCCATGTGTTCTTTGCTTGCCTTTGTTGAGCTTCGCCCTACAGGATTTACCAAATACACAAGATTCACGAAACTCCAACTTTTCGACTTTGTCACCACCTAGCAGGTTCTTCTTCCCCAATTCGACCAGGCCTCTTTCGCTGACATGGCCCAATCTCATGTGCCATAAATCTGTCTTCGACACAGGTTTCGTGGATACAGTATTTGTCGAACCACTTACAACCTCAGCCTCAAGGGTATACAAGCCTTGTTTCTTCACGCCTCTCAAGACTTCCTTCGACCCCTTCATGACTTTTAGGATACTTTTCCCTCCTTGGAAAATGTATCCCTTCCTGTCGAATTCACCAAGAGAAATTAAATTTCTCTTTAAGTCAGGTACATACCTGACTTCAGTCAATAACCTTATTGACTCATCATGGAGCTTGAATCTCACAGATCCAATACCTGCAATTTTGCAGGATTTGTGGTTTCCCAGCAGCACCGATCCACTATCTTGATCACATAGCTCTTCGAACAATTCTCTGTTTGGAGTCATGTGCCAAGTGCATCCTGAATCCATAATCCACTCTTTTCTTGAGTCGCTGCTTGAAACTACAAGAACATCAAATGAGTCGAAGTCATCTTGAACAATGGTTGCGTTTCCATTATCCTTTCCTCCATGATCTTTTAGGCGTTCAGGGCACACCTTTCTTGTGTGACCCTTCTTCTTACAATGATAGCATCGAAAACCAGATGCTTCGCCACTATAAGACTTCTGCTGACTTTTACCTTTCTTCTTGTCGAACTTACCATCCATTCGCAAGAATTTTCCCTTAACGGCCAAACCTTCACCAACCGTCGAAGTTTTATGCTCCTTTCGTTCGTTCAGGTCCTTAGAATACAAGGATGATTGAACTTCTTCAAATGTCAGGGACTCCCTTCCATACAAGATAGTTTCTTTGAAGTGAGCATGTGTTCTGGGCAAAGCACACAACAGCAACAGTGCTTGATCTTCGTCATCGATCTTGACATCAATATTTTCAAGATCAAGAATCAGCTTGTTGAACATATCCAACTGCTCAGCCAAAGCTTTTTCTTCACTCATCTTGAACGAATACAAAGCTTGCTTCAGGTAGAGTTGATTCACCAAAGATTTGGTCATGTACAAGCTTTCAAGCTTCACCCATAACCCCGATGCTGTCGTCTCCTTTGATACCTGTCGAAGAACCTTATCACCAAGGCTCAACAATATTGCGTTGTGTGCTTTCTCGATCATGGTAGTCTTTTCTTTTTCCGTTAACGCGGCATCCATGGATGTCATTCCCTTCAACGCTTCCAAACAACCATGCTGAACCAGTAGGGCTTTCATCTTCAAGCGCCACAGACCGAAGTCGTTCACTCCGATGAACTTCTCGATCTCATACTTTGTTGAAGACATCTTCTCCATGCCCACCGCACCAATTTGTTGTGAATCGGATACCTTGAGACAAAGTATTTACGGTTTCTTTATGATTAAGAAACACACAAGGGTTAGGGTTAACAAAGAAAACAAGGTAAAATAACAAGAATTGGTTATAAAAGTGTTATTATTTCCTTTCTCCTTAAAACAAGGATTACAAGTATACAAGAATAACAAACTAACCACTCTCACCCTAATTAGGTTTTGTCACACTCAAGAATGAGAGACTAGCATGCTATTTATAATAAAACCTAGCACACTAAACAGCTAACTTAAACAATTGGATCCTTAACACAAGGCCCAATTCAATATGCTAACACCCTAGCAATATTAACTAATACATGTTAGAACAACCTTTGACTACAACATGTATTATTTCGACAATATAACACTTCGACAGCAGCATGCGAACGGACTTCGACCTCATGCTTAAAATTAGAGTTCGATCCAAATCTCACAGGAACCTTACATACATGGGAGTGGGCTTGACCCACAAATCCTTCTAGATTGAGATTAGGGATTTTAATACTATTTTTTACTAAGATGAGCCACATACCAATAAAAATAATTCTCAAAATCGAAACACAGAGAGACACTCATTTCAACAAGGATGAAGCATAGCTAAACCTAATACTCTGCCACCAAAAAGTGAGAAAAACTTAGGCGTCATATATGACATATAAGATATCATACCAAAGGTCTTAATCTCCTAAAATAAGCCTCAATCTCCACTTAGCCAAAAATGAAAAATTAAATAAGAGGATATCCTGAATTCCCTGACCCCTTATGTTTAGGCTTGAAACATTGGCTCTCTTGACCAAAACAATCTTAGAATCTTCGTTGACCCCTAACAGAGAACCTTTTTTGTAACCTAACAATGTTGTTCCAAATCTTGACAAACATTTTTTAGAAAGACATATGGAAGATATGTATAACATTAACGAGCGAGTTGATTAAAATCACTCGACCCCCATGCAAATATACTGATGTTTTCATAAGTTCAATCATCAAGAAATTAGACTAACTAAAGTTTCCCACGTAGGCTCACTTCGAGTGTTTTCCTCTAACGGCAACCCTATGTACTTGAAGGGAAATGACTCTTGACTATAATGGCGAAATTCTCTTGCATAATTCAGAAAGGCATGATCCATGTTAACCCCAACAAGACTTATCTTTGACGAGTTAACGCAAAGACTCGAAGACATCTCAAATCCTTACAAAATACCCATAATGGACAAAGGTTCTCTATCTAAGCCTTTGCCAAGATAATCGTGTCATCTGCATGCTAGAAATGGAAAACTCTAAGATCCAAGGAGCCAACTCTATAACCAAAAAAGAGGTCAAGATCCAACGGTTGGAAAATAACCCACTACAACCTTCTTCCACAAGCAAGAAGAGGAAAGGATGTAAGGGTTCTTCTTGCTTGAATTCCATTTGGATGCTAATTTCTTGGGTATGACATCCATTTGTTTCTAGTAGGAAACACAATAGCTTTATTTATTTATTTTGATGATACAATATAAACGTTACATAATTTATTTTCAATAAAAGTATTAATTTTAAAGACTAGTTTATTTTTTTAATCATTTAAAAAGTAAAATATGAAATTCAATAAAGATGACTTTATTCTTTAAATTTTTTTTGAAAAAGGAGAAATTGTTTTCATTTTTGGAATTCAAACACACCAAAACAAAATAAAAAGCTCAATATCTGAATCATGTTAAATACAAGTAAAAATATGTTGAGTTTACAAAATTCGGATACACAAATTTGAATATTAAAATTCATATGCACCTCATATTACAAGAGAACTCATGTTCACTCAAAACACACCAAATACACGAATAGCTTAGTTCATAGTATTACATCTAGCGGATATTTCTTTAAATTTGCAAGAGATTTTAACATCCTCAAATCGATCTAATAAAAAAAAAATTGTAAGACAACTTAAAACTAAAATATATTCAATTGACAACTTCATTCAATTTGACAACAAAGATTCGATTAATTAAGCTGCAAAACAAGGGAACAATTACTTCAAAGAAAAATCACACCATATGCTCCAAGCATATAATTCAAAATAACTCTTCCTTCTCTCTAGTTTTTCTCTTCCACCTTCCATCTAGATTCCACTGTTCCATTGATAATTTCTGCCTCCATTGGTGTTAGGTGGTTGATCCTTTGTCTGGTATTTTTGGCTTAAACTCCTAGCTTTAGGGCTAGGGGCCTTGGTACTAGAGGAGGGCGATCCATTTTTCACTCCTTGTTGGGGGCCATGGATTGGAAAGTTATTTCAAGAAAGAAGAACACAGTTAGTCCTGCTAGGTGTTCGGTTTGGAAGGAAATAGGTGGTATAGGAGCGACAAAGGGAGAGTCCGTTACGTCTTTCTTCATCACTGAGTTCCCAGATAATATGGGGGCTAAAGACCTTTTTGAGGTGTTTAAGGTGTATGGTTTGATATTTGAAGTCTACATTCCTGTTAAAAGAGATAAAAGAGGCAAGCGATACGGTTTTGCGAGATTTAGGAAGGTGCATGATGCGCGTATCCTTTCGGTTAAACTGGGCAACATTTATCTCAATGAAAGGAAAATTTACGCTAATATACCTAGGTTTCAGTCAGTTCCTCCAGCTCGCTTTGGTGTCACTCATTCTGCTGATAGAAGGATTTTCAAAGGTAGTGTGATTTCTGGGTTTAATCATGCAACCTCTTCTTATGCTCAAGTGGTGAAAGGAACGACTAAGTTGGACGAGGTAGAAGAGATCCCTTGTCGGGATAATAATGTCTGCAAAGTTTCGATCGAATCTAGCGAGTTGTATAGATTTTCCAAAGCTTATGTTGGAGAGGTGCAGTCCAACGGGAATCCCTTTTCGATCCAAAAGGAGCTTTTTGAAGTTGATTTTTTTGACATTAAGGCCTCTTCCTTAGGAGCTAGCCTCTGCCTTCTTGAGTCTTTGAATGAGGGCGATATTTCATCAGCTCTTGAGGATGCTAAGGGCTGGTGTGATTCAAAATTTAAATCCTTATATCCTTGGAATCAAGAGATTTTAGATTCTTTTAGGTTCGTTTGGGTGAATTGTTGGGGTTTACCTTGTCATGCTTGGAATTGTATTGTCTTCAATCGTTTAGTGGAGAGTTTTGGCACATTTATTAAGTGTGATGTTGCTACGGACAAACGTTCCAGCTTTGCGGTGGCCAGAATTTGAATTAAGGTTGATGGTTTTGAGAAAGTAGACAAAGTTATTCCTATTGAGGTGAATGGGGCTGCTTTTAAAGTGAGAATTTTCGAAGAAAATAAGGTTGTGTTACCTAAAGATTCAACTGAAGACGAAGCTGTTTCCGATGATGAATCTGATTATTTCTCTCATCTGGAGATGACAATGGTTTGTTTTTTGATGACGATATCGAGGATGTCTTGTCTTCCAAAAGCGACAACTCAAGGACTTTGATAGACAAACAAGAGGGTACAGTGTCGCCTTTTGATAAAGGGAGTAGGGCTGACTCTGAACATACCTTTGTCTGTGATTCTGAGGCGGAAAAAGTTGGTCTTGAAGGTGACTCTGCAGATAAACCTATTGACTTACCCTCTTAGAATAATTGTTTAATGGGGGAAATCCTTAAAAACCCGATAGCTCAGTTTGATGCTTTTAATACTGATGTTGACCTTGTCGTGGATAACCAACCATCATCTGGTCCGGTTACTTCCAAAGTTGATGATTTGGTTTCGGTTGGGGTTAATGTGGACCCACCCTCTTTGTTGGAGTTTCATCTTGGGCCAGATAGAAATTTAGGTTCCTCTCCTTTTGTGTCTGACCCAATTTCTCTTTCGGAAGAATTGCATAGTGAGCCTATTGGTGGGCCTAGTAAGAAAAAGAAAAAACCCTTAGCAGAAATCTACGGGGATTTTCAGATCCTTTTTCCCCATCTTTTTATTCTACCCTCCTCAAAATTCCCTCTGCTTCTAGATCGAATCTGAAGAAATCAAAATTTAAGAAGAAGCTGAATCTCTCTGTTATCAACGAATTTAGGGGTCATAGCTCAGTTCCGGATCCCTCTTTATGTGCGTCGGTGGATGATTCAGATATCATTCGAAGCAACGCCAAGTGTTCTAACAGTTTGAATCATGTCCCTCAGTTTATTTGGGAATCCTGTAAACTCCTAGGGGTAGAAGCCGACGAGGATGAAGAAGATTGTGTTGAGATTGTTAACAAATTGGAGATTAGATATAGTAAAGAATTCGCTAGTAAGAAGGTTGTTGAAAAAAAGGATTTATGATAGTGGTAACGTACAACGTACGAGGCTGCAATTCTTCTATCAAGAGGAGAAGAATTTGTCATTCTCTATTGAAAGGTAAAGCTGATTTGGTTCTAATTCAGGAAACCAAGATCCAATTGTTGAGTGATAATATAGTTATAAGTTTATGGGGTGATCTTGGGTTCGGTTGGTCTGCGGTTGGCTCTGAAGGAGCTCCGGGAGGTATTCTTACGATTTGGAGAAAGGACTCATTCATCCCAATTTCCAGTTACAGAGGTAAAGGTTTTCTCTATTCTAATCTTCTCTGGAGAGGTATTAATTTGTATGTTGTGAATATTTATTCTCCCTGTGACTCGAGGGATAAAACGATTCTATGGTCAGATCTCTTGTCCTTTAAAAATAACTGTAAAGAAGGAAGGTGGGTATGTGGAGGAGATTTTAATGCTGTTAAATCTCGAGACGAGAGGAAAGGTTGTGGTTTATCTAGCATACGGGAATGTGAAGAGTTCAATTTATTTATCAATAACTTGAATTTGGTGGATCTTCCCTTCGTGGGTAATAAGTTCTCTTGGTTTAAAGCTAATGGAGGTAGTTGCAGTAAAATAGATAGATTCCTTATTGATGACTTTCTAGTCGATAGGTGGGAGCTTAAAGCTCAATTTGTTGGATTGCACGATGTCTCTGACCACCGGCCTATTTGAATTAAGTCTGATACTTCTAACTGGGGGCCAAAACCTTTTCGCTTTTTTAATTGTTGGCTACAACATAAGGAGTTCTTGGAATTTGTTAAAACTCAATGGAACTCTGCTACCTTCCATGGTTCCCCTCCTTTTGTTTTTAAGGAAAAGCTTAAGTTCTTGAAGTCTCGTTTAAATTGGTGGAATCGCCATGTTTTTGGTTGGATTGATCTTAAGTTGGATGATAGTGTGGAAGGTATTAATGGTATTGATTTGGAAATAGATTATGCTTATTGCTCCTTGCCTGAAGAGGTGATTAAACTGAGGGCTAAGCTTCAGGAAGATTTTTGGAGCTCTCTTCGTATTAAAGAGTCCTTGATTTTTCAGAAATCTAGATCTAACTGGGTTATGGAAGGCGACATTAATTCTCGGTTTTTTCACGCTTCTCTTAAAGCGAGAACCAGACTTAATGCTATAACGGCTTTAGGCTCCTATGATAACCTTATTGAGGATCCTGATATTATTAAGGTCGCAGCTATGGAGTTTTTCGCTTCGAAATTTAAGAAGGTGGATTCTCCTAGAATTAAAGTGGATTTGTCTGGATTGAATAGGCTTTCCCCTGCAGATAGAATTTGGATGGACTCTGATTTTTCTCCAGAAGAAATCAGGTTGGCTGTGTTCGATTGTGATGGGAATAAATGTAACACCCCATTTCTACCCAGTAATTATATTAAAATCAGAGTTATAAAATTTTCAACTTTAACGGGATATCACATTTTCAACTTTAAAATCAATCACATAATAGTTAATCATGAAAGATACATAACGTTTCAAGGAAACATAAAACAACGAATGGTCTTCAACTTTATTCAACTTAAGCAAACACAACGCAACGGATTCATTAACAACTTAGTAGCATCTTTATTTAACATAAAATAACTTCAAATTAAACAACAAAGTATTTTTCAGCAATTCCATTAAAAATTCAGCATGTAGACAAATAAATAAAAGACACGCGTCATCCCCCCAAGTGCTACGTATCAGAGCGACAACCACCGACTCGAACTAAGGTAACCGGCTACTCCTCTTGATTACCTGCACGTTGCCAACATAGGGGACAACATTCAAACAGAAGGGGTGAGTTACCGAAAATTATAAACGGAGTATGATAAATAATATATAGGCAAGAATCATACAAATAATCACCACTTCACATCAACAACCAACAAACAAAATCAAATCAACAACAACTTAAGAAAATGCAACATTAATGAGACTCGACAATGTTATGCATGTGGTACCATCAGAGTAAAACTCCCAACTTAATATTGCCAGTTTATCGAGGCATCAAGACATAAGCCTTCAACTTTCAACTTTTAACATATGCCAATCCAGGCCAACTTGGTGTGAGCAACGCTCCGACACAAAATGCAATGTATGTTTCATGACATGCACAACTCATCAACATAAACAACTCACGACATCCACAACGTAATCCACTTAAACAACATAGCAACTTTTACGACATAAACAACGTAGTCAACTTTGGCTATTACGCCTTCAACTTAAAATTCGTCCGTGTATCGGAACGAAACAACAAAATCAGCTGTACATGCAAATCCACTTTTTTGACATTATTCCAACCAAACAACTCAACAAAAGTCACCTACTAAATTACCCGACTTACCCCGACAATTTTCGTTAAATTCCGGACAACTAAGTTTTTCGCCTAAACCGGCTAAACCGACTAAAATTGTACTGTTCCACCTTTATTAATTGCTACTGATTAATTTATTAATTCAGTTAAACCACTGCTGCAACATATTACTGCATTTCCAATTTTCTGTCAAAATTCTGCTTACTGCTATTGTTTCATTTTTCTGTCAAAAACTTGTTTTAATTTCTGTCAAAAACCTGAGAATAATTTTTTTTTCTGCAAATCTTCATTTACTAATGCTGATTACCAACTAATCTTTTTACTACCAGACCAATTAAAATTATCCTGCTACACATATTTTTCTGCCAATTTAATTCAAGTTTTCATGTAGAACAACAATAATTAAAAGTGTCACTCCCCTACTGCTATGGGTGGCCTGCGCCACCCTTACTACAACCTAAGTGGCTTGCGCCACATGCTTCAAAGGTGGCTGGCACCACATTCTCAAGCAATTCATTAAGAAACAATTAATTAAGAAAACATGATAATATATATACATGATAATAATAATAATCTTAGCATAAGAATTAAAGTGGAATTTCCCTTTCCAATGGGTGGCTTGCGCCACCCTTCATGAAAAGTACCCTGGCTTGCGCCAGGTCCCATGTGGCTCTCGCCACTTATTCATTTCTTTCCTTCTGGGTGGCCTGCGCCACCCCTTTATGTGTGGTGGGAGGCCTGCGCCACCCCAAAAATACAATTTTAGTTAATTCGCTTCCCAGATTTCACTGCAACATTCGTACATCGTCCAGCAACAATTTTTCCTCAACAATCGACAATTAACATTTTCGTATAATTAATCCACATAACCTCAGCAACAACACATCGTCAAAATCAACTTAAATGAATCATCAACCTCAGCCAGATTATCAACAACCACACAAATCAACAATAACTTATCAAGAAATTAATTGAGAAAAACAATCATATAATCCCCAACCCTTGTATCATTCATCCTAACCCGGTTATAATAATCAAACCCACCCTTACCTTGGATTGAAGGCAGCTCGACGATCGATCGGGTTCCAGAAATTCGACACCGGTAGCGGTTTCTCTCTCGCAAACTTCTTCTCTCACGTTCTTCCTTTTTCCTCTAACTGATTCTCCAACTTCACTACTCTTTCTATTCCTCTTATTTTATTTGTTTTATTAAAATAATATTATTCAATTATAATATCTAATGGGCCTAAAACATACACCCCTTAATTTACTAATTCCGACACGAAACCAAGCCCACTTAATCGAACACACTCCAACTACGATAATATTACTACTAATATTATTCCGCGACTATAATATTATTTCTAATATTAATTCTACGACTTACCAACTTAAAAACTCCGACTTAACGACTTAATTCACCGCAACACCAAAATCGACCAGATAATCACAAATAATTAATTAAATATTCAATTAAATAAATAATTAAATATTTGGGCGTTACAACTCTCCCCCACTTAGAATATTTTCCCACGTTATGCTCTCCAATTCCCACGTTATGCTTTCTCCAGTAGCTCCCAACCAGACAACTTTCACCAACGTGATCTCTTTCCCTCACAAAGTCTTCATTTCACGATCCGCGATTCGTACATGCTTCGTCTCCACCGTGAGATTATCCCGTACTTGCACATCATCCATATTAACCACATGAGACGGATCTGAAATGTACTTCTGAAGCTGCGACACATGAAACACATCATGCAGATTCGAAAGATTTGGCGGTAACACCATTCGGTAAGCAACTTTCCCAACTCTGTCCAAAATATGATACGGACCAATAAAACGAGGGGTGAGCTTCTTAGACTTCAAAGCTCTCCCAACACCAGTCACAGGCGTGACTCTCAAAAACACATGATCACCCGCTTGGAATTCCAAATCCTTCTTCCGCTTGTCATGGTAACTTTTCTGTCTACTCTGAGAAGCTTTCATCTTCTCTCGGATCAACTTCACCTTCTCGGCAGTTTCTCGAACTAGTTCCGGTCCAAGTACTACACTCTCACCAGATTCATGCCAACACAACATAGTTCTACACCTCCGACCATACAGCGCTTCAAAAGGTGCCATTCCGATACTAGAATGGTGACTATTATTATAAGTGAACTCGATTAATGGAAGATAAGTATCACACGAACCTCCATGCTCAAGAACACAAGCTCTCAACAGATCCTCCAACGACTGAATAGTTCGCTCAGTTTGACCATCTGTTTGAGGATGATACGCCGAACTCAACCTCAGCTTAGAACCCAACGCTTCCTGTAGACTCTTCCAAAACTCCGACGTAAACCTTGGATCTCTATCCGACACAATACACAAAGGTACACCATGCAACTTCACAATCACTCAGATATAAATCTCTGCCAACTTTGCAATTGGATATGTGATGTTAATCGGTATAAAGTGAGCCGACTTCGTAAGCCTATCAACAATCACCCAAATTGATTCATGTCCTCTTGAAGTCATAGGTAGCCCTATCACAAAGTCCATAGAAATGCTATCCCATTTCCATTCTGGAATCTCTAACGGTTGCATCAACCCAGCAGGCTTCTGATGCTCAACTTTCGACTTCTGACATGTCAAACATGCATACACAAATCATGCCACATCTTCTTTCATCCCGGACCACCAAAATATCTTCCTTAAGTCTTGATACATTTTAGTAGCTCCCGGATGAATACTCAGATTACTTGTATGACCCTCTTCAAGAATCTTCTTTTTCATATCTGCATCATCTGGTATACAAATTCGATCATGCAGTCTCAACACACCTTGTGCATCAATCTTAAAGTCACTCTTATCCGATTGACCACAATCATTCATGATGTCCACTAGTTTCACATCCAACTTCTAAGCCTCTCGAATACTGTCCAGAAAATCATTGTTAATCTTTAACATACCCAGCATAACACTCTGCGGTGTCACTTTGCAAACCAAACTCATATCTCGAAACTGCTCAATTAATTCCAATTCCTTAATCATCATTGCTGACATATGCAAGGTCTTTCGGCTTAAAGCATCAGCCACAACATTAGCTTTGCCCGGATGATAATTCAAACCGAAATCATAATCTTTCAGCAATTCTAACCACCTTCGCTGTCTCATATTCAACTCCTTCTGATCAAACAAATACTTTAAGCTCTTATGATCACTATAAACTTCAAATCTAGAGCCATAGAGATAATGCCTCCAAATCTTCAGCACAAAAACCACTGCAGCAAGTTCCAAATCATGCGTAGGGTAATTCCTTTCATGAGTTCTCAACTGTCGAGACGCATAAGCAATTACTTTATTATTCTGCATCAGCACACCTCCTAATCCCATCAATGAAGCATCACAATAAACCACAAACGGTTCTCCTGGATTCGGTAATGTCAAAATCGGAGCCGACGTCAACCTCTTCTTCAATTCTGTAAAACTTTCTTCGCACTGAACATCCCACACAAAAGCTTTACTTTTACAAGTTAATCTAGTTAACGGAAGTGCCAATTTAGAAAAACCTTCAATAAACCTTCTATAATAACCAGCTAGTCCCATAAAACTTCTAATCTCAGTAGGCGACCTTGGAGTTTCCCATTGCAACACAGCATCTACTTTAGAAGTATCCACGGCAATACCACTACCTGAAATCACATGACCCAGAAAACTAACTTCTTTCAACCAGAACTCGCACTTGGACAGCTTCGCATACAACTGCTTGTCTTTCAAAACTTCCAACACTGTTCTCAAATGTTCCTTATGCTCTTCTTCTGACTTAGAGTAAATCAGAATATCATCAATGAATACAACCACAAAACGATCCAGATAAGTATGAAAAATGCGGTTCATGTATTCCATGAATACTCCCGGCGCATTAGTAACACTGAAAGGCATCACTGAATACTCATAATGTCCATACCGTGTTCTGAACGCTGTCTTCTGAATATCCTCATCTTTCACTTTAATCTGATGATAACCTGATCTCAAATCAATCTTGCTAAACACACGAGAACCCACCAACTAGTCCATCAAATCATCTATTCTCGGAAGTGGATACTTGTTCTTGATTGTTACTTTATTCAGCTGTCTATAATCAACACAAAGTCTCATACTTCCATCTTTCTTCTTTACTAATAACACTGGAGCTCCCCACGGTGATACACTTGGTCTTATAAACTTTTTCTCAAGTAACTCTTCCAACTGCTTCTTTAATTCAGACAACTCGGATGCCGACATTCTGTATGGTGCCATCGAAACAGGTCTAGTACCAGGTACAAGATCAATTGCAAATTCAACCTCTCTCTCTGGCAGCACATCAGGAATTTCATCGGGGAAAACTTCAGGAAATTCATTCACCACTTGCAATTCTTCAATCTTAGCTCTTCTCTCAATAGACAACGTTGCCATCAACGAAAACATCTGAGCCTCTTCTTTCATCAATTGCTGTAACTCTCTGAAAGACAACAACCCAACTCCTTCCTCTTCAGGAGTAGAAAACCTCACCGACTTACGATAACAATTTATATGAACATAGTTATACTCTAACCAGTTCATACCTAGGATTACATCTATTCCGGTCAGCGGCAAACAAACCAAATCAACATAAAAGTCTTTATCGAAGATCGATAAAGGACACCTTAAACACACAAGAGAAGTAGTCACCGATCCTTTAGCCAGAGTCTCGACGACCATTTCTCCATTCATAGCAGATAACTTAAGACCCAATCTTTGAACACAATCAGCAGAAACAAAATAATGTGTAGCACCAGTATCAATAATAGTAATTAAAGGAGTACTATTAATGAAACATGTACCTCTGATAAGTCTATCCTCATTAGCTGTCTGAGTTCCTGCTAACGCGAACACTTTTCCGGTCTGAGCTTTCTTTGGCTTCGGACACTGATTACCAATATGCCCATCTTCACCATAATTAAAATAGATCATCTCTTTGTGCTTGCAATCAGATATTGCATGTCCAATCTTACCACATCGGAAACACCTCTTCGCTTCAGCAGTACACACAGTACTCTTATGACCAGATTTTCCACATTTGAAACAAGTTATGCCAGCAGGAGCATCTCCCCTACTAGTCTTCTTGCCCTCAGTCGCTTTCTGTTTACCTTTTCCAGCTGGAGCATCATAAGGCTTACCACGGTTCTGTTGTTGCTTGCCTCTTCTATCACTAACAATCTTGTAGTGAGCATTATTGTCCTCTTCATAAATTCTGCAACTATCGACCAAATCAGAAAAGACACGGATCTTCTGATACCCAATAGCTTTCTTGATCTCAGAGCGCAAACCGCTTTCAAACTTAATGCATTTAGAAAACTCAGCATCATCACCGGTATAGTACGGATAAAACTTAGCCAGCTCAACAAATTTCGCAGCATAATCAGTAACCGACATAGTTCCTTGCTTCAGCTCAAGAAACTCAATCTGCTTCTTGCCACGGACATCCTCTGGATAATACTTCCTCAAAAACTCTCTTCGGAACACATCCCAAGTGATAACTTCACCTGTAGTCTCCAACCTCTGACGAGTCTCTAGCCACCAGTCATCAGCTTCGACTACTAGCATATGAGTCCCATAACAAACCTTCTGCGCTGGAGTGCAGTCCATCACACGGAAGATCCTCTCAATCTCTTTCAACCAATCCAATGCTCCATCAGGGTCATACTTGGCCTTGAAGGTAGGCGGATTTTCCCTCTGAAAAGTCGCCAGACTATGAGATCCATCATTCTCGCCAGCATTCGGTAAATTCTGCACAACCTGAACCATTGCTTGCATTGCAGCAGCCATTGTAGCATCGTTCCTTCCAGCCATCTCAACTTATCACTACAACATAAAGAAAAGTTAGAACCAAATAACAATACTCGATTGTTAGATAACTACGACTCGACACTTGGCCGGACGGACCGACCTGCTCTGATACCACTAATGTAACGCCCCATTTCTACCCAGTAATTATATTAAAATCAGAGTTATAAAATTTTTCAACTTTAACGGGATATCACATTTTCAAATTTAAAATCAATCACATAATAGTTAATCATGAAAGATACATAACGTTTCAGGGAAACATAAAACAACGAATGGTCTTCAACTTTATTCAACTTAAGAAAACACAACGCAGCGGATTCATTAACAACTTAGTAGCATCTTTATTTAACATAAAATAACTTCAAATTAAACAACAAAGTATTTTTCAGCAATTCTATTAAAAATTCAGCATGTAGACAAATAAATAAAAGACACACGTCATCCCCCCGAGTGCTACGTATCAGAGCGACAACCACCGACTCAAACTAAGGTAACCGGCTACTCCTCTTGATTACCTGCACGTTGCCAACATAGGGGACAACATTCAAACAGAAGGGGTGAGTTACCGAAAATTATAAACGGAGTATGATAAATAATATATAGGCAAGAATCATACAAATAATCACCACTTCACATCAACAACCAACAAACAAAATCAAATCAATAACAACATAAGAAAATGCAACATTAATGCGACTCGACAATGTTATGCATGTGGTACCATCAGAGTAAAACTCCCAACTTAATATTCCCAGTTTATCGAGGCATCAAGGCATAAGCCTTCAACTTTCAACTTTCAACATATGCCAATCCAGGCCAACGTGGTGTGAGCAACGCTCCGACACAAAATGCAATGTATGTTTCATGACATGCACAACTCATCAACATAAACAACTCACGACATCCACAACGTAATCCACTTAAACAACATAGCAACTTTTACGACATAAACAACGTAGTCAACTTTGGCTATTACGCCTTCAACTTAAAATTCGTCCGTGTATCGGAACGAAACAACAAAATCAGTTGTACCTGCGAATCCACTTTTTTGACATTATTCCAACCAAACAATTCAACAAAAGTCACCTACTAAATTACCCGACTTACCCCGACAATTTTCGTTAAATTCCGGACAACTAAGTTTTTCGCCTAAACCGGCTAAACCGACTAAAATTGTACTGTTCCACCTTTATTAATTGATACTGATTAATTTATTAATTCAGTTAAACCACTGCTGCAACATATTACTGCAATTCCAATTTTCTGTCAAAATTCTGCTTACTGCTATTGTTTCATTTTTCTGTCAAAAACTTGTTTTAATTTCTGTCAAAAACCTGAGAATAATTTTTTTTTCTGCAAATCTTCATTTACTAGTGCTGATTACCAACTAATGTTTTTACTACCAGACCAATTAAAATTATCCTGCTACACATATTTTTCTGCCAATTTAATTCAAGTTTTCATGTAGAACAACAATAATTAAAAGTGTCACTCCCCTACTGCTATGGGTGGCCTGCGCCACCCTTACTACAACCTAAGTGGCTTGCGCCACATGCTTCAAAGGTGGTTGGCACCACATTCTCAAGCAATTCATTAAGAAACAATTAATTAAGAAAACATGATAATATATATACATGATAATAATAATCTTAGCATAAGAATTAAAGTGGAATTTCCCTTTCTAATGGGTGGCTTGCGCCACCCTTCATGAAAAGTACCCTGGCTTGCACCAGGTCCCATGTGGCTCTCGCCACTTATTCATTTCTTTCCTTCTGGGTGGCCTGTGCCACCCCTTTATGTGTGGTGGGTGGCCTGCGCCACCCCAAAAATACAATTTTCGTTAATTCGCTTCCCAGATTTCACTGCAACATTCGTACATCGTCCAGCAACAATTTTTCCTCAACAATCGACAATTAACATTTTCGTATAATTAATCCACATAACCTCAGTAACAACACATCGTCAAAATCAACTTAAATCAATCATCAACCTCAGCCAGATTATCAACAACCACACAGAATCAACAATAACTTATCAAGAAATTAATTGGGAAACACAATCATATAATCCCCAACCCTTATATCATTCATCGTAACCCGGTTATAATAATCGAACCCACCCTTACCTTGGATTGAAGGCAGCTCGACGATCGATCGGGTTCCGGAAATTCGACACCGGTAGCGGTTTCTCTCTTGCAAACTTCTTCTCTCACGTTCTTCCTTTTTCCTCTAACTGATTCTCCAACTTCACTACTCTTTCTATTCCTCTTATTTTATTTGTTTTATTAAAATAATATTATTCAATTATAATATCTAATGGGCCTAAAACATACACCCCTTAATTTACTAATTCCGACACGAAACCAAACCCACTTAATCGAACACACTCCAACTACGATAATATTACTACTAATATTATTCTGCGACTATAATATTATTTCTAATATTAATTCTACAACTTACCAACTTAAAAACTCCGACTTAACGACTTAATTCACTGCAACGCCAAAATCGACCGGATAATCACAAATAATTAATTAAATATTCAATTAATTAAATAATTAAATATTTGGGCGTTACAATAAATCTCCAGGTCCTGATGGCTTTTCCTTTAATTTTTTCAAAGAAGGATGGGAGATTGTTGGAGGTGATTTCACGAAGTATGTCCTTCACTTTTTTAGGACATGTAAGCTTTCTAAAGCTTTTACATCTTCTTTCTTAGTTTTGGTCCCAAAAGTTGATAATCCGCAGTCTTTCGTGGAGTATAGGCCTATAAGCCTCGTTGGTTGCGTTTCCAATGTTATTTCCAAGCTTTTAGCTAAAATACTTTTTGTTGTCATTAGTAATCTGGTTTCTATGTCTCAAATTTCTTTCATTCCGGGTAGAAATCTCTTAGATGGTGTGCTTGTGGCGAATGAAATCATTGATCTCGCTAAAAGAGAAAAGCGTAAATGCATGCTCTTTAAGGTGGATTTTGCGCAAGCTTACGATTGTGTAGATTGGGGTTTATTATTATCTATTCTTGAGGCTATGAATTTTGGGCCTAACTGGTTAAAGTGGATAAAAGGGAATGTGTTTTCTAGTTTCGTTTCTGTTCTCGTTAACAGAAGTCCTTCTAGGGATTTTGAGGCAACGGGGGGGTCTCAAACAAGGGGTTCCTATAGCCCCCTTTCTTATCGCGGTTGTGGCTGAGGTTCTTTCGCTTATGGTTAAGAAAGCGATTAATTCTAATTTTCTTTCTGGTTTTCGTATTAAAGAAGGTGAATCGATAGAATTATTGCAATTTGCTGATGATACCATTTTGGTCTGCAATGGTGAGTACTCGAATTTGTGGGCGGTGAAAGCTATCCTCCGTGGCTTTGAGATTGTTTCTGACCTTAGAATCAATTTTGCTAAAATTTGCTTGTATGGCGTTGGTCTTGACCCTATTTTCCTTCTTGCTGCTGAAACTTTCTTATATTGCAAGTCGGGAGTTCTTCCTTTTAAATTTCTTGGAATAGTTGTTGGAGGGAATCATAGAAGACTCTCGTTTTGGGAACCGATTTTATCGTCTTTCAAAGCTAGACTTAGTTCTTGGATTTTGAGGAATCTCTCCCTTGGAGGCAGAGCCACTCTAATTAACTCAGTCCTTACCAATCTACCCATACACTACTTATCTTTTTTCAAGGCTCCTTCCAAGGTGGTAAAAGCTATTATCTCTATTCAACGGCGTTTCCTTTGGTCGGGATCGGTGGACAAAAAGAGTATCTCTTGGGTTAATTGGAATTCGATTTGTAAATCTAAGAAGGACAGAGGTTTAGGAATTAAGCATATATGGCTGTTTAATAAGGCTTTGTTAGTTAAATGGTTGTGGAAATTCCTTAATCAAGGGAACGAGATTTGGAGAAACTTGTTGAATAGCCGTTATGGGAACTTGGCCAATCTTGTGGCTGGTTCGGATGTTTCTCAAATCCCTTCTAAATGTTATGTTTGGTTTAGGGATGTTTTGAATCTCAGAGTTCTTAAAACTAATACAGCTTTTGAGGATTTGGTTACACTAATCGTTGGTAAAGGGAGGTTCATTCAATTCTGGCATCACCATTGGTGTGATGATTTTGCTTTAAAATCTATTTTTCCTGCTTTATTTGATGCAACAGACAACAAGGTGTGTATCCTTTCTGAAGTTGGGTCTTGGACTCATGCGATTTGGACTTGGAACTTTGATTCCTTGCGTTTTTATGACAGGCAACACGATGTTAGATCAGTTCACGCTTTGATTGGTTTGGTTTCTGGATCCATGCTGGATTTTTTGAAGGAAGATCAATGGATCTGGAATTTGGAATCGAATTCTGAATTTTCTGTGAAATCTGTCTATTCTTCTTTATGCTCTGAGTTTGCTGGCCTGAGAATCAATGCAGAAGTTGTTTCTATTCTTGAAGAGACGTAGCATTCTAGAATTCCTATGAAAGTCAAAATTTTCATTTGGAGGATGCTGATAAATAGACTGCACACTCGCGATAATTTGGCCGATAGAGGTGTAGTTTTTTCTTCTCATGATAAGGTCTGTCCCATTTGCTTTTTGGAAGAAGAAAATGCATCACACCTTTTTCTCTCTTGTCTGAAAATTCAAGCCCTGTGGAGTAAGATATCCTCTTGGTTGGGAATCCAGCCGGTTCATGCAAATTCTGTTCCTAACCATGCTTTGGCTTGGTCTAATTCTTTGAGAGATTCTTGTAAGATAGGTATGTCGACTTACATATGGCAGATCGTGAATTGGTGTATCTGGAGTACTAGGAACAACATCATTTTCGGCGATGATTTTGGAAATGTCGATGATATGTTTAACCGTATTTTGATCCTTTCTTGGAGATGGCTGGAGATTGGAGGTGTCAAGTGTAGTTTTTATAACTGGCTGAAATTCCCTCTTGATTTTATGTAATTTTCAGGAGTTTTCTCCTGCTTCGTTGTTTTTTATTTTTGTATTGGTTTGAGAAGCCTTTTTCTCCTTATTAATACAAGTTGCTTATAAAAAAAATATAATTCAAAATAACAAAACAAAACAAACATGAAAGAAGAATTCGTGATAAATTCTTTTCATGAGATCTATTTAAGGAGGTTAAAAACCCTCGCAGTTTATAAAAAAAAAAACATACCCTAAATATTAAGATTTTAAAATCCGAGCTAAACTATTTATACATTTGGTGCATTTTGAGTGAACTTGCGCTTTTTCGTAATATGATGTGAGTCTAGATTTCATTATATGTATGGTGTGTATTTGAACTTTATGATCAAACATATTTGGCTTAATTCATCTTTTTGTCCCTTAATTTAATTTATTGTTTCGCTTTGGTCCCTCAGTTAAAAACCGTTACATTATAGCCCTTTAAAACGGATCCGTTAGTCAAATCAATCCATTTCATTAAATTTTGAGAAAAAACTTTAAACTGTGCATAATTAGCAATCTATTAGGCAGTGTGTTCTCTTACGTGACTTTTGTTTTGTTTATTATCAATTTAGTATTTGTTATTATTATTATTTTCAATTTATGTTCCTCTCTTTCTCAAATCCTTCTCCAAAACCCTAGGAGCCACCTTCTTTTCTCTTCTTTTTAGATCTTCTTCTCTTTTTTCAATCTTCTTGTTCTTCTTCAATCTCACATGTCTATCTTTCAATTTTAACACAAATCACATTATTTCGCTGAAAAATCATATTCTTGAGATTGCAAATAATCCCAACACAGTGAAGTGGAAACCACTTGGAACAGAGAGAACTTGGGATTGACTTCTGCATAAATGTAGAACATTATTGAAGAAAGGACATTTATGTTGAAGCAACAATCAAATTAACATACAAAAGAAATCACCTACACCCAACAACAGTACCAACTTGAAATCTAACCCACATATACTAAAGTAACAATCAACTCCCCATCAACAAACACCGCACTCGCAAGCTCTGGCAGAGTCGAATCCGGCAAACGAAACCTCCACATATCAAGCTCCAACTGATCAAGCGACAACTCCAAGGATTCCCCATCTCTCACAACGATCTTCGTCACACCGGGATGGATCTCCATCGCGTGAGTCCTCACCTCACTGATTCCCTCCGTCTCAACCACAAACCGGAAACAATCAGGCGCCCCTTAAATCACCACATCAACATCCGACCGAAACTGAAGTTCCAATACGCGGCTGAAAACGTGTGGGAGACGCCGTAATTTCTTCCCGGAGATTCCCAACAAAGTCTGAGCCTCCGACGCAGGGTTGCTCCCGTTGGTTCCGAATTAGATTATGATGTTGCGCTTTCTCGGAGCAGGGTGAATCTTCATGGTGTTACTGTTTAACGCAGCCGCAGAGGATTGAACCACCACCAACAACAACAACCAAAAGATTAACACACCGATCAAATTTACCTTTCCGATTGAAGAAAGAATCATAAAGGATTGATTCTTGTTCTAGTTTTTCGACCCATTTCTTTTTTTGGGAAAAAAAATGAAAAACCTAACCCTAATTTTTCGATTCGATTAGAATTGAAATGAAACGTGATTTGAGATTATTTATTTTTCTCTCATTTTTTAAGGATATTGAAAATTGAAAAAGTTTGAGAAACTGTTATTTGGTGAAATGGGTAATGCAAAGTACAGAATGAAAAATGAGAAAAAAACGAGAACAAGAGAATAATTTGAAGTTGATGTTATTTATTATTATTTTTTAAGGATATTGAAAATTGAAAAACTGTTACAGTTAAAACTCTATAAATTAATAATGTCAGGACCGGAGAAAGTTATTAATTTAGAGAGTTATTAATTTATCGATAAATTAATAATTATTAATTTAAATAGTTATTTGTTGGAAGTAAGAAATTATTAATTTATAGGCTACAAGCTGATCATTCACTGGCAACAAAACAACTTGAAGAAAGAAAACAAGATAAAGAAAGGCTGACGGTAGTTATTTGTTGCAATGAAGATGGCTCTGAAAAAATTCTTCTATGGATTATTGGGAAATATGCAAAGCCTCGTTGCTTCAAGAATGTCAACATGAATAGCTTGGATTGTCAGTATCGAGCTAACAAAAAAGCATGGATGACTAGTGTGCTTTTTGATGAATATGTTCGTTCATTTGACCAAATGATGCATGGTAGAAGAGTTCTACTTGTGGTGGATAATTGTCCAGCACATCCAAGAAATATTGAAGGGCTAAGAAACGTTGAGTTGTTCTTCTTGCCACCCAACATGACATCAAAGATTCAACCTTGCGATGCTGAGATAATAAGAGCTTTCAAGATGCATTACCGTAGAAGGTTTTACCGCAAAATATTGGAAGGTTATGAGGTGGGACAATCTGATCCAGGGAAGATAAATGTCCTTGATGCTATCAAGTTGGCAATCCCAGCTTGGACAATAGATGTTCGAAAAGAAACAATAGCGAATTGCTTCCGACACTGTAAAATTCGTTCAGCTAGTGACGTTGCAAGAAATTTGGATGAATCCACTTTTGATGAAGAAACTCAAGACCTCGAGACTATGATCAATCAATGTGGCTATCGTAATAAGATGGATATCGACAATCTAATGAACTACCCAGGTGAAAATGAAGCATGTTCGGAGGTTCAGAGTTTAGAAGATATTGTGGGTACTATCATTGAGAACAATGCAGAGGATGACGACGAAGATGATACGGTGTCTTTGGAGCCTGTTACGCGAAAGGAAGCACTTATGGCGTCGAACACTCTTCACAACTTTATGATACAATTCAAAAGTACAACACCTGAGCTATTGGATGCAAAAGAAAAGTTAGAGATGAGCTCCAAATAGACTTGAACTTTAAAGGAAAACAGACAACTATTGAATCATATTTCAATAGAGTGTAATATTTTTTTTTTCAGTTTCTATGAATTATTAATTTATGATTTTCTTGGGACCGAAAATTATAAAGGGATCTCCCGAAAAATTATTATCTTATTATTTTATCGAGTTTTTCAATTTTTTACATTGGCTCAAGTCGGGACTGGACAAATTTATTATTTTAGAGAGTTTATTAATTTACCGAGTATTAATTTAAAAAGTTTCTACTGTATTTGGTGAAATGGATAATGCAAGTGCAAAATGAAAAATGAGAAAAAACAAAAACAAGAGGATAATTTGAAGTTGATGTTATTTATTATTATTTTTTCTGACTCATCACATAGTTGGCACACCACTATGACATTATTAAAGGTGTAACATCTAAAATAACAGAAGAGATCAAATATATTAACGAAAGTAGTATTATGGAACCAAATCGAATCAATTTTTTATTGAGACTATCTCACAACTCATAAATAATTTACTGGACTTAAGAGACTAATTATGCCAACATATTTTTTTACTCATATTTAGTGTCGTTTTTAAATTGGGTTGTTGTGCTTGGTGCGCCCGAATTACAAAATTCAGACGCCGCAAAAGAACATATTTATATTTTCATAGGATTAGTCAATATTATATGATATGTAATGAACACCACCCAAAATAAAAATACAAAATTCCAAAACACGCTAATATACTGCAAGTGCAACTACCCAATTTTTTTAGGAAGATAAGATAGTACTTTCGGAAGAATTTGTCCTGACACCATTTTTATTTTACCTTGCACCCCCTAATTAGTAACACTTTTATCATAATACCCCTAAATTAATTTTTTGACAATTAATATCAAATTTATTAAAAAAACTATATAAAATATATGTTTTATACCAGATATTAAAAAACCTATTAAATATATCGGATTTGTGAAAAAACTGGTATAAAAGCATACTTTTTTTTAAAAATCTATGATTTTATACCAGATATTTTTAAAAAATCAGTATAAAATCATTTTTTTATATCGGATTTTTTAAAATATTTGACATAAAATCATAATTTTTTTAAAACAAAATATAATTTTATACCAATATTTTCGAATATCAGAAAAATTACAAAATATACCGGATTTATAAAAAATTCTAGTAGTATTAACTTTGTTTTTATTGACCTATCAGATATGAACTATTAAATTTTTAAAAAATTCAGAAATTACAATAGTTTATCGGATTTTTTGAAAATACCGATAAAACAAACACTATCAATTTTTTCAGAGTTATGGGAAAATTTTGGTAACCTCTGAACTTTTAGAAAAAGATCGATAAATTTTGCCCCGCGTCGGATTTTTGAAAAAATACATTCTGTCTTTTTTATAAATCTACCAAATTTTTTTATTTCATAATGGATTTTTTATTGACCTAGCTGATTTTCGTGCAAGATTGTTAGTAAAATAAATAAGAGAAATATTTTTTGTATTAGGAAAATATTGGAGGTGTCAAGTTAAGACTATTATGTAGATAGACTGATGACCACATCTCATGGATCATGGATAAGGATTTATCAAATCTTAACATATGTATGAATATTAGGAGTAATATTTATACTGGATTGACCTACTTTGAAATTACTACATAGAATGTTATGCAAAGTGTCATAAGTTACTCTCTTGGTGATAGTGGTGTATACCACCCTTCGAACTGAAACCTCTATAGACCCTAGATGTAGAGTTAAGTACTTTATTGTTGATCAAACATTGTCCGTAATTGAATGACTATAAAGACAGTTGATGGGTACTTCATAAAGCATGCTGAGGGACATGAGTGACCTAGATGGAATTTGCCCATCCTGCATAACAGGATAAATGTCTAAGGGCCCAATATTGAACTGAACAAGGATGACACAGTATATGCCTTGTGTTCAATATAGACATAAGGGCAAATGGATAATTGTACACACAAGCACTATCACAAAAGGTTTTGTCAGATCACATGACAATTTCGTGACTTGGGTAGCAGTGATGTGTTGCTAGATACCGCTCACTGTTTATTATGTTAAATGCATGATTTAATATAATTACCAACGTCGCGAAATCCTACAGGGTCACACACATAAGGACAGTTTGATAAGAGGCAGAGTAAATAAGGCACACCGTAAGGTACGGTGTACTTAAGTAAATATGTAACACCGTAAAGTACGGTGCACTTAAGTGGAATACAGATTGTGGTAAGGTACCGCGTGCTTAAGTGATATACGGTACATCATAAGATATAATGTGCGTTCACTTAAGTGTGCTTTTTAGCTTGCAGCCCACACAAGAGGTTTTATAAATATAACCCTTGTGCAGAAGCATAAACACTTGATGAAAATTCAATTGTGAAACCCTAGTCGTATTTTCCTTCTCTCTATCTCTCACTCAAAGCCTTCAATTATAACAGCTAGCACTGAGACTGAAGGAAGCTGTTCGTGTGGATTGAGTAGAGGCGTTGTTCATCATACATCGCTCGTGATCATTCCTTCGATTCAGAATCAAAAGTTTCATCGCTACAAAAGGTAACCATTCTATCACTGATCATGATATTTCGTAAGGATCGCTAAAGGGAAATTTTAATTTTCGCTGCGTTTTGAATCGCGATTTCCCTTCAGAGAGAGGTACCTTCCCTGATAGGTCTGAGGCGAGGCAGGTCAAGGATGCCATTATGACGGAGGCACGAGAGTCACTAATGTACCAGAGATAGTGTTAGATGACGAGGGGTACTGGACGCCGAGGAGCACGAGGACCCAGAGGAGCTGTAGTCTGACATACATTGTAGTATATAGTAGTTGTACTATGGATACATTATGGATTGTATTTTATTTTTATTTCATTCTACTTTATCGTGTATATCGACTTTATTTATATATGTCATTTTTGGACCATTTGGATTTATATATGTAATTTTTTGCATATCGAATGTATGGTTTAAATTTCTTGACCTAATAGGATAATTAACATTTATAAATCATCACTTTCATCTGCGTAAACCATAAAACAAAAATAATCTAAACTGTTTCGATGGGTACGGGGATGCATCTCCGTAAACCCTAAACGGAGATGTATCTCTGGAATAATAAACATGTAAAATGCCTTTGAAATTGGAATGCATAAGGCATGTTTTAAAAAATTTTGGAGCTGCATATTCGAATTAGTTAACATTTTAATTTAAAATAAAGTGCATTCGGATATGCATCTCTAAAATTTGAGGGACAAATTCAGTTTTTCATATGATGTTTTTCTACCCCATAGAGTATCATAAAAAATTCCCTTTTAAAAGGGGGTTGAGGGACAATTTCAGTTATTCATTCTCCAAAACTTCAAGTGAAAATTTATTTTGAATAGTTTTTTTTTAAATGTTATTTTATATATTTCATCATTTCATTAAAAAAAATTGAATATCAAAACTTTAAAAAATCATTTAATTTTGAAGTTATTTCAAATAATTTTAATAAAAATCTTTTTTGAGATATAACTTTTGAAAAAATTTTAATTTCGATTATGTTTTGATCTTTAATAATGAATATTTATGTTATAGGATGTTAAAATTAATTTTTTAACTTAAAAACGAATATAAAAAAACTTGTAATATTTTAAAAAATAATTTTATAAAATTTATTTTTGAATGTATCGATGAAGGTAGAAAGTTCTGATATGGATAAGATGTATTTTCTTTAAAATAAGAAGATACTGTGACTTGGATAGTCTATGATAGTGAAGATAAGTCATAAATCGGAAGAGAGCTGAAATTCTTTGACTTAAACTTTTGGAGAATGAATATTTTTAGATCATGATTGGTATGATAACATTGCTGCTTTGGTTCAACTAGGATGCGATTGTGCTTTTTGGGGGATCATGCCCAAGTTGTTACGGTGTGTTTGGTGTCGTGAATTATTGAACTCTCAAAAAAATATTTAGTTAACAAGATTGCAAAAATTGTAGCATCATTGAAATAATCACAAAAAAGCATTGAGTAATTGTTTGGGCACGAGTGCAAGAAGGAAATTCTATGTATTATAGAAGAAATTGAAAGTTTTCGTTTTTTTTTTTTTTTTTTAATTTTTTTTTTTTATGAAAACATAGATATTCATTCATTAAAACAAGAAACAGAATTACAAAAGGAAGAAATTAAGGTAGGAATATGTCCAAACCAAGTTCTAGAACTTTTAGTTTTTCCAAGACCAACCATGTGGTGAGCTTCCTCATTACACTCTCTAGGAATAAACGTAACAACAACATTATCAAACTTGTTTAACAAAGAAATACAATCAGCAACAACAATAGAAATATTCACAATGTCGAGACAGCCATTGATGCAATCCACCGCTTGTTTTGCATCCGACTATAACACAATGCGCATAATCTTCAACTCAGCGACAATGCTTAAAGCTCTTCGAATACCCAAGATTTCCGCCGTAAGAGGATCAGCCACACTTGAGAAACATTGGGAAGCAGCCATGAAAATGTTCCCGGTAGGGTCCCTGAAAATGCAACCAAGCGAAACCGTACCATCATCAAAACAGCCCGCGTCCGATTGAATAAGCCAGAAGTCTTTTGGCACATTCAAGGCCGAAGCCACAACAGTGCCACCTTGCTCATCAGTATTCCTCTTGGAATTTTCCTCAAAGGCCTCCAAAATTTCCTTCGCAACAAGAGCCGGAACTGGTTTGGAATTCTTAAAAACCACAGAATTTCGGATTTGCCAAATTTTCCAAAAGGAGAAACAGAGCAATTGACAGAACTTTAAATCCTTTTGCTTAAAAACACAACAAAACCAGTCCAATATAGAGCCAGCAGCAGAAGTGCGAATTCCTAGCGGAGACGAGAAGAGAATTCGCTTCACAAGATCACAATGAAGGAAGAGATGGTGGGAAGTTTCAGGATGTTCAAAGCAAAAAGGGCAAGAATCATCGATGTCCATACCTTTGCGCCTCAAATTGGCTTTTAAAGGAAGAATATTTTTTAAAAGGCGCCAAAGGAAGTTCCGGACTCGGGGATTAACATCGACCTTCCACAATAGCCTCCAAAAGTCCACATTACCATTCGAAGAAGGGCCAGGTTGTTTAGCACGGTGACTCGCGGTAATGCAGTGGTAAGCTGACTTCACAGTAAACTCACCATCCTTGGCAAAATGCCAAATCAGTTTGTCATTGGGCTGCTGAAAAGATAAGGGAATGCTACAAATACGAAGAACATCCGTAGCGTCAAAGTTAGCTTCCAGAGCTACCATGTTCCAGCAAGAACCGTCAAGGTCAATAAGTTGGCTAACAGTAGCCTCAGGACCAAGAAGATGAGGAGGAAAGGTCACCTTAAAACCAGGGGCCGAAGGAATCCACCTATCCTTTACAACAGAAATGTTCCTACCGTTATCGACCCTCCACCGAGCACCACTCAGAACCACCTCCCTAGAACTCATAATGCTGCGCCAAGCATAGCTTGGTTTGAATCTCAGCCGAGCATCTTCAATGTTACATCTAGGAAAATACCGGCCCTTAAAGAATCTAGTCACAAGAGAGTCATCCCTACTCATGAGCCGCCAGAATTGCTTTCCAAGAAGGCTGCAGTTGAAGTCGTGAATTCCGGAAAACCCATACCACCCACACATTTTCCCTGAGAGATTTTTTCCCAACTTAACCAATGAATTTTCCTGACGCCATCCTTTGATCCCCACCAGAATTTGGACAGCATAGATTCAATATCCTTGCAAACACTCTCCGGGATGCGATAACAACTCATAATATACGTGGGAATCGCCTGAGCCACAGCCTTTATCAAAACTTCTTTACCCGCACGAGACAAGAAAGACTTTTTCCAACCTTTAACTTTTTTCCAAACTCTATCAGTTACTAACTTGAAAACCTCTTTCTTTGAGCGCCCAAAAACCACAGGTAATCCAAGATAACGAGAATGACTAAGAACCCCTCTGCACCCGAGAATAGCCTTGATTTTACCTTGAGTATCCAAGCTCACATTTCCACTAAAAGCGACCTCATATTTTCCATCATTCACAAGTTGACCAGAAGCTTGTTGATAGGAGTCAAGAATGCCCTTAATTCTAAGGGCCTCATCCTCATTCGATCTCGCAAATAACAGGCTGTCGTCAGCAAAAAAGAGATGAGAATTAGTTGGAGAATTTCTAGCCACTTTAACTCCATGAAGTCTCTTATTGTTCACCTCCGTCTTGAGCATCCCGGACAAAATATCTGCACAAATAACAAACAAATAAGGTGAGAGGGGGTCTCCTTGCCGTAGACCCCGTTCTGGAGAAAACCGGGTACTAGGCTGACCGTTGATGAGAATCTGGTAAAAAACAGAAGAAATACACTTTGCAATCACTTGAATCATGGACTCGGGGAATTCTATCTTTCTTAAAACTTCAATAACAAAATCCCATTCAAGTCTATCATAAGCTTTCGACATATCCAATTTAAGGGCCATTGTTCCTTTCTTCCCTCGCTTCTTATGCTTCATCCTGTGAAAACATTCCATGGCAATAAGTGCGTTGTCCGTGATTAGCCTACCATGAATGAAGGCACTTTGCTCTTCGCTCACTACATCCGGAAGCAAAACCTTCATACGATTTGCAATAGCTTTGGTTATCGCCTTCATACTGACGCTGCAGAGGCTTATCGGGCGAAAATCAACAGGAGAAGACGGATTTTTCTTCTTAGGGATAAGAGAAATGAAGGTGTTGTTTATAGCCGAAGGATCCCCTCCCCTGTTAAGAATTTCCAAGGCGAAATCCACGACGTCTCCACCAACAATGGACTAATACTTCTGATAGAAGAGAGTAGGAAGACCATTCGGTCCTGGGGCCTTTGTCGGGTGCATTTGGAAAATTGCCGTACGAACTTCCTCTAGAGTATACGACCTATCACAAAAAGCTTTATGCTCAGCAGAGAGTCTGCCAGGAGTGTGCAAAAAAACCTGCCCAATATTAATAGGATGGCTGGAAGAAAACAGATCCCTGAAAAAGTTAACCAGAATGGCCTCACAATTATGGTGACCACGTTTCCACAAACCGTTATCATCTTTAAGTCGCTTGATAGTATTGGTGTGCCTACGTTGATCATCTTTTGAATGAAAAAACTTAGTATTTCTGTCACCATCCCTTATCCACACCGCACGACTTCTTTGTCTCCACAAAGTCTCTTCAGTTTTGAGAAGCTTATCGCGTTGGATTTCAAGAGCTTTGAACTGCTGCAATTCAAGAGGATCAGCAACCCATCTTCTATCTTCTTTCATCAAACCATCAATCCGCTGAATTTCCTTTGAGACTCTATTTTTTCTGAGATCACGAAAAACATGTTGGATAGAATGAATTGAAGTCAATTTCTGACAGAAGGAAATACCATTAGTGCTCTATAGATTCCGCACCAAATCCCTACAATTATCTTCTTTTGACTAAGCCTCTTCAAACCTGAAAATGTACTTCCTTCGTTCGATCTCAACCTCCCTTTGAATGAGAATACGGAGTGGAGCATGGTCAGAAACGCGGCGCTCCAGATGGACAACTTTGGTGAGTGGGAAGTTCCTATGGAAGGCCAAGGAATACAAAACCCTATCCAGTCTACACTGCACGTTATTTTCTCCCTTCCTCCCATTAGTCCAAGTAAAGGGATAACCTTCGAAATCCACTTCTTTGAGTCCGCAGATGTCAAGGACATTTCTGCTCCAAGAGTATTGAACATCAGATCTACTAATACCTCCCTTCTTGTCCGAATCCTGAGTAATGTCGTTAAATCCCCAAACAGCAGCATCAGATTCCCACCCACATCCTTCAAATTTTGAACCAAACTCCAAGTCTCTCTTTTTCTTGGCTCATCCGAAAAGCCATAGACACCAGCAAAAAACCACACCTCCTCCTCATCTTCCTGACTGCACAAACTAGATATATGATTTGAAGAGAAGGAAGATATTTGGAGCTCCAGATCATCATTCCACCATAAACTGATACCCCCTGCCCTGTCTTTACCCGACCCTCTACAATCCACCGTTTGTGCTAAATTGAATCTGAACCTTCTTTTTACCTTCAACACCTCATCTTCCTTCAGTCTAGTTTCCATTAAGAAAACCACTTGGGGATTTTCAACACGAATGAGCCTTGCCAAGGCTCGAACCGCATGAGGACTCCCTAATCCCCGGCAGTTCCAAGATAAGATTTTCATTGTGATAGGCGGTGTTAGTTAACCAACACCACCTCTGGTTGAGTTGAAAGCTTGATACCCTCCTCAGTTTAGTGTTTTCTTTTCTTCTCCTCAAAACCTTGAACATCCACATGCCCCTCAGTAATCATAACATCAATAAGATTCCTTTTAACCAACATAGGTTTCGGATTACCCGTTTTGCTCGACTTAGATGGTTTACTATTCTTCCTTCTAATCCATTTTTTCTTTGACACACATTCTGAAGGAGCTTGGATTTGAGGAAACTCCTTACCAGTAGATAGAGCAACAGCCCCTAACGATTCTGGGACATTCTCCACATAAACAATGGGGGTTCGAATAGCTGAGCCCTCTACAGGACTTTTCTCTTTCCTAACCATCGTTGCCTCAACATTTTGAACTTTAGGCTCTTCCTCCTTCTCCTTTCCTTTCGAATCACATCTGCTATGGCTGGAGGAAACCATAAATAATTCTCTGCTGCACTTGCTGGAACTAGAATCCTTTGATTTGCCTTCATCAAGAACTTTGGGGAGAGGGGATGTCCGAAGCCATTGCCCAAAGGAAAGATCCTGCTCTTCGATATCATCATATCCGTCTTCATTCAGTTCTTCCATCACCTCACAATCCTTGATTTGATGTCCCATACGACCACATACGAAACAAAACGTAGGTAACCGCTCATACTTGAAGTGGATTCTAAGGGATTTCTCTTTGTATTTCACAACGGTGCCTCATTTCAGCGGGTCCTTCAAGTTAACCATCACCTTGATTTGTAAAAATCTGTCGTTCCTATGTGCCTCCTTGATATCCATTTCCTCGAAAACCCCAACGATATTACCAATCTTCTTCGCCATTATTTCGGATCTAAGGATGAGAGGAAGCTCATAAATTCTTACCCAGAAAGAGGCATAGTGCAAGTCCATGTCAGCTGGTTGTTCCTCGCCAGAAATCCATTTCAGAACTAATAAGGATCTGTCAAAACACCAAGGACCTGTTTTTAGAATATTCCAAATCTCTCTTGGAACTAAACTTGAAGAGAAATAGATTTTTCCCCAGATCTTGAATCTCCACCAGGTGTTTAAGCCTCCACGCGTTGATTATGGTACTCTTAAAGGCTCGCGTGTTTAAACTACTATTAGTCCAGAGCTTTCCGACAAGGGTCCGGTGAAAAGATTCGTCTTCGCATATTTCATCTTCGGCTACAATCACTCCTTCTTCTTCCTCCTTGGACAGCTCAACCGATTTCCATTTCTCCATAGAACCAGAAAAGCGAAGATACCAAGCTCAAACATAAGCTCACTGGGCTAACAGAGAAGACGAGGGAGCCAGACACGAACCAGTAACAGAGAGGTTGCAAAGTAAAAGCATTCTGAAAAGACAGAGGAACAGTAGTAGCCACTCACACCAGATGAGGAGAAAAGAAAACCAATGAATGGTTGAGAGATGAATTATGAAATCCAGGAAGGAATCTCAAACCCTAGAGGGAGGAGGATAATGACACGTTAAGTTCTAGAGAGAGGGAGGAACACAGTGATGGATCACACCAAGGTCTTGGATATCTAACACTCCAAAAATAATTAAAAATATTATTGTTATCATTATTTCAATATTATTGTAATTTTATTATTATTATTATTATTATTATTATTATTATTATTATTATTATTATTATTATTATTATTATTACTACTATTATTATTAGGAATTGTTATTACTATTATTGATTTGTATAATTATGTTATTATTTAAAAAAATAATATATATATATATATATATATATTGAAATATGAGTATGAAATTATTAAAATTGATAGGAATGAGAAAAGTTATGATTATCTAAGAAATTAGAGGGTTAATGGAAAAATAATTGAAAAGTAGACTACTATAAAATACACATTTGCTAACATAATACTATTACGGTTATGCTTTCTACCGTTGTAATATCGCAAACTGGATGTGCCTGATATATTTTTTATTTTTTAAAAAATTATTTAATCACGGTTAGGATAAACAATTGTGGTGATAAAGTAAGTGTTACAAGCTTCGAATCCTAGCAACTATATTTTTTTCCTTTTTTCCTATTACAAAAAACGTGTGTCACTTAAGTTCATAAATAAGTTCTAAATTTTTATTTTTTTGAAATTATTTAATCACAGTTTTTCTTGTTAACCGTGATGAAAAGTGATATTTTTTAGTATATAAGCAAGTACAACCTTTGTTCTTCCCAAAAGAGAGAAACGACTATAATGATGACTGAAATTTTTCTTCATTTCTCAAGACAATCACAATTCATTCAAGAATATCAACCATTAGAAGTAATCATTGCAAGCATTATCTTCAACCTTTTCTCTAAATGCACACTTTCAAATAATAAATTTCCACATCTTCAAATTATTCGTCTTAACTTCCTATAGCAACATGAGTTCTCCCTTTGAGAAGGCTAAGAGAATTATCTCAACAGAAGTCACTCTTGAGAGCAAAACCATCACCACAGTACAACACCATCAGCAGTCAACTAAGGAGGTCCAGCCATCTGGGTCGACTGCTGTCAGGCATGCACTGAGGGCGAGGAAGGCCAAGAAGAAGATGTTGAAGAAGACGAGAAAGGTATCAAGGAAGATTGTTTACTATGACTCATATAAGGGTAGTGAGGAGCGAGTCGTAGATTGAGAAGATTCATGTACTGCTAGAGAATATTGTTCCGATCTGGAAAAAAAATATGTAATTAAAAAATTATGTTTTATGTACTCTTTCCTTGTGTGCCTCTTTGTAGAACTTCTTTATTATTGTTTTATGTACTCTTTCCTTTTAATCAATGAAAAAACTCTCTCACCATTATTCTCCGATATGTTATTATTGTTATTGTTCTTATTGATGCTTTGGTTCATTAATGTTGTCCATTTTTCCTATTACAAAAAGCGCGTGTCACAGTTTTACTATTCAACGGTTGTAATAAAATCTATATTTCACTGCAGTTGCATCATGGTATTCATGTCAACCGTGATGAAAACTACTTTTTATTAGTATATAAGTGAAAGTATCTTTCGTTCAGTACATAACAGTCGTTTCTCTCAAAAGAAAACCCTAACATATTTCACTTTCTCTCTCATAACATAACCCTAACATCCATGTCACTCTTTAAACATACTTCAACCTTCAGATTCGTCTTCACCAATCGCTACCTCGAGGTTCGTTCATTAAACTTATTCTTTCAATTTCATTTACATTTCTTGTTAAAAATGGATTCTCGTTTTTTCATTTAGTGAATGTTCTCATTTTTTCAAATTCGTCTTCACCACCTTAATAAAGCGCATACTTTGGATGGTACATATGGTTTGTGTTGCAATGAAAAAAAATACAATAAGTGTGAAGTTATTGTGTAAACTTTATTCACCTTGTACTTCTTTTTCATAGCATCATAAACTAGATGAACTTCATAATTTGTTCCAGTTCCGCGATTAGTTTCAAGAAAGGTGCGTACATGAAACATTTTATTATATCTTGTGATGTTGTATGGTGTTGTTGTATGTTGTTATTATTGATTAATGTTCTCAGAACTTCATAATTTGTTGTTGTTGTTGTTTATTATATCTTGCATTCTTGAACCTTTTTTTTACTTTGTTGTATGTTATTGTGTTGTTGATAAAGGTTGTTGTATGTTGGTTTTGTTGATTAATATTTTCAGAACAAGAACAAAACATTGCTAAGTCACAAGAAAGAGACTTCTTGTGACTTAGCAATGTTTTGTTCTTTAAATTCTTATGCAGGTTGCACAGTAGATGAAGTTGAGTTTATTATATGCTATGTAGATTGTTTGTTTTACTAACCCTTACTAAAAATACATTTCATTTAAATTGACATAAAACATATAATCTGAAAATTAAGGTGTATTTGAAAACGAACTTATATCAATCAATATTTTTTGAATTTCATCCGTCTCACCATTCATCTCACACTATTTAACATATAAAATGTGGTTCAATGACCTAATTCCTTCATTACATCTATATCTTCTCTTATAGTTTAATTTGAATAACAATAATTTATTGGCCAATAAATTGATGTTATTCAAATTAAACTAGAATAGAAGGAATCGATGTCATGAAGGAGTTAGACGATTGAACCACATTCTATATGTTGAAGAGCTAGAAATGAATGATGAGACACATGCAATTTGGAAAATGGTGGTTTGTTTAAGTTGGTTTTCAAGAATAGTTTAATTTTCATATTATATACTTCTTCATCAATTTGAATGGTTGTATTTCTTTAGTGATATGTATTGAAAAACAAGTAATTTACATATTATATAATAAACTCTACGTACTTCCGACAACTGTTATACATTTTAACTGTGATGAAATGTTATTTACGTTCCAAATAAAATGTTGTATGCACTATGCCAAAAACTATTTTCAATTGCGCTTTTTTTAACCTTTAATAGTGCTTAAAAGCGCTATAAATGCCCCCGCTATTATTGATTCGATACATATAATAGCGCTTTGAAAGCGCTATTAAAATGAGTGTTTTTAATAGCACTTCATAATAAATGTTATCATTTCCTTGTTCCACGCTACCATACACCTTGCTGATGAAAGATTTTAATAGCGCTTTTTGAATAAATGCTATTATAGTCCAATATTCAATAGCGCTTTTTCAGAAAGCGCTATTTTTGACACTTATCTCTAATAACACTTTCTAAAAAAACGCTATTAACTCCCTTTATTTATTCTTTTAAAAAAATTATGTTTTGTAACTCAATACTACAAAAAAATCATCTTTTGTAGTATTGAGTTACAAAAGATAATTTAAAAAAAAAATCATCATGGTGAAAATGGTTCTGCACGAACCTGGAAATACTCCAGCAAATCCATATGCCTTCTCAATTAGCTCTTCAATTGGAAGTGCAGCAATACTCACATCTTTGTCTTGATCATGTAAGGTAGCAGATGGGTACATATTAGCTCCCATCCCAAGTCTCCTCCCAGTCTCATTTACTATGGCAAGTTGATCACCTTAAAAATAGAACAAAAATATAGATATTAACTTAAGGATACCTTGATAACAAATTATTATTACATATAACAGTATGTGATTGTAAAAAAATGGGGGAATTAAGAGGGGAATGGATGAGAGTAGTTACTAGTAATCATCTTAACATTGACACCAAGATGAAGAGCTCTTTGAATAGTTTCAGCACTGTCATGCCTAGGTGGGTCGAACAGTGACAACAAACCAACAAACTTCCAAGGACGAGACGCTTTGTTTAGTTTTCTAAGGAACCTCTTCTAGAAGTAGAAGTAGCACGGAAGACCAATGGATCAGTGAAAAGAAATATAATTGTCAAAACAAACTTCAAACGTATGTACTAGCTATAAAATACATGTCTGGAAACAGCAAGAAAACGAAGGCATCTCTCTGCAAACTGTAGCGGAAAAATCGTGAGTGTAAGCTATTGATTAACTTAACTCGAAAAGCAAGAGTCGCCACCGCACTTTTATTTTATCCAAAATGGAAAGGAATAAGAGCGAACAAAACCTTTACAAGCTCTACAATAAGAACAAGTAAAGAGAGTCCGGGTAAGGGGGGTTGGTTACGCAAAGGGAAGGTTTTAGCACCCAAAACGTCTATAGTACTCTATAGGAGCCCTTTGAAATATCTACGCTTTTGGTCTGAAAAAGTTTGCTTGAAACGTGATTGAGGAGATGGGAAGAGAAATTGTTTTTTTTAAAGATTTTTGTGTTTGGAGAGACTTGTCGCCTCATGCCTACGTACCCACGATGTGCAATGTAGGATCAAAACCCCGTAGTTCGTGGTACAAAGAATGAAATTTGTTTGTTTTGGTTGATTTTAAAATGTAAAGACAAGTCGTCATTTCCAAGCGAATAATTCTGCTTAAAGAAATTAATCATGTCTAAACTTATGAAAAAGTTAAAGGAAAAAGTGCACGAGGGCACAAAAAGAGAGTGATCAGTTTGATGTTTTTTTAAGTCTTTTGAAAAAGGTGTGAGTATGCTTATGTAGTTTAGCATTTGTTAAGAAATGAAAAGAAAAGAGTAAAATCACTTGACAAAGTCAAGGTTTGATTATGAAAGAGGTGATAGTTTGAAATCAAGAAAGTTTTGAAAAAGGGAGAAAGTTTTGAAAATTGAAGAATGGGGAGGAGAAGAAGTGACTATCCTAATGCAATAAAGTAAATGCTAAGGATAAGAATTGCCTAACCACACAAGTAAGCTCCATAGTCTTCGAATCACAATTCCAAAGCAAAGGGAGAAAGGCCCTAAGTCTAAGTCCAAGGTTCCAAGAAATGCATTGGATGTCCAAGGTCTAGGTGCAAAACTCCATGTCCATTGCAAAGGATAGTAACCATAGTCCAAGATTAGAAGCACAAGTTTTTTAGAGGTTTTGGCCTTTATTAATGTTTTTGGTCCAAGTGGACAAAGAGAAAAAGGCATAAGCATAAACATGTGTCCAACGGACAAAGGAAAAATTGCGGAAGCATAATCATATGTCCAACGGATAAAGGAAAAATTGCGGAAGCATAAACATGAAATGAAATGATAAAAATGAAGCATAAAAGTAAAAGAGATAAGGAGCGAGAAGGAATTGTAAATGATTAGTACACTAGTAATGTTAGTAAGTTAGTGATTAGTTGTTAGAGTTAGTAATGAATAATAATTGAATAATTGCACTTAGGTCAAGATTAATGAGAAATCATTAGAGGATTGATAAGACCAAAGCCTCCTAATAACAAGTTTCATAAGTTTTGAACCAAAAGACAAATAATCAACTATTCTTGATAGTTTTCCGATGCGGGACAAATATTGCGCTATGTTAAGCAATCGCCGAGTAATTTACGGAGTAATTACCCTACAATGAGGCCGGTATATAGCTCTTTGTGCTAATGCATGCTAGATGAACGAAATGTAAATCGTCATCCGAAAGCAATACCGCACGAAAAGAAAAATGGTAACGATCTAGTCTTGATCGAAATTCAAGAAAGGAATTCCAATATCAATTAGACTTTCATCGATCAAAAAGAAAATGAATTAAGATGAAAAGAAGTGAATCTAACATTTATGATCCACACAACCAACAACAAGAATCCAAAGTAGAATTCAAAAATAAAACCAAGATTAAAATGAAATCTCATGATATATTTTTTATGATTTTTCTTCAAGAAATGTTTATAAACAAAATTAAAAAAACAATAGTAAATTCAAATTTAAAATAAAAAAGTATTAACAAGAAATCATTAAAAAAAAATAAAAGAGAAAAATTAAAGAAAATAAAAGAGAAAAAAAAAGAGAGAGAAAGGTAGGTACGGTAGAAACAATTGATGTGGTGATAGAAATTCCAATGGGCTCTAGGCCCAAGTTCTCTTGAAAAATCAATCAAAAAAACAATAATAAAAATACAAATGTAGAAAAAAGAAAAAATAAAAAAGGGAGGGTCAGTAAGTGGATTATCCTCTTCTTCTTTCCAACGCCACGACCTCTCTCCCATCGGTCTGGAATAATCGCTGGCGGTTCCTCCGTCTCTCAATTATTTTCGTCGCCGGCCATGGAAGATCACACTACCACGTCTCTCTTTCTCTCATTTCGCAAATCGCGACGGTAAAAGCAAGATCCGCCATGGCATTTTCGTCTCAACTCAATGCAGCGAAAATGAACGCGTTATCAATCGGCAATAGGATTCAGATCAAGGATTCTCAATGATTTCCAAAGAACTACCTTCAGGTATGAACTCAAATTCGTTTTTGCTTCGCTCTTCTGACTCTGAAATTGTTGTTGAATCTGAGCGGTATCGTTGCGTTGTTGTCGAGTTGAGATTATTGGTGTTGTTGATGAATTTGTGTGTTGAAGTGTTGATGATGTAGGTTGATTTGTTGTGTGAACAATTGGTGTAGAATTTTTTTTACAGGTTTATTGATGAATCTCGAAATGATGAAGGTGATGAATTGAAACTTTGGTGAATTGGAGAGTGAAGCTTGGTTATGGATTTTGGCAGAGGTTTGAGGGGCTTTCAAGCTTGAATTGGAAGTGAGAGGAGTGTTGTTATTTATAGAAGGAATTGAAGGTGAGTTGTGAAATGAATTGATTTGCCGTTTTCAATTTTTCCATTGCGTTTTGAATTTTGGTGATTGTGTAACGGCTGCGTTTTGATCTTTGAATTGCGTTTTGTGATGTGCAGCTTGTGTCGTTTTTTTTAATTTGGTTCACGCGTTGCTTTTCTCATGGGTAGCTGCGTGATGGCTTGCTCAACGCAAAGCCTCGTCAGGAAATACATGAATATTCATCAAAAAATTAATGAGCTTCGCGAGAAAGAGTCTCCTCGACACGAAGCTTCATCAGAAAATTCATGAGCTTCGCGAGGATGAGCCTCCTCGACACAAAGCTTCATTAGAAAATTCACGAGCTTCACTGGCACAGGTTCTACACACTGCCTTAACGGTGACGCCAGAATAGATATCAGAATAAATAACAACGCAAAACACTAACTTTCCTACTCTAAAACGCAATTCTAACATAAACCCCCCTAACCGCAAGTGTTTGGAAATGGCCAAGCCACCGCCAAACACCAACACCCACCGGAACCAAACATGGAGAGAAGGAAAATCTACATTCTAGAACGAGAGAAGGCAAATCTACACTCTAGAACTAACATGCAAGCCATTCAAAAGTAAAACTTACTTTATTTTTGAGAAATAGACAAAGGTTGATGACGGTGCCGATGGAAAACAACGGCGGTGATGCTACATAACTCAGAGGAAAAGTGGATGGAAGGAGAGAGAGAACTTTGCAAATGACCCTTTAATATTCCTATTTATAAGCCAACTCCATTGCATGGGTAATCCTGTTACCGCCTAGCTCATAATCACCCATACTCCTAGGCCATCATTGCACATTTAATAGCTGTGACATGTGGCTCGAGGGGACTAAACATTTGTCTTTTTGAGTCCCACCAGTCTTCCGGACTCTAAGATATCGAGCATCTTTTGTCGAACAAAAGCGAAAATCTTTGGCATTCCTTCACGAGCATGGCCTTGACAAAAAACTTTCTCATTGATAAGTGTAAATTGTACCTATTTTTGTATATATGTTTTGTTGCACTTATCGATACTTTTTGGTTAATATCGTTTGAATAAACCCCGATTTGTTTATAAATATGTTTACTTTACTTTTTAGTGTATATATTGCGTATATTGTAAATATCATTGAGTTTAATTGATTTTCTCTCATTTTTGTAGGTATTCCAGTAATGGGATTTTACCATTGTTGTATATAGCAATGAATAAGCTTTCCAACCCTTCGAACCGAGCGAAAAACGGAGTTACGGTTCAAAAGTTACGAATAAAATAGTGCTGGATTTTTGCTGCTACTGTCAGCTGCGCCGAGCGGTACATTTTGAGCGCCGAGCAGTGAGATTTGAGCGCCGGGAAGTGCTGCGCCGGAGGAAATAAAAGAGTTAAAATAAGAGACTTACAGGAGCGTTCCATATTTTTGGCTAGCGTCGGGCGGTACTTCTAGCCCCGGGCAGTACTAGATATTTGTTACCAGGCTGTTTACGTACACATGTGGTGTGAGTGGAATAATGGGCTCCGCCGGGCGGTGCATTCTAGCGCCGGGCGGTGGGTCTGAAACTAAATTTTGTATTTAGTTCATTTTACTTTATTTTTTGGAGGATGTTGTTTGGAGGTGATTTTTCCTCTCCCAACTTCATCAACCTCATTCTTTGGTAGATTAGCTCAGAAAACAACATGGAAGCTTGCATACGGATGAACCCGGGTGGATTGATCGTCGACCAACTTTGACAAACTGCGAGATGTTTGGTTCATATCTTTTCTTCTTTGTGTTTTTCTTCTATGTTGGGTTTTGTATATGTATTGACTATGATCTCATGTATATTTGTCGCCCATGGCGTTGTATTAAACTTGCTTTACAAATCTCTATTGGTGATTGTCTCTGATTTTTGCTTTATGCGCGGGGTTTGAGTTGCGTTAGAGATAATCCTTGCAAACTTCGAGTAGGGATGATTATCTGTTAGTTTCTGGACTCTAGAGATAGATTTAAGAGCTAACAATCTTCAATAGGCGTCGAAGCTTAATGCCTCCGTGCCTTGAGTCGTGTGCGAGTGTATCGGCGAGGGTAGCACGGTTGTTCTCTCAACTTTGCGTTAGACATAACCTTAGTTGTGAGTGATGCTGGGTGATATTGAGGGGTATTGTAGATTGAGTATAATTGGTCGGTAAGTTTAAGTTTGTGAGGAGTCGATTATGTGCATTACCGGACAAGTTTCTCTCTCTGAGGAATGAGTTCTTTTTGTTTTAATGTTTACTTTTCTGTTTTTTATGTTTAAAACCATTTTAAACCCAAACTCATAAATGCGAGAGACTGTCGAACGACATTCTTTCCCTCAAACCGATCTCTGTGGACACGACATAAATCCCGGAGGGAATTCTTTCCGAAAATAAATATTTTTGCTTGCTTGCCCTATCTGCATTCAACAAAATGGCGTCGTTGCCAGGGTTTGGTTTTGATATTGAATCGCATTGCGATAGTTTCTTTGTTTTTGAGTTTTGTATATATCATATATATTGTCTATTTTCACTTGTTTATAATGATACTTGTATATTTTAACGTTTATTTAAGTGTTTGGTTAGGACACTTGCTTTTGGTTGCGCGGTGAGACATCACCATGGCATGAATGAAGGAAGTTACTAATTAAGCACCGTAAAGGCGTCGAGATTACGACGTAAAACAAGCATGTTTTATAGTTTTTTTTCTAATGTTTTGTTTGTTGTTTGGTTGTAAGTCTTGGTCGACATATTTGAGGATGCTTTGGTGATTTTCCGAGTTGGTTCATTTCAACTTGCGGATGTTTGGTAATGATATTTGTTAAGTTTTGTACACGTACGAGATATGTGTTTATCACTTTCTTGACTTTAGCATATTCATGATACATAGGCATTTTACAAACTTTCATGCCATCCATTCTTTTTTATACTTGTTCTTGTGTGAATCACTTTAGTTCCCAACCTTTTTGTGAGGTGGCTTTCCATTGTTCATATATGCGTGGAGTACCAAATCTCTTGTTTTAACTGGATTTTATTATGTTTAATCTTTTGTTTGTGTTGTTTATATGAAAGCATGAAAAGGATCAAGGCACTTGTTTCATTTTGAGCACAACTACCTTAGCCGAATAGTCAATTCACCTTGTGAGTGTGTGAGAATTTGTAACCCCTTTGATCTTTTTGATCCATGTTTTTATTTGAACTTAATGCTTGTCTATGAGTATTTAGTTCACTTATTTTTGATTGGATTTTGTTTTTACTTGAACCCTCAACTTTGTGTTGTTGTATGGATTTTTTCCTTGCCTTAGAAAGTAGGGAGTATTCACATGATGATGTGGTTGAATTCAAGTTGGGGAGAGAAGGATTGTATACTCAATGGTTGGATTCTATGAGGATTGAAAAAGAAAAGAAAAAAAGAGAAAAATGTGACAAAGAAAAGAAAAGAAAAGAAAAAAAAGAAAGAAACAGAAAATCCTTGAAAAAGGAAACAAAAAGAGTTCAAATAATTGTGCAAAATAAGTATTGTGTTTTGTGTAACACTTGGGATTTTGGAAGAAGTTGATTGAAATTTTGGTGTTTGAGTCTTTGTGAGTTGATCACTCCCTTAGGTTTAGGCAAGTTTTTGTTTCAATTATCTTTAGAAATTGCCCCTTGTTTGTTTACTTGACCACGTTACAACCTTGAAAGTCCTTGTGATTCTTACGTTTGTATTCTCAATGTGAATTGTTGGATGTATGCATAATTTAGTCTTTTGTTTGCATGAGTGATGTGTGAGTGTAAAGTACCCCATTTTGTGTTTTTCATCTACCGGTGATTGTTTTTACTATGTCTGATTCACTTTGGAACTTGTGTTGTTTTAGAACGTTTGGCATGATTTTTGTATTTTGCATTTGTTTCGTGATTATGTTGTCGTCGTAGTTTAGTGGTAAGTATTTACTTTTTGTGTGTACCATTTGCATTTGAACCATGCATTCGTTTCCGTTTTTCAAAACTTGTTGATTCGTCTTTCTTTGGATATTGCTAGTGCATTTTCAAGTTTGTTTGATTCTTATTTATGGACAAACAATTAGGTAAGTTGGGGAGAGTTTGATAAGTTCAAATTGTACCTATTTTTGTATATATGTTTTATTGTACTTATCGATACTTTTTGGTTAATATCGTTTGAATAAACCCCGATTTGTTTATAAATACGTTTACTTTACTTTTTAGTGTATATATTGCGTATATTGTGAATATCATTGAGTTTAATTGATTTTCTCTAATTTTTGTAGGTGTTCCAGTAATGGGATTTTTCTATTGTTGTATAGGGCATTGAATAAGCTTTCCAATGCTTCGAACCGGGCGAAAAATAGAGTTACGGTTCAAAAGTTACGAATAAAACAATGCTGGATTTTTGCTGCTACTGTCAGCTGCGCCTCTGCTGCGCCAAGCGGAGAGATTTGAGATCCAGGCGGTTCTGCGGCGAAGGAAATAAGAGAGTTGAAATAAGAGACTTACAAGAGCGTTCCATATTTTTGGCTAGTGCCTGGTGGTACTAGATATTTGTTGCCAGACTGTTTTCATACAAAGCTGGTGTGAATGGAATAATGGGCTCCGCCGGGCGGTGCATTCTAGCGCCGGGCGGTGGGTCTGAAACTGAATTTTGTATTTAGTTCATTTTACTTCATTTTTTTAAGGTTATGTTGTTTGGAGGTGATTTTTCCTCTCCCAACTTCATCAACCTCATTCTTTGGTCGATTAGCTTAGAAAACAACATGGAAACTTGCATACGGATGAACCGGGGTGGATTGATCGTCGACCGGCTCTGACAAACTGCGAGATGTTTAGTTCATTTGTTTTCTTCTTTGTGTTTTTTTCTATGTTGGGTTTTGTATATGTATTGACTATGTTCTCATGTATATTTGTCGCCCATGGCGTTGTATAAAACTTTCTTTACAAATCTCTATTGGTGATTGTCTCTGATTTTTGCTTTATGCACGGGGTTTGAGTTGCGTTAGAGATAATCCTCGCAAATTTCGATTAGGGATGATTATCTGTTAGTTTCTGGACTCTAGAGATAGATTTAAGAGCTAACAATCTTCAATAGGCGTCGAAGCTTAATGCCTCTGTGCCTTGAGTCGCGTGCAAGAGTTTCAGCGAGGGTAGCACGGTTGTTCTCTCAACTTTGCGTTAGACATAACCTTAGTTGTGAGCGATGCTGGGTGATATTGAGGAGTATTGTAGGTTAAGTATAATTGGTCGGTAAGTTTAAGTTTGTGAGGAGTCGATTATGTGCATTACCGGACAAGTTTCTCTCTCTGAGGAATGAGTTCTTTTTGTTTTAATGTTTACTTTTCTGTTTTTTATGTTTAAAACCGTTTTAAACCCAAACTCATAAACGCGAGAGACTGTTGAACGACATTCTTTCCCTCGAACCAATCTCTATGGACACGACATAAATCCCGGAGAGAATTTTTTCCGAAAATAAATATTTTTGCTTGCTTGCCCTATTCTGCATTCAACACTCATTCCTTCACGAGCATGGCCTAGACAAAAAATTTTCTCATTCATCCATGATCATGGCCTTGACAAAAATATTGAAGCAAATGCACAGGCATCATGGTAACTTGCGACCAGAGCCAAACGGCAACGCAAGTGCAAATAAGCTCTCAACCGCAGTCCCTGCACGACGCGTATTCCTCGTAAGCAAAACCCAACAAGTTATGAGCAAAACATCGTCCTCGTGGGCGCAAACTCATGGACAAAAAACGCCCATTGCGAGCACCGTCTACAGCAACATGAGCTCGCAATCAGGAGGCTAGATGAATGTCCTCGTCGCACAGAGTCTCTTGTTCCTCCTCGACACACGAACTGACTCTAAGTCATTGATCCTCTGCCTAGGAGGGGCTCTTGTTCATGATTGAGCCAGTGGATAACCCGTCGTCGAGCACATCCCAATCCAGTTCTACGTCGAGGACGGCCCAGAGTGCTGGCCCTATCCGTTAGGGCCAGTAGATAACATGTTTCCCACGTGCTCCTCACCCGAGGACACATCACCAACTTGACCCGCACAACTCGCGGAACCATTCTTCCCTTTGTAACGAGAAAGTCCATCCACTACTCGAAGAGTGAGGAACGGTTGACCATGGACGATGAACACGAGCTACTAGTCCCTACTTTCACGTAGGAATCTTGGCAGTCATCTGTTGTGGGCTTGAACACCCAGCCCATAACGGAGACCATTGGTCAAGCGCTGAAGGCACACTATAAAAACCCTCATCTGCAAGAGGGTCAGGTATTTTATTCTTTACCATTTCTTACTTACCACTTCACCCAAACTGACTTAAGCATCGGAGTGCCTGCAAGTACACCCCCTTCGTCGTCCGTTCAAGACCGCGGACGTGTTGCTGAGCACTCACTTATTTTGATCAGTTGTTCGGATCATATATATATATATATATATATATATATATATATATATATATATATATATATATATATATATATATATATATATATATGTTTCACATGTTTCATTGAAATACAAATTTTCATATATTTAAATTATTTTATTTTAAACCTACAAGTACAATTTTGAAGAAAAGTCCTGAAATATCTTCATCATTATCCTTCTGAATTTTGGTTAAGAGCTAATGCAGGAATTATGTTCTCTATTGCTTCATATTTATCATTTTATGATATAAAATTAATAAATGTTAGATAGGGAAAATAAATGTTTTCAAGAATAGTTTAATTTTTAAATTATATACTTCTTCATCAATTTGAATGGTTGTATGTTGTTGTGAGGTTTATTGAAAAACAAGCAATCTACATATTATATAATAAACTCTAGGTACTTTAAACAACAGTTATTTATATTAACCGTGATGAAATGTTATTTACCTAAATGTATATACCACGACGGTTAGTTATAGCAACCGTGATCATATATAGCGCACTTTCAGGTTTTCTACAACGGTCATAAGACTGTGATTGTAAGTAGAGCATATACAACCACACCCTACGTAACAACAGCATGTCACGCGTGATGTTTTCCCTTTTCTAACCATTGTTGTATATGTTTTTCGTAGTAGTGTAAGCTCTCTATTTTCGCATTAAAACTTCCGCCCGTTTGAAAAACTCTGATATCTCACTTACAGTATTTGTAAAATTTGTAAAAAAGAGTACATTCACCCAGTCTAGACTGTGTCTCTACTATGTATTCCAACTCAACAACATCTATTGCATACCAAGAAAGAAAATGGTGTTTTGTAAGGTATATTACTTTTAAAAAAATTCATCCACCATTTTCTTTTTGGATTGCAATATTTCTAAGTATTATTAAAAATAGGTTTCTCAATGTTGTGAGGCAAGGAAATAACAACAAGGGCATTCCTTGAGATGAATCACAAGAGCAGAATAATGTTTGATCAATGTTGGTAAACAACAATAACACACAACCTTAAAAGATTTCCTAACTGATTAGAAAACTTAAATATTTTTTTGTCTATCAATCCATCTAAGAGAACAACATAATAAAAGAATGTTTTTATAGAAGAAAAAAGTAATATTTCCCCTCTGTTGTTAGGATAATCAAAGGAATAAAATTAAATAAAAGAAGTAAAACCTACACTGCAGTTACTAGGATTCGAAGTGTGTCCCTTAGTTACTTTATCCCTCAGTTATTCAACGCAACCGAAGAAATAATTCATATATTTTTAAATAAAAAATATGGCACGCCTATGATTTATACCTCGGTTTTTTGTTACATCAGGTGAATGTTTTGTCGTGAAATATGTTATTTGTAGTAGTCATAGTTCTCAAAGTTGTGTTTCTTGAATTGTACTATTCAGATAAACACAATTTTGAGAGTTATGGTGGTATTAGTTGTCATAATTCTCACAACTATACTTATTCAAATAGTATTATCCGAACAAACATATAGGAGTATCCGAACAAGGCGAAAAGAGTAATTTTAAAAAATCACAATATTTTGAAAAATCATATAGGATGTAATGAAATGCCAAAAATATAAAAACATATAAAATGAGTCACATTTTATAAATTTAAGTCTTCACATAAAAATAACAACAACCAACATCAGGCTTAATACGAATATTGGTAAAATAATTTCAATAACACATTTTCTCTTTTAAACAGTTATATTCCAAAACAGAAAAGAATTATAACCCTTAGTAAATATAATAAGTTGTTCTTTAATCTAGAAATAGAGACTATTATGTTTTAGAGACCCATCAGTTGTGGCAATGTTACGCCTTTATCGTTTTCAATCTCAATTGGCTGAAATCATAGATTTTCAACCCAGTTTGCAAAAAGTAAATGATCACCAATAAAAACCAGCTTGAATACAAAAGATACACAAAAAAAAAAAAAACACATTTGGATCGCATGTCATGTGCAATAAAGCATACTTTGTATATAACTCATTCTAATGTTAATTCACATATTCTTTTTACACATCAATTTAATATCACATTTTAATATCAAACCTAAAACCACTCACCCTACCTCTCAATCCCATTTCGACATACCCATGCAGATGATTTTGCAATAATGTAATTTCTCTCATGGAGATTCTTTTATTCAGAGACTTGGTTCTTTCTAGAACTATAATATTAACCCTATAAATGGTACTTACGTGCATCACAGTGGTAGTATTATTTTATCTAATCACTCATTTTTAATTAAAAAATGTTGGAATTAACCCAAAACCTATGCGAATTCCGATCCTATCGTGATAAACAGGAAGGGTTCTTAGCGCAGCAATACCAAAGAAAAGAAAAAAATAGAGAAAGAAAAGAAATTAGGATTCTAAGAGAATTTGGAGAAGAAGGTTGTTACCCACAAACTGTGGGATTTTTCTCTTTCTATTCACTTGCAACTGCAAATCGTGAATTACAATGTGTTGTAATGATTTACAAAAATAAGGGTTACTCCCTATTTATAGATTTAGGTTTACTTGTTCTCCAAGCCAAAACTCAAAACTATAAAAGCCCAAAATACCTATTTTGGAACTATATCAAATCAAATCTAAATCAAATATGTGTGAAACAACTATTTCGACACACCCTTGCTTCGACACTTCGACACAAGAAATTACATTTTAACACACCACCTAATTCATCGTGTCTAAGCTGTCTACATTCATCATGGCTCTTAGTCTTCTGAAAACTTCGACATGCACTCCCTTCGTCATGATATCTGCAATCTGATTCTCAGTTCTGCAGTGTTTCAAGTTCATTTTCCCTTCTGCTACCTGCTCTCGAAGATAATGGAACCTCATTTCGATGTGCTTGCTTCGACCGTGTGCTATTGGATTCTTCGCCAAGTTGATAGCTGACATGATGTCGATCATCATGGTAATTGCTCCATGACTCTTCCCTGTAATCTCTTTGACCAAGTTCACCATCCAGGTTGCTTGACATGCACAAAGAGAAGCAGCTAGATATTTTGCTTCGCATGATGACAATGCCACTACTGGCTCCTTTCTCGAACTCCAAGCAACTGGTGCACCATCTAACATAAACACATATCCAACTGTGGATTTTCTATCCTCAACATCACTACACCAGCTAGAGTCGGTGTATCCCACTAACTTGCATTCTTTCCCTTCATCAGCTGCAGGAAACAAAATGCCATAGTCGAGAGTTCCTTTCAGATACCTCAGTATCCTCTTCGTTGCTGCTAGGTGTGATAGCTTTGGCTTCTGCATGAATCTACTTACCATACCCACACTGTATGTTAAGTCAGGCCTTGTGTGACAAAGGTATCTAAGTGACCCAATAAGTCTTCTGTATTGAGTTGGGTCGACATCATCTTCATCTGAGTCCTTCGACAGTTGCAGTCTGGTCTCAACTGGAGTCAAAGTTGGGTTGCAATCTTGCATCTCAAATCTCTTGAGTATTTCTCCTGCATATCTTCTTTGGTGCATCATCAAACCTCTACTAGTCTTGTAGAATTCGATGCCAAGGAAATATGAGAGATTTCCCAAGTCTGACATTTCAAACTCCTCACTTAGGTCATGTTTGAAATCTTCAATCTCCTTCTTGCAACTCCCTGTTATCAACAAATCATCAACATAGAGGCATAGTATAAGCAATTCATTATTGTTGCTCCTTACATACACTCCATGCTCAGTCGTACACTTCACAAATTCCTTCTCCCTTAAGAAGCTGTTAATTTTCTTATTCCAAGCTCTTGGAGTTAGCTTAAGTCCATACAGGGCTTTATGCAGCCTATACACCTTTCCTTCTTCGCCTCGTTTCACATACCCAGCTGGTTGTGCGACATAAACTTCTTCATCTAAGGGGCCATTAAGGAATGCACACTTAACATCCATCTGACGGGTGTGCCAATTGTTTATATTTGCTAGACCAACAACCAACCTGATTGTTTCGATCCTAGCAGCAGGTGCGAACACTTCATCGAAGTCGATTCCTTCCTTCTGAAGAAATCCTTTCGCCACAAGTCTCGCCTTGTGTCGAGTTACTTCTCCTCTAGGATTCACCTTCACCTTGTAAACCCACTTCACATCAATTTCCTTCTTGCCTTGAGGCAATTCAACAAGTAACCAGGTGTTGTTGACTTCGATGGACTCTAACTCCTCATTCATTCCTTTCACCCACTTCGAATCTTTCAATGCCTCAGCTGTATTGACTGGTTCGACATCTGCGTAGAAGCATAATGTACCAGCTCACCCTCTTCATCGACCACATCATCTGATGTAATTAAGCATTCTTGCAACCTTGCAGGAATGTGTCTTGTTCATCGAGGTCAGTTTGGGCCTGCTTCATCTCTGACTTGTTCCTGTCGAACTTCTCTTTCGACTTCAGTGGCTGGTTCTTCACAAGAGATTCTCACTGAATCCTTCTTGACATTCTCAGTCCAATCCCATTCTTTAAGCTCATTTATGATCACGTCCCTGCTGATCACTACCTGCTTATTCACTGGGTCGAACAGTTTGTAACCTCCAGTCGAATGATATCCTATCAAGATCATCTGATTCGACATGTCATAAAGCTTCCTTCTCAACTGATCTGGCACATGTCTATGTGCTATAGGTCCAAACACCTTTAAGTGACTGAGGCTAGGCTTGACACCAGACCAACATTCTTCTGTTGTGATTCCTTCAAGCTTCTTCGTCGGGCATCTGTTCAAAATATATGTTGCTCTCTGTCATTACCCGAAATTTGACCTCCCTCTTTTACCTTTTGCATGAGCATGTGCATTGGCGTCGTCGACATACGCATTCACACTTTTATCTGTGTGTTTCTTGTTGCAGGATCTGCAGGTTTTTTAAGCCCGATTAATCGCGTCCTCTCAAGATTATTTCATCACCAAAACAAGTTCAAAATAAAGGTTTTCATGTTTAGTCATCAAGACAAGAGTTGAAAAAATCAATAACGGGACTTTAGCATCATTTTTTAGCAAATTTGTGGGAGTTTGGCTGAAGTAACCAGTTACAGCATATCTGCTAACCAGTTACTCAGTGTATTTTTCACCAGAAATGCAGATTTTCAAGCAAGTAACCGGTTAGCAGATATGCAGTAACCGGTTACTCTGTACAAAGTTGTAGATTTTGCTGCATTTTTTGGGACAGCAGCCATGCACTCTCTTTGGTATTTGGTTCTACTTAATTCTAGGAGTGTGTGGAACATTCTAGACAATTCAAGACTATTCAAGACATTCCAAGTGTATTTATTTTCATGCTTCACTCTAAATTAAGTGCACCATGTTCCTTGTTTTACAAGCACGTCAACCTTTGGATGTTGGAGTTCACATTGGGATTGTTACCGAGTTGGTCATAACTAACCAAGTTAACCACCTTGACTCGGTGAGCCAAGTGTAACTAACTCCTAGCCTAGTTCCAAACCCAAAGCTAAGCCCAATGATAGCTCCAAACCTCTCACACTCCAAACCAAAGGTCTATTTAAACAAAGCTTCACTCATTTTTCTAGGACCTTCAACCATTTGCACAATTCACTCTCAATTCTCTCACATTCTCTCTGATTTTTTCTGTTACATCTTCATCTTCATCACAATTCTCTTCCAAAACCTCACCAAAGCTCATTTCTACTTTGAAGGATAATCACTTTTACATCAAAAGTGATTATTTCTTGAGCTCAACCTTCATCATTCTTGCTATTATACTTGTATTTATGTAGTTATTTTAGATTGTGGATTAATCTTGAGTTTTTCTACAATTTTCAACGGTTCGAATTTGCATTTTGGAGCTTTATCGTATTTTGCTTGATTTCGACACGTTTTGTCACCAAATTGAAGCTTCCTCTGGTTTTCTTTAATTTTCTGCATCAAGAACACTTTGCAACAATTACCAAGGCACATCTCAGCCTTGTAGGTTGGTGGATCTTACTTTAATCTCTGTTTCGATTGTTTATACGCATTTCCGATGTAATTTCGATCGTTTTCGGTTTAATTTGTTGTGCATTTGCTTGATCTTTGATCTTCATGATTATTGCTTGTGATTTGTGTTAATTGCTCTCATATGGTGTATTTTTCGTGCACAAATTCATGACCTAGCATGTGGTGGTTGGTATAAGTGATTAGGTGCTGAAAATCACTTTTGAAAAGCTGTTTTTGCAGTTATTTTTGCCACTGTCTCAGTGGTAACTGGTTACAGCATATCTGCTAACCGGTTACTCAGTGCATTTTTCACTAAAAATGCAGGTTTTCAAGCAAGTAACCGGTTAACAAATATGCTGTAACCGGTTACCACTGTACAGAATGGCCAATTTTTTGCTTTTTCAAGTGTGTTTGCCATGTTTTCTTCTTCTAACTTCCATGGATTGATGTGTTAGACGATGGCTATGGATCTAGAAGGGGGGGTTGAATAGATCCCTTGAGTTTTACACGCAAATGGTTACCAAAAATTTAGTTTTAAAATGTTTAACGGAAGCAACCACTGGTTTGTACGTCTACCATAAACCTTCTACTAAAAGGATCGGATATGCACGAATATATTGAGAATGAGTACAGAAGAGAAAAATTCAGTTTGATTACTACACTTAAAACGCAATCAACAAAATATCGCTTGCTGGATGTTTAATCCAAACCAATGAGGTAAAATGATAAACAATGAAAAGCAATGCGTTCGATTTTTGCTTTGAGACAAATTATCAAACACCTGGTGTGCGTAAACATACTAAGTGCAGAATTTCTATGGAATGTAATGTAAAGTTGCTCCAAGATACAATTCAAGGAATTGTATCAATTTAACAAAACCGTTTCTCAGCTCAAGATTACGCTACGACAGAAATTTCGATAAATTGCGACTTCACAAATTCGAATAAACTGAAATATAAAAGAGTTAAGGGAAAGAGAGAACAAACGGGATTTGATTAGGCAGTTCCCCAATCGTCCTCGCTTTGGGTACCTCTGCCCCCAATTCCACAATTGGAATTAAGATATATATATATATATATATATATATATATATATGCAGCTGTTGCAAATTGTTTATTACAAGACAAGAACTATGAACATCCAAACTCTCAAACGTCTTTGATCGTTGATGCAGAGCCTTCTCTTCCCTTGATTCAGGACAAATCAAATGCTTCGAATATGGTTGATCCAATTACCGTCTCACGCTACTAAACCAAAAGAAACCACCGTTCTTCGGTTACCTTCACTCGATCAATTGCGATCTACCAAAAATTCGAACCCAAACCTCTCTTCTACAATCCTCCGATTACAACTACTAAACCAAACAATTGCTCCAATCTTTGGTTACCTTCGCCCGGCTGAATCCCTGTAGAACGAAACGGTTTGTGCGAAAACCCCCAAAATCTCTTTGATTCTTGGAGGATAAAACCAAGTGGTTTTATTCAAGAAACACCTACCAAGCGCTCAACCCAGAAAATGAAGTTCATACACTTCCTAAATTCTGAACGTTATCACTTCGATCAATGGGCGACATAAACCAAGATGATTATGTGTGATTGTTTGTTTACTCAATGAAGAAGATGAAGATGAAGAGAAAAATGGTATCTATTTCACGTTTCTTGTTGTTTTGGATAATGAGATGACCAAACAATTTATAGAGAATAAATTGACCCACTAAAAGTTATAACAGAAATAACAGAAAAAAATTTAAGTGAAAAAATCAGTTCAGGCAAGTTATGGGTCGACTCATAGTTTAATGAGGGTCGGCGTGCGCTGACCCGTGGAAAATACTGTGAAAAATTGAGAAGTATGCGTCGACCTAAAGGCATCATGCGTCGACGCATGAATGCAATTTCTACATTCCCAGAATCATGCGCTATCCCGGTTATTTCACAAGGCTTGCACCAGTAATCATGCGTCGACTAATGCATATGGTAGGTTAGCGCATAACCTGTATTTTTACATAAAATGCATTTTTTTTGCACATTGTAACTGACCAAGACCCAGACAAACATACTAGACACCAGTATAATGATCATGCACATATATTTATGGATAAGACAAAGTCCTATATGTCTAGACACATGAACAACAATGACTAGATGCAATTTGCCCGACAAGTGAAGTGATACCGCTCAAATTACAATCTAATACTCAGCATATTTGTTGACATCATTAAAATGAAATATATGAACGACCATAGCCCTCACATACTCCCCCTTTTTGATGATGGCAACACTATTTTAGCTTTCACGTGATTTGTAATTTGTGAACGAACAAGCTCCCCCTGTCTTAAACACTTCATTAATTTCCTGCTAATTTTCTGCTTGCTATCCTTCTCCCCCTTTGTCAACATCAAAAAGAAGAGAAGAAGGTGGTCAAAATAAAACTATAACACGTAAGGATCCATCACATATTTGCAACACAGCAACATTAACACGCATCCACATATGATACAGTTAATGTAAAATTGGAAACGGATAAATTCGGAACATAAATCGCAAAGACAATTCATTCCATACGTAAGAATTCCAAAACAAACTGAAGCAAAAGTCAAAGTTAAACAATAGGATAAAACATGCAAACCAAATAACAAAACATAAATGCAAAACACAAGTAATATGATGCCCTAATCTCTATGGTCTCCTCCCCCTATATGGATGACCTCTTCCCCCATAGTACTGGCCTGGTGGTGGCAAATCCTCTAGGTGCAGGTTGAGTTCGATCAGGGTGCGATTTAGAGTACCAAGACTGTTGGCAAGATTCAAATTTTGTTGAGTCAAATTCTCTTCCCTTTGGTTGAAGCGAGTCATAGACGCGTCAGCAAACCTGTTGAAGTTAGAGATGTGAGCCGAGACTTGGTTGGATAAGTTTGTGAATCGTTCTTCCTGAGCATTGTAGCAAATTTCTTGCAATGCTTGGAATTCTTGCTGTTGAAGATTCATTTGGTTCAACTTATCCAAAATCTCTTCAGATGCTTGGAAATCATGCTGAGACGGTGGAGTTGGAGGAGCAGAATATTCAGGTTGCTGCCACTCATATTCCTCACCATATGTTGGAGGAACATATGCGTTTCCAAGAGCAGTCCATCAATTTTGTTGCCAATTTCCCCAGCCCAGATTATTAGAATTGTCTTCAGGTTGATAACCCATCTATGCTGCGTTGTCTTTCTCTTGCATAATCACATCCGCATCATTAACATCTTGATGATCACCATTATGTACGTCCTCATCATCAATTCCTTCATAATGAATAGGTTCTTCAGGTTCAGGTTGAAAAGGATGAGTCGATCTGTGTCGGTAATTGAATTTCTTATTAACGGAATCCCAATTGTAGCCCATCACGGTGAGGGTTTTTGGTTGAAATTGTTGTTCAGATGTAATCTCAATGTAAGGAATATTTGGAACCGAAATCTCAGCCTTGTTCAAAATGTTCTGAATGCAGGATGCATAACCTAGAGCCTGAAATTTGTGGGAGCTGCGGGTAACGAACATCCGATATGCAAAATAGTATGGCCAGTTGATTTTGACCCGATTTTTCAAAATATACATGAGATGAATTTAAGCCTTCTCAACCCGTGAGTATCCACCTTTCTTAGGTCTCAAAACATGAGCAACAATCCATTGCAAAATGCGGTCTTCAAACTTCAAATGACCGGTAGTGACATTTTTCGGAAACACGTCACTTGCCACAACTTCGTCGGGATATGGTTCCCGTAACATAGAATTCAGAGCAGTCTTAAACTCAAAGTTTTGAACAAACGTTTTATCAGTTACTCTGGGAAGATTTTCATTTGTGTCCAAGCTAAACAAAGTAGCCCATAAATCATTGTTCACATTATGAAGTGCATTATTCATAGAAAACTTAAACTCAGCCCCCTTAAATTTATCCTTGATTCCACATTAGAACACTCGAACCAGATCACTATTGTACTTATCATCACATTCCAGGAACTCACCAAGATTCTAAACATTGAGCATTTCAGTTATCTCAGGAATGTGATAATTTTGACCCATCAATATATAGAAACCATTTTGTGGTATAACAGGACGACTACTAAACAATGCCTTATAAGGACCAGACAGTGCATCAGAAATTAAAGAGTTAACAGTTATCGGTTGTGAAAAGGTTCCGGCAGATGAAACTCTGGTTGTTCTTTTACCGGTTGTTCGTATGGAAGCCATTTTTAATGAAGGGTTGAAGAAGATGAACAGTGCATACAGTGGTAGAGAGGATGATGAACAGTGCGCGAAAGTAGAGAGGATGATGAACAGCCGTCACAAACCCTTGTTGTTGAAACCTTGAGGATTCACTCTTTGTGGGTTTTTTATTTTTTCTGGGGATTTAAGTGAGGTTTTGATGGAGATTAATGGGTATTGATGAAGTTTAATGGAAGAAATAGAGAGAGGGAGACCATAAAATCTGATATGATTACATGCAATGAACAAGAATTTAAGAGTGGTGAAGATATGTAGTGGGAATAGGTAGCATTAAGTCGGCGCTTGCATCCCAATTAAAGCAGGAATTCTGAACGTGACAGTTATGCGTCAACCTATGTACAGGGTGCGTCGACACACAAGTACTGGAGCTGGAAAATTTTTAAACATATAAAGATGCGTCGACGGCAAGTTATCCTGCGCTAACCCGCTTGTTTCCCTTAACAAATGCATCAGTTTATGAGTCGACCCATGATATGGTCCGGTCGACGCATGCAAGGAAAAAATGAAAAAAATTTGAAAATTTACAAATATAAGTTCCAAAAGAATAAATAAGCATGCACACACATAGAACAAACATCCATATGAACAATATGTTCTCAAAATGCAATAAACATCAAGTTTAAGGTACTTAATATGGCACAAAATATGTTAAACATCTATAAATCGGAACGATATTTCCTTGATCACCATGACGATAAGAGCCCTCACATATAGCTAAATGTCTTTTTGCATTGTTAGTTAAAAGAATAAACAAGCATGTATATATGTGAAGATCACTATCATAAAGAATTATTAAACACGATCCGAGATATTGAGAATGCCAAGTTCCCTACGGATGTGAAAGAAAGGCTCTGTAGCTAATGGTTTTGTAAAAATATCAGCAAGTTGATTTTTAGTGTCAACGTGCTCAAAAATCACGTCACCTTTCTCTACATGATCCCTAAGAAAATGATGGCGTATTTCGATATGCTTGGTGCGTGAATGTAATACGGGGTTCTTAGTTAGGTTTATTGCACTAGTGTTATCGCACAAAATGGGAATACACTCAAGTTTTAAATTGAAATCAAGCAATTATTGTTTAAGCCATAAAACTTGAGTACAACAACTTCCTGCGGCAACATATTCCGCCTCGGCTGTTGACAAAGCAACCAAAACTTGTTTCTTGCTATGCCAACACACCAAGGAATTTTCAAAAAGGTGACACGTGCCACTAGTACTTTTCCTATCCAACTTACACCCGGCAAAGTCGGAATCGGAATAACCAACTAAGGAACAAACACTACCTTTGGAATACCACAGCCCATACTTTGGAGTACCAGAGAGGTATCGAAGTATGCGCTTAACTGCTTTTAAGTGGGATTCCTTGGGACGTGCTTGATACCTCGCACACATGCATACACTGAACAAAATGTCGGGTCATGATACGATAAGATAAAGAAGAGATCCAATCATACCTCAATACTTCTTTACCTCTACATCCTTACCATTTTTGTCACGATCAAGATTGGCACAAGTAGGCATTAGAGTATCTATTGCTTTGCAGTTTAGCATGTCGAAATGTTTGAGAAGCTCAAGACAGTATTTCGTTTGACTCACGAATGTGCCCTCTTCGAGTTGTTTGATTTGCAATCCGAGGAAATAGTTAAGCTCCCCCATCATGCTGATTTCAAACTCCCCCTGCATCAAACTAGAAAACTCCTTGACCAAGGTCATGTTAGTAGACCCAAAGATAATATCATCAACATAAATTTGTACCAAGATTAAATGTTTTCCTTGACATTTAATAAAGAGGGTTGTGTCAACCTTCCCTCTTGAATACCCTTGATCAAGTAAAAATTTGCTTAGAATTTCATACCAAGCCCTAGGGGCTTGTTTAAGTCCGTACAAAGCACGTTTAAGTTTGTAGACATGATCAGGATATTCATGGGATTCAAAACCCGGAGGTTGGGCAACATAAACCTCTTCATTTATATATCCATTAAGGAAAGAACTTTTAACGTCCATTTGGAATAATTTGAAGTTCTTAGTGCAAGCATAAGCAAGTAAAAGGCGTATAGCCTCGAGTCGGGCAACCGGCGCATAAGTTTCCTCATAGTCGATTCCTTCCTCTTGGTTATAGCCTTGGGCTACAAGCAGCGCTTTGTTACGTGTTATTACTCCATTTTCATCAAGTTTATTCCTAAACACCCATCGGGTGCCGATTACTCGACGATCTCGCGGAGGGGGGACAAGGTCCCAAACCTCATTTCTCCTGAATTGATTTAGTTCATCTTGCATTGATAGAAACCAATGCTCATCGAGTAACGCCTCCTTAGCATTTTTAGGTTCTACTTGTGACACAAAAGCAGAGTAATAACAAATCCCTTAGAGATATCACCGAGAATGTTGTCAATTGGATGGTCTTTTGAAGACTTCCAAGCTGGAGGAAGTTCATCTTTATCAGAATGATGATCATCCTCACTTTTCAACGGTTGGTGATCCTTTTCCTCCTCAATATGCACTGCTTCAGGCTGATCAGTTCCCTTATTAGTGTGCTTGAGTATGTCTTCAGTAGGTACACCTGCACCATGAAAAGAACTACCTTCTCCGACATTTCTCGGATAAGACTCATCAAAGGTAACATGAACTGACTCTTCAAATACACGTAACCTCTTATTATAAATTTTATACGCTTTACTTGACTGAGAGTATCCAAGAAAAATACCCTCGTCCGCCTTGGCATCAAACTTACCAAGAGTCTCTTTCCCATTGTTTAACATAAAACATTTACAACCAAATACATGAAGGTGAGAGATATTTGGCTTACACCCTTTTAAAAGCTCATACGGTGGCTTGTTTAGAATAGGCCGGATGAGCACCCTATTCAAAACATAACAAGCCGTACTAATGGCGTCGGCCCAAAAGTATTTTGGTAGTCCACTATCATTGATCATAGTCCTTCCAAGTTCCTCCAAAACTCTATTTTTACGTTCCACTACCCCATTTTGTTGAGGGGTACGAGGTGCGGAAAAATTATGATCAATTCCGTTGGAATCACAAAATGCTTCAAACAAATGATTTTCAAACTCACCCCCATGGTTACTTCTAATTGACTCAATGTTTGTGTTTAACTTGTTCTGAGATAACTTAGCAAATCGTTCAAAGGCCGAAAAGGTATCACTCTTATTTGCTAAGAAAATAGTCCAGCAAAACCTAGAAAAGTCATCGACTATTACAAAACCATAATAGTTACCACCTAGGCTTTTAACCCTAGATGGTCCAAAGAGGTCCATATGGAGGAGCTCAAGGGGTCTCATAGTTGAGACAATGTTTTTGGATTTAAAAGAGATCCTTGTTTGCTTCCCTATTTGACAAGCATCACAAAGATGATCCTTTGTGAATTTGATTTTGGGCAAACCGATGGCTAGGTCTTTAGAGACTATTTTGTTAAGAAAATCAAAGTTGATGTGAGCCAACCGTCTATGCCACAACCATGAATCTTCATTCATAGTGACTAGACATTTGTCTCCATTCAACGATACCTCATTTAAGTCTAGCATATAGACGTTGTTCACCCTCAAGCCCTTAAACACATTCTTTTTGTCATTATCTTCAACTATGCAACAATCTTTTGAAAATGATACTTTATAATTCTTGTCACATAGTTAGCTAATGCTTAAAAGATTGTGTCTAAGGCCTTCCACAAGCAGGACATTAGAGATAGTAGTAGATGAGGGGTTACCTACACTACCTTTGCCGAGAATATGTCCATTATTGTTATCTCCGTAGGTGACAAACCCCTTTTTCTTCACCACAAAGTCGATGAAAAGAGATATGTCTCCTGTCATATGTCTTGAGCAGCCACTATCCAGAATCCATCTTCTTTCGGTGGTCTCAAGACTTTGTACCTACAAAAACAATCAAGGGAGAGTAGGTACCCAATTTTCATTGGGTCCTTTAAGGTGAGTGAAACCAAGACCGCACTTGGGCAACCATTGGTAGATGCCTTTCAGAACAAGAAACCTTCTGAAGCGGCATTTTGCAATAGTATGACCAGGCTTACAATAGTAAAGACAATTACAGTTCCTTTGGAATTTACCTTTGCTAACATTATTTCGAATCACATAGGTATACTTTTGATATGGATTATTCATGCTCTCACGAAAATGTGATTGATCGATAGCAAACGTAACTTTTGGTTTAAGAGCCTTGTCTAATTTAGCCTTGAGGGTTCTCACCTCTCGTTGCCAAATGTGACAAGTGTCACAGCCCCAATTGAACCAAGAGGTAGGGTCCTCTTCAACCTTGGATTTTGATGTGTCCACTATAGAGTTTTTAAGGGCTTCCAATTCCTTTTTGGAATCGGAGACCTTCTTCTCCAAATACGAGAAAATCCTTTTATTTGAGGCTAAGCGTTGAAATGCTTCCTTAGCCTCATAGTGTAACATGTCAAAAGCCTTTTGTAACTCTAAATGTGAAATAGTATTAACATGATCATACTTATAGTGCTTTACCTCTTTCGCTTTGTTGTGGCGTGCCATAAGACAAAAGTTAACGGATTCACTTTCGTCGCTTGATGAATCATTTTTCTCCGACTCACTATCGCTTTCCCAAGCAATGTATGCTCGTCGAGATTTGTTGGAATTTTTGTTTGAGCGACTCTTGTCATTATCCCTATCTTTGTCTTTCTTTAGAGATGGGCAATCCGACTTGTAGTGCCCGGATTTTCCACAGTTGTAGCATGTCCCTTTTACCTTACCATTCTTATTTCCTTCGCTTCGAGATTGCTTCTTAAACTTGACTAGATTTCTGTCCGAGTGTTGAATCTCGTTCTTACGAACGTATCTATCATACCTCTTCACAAATAAGCCCATATCATCACCGGATTCTTCATCTTTGTCATTATTGGCTTCATCATCACTAAGCTCTTGATGTGTGGACTTTGAACAAGAAGCCTTAAGAGCTATCGACTTCTTCTCCGTATCTTTTTCCTTCTCTTTCTTGATACTCTTTTCATGTTTATCCAAGCTAATGAGCAGTTACTCATGCTCATCGAGTTTACCAAAAAGTGTTGTGAGGACTAGTGTAGCAAGATCGTTGGCCTCCTTGATAGCGGTGACCTTCGGTTGCCATTACCTGTTTAAACACCTCAAAATCTTGTTGGTAGCAACCTCATTTGGAATTGGTTTACCAAGAACATGCAATTTGTTGATAATGTGAGTAAATCGTTTTTGCATATCCGCAATAGTTTCCCCTTGCTTCATGTAAAACAAATCAAACTCTTGTGTTAGTGTATTAATACGAGCCATCTTAACATCATTAGTGCCTTCGTGGGCTACTTGTAAAGCATCCCACATGGCTTTGGCAGTTTCACAATGGGAGACTCGATAATACTCGTCAACTCCCAAGGAGGAGATCATCATATTACAAGCCTTCCAATCATAGTTGTACTTTTTCTCGTCCTCCTCATTCCATTGAGCTTCGGGTTTAGGAACGACAATGCCTTCCGCATTTGTCATTGTAATTTCCATGGGACCGTTTAAAATAACGTTCCAAACCTTCCAATCTATGGAATTTATATGAACGCGCATACAATCCTTCCAGTAGCTGTAATTCTCGCCTGTAAAAACTGGAGCTCTATTATAAGCCCCTTTGATTAGGCAGTTCCCCAATCGTCCTCGCTTTGGGTACCTCTGCCCCCAATTCCACAATTGGAATTGAGATATATATATATGCAGCTGTTGCAAATTGTTTATTACAATAGAAAAACTATGAACATCCAAACCCTCAAACGTCTTTGATCGTTGATGCAGAGCCTTCTCTTCCCTTGATTCAAGACAAATCAAATGCTTCAAATATGGTTGATCCAATTACCGTCTCACGCTACTAAACCGAAAGAAACCACCGTTCTTCGGTTACCTTCACTCGATCAATTGCGATCTACCAAAAATTTGAACCCAAACCTCTCTTCTACGATCCTCCGATTACAGCTACTAAATCGAACAATTGCTCAAATTTTCGGTTACCTTCGCCCGGCTGAATCCCTGTAGAACGAAACGGTTTGTGCGAAAACCCCCAAAATCTCTTTGATTCTTGGAGGATAAAACCAACTGGTTTTATTCAAGAAACACCTACCAAGCTCTCAACCCAGAAAATGAAGATCATACACTTCCTAAATACTGAATGTTATCACTTCGATCAATGGGCGACACAAATAACGATGATTATGTGTGATTGTTTGTTTACTCAATGAAAAAGATGAAGATGAAGAGAAAAATGGTATCTATTTTCACGTTTCTTGTTGTTTTGGATAATGAGATGACCAAACAATTTATAGAGAATAAATTGACCCACTAAAAGTTATAATAGAAATAACATAATAAAAATCAAGTGAAAAAATTAGTTCAGGCAAGTTATGGGTCGACTCATACTTTAATTAGGGTCGGCGTGCGCTGACTCGTGGAAAATACTGTGAAAAATTGACAAGTATGCATTGACCCAAAGGCATCATGCGTCGACGCATGAATGCAATTTCTGCATTCCCAGAATCATGCGCTATCCCGGTTATTTCACAAGTCTTGCACCAGTAATCATTCGTCGATTCGTGCATATGGTAGGTCAGCGCATAACCTGTATTTTTACATAAAATGCATTTTTTTGCACATTGTAACTGACCAAGACCCAGACAAACATACTAGACACCAGTATAATGATCATGCACATATATTTATGGATAAGACAAAGTCCTATATGTCTAGACACATGAACAACAATGACTAGATGCAATTTACCCGACAAGTGAAGTGATACCGCTCAAATTACAATCTAATACTCAGCATATTTGTTGACATCATTAAAACAAAATAGATGAACGACCATAGCCCTCACATGATGTACTTGATTTTTATGGATGTTTTAAGTATCATTTAACTTCTGATTGAAACATGTCATGAACTTTCGATGCTTTTTTTTTATTATTCAATTTGTTCATATTTTGACATCATGTGAATATAATCATTCTGCATTTGATCACTTAACATGACTTTGTATTGCATATTTTGTTGATCATTTGGTACTGTTTTGTACTCCCTCTCTTTGTTTTGCATTAAGTTCATTCTTCATGGATGAGCTTAATCTTGTATAATCTATAATTTACACGTTTTGCTTTAATGATTTTTCATCCTCTTTGGAAAATTGTTGGCATGACTTTCCCCTTTGATTAATTGATCGAAACCATGTTTCGACTAATTGATCATTCCCGTTCCTTCTCTTGAGGCCTCCTTTAAAGCCTTTGTCTCACTTTTTTCCCCACCGCGGAGTCGGAGTTTTGCGCGACACTGGAGCAATGTACAAATTAGAGCTGTTACGCTATCTATTTCTTTTTCCACACTATACTTTGAGTGCAAGAGAAGGAATGAGGATGGAATTATCCTACCCTCATTCTGGCTATTTCTTGGGTAAGGGCATTGGCCCTCTCTTCGAGAATAATCGCCTCTATCCTCAAGCTGTAGTGTTTTTCCTTCCCCTGCCGGGTTGATCCTTGATCGCTTTTACTCGTTTGTTATCTCTTTTGATTAATCACCTTTCTTCTTGGTTAATATCATTGTTCTTGGGTTAGCAAACTCTCCTTGTTTCAATACCTTGTTCTCTTCTTGCGATCAATTTTTTCTTCTTGATTCCCCACAAGAGTCTCGTTCCTTTTTCTTCAGTTAAACACAATAATCCTGTTACAACCGAATCCCCTGTGGCGTTCGCAACCTTCCCTTGGTTCTTCTCCCTTCATTTGGTTAACCACTGCCTGTCAGTTAAAACACCATTTTGCTCATTCTCAGTTAACCACAGTCTGTCTGTTAAAATACTGAGACGTTCGGGTTAATCACCTCCTCTTGGTTAATCACCCATTTTTCAGTTAGCCACAGTCCGCCTATTAAAATACTGAGCCTCTTAAGCTAATCACCTTCTTTTGGTTAATCACTCGCTTCCTTTTCGGTTAATCACAGTTTCTTCTGTTAAAACCAAATCCCCCGGCGGTTAGCAACCTCTTTTGGTTCAATACCCTTCTTCGTTGGTCAAGTGTTGTTTGTTCGGTCCATACCAACATTCCTTTTGGGTCACGACCTTCGATCGGTCCTAGATCCGTTCTTCTGGTTGATCATAGTTTATCTGTTAAAACCACAGTTACAATCTTTTTTTTCCTCGGTTGACCACTGTTTATCAGTTAACATACCGATGTCCCCTCAGAGTCAAACACCATCTCTTGGTTCAGTACTCTCTCTTTTGGTTCATCACAGTCTGTCTGTTGACACCAACCCCTTTTTCTCCGCAGAGTTTTACTCTCTCTCTTCGGTTTAACCACTTCCAGCCAGTCAATATATCGAGTTCCCTTTTTCTCTTGGTTTTGACACCATCCCCTTTTTTGTTCCCAGTAGGGTCGCTTACCCTCGGATCCCTAGCAATTTCTTTAGTATCTTCTTCCCTAGTGGAGTCCTTTCTATTCCTTTTTCCTCTTGGTTTCGACACCAATTCCCTTTGTTATCCCTAGCGGAGTTTCTTTTTGCTCTTGGTTTTGACACCATTCTTTTCTAGTTCTTGTGCAATCGCTCTTACTATTCGTCTTTTCCCAGTAGAGTTTCTTTCTCTTTTTCTCTTGGTTTTGACACCACTTTCCTTTCTTTGTTTGGTTTTCCGTTTGGTTCCCCGAACTACGGAAGCTCTGATTCTGCATTCGTTCGGATGTCAGATACATAGGCACGAGACGCGATGTCTTGGCGAGCACACTTCCACCCTTCCACCCTTTTTTTTCCCTTTCTTTCTCCTGGTTCCTCTGAACTACGATGCTCTGAATTCCTCATTGCACTATGAGGGTACGTAGGCACGAGGGCCCCAATCTTCCGTGAGCACTTTCGTTCTTTCTTTTCTTTCCCCTTTTCTCCTTTTTTCTCTCTTCTTTTAGCTAGAAGCCTTTAGATAGACAATCCATCCGAGCCTAGAAGCAAGCGAAATGGTTCCCGTCGAGTATGACGGATGCGTAAGGTGCTAGTACCTTCTTTTCGCATAACCAACCCCCATTCCCGTTTCTCTTCCCCTTGGGTTTTATCAATATTTTCCCTGTCCTTCGGGACTAAATAAAGTTCGGTGGCGACTCTGTTGTTATCTTTGAGTGTGCGATTCACTCAGGTATAAACCAGCCATCTTTAGCTGGCGACTCAGCTGGGGAGATCCTTGCGCTTGCAGGTTGGGGTCTCGCCTAGTTTTGTTTGCTTTCTTGCTTATTTGGGTGTTTGTCTTCTGCGCTTTACTAGCTTTATCTTTACGCTTTATTTGCTTTATGTTTATTTACCGCATTTCTTTACTGCTTTAAATATTCATATGCTGTATATTCTGGATATTTGCTACATTCTCTGCTGTTGTCGGTTGGGGTTGCTACTAGAGAGATAAGCCCAATACCTAGGCTTGAGCATACACATAGGATTAGAGTGGAAAGTAGTGTGACTTGTGTGGCATTTGGCTAGACTTAGTATACACGAAAATTCCACATCCAAACGAGATTTTCTTCAGTAATGTTCTATCCTATGCATTGGTGCAGACGATAGAATGTAATCTAGAGAGCTGTCGACTCTGGCGACCATTCCCGAGAACTCAGTTGAGGCACTCCTCCTAAGGGGCGATAATGGCAGACCAAAAATGGAAAACCCATTACGTTTCTTGATTCGAGGACCCAAAGTTGGGAACTTGCTATAGGATGACCCTTGACTAGATCATACTTGTGAGGGGGGATGGGTTTTTGCAGGAAACCAAGCCACTTCATACCTTTGTTCTCTCACTGCATCAGATTTTGCACCGACATAGAATTACCTTTGCAGATGTTCAGATTGTCCAGATTTGATTATTCAGACAGTGTTGGCTTTTTGTGCTGGTGTTGCATATCATTCCATCATGTCGAATTAATCTTTTTGCATATGCATTAAAATTCTTTTATTTTTTGCATGAATTATATTCATTCATGCCCGCATATGCATGTCCTTCATCTGGGAAACCATTGCTCACTCTGATCATTTCCGGTTTGTAGCAAGACGACGACTCGACATCGGTATTTCACTTGCTCAAACAAATCCAGAATCATGGCTGACTTCGAAGCTGAGAATGCTGCTTATAAGGAAACTCTGGCTCAATTACAAGGTCAGATGGATCAGTTCCAGATGAACATGGACGTCATTATGGAACTCCTTCGTGCCAAGAGGGACGCCGCTGCTGCTACCACTGTTGTCGCAACTGTCACTGATGCAACTGTTGTCACTCCTGTTGTGACTGTTCCTCATGTTGTCACGGCTACTCCTGCTGTTGTTGTTCCTTCTCCTGCTATTGTTGAAGTGCCAGTAGAGCCTGTGAATCAGCCTGTTGTTCATCCAAAAAATTCTCAATCCGGTTTGAACCAGATGCCCGCTGGTTTTCCTTGGGGCATGCCTCCGAATTACACTCCTCAGATTTCAAACAATGGTAGTGCCTTTATACCATATAAAGCTTTTGTTGCACCCATGCCTAATAGAAGTGTTGCCGCATATCCGCGGGGTATGCCTACTCCGGTTCCACCTCCAGTGGTGAATGATGATCCTAAGAATCTTCAGGTTCAGACTCGTCAAACTTCTGGGTTAGCTGACATTGAAACTCCCGATGAAGAAGAGCATGTGTATAGGGGTCCTCCTATTCATGTTCCAGTTTTATCTCAAGCCGCCCAAACTACTGTTCAGAATGTTCATCTGGGGATGTTCTATCCTGGAGCGCAGCAAGATCCATACTTGGAGGGATTTATCTGATGCATTCTTGAAACAATACAAATATAATCTTGATCTGGCGCCTACTAGGTTGCAGTTGCAGAATCAGTCTTAGCGCTCAGGTGAAACATTCAAGGAGTATACACAAAGATGGCGTGAGATGGCATCTCGTGTGCGACCGGCTCTCTCTGACAATGAGTTGGTTGGCATCTTTATGGGTACATTGCAAGGATCCTACAATGAGAAAATGGTGGGTAGTTCTTTATCGAACTTTGTTGACATTGTAACCATTGGTGAACGGATTGAGAACGGTTTAAAGACTGGAAAGATTCCTGGAGCTGCTTCCCAGCAGCCGACCACTAGAAAATCTCAGAGTAGTCAGTCCAACAAGAAGGAAGGTGAAGCCAACGCTGTGACAACTCAAGTTTCTCCTCAATATCAAGCACCCATGGCTCCCATGCCATATTATCCATATCTGTACATTGCTGCTGCGCAATATCAACAACCTCTATATCAGTATCATCCGCAATAACCAATTCAGAATGCTCAGAATCAGCAACAACTGCAACATCAGCAACAGACTCAATAGAACAACAAAAATCAGCAGAATCAAAACCGTCAGAACAATAACAATCAAGGAAACCATAAGCGGCCGAATTTCGACAGAATTCTAGTGTCATACACTGAATTGTTTCCTTATTTGGTTCACCAAGGGGCAATTGTTTCAAAACAGATCGTACCTGCAATTCCTCCATTTGGCCCAAAGCATAATCCGAATGCTTCTTGTGCCTATCATGCTGGATACATAGGTCATGCGACAGAGGACTGTTTTGTTTTCAAAACCAAGGTTCAGGAACTCATTGATAAGAAGATTTTGACCTTCGCTGAGGAAGGACATAACATTCAGAATAATCCGTTGCCAGATCACGGTGGACCTGCGGTTAACATGGTTGAGGATAATTCCAAGGCTGAGTTGATCATGGATGTCGATGAGGTAAAGACCCCGATGACTGTAGTTCTCAAGAAATTGAATGCACATGGGTTGGTGAAAGGATTGCATGGTAAGTGTCAGATTTGTGACGATAATCCCAATCAGTGTTGAAGGCTGAAGGGTTGTGTTCAAATTCTGATGAACCGTGGTGAAGTTCAATTTCCTAGGCCTAAACCTGTTGAGGAAGTTGCAGCTATCGAGCCGTTCACCATCGTCTATAGGAAGGTTCCTGTGGAATCCCCTAAGTAGAAGAAGGTGCAACCCATCGTTGTTTGCCCGCCAAAACCGTTTCCGTATCAAAATTCTAAGGAGGTACCGTGGAGGTATGGGTCTTCTGTGTTCTCTGGTGGTCAAGAGATAAGGTTTGCGGAATCTGAGATCGTAAATGTTGCAGCCGCTGGAGGTATGACTCGTAGTGGACGTGTGTTTGCTCCGAAGGTCACTACGAAGCCTGTTCAAGTTCCAACTGGTCATCGTCTGTGGTGAAGAGAATCTGATTGTGAGCGAGTTATCGTCTTTTCGATACGTCGAGATCCAAGAAGGCATAGCTGAGGTGCCGTTACAGTGTCTCTATTTCGAAGATGTCAGCTCTGCTTCAACTAGTCAAAGTAGATCACCGCAAGTGACCTTAACTTCTGCTAAGAGTGCTAAAGAGACCATTAAGAGAGGTGCTTTGCCAGGCTGGGGGCATGTAATCGATGTGGTTGAAAAGCATAATTGTTTTGGATTGGGTTACCATCCTGGTCAACAATCTGGTTCACATGGTCAGAAGCAGTGCAACTTGATCAAGTTTAGTAGTGCGGGTTTCCAGCAGGGTGACATCGTGACTATTATTGACGATGCCGGTCCCAGTAATCATACTTCAAGCTTTGTGCGCAAGTGTCCGCCGGGTTTCAAGCTCAACAACAGGACATCTACCGTGATTCCCGTGGTTTTCCCATATAACATGTAATGCATTTTGCTTTCTCATTCCCTCGTCCTCGTCCGAGACGAGTGGATAGCTTGTAAAGGGCCTTGCGCTTTTGCAATATTATGTGATCAATAAATAAAAGTTTTGCATTCAAAATCATGCTCTATTTTCTTTCTTTATTTTACTTTTCACAAACAAATGGCAAAAGTTTCTTTTATTTTCACTTTCAAAATATCTCATTCTAAACATATTCATAAACATGCAGAACTAATAAAAGCATTGATAACAACATGGAAAACATCCGTTGTAATTCTGGAATTCCAAATAACCAAGCCGAAGAAGATGGTGAGGAAGATTGTGAATTACCGGCTGAACTAGCAAGGCTCCTTGAGCACGAGCATAGAGAGATTCAGCCACATAAAGAGCCAGTGGATGTTGTCAATCTTGGTACTGATAAGGTCAGAAGAGAAGTCAAGGTTGGCACATCCCTCGCTAAGCATGTACACTCCGAGTTGGTCAAGTTATTGAAAGAGTATGTTGATATCTTCGCCTGGTCCTATCAAGATATGCCTGGGTTGGATACCAACATCGTTGAACATCACTTGCCACTCAAGCCCAGATGTCCTCCTGTCAAACAGAAACTCAGAAGGACTAGACCCGACATGGCACTCAAAATCAGAGAAGAGGTAAAGAAACAGCTTGATGCTGGGTTCCTTTCCACTTCCAAATATCCTAAATGGATTGTCAACATCGTCCCAGTTCCAAAGAAAGACGGGAAGGTCAGAATGTGTGTGGATTATCGAGATCTCAACAAGGCAAGCCCGAAAGATGATGTTCCTTTGCCTTATATTGATGTCTTGGTGGATAACACAGCGCAGTTCTCTGTCTTTTCATTCATGGATGGGTTTTCAAGGTATAATCAGATCAAAATGTCCCCAACTAATATGGAGAAGACTACTTTTATCATGCCATGGGGTACATATTGTTACAAAGTCATGCCATTCGGTCTGAAGAATGCAGGGGCAACCTACCAACGCGCCATGACAACCCTCTTTCACGATATGATTCATAAAGAGATTGAGGTCTACGTGGATGATATAATTGCCAAGTCTAAAACTGAAGATGATCACTCGGTTCATCTGAAGAAACTGTTTGATAGACTCCGGAAGTTTAGATTGCGGTTGAATCCTGCGAAGTGTACCTTCGGAGTTCGATCTGGTAAACTGTTGGGCTTTATTGTGAGTCAGAAAGGCATTGAAGTTAATCCTGATAAGGTTCGGGCAATTCAGAACATGCCACCTCCCAAAACAGAAAAAGAAGTCTGTTGCTTTCTGGGCAGACTTAATTACATCTCAAGGTTCATTTCCCATTTGACGGCTACCTGTGAACCAATGTTCAAATTACTAAGAAAAAATCAATCGGTTGAATGGAATAATGATTGTCAAGAAGCATTTGACAAAATAAAACAATACTTTCAAAAGCCACCGATCTTAGTATCGTCGATTCCTGGTAGGCCTCTAATCATGTATCTCATTGTTCTCGACGAATCAATGGGATATGTATTGGGTCAACATGACGACACTGGCAGAAAAGAACATGCAATTTACTATCCGAGCAAGAAGTTCACTGATTGTGAGACTAGATACTCACTCTTGGAGAAAACTTGTTGTGCTCTGGTCTGGGCTGCTCGACTCCTAAGACAATACATGATTTTCTACACTACTTTGTTGATATTCAGAATGGATCTGATAAAGTCCATATTTGAAAAGCCTGTTGTCTTTGGAAAGATTGCTCGGTGGCAGATGTTGTTAACCAAGTATGATATCAAACATGTTACCCAGAAAGCAATAAAAGGGAACGTTTTGTCTGATTACCTTGCTCATCAACCTGTACAGGGTTATCAACAAATGAAGTTTGACTTTCCCGATGAGGATGTTCTGTTTATCAGAGACTATGAGACTCTAGACCCTGACATAGGACCCAAACCAGGGGCGCGATGGACACTCGTGTTCGATGAGGCCTCCAATTCTAGTGGTCGTGGAATAGGTGCTATCCTCATCTCTCCAACAGGTTTTCACCTTCCCTTCCTTGCCAGATTATGCTTTGCGTGCACCAACAATATGGCTGAGTACGAAGCATGTATCTACGGTATTGAAGCGGCAATTGACATGAGAATCAAGATTCTTGAGGTCTATGGAGATTCTGCCTTGGTCATCGGTCAAGTCAGAGGGAATTTTGTGACTCAGGATTCCAAGCTGGTTCCATATCAACAACACATTGCGAAGTTGATTCCTTACTTTGATGAGATTTCTTTTCATCATATCCCCAAAGAGGAAAATCAACTAGCTGATGCTCTTGCCACTCTAGCATCCATGTTCAAGGTCAAGTGGAAGAATGAAGCTCCTCATATCCGCATTGATCACTTGAACGAGCCAGCACACTATTTAGCAATCGAGGATGAGTCTGATGACAAGCCTTGGTTCTATGACATTAAGAGATATATGGAAAAACAGGAATATCCCGAGGGTATTACTATCACTAACAAGAAAGCTCTTAGGCGGGTTTGCGCCAAATTCTTCTTAAGTGGTGGTGTAGTGTACAAGAGGAATTATGATTCTGTGTTGCTCAGATGCGTGGATATACACGAAGCAAACACGATCATAAGGTCCATACATGAGGGCTGCGAGGGTGTACATGCTAAAGGTCCTGCTATGGCAAAAAAGATCCTTTGGGCTTGATATTACTGGACAACAATGGAGATAGATTGTTACAACTTTGCCAAAAGGTGCCACAAGTGCCAAATCTGCGGAGACAAGATCCATGTGCCTCCAACTCCATCGAATGTTTTGACATCACCTTGGCCATTCTCTATGTGGGGTATAGATATTATTGGAATTATCGAACCAAAGGCTTCCAACGGTCATCGATTCATTCTAGTTGCTATCGACTACTTCACTAAGTGTGTTGAAGCTGCTTCTTATGCAAACGTTACACGACAAGTGGTTGCCAGATTTATCAAGAAAGAGATAATTTGTCATTATGGCATTCCTAGCAACATTATCACTAACAATGCAAGCAAACCTAAACAATAAGATGATGAAGGAGTTGTGTCAAGAATTTAAGATCGAGCACCACAACTCTTCACCATATCGGCCCAAGATGAATGGCACCGTTGAAGCAACAAATAAAAACATCAATAGGATTGTCCATAAAATGATCAAGACTTACAAGGATTGGGATGAAATGCTTCCATTTGCACTGCATGGCTACAAAACTTCAGTCCGCACTTCTATTGGGGTAACTCCGTATTCGCTTGTGTATGGTATGGAGGTTGTTCTACATATTGAAGTCGAAATTTCTTCGCTCAGAGTTATCATGGAAACAGGTCTTGATGAAGCTGAATGGGTTCAATCTAGATATGACCAGCTGAATCTCATCGAAGAGAAGCGCCTTACAGCCGTTTGTCATGGTCAAGTGTATTAGAGACGCCTCAAGCAGGATTTTGACAAGAAAGTTCTCCCTCAAGTGTTCCGTGAAGGCGAACTCGTGCTTAAGAGGTATTCACCTGTTCACTCGGATCCACGCGGCAATTGGACTCCCAATTACGAAGGACCCTTTGTTGTTAATAAGGCCTTATCAGGCGGAGCCCTGATCCTCCCCATGGTGGTGAGGAGTTGCCATCGCCCGTGAACTCCGATGCAGTAAAATAATATTATGCCTGAAAAAAATGGATAAGAGTCCACTAGATTGACATCCGCAAGGACAATCTAGGCAAAAATGGATGTCCCGATGGACCAAAAAAAAGAAATATCCATGCAAAAGTTAGGGACAATAGAAAAATAATGACAACCTGCTAAGTCGAAAACCCGAAAGGGCGACTTAGGCAAAAATGGGTATCCCGGTGGACGAAAAAAAAAGAAAACATGTCCAGGCAAAAATTAGGGATAAAGGCATTGAGTGTGAATCCTTGAGCCACTTTTCGTCATAGTAAGACCTCAGACGGTAACAGAGTAGCCAAATCATCATCAACTGGTGCAAGGCGTTGAAACCTAGACTTATAGGGGATGGTAGCCAATGTTGTAATCAATGCGCAGCATGAGTCCCTTTTGCCATTTACATTTGTTTTTCAATTTTTATTACAAATTTTCTCATCAAGGATTTTGGCATCCTTGTACACATCTTATGTACATATTTTCACATTCAATAAATACATCCTTTGTTTCTTAATTATTCCTTTCCAGTATTTTGTTTGCAAAAAATAAGCAATTATTTGTGATCACATAATACTATAAAACGTTGAGAATAATAAAAAGTTAAATCAATGGAGAAAGCATTATGCATTACATATTTTACTGGTAAATCCTACAGGATAACTGGTAATATCCATTTGCAGCCTTGTCGCTCCCGAAAGATTCGCATCCAACGGTACAAACGCGAGAGTGGCGCAGAAACAGAGTCGCCAGCAATGTGTATTTATCCCAAGAGAGGGAAAGGAAACACTGCGTAAACCTGAGGGGAAAGGATAGAGCATGGTCTTGCAACCAAGAGAACTGGGTTCGGGAGTCGGTTACGCGCGAGGAAGGTATTAGCACCCCCACGCGTCCATCGTACATGATGGGATCCACGCTTGCTGCTTCAATCAAAGGGTGTCGTCATCTGGAGCTCCACTGCTACTAGACCGGAGAGGAAACGAGAACGGGAAGGACGGAGAAACGAAGAAGAAAAGGAAAGAACAAGAAACAAATGTAGGGAAAAAAAAGAGAAGTGCTCGAATGGGCCCTACCCCACTGCCTACGTATCTCATCGGGAGCATGAGAATCAGAGCGACGTAGTTCCCCTTAACGAGGGTTGCTGTGTGTTTTTTAATGGAACGGCTAACGTTCTAGCTTAGGTGTTGCAGCTCGCTGTATGGAGACTTAGGCGTTACCGTCTTGCGAGAGAACGAGAAGAAGCATGTTCGTACGTCGAGAGTGAGTGAGATGAGAAAAGAATTCCCGAAGGAAAGACGTTATTGTTTGTTTGAAGTTTCTTAAGCAAGAAGTGTTTTTTATAGTTATTTGTAACTTGCATTGAACCAAAGTCTTAAATACAGGAACGAATACTTCGCGCATCATCCCCAACAGGACGTACACTAAGTATCCTAGAAGAATGAGAGGAAGCCCCTCATTCCTCACTTCCCACATAGAAGGCTCGAGCGCAATACACGTTAACCTTTATTACGTGTTTTCAAGAAGTTTTGAGATGAGAAGAGAGACGACACAATGGAAACTCTAAAGGGAAACTAAGAGTCCTAATGTTATCATGCATGGATGTCCTATGGTTAGTGAGGCTTAGGAGGAACAACTACCTATAACCTAATGCTAATCCTACTCCAAGCTTAATCAAAAATTAAGTTGGACTAGGTAGCTCTAAAGGGAGAGAATCCAAGACTTAAACAAGTCTTGAGATCCATGGGAGGAATAGAGTGAAAGAGAAGAAGAAGAAAGAGGAGAAGAGACACAATAAATGGCAGCAAGCACATCATACCATAAATTTCCAACTCAAATCAACAAACATGTTTCAAAGATCAATGCAAAACAATTCAAGTAAGCATGCAAAGATAAACATGAAAGGATGCAAGCATACTTGAATGAAATGCACAATTAAGCACACATGGAATTCATATCAAAATGAAATGAGAGAGGCAAGATGAAGATGAAGGAAGGTCAGAACCAAGATCATATTATCATCAACAATTCACATATGCAAGAGAAGATCAAAACATGGAGCAATATGTACTAAAGAAAGTCCACAAAAGTAAGCTCAAAGTTCTAACACTTAGGCAACACCAAACAAGATCCACAAAGTACAAAATTAAGTCTCAAAGGACCTCAACCAGGGGTAGACATCATATCAAAAGCTCATGGAAAGAATCACAAAGGAACTCAAACAATTAGGCATGGCAAACCAACTTGTGTAAAGAGATGTCAAGAGATGATCATGCATAAGTCACTTAAGCATAAATAAGCAAACATGTATCATATGACATTCAAAAATTGTGAAATCAGAACACAAATGACCTAAATCAGATACTAATCACATGCCAAAGGATCTCACAAAAATTCACAAGTTAAGCACCTCAAACAAATAGGCAAAACCACATAGGAAACATGATTCAATATGCAAAAGAGAGGGACCAAAATGCAATATGAAAAAGTTTTAAAAATGAAACAAAAATGTTTTTATGCACTTCAATATGTCATCTAACAAATACAAAAAGAATGAGTTCAAGATCATGTATAAATGATGAGAAATAAATTCTATAAGTAGAAGTGTGCACAAATGAGACAAACCATAAAGAAATTAAACAATTAATTAATTCAGATATCACAAATAAAATAAAAAGTGAAAATAAAATTTGACAAAATTTTATAAAACTAAAAACAAGCTACATGAATTTTTTTATAATTTTTGGATGCATAAAAATGATTTAAAAAAAATAAAAATGCAAAACAACAATTAATGAAAATAAAAAAAAGAAATAAACAAAGAGGGGTGCAAACAGCAACAATTCACGTTGGAAATAAGAAATGGGCTTAAACTGGGGGTGGGGATAACAAAGAAATACCAAGCCCAGTCCAATACATAGGTCAGCGCATACCATAGACTCAGTCAACCAAAAGACCTCGTACACACCATCAGATTAAATCCACGCATCATATCAAGTCAACATATCAACCAAGTAATCATGATTAACGTTCAGGATCACACAACCACCATAATTAACATACACACGCGCACACTTAAACACTCAGCACACAATATAACCCACGTGAGCAGCACATGCACATTTTAATGTGTTGGCATCATTTCATCCACATGATTAAATCAACGCATCACAATCAATCAAACAATTAAAAAGTAAACAAGATGAGAGGTTATGATCTGGTGGCATATGGTAATTATCATGGGGTAACAAACACTCAAACAATAAAATAAAACCAGAAAAACTTAAAACGTGGCAACACCAGGACCCTTGGATCACAACAATGGACGGTTGAGATTATGTCTTCTCCACTTAAACCCTTCACCGGCCGGAAACACGAACAGTCGCCGGAGCTAGGGCTCCGGTCACCCTCTCCGGTGAGCTGCAACATATATTTCTCCAGAAATGACACATGAGTATACCATTCAAACCAGATTTTCATGAGGATCACAAATATCAAACTCATTTCAACAAACAAGCAACACACAACGCAAATCGAACGAAAGAAAGTTTGGATCCAAAACTTAAATCATCAAATACTCTCATGATACACGTCCAAACTTAAAATAAAATAGATCATCATGCTCAGTACACACCACAGATCATTATGCAGACTTAAAATTCAAGTTCTATGAGTATGAAATCAACACCAACCTGAACCTTGAAGAGCTCAAAATACCACAAGAACGCCTTCCAAAAGCTGCAGATCAAGTCCTTGGAACCTCTAATTGCACAATAAATGCAACTAGAGCTTAGAATCGTGCTAGATCTTGAGGTTTGAGCTTGAATCCTCTTGAACTGAACTTGATGAAAACCTCAGTATGAGCTCCAATCAGTGGTTGATTCTTGCTCTATTCTCTTCACTGATCAAGAATGTGAAGAGAAATCTCAAAGAAACTCCAAGGAGAGTGAGTTTCGAAGAGAGGAAGTGTGAGAGCAAAAATTCAAAATTGAGCAAATGAGAGTCTCTGACCAAGCTGTGAGGGTATGAGTTAGCTTATATACTCTTTATTATTCCCCTGATTATGATTAAGAATTGGTTAAACCCCTGATTAGTGAGATTGGAGTGGTATTGCCAAAATGCATTTTGATGTGAAACCCTTAATCCACACGTGCAAAGTCCTTGATGAAAGCATGATTCACGTGCATTCCACTTGCTAACCACACCTGAATTGTACTTGGGCCTTGCAATGACTTGGTTGGTGAGTTTTTGATCCATTTGCAATTTTGAACTTTGTTGAATAAGTGAAAAATAAGTCATGGAATGAATTGATTCAAAGGCCAAAAATGATCCTCTTGACTTGTATTTTGATGTTGTAATGTGACATGAAGCAATTGGGAACATTACAAGTCCTTTTGAATGAAAATGCAAATGGTGGAAAATTTGACATATAAGAAATCCATGAAATGCACCTTGCATTGTTTTGACCATAACTAGAGTTCCACAAATGATATGGAGATGTTCTAGTACTTTTTGGAAATGGGAGAGAAAGATCTTCAACTTTCATGTTGGAGGAAAATTCATTTGAAGCTTCTTTGTTGATAAAAAGTCAAGTTGAATGTGATGGAAAAATTGCCAAAAATGGAAAGTTCTCATTATAGGTCATTTTCCAAATTTAGTAACTTTTGCACAAACTCTTGATTCTTGATGAATGGCATGAATCTTGACAATTTAAGACCATATGAGGATGTGAGACCTTGAAAACCATGAAAAGAACCTCAAAATTCCACAGTTGACTTTCTCCTTTACAGTTGACTTTTCTTGGTTCACAAGCAACTGATCCACTGAACATTCTTCACCATGAATTATCAACCAAACCCTCATCTTATGGATACCTGTGAGCATATAGGCCTCATAGCATCATGCTTGAACACACAAAGCTCTCCAAGAAGTCCTTTTGATTCCCAAACCCTAATTGATCTCTCTGGTTAGGAGGGAGAGATCCACTTGCAATCTTTTGCCATGCTTGATCTTATGATGATGTGATGAACTCCTCAAACCACCTTGAGGCTTGAGACTCCTCTGAGGCTTGTGAGAAACCCTTGGCCCTTATTCTCCTGCTTTGGATGATCCACACCTTTGAAAACCACTTGATCCCATGCCCTATGCAGAATGCCATGCTATGCAATCTATGACCTACTATGGAATGCAAAAAGAGTAAAGCACAAACCAGTTTATTGAGAAAACAAATAAGGTAAATTTTGAGGTATTACAAGCCTAATGCCCGACTCACACCATGTTGGTTATTTATAGAGGTAGTTGTTTCCTCAACAGAGTCATCATTTCCCCAGCAGGTGCCATTATGGTTCCTTGGAAAGGTTGTTCACTTCCTATTTCCCAGCTGATCCATAATGTCCCATTAGAGTAGCCGAATGATGTACTTCAACTGGAGACTTGATGGTTCTTTTCTCCAACACGGATCGCACATCATTTCCAGCATGTCAAAAACTGTCAGGCACCAGCAGCGGTATAATTTGGTTCCTCGTACTCTCCAAGTAGAGAAGATCCTTCGAGCCTCATGAACTCCCCAAACAGAGCCAGTCAGGGTGTCCACAGCAGAGCCAGTGGCAGTTTGGGACTTGGAGTTTCCTGGTCTCATTCCCCAACGAAGTCATTCATGGCACGAAGATCGTCATGATTCTCTTATCCTTGGCAGTGTCAATAGTGATAATCTAGAAGTTTGAGACTTCTCGATTTCTTCCCCAACAGAGTTATCATCTTCCAGGGGCTTTCCTCCAGCAGGATCTATTTTCATCTGTGGGTTCTCTCCCAATTAAGGATGTCGAGTTCATTTTGCTACAATCTCTGCCTAACCACCGCACATCACCTCTACCTGCACCTTTGCATTGCATGATAGCAAGCATCATGTAGGACGCATACATAGCATATGCATCTAGCATACTCCTTTTCTTTTGGCCTAATTCATCTCCCCAGTAGATATTCAGCCTAACTTCGCACCTATCAAACTCTCTGCAATTGCAACTCTTCTTTTGTCACCGTCGGCCAAATTTTCGGGCTACTCTATTATTTAATCCCCTTTTACCTCGAATCATTGAAAAGCTAGCGCCATTCGTACATTCGGGTCCAAGAGGATTAAATATGGGAAGCTGTCGTAACCCAAACTTTGACCTCCCTCCTTTACCTTTTGCATGAGCATGTGCATTGGCATCGTCGGCATACGCATTCACACTTTTATCTGTGTGTTTCTTGTTGCAGGATCTGCATGTTTTTTAAGCCCGATTAATTGCGTCCTCTCAAGATTATTTCATCACCAAAACAAGTTCAAAATAAAGGTTTCCATGTTTAGTCATCAAGACAAGAGTTAGAAAAATCAATAACGGGACTTCAGCATCATTTTTTGGCAAATTTGTGGGAGTTTGGCTGAAGTAACCGGTTACAGCATATTTGCTAACCGGTTACTCAGTGTATTTTTCACCAGAAATGCAGATTTTCAAGCAAGTAACCGGTTAGCAGATATGCAGTAACCGGTAACTCTGTACAAAGCTGCAGATTTTGCTGCATTTTTTGGGACAGCAGCCATGCACTCTCTTTGGTATTTGGTTCTACTTAATTCTAGCAGTGTGTGGAATATTCTAGACAATTCAAGACAATTCAAGACATTCTAAGTGTATTTATTTTCATGCTTCACTATAAATTAAGTGCACCATATTCCTTGTTTTACAAGCATGTCAACCTTTGGATGTTGGAGTTTGTAATACCTCAAAATTTGCCCTCTTGTTTTCTCAATAAATTGGTCTATGCTTTACTCATTTGCATATCACATAGCATACATATGGCATAAGGGCATGTGATCAGTGGTTTTCAAAGGTGTTAATCATCCAAAGTAAGAGAATAAGAGCCAAGGATCTTCAAACAAAGCTCAAGGGACTCTTATATCATATATCCTCTCACTTTGATCCCACAAGGCATTGGAAGTGGGAATTCATCAAGAAGATTGGATAGTGCATCATCTCTTACACAAAACAGTCTAAATTTGGGATTTGACCCCCAAATGGGCAAGCTCCTTGAGTTTTTATCACCTCCAAATGTCATGTCTCATCTTTGTTAGATGGGATATACATCATATTCAGAGAAATTTGGATTTGGAGGATGTGCTATTTCCTCCTAACCAGAGGGTACAAAAATTAGGGTTTGACATAAAATCAGTTTATTTCTGATTTTTTGGACAAAACTTGATCTCATGGTATTCCTTATGTTCCTAACTGTATATGGATGGAAAATTTCTCATCAATTGGTTTCAGAAGGGTCTCAATTGGTCAGAAGATTCAAAATCAGGAGAATTGGGGAAAAAGTCAACTGGGCAGTGAAAAAGTCAACTCCTAACTTTTTAAGGTCAAATTCATGAAATTCATGTTACATATATTCATTGGACAAGATTTTATCAAGAAATAATGGAGGAATCATGAAAATCAAGAAATGTGCAAAGTTGCCATTTTTAGAAACTTAGGGTTTCCAAAAATGGCAAGTTTGGACTATTTTGCACCACACTTTGAGGCTTTCTTTCTCCATGATAAAAGCTTCAAACCTCAGGCCCAAGTTGAGCCAACTAAAGTTCACATTCCAAGCTTCAAATTCATATAAAGAACTCCTCCATTGGATCAAAATTGAGTGAGTTATGATCAATCAAATTTTGACAAAACTAGGTCACAAACCAAGTCATGACCAAGCAAGACCAGGCCCACGCGCCATAAATTTGTCAAACACATGGTGGGAAATATGTCAAGCAATTTTTCTCAATGATAGAAGCTCCAAATGAAAAAATGTTGAACATCAAAGTTGTTCAACTCAATGTTCTCTTCATCTTTGATGTTGGACATTTTTCCATTTGAGCAAGTTATGATGGAGTTATATGGGTCCAAAGTTGATATGATCATGCTGAATTCCATAGACCATGTTGCCATGCCAACCTACCAACTTGCCTCGCCCATGTGCCAGTTTCAAACCTTGATGTTCCAAGCCATTTTAAACCATCTTACACACCTCTATTCAATTCAAAATTCACACCAATCTTGTTCTAAGATGTGCCATCTTTCCATAGCCACTAATATCTCATGATTCCATGCCATGAACACAAAGAAATTCATCTTCAAATTCCTATGTTCGCATGTTGCATGTGATGTACTTCACACCATCCATTCTCATTGGTATTGCTGATTCAAACAGCCACACGCATGTTTCAACATTAACCATTCCTTACTTCATTTATACCAACACATTTCCTTACATCATACACTCACCATGCCATCATACATCAAATAGGAAAGAGTTAAACTTGCACTACAAGTTTCCTGGCTGCTACTTCAGTAACATCAACACCATTCATTCTCACTCTCACCATACAACATCATGAATGCAACCACACCATAGCCAATCTCCATAACTCGCCCTAACTAACTTGACTCAGTTAGTTAGAGGCAACTCATTTAACCAAGCTTAAACTCACTCAGAACTCACTTAACCACTCTAGTTAAACCATTTAACCCAGCCTATAAATTGAAAACACACTCACAATTTCATTCTAACTTCATTCTTTCACTCTCACTTCAAAATTCTTCTCACTTTTTCTCTCTATTCTCTCTCTGATCTCACACGAACTCATCAATCTTCATCCACATTCCATCTCTATCATCATCAATGTCTCATTTCTGATCAAGAACAAAAGAGAAGAAGTTCAAGTCACCAAGTGTAGCTTCAGTTCAATTGGATTTTTAGTGTGGTTTTCTTCAAGATACAAAGTCCATAAACCTTTATTTGGTCAAATCAAACTCAAAAGCAAGTTGCTATCTCTGGTTTTCTCAACATTTCCAAGATATTCAAGCTTCAGGTTCCAAATTTCTCAAACTGTGCTTGCACGATTTATGTTTATTATTGCTTGTTTTAGCTGGATTATGGCTTACTAGAAGCAAAGCAACATTTCTGGCTAGTTGATAGATCTCTTAGAGGTGTAGAGCAAAACCTAGGGCAAACTTATTGTGTTCGATTCTCTGTGTATGATTGTGGTATGTGAAAAATGAGACTATATTCTTGACTTACGTGAGTTCCTCTACATTTGGGTATACGATTTGCATGTTTCTGGGAGATGTGAGCGTTGCAGGTGACGGAGATGGCCGGAGAAGACGACCGGAGGTCGTTCTCCGGCCGGTGAGCATGCGTCTAGGTTTTTTTGGCCAGATTTGAACACAATCGTCTGATCATTTGCATCGTGTGGTCATAAGCTTGCCAGTGCATTAAATTTTCATGTGACTTGCATGTGCTATTTTGACTTCAGATTGATTATGTGTGTGTACGTGCACGTTACCTATTGTGGACTTTAGCTCTGATTCATTTGATGTGAGTACTTCTTTGATGATCTTGCATTGAGATTAATCCAATGGTTTAAACGTTGCCAACACATTAATGAAAACATGTGCATCTCACGCGCACTTTTCTTTTGAACTCTGACAATTGTATGTGTGTGCATACACATTTGTTATCATGTGCATTGTTCTAGATCCGTTTGATATGCATGCTTTAATGATTGATTTTGGTTGACTTGATTGTATGGCCATGATTGAATCACATGGTAACTGATTGTACACTGCATCACACACGCGCACACAGTGGTATTGGGTTGGGTCATTAATTGATATCTGCACCCCACGTTACTGGGCCCAAACTATTTTTGAACATGGAAATTGCTTTCGTTGCACCCCCTCCCTATTATTTTCATTTTTTTATTTCTTTTCCATATTTGTTTAGTTTTCTTATTTTAAAAATAGTAAAACATTTCTAAAAATCCCAAATTAATTCATGTGTGTTCTTTATGCATTTAAATATTTTTCTTTTATTTTTAATTCTGACTTTGTGGATTTTTGCATATTATTACATGATTTTCTTTTAATTCCTTTTTAATTGATGTTCATCATTGACACTCAAATTTGCACATTTTCTTTCTCCCATCTCACACAATATTTTTCACCCATTCTTTTTGAATTTGTTATATAACACATTAAAGCATCTAAATCAATTTTTTTTATTTTTAAATTCATTTTATCAGGTGTTTAGGAGTTCTTCTTTGAGCACTTTTGTGGTGTGTTTCAATGGGATCTTGTGCAATCTTTTGGCCATGTTTTCTCTTGAATTTTGCTATGAGCTTTGATGTATGTTTGTGCTTTTGACTTGGCTTGTTTAGGGTTTGTTTTTCCTATTTTATAATGTGCTTTGATAGTTGTTTAATACATTGCATTTGAAGTAATATATATGCACATTCTTTTTCTTCCTTCTAACATGTTTTGATGAGGCACTTGTGCCATCCATTTTATGATTGTCTTGTGTGATATTATATGTCTTTTGTATGATATTATAGGTCACCTTTGTTGCATCAAAAGTCACTTTGGTTTGCATTTGCATTTGGTATGAGTTTGTGCATTCAAATTTGAACTTTGACATGTTTTCATATCTCACTTCCTCTTATGCTCTATGTGATTCATGTTTGCATTTTTGTATGCCATTTCACATGTTCCATTTGCATATTATCATTAATAGTATGTCACTGCCCATATTATTCATTTTTACATGTTATGCATCCTTAATATGTCATTTTGTGCATGTCATTGGTATTTGTCTATTCTCCTTACTTCTACTTCTTATTACCTCTTCTACTTGTATCATTGCATCCATGATTGGTATGCTGATTCATATGCATGTTAAGACATTGATAAATGACATTAGGTTCTGACTTTGATCTTGTCTGGAGCATTATTGCATGATCACCTTGCTTATTCATCCATTCTTCATCTATTCATTTCATATGTGCTTTTATTTTGATGTTTAAGACTTTGATTAGACATAGTTTGTGTGTGATTGATATCTTAACATTAGAGAACACCTCTAGATGTAGGTTTTGACCTTGAATGAGTTTCACATCTTAAGATCCTTATTCATTGGTTTTATTTTGTTTTGATCACTACTTGTTATTCTTTCTTCATTTTGCTACTTGTAAATAGCTTTTGAACTAACATTTTCATGTAGGTGCAAATGGTAAGTAAGTGTGTGGATATGGTTCCACATACACTTCTTTCTTTCATCTCCTCTTATTTCTTTTAATAATTCAACTTGTGATCATGATAAGCATTTATATGCTTTCGTTGAATAACTTCTTCTTCATCCCTCTTTAAGATCAACTTAACTTCCATCATGGAAGTAAGTTGCTTCTTTTGATCTTCTTCTCCTTTCTTTTAGGATTAGGTTTCTTAAACCACATTAACCATAGGAACATCCATGTATGATAACATTAGGGTGAGTCTTAGTTCCCTTTAGTTTTCACCTTTTGCTCATATTTGAGTCTTCTCTTCTCATCTCAAAACAAAAAGTAAAAAACACTTAATAAAGGTAAAACAAATATTGTATTTGAGCCTTTCATGTGAGAATATGGATGTGGGGGGTCTTCTCTCACCTTCATAGAATGTTTAGCATACGTCCCGTCTTGGGTCGATATGCGAGGCATTCGATCTTACATGAGGGACTTAAATCCAATATGTGTTGCAAAACACCAAATAAACAAGACACTTCTGTCTTAAAAGACAAAAAACAAACATACAAATTCTCTTCTCATCTCCTTCATTCATTCCTTAAGGATGCGTCATTTCCGTCCTACCGCAAATAGATAACGCCTAAGTCTCCATACAGCGAGCTGCAACACCTAAACTGCTAGGACGCGAACGTTGACGTATTCCACTAAAAAAACATAAACAATCTTACCTTAGCTGAGGGGAACTACGTTGCTCTGATTCTCATGCTCCCGATGAGATACGTAGGCAGTGGGGTAGGGCCCATTCGAGCACTTCTTTTATTTTCCCTACATTTGTTTTTCTTTCCATCTCCTTTCCTTTTCCAGTTCTCCAGCTAGCAGTTCCTTTTCCAGTATCGTTTCTTACACCCTTTGACTGAAGCAGCAAGCATGGATCCCATTGGGTACGATGGACGCGTGGGGGTGCTAATACCTTCCTCGCGCGTAACCGACTCCCGAACCCAGTTCTCTTGGTCGCAAGACCATGCTCTTTCCTTTCCCTCAGGTTTACGCAGTGTTTCCCTTCCCTCTCTTGGGATAAATAGACATTGCTGGCGACTCTGTTTCGGTGCCACTTTCGTGTTTGTACTTGGATGAAAATCCCAGGAGCGACATCTAGAGACTCTGCTGGGGATCGAACCCATAATCTCTGGTTTCCTTAGCGAGTCAATCCTAGCGCTTGTCTATTTTTCTTTCATTGGGTGTTTACTGTTGTGCTGTATTTACTATTTTACTATATTGTTATTTACTGTATTACTATACATTACTGTATTTACCGTATTTCAGCATTTTCATTTCATTATTATACTGGACTGTGCTGTGCTGGTTTTCTGTTTGGCGGGATGGGTATTCTGAGAGATAAGCTCATTACATAGGCTTGAGTACATACATAGAATTACAGTGGAAAGTAGTGTGGCCTACGTAGCATCTTGTTATGTATGGTTTATACGAAATCCACAACCAGACGAGGTTTTCTTGGGAGATGTTCTGATTTGCGCGTCTTGTGCATTTCAGGGTGTTAACCTAGGAAGCTGTCGACTCTGGTGACCATTCCTGAGGACTCAGTAACGGTACTCCTCCCAAGATGTGATAATGGCAGACCAGAAATGGCAAACCCATTACACTTCTTGATCTGAGGACCCAATGCTGGGAATTCGCTATAGGATATCCTTTTTGAAAGAGAATCAGTGGAGGAACTCCTCGATTGGCGATAGTACTGTACCCCGAGGGATGAATGTACTATTGCTTCTCGACCTCGGTGCCAGAAGCTGAGGACCTTTCGTTTTGGAGAATCAGTTGAGGCCTCCTCGATTGATGATGATGCCAAACCAGAAATGGTGAACGTATCATCATTTCTCGACCTGAGAGCCCGGGATACTGAGGATCTTAGTACCCACATGTGAGAGGGGCGGGTTGTTTACAGGTTTGCAGGTAACCCTGACTTTCATCCTACCTGGTATTCTGGTTCTCTTATCAGTGTGGACTCATCAGCCTAGTATTATGGTATTCTGATTATTCTGGCACCCTGGCATTCTGGTATTCTGTTTATGCCGATATGCTGGTTATTCCGGTATTCTGGTTATTCGGATATTCTGGTATTCGGGTATTCTCTTCAGAGCCGACCTATGAGCTTATTCGGTCACCAGCACAGCAGTTATCCAGATTATATGGAAGCTTTGATCCCATGTCTGTTGCATCTGCATCATCATTTTCGCATACATGTTCTTGTATATCCAAGGGATATTAACTTTGAGACTTGCTACTGAGCATTTCCATCCATTTCTTATGTTTCTTCTGAAAAATTTTGCGAATCAAAGCACAATGATTCCCTGGAAATAACTGAACATGGCATTTGCATTGCATTGCATTCTCATACTCATATGCATAACAGGTGTTCCGGAGCGGATTTCTCATTCTGACTGGGTATTCTCTGCAGAACGGCCACGTGACTTCTTCCAACTACTCGATTCACCACAATCAAGGTTCAGATATGGAGCAACTCCAAGCGGAGGTGACTGAGATGAGGGCCCAACTGGGGCATTTTATGGTGGACATTCAGGCGTTGTCCCGAGGTCAGGAACTGCTGCGAGAAAAGGTCAACCAGATGAAGACTCAAATGAGCCTGGTTATGGAAATTCTGAATGCCGTGTTAAGAAAAGAAAACAATCAGGTACCCGTTTCCGCAGCAGAGGCTCTCATTCCTCCCATCTCTTTGGGGTCTCCTCTAGACCATGGCTTGCCTCATGAATCCTCTCCACCATCAGAGATTTTTCATCACCAACTGTGTCTTGAGGGTCTTAAGCCAGAGAAGGCTGAGAAGAAGTTTGATCCGATCCCGATGCCATACGCTCAGTTGCTTCAGCACTTGCTTAAGTTTCAGCTAATTGAATTGATTGCTACGGGACCTCCACACACCAAGTTTCGTATGGGTTCCAATGTCCATGATAGGTGTGAATTCCATTAAGGGGTACCTGGTCATGATGTTGAAAATTATAAGATGCTCAAGTATAAGGTCCAAGAGCTTATTGATTCAGGGGCAATCGAGTTTACGCCCATCAGCACTGTCAAGCGAAGAGATGTTCCTCCAACTGCTGCTAAAGAAATGGATTTTCCTCCCACCTCTCAGGGACCTGCCTCAATCCAGAATCCTTGGGTTCCGAAACTACCACACCAGAAAATCACAGCTGGGACCCTCCCGGTTGCATCCCTTCATCATCAATAGAAGCAAGAAAGGGTTTTTGATCCTCTACCGATGTGTCATGCCGAATTATCTCAGCAACTACTTCAGTTAACATTGATTGAGCTCCAGAAGTTGACTCCTCCTGCTGCTGAGCTTCCAAAAGGATGGGATGTTAATGCTCATTGTGACTTTCACTCAGGGGCATCAGGCCATGATATTGAGGGGTGTAGAGCACTCCAGCACCAAGTACAAGACTTAATTGACTCCAAAGCAATCGAGCTTGGACCAGCTGGCTTGAAGGTATCAGGTGAGTTTATGCCAATAGCTGCAAAGGAAGTGAGTATTCCTTCCCCTTCTCTAGGGTCTACCTCAGGTCACGGGTGTATTCCTCAGCTTCAAGTTTCAAAGTCATCACGTCAGTAACCTTTGTTTGTTCCTCGGCCAAGTATGGAAAGAAAAGTACAAGGGCAGACTAGGCACCCTAATCAACATTAGCAGCAAAACTGTCAGCAACAGAGGCAACGAGGACTTAGGAGGTCTGAGAGAGTGTCTGTTCAAATTCCTATTTCTCAAAGTCGGCTTCTTGCTCAAGGCTCTTTGATTCAGCTGGGCAAGGTAGTGCCAGTGTCGTTTCCTTTTCCTCCGGATTATGACATGAATGCCAGGTGCGAGTTTCACTCGGGAACGTTTGGACATACAATTGACAATTACAGAGTGTTCAAACATAAGGTGCAAGACTTGATTGACTCAAAGATTATCACACCAGACGGGTGGCCCATAAATTGAACTTTCTTCATCAGATTGAGCACCCAGTTTGCAAAATCATCTTCGGAATCCATAAGTCTAGACGGAGTCAAGCCTCTTCAACAAGGATAATCATTTAGCTTCTTTACTGCATTCTCATGTGTAGCTTGTTATGTTTGTCAAAACGTTTGTATGCATGCATGAAATCTGTTTTTCTTTTTATGTTAATCCTAATAAAGCGCACATGTTTTTCCTGATGTAATCCATTTGTATTCACTCATAAGTTTGTATATGTGCATTGCAATACCAACTGTCGTGCTTAAACTCTTGAAGGAGGATGATGAGTTGAAAACGCAAAAATCTCTAATTGTGTGCTTTTGAACAGAACCCTGTTGAGGATGTACAAACATTGTTTCAACTCCCCAAACACTGGAGATATAAGGGAGATAGACCCTCATTAACCCCTTTGAGCCTTGAAGTAGGAGTTTCTTTTCGTACGAAAAAACCCTCACATTTAACCCAGGGGCAGGGTAGGCGTTAGTTAATTTGACTGAGCGTTCAAATTTCAAAAGGAGTGTGCATCTAAGGACCCATTACCTTCTATTCCACCGTCAAGAGATCAAGAGATGTGAAACCACAATGGTTATCCATCAACAATCAAAGAGTGAGGCAGTCACAATCCTTTCAACAAAGTCAGGACAAGCCAGTGTCACACGATTTATTCCGAAAAAAAAGAAAAAAAAGCCCGCTAAGTCGAAGCTTGAAAACAAGCAACTTAGGCAAAAGTTAGGGCATCCCGCTGGACTTCAAAATCAAAAGACTCAAAAGAATCAGTCCAGGCAAAAATTAGGGATAAAAAAAAAGAGGGCAAAAGAATGCGAAAGCGAAAAACAAAAGGATTAAAAAAGAAAATCCTCGAGCAAGAACAAAGTCGTGTGACTACAAACAAAAGACAAAGGGGTGACAGTCACTCCAAAGCCTCATTATGTGTCAAACCATCAGATGCATGGGTTCCTTAAAGATCCCAAAATCTTTTTAAGAGGCAAACGCTTGTGCAAATTAGCTGAATGTAGGACTGGAGAACATCACGAAGAGTGGGTGGGCACCAATAAACTTTGAGCCATAAACCATTTTTCTCAAAATCGTGAACCAGGCCACGATACAACCCTCAAAAGTCCTAATTGAAACAGGGTTATTTTGAAAGCATACTACCAAGAGATAGCGTTCCTGACTCCTGTGAGTTGTGCTAAAAGATCTTTGTTGGTGTTGCATGTGCATTGCATTCTTTCATTCAAAAATTAATGTCGTATTCTAACCCGTGATCCGCTCACAAAAGGGTTTGCGACATCTTTTCAGTAAAACTTCAAGATTAACATGAGTGTTGAATTAGAATTTTCATTCTCAGAATAAAACATTTTCTGCTTGCATACATTTGTTTGACATCAAAAGAAGGTTACATATGGAAATTCAGTCCAGAAGCTTAATCTTGCCAAGTTGATAATCCAGAAACTCCCGAAGGATAGCCACATCCAGTGGTACTTCCTCAAGAGACTTTGTTGAGCAGGAGCTTTCCCAACAGGTTGTGTTACTACGTAGCCGATCTGGGGCAATCACGTCGAATCATCTCTTTAAGGTGTAGCCAATCTGAGCCAATCGCGTCCAGAAATCTCTCAAGAGTCCATCCAAACTGGGGCAATCACTTCGAAATTCAAATCTCTCCAAAGGCAGGTATTCTGGGTCTTCCTTCGAAGATCAGTAGTCAGGGGCAAAACCACTTCAAGGTTCATACTGGGGCAGGCCATCCCAAGAGCATGAGAAGTTAGTCCATCCAAACGACTAATCAGCCTATCCAGGGTTCAGAATATTGGGGCAGAATATCTCACGGGGATATGAGATTGTTCATGAATCTTCTCGAGGCGAATTTCTCTGTAGATCGTACAGTCTGAGACAGTTACTTCGATATCTGACGAATCTCTCCAAGAGTTTGAAGACATTGAGGCGTTTTGAATGTCAAGTCTTCTGTAAAATCCTCTTGAGACAAGTTCTTTTGGTGGACCGTGTTGATCTGGGGCAAGTGGAAAATTGTAAAAAAAAAACTGTTGTTCACACATATGCAGTCAATCAGCCAAAAGGCTTGAAACAAAGGGGCATTCTTACCCAAGGCATTTGTGGTCCCCTGTTTTCAACAGGCTTCATTAATCATGTTCCCAGCAAGAGATGCATCAAAACCTTTCTCCCCAACTAGTGGTGGTTCAGAGTTAGATTTTCTTAGTTGCAGAAGTCATATCCGACACGGGGCATACGTGCATATCCTTTTGCTTGTAGGTAACAGGTACAAGTGATTTCAAAGGTGAGGTCCGTTTCTTCCAGATGAGTAAACACTTATCCCTATGCAGAATACCGAGGCAATCATATTTAGGAAAGGGTTTTCATGTCACCTATTTGTCACAACTTTTACTGATTAAGTCCACCATTTGGTCGGCGATCGATTACAGCAAGACGAGATCAACGAGGCAAAGCTAATAAGGGATCGTTGGATCTTATTGATTCGATTCTCCCATCCCGTACTTCCAACAGCTACAAGCTTTTCTGTGTCGATAACGGTTGTGAATCCCCAGTGAAGTCGCCATCCCAAGCATGGAGCATTTTGAAAGTTCCCCAGCAGGAGGTGTTCCAAATCTATTATCCCCAGTAGAGTTTGAAGAGGCGTAGTCTTCTGTAAAATCCTCTCAAGGGACATTTCCAGCACGAGACACTCCGAAGTGGTTCTCCCCAGCAGGGTTTATTGTAAGGTCATTTCCCCAGCGGAGTTCTATGGTTATAGTTATTCCCCAAGTAGACTGGTTCAGATGATGCCTCCCCAGCAAAGTTATCATTCCTACAGCAGCCTCAACAGGTTGTCAGGTCAGTTCCTAGATCAGGAGATCAGGTCAATTTGTCTTCCCCAGTACGGTTGCGACCACGAAGTCATTCCAGCTTGTTATCCCCAGCGGAGTTGCTTACCTTTCCTCAGCATTTATTTTGCTGAGGACCTCTTTGCATTTTGCATATAGTATGCATGGCATCCTCAAAACGCGTAGCATTTCCATCGAGATGGAGTATTACGCCATGGAAAAATTCAAACATATGCATGTGAAGCATAGGCCAGTTTTGATAACTCGTGCGAGAGCCCAAAACTTTGCTCCTTATATCATGGACAAAGCCAGAAAGAACGTCTCGTTCATTCCCCAACAGATATCTCAAAGCAGCGTAAAGGGTTTCATCATTTTTCTCCGCACAGAGTCATATCTCTCGGCTTACAAGTTTTAGAACCATTCCCGATAGGATTCCTGTAGCCGTCCCCGACAGCACCTTTGAGTTTTAAACTTACTAGTTCCCGACAGGTCCATTTACCCATCCCCGATAGGTAAGCCTTGGTTATAAACTATAGCCGTCCTTGACAGCACCTTTGAGTTTTAACCTTACCAGTTCCCGACAGGTCCATTTACCCATCCCCGATAGGTAAGCCTTGGTTATAAACTGTAGCCGTCCCCGACAACACCTTTGAGTTTTAACCATACCAGTTCCCGACAGGTCCATTTACCCATCCCCGATAGGTAAGCCTTGGTTATAAACTGTAGCCGTCCCCGACAGCACCGTTGAGTTTTAACCATACCAGTTCCCGACAGGTCCATTTACCCATCCCCGATAGGTAAGCCTTGGTTATAAACTGTAGCCGTCCCCGACAACTCCCTTTAGTTTGAACCTTGCCAGTTCCCGACAGGTCCACTTACCCATTCCCGATAGGTAACCCAGGTCCAAGCTTACAAGTTCCCGACAAGTAGTTTACCAGTTCGCGACAGGTAGTTCACCAGTTCCCGACAGGTAGTTTACCAGTTCCCGACAGGCATTTCACCGGTTCCCGACAGGTAGTTCACCAGTTCCCGACAGGTTTCCTATGGGGTCCAATGGTTCTAAATTCTTTCTCACAAACTTTTCTTCCTTACCATTGCTTCATTTACAACATTTTTCTTTATCCACACAGTGCAAATTTTCTCGGTTATTTTTGTATTCAATCCCTATGTATCTTGAATTCCTGATAGCCGTTGTTTTCATCCATTCAGATTCACAGTTGATTGAATAGGGGCAGCTGTAATACCTCAAAATTTGCCCTCTTGTTTTCTCAATAAATTGGACTATGCTTTACTCATTTGCATATCACATAGCATACATATGGCATAAGGGCATGTGATCAGTGGTTTTCAAAGGTGTTAATCATCCAAAGCAAGAGAATAAGAGCCAAGGGTCTTCAAATAAGCCTCAAGGGACTCTTATATCATATATCCTCTCACTTTGATCCCACAAGGCATTGGAAGTTGGGAATTCATCAAGAAGATTAGATAGTGCATCATCTCATACACAAAACAGTCTAAAATTGGGATCTGACCCTCAAATGGGCAAGCTCCTTGAGTTTTTATCACCTCTAAATGTCATGTCTCATCTTTGTTAGATGGGATATACATCATATTCAGAGGAATTTGGATTTGGAGGAAGTGATATTTCCTCCTAACCAGAGGGTACCAAAATTAGGGTTTGACATAAAATCAGTTTATTTCTGATTTTTTGGACAAAACTTGATCTCATGGTATTCCTTATGTTCCTAAGTGTATATGGATGGAAAATTGCTCATCAATTCGTTTCAGAAGGGTCTCAATTGGTCAGAAGATTCAAAATCAGGAGAATTGGGGAAAAAGTCAACTGGTAGTGAAAAAGTCAACTCCTGACTTTTTAAGGTCAAATTCATGAAATTCAAGTTACATATATTCATTGGACAAGATTTTATCAAGAAATAATGGAAGAATCACGAAAATCAAGAAATGTGCAAAGTTGCCATTTTTAGAAACTTCAGGTTTCCAAAAATGACAAGTTTGGAGTATTTTGCACCATACTTTGAGGCTTTCTTTCTCCATGATAAAAGCTTCAAACCTCAGGCCCAAGTTGATCCAATTAAAGTTCACATTCCAAGCTTCAAATCCATATAAATAACTCTTCCATTGGATCAAAATAGAGTGAGTTATGATCAATCAAAGTTTGACAAAACTAGGTCACAAACCAAGTCATGACCAAGTAAGACCAGTCCCACGCGCCATAATTTTGTCAAACACATGGCGGGCAAGATGTCAAGCAATTTTTCTCAATGATAGAAGCTCCAAATGAAAAAAATGTTAAACATCAAAGTTGTTCATCTCAAAGTCCTCTTCAACTTTGATGTTGGACATTTTTCCATTTGAGCAAGTTATGATGGAGTTATATGGGTCCAAAGTTGATATGATCATGCTGAATTCCATAGACCATGTTGCCATGCCAACCTAACAACTTGCCTCGCCCATGTGCCAGTTTCAAACCTTGATGTTCCAAGCCATTTTACACCATCTTACACACCTCTATTCAATTCAAAATTCACACCAATCTTGTTCTAAGATGTGCCATCTTTCCATAGCCACTAATATCTCATGATTCCATGCCATGAACACAAAGAAATTCATCTTCAAATTCCTATGTTCGCATGTTGCATATGATGTACTTCACACCAGCCATTCTCATTGGTATTGCTGATTCAAACAGCCACACGCATGTTTCAACATTAACCATTCCTTACTTCATTTGTACCAACACATTTCCTTACATCATACACTCACCATGCCATCATACATCAAATAGGAAAGAGTTAAACTTGCACTACAAGTTTCATGGCTGCTACTTAACCACCATACAACATCATGAATGCGACCACACCATAGCCAATCTCCATAACTCGCCCTAACTAACTTGACTCAGTTAGTTAGAGGCAAATCATTTAACCAAGCTTAAACTCACTAAGAACTTACTTAACCACTCTAGTTAAACCATTTAACCCAGCCTATAAATTGAAAACACACTCACAATTTCATTCTAACTTCATTCTTTCACTCTCACTTCAAAATTCTTCTCACTTTTTCTCTGTATTCTCTCTCTGATCTCACACGAACTCATTAATCTTCATCCACATTCCATCTCTATCATCATCAATGTCTCATTTCTGATCAAGAACAAAAGAGAAGAATTTCAAGTCACCAAGTGTAGCTTCAGTTCAATTGGATTTTCAGTGGGGTTTTCTTCAAGATACAAAGTCCATAAACCTTTATTTGGTCAAATCAAACTCAAAAGTAAGTTGCTATCTCTAGTTTTCTCAACATTTCCAAGATCTTCAAGCTTCAGGTTCCAAATTTCTCAAACTGTGCTTGCACGATTTATGTTCATTATTGCTTGTTTTAGCTGGATTATGGCTTACTAGAAGCAAAGCAACATTTCTGGCTAGTTGATAGATCTCTTAGAGGTGTAGAGCCAAACCTAGGGCAAACTTATTGTGTTCGATTCTCTGTGTATGATTGTGGTATGTGAAAACTGAGCCTATATTCTTGACTTACGTTAGTTCCTCTACATTTTGGTATACAATTTGCATGTTTCTGGGAGATGTGAGGGTTGCAGGTGACGAAGATGGCCGGAGAAGACGACCGGAGGTCATTCTTCTGCCGGTGAGCATGCGTCTAGGGTTTTTTGGCCAGATTTGAACACAACCGTCTGATCATTTGCATCGTGTGGTCATAAGCTTGCTAGCGCATTAAATTGTCATGTGACTTGCATGTGCTCTTTTGACTTCAGATTAATTATGTGTGTGTACGTGCACGTTACCTATTGTGGACTTTAGCTCTGATTCATTTGATGTGAGTACTTCTTTGATGATCTTGCATTGAGATTAATCCAATGGTTTAAACGTTGCCAACGCATTAATGAAAACATGTGCATCTCACGCGCTCTTTTCTTTTAAACTCTGACAATTGTATGTGTGTACATACACGTTTGTTATCATGTGCCTTGTTCTAGATCCGTTTGATATGCATGCTTTAATGATTGATTTTGGTTGACTTGATTGTATGGCCATGATTGAATCACATGGTAACTGATTGTACACTGCATCACACACGCGCACACATTGGTATTGGGTTGGGTCATTTATTGATATCTGCACCCCACGTTACTGGGCCCAAACTGTTTTTGAACATGGAAATTGCTTTCGTGCCCCCCCTCCCCATTATTTTCATTTTTTTTTATTTCTTTTCCATATTTGTTTAGTTTTCTTATTTTAAAAATAGTAAAACATTTCTAAAAATCCCAAATTAATTCATGTGTGTTATTTATGCATTTAAATAATTTTATTTTATTTTTAATTCTGACTTTGTGGATTTTTGCATATTATTGCATGATTTTCTTTTAATTCCTTTTTAATTGATGTTCATCATTGACACTCAAATTTGTACATTTTCTTTCTCCCATCTCACACAATATTTTTCACCCATTCTTTTTGAATTTGTTATATAACACATTAAAGCATCTAAATCAATTTTTTTTATTTTTAAAGTCATTTTATCAGGTGTTTAGGAGTTCTTCTTTGAGCACTTTTGTGGTGTGTTTCAATGGGATCTTGTGCAATCTTTTGGCCATGTTTTCTCTTGAATTTTGCTATGAGCTTTGATGTATGTTTGTGCTTTTGACTTGGCTTGTTTAGGGTTTGTTTTTCCAATTTTATCATGTGCTTTGAGAGTTGTTTAATACATTGCATTTGAAGTAATATATATGCACATTCTTCTTCTTCCTTCTAACATGTTTTGATGAGGCACTTGTGCCATCCATTTTATGATTGTCTTGTGTGATATTATATGTAATTTGTTTGATATTATGGGTCACCTTTGTTGCATCATAAGTCACTTTGGTTTTCATTTGCATTTGGTATGAGTTTGTGCATTCAAATTTGAACTTTGACATGTTTTCATATCTCACTTCCTCTTATGCTCTATGTGATTCATGTTTGCATTTTTGTATGCCATTTCACATGTTCCATTTGCATCTTATCATTAATAGTATGTCACTGCCCATATTATTCATTTTTACATGTTATGCATCCTTAATATGTCATTTTGTGCATGTAATTGGTATTTGTCTATTCTCCTTACTTCTACTTCTTCTTACCTCTTCTACTTGTATCATTGCATCCATGATTGGTATGCTGATTCATATGCATGTTAAGACATTGATAAATGACATTAGTTTCTGACTTTGATCTTGTCTGGAGCATTATTACATGATCACCTTGCTTATTCATCCATTCTTCATCTATTCCTTTCATATGTGCTTTTATTTTGATGTTTAAGACTTTGATTAGACATAGTTTGTGTGTGATTGATATCTTAACATTAGAGAACACCTCTAGATGTAGGTTTTGACCTTGAATGAGTTTCACATCTTAAGATCCTTATTCATTGGTTCTATTTTGTTTTGATCACTACTTGTTATTCTTTCTTCATTTTACTACTTGTAAATAGCTTTTGAACTAACATTTTCATGTAGGTGCAAATGGTAAGTAAGTGTGTGGATATGGTTCCACATACACTTCTTTCTTTCATATCCTCTTATTTCTTTTAATAATTCAACTTGTGATCATGATAAGCATTTATATGCTTTCCTTGAATAACTTCTTATTCATCCCTCTTTAAGATCAACTTAACTTCCATGTTGGAAGTAAGTTGCTTCTTTTGCTCTTCTTCTCATTTCTTTTAAGATTAGGTTTCTTAAACCACATTAACCATAGGAACATCCATGTATGATAACATTAGGGTGAGTCTTAGTTCCCTTTAGTTTTCACCTTTTGCTCATATTTGAGTCTTCTCTTCTCATCTCAAAACAAAAAGTAAAAAACACTTAATAAAGGCAAAACAAATATTGTATTTGAGCCTTTCATGTGAGAATAAGGATGTGGGGGGTCTTCTCTCACCTTCTTAGAATGTTTAGCATACGTCCCATCTTGGGTCGATATGCGAGGCATTCGATCTTACATGAGGGACTTAAATCCAATATGTGTTGCAAAACACCAAATAAATAAGACACTTCTGTCTTAAAAGACAAAAAACAAACATTCAAATTCTCTTCTCATCTCCTTCATTCATTCCTTAAGGATGCGTCATTTCCGTTCTACCGCAAACAGGTAACGCCTAAGTCTCCATACAGCGAGCTGCAACACCTAAACTGCTAGGATGCGAACGTTGACGTATTCCACTAAAAAAACACAAACAATCTTCCCTTAGCTGAGGGGAACTACGTCGCTCTGATTCTCATGCTCCCATTGAGATACGTAGGCAGTGGGGTAGGGCTCATTCGAGCACTTCTTTTATTTTCCCTACATTTGTTTCTCTTTCTCTCTCATTTCCTTTTCCAGTTCTCCAGCTAGCAGTTCCTTTTCCAGTATCGTTTCTTACACCCTTTGATCGATGCAGCAAGCGTGGATCCCATCGGGTACGATGGACGCGTGGGGGTGCTAATACCTTCCTCGCGCGTAACCGACTCCCGAACCCAGTTCTCTTGGTCGCAAGACCATGCTCTTTCCTTTCCCTCAGGTTTACGCAGTGTTTCGTTTCCCTCTCTTGGGATAAATACACATTGCTGGCGACTCTGTTTCGGTGCCACTTTCGCGTTTGTACTAGGATGAAAATCCCGGGAGCGACAGAGTTCACATTGGGATTGTTACCGAGTTGGTCCTAACTAACCGAGTTAACCACCTTAACTCGGTGAGTCAAGTGTAACTAACTCCTAGCCTAGTTCTTGTTTACCTTGAAAATTGGTAAACAACCGCTGATCTTCTAAAACAATAAAGTTCTAGTAACTTGTAGGATCGATCAGATTTATCCTAAGACATGTGCTGTATGTGTATTTAGAATATTTCACGATTTGGTAAGGTATGCCTTTCGACATTGCACATAAATAAAAAGGGGTGTTTGAAGTGTAAAGGAAATCGATAAAGATCAAAGAAATAACTAAGCCAAACAATACATCAAAGAAAAGAAAAGGCTGAATGTAAAGGTTTGATAAAAGCTGGAGTTAAATGATGGAAAGGAATGCATAAAGATCTTAAAATGCAGAAAGGTAAATGCTTGAAAGTAAAGGCTTTTAATGTAAAACTTCAAAGTAAAGACTTGGTAATGTAACTGACTTGAAAGGTAAAAGTTTGTGGAAAAAGATTTCAAAGTAAAGAATCTAAAACAGAAACTTCAAAGTAAATTGCATTGCAATAAATGATAATGGTGATTACAATCACGTACATTCTTTAGCTTATTATTTTAAAGAGTAACTTCTTTAAAAGCCAAATCATTTGAAATCATGTAGCGTCGAAATTAAGAGCTAACAAATTGCCCCCCAAAAATGTCCTTTCGCCAGTGTTGGTAGGAAGGTCATTTTTTGATAACATAAGTTTCGACACCTGCTCATTCGATTATGGAAAACATGGTCATAACTGACCAACCCACGATTTAGAAACTATTCAGTTTCTTTCAACCATGCTTATGACGTCATGTCATGATGGCAAATCTTCAAACGTCTTTTCAGCCGTATTTGTGATTAGTTTCCATCATCACGTTTCTTGGAACTAGACGTTTGTGGTCTGACCATAACCACCACCATCCAACCATTTCAGACAAAGACACGCGTCCCACTATCGTATCCATTTTAACGGTGGATTCACAGTCCCCTCATCTTCCAAACGCCTATAAATACCCTTTTCTTCCAACTTGAAACTTTTTGCATTCTCAGACTTTCTTTCAACTTACTTCCTCGTTCTTTAAAATCTCTCAACAAAACCCAGAACACATTCTCACTTTTCTCTTCAACATCCAATAATGGCGTCTTCACAACCCATTCACAGAGAAACAAAAAGCCAAAAAGGGAAAACCACCCCGTTCAAGCAAACTCTCCCGCCATTTTCAAACATCCCCGAACCAAAGGTGGTGAAGAACCAACAGTTCATGCCGGAACCTCTTCTTGAGGAAGCAAGGAGCATTTATGAATCTCAAGTAATGATCCCTCTCCTTGTCTCTGATAAACCATATGCTTTAGGTGGCCCCCTAGCTGATGTTAAACCCACCAATGAAAAACTGGGCGAGTTTTTTGCTTCTTACCGTAAATCTAGACCTCTAGGGAAAAAGAGCAACCCTAATGAGGATGGAGCTTCCCCTGATACACCCACTTTGACGAAAATGGATCTAAGGTACCTTCATGATGGTACGAGATTGGTAAGAGCTGTAAACCCTTTAAAGGATTTTGACCTTTGGATGACCAGAATGGAAAGGGTCAAAGCTGATCATTGGAAAACCATTGGAATCTATGATCTGCTTATGCTGTCGAAGACCAACATCCCTTATTGTTTGAACCTGCTGGCAGCATCTCTTTACTTCTGGGATAGTATCCACTACACCTTTCATCTTCCTTGTGGGATGGTTACTCCCACACTCTTCGATCTTGCTGCCATTGCAGGTCTTCGACCAGATGACATTTCATACGATCCTGATACTGATGCAGAGGATACCATAGGGATCTCTGACTCCAAGCTCACATACACCCACTTCATCAACTACCACAAACGTGATACTGCAAAAATCACAGATAAGGAACACATTGTGTTCCTCACCGTATGGCTGTCGAGGTATGTATTTTGCTCAAAATCCTTACAGGTGGCCAAGAAGTATCTCACTCTGGCCAACCAACTTCACAACAATAGAGGAGTTTTCCTTAGTGGGTTGATTCTGGCGAACCTCTACGAGTCTCTCAGCGAAGGGGTGGCTCGACTTAAATACTTGGAGGATGTATATGGGTATTTTTCGACGACATTAAATGATTTGAGATTTTAGTATTTTCGACAGACTATCGTTATTCGCAGCTGGAAGTATAAATTGAAGAAGATAATTGAAATATAAGATATCGACATTTCGACACTGCTGGAGAGGTGTGTTGTTTTGACATGAAGTTTGAAATTTGAATGTAAAAGGGCGTTACTTTTGGCAGATTACGCTTGGAGCAAACCTGATGGAGAAAAGACATGCAAGAAGCCATGTGTCGTATTTTTAGGAATTGACTATTATTAGCAGTTATTTTATTTATATATAAATAGGATAGTTATGATAGGAATCAGTGTGTTCCAAACTTTGTACAAATTACCACAATTACTCAAAGTAACCGTGTGAGAGAAACGAGTGTTCTGGAAAATGTATGTATGGAAAACACCAGTTTACATTTATGCACTTTAATAAAATTCCAAGTTTTTCTTCATTTCTTTACATTCAAGTCATTTCCTTTACTTTGACAATGTACTTTATTTCTCATTTAAACTTATCTTCAATTATCTTTTCGCCGTATTATACCTTTGTTCTTTTAGTCGAAAACCATTAAAAGAAACCTTAAGCAAATACAAAACGAATACCTTCTTATTCAATTCAAAGACACTTTCAAAAACACTTTGTCTTAGGATTTGTGTGGTTGGTCCTTTTAGTAAACTAATTTTCATAAATTAGGAAACCAGAGATTGTTCGTCAAATTTACCAGCGAACAAATTGGCACGCCCAGTGGGACCTAGTACATTTGTTTAGTTTGTCTTTTGTTCTTATAGCAAATTCTTAGAAGAAAAAGTTTTTATTTCGTTGTATGATTCTAAGGAGTGGCAAGTTAGCCGTGAACAACGAAGAAAGACCAAAAAGAACAAGAATAAGAAGAATGGCAAATCAAAACGCTCCTAATAATCAAAATGTTAACAACCCAACGCCTATTCCTTCGACAGGAGAAAATGCGGCGTCAGTTTCTGTATCAGAGGCGATACCATCATCAATGGGGTCGACACCAGCATTTTCGGCATCCCAAAACGCGCCTAGTGTCTCTACAGTTAGACCCCAAATGCCTCATATGACCCCTCCTCTTTTAGGGGGTGTTCATAGGCCATATGCGACGAATTTTTCAATGCCTCCACATAATAGAGAACATCCTTATGGAATGCCAACAACTGTGACGGCAAGTTTGCACAATGCGTCATCATTATACTCTGATCCTTTGGTTAATGTTACTTTGCCCCTACAAGGATCAGGGTCTGGTGCGAACCACATAGGCAGAATGGGTCAGCCTGTGTCAACGGGATACCAAACTTATATGCCTGCAATCACTAATAATTCTGCATAAGTAATTAGGCAACAAATGGACGAAAGCAACCATGATATGGTGCAGATGCTAACGCAACAAATGGGGGCTGTGTTTAATCCTTTAATACAAAACACCACCCAAACGAACCAGTTATTAGCAGCGCAAATGACACACATTGCTGACTTCTTTGGTGTTCCTCAAACCCAACCAAGGGAACAAATAGTTCAGAATCCCAGAGTAGTTTTCGAAGAGGAAACCACAATAAACCAGAGGCCAGCGAATGTTCCTCAAGTAAACCCTAGAAACCAAGAGGTAGTGGTCGAACAGCCTCATGTCGAAATTCCTGTCCAACAAGAGACTAGAAGGGTGTTAGTCCATAGAGACCAAGATGCTGATGATGTTGTGCAACAATTGCATCATAACCACATGCCAGCAGAAAATAATTTAGCAGCAATGGTCGAAAGGATTATGGCCAGAAATGGTGTGAATGTGGGGCTGCAAAGGCCCAGTTATACATCCCCATTGTCTGAGTATATTTTGCAACAAGAATTACCCCCAAGATGGAAAGTCCCCAAGTTTACCAAATTCTCAGGGGATACTAGCGAATCCACTGTCGAACATGTGGCCCGTTACTTGATCGAAGCAGGAGAAATTGCACGCAATGAAAATTTAAAAATGAAATATTTTCCATACGTGGGTCCAGTTAGAAAGGCTGTTCCATGAACAATTTAACACGGGACAAACGAAAATAAGTTTGAAGGAGTTGGCTAGTGTTAAAAGAAAATTCTCTGAGCCAATTGACGATTATTTAAATAGGTTTAGATTACTTAAGGCGAGATGTTTCACGCAAGTGCCTGAGCATGAATTAGTCGAAATGGAAGCAGGTGGTCTTAACTATTCAATTAGAAAGAAATTAGACACTAAATATCTGAGGGATATGGCACAATTGGCGGATAGGGTGAGACATGTCGAACGTTTAAAAGCCGAAAAAGCTAGAGTAACTAAAAATAAGAAAGAAAGAGTGGCTTATGTGGGGGTATGTCAAGAAGATGATGATGACGAGAGCGAATCATTTAGTTTCGACGAACAAGAAGTAGACTTAGCAGAATTGAAACAGGGTCCGCCATACTCCTGTAAAGTATTAGCTCCGTCGAATGGAAAAAACCTAGTCGAACCTGAAAAGAATGATAAGTTTCCTAAAAGGACTTACACATTCGACGTCACTAAGTGTGATGAAATATTTGACTTATTGGTTAAAGATGGCCAAATGATAGTGCCACCTGGCACTAAAGTGCCTCCTATAGAACAACAGAAAAAGAGAGGTTTTTGTAAGTACCATAATTTTTTAGGTCATAAAACATCTCAATGTTTCCTTTTCAAGGATCTGGTGCAAAATGCCATTCGTGACGGAAGATTGAAGTACGACGACAAGTCGAAGCCACAAATGAGATTGATTCAAATTCGATGCAGATGGTCGAAGCCCACTATGCTGAACCATCCACAGTGAACATGGTGGAGGACGAAGAGGGTTCTGACTGCAGCTTTGAAATGATAGAAGCCACTGAAGGTTTTGACACAAATGTGAACATGGTAGAGATCACTGAGATCCCTACAGATGAAAGACATGTGGAGGAAATATCCAGAGACTTCATCAATAAACCAGTGATGATCAAGGTTACTGAATACCTTGGCGAAGGAAGTTTGAAGAATTGCATCAACAAGGAGGCCACTGAAGGCCTCAACAACGTGAACAAGGATGAAACCACTAAGGGTTTCAACAATGCAAAGAATGGCGAAACTACTGATAGTTCCGTCGAGAAAGAGAAGGAGGCCACTGAGGATCTCAACTTTATAAAGAATGACGAAACTACTGAAGGTTTTGTCGAAGACAAGAATAAGGCTACTGAGGGCCTTAATGGAGACAACATGGAATTTGGCGATACTTTCGACCAAGCCAATACTGAGGTTGGCGAAGGTATCTCTAAGGTTAACGCAAAGACTACTAATGGTCCTGCGAAGCCAACTGTTTATGGGATTCTACGAAGGATAATAGAGGATCCCAGAGAGAAATATGTTGGTTTCTGTTGTCAACATGACATTAAGAAGCCATCTCCAGAAGGAGATAAAAAAGAGGGCCAGGGAGATTTCGACCTGGCAAAGAAGAAGCATGAAATTGAGGAGGGAATCACTCTGAAGATGAACAAGTTAAGTATTGGAGATAGGAAAACAACCAATGTTAATATGGTGGAGGTATCCCAGAAACCTCCAATGCAGACTGATGAAGAGTGCCATAGAGAGGAATATCAAAAAGTGGCGTATCCTAAAGAGGAAGAGAATCTGATTGAGTTCCTTCAAAGGTGTCAGAAGAAAAAATTTGAGGTTATGCTGTGCCCCCGCTGTAGTGCTGTGTTCGACAAGAAGGCAGCAGATAATCTGGAGGGAATGGAAAAAGAAAAAAGGAAAGACAACTGGGGGGCAGTTCCACCTGCTAGAACGGGGAGGTTCGACCCAAGGCGAAATGATCAAAACCAACAAAAGTTTGGAGGAAGGCACCCAAATACCTTCAAAACCACCAACAAAGCTCCTAGTGATAAGTGGGTTCAACTAATCAGGGAGGCCCAGGGACATAGAAAGTGGAAAAAATTTTGAAGTTCAGAGGGGTTCTTCAATGGCTGGCAAGGAAGAAGGCGAAAGGTCAAAACCAAGGCCTTACCCCTCAGAGAATTATAAAGGCAAGAATCCCATGTCGAAGTCCCAATGGAGGCGATTCCAAAGACAAAAAAGGGCGGAAAAGGAAGATGTTGAGAAAGGGGTTGTTGAGAAGGTTGCTGTCGAAAGAAGCAAACCAGAGTCAAGTAGCAATGTCCAAGTGGTGAATCGAAAAAGAGGAATCTTACAGCAACAATTCCTGCAATGCAATTTAACTAATATCATCTAAAGAAAAAGTGGGAGAGGATGACGAAATGACTGAAGACTTCAGGTCTGAGTCAGACGCGTCTCTCAACATCGTATGCAACGTGGTCTCTGTCCTTCCAAAAGAATACGACCAAGTCATGGAGGTCGAAGAAGAGGAGGATGTTATGGAGAGTGAAGTTATAGGGCACATGCCAGTATGTTACTATATTATGAATAACGGTTGTGTCGAGGAACAAAATGCCTTTTTCGAAAGGCCAGATGACTCCATGCGTGGCCACCTCAAGCCTCTATTCATAAATGGGAAAGTGGAGAACATGGGAGTGAACAAAATCCTGGTTGATGGAGGGGCTGCAGTTAACTTAATGCCCCATTATATGTTGAAGAGGATAGGGAAAGATGAGTCTGATGTAAAACCCCACAACATGGTATTATCAAACTATGAAGGCAAAGTGGGAACCACTTTAGGTGTTATCCAAGTGGATTTAACTGTTGGGACTATAACTAGACCAACGATGTTCATGGTCATAGCCTCAAAGGCTAATTATAATTTACTTCTGGGTAGAGAATGGATCCATGGCATGGGTGTTGTGCCCTCGTCGATGCATTAGCGTATAGCTATTTGGCGAGCTGATGGAATTGTCGAAAACATAGAGACGGATCAAAGCTATTTCATGGCTGAGGTAAACCATGTGGATCGATGCAGCTTCGAAAAACACTTAGCCCATATAGTTCCTTGCAGTCCAGCAACTTTCGACCTAAAGGCAACTGATAATGCTTTCTGTTCGCTGTATCTCCGCCCCACATATTATTTCCAGTGGGATATGGAAGTGGTCGATGAGGCAAACTATGTCTTTGGGATTGCACATATAGAGCCAACGGGCTGGGGAAGTGAGTTTGGTGATGATGAGTGAGTCATCAGTGCTCGAAAAGATTACGACTTATATAGCCGAAAATAAACTCAAGGCGGCTCTTGAAGCCGAAGTAAAATACATGGCTGTCGAAGCCAATAGAAATGATTTCAACAAACAATGTCCTCAAAGGGACGTTGAAGAGGATCTGTTCAACGCAGAAGTTGGTGAATGGCAACATCAAAAGCTTGACGCCATTTATGATGACGAACCCTTGGGGTTTGAAAAGGATCCAGCGTCGACAGACATGAAGATGGTGGCGCAGGATCCATTGGAAGAAGTCGATTTAGGACTGGGGGCAGAAAAAAGGCCAACCTACATAAGTGCCAAGATGGACCCTCAGTTAAAAGTCGAGATAGTCCAACTACTAAAAGAGTTTAAAGATTGTTTCGCGTGGGACTACGACGAAATGCCTGGGCTGGACAGGAGTTTGGTCAAATTGAAGTTGCCTATAATAGCAGGAAAGAAACCTGTGAAGCAAACTCCCAGAAGCTTCGCACCAGAGATTTTGTCGAAGATCAAAGAGGAGGTCGAAAGACTTCTGAAATGTAAATTCATCCGCACAACAAGGTATGTCGAATGGATTGCAAATATTGTTCCTGTAATAAAGAAAAATGGCAAATTAAGGGTATGCATTGACTTTCGAGATTTGAATTCAGCTACCCCTAAGGACGAATATCCTATGCCAGTGGCAGAAATGCTTATAGATTCTACTGCAGGCCATGAGTATCTGAGTATGTTAGATGGATACTCTGGCTATAATCAAATTTTTATTGCTGAAGAAGATGTCCCTAAGACAACATTTCGTTGTCCTGGAGCCATAGGAACCTACGAATGGGTGGTAATGCCCTTTGGTTTAAAAAATGCTGGGGCAACTTATCAGCGAGCCATGAATTCAATTTTCCATGATTTTATTGAAACTTTCATGCAAATCTATATAGATGACATTGTAATTAAGTCTGTTTCAGGCGAAAATCATGCAGAGCATCTTCGACAGTCCTTTGAAAGGATGAGGAAGTTTGGTTTAAAAATGAACCCTCTCAAATGTGCTTTTGGTGTACAGGCGGGAGATTTCCTTGGCTTTGTGGTCCACAAGAAGGGGATCAAAATCAATGAAAACAAAGCCAAAGCAATAATGGAGGCGAAAGCGCCATCGACAAAGAAGGAGTTGCAGTCTCTGCTTGGGAAGATCAATTTTCTTAGAAGGTTCATCTCCAACCTTAGTGGAAAAACGCAAGCCTTCTCTCCTCTACTTCGACCGAAGAAGGAAGATTTTGCATGGGGGCAGGATCAACAAGCTGCGTTCGACAAAATCAAGGAATACTTGACCCATCCCGCAATCTTAATGTCTCCTTGTAGAAGTAAAAGTATGAGGTTGTATATAGCGGCATCAGATTGGACATTAGGAAGTATGTTATGTCAAGAGGATGAAAATGGCGTCGAAAGAGCCATCTACTACCTCAGTAGCGTCTTAAATGATGCCGAAACTAGGTCTAGTGTAATAGAAAAGCTATGTCTGTGTTTTTACTTTTCATGTATGAAGTTAAAACACTATATAAAGCCAGTCGATGTATATATTTCTTCTCATTTTGACGTAATAAAGCATATGTTATCAAAATCAATTTTACATAGTTGAATTGGGAAATGGGCTTTGGCATTGGCTGAATATTCCTTAATATATTTGCCTTTGAAGGCTGTTAAGGGACAAGTGGTGGCTGACTTTATAGCTGACCACGCCATAAATGAAGATTATGTTGAATATGTCGAAATAGAGCCATGGAAACTATACTTCGATGGTTCCAGTCATAGGAATGGAACTGGTATTGGGATATTGATTATTTCTCCTAATAGAATTCCAACAAAATTCAAGTACAAAGTCGAAGGCTTATGTTCGAACAATGAAGCAGAATATGAATCTTTGATAACTGGACTTGAGATTTTATTGGAATTGGGGGCAACTAGAGTTGAAATAATGGGAGACTCTGAGTTGGTAATAAAGCAAGTGACCAAGGAGTACAATTGTGTTAAAGAAAATTTAATTATGTACTTCATAATAGCTAATAGGCTCTTGAAGAAATTCGACAATGTAACCATCAGACATATTCCTCGAATGGAAAATCAAGTGGTGAATGATTTGGCACAACTCGCATCTGGTTATAAAGTGTCGAAAGAAAAATTGGAAAAGGCCATTGAAGTAAGAGGAAGAGTTGTATCAACTAAGTTGTCCCCATCAGATTTGGAGATAATAAAGTTAGGGTATGGTGACGAAGAGAGTTTTGAGATATTTAATATAGACGATTCAAGGGTTGAAGATTGGAGAAAGCCCATTAAGGATTATTTACAAGACCCAAATCAGAAAGTCGAAAGAAAAGTTAAGTACAGAGCGTTAAGTTATGTGCTTTTTGGAAATGAGTTGTTTAAAAAGACTTCGGAGGGAGTTTTGTTAAAATGTTTGGGCGAAGATGAAGCTTTTATAGCTTTGTCGAATGTGCACAGTGGAGCATGTGGTGCACATCAAGCAGGCCATAAAATTAAATGGTTGTTATTTCGACAAGGAATGTATTGGCCAACAATGTCGAAGGACTGTGTCGAATTTGCAAAAGGTTGCCAGGAATGTTAGGTACATGCAGGAATACCACACGTTCCTGCAAGTGAGTTACATTCTATTGTGAAGCCTTGGCCATTTAGGGGTTGGGCTTTAGATTTAATTGGAGAAATTCGACCAGCGTCTTCGAAAGGCCAAAGGTACATTTTGGTTGGAGTAGATTATTTCACAAAATGGATAGAAGCCATACCTTTGGTAAATGTTGATCAAGAAGCAGTCATAGAATTTATTCGAAAGCATATCATCTATAGATATGGGATACCTGAGACAATAACAACAGATCAATGATCCGTGTTTACTGGGAAGAATATGCAAACATTTGCAAAGGAAACAGGATTTAAGCTTCTCACTTTGACACCTTATTACGCTCAAGCAAATGGACAAGTCGAAGCAGCAAATAAGGTTGTAATAAGTTTGATTAAAAAGCACGTGGGGACAAAGCCTAAGAATTGGCATAAGACTTTGGATCAAATTTTGTGGGCTTGCCGAACGTCCCCTAAAGAAGTAACAAATACTACTCCATTTAGATTGACATATGGAAATGATGCAGTTTTACCAGTTGAGGTTTATTTACAGTCGATTCGAATTCAGAGGCATCATGAAATTCCATCAGATACATATTGGAGTATGATGATGGACGAGTTACTTGATTTGGACGAAGAAAGATTAAATGTGCTGGATTTATTGAAAAGACAAAAAGAAAGAGTCAAATAGTTTTACAATAAGAAAGTGAAATATAAGACTTTCCTAATTAGTGATTTAGTTTGGAAAGTAATTCTTCCCATGGATCGAAAAGGCAGGTTAATGGGAAAATGGTCCCCTAAGTGGGAAGGACCTTTTCAGCTTCTAAGAGTTTTTTCAAATGGCGCGTATGAAATTGAGGAGTTAGAGAAAGATAAAAGAGTATTTAAAATAAATGGGAAGTATTTAAAGAAATACAAGCCTATACTGCAGGAAATTAAAATAACAATGGAATAAGTTTGCATAAACAAGAAAGTGGTGAAATTCGCCAAACAAATAGCATATATGTCATTACAAATAAAATTGGCCTTAAAAGGCTAAATTACAACGTCAATTTAGGAAAAGATTTCTTCAGTTGGTCGAACTTGTTCTTTTGGATTTGAAGTCGACACTCACAAAGGGCTTTGTTTGTCGAAAGTTCTTCAATCTCTGGACTTAGTTTTTGGGCTCTGTCAGCATGATGCAAACCCATTGTCAACTCTTGATCAATTTCGTTTTGTTTTGGTTGCTGTAGTGCTTCTTTGCGTTTCTTCTCTCGGGAGATTTTCTTTTGAAGTGCAGCTATCTTTTTCTCCCATTTTTGGATTTTATTGTCGCACGCAGCAGTCTCTTTTTTGTGTTGTTCAGAAAGTTGTTCTAATTCAGAGACTTTGTTGGTAGACACAGCAACAGCATCCCATTCGGCAAGTTGAGTCTCTGATTTATTTGTGATTTTCTGTGAATAATATCTGAGGCGATGGAAGTCTGCTATTGTCAGGTCAATCATGGTGGTCAGGTCCACCACAAAGTTGCTTACTTCAGTAGGGGCTTCCAAATCATTAACTTGCTTCAGGATCTTTTTCAAGTCGAAGTGGGCGGCTGGATCATCTTCCAAAGTTTTGAACAAGTCCACATCCATAATTTTTTCCTTAATTTCAGCCATTATAGCATCTATGGACTTGATGCCAGAAACTGTCCCAGAGGTAGTCGAACTGCTGTAAGAAGAGTCATAGAAGGTGTGACGAGCGTTCACCATGGCCCTTAGATATTCTAATGGTTGTTGCACTTTCATGTTCTCAAGTTCTTCACGAGAGAAGTTGGTCGAACCAGTCCCCAACGAACTGGTTTTTGTTTGGTCAAGATGTTGTTGGGTGCTCTGTTCTGGTTCTGGTTCGACATTTTGCTTCTTCGTCTCGTCATTTTCTTCTTCATTATCTTTTTCTTCTTCGTCTGTTTCTTTTTCGACCTCAGTTTTAGTTTCAGGACCTTCATCCTCGTTTTCTTCATTCGGTTTTGGATGAGGGGGAGAATTATCGTCAGAAGGGTTATCCATGGACATGGTTTCAAAGGCTGCTTCAGTTTGTCGTTCCATGGTATCATCCTTGGGACTTGTTTCTTCCTGAATTTTATCTGGATGAGGATTCTCGTGCTGGGGAGTCTTTTGGGTTTGTTCGACCTCTGTTGCTGACTCTTTGGTCTAATCCTTTGGGGATGTGTTTGTTGCACTGGTGGGATTGTAGGTTGGATCGCTGCTAGTTTTTGGGAGCACTTGTACCATGGGGTTTCCATGAATGTCGACTTGAGTTTGTAAAATGAATTAAAATTAGATAGAAAAAGAACTATACAGGATAAAAAATCCAGTAGTCGAAAGTTGGAACATGCCTGAGGGATAGCAGTGTTTAGGCTGAAGTTTCCACTTTCAGCAAGTTTTGGTTGAGATTCCTAAATTGGGCTGCTAGGAGGAGTTTTCTTTGAGGTTCTGGCAGTGGAGGATCTTTGGGAAGGAGTATTTGTAGTTTTTTTCTTTTCAAAGGTTGATTGTGTTCTGGGGATTCGTCACCAGATTCTTCACTAGGGACTTTTGTTTCTTGTGTTTTTCTTTTTGGTGTTGGAGGAGGCTTTCGACTTACCTGAACATGACAATAGAACTTTATTAGTTTTTGGAAAAATGGAGGAAAGAATAATACATAAGGAGGAGGTTGTACTTTCGCCACAGGTTTTTTGGTGGTTGTGTTTTGAGGATCTTTTTCCATCCTTGCTGATGCACCTTCGACAGCTGCTTTCTTGGCAGGAATTCTCAAAGCTAAGAAAAGGAGAGAAAAGTTAGATATAAATGTAAAAAAAAAAGATACGTGGAAAGTAAATTTAGAATGTCGAAAAAAAACGTTCCCATTTAACACCTTCAAGAATGGGAGTTTCCACGCGAACGTGTTCTATGTCAATATGAAGGTGACCTTCGAAATTGTCCAATGTGTACTTAGTCAGAACCACTCGCTCAACACGTTTTTTATAATGTTGTCGAAGCAGTTTCATGGAATCCCCACAAATGAACCAATCTGGAAATGGAGGGCTTAATGCCACACCAAATTCAGCTGAAGGTAGAGGGGGAAACTTTGGTGGATAAAGATTGAAAGCCAGTTCATAACGTTGTACTGGTCGAACGTATGAAGGCAATTTTAAACTATCTAGTTTTTCTGTAAATTTTTGTTTTAAAGTGACGGCTGCTTCGCTTATGGTTCGACTAAGTTCATCAGGTCTATAGATAGTTTCAAAGTATTTTTGAAATGCTTGCACTTCTTTGATGTGTCTTGAAATACCTTTTTTAGTCTTGTCCTGCACAAGGGCAAAAGCTTTGGTTAGCTGAATATTAAAGGAAGGTACGTCGAAGAATTTATTGGTGAAGCAATTTTTCCACCATTCGTCAAACTCTTGGGTACAAAGAAAAGATGGTCGAAAGACCACTGGTTGAATTTCAACCGAGTCAGAATACTTGGCTGACAATGCTGCATTTTTCTCTTCATTATGGAAGGTGTTGTAAAAAATGAGGGAGCCTTTTCGTGGAAAAAGTGGCTTTGGTTTTAGTTGTATCAATCCAAATTGTCGAGAGACAAGATTTGGTTGGTAAACTACCAAAGTAATCTTTGACTTGCCAGGGTTAAGCTTGGAAGTTAAAAGCCTGGGTGTTAGGAAAGACTCCCAAACATTAAGGAAATCGTCTTCATCTTTTTTCATTTCTACGGGTAACTGTCTGGTGACCCATTCTGGACCAATCGTCCTGTTGGCGAAAGGGGCCATGCTGGGACTGAAGTTGTGACGTTTGGCGAACATCATAACATAACTGGTAAAAGCTTGTCAAAGGCTGATTCCTTCGTCAGTAGGTGTCACTTGTACCAGCCTGGGCCATTCGACATCTCTGTCTTTCACTTTATCTTCATTTACGAAGTTCTTGAGGGGGAGAAAAGCTTCGAAGGTGGCATTGAGCCACAATTGAAGGAGCCAAAACGGCCCAGAAAGGAGAAGATTGCCCTTGTTTTTCACGGTCTTAAGAAAAGTGACACTTTCGCTCAAAGACTCATAGTGATTCGCTAAAATCATTTCGCTTAAACATAATTTGCTTCCTGCATGAAGTTGGTTAGCTATGGTAATATAACGCTTGGCTACCTGAAGAGATCTGGAGCAAAAGACATATCTTGATAACCATACGGCTAAGAAAGCTATGTGCTCTTGGTCGGAGACTTATTCAGATTGCTTGTCATGATAGTTAGCAACGTATGCAGTGAAGGTAGCTTTATTGGTGTCGAATCCTATAGAATCGTCACAAAGGATGTTAGGATTGTAATCTGTTCCTAAAGGACTGAGACCAGTAATAGCAGCCACGTCGAAAAGAGTGGGAGTGATCATTCCACAAGGAAAGTGGAAAGTGTTATAGGTGATATCCCAAAAATAAAGGGAGGCTAAGAGCATGTTGGGGCAATAACCTGGGCCAGATTTCAGCAACTGGATTAAGTAAAAAATTCCTAATTCTTTCCAGAATTGTGCTTTAACCTTTTCAACTCTAGCTAACCAAGCTAGATAATCAGAAGGGTCTTTCGACAAAGGGCAAAACCTAAAGATTCTAGTGTGATTCAAATAAGTTAGGATAAGATCTTCATCAGCGGTCGAATCTTGATTTGTGTTATCAGGGGTTTCTTCTACAAGTTTTATTTCAGCAGGTTTAGGCTTTGCACCAGCAGCTATGGGTTTGTGATGGTGGTAGGTAGGAAAAAATTCTTTCATTCTTACTGGATCTGTGTTTGGGTTTGGTAATGGACCTAGCATTGCGTGACATGAACCAGAAATAAGAATAGGGATGAGTACCTGGGAGAGATAAATGCTTTGTTTCTCTTTCTCATTTTGGGGCTCAGGAACATATTGTTGGTTACCTATAATTTTTGGTCCAGCTATTCTGTGTACAGGTGGTAAAGATTTGGAACCTTTGGAGTTCTTGCTTGTAGAAGGAACTGTGGAAGTAGCCATTGTTGAAGAAAGAGTTGCAGAGAAAAATGAAGAAACGGAAGAAATCTTTTGAAGAAGAAGGAATTCTAAAGAGTAAAAGAAAAAGGTTTTTGATGTATTTATAGGTGATAAAAAAACTGAAACGTTTAAGTTTTAGAGGATTTTGATCGTGGCCCACATGGCAGTTTTTTATGGAAGAAGTGGGGCGGTGGCAGTTGAATTACCTAAGACGTGCTAGGGTTTAGGCAATGATGTTGTTGGTTGTCAAAAACGTGGGCTGAGTTGATGTTTTGATAAAGTGTAATGATGGTTTTAGGGTCAGAATTATCAAATAATGGAAACAGTTGACTTGCTGAGTCAGTAAAGGCGTCGAATAAATATTGGCAACAAATGCTTTTTCTCTTGGATTGATCGAAAAATCATTTATTGGGGGGCAATTTGTATATGGGTATTTTTCGACGACATTAAATGATTTGAGATTTTAGTATTTTCTACAGACTATTGTTATTCGCAGCTGGAAGTATAAATTGAAGAAGATATTTGAAATATAAGATTTTGACATTTCGACACTGCTGGAAAGGTGTGTTGTTTCGACATGAAGTTTGAAATTTGAATGTAAAAGGGCGTTACTTTTGGCAGATTACGCGTGGAGCAAATCTGATGGAGAAAAGACATGCAAGAAGCCATGTGTCGTATTTTTAGGAATTGACTGTTATTAGCAGTTATTTTATTTGTATATAAATAGGATAGTGGTGATAGGAATCAGTGTGTTCCAAACTTTGTACAAATTACCACAATTACTCAAAGTAACAGTGTGAGAGAAACGAGTGTTATGGAAAATGTATGTATGGAAAACACCAGTTTAAATTTATGCACTTTAATAAAATTCCAAGTTTTTCTTCATTTCTTTACATTCAAGTCATTTCCTTTACTTTGACAATGTACTTTATTTCTCATTTAAACTTATCTTCAATTATCTTTTCGCCATATTATACCTTTGTTCTTTTAGTCGAAAACCATTAAAAGAAACCTTAAGCAAATACAAAACGAATACCTTCTTATTCAATTCAAAGACACTTTCAAAAGCACTTTGTCCTAGGATTTGTGTGGTTGATCCTGTTAGTAAACTAATTTTCATAAATTAGGAAACCAGAGATTGTTCGTTGATGCGTTGTATTCGCAAGTGCACGAATCGCGTCAGAGTAATATAAAAAGTTATCGTATCCACAGGGACCAAATGTCGATCTAACGATTTCCGTTTGTTACAGTGCTTATCTAAGGCAGTTCAATTCAGGGTTTACTAATGCAGAGGAAAATAAATAAAAGTAAATGACGAGGTAATAAAATTCAAACAAAACAATAGGCTTGAATGTAATTCTCATAACCGATAATATTTCTATATTCATCAACAGAACTACTTACGGGCAATATCTTCTATTTTAAGAAAAGAATTCAATTTAACAGGAACTGTCGCTTTCGCGTAGTCAGAACCAAGTTTACCCTCTAAACTAACCCCTTTATTGTCACTTATAAAAAGGCGCGCATTGCGTTAGAGTCATGGAAAACTTACTTTTAAGAAATGTAAATTCTAAACTAAACAGAAAAGTATTTTGACCTGAAATCTCTAAACTGAAGAGGTTCAAAATGAACCAGATTCTAATCCCACTAACGCGTCCGAAAATAGTTTTAAAATCTCTTTTCTAAAGTGTTAAAAATCCCTACTCAACTGAGCAAAGCGCTTTCGCTGTATTTGATCAGTTGAGAACTAAACAAGTTCACGAATGGTTGGACGGCTTTTGATCTTACCCAACATTGCTTTTAAGTACAGAAAACTTGTGTTAAAGATTAAAACAGCCCTTAAGTATTTCTATCAACATATAGACGTATTACGGTGATTATGGTCTTTACATTCTTACCTATCTAAGACTTAGCCAGCCATGGTAGTTATAACAGTCATATTAATTCTTATCATGTATGGAATTAAGTCTTTTGAAAAGTAAAGTATTGAAAAGTAAGGCAAGACAATAAATAAACAAAATAAAGCAAGTGCGAGAAATAAATGGAAGTAAGTGCGATTAAAATAAAACCTGCTCCAAAGCGGAGTCTTTAAATATGGTACAAGGTGCGGAAAAGAAAATGCTGGCAGGATTACTTCTACCAAAAGTGCTCCAACTTGATTACAGACACTCCAAGACTTGATTACAAACTCGATCACACACAGTGCAATAACTCCTCGATGTGAGAAGATTACTGCTTTACAAGAGTGAAATTTATGCCTAGGATGAAGTAAACTAAGATTGGATGATCCTAAAGTTCGAGTTCTACAAGTATTTATAGCCAAAGTTGGCGTGGTGTAAGGACAAAAACGACCTTGGTTTGAAAATGGGCGGGAACACAATTTGCCTGGTCGCGCCCGCGACAGGACCATCGCGCCCGCGACAAGAAGAAAGTGGCAAAGGAGAGTGCTGATCGTGGGAACGTGGCAGTTGAGTTGAGGAGATCATGGGACACATCGTCGCCTACCCTGGGGCGTCCGCGACAAGAGAAGCGACAAGAGTAATTTGCTGCCAAACTAGAATTCTTGCTCCTTTTGCATCCTTTTCCGTCTGGGACCTCGATTTTATTGAAAACCTGAAAACAAAGGAAAACATAACAATAACAAAGAATAAAAATAGAAAAACAACTAATATGCATGTGAAATCAGAGTCGAAAATACAGTATAATTTAGTGTCATCAAATTCTCCCACACTTAGACCTTTGCTTGTCCTCAAGCAAAACATTTAAATCTCAGAAGAAAAATCAGTGTTGATCGAGGATTTTGGACAAAAAGGGCTTCTAAGTCCGAGTCTGGATGCAGCGGTCGGTACTAACTGAGTGAACCAAGGGCATCGTGATGACACTAATCCCGAAAATAGGGACATAAACTTCGCTCCTATACTAATATACCCATTATATCCCACAATACTTAGGCCTTCCTTTTCCATCTCTTTTGAGTCCTTTTCATTCAAGCGCAATCACATTAAGCCCGTTTTCCGTACATGCTTCATGGTAGAGTGACCTGTTAGTGATTCTGATTTTTTCATACCGGATTTCTGGCACAGGGAACTGTGTAAAATCCTTTTATTCTTCTCAAGTGCAGTTGTGGGGGATCGGATCGTAATCCGCCCTACCGAGTTCAGTGCCAGATACCTCTGAACCAACTGAAATGAGCAAGTTAAACATCTTGTATTTTTTTTTTGCACTCAGATCAGTCACTTATATTCGTCGGTCTCCTACTTAGAACATGTTTAGGCCGGAGCTGATTGCTGAAATAAACTACTAAGGATGATTTTGAAATCAAATTAGGGCCATGGTACAAGGGGTTTCAGGTATGATTCTTATATTTACGAAGTTCATGGTGTAAGGACGATACTGATGTTTCAAAGGTTCTCCCAAGTCACCGCATCCTAACCCGAACCTGTCTTAAAGTCCAAAAAAATTTTCAGAACGACACTTTTTTCTAGAAAAATTTTTTATTGGGGCTAAAAATGTGGAAAAAATGAAGGTGAACCAAAAACTTACTTATACTAGTGACTCTTCAAACACATGCATTTCCTAAAACAGAAACAGAAGTAAATAACTGAAGGGAAATAAAATAAACTACTAAAATGACGGAAATAAAAAAATGAAAATAAAGAACGATAAAATCTCCTCCCACACTTAAATCAAACATTGTCCCCAATGTTTCGAAGTAAGCGAAGGAGAAAGGAACCTGGCAAAACTAGTGAGGACCGCAGGTGCCCTCGCCGCCCTGTGCTAAATGCTCGGAACGACGGGATCTGCTATGGTGACGGTCTCGCTGGTCCATCCTAGCCATCAAGTCTGTCTGAGCAGCTTTCACCTCACGAAGGTTACCTAAGATGGAACCCTGAGTGGCCTCCATAAGCTGAAAGTGCTGGTGGTTATACTGCTGTTGACGGGACTGCTCATTGGTGATCGCAAGCAGAGTACGGGAGATGGTCTCGTAAGACTGGTCGTCTCTCCGCCGTGATTCCTACATAAAGCTCATTTGGTCCACCATCTGTTGCTGAATGGAAGAGAGCAGGTCTTCATGCCGTGCTTCTCTAGCCATATGGTCTCGCCACATCTCCTCCGTAATATAAAATCCGGGAACAGCTCCTGCAAAAGTGTTAGAAGCAGATGGTGCGGTGTGTGATTGTGTAAGACGAGGGGGGACACATGCTCTCTATGGTCATACTCATCATTTGTGTCGGGCCCCTCGTTGTCATGGTCATTAGGAGGAATTGGACCTAGAAAAGGTGGTGCAGTAAGGTCATAGGTCCAGTTCCGCTCGAATCGTACATCTGTACGTCTACTGCATGGTATAACAATTGATTCGATGGCTACCCCGTGAATCATTAACTCAAAACCTCCAGCCCTCCTCGATCGGCACAATTTCATGTCTTTCAGAAATTTTAAATTAATTGTGCGAGGGGGCAGTGGTTCCAAGGTAGCTATCTCATCATTTAAATTCAGTGCCCGAGCAATAGACGTAATCAATCTGCCAAAAACTATCGGTCCACCCTTATTTACCGTTAAGCACATGTGGGCAATCATAAATGGGACCGGATTGATTCTAATATTTGTGAGGAATCCTTGCAAGAACAAAAGTTCTTTGATATTAACTTTGTTTTGATTCTCCCGGCCAAAAATAGAGCATGCCAAAAGATATCTGAAAATTCTTATGGTCGGGTTATGAATGGTCGAGGCGAGTAATCCCTTAAAGGAATCAGCAATAGTATCTGACAACCTGCGCCAGAAGGCGAATACCTCGACTGACCATTCAACACTAGAAGGAGCCTCACAAACAGCACCCTCCCCATGAGGGAATCCCAATAGACCTGCTAGTTCATCGGTACTGAACTCGTACTCAACAGCAAACAGTCTAAAATGCACAATACCGACTGTGCTAGCAGTGTCGGGACGGACGGTATAAACCAATGAACTTAAAAACTCAACCGTCATCCTCTCATAGGTGGGTTCTCTTGCGGTAAAAATAGTGCCTAAACCTACAAATTCTAACAAATGAAAAACACTATGATGGACCCCTAAAGTGTGCAAGCAAGAATCGTCGACATACCTCGTCGAGAGAATTTCTCGATCCTGAAGCTTTTGAAGTTGTCTCCTCTGCCTATTCCCGGATTGTCCTTCACGAAGAGTGATTCCGTTGAACTCCATTGATGAAGATGGTGAAGAGGGTGGAAAAATGGGTATAATAAAGGTTGAATTTTTTTGGGTTTTTGTTGATGGAATTTGAAATGGAAGGGTAAAAGATGATGGTTGAATGTTAGAGATGTGAAATCAATGGGGATTTATAGGGAATTTTCGGAGGAAAAAAATGGGTTTGGAGAAGTTAGAGGTTCAAAAATGGTGAAAATGGAAGTTCTGCCCGGAATTTACAAGGACGCCGTCGCGGGCGCGATGGGTGTGTCGTGGGCGCGACAAGGCAAATCCGCTGATGGGCCTTTGTCATTTTGAATGGGCCTTTGTGTCCTTCATTTGGCCTTGGGGGTCCTCTTTAGCATTCCATATGTCCTAAAAATGTAGTTTTGCACAAAATTTTCCACAAAGTATATATATTATTTTTTATAATAATTTTTTTTATATATTTTGTCAAAGAAAAATAAAATAAAATAAAAGAGAATATTAGCATATAAACATAAAAAACTCAAATCTCAATATAAATAGGAAATATATCAAATGCAAATAGTAGGAAATATGTCTGGGTGATACTGGAAGTAAATAAATGCATAAGAAATATAGTAAATAATACGAAAATGGAAATCAAGGTGTCTGGTCATCTCCACGGAGTCTCGCTATCTCACGACGGAGCTCTGCCATGTCTTCATACAGCACATCGTACTCAGTAGCATGGGTCAACTCTGACACTTCCATCCCTAGGTGTAGGTCAGTAAGAGTTTGTCAGAGATCTGCTATCTCCTGGCGCATCATCGCCATCTGGGTCTGCATATCTGGAGTACCTAATGAATGATTATTTAACCATATCGTGGTCCTGGAAGCTGATGGAGCTGGAACGTATTCTGGCTCTGGGCAGGGTCGTGGTGCGTCTACCGTCTCACCGTGTCCTTCTAAGGCATATGTCCATTTTGCTAGGTCATGGACACTGGTCAAAACAGGATCTGGAAAAGTGAAATGATGTATGGTCTCACCGTCGATCAGGAGTCTGAACTGAGAGGGATTAAAGGAGTTCCTTCTCATCACTCCCCGATCTAAGCAAAAATCAATATCCATGGTGGTATGGCTGCAGTAGGGAGTCAAATGAAATAGATTTCGGCCAAGGCCTAGAGCAGCAGCAATCTCAGTCACATTACCTCCTACGTGTATAGGTCCTCCTGCCCAGGTGGCAACACCACTAAAAGAGTACAGCATAAAGTTACCACAAGCTAAACGACGCGACTGATTCGCATAAAACATGAAAAATATGTCCTCCTCAGTAACTTGGTCATCAGTATCTGCTATCCCAAAGAATGTATGGGCAATGATCATCTGAAAGTATCGGAGAGCTGGGTTATGGATAACCTGTGAAATGTGAGTATCAGGGTCAGGGCCTCCACCTCCAGATATGTCACTCCAAAATTTCTCCACGTCTCTATTCATGAAGTAACCCATGGGCAGCTCAAGGATAGCGCCAACTCCAGTCTCAAATCCAAGAAGATCACCGAACTCAGTATGGGTGAACGAATACTCTGTGCCAAATAACCTGAAGCTAGTGTGGCCATCTGGTCCCAAGTACGGATCATAGGAGAAAGAGCTGAGGAACTCCAGAGTGAGGTTCCTATAGGTGGGATGCAAATCATCAGCGTACTGGTCCCATTTGAGCTGGTGGGCCAAGTATCAGACACTGGGCTCTATGCCCAAAGCTTCCATGCAATCACTGTCTGGGTAGCGAGTGGGTGCCATGGGTCTGAGTGAAAGCATCGCATAACGCTCTCTCTGAGCGTCGTCTCTAAAGGTCGCGTGCATGTCATCGACTGGTGGCATCCTGAAAGAAAAGGTTAGGAGAAACGAGTCCTGAAATAAAACACACTAAACAAGTTAGACATATATGTACAAACAAACAAATAAACGTAAATCAAAACAAGCAGAAAGGAAATAAATACGAAAGAAAAGAACCATGGGTTGCCTCCCATGCAGCGCTTATTTAACGTCGTTAGCTCGACGAGTTCAAGTCATGTATCTAGTGCGAGGATAGGTGGGTCTGTTAACGTGAACCTGGAGTAGTATGCTGGAATGTCGCCTCCTTCATAATGCTTGAGCCTTTGTCCATTTACTACGAACGGACTGCAAGATTTGTTCTTAATTTCCACTGCCCCGGATTTTAGGACTTTGGAAACTTCGAACGGGCCCGTCCATCTAGATCGAAGCTTACCTGGAAAAAGTCGCAGTCTTGAATTGTATAGAAGAACAGGGTCACCTATGTTGAAGTCTTTCTTGATGATCTTCTTGTCATGCCATGCTTTGGTTCTCTCTTTATATTTGATGGCATTCTCATAGGCTGATTGTCGGAGCTCTTCTAGCTTATGTATGTCTAAGATGCGTTTCTCACCAGCTGCTAAGTAATCAAAATTTAAGGTTCTGATGGGCCAATATGCTTTGTGTTCCAATTCAAAGGGTAAGTGACATGATTTTCCGTAAACTAGTTGGTAAGGGGTTGTTCCAATGGGAGTCTTGTAGGCTGTCCTGTAGGCCCACAGTGCTTCTGAAAGCTTCTGTGACCAATCTTTTCTGGATATCGAGACAATTTTTTCTAAGATATGCTTGATCTCTCTATTGGATACTTCTACTTGCCCACTGGTTTGCGGGTGGTAAGGTGTGGCTACTCTATGTTTAACTCCATACTTCCTCAATAGTTTGTCAAAAATCCTAGATATAAAATGTGATCCTCCATCACTTATGACTAGTCTGGGAACTCCGAATCTAGGGAATATATTCTGCTTGAACATCTTAATCACTACTCGGGTGTCGTTTGTGGGTGCAGCTATAGCTTCAATCCACTTAGACACGTAATCGACAGCGACTAAAATATATTTGTTCCCTAAGGATGATGGAAAAGGTCCCATAAAGTCGATTCCCCAAACATCAAAAAGTTCTACTTCTTGAATGTTTCTTAATGGCATTTCATTTCTCCTCGAGATGTTTCCGGAGCGTTGACACGGGTCACACTTGGTTATATATGTATGAACATCACGCCATATAGTTGGCCAATAAAGACCAGCTTGTAAGATTTTAGCGTGAGTCTTAGATGTGCTTGCGTGTCCTCCGTAGGGTGCTGAGTGACAATGTTCTATGATATGGTGCACTTCTTCCTCTGGAACACACCGGCGAAAGATTCCGTCAGTGCCTCTCTTAAAGAGGAGTGGTTCATCCCAATAGAAATGTTTAACGTCATTGAAGAACTTCTTTTTTTGCTGATAACTGAGGTTAGGAGGTATTATATCTGCAACAAGATAGTTAACAAAATCTGCATACCAAGGTACATTATTTATCGCTAAGGATTTTTCAGAATCTTCTAGGATTTCTAAACTTACATCTCCAATGGCATCTAGCTTAGCGATTAACCTATCATAAGCAAAGTCATCATTTATGGGTACTACACCAGGTTTCAAGAACTCAAGCCTGGAAAGGTGATCGACAACTACATTCTCGGTGCCTTTCTTATCTCTGATATCAAGGTCAAATTCTTGCAATAAAAGTATCCACCGGAGTAACCTAGGTTTAGCATCCTTTTTATTCAAAAGGTATCTGATGGCGGCATGATCAGTGTAAACAATTATTTTGGCTCCCACCAAATAGGATCTAAATTTGTCTATGGCGAAAACTACGGCTAGGAGTTCTTTTTCTGTGGTTGCATAGTTTAGCTGAGCGGCATCTAGAGTTCTACTGGTGTAGTAAATCACATGTAACTTCTTATCAGATCTTTGCCCTAGCACTGCTCCTACAGCGTAATCACTAGCATCACAAATGATTTCCAAAGGTTTTGTCCAATCTGGTGGTTGCATAATGGGTGCTGAGATTAAAGCTTATTTTAAAAGGTTGAATGCTTCGTTGCATTTTTCATCAAAAATGAACTCGGCATCTTTCATCAGAAGACCTGTCAAAGGTTTAGTGATCTTAGAGAAGTTTTTAATGAAACGCCGGTAAAATCCGGCATGTCCGAGAAAACTTCGAACTTCTCTAATTGTCTTGGGTGGTTTAAGATTCTCTATCACCTCGATCTTAGCTTTATCAACTTCAATGCCTTTTTCAGAAACGATATGTCCTAGAACTATACCTTCAGTGACCATGAAGTGACATTTCTCCCAATTTAATACCAGGTTCACTTCGACACATCTCTTCAAGATCTTTTCAAGGTTGACTAGACAGTTATAGAAATCAAATCCGCAGACTGAGAAATCATCCATGAATACTTCCATATTTCTCAGGTTTTGGGAGAGCAGATACTGATGACCACGTTACTGAGGAGGACATATTTTTCATGTTTTGTGCGAATCAGTCGCGTCGTTTAGCTTGTGGTAACTTTATGCTGCACTCTTTTAGTGGTGTTGCCACCTGGGCAGGAGGACCTATACACGTAGGAGGTAATGTGACTGAGATTGCTGCTGCTCTAGGCCTTGGCCGAAAGCTATTTCATTTGACTCCCTACTGCAGCCATACCACCATGGATATTGATTTTTGCTTAGATCGGGGACTGATGAGAAGGAACTCCTTTAATCCCTCTCAGTTCAGACTCCTGATCGACGGTGAGACCATACATCATTTCACTTTGCCAGATCCTGTTTTGACCAGTGTCCATGACCCAGTAAACTGGACATATGCCTTAGAAGGACACGGTGAGACGGTAGACGCACCACGACCCTGCCCAGAGCCAGAATACGTTCCAGCTCCATCAGCTGCCAGGACCACGGTATGGTCAAATAATCATTCATTAGGTACTCCAGATATGCAGACCCAGATGGCGATGATGCACCAGGAGATAGCAGATCTCTGACAAACTCTTACTGACCTACACCTAGGGATGAAATCGTCCATGAATACTTCCATAATTCCAAAATCGACTGCCTAATGCTGATTTTGGAGTGGCACTTGCCCCCCATTTCCAGACTTGTTTGTCTGTGGTGAACACTTAAAATTCCTTCGACAGCAGTCTCAACCGAAAGTTCAACAGGTGGTTGCGACTAAACATATGCTGGACAGTTTCAATGGACACCTTCATATAGGGGTCGAGGACGTCCGTGTCGAATCCGAAATATATGAAGGTTTGAGGCCCTTGATTTGTGATTTTTAACTAACCACTCAATTATTAACCTTGTAATAATCGTCTGTCTTTCAGCTATGGCCAGGAAGACCGGCTCATCAAAGGGTGCTGCAGGAGTCGAAAAGGACACTGAAGGCACAAAGGTATTTTATATCTCTTGCCTAAGTCTTTTTGTGTAACCAATCTTCTAATATTTGCATCACCTATTAGGCTGCTCGAAAACCTCCAACGCCTTCAAAAAAGGGCAAGAAAGGTGCTCAAGCAGTTGTCCCTCCAGATACTGATGATGAGTCCCCTGAGGAGATAGTAGTTAAGAAGAAAAGTAAGCTTGTCAAAGCTTCTGGAACTACCACCCAATCTCCCTCAAAGGCGGCAAGAATTCTTGAGAGGACACCTGCTGGTAGTGGTGTCAAGAAACAACTCTCCAGGGTTGCGTCGAAAATGACTGCTGGTGATCCTGAGAGTGCAAACTCAAGTCTTGATGCTGCGGCTGTACAGGTATGCGTACTATCTTCACTTAATATTTGGATTCCCTACTCAAATTTCTCCCAATCTTATTCTCTTTACTTGTGGTTTTCATGCTGATGCAGGTGGTTCTAACCCACCACAATCTTCATTCAGCTTTGTAACAACTCTCCTAAATAGCGAAGGTGATCCAACTTATCACCCTACCTCTGACCTTGGTTCTGGATATAGTTCACTGAGCGAAATTAACCAACCTATCCCTCTTACAGTTCCTCCTCCTGAAGCGGGTGAAACAAACAAAAATTCGCCTGCTAGGACCCATACTCAACAATCCCAGACCCATGGTTCTGATCATGAAGAGGATGATGTTTCTCACCATCAACCTCTCGACCACACAGAGCCTATTGGTATGGACATAGAAGGAAGGCCAACTAAAGCAGGAGAAGAGGAGGTCGAAGATGAAGAAGAACAAGAAGAAGAGAGGGAGAGGACTGAGCAAGATCAAACCCATTCGACTGTGGCTGAGGTAGGTCTTGTCAACAATCCAACTCCTAAGCCTGCAGTCACTTCGACTACTGGAGGATCCCCTGCTGGAGACCCACTGGCTTCTCTCAAATGGTCAAATCCTCGAGAGTATGCCAGATTGATACTTGGGAAGAAGTACAGTTCTTCAGGTACTAGTCTTAGTACTTCGACCAGTTCTGGGGGTCCAGCTCCAGATGACTTTGCCAGCCCTATCCTTCAAAAAATCAAAGACAAATTCTTCAAAGGGGACATCCAAAATGTCTTACTTTCGGATCGAACTGCACCTCTCTTCCTGAAAGACAGTCTCCAAAAACTGGATCTCTCGACCCTTAGTACAGATGTGTCTGAATTCCTTATGGAGTTAACTACTTTAGTAAATCAAATGTCTGAGGACTTGAAACTTCTTCCCAAGATCCAAGACACCATTGAGGTTACAACTGGATTGGAACATGCAGCTTGGGATGAAGCACACGCATCAGAAACTAAGGTAAAAAATCTGGAGATTGATCAAAACAACAGGCAAGCAGAGATATCATCGAACCAAAAGAATATTGATGACTGGAAGCAACAAATTGAGGAACTGCAAAACAAGATTTCCAACACTGAAAAGCGTAACCTTGAACTGAAAGAATTCGACGATACTGAAATGGCCAGAGAGCTAAAGCGCACCATAGACTTCCTCGACAAAGCCCAAACGCTTGAGAAGGAACTTTCCGCAGCCAAACTCAACAAAGCTCTGTGTGAGAAGCACCTTAAGGCTCACAAGGTCAACTTCCTTGAGTTGAAGTCGAAGCTACCTTTCTGATTTGTCCCATGATTTCTTGTTTGTAGTTCCTTTTTGATCATCATGTTTTATGGCCCTTTGAGGCCCTATGTAAAGACAATCTCAATGCCCTATGGCATTTATTTAAATACTTCTGTTTACTATTAACTCTTCGACTTTCAAAATTTTCCTCTTAAACTTTGCTAATCTTTGTAATTAATGTACTCTGCCTCTTTTCTTGGAAATCATGAAAATAACGCAACATTTAACAGCTTAGTGTTCCAACGACACAAGTTTCTATTTCATAAAGGAATATTAATGGCGCAACCCTAGGGTATACTCCCAAGAGTAATTTCACGTATTTCTATCGTTGACTGGCCAATCTTTACAAGGCATTGCCTCTATAAAATCCTCTTCAGGTGAGCCATATTTTGCATCTACTAAAGCAAGCATGAGTACTTCCTCAAAGAAGGCAAGGACCAAGAAGGTGGTTGAGGAGACAAAGAAAGCTGAGGCAACAACTACTGCCCTCAATGATACTTCAACTGGAGCAACATCTCACGCCAAGAAGAGAAAAACCAAGATGAAGGTCCCCAAGAAAGGATATTCCAAAGCACAAAACTCTGATGATGAAGCTGACGAAGATTATGTTTCCTTCCTCAACTCTATTAATTGGAGGGACTATGAATGACCTTTCTCCTAGGTTTCATGTTGTTGTACTTGTTTCCTTTCCTTTGTATGCCATTTTGGCCTCACATGGCCTATTTTGGCTTTTATAATCTGAATGAAACTTACGTTTTAATATGAATCTCTTGTAAAATAGGCTTATATTTTTTTCAAATATTTTCCATTTACCCTTAAGACTCTTAAATCACCCTCCATCTCTTGAATCTCATAAGCATTATTACTAAATGCCTTAATAATTTGAAAAGGACCTTCCCACTTAGGAGACCACTTCCCCAAAGTTCGGGTCTTTCGATCCATGGGTAAGATCACTTTCCACACTAGATCTCTAGCTGAAAAGGTTTTAATCTTGACCTTTTTGTTATAAGACTTCTCCACCCTCTTCTTTTGCCTTTTCAGCAACTCTAATGCATGGAGTCTTTCTTCATCTAAGTCTACTAATTCATCAAGCATCATATTCCAATAAGATTCAGATGGAATCTCATGATGCCTTTGAATCCTTATTGACTGAAGATAAATTTCCACAGGCAAAACTGCGTTATGACCAAAGGTCAGTCGAAATGGGGTAGTATTAGTTGCCTCTTTAGGGGACGTTCGACATGCCCACAGTATTTGATCCAATGTCTTATGCCAATTTCTTGGCCTCATTCCCACATGTTTTTTTTATCAAACCAATAACCACTTTATTTACCGCTTCGACTTGACCATTAGCTTGAGCATAATAATGTGTGGATGTTAAAAGCTTGAATCCCATTTCTTTAGAAAACTCTTGCATTTTTCGACCAGTGAAGACTGATCCTTGGTCTGTTGTAATTGTCTATTGGATTCCAAACCTATAGATGATGTGTTTTTGGATAAATTCAATCACATCTTCTTTATCAACATTTGGTAATGGGATAGCTTCGACCCATTTGGTAAAATAATCAATACCCACCAAAATGTACTTATGATTCTTTGATGATGCTGGTCGAATTTCTCCAACCAAATCCAAAGCCCATCCTCTGAAAGGCCAAGGCTTTACTATAGAGTGCAACTCACTTGCAGGGACGTTTTGGATGCCAGCATGAACTTGACATTCCTGACAACCCTTAGCAAATTCAATACAATCTTTTAGCATGGTGGGCCAATACATGCCATGTCGAAACAACAACCATTTCATTTTATGGCCTACCTGATGTGCCCCACATGCCCCACTATGGACAGTTGAAAGGGCCAAGTATGCCTCTGCCTTACTGAGGCACTTAAGCAATACCCCCTTAGGAGTCTTTTTGAATAATTAATTACCCAACAAGACATAACTTAAAGCTTGATACTTGATTTTCCTCTCTGTCGAAGCTATTGGATTTTTCTGATAATCCATTATAAGTTTCCTCCAATCCTTGTCAGTTATGTTATCAACTGCCAGAATTGCAAAATTATCTTCATCAGCGTATCCAAGCTTAGTTTCTTCCAAGTCTGATGGGGCTAATCCTACTGACACCACCCTTCCTCTAACTTCGACTTCGATTGCATCTTGTAATTTGTCTTTCGAAACTTTATACCCTGATGCAATATGAGCCAAGTCATTAGCTACCTGGTTTTCCAGTCTAGGGATGTGTCAAAAACTAACTGCGTCGAACTTTTTCAACAGTCGATTCACAACTACAAAGTACATAATCAAGTTTTCTTTTATGCAGTTGTACTCTTTGGTCACTTGTTTTATGACCAGTTCTGAATCTCCCATTATTTCGACATGAGTTTCCCCCAATTCTAACAATACTTCAAGTCCAGCAATTAAAGCTTCATATTCAGCTTCGTTGTTAGAACAACGGCCTTCGATTTTATACTTAAGTGTTGTTGGAATTTTATTAGGAGAAATAACAAGTACTCTTATGCATGTCCCATCTTTGTGGCTCGACCCGTCGAAATATAACTTCCAAGGTTCCACATCAAGATAGTTCAGGGGGGTCTCATTTGTAGAATGGTCAGCTATAAAGTCTGCCATTATTTGTCCTTTAACAGCTTTTAAAGGCTTATAAGTTAAAGAATATTCAGTTAATGCCAATGCCCATTTTTTAATTCCACTATGCAAAATAGGTTTGGACAACATATGTTTAATAACGTCATAACGAGAAGAAACATAAACATCAACTGGTTTTATATAGTGCTTCAATTTGGTACAAGAGTAATACAAACATAAACATAACTTTTCAATCATGCTATATCTAGTTTCTGCATCATTTAAAACTCTACTAAGGTAATAAACGGCTCTTTCGACACCATCATCATCCTCTTGAGCTAACATGCTCCCTAAAGTTCTCTCTGACGCGGCTATGTACAATCTCATACACTTATTGCCACGAGGTGGTGAGAGAATATGGGGTGAGTCAGGTACTCTTTGATCTTGTCGAAGGCTTCCTGTTTAGCTTGCCCCCAGTCGAACCCATCCTTGCAAGCTCGAAGCAATGGTGAGAAGGCTAGCATTTTCCCACTTAAGTTACATATAAATCTCCTCAAGAAATTTATTTTGCCCAAGAGAGACTGCAATTCCTTCTTTGTTGATGGCGCTTTTGCTTCCATAATGGATTTGGTTTTATTCTGGTTAATTTTGATCCCCTTATTGTGGACCATAAAGCCTAAGAAATCCCCTTCCTGTACACAAAAAGCACATTTGAGAGGATTCATTTTTAGACCATGCTTTCTCATCCTTTCAAAGGAATGTCAAAGATGGCTTATATGATCTTTTCCCGAAAAGGACTTAACAACAATATCATCAATATATATTTGCATAAAAGTCTCAATGAAATCATGAAAGATCGAATTCATTGCTCTCTGGTAAGTTGCCCCGGCATTTTTTAGACCAAAAGGCATTACTACCCATTCATAAGTGCCTAATGCCCCTGGGCATCGAAAAGCAGTTTTTGGGACATCTTCCTCAGCAATGAATATTTGGTTATAACTAGAATAACCATCCAACATACTCAAGTATTCATGTCCTGCAGCAGAATCAATCATCATTTCTGCCACAGGCATAGAATATTCGCCTTTAGGGGTTGCAGAATTAAGATCTCTAAAATCTATACAGACCCTTAAAGAACCATTCTTTTTAATGACTGGTACAATATTAGCTAACCATTCGACATACCTAGCTGTACGGATGAACTTGCATTTAAGTAGCCTTTCAATTTCCTCCTTGATTTTGGAAAGGATTGTTGGGGCAAACCGTCTTGGATTTTGCTTCACTGGCTTTTTCCCAAGTATGATTGGTAACTTATGTTCAACAAGCTCTCTCCTCAAACCAGGAATTTCATCATAGTCCCAGGCGAAGCAATCCTTGAACTCCTTCAATATTTGGACCATTTCGACTTTGAGTAGTGGGTCGAGACTAGCACTAATATAAGTAGGCCTTTTTACTCCCCCTTCACCCAAGTCAATTTCTTCCAAAGGATCTTGCGCCAACATTTTAATATTATCTGACAGTGGATCCTTTTCAAAACCTAAAGGCTCATTATCATAAAAAGCATCAAGCCTTTGTTTTTGGTCTTCGATTTGAGGCCCATCAGGTGGCTCAGGTTCAAAGTCCTTACCAGGGCCTACTTCACAAATTTCAGTTTTGGCTTCGACAGCCATGTGGTTGTGTGCAGCCTCTAAGGCCGCTTGTAACTTAGATTCGACCACATAGGCTGAAATTCTTTGTAGTGCGTCGAATTCAGTCATTGTTACTAAATTCACTTCCCCAACCTGTGGGGTCAACTTCAGGCAGCCCATAGTACGAGACATTGCTTTCTTCTCTTATGACGTCTCTGTCCCATCGAAACCCCTCCAGTGGGTGCAAGTGTAATGAGCAGAATGCATGGTCATCTGGGGTGAGATCAAATTCTGCTGGAGTACAAGGCGCAATATACGCCAAGTTTTTGTCGAACTCAACACCATCAACATGATTAACAGGCACTTTAAAGTACCCTTGATCAGCTTCAATGTTTTCTACTATTCCATCAGGCCTCCAGATTGTTATTCGTTGGTGCATTGATGAAGGTACTGCCCAATGCCATGGATCCACTCCCTTCCCAGCAAAAGGTTGTAGTTAGCTTTACTTTCGACCACCATAAACAAGATGGGTCTTGTCACTGTACCCACAGTCAAGTCAACCTGTAAGACACCTAGAGTGGTCCCAATCTTCCCTTCATAGTTAGAGAGGACCATGTTGTGGGGTTTAAGATCAGTGTCGAATTTATGAATTTTATTTAGCAGAAAATGTGGCATTAAATTGACAGTAGCCCCACAATCCACCAAGATCTTATCTACAACCACGTTCTCTACTTTCCCTGTAATGTACAGAGGTTTCAAGTGTCCCTTCATGGCCTCAGTTGGCCGCTCAAAGAAAGGATTCTGTTCTTCGACACAGCCATTGTTCATTACATAATAACACACAGGTTGGGGTGCTGCCATTTCTGCCTCAGCGTTGGCATCCAAATTTCCCACTTCAGTCACTCTGTCATATTCTCTTGGCATTACTAATACTACGTTGACAATGATGTTTAAAGAAGCATTAGAGTCTGAATCAAAATTATGGGTCGAAGCTTCATCTTCAACTGCTTCAAGCGCAAATTTCTCAGCTTCTTCCTTCTTGGAAGTAAACAGCTTTCGGCCCACAGGCAGCTGGTTGGTTGCTTTCATGCCAACATCTTTTTTACTAGCTGGCAGAACATTAGTGCTGGTCTCTGTCGAATCTTTAGCCTGAGCTTCCCTTAAAGCCTTCCTTCGCCTCTGTTCTCTTCTCCACTGGGACCTGGACATAGGATTTTTTCCTTTGTAATTCTCAGAAACGTAGGCAGCTTTGTTGGAGGACTTGAATTCTTTCCTATACTCAATTAAAGAACCTCTAGCCACATCAAAACTTTTCCATCTTTGCTTCCCTTTTCATGCTGCTTCGACTGGTTTAACCCACCTTCCAATTGGTACTTCACCGCTATGCTTGAAAGTAGCTTGCTTGGCCCTTGGAATTTGTGGCCTTTAGCCATATTGTTTTTGAGTAGCTTTCCTTGGGTCAAAACACCCTGGCCTTTGAGAAGCTCTCTTCTCATGTCCAGATTTGGCCTCTTTCCCCGCTTGGAGGCCATGAGCTGCTTCTTTGTCGAAGATATCACTGCATCGAGGGCACAACATGACTTCAGAGTTATTCCCCTGGCACCTGTGGAGAAAATCAACAATGGTTTCATCCTCCCTAGGATAAGCCAGTTTGTCGCAGTCCTCTTGTTTATCAATATCCATGGCCTGTCTGTCAGTAACTTCAACCATGTTTATGTTGACTTCATCTTTTAAACGCATTTTGGAGAAGCTAACATCAAGGCCTTCAGCAGCCTCGTCCATCTGTCTGAAATGATCAGCAATCTCTTTTGTCACCATCTGCAATTTGGTGCTTCAGCTTCAGCATGGGTCTCGACTGTAGTTTTAGTGTTGAACCTTTGAACTTCAGAAGACATGCTAAAGTAGTGTTCAGCAGCCATACATATCAAATCCTCAAGCTAGTAGCCATCCATTTCTTCAGCCTCTCTAATAAACACAATATCATTGGTAAGGTCCTCAGTAACCTCCACCACTGTGGCATTTCTGCCAAGAGCTTCGTTGGTGCTAACACTATCCGAACTGCTGTCAGAAAATTCAGCCAGTCCGACCATGTTGACCTCCTCAGGCTCTGCATAGTTTGCTTCTGCTACTTCAAGGGGGTTGGTATCAATCTTCATCTGGGTCTTAGTCTTCTCCCTAAATTTGAGCCTTCCCTCCTGAATAGCATTCTGCACCAAATCCCTGAAAAGAAAACATTGAGACGTCTTATGACCCAAGTAATTATGGTATTTACAAAAACCTCTCTTTTTTCTTTGCTCTAAAGGTGGTATTTTAGCACTAGGAGGCACTAGTATTTGACCATCCTTAACTAACAAATCAAAAATTTCGTCACATTTTGTGATATCGAAAGTATATGTTTTCTTTGGGAACCTATCTTTCTTTTCAGATTCGACAGGATTTTTTCCATTTGAAGGGACTAATAATTTACAAGAATAAGGAGGGCCCTTCTTAAGTTCAGCAAGGTCTATTTCATTTTCGTCGAACCTAACGGACTCATCATATAACTCGTCGATACCCTCCTGGTATTCGATGTAAGCTACCTTCCTGTTCTTATTCACCCTAGATTTCTCATCTTTGAGACGCTCTAGCTGTCGAACTCTGTCAGCTAACTGGGCCATATCCCTTAAATACTGGGTGTCCAGTTTTTTCCTGATAGAGTAATCAAGGCCACCAGCGCCCATTTCGACAAGTTCATGCTCAGACACTTGTGTGAAGCATCTAGCCTTGAGCAGTCGAAACCTATTAAAGTAATCATCTATTGGCTCATTGAACTTTCGTTTCACACTAGCCAATTCTTTCAAACTAATTTTAGTCTGACCCATGTAAAATTGCTCGTGGAACAAACGTTCTAACTGGGTCCAATTACAAATCGAACCACATGGTAACGTAGTGAACCACGTGAATGCATTTTTAGTGAGGGAACTAGGGAAATATTTTACCCTTAGACTTTCATCATTCGCAATTTCCCTAGCTTCGATCAGGTAGCGCACAACATGTTCGACGGTAGATTCTGTAGTATCTCCTGAGAACTTAGTAAACTTTGGTACTTTTGTCTTGGGAGGCAATTCAGCTTGGAGTATATAGTCTACTATATGCAAAGTAAAGTTTGGCCTAGAAAAACCCATATTCAAGCCATTTCGAGCCATTATTCTTTCGACCATGGATGCCAAATTGTTCTCTGCTGCTACATTGTTGCGTCGAACCTGATTCACCACATGATCAGCGTTTTGATTTCTGTTCACTAGCACCATCCTTGGCTCTTCCTCTTCAAATATAGGTATTTGATTTCTAGGAGGCTCCTCCCTAGGTGGTTCGACCAACTCTGGATTCACTTGTTGAATGTTCTCCCTCCCCTCGACTCCTTGATTTTGGTGTTGAACAGGAGCGGGCATTCCCATGAATTCTGCTATACGCGCCATCTGGGTTGTCATCATTTGATTGGTTTGAGTAGTATTCTGGATCAATGGCTGGAAAATCTCTCCCATCGTTTGAGACAAAGTATGTACCATTTGCATGTTGCTCTCATCCATCTGTTGCCTCAAATACACTGCAGATTCATTTGTTAAGTTGGGCCCTTGAGCAGAATATCCCAGACCTATGGACTGGCTGTTTCGACCCATGTTAATGCCAGAACCTGACTCCTGTAAAGGGGAAGATATCACATTTTCTGAATATATTGGGGGTGCAGTACACAAATTCTGCATCATTGTCGTTGGCATGCCATAGACTGGGTTCCTAGGCAAAGGATGTGAAAATCCTGGGGGAGGAAATTGCCTATACGTCGAAACTCCTCCTTATGGAGTCTGAGGATTCGTCACTGATGGACCAATGTACTCCAGGACTGGCTGAGTGTAAGGCCTCACATATGTTGCTCCTGGTCCTGCTGTCGAAGGTGTTGGTTCTGTCACCATGGTTAACACTGTCGACCCTCCTGTCGAAGGAACTGGAGTTGGCGCTACAGTACTTCTTGATAATTCTTGAGGATTGATGGTGCTGTTCTGAACACTTGAACTGCTTGGTTGAGTATTAGTCCCAGCAGAACTGGGATTTGAATTTCCTTGGCCAGATGCCATTCTCCTCACGTTTCTTCTCTTTGGCCTATATTCACTTAAATTGGCTACCTTTCCACTTCTCAAGTGCATCCAATAAAGTTCGCCACAATTTCGACTAATAAAACGAAAAAAAATTCAAAAAGGCAGTTATAAAACTTCCTTTTGGCAGTTATTTTAAAGTTATAAACTTCCAAATCCACGTTTAGCACGGTCCCACTGGGCGTGCCAATTTGTTTACCTTGAAAATTGGTAAACAACCACTGATCTTCTAAAACAATAAAGTTCTAGTAACTTGCAGGATCGATCAGATTGATCCTAAGACATGTGTTGTATGTGTATTTAGAATATTTCACGATTTGGTAAGGTATGCCTTTCGACAATGCACATAAATAAAAATGGGTGTTTGAAGTGTAAAGGAAAGCGATAAAGATTAAAGAAATAACTAAGTCGAACAATACATCAAAGAAAAGAAAAGGCTGAATGTAAAGGTTTGATAAAAGTTAGAGTTAAATGCTGGAAAGGAATGTATAAAGATCTTAAAATGCAGAAAGGTAAATGCTTGAAAGTAAAGGCTTTTAATGTAAAACTTCAAAGTAAAGACTTGGTAATGTAACTGACTTGAAAGGTAAAAGTTTGTGGAAAAAGATTTCAAAGTAAAGAATCTAAAATAGAAACTTCAAAGTAAATTGCAATGCAATAAAGGATAATGGTGATTACAATCACGTACATTCTCACTTCACTTGTTTCTCGACACACTGGATACTTTGAGTTAATATAGAGTTACTTGTACAAATATTATTTTTTTCACACTCATTCTAACCCTAGGACTAACCTATTTATAATACTCTAAAGTAACCACCATCTGACGGTTTTACTCCTAGAATACGCCACTTGGCATGTCTTCACGTTCTGGATCTTCGCCACCTGTCCTCTTTTCAAATTCAAATAGTAGAACTTCCCTCCACTATTCAGTTGTAACTGCAGCGCATTATCCATAGCCACTTCACCATGTCGAATTGACTCCATGGACTTAGCAATATTTGAAGTCCGAAAATCATTCTCTTCGACTCGGGTTCTCAACGAATATAGTCGAAGGCCTTCTGGTCGAATCCTTCTTCTTTAGCTTATTATTTTAAAGAGTAACTTCTTTAAAAGCCAAATCATTTGAAATCATGTAGCGTCGAAATTAAGAGCTAACAGTTCCAAACCCAAAGCTAAGCCCAAACCTAGCTCCAAACCTCTCACACTTCAAACCAAAGGTCTATTTAAACAAAGCTTCACTCATTTTTCTAGGACCTTCAACCATTTGCACAATTCACTCTCAATTCTCTCACATTCTCTCTGATTTTTTCTGCTACATCTTCATCTTCATCTCAATTCTCTTCCAAAACCTCACCAAAGCTCATTTCTACTTTGAAGGATAATCACTTTTACATCAAAAGTGATTATTTCTTGAGCTCAACCTTCATCGTTCTTGCTATTATACTTGGATTTCTAGAGTTATTTCAGCTTTTGGATTAATCTTGTGTTTTTCTGCAATTTTCAACGGTTCGAATTCGCATTTTGGAGCTTTATCGTATTTTGCTTGATTTCGACACGTTTCGTCACCAAATTGAAGATTCCTCTAGTTTTCTTTAATTTTCTGCATCAAGAACACTTTGCAACAATTACCAAGGCACATCTCATCCTTGTAGGTTGGTGGATCTTACTTTACTCTCTGTTTCGATTGTTTCCGCGCATTTCCGATGTAATTTCGATCGTTTTCGGTTTAATTTGTTGTGCATTCACTACTACAAAACGGTAAAACAACAATGCCAGGCTTACAACGCATCCTTTTATGCCGTTGTAATAGGTTAAAAATTTCTCGCCCATGTAAAAGCTGAGTCATTTCATGACGGTTGAATGAAACCACCGTAGTAATAAATAAAATGTATCTAGCTTCGATTCTCTGCAACTACATTTTTTCCATTTTTTAGAGTACATATAGCGTGCGACAATTAAGTCCATTATTGTAAAAATAAATTGTAAATTATTTTACAACGGTTAAGATGAACAACCGTAGTAATAAATGAAATGTAACAAGCTTCGATTCCCTGCAACATATTTTTTTTCCTTTTTGTAGGATACATTTAGCGTGTGTCACTTAAGATTCCACGACGGTTTGTTTCTCCAACCGAGATTAAAAGGTTTACTGATAAATTAAAACAAAACTTATTATGTATTTCTTTCATAAGACGTCCTAATCGAACAAGTGAGCCAGAGACGCCCTAACCTTTACCCTCTTCATATCCATTCATTTAGAGCTCAAATATTGCTCAAATAAGGTACTCTTCAACATCTTCATTCCTTTTTTCTTGGTTTATGCTCAAATATTGACCGTCTTCAACATTCATTTGCTTCTTCAGCTTCGAAGTAGGGTTCTCTTCAACATCTTCATTCCTTTTTTCTTGGTTTATGCTCAAATATTGACCGTCTTCATCATTCATTTGCTTCTTCAGCTTCAAAGTAAAGTTCTCTTCAACATCTTCATTCATTTTTTCTTTTTTCATATTGTATATGCTCTAGTCAGAATGAGATGTTTCATATTCTTTACGTTTAGTATGAGAGTACATCTTCATTGATTTTGTCTTTGTTCATATTGTATATGCATATGCTTGAGTTTTTGGATTAGATTTTGGTGTGTCATTCACATTATTATACATGTATAAATTTCAGAAGTTGTAATGGATCGTAGTTGGATGAAAGCCAATAGATTAGATTCGGTTTATGAGAACGGAGTTTGTGAATTCCTTGAATACGCTGATAAACATCTTCCTGATGTTTGCGCTAATATCAAAAAGGGTACAAAGAAAGATATACACAATCACCTTTGTTGTGATGGTATATGTCAAAATTATATAATATGGACGTGGCATGGTGAGGTGGATAATAAGGAAAGTCGGGCGTCACAAAGTCAAAGAGCAGAGGAAGATGAATATACGGAAGATCACCTAGAGGATATGTTCCGTGATATTGGGGAATCTTCTTTTATGAATGCTCATATTTATGATAATTTATGTCGTGATAAAGACACCCCTTTATATAAGGGATGCACAGAGTTCACACGATTGTCGGCGGTGTTAAAGTTGTTTAATTTGAAGGTAAAAAATGGACGGTCGCATAAAAGTTTCACGAAATTACTTGAATTGCTACAGCAAATGTTACCAGAAGATAACAAATTTCCAGATCGTTGCTATGAGGCCAAGAAGATATTGTGTCCACTGGGTCTGGAGTATATCAAGATACATGCTTGCCCTAATGAATGCATATTATACCGGAAAGAGTATGAAGACTTGTTTCAATGTCCGAAATGTGGTGTGTCGCGTTACAAGTTGAAGGATAGCAATGGTGATGACAATGATCACTATGACAATGTTAGTAGGAAGCATCCTCCTGCTAAAGTGTTATGGTACTTGCCAATACTTTCACGATTAAAGAGACTTTTTGCTAATTTGAATGACGCAAAGAATCTTAGATGGCATGCAGATGAAAGGATTCATGATGGAAACATTCGCCATGTAGCTGATTCTTTGCAATGGAAGAAAATTAATTCGTTGTTTCCGGATTTTGGAGTCGAGCCAAGAAATCTTAGGCTTGGGCTTTCCACCGATGGAATGAACCTCTTTGTTAATATGAGCACTAATCATACTTCATGGCCTGTTCTTCTCACTCTTTACAACCTATCTCCTTTGTTGTGCATGAAGTGCAAGTATATACTATTAAGAATGATGATTTCTGGACCACGACAACCTGGTAACGACATAGATGTTTATCTTAGTAGATTAATTGATGATTTACGACTCTTGTGGGATAAAGGCGTTGAAGTTGATGATGCATATTCTGGGGAAAAGTTTAATATGCGTGCAATGTTATTTTGCACAATTAACGACTTTCCGGCTTACGGTAACTTGGCGGGATACAGTGTCAAAGGACATAAAGCGTGTCCTATATGTGAAGATGATACTTGTTATCACCAACTTGAGTTTGGAAAAAAGACTGTTTACCTTGGGCATCGAAAATTTCTAAAACCGGGTCATCCTTATCGTAGATTGCGAAAGGCTTTTAATGGAGAGCAAGAGTTTGGTGAGGCTCCTAAACCTTTAACCGGGGATGAAGTTTATCAACGGCAGGAATACATTAATGTTGTCCTTGGGAAGAGAGAAAAAGAAAAAGGTGGGAAGAGAGAAAAAGAAAAAGGTGGGAAGAGAGGAAAAGAAAAAGGGGCAGTTGCAAAAAATGTATGGAAAAAGAGGTCCATCTTCTTTGATCTTCCATATTGGTCAAGTCTTGATGTTAGACATTGTCTTGATGTGATGTACATGGAGACAAATGTGTGTGATAGTTTGATTGGAACACTTCTAAACACTCCGGGCAAGACTAAAGATAGTAAGACTTCCCGTCTTGATATGGAGAAGATGGGTATACGAAAACAGTTGGCTCCAATAGAGAAAGGAAAAAGAACTTATCTGCCTCCAGCATGTCACACTTTATCTAAAAAGGAAAAGAAGATGTTCTGCGTGTGTTTGCAAGGTATTAAAGTTCCACAAGGTTACTCATCAAACATCAAGAAACTTGTATCAATGAAAGATCTCAAGTTAATTGGTTTAAAATCTCATGATTGTCATGTATTGATGCAACAACCTCTACCAGTGGCTATCCGTGGGATCCTTCCAAAAAATGTGAGAGTAACTATAACGAGACTGTGTTTATTCTCCAATGCCATAAGTAATAAAGTTCTTGATTTCAAAAAATTGGATGAATTAGAAGATGAGGCTGCCATAATCTTGTGTCAATTGGAGATGTATTTTCCGCCATCATTTTTTGACATTATGGTTCACTTACTTGTTCATCTCGTAAGAGAAATCAGAATTTGTGGTCCAGTTTATTTAAGGTGGATGTATCCAATAGAGCGATATATGAAGATCTTTAAAGGATATACAAAGAATCATCACTGACTGGAAGCTTCAATTGTTGAAAGGTACATCACAAAAGAAGCTGTTGAGTTTTGTACAAACTATTTGTCGGATGCAGATTCTATAGGAATTCCAAAGTCTCGTCATGCTGACACAGACAGAAGAGGTATTCAAGGTTTAAATGTTAGGTCAATGGCTCGGGATGTAGTTATTCAATCACATTTCTATATATTGAATAATATAGATGAGGTTCAACCTTTCATAGATACTCACAAAAGACTTATGAAGAAAAAATATCCCCGAATGAATGACAAGTTGTTGTTGATAGAGCATAACAATAGATTCATGGATTGGTTTAATAAAAGTGTATCTAATGATCCTAGTGCATCCGAGATACTTAGATGGTTGTCGTACAGGCCAAAATTTTGTGTCATTACCTGGAGTGCATACGACATTGGTCATTATACCTTTTATACAAAATCAAAAGATGATCGTAGTACAATGCAAAATAGTGGGGTTATAGTTGAAGCTGAATCGATGTATTTCTCTAGTTCGAAAGATAAGAATCCGATATTGGCAACTACCGCGTTTTATGGTGTCATTGATGAGATTTGGGAGATTGATTATGTTATTTTCAAAGTGGCTTTATTTAAATGCAAGTGGGTTCCCAATAATAGTAATGGTGTAGACATTGATGACTTAGGATTCACCCGGGTCGACCTTGGCAAGGCATCTTTTAATAAAGAACCATTCATCATGGCTTCTCAAGCAAAACAAGTTTTCTATGTTTCCAATCCATCGGACAAATCAAGGAAATGGTAAATCGTTCTCCAAGGAAAATACATTCCTCTTAGTGATGAAAGTCTTGATATTCCGTCCACACCTTCTTACACAACACAAGTTCCTACCTCATATGATGAAGTTGATGGAGATGTCGTGCATGCTATACGACTCGATCATGAAGAAGGCATATGGGAAAATTAACAAGTACGTAATTTATTATTTATTCATAATATATTAATTGTATGTTATAGTTTAGAAGTATTTTTACTAACAAGTATAATTAATTGAAATCATAGGTACACCAGGCCAGGAGACAAGACACCAGGCCAGGAGACAAGACACCAAGACACAAGATACCAATACACCAAGTTACAATTATGTGAAGTTATGTAATGTGTGTAAACTGTAATATGGTATATGTGATATTTTATTTATGTAGGTTGTTTGTTCTGACAAATTGTAATCTGGTATATGTGATATTATGAATATGATACGATTAATATTATTATAAAAACTGTATCACAAAATGTGAATTGTATTTTTCTGCTGTGCTGAGATATGGAGAACAATAATACAGGTAAAAAAATGGGATTAATTATAAAAGCAATATGATATTTGTTAATTTTGCAGAAAATTTAACGACAGTTATATTTCCTAACCGTTATAATATCTAGCGCGCTGTCCAGCAAAAAATAAATATCAAAACTATGTTGTTGGGAATCGAACCAAGGACAATTATATTTATTACAACGGTGTAATGTAAAACCTTTGTGATAGTTAGCATGCTTTCCTGTTTATTACAACGCATACAAGGCCGTCATTGTAAGTATCATATATACAACAACAATCTACATAACAACGCCCTCGCCCGCGTCATTATATGTCATTCCCAACTGTTGTTAAATGGGTTTTTCGTAGTAGTGATTTGCTTGATCTTTGATCTTCATGACCTAGCATGTGGTGGTTGGTATAAGTGATTAGGTGTTGAAAATCACTTTAGAAAAACTATTTTTACAGTTATTTATGCCACTGTCTCAGTGGTAACCGGTTACAGCATATCTGCTAACCGGTTACTCAGTGCATTTTTCACTAAAAACGTAGGTTTTCAAGCAAGTAACCGGTTAACACATGTGCTGTAACCGGTTACCACTGTAAAGAATGGCCAATTTCTTACTTTTTCAAGTGTGTTTGCCATATTTTCTTCTTCTAACTTCCATGGATTAATGTACTTGATTTTTATGGATGTTTTAAGTATCATTTAACTTCTGATTGAAACATGTTCATGAACTTTCGATGCTTTTTTTCGATTATTCAATTTGTTCATATTTTGACATCATGTGAATATAATTATTCTGCATTTGATCATATAACATGACTTTGTATTGCATATTTTGTTGATAATTTGGTACTGTTTTATACTCCCTCTTTTTGTTTTGCATTAAGTTCATTCTTCATGGATGACCTTAATCTTGTATAATCTATAATTCACACCTTTTGCTTTAATGATTTTTCATCCTCTTTGGAAAATTGTTGGCATGACTTTCCCCTTTGATTAATTGATCGAAACCATGTTTTGACTAATTGATCATTCCCTTTCCTTCTCTTGAGGCCTCCTTTAGACGTTTTGTCCCACTTTTTTTCCCCACCGCGGAGTCGGAGTTTCGCGTGACTAATTGACTAATTGATCATGTTTCGACTAATTGATCATTCCCTTTGGAGCTGTTACGTTGTCCGCTTCTTTTTCCACACTATACTTTAAGTGTTAGAGAAGGAGTGAGGATGGAATTGTCCTACCCTCATTCTGGATATTTCTTGGGTAAGGGCATTGGCCCTCTCTTCGAGAATAGTCGCCTCTATCCTCAAGCTGTAGTGTTTTTCCTTCCCCTGTCGGGTTGATCCTTAATAGCTTTTGCTCGTTCGTTATCTCTTTTGATTAATCACCTTTCTTCTTGGTTAAGATCATTGTTCTTGGGTTAGCAAACTCTCCTTGTTTCATTACCTTGTTCTCTTGTGATCAATTTTTGCTTCTTGATTCCCCACAAGAGTCTCATTCCTTTTCCTTCGGTTAAACACAGTAATCTTGTTACAACCGAATCCCCTGCGGAGTTCGCAACCTTCCTTTGGTTCTTCTCCCTTCGTTTGGTTAACCACTGCCTGTCAGTTAAAACACCATTTTGCTCCTTCTCAGTTAACCACAGTATGTCTGTTAAAATACTGAGTCGTTCGGGTTAATAACCTCCTCTTGGTTAATCACCCATTTTTCAGTTAACCACAGTCCGTCATTTAAAATACTGAGCCTCTTGAGCTAATCACCTTATTTTGGTTAATGACTCGCTTCCTTTTCGGTTAATCACAGTTTCTTCAGTTAAAACCAAATCCCCCGGTGGTTACCAACCTCTTTTGGTTCAATACCCTTCGTCGTTGGTCAAGTGATGTTTGTTCGGTCCATAACAACATTCCTTTTGGGTCACGACCTTCGATCGGTCCTACACCCGTTCTTCTGGTTGATCACAGTTTATCTGTTAAAACCACAATTGCAATCTTTATTTTCCTCGGTTGACCACTGTTTATCAGTTAACATACCGATGTCCCCTCAGAGTCAAACACCGTCTCTTGGTTCAGTACTCTCTCTTTTGGTTCATCACAGTCTGTCTGTTGACACCAACCCCTTTTCTCCGCAGAGTTTTACTCTTTCTCTTCGATTTAACCACTACCATCCAGTCAATATACCGAGTTCCATTTTTCTCTTGGTTTTGACACCATCCCCTTTTTTGTTCCCAGTAGGGACGCTTACCCTCGGATCCCTAGCAATTTCTTTGGTCTCTTCTTCCCTAGTGGAGTCATTTCTATTCCTTTTTCCTCTTGGTTTCGACACCAATCCCCTTTGTTATCCCCAGCAGAGTTTCTTTTCGTTCTTGGTTTTGACACCATTCTTTTCTAGTTCTTGTGCAATCGCTCTTACTGTTCGTCTTTTCCCAGTAGAGTTTCTTTCTCTTTTTCTCTTGGTTTTGACACCACTTTCCTTTCTTTGTTTGGTTTTCCTTTAGGTTCCCCGAACTATGGAAGCTTTGATTTTGCATTCGTTCGGATGTCAGATACATAGGTACGAGACACGATGTCTTGGCGAGCCCACTTCCACCCTTCCACCCTTTTTCCCCTTTCTTTCTCCTGGTTCCTCTGAACTACGACGCTCTAATTTCCTCATTGCACTATGAGGGTACGTAGGCACGAGGGCCCTAATCCTCCGCGAGCACTTTCGTTCTTTCTTTTCTTTCCCCTTTTCTCCTTTTTTCTCTCTTCTTTTAGCTAGAAGCCTTTAGACGGATGCGTAAGGTGCTAGTACCTTCCTTTCGCATAACCGAACCCCGTTCCTGTTTCTCTTCCCCTTGGGTTTTATCGATATTTTCCCTGTCCTTCGAGACTAAATAAAGTTCGGTGGCGACTCTGTTGTTATCTTTAAGTGTGCGATTCACTCAGGTATAAACCAGCCATCTTCACTATCGAAACTGCTTCTCCCCATAATTCTTTGGGTAAATGCTTTACATTCAAAATACTTCTCACCATGTTCATGATGGTTCTGTTCTTTCATTCTGCAATGCAATTTTGCTATGGAGTGTAGGGTGGCACCACCTCATGCACAATCCCTTCCTTTTCACATAATGCATCGAACTCCTTCGAAACATACTCTCCACCACCATTAGGCCTCATAATTTTCAACTTTCGACCACTCTGTCTTTCGACCATAGATTTGAATCTGACAAATACCTCGATCACATCACTTTTCTTCTTGATGAGGTAAGTCCACAACTTTCGACTGTAATCATCTATGAACGTGACAAAGTATCTGTTGCCACCAATCGGATCCACCTGGATTGGACCACATACATCAGAGTATATGACTTCCAGAATTTCCTTCGACTTCCTTCCTGCATCCTTGTTGAAGCTATTCTTGTTTTGTTTCGACTGGACACACTCTTCACAGATTTCACTTGGAATGTCGATTTCTGGTAATCCTGAAACCATACTTCTTCTGTTAAGCTCTCTAATGTCATTGAAGTTGAGATGGCCTAGCTGAAAATGCCATATCCACTCATCTCTGCTACCTGCAGTTGCTAGGCACTTGTGCTCCATCACCTTGAGTTCAATCTTGAAGGTCCTATTCTGAGACATTGGAGCCTTCAAGAGCAACCTACCACCTGCGTCGAGGACTCTCATCATCTTGTCTTCGACAACTACATTGTAGTTTTTTTTGACCAGCTGCCCTATACTGAGCAAATTACTCTTTATGCCTGGTATGTACAACACATTGGAAATTGTTGACCTCTTGCCAGCTTTCCTCATAATCATAACATCACCAACACCTTCAGCTGCTAGAGTGTTTTTATTTGCAAACTTCACCGTGTTCTTCTATGAGGGCTTCATGTTAACAAACCAATCTTTCCTTCCAGTCATGTGTGATGAGCATCCTGAGTCCAAGTACCACTGATCTTGGAATCTTTCTTCATCTCTTGTTGTGACCATCAGCAACGTCTCTTTTTCTTCATGTTTCGCCAGCTTTGAATCAGTTTCTTGATTTTTCTTCTTTTCTGAACAATCACTAAAATAGTGGCCATACTTCTGACAATTGAAACATTGAATGTGACTCTTGTCAAATTTTTAACCACCGCCTCTTCCTCTACCTGCAACACCACCTCTTTGGTTGCCTTAGTTCAAGGGTTTTCTCTGATTCGACTAGTTTCCTCCTCTAACTTTGTTGCCATTCCCGCTTCCCTTGCCTTTTCTTTCCTTTTCTGACTGCGCCTGCAAAGCCATATTTCTCTTCTACTTTCTTGCAGCTCTTTCAGCCATACTTTGTTCATGAGACTCAAGAGTCCCTTGAAGCTGTTCCTTCGTCAATACTGACAAGTCTTTCGACTCTTCTATGGCTACTACCACATGGTCGAACTTTGGAGCCAATGACCTCAAGATCTTTGCAACAACTGATCTTGATGTTAACACCTCTCCACATACCTTAATTTGATTCACCAGCTTTGTAACTCTGGTGAAGAAATCTGTTATACTCTCATTGTCTTCCATCTGAAGCAACTCATAGGTTCTCTTGTGTGTTTGTAACCTCATCTTTTTCACCTTCTCTGCGCTTCCAAATGACTTTTCCAGAATCTCTCACACTTCCTTACCTGACTCTACATCACTAAACTTTTCAAAGTTATCTGGATCGACACACTGATGGATTATAAAGAGAGCTTTATAATCTTTCTTCTTCAACTCTTTGTGTGCAGCCTTTTCTTGATCCGTCACGTTCTCCGCAAGCGGTGTTATTCCTTCCTTCACAAGATCCCAAAGATCTTGATAACAGAAAACCACCTTCACCTGCTTGCACCAATTCTCATAATTATCTTTCTTGAGAATCAGAAGACTCGCAGAAAAGTGCCCGTTCGGAAGATTCATTGCCATCACGATTTTCCTTCCTTGAATCCCAACCGGAGCTCTAGATACCAGATGTTGGAATTAACCCAAAACCTATGGGAATTCTGACCCTATCTTGATAAACAAGAAGTGTTCTTAGCGCAGAAATACCAAAGAAAAGAAGAAAATAGAGAAAGAAAGGAAATTAGGATTCTAAGAGAATTTGGAGAAGAAGGTTGTTACCCACAAACTGTGGGATTTTTCTCTTTCTATTCACTTGCAACTGCAAACCGTGAATTACAATGTGTTGTAATGATGTACAAAAAAAGGGTTACTCCCTATTTATAGATTTAGGTTTACTTGTTCTCCAAGCCAAAGCCCAAAACTATAAAAGCCCAAAATACCTATTTTGGAACTATATCAAATCAAATCTAAATCAAATATGTGTGAAACAACTGTTTCGACACACCCTTGCTTCGACACTTCGACACAAGGAATTACAATTTAACAAAAAATACTTTATATCTTTAGGATCGATATAAAAAATCTCTAACTTTCGATCATGCTCTAATTGAAGAGGAATGAGTTCTTTAATATGCATAATAAAACATACCAATTTTCTTAAAGAATCGTCAAAAAAAACTTTAATCTCATTTTGGATATGGCTATGGGCGACTTAACAACTTCCTTTTGTGCTCGTACCACCTAAAATAACTCTTTCAGTCAATTCATCCTCTTCATTTGTCGGTTGAACGGTTACATCCAACGGAGCCAATTTCTACATCATAAAAAGAACAACAACACACAATACATATGTCATATTATAAGATCACAAAACACATTATTCACATACCGCACAAAGGTCCTCTAACTCTTTCTCGCACATTTTTTGCTCCTGTGATAATGCATCTTCCAACTTCTTATCATATATCTGAAGTTGCATATCCCTAGGGGAGACTGAAGTTACATGTCCCTAATAATTCAGTGGGAAAACCAAAATACGGTTTTGTTGCTTGTCTTATCACTTTCGTTTTCATTCTTTTGTTTATTGAGTCACCATCATAATTGTGCGTCATCTCTAAATTGAATCGATTCATTTTTAGCATGCATAAATGAATGATTATATTTGAGCTTGATTGTGATACTTTTAGTCAATTACACGAGTCATTGGAATAAGAACCACGTGTGTTATTGGTTCAAGTTAGGTGGAAAGAAAAATCTCAAATTCTTTTGAAAATCATGAAAATTTGAGATTTTGTGTACTTGATTCGAATCATGTACATTCGCTGACTCGAATCAAATTGAACAAAGGAAAAATAAAGATTTTCAAACACTCTTATTCAAATCGGAATTTTTAACTTAATTCAAATCAGGAAGCTTAGTGATTCGAATCAAACTTTACACTAGATTTGAGTAAAACTTATCTGGATCAGCTCCGCTTCATTTGATTCGAATCAGACCTTACACCTAATTTGAATCAGACAATTTTTTCATATTTCTCTTTTGGCTCTGTTTGAATTAATTTGAATTAGTGTTTACACTTGATTCAAATAACAAGCTTTCTGATTCGAATTAGACTTTACACTTGATTTGAATCAGATGAGAAATGGGTCGAAATCTTTTTGCTTTCTTGTTCCACTTCACTTGCTCATTTGACTCAAATCATGAAATGTTTTTGATTCGAATCTAACTAACTTTTCCCATTCATTTTTTGTGCTTATTCTCAAGCACATACAATATTTTTCTCATCATTTTACACCAACTGAACACAACTTTACAATATTTTTTGCATTGTGATTTTGTAAAATCAATTATCTCTCTTTTTTAAAGTTAAAAACTCTTGCAACGAAATTCTTGCATCTTCAACCTCTAGTTCGATTTCAGATATTGATCATGAGAGATTTGTATTTGATTGAGGGAGACGTGATCTTGAAGCTAATTGTTCCTGTAGATTTGGTTGAGATTTTCAGGTATCTTGAAAGATTGAGATTGTTGACATTCATACTGACAAATTTCAGTGAAAAGAAGGAGGTTTTTTTCTCGAGATTACCTTGGTAGTGACTGTGTGGAAGGATATGAACAAGGTGAAGTTCTTCTCAAATCTTCAGACAGTTCATCGTTAGGATCAAGGGGTGATTACCACACACGAAGACTATGAGCAGATTGGTGAAGCTGAAAGATTCAAGAAACATGAATTGAGTAAATAGGAGATATATTTTTCTCAATGCCGATATCAATATAATTTTGGTGTTTTTTTATGTTGATGACGTATTGCTAACAGGGAGCTGTTTAAATGAGATAGCTAAGTCCAAGATGGTGTTGATGAATGCGTTTGAAATGAGATTTTCTCTCTTATCTTCTTCATCTTCAACCTTGTGCACCAACATCACTTTGAATGAGATTTGCTACATTTATGCGATTTAGCTAAGATTTTTTCTATCATCTTCTTTTTTTTCTTTGAACTTCATAAGATCATAGAATTCATAACTGCAGAGTATTAAAATTAAACAATCACAATTCATTTTATACTCTATTTTATATTCGTGACTTCTAGCTGTTTGACGAAATGCACAGCTGAAACAAAAGTTAGTTTGTCATATCTTTCAACTCACATGGTATCAAAACAATAAAGGCTATTAGCTGGAACAAATGAGAGGTTCACTTCTATCCATGGAACCATCAAAATTATCGTTGGCATGGATAGACCAATTAGCATTTAGTATTAAATTTTCTTGGTCCTGGTAAACTATACTTTATATCTCCAAGTGGTGTGTGTTTTGATATTTTGATTGATTGTGAGTGACAAATTAAATTTTTTTAAGCTTTATCACGTGTTATAGTTCCACTATTTCCTAAATATTTTCACGTGTAACCATTGTTATCCACTAGTATATTTTCAAATGTGTGCTACCAACATGTTAGTGTCATACCCCAAATTTTGACCACTAAGATTTCCCATCATTGTGCAAATCATCATCACAATATGGGTGTATCATTATGCTTCATCAGTCTCCCCAAAGATGGGTGAGCATTCACTACTATCAAAATTAGGGTTTCAAGCCCTCTCAGAGTTCTTAGACAAAGGATCAATCAAGGAATGACATGATCTTCAACTTGTATAGCCTCTCAAATATCCACAATGGATCAAGAGGACTCCCACATCAAGGATTAAGCACAAGGTTTCTCCCTTCTAGGTGGATCAAGCTTCAAGATCGCCAGTGTCACCAAATTAGGATTTTGGTGGACCAGGGCCTCCAGTTGGAAATTTTCCTCTGGGCATGAGCCAATGCTTCAAAGCATATCCTAATATACTCCATGGAACCTCATGGACCCAATCATCAAGTCAATTTGAACTTAAGGGATGCATACATCAAAAATCAGGAATTAGGGTTTCTTGACCTAATTCACCCCTAAGTTGACTTTTGGGACAAATCATGAACCAAGACCTCAAGACATGATTTGAGGGTATCTAATATACCATATTGATCCATTTGGAACAATGGATTGATCCAAGAAGCTTGAGCAACAAGTTTCAATTTCATCTGAACCACATTTAGGGTTTTGCAAGAAAAGTCAACTGTAACTTTGACTTTTGACCAGGACATGCTCCCAAACCCTAAGACATGATTCAATATACCCTATAACACCCATGGAACATGTCCATCAAGTTTGATTTAGGTAAATGACATGATTTCCTAAAGGATTGCACAGTTTGGAATTCATCGGATAAAAAGTCAACTGTGCACAAAAGTTAACTTTGACTTTTTGACATTTTTCACAAAAATGGATTTTTAATCCTAAAATGATGTTAATGTATTATTTGAATCATCATTCATCAAGAAAAATAAAAAAAAGTGGGATAACTTGTAAAAGGGATAACCATAAAAACTTAGAAAATTTTCTAAGTTATGAAATAAAGTGACAAAGGTACCAACTTTGGAGGATCATAACTCCTAAAACACAAAGCCATTTTTTCCCATCCAAAGCTTGATTTGTAGATCTCATTTCCCTCTACAAAAGCTTCATACTGACCTATGTCCAAATTCCTCATGGATTTTGAGTTATGGAGTGATCAAAATCAAGAAAAGTCACTTTGTTCCAACACTTAGTGAAAATTTCACTAAGTCCGAATTTGCCTTACTTTTTTCCAAATGTAGGGGGATTTTTCACTTGAATCCAAAGGGTATCAAACCAAATATGATCAGACAGTTGTTGTATCATATAAGGGCTTTCCAAAATGGCCAAGAACATCACCAAATTCAATTTGGGCCATGAGATATGGCATTGGCAAGTTGCCTTGCTGAAATCTGCCAAGGCAAGGCAGATTTTTGCACTTTTGGTCGATTTGCCAAAATCAGCCAATTCCAAGCCTTGTCATTACTTTGGACACATCTGAGGATTGAATCTAAACGGGACAATCACTGAGCCAAGCCTCCAAAGTCCTTGGAACAAGAAATAGCATACTAAACCTAGAATTGCCCAAAATAGGGACAAGACTCCAATTTTGGATTGGAGCATTCAATGGAAGCACCAAGGTGGCATGGACTGAGCCATTAGCAACTGAATTCAGTCAAGACTTATCCAAGACCAAGGGGACCAGCAGCCTGTGCCCTAACCTCTAGTCAATGGCTAGAGGAGACTTGGATTTTCATTTGCCAACATTGGCCAACCCTACTCAGCAGTTACCATTCACTATTCCTTGCAAAACAAACTTGCTCTACTATAAATAAAGTCAATTGTGATCAGTTTAAGTACACCAAAGGCCTACAACACTTGCCTTTCTCAAAACCCACTTCTCACTCTCAAAAATGCCTTTCTTAGAAAGTCACTATCAGGTTTTTCATTAGAGAGCAATTCCACTCAAACCAATCACACACACACCTCATATACATCATATGTGAGTTGATCAAACACTTAAACAACATCTGGAACACTGATTTCTCAGAATCACCAGTCAATTGCTCAAGGTTTTAACCAAGTTGCAATTGAGATGCCATGAAGTGATCCAACCAATTTCCATCAAGTCCAAGCATTCAAACACACTCCATAGGGTGTAGGGAAGCTGTTCAGATCATCACAACTCATCTGTAACACCTCCAACTCAGAAATCAATTTGCTCTTGCTGTCACGACCTAGAGGTAAGCCTAAACTTGGTCATCTCTCAATCTATGCATATTTCCCCGCACAATACTTTTGCCAAATGTTCATAATCATGCATGGAATGTTTCCCCTCAAGTAATTGCTTTGTTTGAATCGTGTATAAAAAATCCCAGCCTTCATTCAAAATTTAGGGTTCTTGAGGATTTATCGTGATTTCTTGTTTTATGCATAATTTAAATGAAATTAATTGTCATAAACATGATCGTGAGGTGAAAACGAGTAGATTGATATGTGGATTTCATGATATAATCAAGTATTCAGTGAGATTGGATAGAAAACGCAAATCTGGGTAAAACTGAAAAACGCGCGTGTTCTTCAGCTGTTCTTGGCGCCATTTCTCTCAAATTCAAATATTTGAATTTTTATGATTTTATTTAATTGATTCAAAAATTAATTTATCTCTGAGTTTTAATGATTTTGAGTTGATTCTTTTTTTAATAATTCACAAAAATGTTAAAATATTTTATTTTATGAAAAAATCCCAAAAATATTATTTATTTCATATAATTGATATTTTTGCAAAGAATTAATGTTTTAATTGTTTTTGACATTTAAAATATTTTTTCCTTCTTGATTTTTCAGATTTTTTTGACTTCTAATCATTTTGTAGGGCAAAACTTGATTTATGAAGCATTAATCCAAGATCACAATTTGTTTTCCACATGTTAAACAATTTTGATCATTTTAATTGAATATTTTATTCAATTAAAACACATTTTGAAAACAAATTAGGGTTTCATTTTCAAAACATTTTGGGCCTCTAATAGAGTGTAAGACCCAACCCTTTGTAAATACAACCTATTTTGGGTCCCACTTATGGTATCAGTCTCGTTGTATTTCAAAAAGTTCGACGCGATCATCATCCGTTGAAAAACAAACCTTGGGCCTACCCTCGAGTAGTAAGACCCATTCTTCTTTTAAGCTCTTTGGGCCTCTTGAGAGAGTGTAAGACCCAAACCCCCTTGTACAAATAATTTTTGGGCCTCACTTATTGTATAAGTCCCTCTGTACAAGTAAACGCCGCGATCGTCGCCTTTTAAAAAATCAACTGGGCCTCTCCTCGAGCTATAAGACCCATTCAAAACTTTTGGGCCTCTAATAGAGTGTAAGACCCAATCCCCTTTTAACCAAAACAACTTTGGGCCTCAGATATTGTATAAGCCCCTTCGCGTTAAAAGAAAATCTCGGCGTGATCGCCATTTCAAACAAAAAATCATCTGGGCCTACCCTCGTGTTATAAGCCTCACTCTTTAAACCTTTTGGGCCTCTTGAGAGAGTATAAGACCCAAATCCCTTTGGACAGCAAAACATTTTTGGGCCTCAGTCACTTGTATAAGTCCCTCTGTACAAATTCAAACAGTGCGCTCATTGATAAAACCTTGGGCCTCTCCTTGAGCTGTAAGCCCCAAATCCTTCTTTTTCAAAGCACTTTCTCCTTTGATTTTGAAATATACTGTTGTTTTCAATATTTCTTTGTTGAACAACTAACCAAACAGCATGGAAGCTCTACAACCGAGTAAGTGTTTATGTGCTTTCATTTACCGCTTTCATATACATATAATTGTATTGTGGGGCTGTTTCGTTGTAAGTCTTCTTTCATAAACTCATATCAACTGTGTAATAATAGTATAGATATTTAGAGTTTCCCCGGCAACTACATCTAGCATTAAGCCCGTTGATCACTCTTAAATAGTCAAAATTAGATCCCCATAGGATTACCAGACACAGTCTTCCCTCCTCTTGGGGTTAAACAATATGGAGATGTGAAAGGCAGATTCTTTTTGAACCCTTTCTCAGACTGTTACTCGTAGAAGTTGTCAAGAAACTCTATTCCCCAGAGATGATCTCTTCTCCGTGAATTGCATCTCTTGAGTTTCTTCCAAATTCTCGAACTTTCCTGGCTTGATCTATTCTTTGTGAATAGCCTGTCTTGAATTTCTCAGGGTTTGGGAACCCACAGGCTTCTTAATAGCACCCTTAGGAATTGTCAAGAAACTCTATTCCCCAGAGATGATCTCTTCTCCGTGAATTGCATCTCTTGAGTTACTTCCAAATTCTCGAACTTTCCTGGCTTGATCTATTCTTTGTGAATAGCCTGTCTTGAACTTCTCAGGATTTGGGGACCCACAGGCTTCCTAAAAGCATCCCCGCCTCCTCTTGGGCATTGTACAAGGACCCGTCGGCTTCTTAGAAGTTTTTACAGCCTCCTCTTAGGTTTCGTATAAATGATTTCTTCCTCCGGGAATGATAGCCTCCTCTTGGGCTTAGTACAAATTGTCCCTCGGCTTCTTAAAAGTTTCCAGCCTCCTCTTGGGCTTCGTACAAATTGTCCCGATGACCTCCTAAAGGTATAGGAACAGAAATCAGTCATCTTAATAGAACAGTCTTTCCAAGAGTCTACTACTGTTTCTCAAAGCATAGTACAAAAGATGAAACTCTAGACTTGGACAGTCTAAATTCCTTGAGTCTCAAAGATATTCTCAAGCACCCTTCAAGAATAGGAAGGAACCCCGTAGACTCGGACAGTCTCAATACCCATTGGATTTCCCATTTCCTTAAAGAACAGGAAATAACCCCGATCCTTGGAAACAAATCCATGAGTATAACATTACTCATATAAGAACTGATTTTCTCTTTAAATCAACATACTGGACCTGTCACTCAACTGAAACAGCACCATATCCTCTCTCTTGGGCTTTATACAATGATTCTCCCCAGCGGAGTCAAACACCTTTTAGCCTCCGTCTTGGGCTTTGTACAAGACACAAATCACTCTCTTGTTGAGTATAAAACTCTTGGCCTCCAGCCCGGGCTTCGTACGAGATACCATAGAGGACTCTCTTGTCGAGTCACTTCCCTTTTAGCCTCTATCTCGGGCTTTGTACAAGACAGCTCAAAAATACCCTCTTGTTGGGCCACTAGTGTAACACCCTTCTACCCCACATACAATTTCTACTAAAACATTTCATATTATCAGAGTAAAACAACATAAAGGGTGTCACACATATTCAAAGACATCATATAACAATCATTGTCCTGTCCCGTAACACGGGTTACTCGTTCATCAATATCAAAATTAACAACTACGCAGCGGAAATTAACTTTTATTTTCAATTCCATAAAATACTTCATAATAAATATGTCCAAATCCAACACCATCATCAACATTATAAAAATTCAGTCATAAACTAAAAGAAACGAGGTTCACAACAATTTTCCCAACCCGATGTTACATGACACAGAGCAGGACATCTCTAACTAGACAGTAATAACGAAACACTCCAAAGCTACTTCCTTCGTCACCTCGTAGCTATTCTTGGTTATCTACAAGTTACCCACATAAGAGGCAACATTTCCAAGCAGGCAGGGTGAGAAAACATAATTCATTATAGTAATACAAAGACATGGAAAATAAATAAATAAGCAACAACAACATCGGAATCATCATCAATAATTATTCACAACACAATCTCAACTACTTCACAAAATGCTATGTCAAACATAATGGTATGCAAAGGATGCATGTGGTACCGATTTTTCCTCCATGTGATGGACAATGGCCATCAACCCTCCACAAGGGAGCACAACATAACAACATATCACTCCAATCCGCACTATGGGATTGAAGCTACCAATAGGCCGAAGCCCCAACATAAAATGCCATGAAATGCAATGATGCAAAGCTCTTCATTTCATCCAAATATCAATATGTGCATCATTCATTTCACTTTCAACAATATTCATCATAAAAATCATGTTTTATCATCCATACAGCGACAAAGCAACGAGACAGCAAAAATCAGTACGAAATCATCAAAATAGCAAAAACTGAAAATACTCAGTGGTCTGACACGACCGCCCGTGTCTAGTGACACGCCCGTTTCAGGAGGCCTACACGAAAACCCAAAACAGAAAAAATTTTCAGCAGGAACAAAGGCCTGACACGGCCGCCCGTGTCCTGTGACACGGCCCGTGTCAGAAGCTCTGTAACAAAATTATTTATTTTCCCCAACCAGTAGGCTGACGCGGGTGCCCGTGTTGTGTGACACGGCCCGTGTCAGGATGCGACAAAACCCAACTTTTCCCAAAAAGTGCTTTTCTGCGTTTTTGACTTCGATTACCCCAAAAATCAGTTTTCCCCACGAAATTTGATCAAAAATACTCACAAAACACACATATAGCAATACATATCAATCAAATCCATCATACTTTCATCAATTTACTCATTCTACATCAACAATCATCAAAATCAACACAATTCATACAATCCTTAATCTATTCATCTCCAATTCCTATAAAACTATAAGAAATTATGAACTCTCCCCATACCTTAGAGTAGTCCGAAGCTTTTCCCTTCTTCCTTCAAGATTCCTCTAGTAATCCTCAAGCCCTAGTTCTCCTTCTTCTCTCTTCTTCAGTGTTCTTCACAAAAGATACGACAAAATGAGAAAACAATCGTTCTTTTCTTTGACTAACAAATCCCAACTTATGAACTTCCCATCCTATCCTTACTTACTTTCCAATAAGACCACCTTGCCCTTTCTCATTTTATTTTTAATAATAATAATAATATAAATAACACATGCTCATTTACTTTATTAAAATTATTCAAAATCACTCTTTTACTCCAAAATTCTCCAAAATTATCAAAAACCTCTTAATTCCTTCTAAATTAATTAAATAATTGATTTAGATTTTCGGGTCGTTACAACTCTCCCCTACTTTAAGAATTTTCATCCTCGAAAATTACCTGAGGTAAACAGAGTCGGATACGACTCCTTCATCTGATCTTCACGCTCCCAAGTCCAACTATCACCAGCTGGTCTACCCCACAATACTTTCACTAAAACAATCTTTTTACCTCGCAGTTGCTTCAACTCTCGACCATCAATCCTCACAGGCAAAGCTTCCACTGTCAGGTTATCCCTTACATGCACATCATCCATTTGAATCACATGCGACAGATCCGGAATATACTTTCTCAACTGCGACACATGAAACACATCATGCAAATTCGCAAGTGACGGTGGTAAAGCCACCCGATAGGTAACCTCTTCTATCCTCTGCATAATCTGATATGGACCAACAAAGCGCGGAGTGAGCTTTCTAGACTTTAAAGCTCGTCCCACACCAGTCATCGGAGTAACTCTTAAGAACACGTGGTCTCCCTCTTGGAATTCCAGTGTTTTTCTTCTCTTATCATGGTAACTCTTCTGACGACTCTGCCACGTCTTCATTTTATCCCGAATCATTTTAATCTTCTCCGTTGTCTCTTGCACAATCTCAGGTCCAAGTACAGAACTCTCTCCCGACTCATACCAACACAATGCAGTTTGACAACGTCTACTATACAACGCCTCATATGGAGCCATCCCAAAACTAGCATGAAAACTGTTATTGTATGTAAACTCGATCAACGGCAAGTGACTATCCCAAGATCCTCCTTGATCCAGCACACAAGCTCTCAACAAATCTTCTAAAGATTGGATTGTTCTTTCCGTCTGACCATCTGTATGTGGGTGATAAGCAGAACTCATCCTCAACTTAGTACCCAAAGCATCCTGTAGACTCTTCCAAAACCTTGATGTAAAACGCAGATCTCTATCCGATACAATACTCGAATGTGTCCCATGCAACTTCACAATCTCATCAATATAAATCTCAGCTAACTTCTGCATAGAATAATTAATCCTCATTGGCAAGAAATACGCCGACTTGGTTAACCTATCCACAATCACCCATATCGAGTCATTACCTCTTGCAGTCTTCGGTAACCCACTCACAAAATCCATGGAAATGCTATCTCATTTCAATTCATGAACATTCAACGACTGCATCATACCTGAAGGCTTATGATGTTCAATCTTGGACTTCTGGCAAGTCAAACATGCATACACAAATTCAGCAATATCCCTTTTCATACCCGGCCATCAAAACAATCTACGCAGGTCTTGATACATCTTCATAGCACCAGGATGAATACTCAATCAACTTCTATGTCCTTCCTCCAAAATACTCTTTTTGATTCCAGAAATATCCGGGATACATACTCTATCTCGAAATCTCAAAACTCCATCTTCATCAATTCGGAACTCACCTCCATTACCTTGATTAATCTTCATTAACTGGTCCGCTAATTTCAAATCAGATTTCTGACCTTCCCGAATTTCCTTCAAAATTCCACTAGTCAGCTTTAGCATGCCCAATTTCACACTATCAGCGGTCGTCTCACACAACAAACTCATGTCTCTGAATTGCTCAATCATTTCAAACTCTCTCACCATAAGCATCGAAATATGCAATGACTTTCTACTCAAAGCATCAGCCACTACATTTGCTTTACCGGGATGATAATTCAAATCGAACTCAAAATCCTTTAACAATTCTAGCCACCTTCTCTGCCTCATGTTTAACTCTTTTTGATCGAACAAGTATTTCAAACTCTTATGATCACTGAATACCTCAAATTTCAAACCAAAAAGATAATGCCTCCAAATCTTCAGCACAAATACTACAGCAGCCAACTCTAAGTCGTGTGTAGGGTAATTCCTCTCATGGACTCTTAACTACCTAAAAGCATAAGCGACCACTTTACCATTTTGCATCAAAACTCCACCAAGGCCCATCTTTGAAGCATCACAATAAACCACAAAGGACTCATTCGGGTCTAGCTAAACCAACACCGGAGCAGTTGTCAACTTTTTCTTTAGTTCCACAAAACTTTCTTCACAAGCAACATCCCATACGTACGCTTGTCCTTTTTGAGTCAATTGCGTCAACGACAAAGCCAACTTAGAAAAACCTTCAATGAATTTACGATAATAACCAGCTAATCCAAGAAAACTATGAATTTCCGTAGCAGACTTCGGAGTCTCCCACTGCAAAACCGCATCAATCTTGAGGGATCCACAGAAATTCCACCACTTGAAATCACATGGCCTAGGAAACTCACTTCCTTCAACCAGAACTCACACTTCGACAACTTAGCATACAATTTCTTTTCCCTCAACACTTGTAACACAATCATCAAATGTTCCGCATGTTCTTCTTCTGATTTAGAATATACCAAGATGTCATCTATGAAAACCACCACAAACTTATCAAGATAGTCATGAAATATCCTGTTCATATACTCCATGAACACACCAGGCGCATTAGAAACACCAAATGGCATCACCGTATATTCATAATGACCATACCTTATTCTGAAAGCTATTTTCGGAATATCATCAGCCTTAACTCTAATCTAGTGATAACCAGACCTCAGATCAATCTTACTGAACACACAAGCACCTACGAGTTGATCCATCAAATCGTCGATCCTCGGAAGCGGATACTTATTCTTGATGGTCATCTTATTCAGTTGCCGATAATCGACACACAATCTCATACTACCATCTTTCTTCTTAACAAGCAACAACGGAGCACCCCACGTAGAAACACTAGGACGAATAAACTTCTTTTCTAACAATTCTTCTAGTTGTTTCTTCAACTCACTCAATTCTGAAGCAGACATCAGATGAGGGGCCATCGACACTGGACTCGTACCTAGTAATAAGTCCACGGCAAATTTAATTTCATGTTCCGGAGGTAAATCACTTATATCCTCAGGAAACACATCTTGAAACTCATAAACCACAGGCAACTCAACACTGATGGCTTCACCATCAATCGACAACGATGCAAACACTGTGAACATCAATGCTTCATCTAATAAAAGTTCATCCACTTGCTTAGCGGATAAGAACATCAGTTCACCATTTCCACCTAACTCCAGAAACTTCACAGTCTTACTATAACAATTAATATGAACGTAGTTGAACTCCAACCAGTTCATACCAAGGATAACATCGATTTGGTTTAAAGGTAAGCACACCAAATCCATCACAAAATCCTTCTCAAAGATCGTCAAAGGACACTTCAAACAAACAAGCATGGTAGTCACCGAACCATTAGCCGGAGTCTCTATTATCATACTACCATTCATGTTAGACAAATTCAAACCCAATCTAGTAGCACACTCAAGAGAGATAAATGAATGCGTAGCTCCAATATCAATAATAGCAATCAACTCAACATTGTTAATAAAACAAGTAACTCGAATCAAGTTGTCCTTCTTGGGAACTTCTTAGCCAGCCAAAGCAAACACTCTTCCAGTAGTCTGGGCAGCAGTAGCAGTCTTCTTCGGTTTCTGGCATTGAGTACTGATATGCCCCTGTTCACCACAGTTGAAACAGGTCGGACCCTCATTCGGACAATCACCAATTTTATGCCCAGTCTTACCACAACGGTAACACCTCAGAACCTTGTTAATACACCCATCAGCTTTGTGAACTGACTCTCCACACTTATAGCACTTAGTAGGTGTATTAACGGCCCTCCTACTTGACTTCTTCTCATCTGATACCCTCTGTTTCCCTTTATCACCTGGGGTCAAATAAGGTTTTCCTCTGAACTGACCCTTCTCTTTCTTTTCACTTAGCTGTTTGTAGTGAGCAGATCGAGCTCGGCTATCTTCATCATAGATCCTACTCTTATCCACAAGTTCCGCATACCTGCGAATTTGTTGGCATCCAATCCCTTGCTTAATCTCTAGTCTCAGCCCATTCTCAAACTTGAGACACTTAGAAAGTTCAGCATCTGCACGGTTGTAATGAGGACAAAACTTCACAAGCCTCTCAAATTTGGCAGCATACTCCGCCACAGTCATATTTCCTTATTTCAATTCAATGAATTCCACTTCCATCTTACCACGAGCATCTTCAGGGAAATACTTGCCCAAAAATTCTTGCTTGAATACATTCTAAGTCACCACAGTGCCAACATCTTCCAGTCTCTGACGGGTGTTATCCCACCAGTCCTCGGCCTCTTCTTCCAGCATATGCGTTCCGAACTGCACTTGCTGTGCTTCAGAGCACCCCATCACTCTAAAAATCTTCTCAATCGCCTTGAGCCACTTTTGTGCGCTCGCCGGGTCATGAGTTCCTTCAAACTTCGGTGGGTTGTTCCTCTGAAACTTCTCCAACGCATGAAACTCATCAGGAGCATGGTTCCGAGCAAGAGCTGCAATAGCATCAGCAAGAGCGCGCGTGTTGTTTCCAGCCATTCTGTACAACACTCACCACGTCAGAAAGAAATAAATAATCGTTAACAAGTAACGACTGACAACAGACTGACCACACAAAACTTGGCCGGACAGACCGACCTGCTCTGATACCACTAATGTTACACCCTTCTACCCCACATACAATTTCTAGTAAAACATTTCATATTATCAGAGTAAAAACAACATAAAGGGTGTCACACATATTCAAATACATCATATAACAATCATTGTCCTGTCTCGTAACACGGGTTACTCGTTCATCAATATCAAAATTAACAACTACGCAACAGAAATCAACTTTTATTTTCAATTCCATAAAATACTTCATAATAAATATGTCCAAATCCAACACCATCATCAACATTATAAAAATTCAGTCATAAACTAAAAGAAACGAGGTTCACAACAATTTTCCCAACCCGATGTTACATGAAACAGAGCAAGACACCTCTAACTAGACAGTAATAACGAAACACTCTAAAGCTACTTCCTTCATCACCTCGTAGCTATTCTTGGTTATCTGCAAGTTACCCATATAAGAGGCAACATTTCCAAGCAGGCAGGGTAAGAAAACATAATTCATTATAGTAATACAAAGACATGGAAAATAAATAAATAAGCAACAACAACATCAGAATCATCATCAACAATTATTCACAACACAATCTCAACTACTTCACAAAATCCTATGTCAAACATAATGGTATGCAAAGGATGCATGTGGTACCGATTTTTCCTCCATGTGATGGACACTGGCCATCAACCCTCCACAAGGGAGCACAACATAACAACATAACAATCCAATCCGCACTATGGGATTGAAGCTACCAATAGGCCGAAGCCCCAACAAAAAATGCCATGAAATGAAATGATGCTAAGCTCTTCATTTCATCCAAATATCAACATGTGCATCATTCATTTCACTTTCAACAATATTCATCATAAAAATCATGTTTTATCATCCATACAGCGAAAAAGCAACGAGACAGCAAAAATCAGTACGAAAACATCAAAACAGCAAAAACGAAAAATACTCAGTGGCCTGACACGGCCGCCCGTGTCCAGTGACACGGCCCGTGTCAGGTGGCCTACACGAAAACCCAAAACAGAAAAAATTTTCAGCAGGAACAGAGGCCTGACACGGCCGTCCGTGTCCTGTGACATGGCCCATGTCAGAAGCTCTGTAACAAAATTATTTATTTTTCCCAACCAGTAGGCTGACACGGGTGCCCGTGTTGTGTGACACGGCCCGTGTCAGGATGCGACAAAACCCAACTTTTCCCAAAAAGTGCTTTTGTGTGTTTTTGACTTCGATTACCCCAAAAATCAGTTTTCCCCACGAAATTTGATCAAAAATACTCACAAAACACACATATAGCAATACATATCAATCAAATCCATCATACTTTCATCAATTTACTCATTCTACATCAACAATCATCAAAATCAACACAATTCATACAATCCTTAATCTATTCATCTTCAATTCCTATAAAACTATAAGAAATTATGAACTCTCCCCATACCTTAGAGTAGTCCGAAGCTTTTCCCTTCTTCCTTCAAGATTCCTCTAGTAATCCTCAAGCCCTAGTTCTCCTTCTTCTCTCTTCTTCAGTGTTCTTCACAAAAGATACGACAAAATGAGAAAACGATTATTCTTTTCTTTCTCTAACAAATCCCAACTTATGAACTTCCCATCCTATCCTTACTTACTTTCCAATAAGACCACCTTGCCCTTTCTCATTTTATTTTTAATAATAATAATAATATAAATAACACATGCTCATTTACTTTATTAAATTATTCAAAACCACTCTTTTACTCCAAAATTCTCCAAAATTATCAAAAACCTCTTAATTCCTTCTAAATTAATTAAATAAATAATTAAATAATTGATTTAGATTTTCGGGTCGTTAAAACTAGCCTCCTCTTAGGCGTTGTATAAGAAAACCATTAGCCTCCTCTTAGGATTTGTATAAGAAAACCACTGGTTGTTCCAATCAACCTTTTAGCATCAAAGTTGTGCCTCGTTCACAGTACACAAACATCAACAACTCCTTCCCCTTCATCTAATCGCTGTAAGCGGCAAGCCTCTGGATCATCTACATCCATGCCACTGTCCCTCTTTTAGCATGAGAAATTCCTAAGGAAAGATAGCATTGCTCTACACTGAGTTAAAGTCTTCTCCTTCAGGTTGGAAATCCCCTATAAAGGAAATTATGGCATTGCCGGATTCACAAATCCCGGTTAAAGTAATTCTCCTTTATAAACAGTTGTGACATACAAACCCCTCTTTAGAGATGACGAATTCTCTCTAAAGTCAAACCTCTTCAGCTTCACATCTTGGGCTTTGAACAAGATACAAACTACCTTTCGCTTCACGTCTTGGGCTTTGAACAAGACACCAAAACACTGTTTCCTCCCATAGAATAGGAGGAACTACGATTGCTCTGATTTCCCTGTTTCAGAAAAAACAGGAATACGTAGGCATAAGGTTGAAAGAAAAATCTTAGCGATCACACTAATCCAAAACCCAAAATACCATACCTCCACATATCAATCGAAAAGCATCAGTCTTAACCTCCCACCAATCGACCGGGCACTATTTTTAACAAAATAAACCTAAAAGAGACCCACAATCTTTGTAGCATCTGTAAACCAACAGTCATCTGTTCAAACTCAGTTTGTAAGCTGGGTTAATTGGAGACATCTACTTCCCTTCCTTCATCAGCTTTAATAGGATAAAAAATGAATCGAGCTGTAGATACCAAAGAGCGGTAGTGCTTCGCAACCACATCCAAAATCGCTCGCTACAGTTAGTTTATAATATTTTAGTTGTTTTATTTCCATACTTTTATCACTGTCTCGAATAATTTCTCCATCCGTAGATAACAAATTTTGACAACAGATGTTTTTCTGTTACAGATTAAGGGTTAGCGGGAATTCTGCCTTGGATAGATTGGTGTCTTACCCTAATTTTTGACCCTAAGATTCCTTTTTCTTTTTGCATAGCATCTTTAGGTCATGCAGTCTTTGTGTGCATATTTATCATGGCTAACCAGTTCATGCAGGTGCAATACTTTCAAGTGTAGATTGTCTCTATTCTCACATCAGGGCGTGACCAATTGGTGGCCATATCTCAAAAAACAAGGTCAGGTTGTGGATCAAGATACTAAGGGCAAGAAAAGCTTGAGATTTGCTTAAAGTGAAAGGCACGAATCATGGTGCAAAAGGATGAAGTTGTGAGTTCATTATGATTAAGGTGACCAAGAAGAGTGATATGGTTATGGATTCCAAATGACATCAAAGCTTGGTCCATATTGTTTTGAGTTGAAACTGATTGGATAAAAGTTGGTAAGCATGTTAAAGTTAAAAGGTCCATTTATAGGGATTCCTTGGAATTCAAGTCATTATTTCAAGATTGCAAGCTCTAGTAAATTCAAAAATCAAAGATCACATTGAAAGTAAATCGGTAGCAGATAATCTTTTCTTTGCTGACTACCTAGTAAATCGGTAGCATACAATCTTTTCTTTGTGGGCTACCCAGTAAATTGGTAGTAGATAATCTTTTCTTTGCTGGCTACCCAGTAAACCGGTAGCAGAATTACCTTTTTTCGACTACCAGTAAACCGGTAGCAGATGATCTTTCTTCGTGAACTACCCAGTAAACCGGTAGTAGATAATCTACCCCAATGAAGTTATCATCATATCTTTTTCTCCCTCAAACGACATCTCTCCAGAAATCTGTCAGAAAGGTTTGTTGAAGATTTTACAAGTGTTTCTCTTTATTTGAGAATTCCTATTTGTAGCGCGAATTTTTGGACGTGGTTGCGAAGCACTATTGCCTTTGGGGTACTACAGTTTGATTCATTTTTTATCCTATTGAAGTTGATGAAGGAAGGGAAATAGATGTCTCCAATTAACCCTGCTTGCATACTGAGTTTAAACAGGTGACTGTTGGTTTACAAATGCTATTAAGATTGTGGGTCTCTCTTAAGTTATTTTTTTAAAATAGTGCCTGGGTGATTGGTGCAAATTTAAGACTGATGCTTTTCAATTGATATGTGAGGGTATGAGATTTGGGACTTTGGATTAGTGTGCTCGCTAAGATTTTTCTTTCAATCTTATGCCTACGTATTCCCATTTACTGAAACATGGAAATCAGAGCGATCGTAGTTCCTCCTATTCTATGGGAGGAAATGGTGTTTTGGTGTCTTGTTCAAAACCTAAGACGTGAAGCTAAAAAGGTGGTTTATATCTTGTTCAAAGCCCAAGATGTGAAGCTGAAAAGGTGTTGTCTTTAGAGAGAATTTGTCATCTCTAAAGGGGGTCTGTTTGTCACAAATGTTGGGTGACTGACTATAAAGGAGGATTACTTTAACTAGGATATGTGAATCCTAGCAATGCCATAATTTCCTTTATAGGGGGTTTTAACCTGAAGGAGAAGACTTTAACTCAGTGTAGAGCAATGCCATCTTTCCTTAGGAATTTCTCATGCTAAAAGAGGGACAGTGGCATGGATGTAAATAATCCAGAGGCTTGCCGCTTACAGCAATTAGATGAAAGGAGTTGTTGATGTTTGTATCCTGTGAACGAGGCACAGTTTTGATGCTAAAAGGTTGATTGACTCAACCAGGGTTTTTCTTATACAAAGTCTAAGAGGAGGCTATTGGCCCAACAAGAGGGTGTTTTTACGTGTCTCGTACGAAGCCCGAGAGAGAGGCTAAAAGGGTTTGACTCAACAAGAGAGTGCTTTTAGATGTGTCTTGTTCGAAGCCCAAGACGGAGGCTAAAGGTTGACTCAACAAGAGAGTCTTTTATACTCAACAAGAGTGTTTTTTGTATCTCGTACGAAGCCCGAGATAGAGGCTAAAGGGTTTTGACTCAACAAGAGAGTCTTTTTGTGTCTGGTACGAAGCCCGAGATAGAGGCTAAAAGGATTGCTATTTTAGTTGAGTGACAGGTCCAGTAGGTTGGTTAAAAGAGAAAATCAGTTCTTATAAAGAGACTGATTAAAGGTAAGGCTATGCTTTGGGATTGATCAGAGGATCAGGGTTATTTCCTGTTCTTTAAGGAAATGGGGAATCCAGAGGGTATCTAGACTGTCCAAGTCTATGGGTGTTTTTCCCATTCTTGAGAATGCCTTTGAGGCTCAAAGAGATTAGACTGTCCAAGTCTAGAGTTTTATCTTTTGTACTATGCTTAAAGAAACAGTAGTAGTACGTTTACGGTAGAAAGATCTAGACTCTTCGAAATACTGTTCTGTTAAGATGACTAGTTTCTGTTCCTATACCTCTAGGAGATCGTCGGGACAATTTGTACGAAGCCCAAGAGGCGGCTGGAAACTTTTAAGAAGCCGAGGGACAATTTTTACGAAGCCCAAAAGAAGGCTCTCTTCCTGAAGGAAGAATCCTTATACGAAGTCTAAGAGGAGGCTGTGAATACTTCTAAGAAGCCGTAGGGTCCTTGTACAATGCCCAAGAGGAGGCGGGGATGCTTTTAGGAAGCCTGTGGGTCCCCAAACCCCGAGAAATTCAAGACAGGTTATTCACAGAGAATAGATCAAACCAGGAAAGTTCGAGAATTTGGAAGAAACTCAAGAGATGCCATTCACGGAGAAAAGATCATCTCTGGGGGAGTATATTTTCTTTGACAATGTCAAAGGGTGACAGTCTGTGAAAGGGTTCACCGAGAATGCTGCCTTTCACATCTCCATATTGTTTAACCCCAAGAGGAGGGAAGACTGTATCTGGTACTCCTCTGGGGGACCTAGTTTTGTCTATTTAAGAGTGATCAACAGGACTTAGTACTAGACGTAGTTGCCGGGGAAACTCTAAATATCTATACTAGTATTACACAGTTGATATGAGTTTATGAAAGAAGACTTACAGCGAAACAGCCCCACAATATAGTTATATGTATATGAAAGCGGATAAAGAAAGCATATAGCCACTTACTCGGTTGTAGAGCTTCCATGCTGTTTGGTTAGTTGTTCAACAAAGAAAGATTGAAAACAACAGTATATTCAAAATTTAAAGGAGAAAGTATTTTGAAAAGATGTTGGGGCTTACAGCTAAGGGAGAGGTCCAAGGTTTATCAGTGATCGCACTGTTGTTTTGTACAGAGGGACTTATACAAGTGACTGAGGCCCAAAAAGTTTTCTGTATAAGGGGATGGGTCTTACACTCTCTCAAGAGGCCCAAAAGATTTATTTTTGTACAAGTGGTGGGGCTTACAGCTCAAGGAGAGACCCAGGGTCATTTGTTTGAAAATGGCGATCGCGCCGAGATTTTCGAAAACGCGGTGGGTCTTATACAATGCATTGAGGCCCAAAATGGTTTGGTTTTTAAAGGGGTTTGGGTCTTACAATCAAATAGAGGCCCAAAAGATTTTGAATGGGTCTTATAGCTCGAGGAGAGGCCCAGGGTTTGTTTCTCAACCGACGATGATCGCGTCGAACTTTTTGAAATACAACGGGACTTATACAATAAGTGAGGCCCAAAAGTAGGTTTGTATTTACAATGTATTGGGTCTTACACTCTATTAGAGGCCCAAAAGTGTTTGAAATTGTTTGATAAGGGTGAAAATCAAAGAAACCCTAATTTGTTATTCTTTAAAAGTAAATACTTAAAGAAAATCAAATAAAATACCAAATAAGTTTGAATAAACCATTTGTGATTTTTGTTTAAGGTTTGAGAAATGATGGATTAATCACAAGGTTAATTAAAACTCATTTGGTTTTGATTTTCATATTAAATATTCACTTTTAAAATGTTTAAAAACATTAAAAAGGAATTTTTTCACAAAAATACTAATTATATTAAATAAATAATATCAACTTAATTTTTTTTGGAATAAAATATTTCAACATTTTTGTGATTTTTTGCAAAAAGAACCAATAAAAAATAATTAAATTTGAAGGAGTTATTAATTTTCCAATTAATTAATAAAACATGAAAATATTGGAAAAAATAGCAAAAATGTGAGAAAACACAAAATGGCATGGGTGGGGTTTGAACCCACGACCTCAAGGTTATAGGGCGCGCGCCTTACCACTTGGGTGGTGATACATCCGTTGCTTGAAGTGAAACCACAAATATACAAGGCATGCCTTGTTTTCTAGGCCTGACCAAGGCAAGGCAAGACAAGTTTTGCCAAGAAACGGGAAGGTCCATAACTTTCTCATTTCTCAATGTTTGGGGACAAAATTTATATGCATCTGGCCTAGAATTTCACAAGGAATCCAATGGTGGTGGTATTTTTTTCAGATCATACTCCCTCCTCAAAACCCGATAGTGGTTTTGAAAAAGGCCTATAATTGCATTTTCTATGCTACACTTTGATACAGGCATGAATTACATGATGAATTGGTTCAAACACAACATATATAACATGTATGAGGTGTGTATGATCAGTGGACTTTAAAGCAATGCATATTTTGGAAAGTTCAGGTCATGATGCTTACCTCTTCTTGAGCTTTTGAAGTTTTCTGTGCAATCTGCCAAACTTCTTGTTCCAGAAATGGTTTGATGCTTTGGACACTCTCAAATGATCCCTTGGAAGCTTTGAGGATGGTTGGAATCAGCTGGAACTTGCAAAAACACAAACTGGCCCTTTCTTGCAAAAGGGGTTAAAATGACCAAAATAGCAACTCTCTCAAATGGTGTTCCAGATGGGGGGAACCATTTGGGACAGTTCAAGGATGTTATTTGGAGTGTGTTTGAGGTTTTATCTGGTTTGGAAAGTGACTGAATCAAGACATGGCTTGAAAAATGCACAAAAGGACTATTTTGAGGTTTTGAGAGGTGACTTTGTGATTTTGGGATTACAGGTCACTTTTGATAGTTTGGATCACCTAGATATGGTGTTTATGAGGTGTTAGGATCATGAGTTGTGATGGAAATGCTCTCTAACTCAAAAACTCAGAGTTACCTTGCTAAAGAAGGTATTTTTGCCTAAAGAGAGGGATTTTGAGGAAAGCATCTGTTTGATGGCTTTGGTGTACTCAAACTGAGCACAAATGAGCTTTATTTATAGTAGAGCAAGTTTGTTTTGGGATCAATAGTGAATGGCAACTGCAGCAGAGGTTTGTCCAATGGTTGCACTTTGGAATCCAAGTCTCCTCTAGCCATTGACTAGAGGTTAGGGCACAGGGTTGTGTTTCCCTTGGTGTTGGATAAGTCTTGACTGAATTCAGTTGAAATGGCTCAGTCCATGCCACCTTGGTGTATGCATTGAATGCTTCAATCCAAAATTGGAGTCTTGTCCCTCTTTTAGGCAATTCGAGGTTTGGCATGCTACTTCTTATTCCAAGGACTTTGGAGGCTTGGCTCAGTGTTTGTCCCCTTTAGATTTGATCCTCAGATGTGTCCAAAGTGATGAAAAGGCTTGGAATTATCTGATTTTGCCAAATCAAGCAAAAATGCAAAATTCTGCCTAGCCTTGGCAGTTTTCAGCAAGGCATATTGCCCTTGTCATATCTCATGGCTCAAGTGGAATTTGGTGATGTTCTTAGCCATTTTGGAAAGCCCTCATATGATACAACAACTGTTTGATCATATTTGTTTTTGATACCTTTTGGATCCAAGTGAAAAATCCCCCTACATTTGGAAAAAAGTGAAGGCAGATTCTGACTTAGTGAAAATTTCACTAAGTGTTGGAAAAAAGTGACATTTTCACTTTTTGTGATTTTGATAATTCCATAACTCAAAATCCATGAGGAATTTGGAGGGGGGTCAGTTTTAAGCTTTTGTAGAGGGTAATGAGATCTACAAATCAAGCTTTGGGTGGGGGAAAATGGCTTTGTGGTTTAGGAGTTATGATCCTCCAAAGTCGGTACCCTTGCCACTTTGTTCATAACTTAACATCATTTTAGGGTTAAAAAACCATTTTTGTGAATGATGATTCAAATCATACATTAACATCATTTTAGGTTTAAAAAACCATTTTTGTGAAAAATCTCAAAAAGTCAAAGTTGACTTTTGTGCACAGTTGACTTTTTGTCAGATGAATTCCAAACTGTGCGATCCTCAATGAAATCAAGTCCTTGACCTAAATCAAACTTGATGGATTGATTTCATAGGTGTTATAGGGTATATTGATTCATGTCCTAGGGTTTGGGAGCATGTCCTGGTCAAAAGTCAAAGATACAGTTGACTTTTCTCGTAAAACCCTAACTGTGGTACTGATGAAATTGAGACTTGCTGCTCAAGCTTCCTGGGTCAATCCATTGTTACAAATGGATCAATGTGGTATGTTGGAGACCCTAAAACCCTCTCTTGAGGTCTTGGCTCATGATTTGTCCCAAAAGTCAACTTAGGGGTTAATTAGGTCAAGAAACCCTAATTCCTGATTTTTGATGTATGCATCCCCTGAGGTCAAATTGACTTGATGGATGGGCCCATGAGGTTCCATGGAGTATTTTAGGATATGCTTTGAAGCATTGGCTCATGCCCAAAGGAAAATTTTCATCTGGAGGCCCTGGTCGACCAAACCCTAATTTGGTGACACTAACGATCTTGAGGCTTGATCCACCTGGAAGGGAGCAGCCTTGTGCTTAATCCTTAAAGTGGGAGCCCTCTTGATCCCTTGTGGATATTTGAGAGGCTAGACAAGTTGAAGATCATGTCATTTCTTGATTGATCCTTTGTCTAAGAGCTCTGAGAGGGCAGGAAACCCTAATTTTGATTGTAGTGGATGCTCACCCATCTTTGGGGAGACTACTGAGGTATGTTGGTTCCTCCATATTCTGATGATGATTTTAACAATGATGGGAAATCTTAGTGGTCAAAATTTAGGGTATGACAGATGCCCCTATTTAATTTTCTTGGACCCGAAGGTGTGAATGGTGAAGGTATTCGGGCATTCGGGGTGCAAGAGGATTAAATATCGGAATACCCGAAATTTTGATGGTGGTTAAGAATGGTAGCTTGCACATACTTCTTCTTTTGCTAAGCAATAATGCTTAGAAAAGGTAAACTTCCCCTCGATCCTGGTTTTCTACCAAGGAACTGGTCTTAGTTTCTGAAATAAACTTCCCCTCGATCCTGGTTTCCTACCAAGGAACTGGTCTCAGTTTCTGATGTAAACTTACCCTCGATCCCGGTTTCCTACCAAGGAACTGGTCTCAGTTTCTGATGTAAACTTCCCCTCGATCCTGGTTTCCTACCAAGGAACTGGTCTCAGTTTCTGATGCAACCTTCCCCTCGATCCTGGTTTCCTACCAAGGAACTGGTCTCAGTTTCTTTTGTCAATAAACTTTCTTGACAAGGGACGCTATTCATAGCGGTTTTCCTCAAACTTCTCGCCGACTTTTCTTGGAGAGATTCCATTTGATAGAAAAAGTTTTGATGTTAGAGTTACTGGGGAACCCAGTCGTCTGAGTTGTAGAGGTACACAAACTTCTCTGTTGGAGACGCCATTTGCCGACTCTACTGGGGAAAATGAGTCTCTTGAGAGACTGCTTTCACGCTTGGGGATATTGCATCATACTTTTCTCGGGATCTTCCCGGAGAAACGCCATATGATGTGATCCAATTTTGAGGTGTTGATGACCTTTTAATCAGCGATTTTTTTTCGGAGTAAAACTGTTGTATTGCCGAATCTCTGCTTAAGAGGCTTCCTCTAGGGATTTTCCTTAATCCGGGAAAGTGAAAATATCATCTTCAATGGAGAAGAGTGACATCGGTTGAAGGTTCTCTGGTCTTTCAGAGGTTCAAGTTATTAAAGTGGTCAAGGGCCAATTCTGATCCAGAACTAAACTGGAGGAGAGATTGTTCAGACGCAACATTTCCTGTCAAGGAAAGAACTGACAACTCGATTGAAAGTGAAATTCTGGTATCAGACGTGTGATGTTAAATGTGATGTCACAACAACACAATCTTCTATATGAACTAGGTAAAAGCAACAGTAAATAACACAAAGAATTGTTCACCCAGTTCGGTCTAACTACCTACGTCTGGGGGCTACCAAGCCAGGGAGGAAAATCACTATTAGTAGTATCAAATTACAGACTCAACAATCCCAGTTGACATCTACCTAATTTAATCACTACCCAATGACAATTCTACCTAAGAAACCACTTAGGTATGAGAAACCACTCACTCCCTAAGTCACCACAATGATACAATCCAATGATTACACACTAATCACCCAACATGATTCTGTTTAACAGCTTTGATCAAGAACAACACACTCTTGCTTAAAAGCTCTAGAGTGAATACAATTACACCTCAAAATAGTAACACCAATTCACACACGAATGGTTTACAAAACACCAACGAAGACACAAATGACACTCAGTCTTTAGCTCTCTTTCTTCGTTATCTTCCAATAAGGGTTGAGGCTGCTTTTATACCCTTCTGACTTGGGCTTGGATCTCTTCCAAAAACATCTGATATTAAAACAAATTTGATCTTCAAATCTTTTTAAAATCTCTCCAAATCAGCCCTAATGTTGGTTACTGAATCTGCTCCATAATTTGCAAATATATCTGATTGGAAATCTCTTCTCCAAGATATTCGCATCCAATCACTCTAACAGATCTCCTCAAAACTCACTAACACGCGCAGCCCTAAAACATCACAATCTGATGTTCTGATGTTCTGGTATAGTGATGTCAAGAAATCACTTATAACATCAGCATATAAAACTTCAAACCTGCAACAACTAATGTTAGGAACCAATGTTATGACATCAGACATATGACATCAACATTGTTCAACTTTGTTTTACCAAAATTCCAGCCAATACAAGAACCAACAATCTCCCCTTTGGCTAATTTTGGCTAAAACAAACTCTGCCATCATCAGAGTTACCTGCAGCGGAAAACACTTCAGAAAAAAATTCAACCCAGTAGCAATCACATAACAAGCTGCACAAAGCCAAACTCCCCCTCAAAGCAAGAACCAGCATACCAGCTGTTCACTCCCCCTTAAGCCTAGAGCAACACCAGACAACTAGGCAACACATAGGCTAACACTCCCCCTTTTCAGCCACAATTTGACAACATCTACACAAAACACAAAGATCTATCACTTTGACTGGTCAGGCGATACAACCTATGGATTCTTATAGTACAATAAAGACCATGCCTTCTTCCTTCAAACAGCACCAGACACCACACAAGAATGAGTCAGTCAAACAAAGATGCAGGAAAGCAACATAAGCAGGAGGTCAATAAACCAGATCCACTGAAGAATAAGAACACAACAAGGACAACTGCTGGGACCTCTTCAGGAGCAACAAGGACAAGAAAACCATCAGAGACAAAAACCATCAAAAAACCTCCAGTGCAACCCCATGCTTCTGATGACGAATGGGATGAAGATTGGAAAACTTTTCTTGATGCAAGGGGTTAGGATAATCTATAGACCCTTTATATGATGCTATTGATGTACTAGTAACCAATCTTGTATGCTTTCATCATATGAATAAAAGGTTGTTTACTTTAAACATATGCAAAATCACAGCGGCACAAACACTCCTTCCTGCACACCTTATCCTCATAAATGCAAATTCCCAGTTTGCTTCTTAAACTTTCAAATTGATTTGCATCTAAGGCTTTAGTAAAAATGTCAGCTAATTGTTTATCTGTAGCCACATGTTCCAAAGCAACTACTTTGTCTTCAACCAAATCTCTTATAAAATGATGCCTTATATCAATATGCTTAGTTCTGCTATGTTGAATAGGATTCTTAGAGATATTGATAGCACTCAAATTATCACAGTACAATGTCATGACATCTTGCTTAACATTATATTCTATTAACATCTGCTTCATCCAAACAAGTTGAGAACAACTACTCCCTGCTGCTATGTACTCAGCTTCAGCAGTAGAAAGAGACACACAGTTCTGCTTTTTACTAAACCATGATATCAGATTATTCCCTAAGAAGAAGCAACCTCTTGAAGTACTTTTTCTATCATCAGCACTCCCTGCCCAATCGGCATCACAAAACCCACATAACTCAGTGCCTGATCCATGACTGTAAAGCATTCCATAGTCACTAGTCCCATTCACATATTTCAGAATCCTCTTCACTTGATTCAAGTGACTAACTTTAGGCTCAGCTTGATATCTGGCACAAACTCCAACAGCAAAAGAAATATCAGGTCTGCTAGCTGTGAGATACAATAGACTTCCAATCATGCTTCTGTATACACTTTGATCCACACTAACACCATGTTCATCCTTGGACAACTTTAAATGAGTAGGAGCAGGTGTCCTCTTGTGATTAGCATTCTCTAGACCAAATTTCTTCACTATGTTCTTTGCATACTTGCTCTGAGAAATGAATATGGAGTCCTCCATTTGTCTAACTTGTAGACCAAGAAAATAGTTGAGCTCTCCAACAAGACTCATTTCAAACTCTGACTGCATCTGTTCCACAAAATGTTTCACCATTGCATCTTACATCCCACCAAATACTATGTCATCAACATATATTTGAGCTATCATCAATTTTCCTCCTTCCTCTTTAACAAACAAAGTCTTGTCAATCCCTCCTTTTTTGTAGCCATTCACAACCAGGAATTCAGTAAGCCTTTCATACCAAGCTCTTGGTGCTTGCTTTAAACCATATAGAGCTTTCCTTAGTTTGTACACATGGTCAGGAAATGTTGGATCAATAAATCCTTTTGGTTGATCAACATACACCTCTTCATTTAAGTAACCATTCAAGAAGGCACTTTTAACATCCATCTGAAAAAGCTTGAATTTGAAATTACAAGCCACCCCTAAGAGTAATCTGATAGATTCCAGTCTTGCCACAGGAGCAAAGGTTTCATCATAATCAATTCCTTCAACCTGAGTGTATCCCTGAGCAACTAATCTGGCCTTGTTTCTGGTGACCACTCCTTGTTCATCAGATTTATTCTTGTAAATCCACTTGGTGCCAATCACATTAACTCCATCTGGCCTTGGTACAAGATCCCACACTTCATTCCTTTTGAATTGTTCCAGCTCTTCATGCATGACATTAATCCAAAACTCATCAGTCACAGCTTTTTTGACATTCTTGGGCTCAATTTTAGAAACAAAGCAAGAATTTGACACAACCTCTCTTGATCTAGTGCTAACCCCTGACTTAGGATCACCTATGATAAGCTCCCTGGGATGGTCCTTTAGCACTTTAATAGATGGTTCTTTATTAGATTGTTCAGGTTCAGGCTCAGCATCAACATGACTAGGAGGCCCACTTCTGTCTTCAGTTTCTTCTGTGACTTTTTCAACTGATGTTTCAACATCATCCAGGACATCAGCATCTTCCTGCTTATCAGTGTCATCAATCACCACATTTATAGACTCCATCATAACCTTTGTTCTGGAGTTGAAAACCCTGTAAGCTCTGCTATTTGTAGAGTATCCGAGGAAGATTCCCTCATCACTTTTAGGATCCAATTTTCTCCTCTGTTCAAGATCTGACAGGATGTAATATTTGCTTCCAAAAACATGAAAGTACTTCACATTTGGCTTTCTTCCTTTCCATAGTTCATACAGAGTAGCTGAAGTGCCCCTTCTCAAAGTAACTCTGTTGTGAATATAGCAAGCAGTGTTCATAGCTTCAGCCCAGAAATGATAAGGAAGCTTTTTGGCATGAATCATTGCCCTAGCAGACTCTTGAATAGTTCCATTCTTCCTTTCAACAACTCCATTTTGCTGAGGAGTGATTGGAGAAGAGAACTCATGACTTATGCCTTCAGCAGAACAATATTCAGCAAACTTGCTATTTTCAAACTCTCTTCCATGATCACTCCTTATTCTAATAACATTACTCTCCTTTTCCCTTTGGAGTCTTTGACAAAGATCTTTAAAAACATCAAACACCTCTGATTTGTCTTTAATGAAGCTCACCCTGGTGTACCTAGAATAGTCATCTACAACAACATAAGCATACTTCTTCCCTCCCAGACTTTCTACCTGCATAGGTCTCATCAAGTCCATATGAAGAAGTTCCAAAACTTTGGAGGTGGTGTTATGTTGAAGCTTCTGATGTGACATCTTGGTCTACTTCCCTATTTGACAATCTCCACAAACTCTCCCCTCTTCAATATTGAGTTTAGGAATTCCTCTGACAGCTTCTGAGGATATTATTCTCTTCATTCCCTTCAGATGAAGATGTCCCAACTTTTGATGCCAAATTTTGACTTCATCATCTCTAGCAAACACACATTTTGAGGTACTTGAGTCTTGTTGCACCCATAGATAATAGTTGTCCTTAGACCTAACACCCTTCATGATGACTTCTCCTTTCTCATTTGTGACATTGCACTCAGTTTTTGTAAAGTCTACTTTGAATCCTTGATCACAAAGTTGACTAACACTGATCAAATTTGCTGTCAACTCTTTGACAAGAAGAACATCATCCAGTCTAGGAGCACCAGCACAATTCAGCTTTCCCATCCCCTTGATTTCTCCTTTGACACCATCACCAAATGTAACATGACCTAAAGACTGAAGCTTAACATCTACCAACAAGTTTTTAACTCTTGTCATGTGTCTTGAACACCCACTATCAACATACCAGTCTTCTTTGGTAGAAACCCTAAGAGAAGTGTGAGCTATTAAGCTGGTAACTTTACCTTTTGGAACCCATTGCTTCTTAGAATTTAAGGCCTGATTACCTATGGGAAACTTCTGTGTGGGAGTATACTGATGTGCCTTCTGAGGATACCCATGTAGCTTATAACAGTAGGCCTTTATGTGTCCAAAACGCCCACAGTGATGACATCTCCAGCGCCTGAATTTCTTCCTAGAAGGAATCCTGTCAGGATGTTTAAACATCTGTTTCAACATCACTGATTTGGAACTGGTAATAACATCATCAAGAGCTGCAACATTGTTGAACCCCAACCCACTTTTGTCTCCAGCAATTTTCCCAATACTAAGAATGTTGTCAAGAGCATCAGTACCATTGTTCAACATTCTGACAGTTTTGGTCATAGAATCCAATTTAGAGTTAAGCATACTGACTTCATTTTCAAGTTTAGTCTTTTCATCCTCTAACTGCACTATGGTTTTCTTCAGCTTCTCTCCTTCAAGACACACTTGTTCACTTCTCATGCACAGTTTTTTATACGAGGCAACAAGCTCTTCATAAGTAACCTCATCATCACACGAATCATCATCTGACTCACAAACCCCAATCATAGCTCTAACAAGCTTAGCTGATTCATCTTCAGATTCACTTTCACTATCAGACCAGGAAGCAGATAACCCCTTCTTCTACTTTTTGATATAAGTAGGACATTCCTTCTTGACATGACCATACCCTTCACACTCATAGCATTGAACTCCCTTGTTATTATTGGACTTTTCTTCATCTCTAGTTTTCTTCCCCTGATCTCTTGATCTGTTGGTGTCAGATGTGATGTTCTTGACATTAGGATTATAACTCCTATTTATCCTCTTCATAACCTTATTAAACTGTCTTCCCAGTAAGACAATAGCCTGGGACAGCTCCTCCTGAGACTCAACACCATTCCCTTTCTTCTCTTCTTGAGTATTAGATACCAAAGCTATACTCTTGAGCTTCTTCAATCAACTCATCAACCCTCATCTTGCTGATGTCTTGAGCTTCTTCAATAGCAGTCACCTTCATTTTATATCTCTTGGGAAGGGATTTGAGAATCTTTCTTACCAGCTTCTCTTCAGTCATCCTCTCACCTAGGGCACTAGAAGCATTTGACAACTCAAGGATGTTCATGTGGAAATCATGGATTGTCTCATCCTCTTTCATCTTCAGATTTTTAAACTTTGTTGTCAAAAGTTGAAGTCTTGACATCTTGACTTTAGAGGTCCCTTCATGAGTTTTCTTCAAGATATCCCATGCTTCCTTAGCAACTTCACAAGTGTTGACCAACCTGAAGATGTTCTTATCAACACCATTGAATATGGCATTCAAGGCTTTAGAATTCCCAAGGGCAAGCTCATCTTCTGCCTTGGTCCATTCTTCTTCAGGCTTCAGTATTGAGCTACCCTCTACTTCCTTTCCATTCTCATCCTTTTCCACAATAACAGGATGTTTCCATTCTTTCACAATAGCCTTCCAAGCCCTGCTGTCTAATGATTTCAAGAAGGTAACCATCCTTGGTTTCCAATAGTCATAATTAGAGCCATCTAGAATAGGGGGTCTATTCAAAAATCCACCAGTCTCCTTGTCTATTGTACCAGAAAGTATCAACCCTAGATCTCACCCAGATGCAGAGCAGGATGCCTGCTCTGACACCAATTGAAATTCTGGTATCAGATGTGTGATGTTAAGTGTGATGTCACAACAACACAATCTGCTATATGAACAAGGTAAAAGCAACAGTAAATAACACAAAGAATTTTTCACCCAATTTGGTCTAACTACCTACGTCTGGGGGCTACCAAGCCAGGGAGGAAAATCACTATTAGTAGTATCAAATTACAGACTCAACAATCCCAGTTGACATCTACCTAATTTAATCACTACCCAATGACAATTCTACCTAAGAAACCACTTAGGTATGAGAAACCACTCACTCCCTAAGTCACCACAATGATACAATCCAATGATTACACACTAATCACCCAACTTGATTCTGCTTAATAGCTTTGATCAAGAACAACACACTCTTGCTTAAAAGCTCTAGAGTGAATACAATTACACCTCAAAATAGTAACACCAATTCACACACGAATGGTTTACAAAACACACACGAAGACACAAATGACACTCAGTCTTTAGCTCTCTTTCTTCGTTATCTTCCAATAAGGGTTGAGGCTGCTTTTATACCCTTCTGACTTGGGCTTGGATCTCTTCCAAAAATATCTGACATTAAAACAAATTTGATCTTCAAATCTTTTTAAAATCTCTCCAAATCAGCCCTAATGTTGGTTACTGAATCTGCTCCATAATCTGAAAATATATCTGATTGGAAATCTCTTCTCCAAGATATTCGCATCCAATCACTCTAACAGATCTCCTTAAAACTCACTAACACGCGCAGCCCTAAAACATCACAATCTGATGTCCTGATGTTCTGGTATAGTGATGTCAAGACATCACTTATAACATCAGCATATAAAACTTCAACCCTGCAACAGCTAATGTTAGGAACCAATGTTATGACATCAGACATATGACATCAACATTGTTCAACTTTGTTTTACCAAAATTCCAGCCAATACAAGAACCAACAGAGAGGACCGTTATCACTACGGGACAAGACCGACTGGAGCGATAGTGATGCAATATGAATGTGAATGCAAATCAATAATGCATGATGTATGTATGTATATGCTGACAAAACTGACGCGACATACAAACTAACGGATGAACACGACGGAATACTCCGCCATCGCGGGGCGAAGAAGTACCGCTAGTTCAAGATAGCAATTCTGCCTTGCTTAGGAGAAACGGTCCCTATTGGGAGCGAAGCTGGGCGGGCTTAGGAGTTAGGAACTCGGCCGAAGAGCTCAGATGGAGCATTCGCATCTGACATAGCTGATCCTTCATTCAGGCATACTGGTTTAGAAGGAGTACTTTGATTCTGCACTTTGAGGCTCGAACACCTTTGGAGAAGCGGTCGATGTTGTTTCGATGTACAACCGTCAAAAGAAATTGCCATCTTTATTTTTTAAAAGCAGAACAATTTTAACAAGTAAATTCATTTTTGTTTCGTTTCAAGAATCGTTGATCATGTCAAAATGTCGTTATGTAAAGCTAAAACAAATAAGAATTGCAAATAAAAGCACAAGGGCTCAAATTTTATTGATAGGATGGAAATCAGCCAAACGCATGATTCCATGGAGCATTTACAAAGTTTGAAAATGGTAATTTACAGGGAAAAGGGCTACATTGAAACATAACGACCATTATCCTTCTACCAACTTTGAATTCGGGACATCCTGAGCTTCTGTCGAAGATGACCTTGACTGGAGTTTTCTGGACGGATGATGTAACTGCTGCCGAGGGACTTGTCCCTTTGTCGAAAGTAGTTACTTGCCATTATCCCTAATTTTTTCCTGGATTGTACTTTGAGATTTCTAATCCACCGGGATGATTTTTGATCATGTCTCTAATTTTTGCCTGGACCGCCCTTTTGAGTTTTCAATCCACCGAGACGTTTTTTTTTAGTTTAGGCGAAGTATTTCTTGACTACATCAACATTTTTGGGGTAGGAAAATTCCTCTCCGTCCATGGTTCCAAGTCTCAAGGCACCGCCTGAGAAAGCTTTCTTGACCATTTGCCCCGAGAATCAGTGAGAAAAGATTGTATCTTTTTGAGCACAAGGTCTCCTTTCCTGAAGATACGAGATCGAACCTTTTTGTCAAACGCCTTCTTCATTCTCTGTTGATACAACTGACCGTGGCATAGTGTCGTGATTCGTTTCTCTAAGCCTTCTTCATTCTCTTCGATCAGATTCAGTTCGTCATGTCGACTTTGACACCATTCAACTTCTGTAAGCTTAACTTCCATCAATACCCGGATTGATGGGATCTCTACTTCTATGGGAAGCACTGCTTCCATGCTATACACTAGAGATAAATGGGTTGTCCCTGTTGAAGTGCGGACAGATGTGCGATAACCGTGAAGAGCAAAGGGTAGCATCTCGTGCCAATCTTTATAGGTTACAACCATCTTTTGAACAATCTTCTTGATGTTCTTGTTAGCCGCTTCTACCGCTCCGTTCATCTTTGGTCGGTAGGGAGATGGGTTATGGTGTTTGATCCTGAACTCTGCGCATAACTCTTTCATCATCTTATTGTTCAAGTTGGATCCATTATCAGTAATGATCTGGCTCGGAACACCGTAATAGAAGATGAGATTGTTTTTGATAAATCGGACCACCACTTGTCGGGTTACATTAGCGTACGACGCTGCTTCGACCCACTTGGTGAAGTAATCAATGGCTACCAGGATGAACCGATGTCTGTTTGTCGCTTTGGGCTCAATCAAGCCAATCATGTCGATTCCCCATATGGAAAAAGGCCATGGGGAAGAAAGAACTTTGAGATGTGTTGGCGGTACATGAATTTTGTCGAAGTATATCTGACACTTGTGACACTTCCTCATGTACTTGTAGCAGTCGGATTCCATTGTCAACCAATAGTACCCTGCTCTCAGAATTTTTCTCGCCATTGAATGTCCGTAGGCATGAGTGCCAAAGGACCCTTCGTGAATTTCTTTTATCAGCATGTCTGCTTCTGGTCTGTCTACACATTGGAGCAAGACCATGTCAAAATTTCTCTTATAGAATGTATCACCGCTCAGGAAGAAACTTCCTGCCAGCCTTCTGAGGGTTTTCCTATCCTTCCTTAGTGCCCCAGGTGGGTACTCTTGTTTCTAAAGGAAGCATTTGATATCGTGATACCAAGGTTTGTCGTCTATGACTGCTTTAATCGCGAAGATGTAAGCGGGCCGCTCAAGGCGCATTATGTCAATCTTAGGTAAGTCGTTCCATTGACCTACACTAATCATGGAAGAGAGAGTGGCTAATGCATCAGCCATTTGATTCTCCTCACGAGGGATATGATGAAGCTCGACCCTGTTGAAGAAGGGTAACAACCTTCTTGCGTAGTCTTTGTAAGGAATCAATCCGGATTAGTATGTGTTCCAATCTCCTTTAATCTGATTGATAACCAGGGCTGAGTCGCCATATACGTCCAAGTTTTTGATCCTCAAATCAATCGCTTCCTCGAGACCCATAATACAAGCTTCGTATTCGGCCTCATTGTTTGTGCACTTGAATGTAAGTCTGGCGGTGAAAGGAATGTGGGTACCCTGAGGTGTTATGATGATTGCCCCAATTCCGTTTCCGTAATGATTGACAACTCCGTCAAAGATTAGTCCCCACTGGGAACATGGTTCTGGCCCTTCACTGGGTAGTGGTTCATCGTAATATTTCATTTTCAAGTACATGACATCTTCGTTTGGGAAGTCAAACCTGACTGATTCCTGATCGTCAATCGGTTGATGAGCCAAATGATCGGCTAAAACACTTCCCTTAACGGCTTTTTGAGCATGGTACTATATGTCATATTCTGATAACAACATCTACCACCGGGCAATCCTTCCCGTGAGAGCAGGCTTTTCAAAGACATACTTGATTGGATCCATTTCGGAGACCAACCAAGTAGTATGACGAATCATGTACTGGCGAAGACGTTTGGCTGCCCAAACCAAAGCGCAGCAAGTTTTTTTCAAGCATAGTGTATCGAGTCTCGTAGTCGGTGAATTTCTTGCTCAAATAGTAGATGGCAGACTCTTTCCGTTTGGTTTCGTCTTGTTGGTCAAGTACACAACCCTTGGAGTCTTCCAAGACTGTTAAGTAAATGATTAGTGGCCTTCCTTCCACTGGAGGTGATAGAATCGGCGGGTTCAACAAGTATTGCTTGATACTGTCAAAGGCAGTTTGGCAGTCTTCTGTCCAAACGCAGTCCTGATTCTTTTTGAGTAATTTGAAAATCGGCACACATGTCGCGGTCATGACGAATATGAATCTGGAGATGTAGTTCAAACATCCCAGGAATCCTCTGACTTGTTTTTCAGTTTTCGGAGAAGGCATTTCTTGAATGGCCTTGACCTTGTCAGGATCAACCTCGATTACTTTCTCGCTGACGATGAACCCTAAAAGTTTCCCTGAACGGACACCGAAGGTGCACTTGTTGGGATTCATGCGGAGTTTGTACTTTCTCAACCGCTCGAATAGTTTTGACAGATGGGTCACATGCTCCTCTTCTGTCTTAGATTTTGCAATCATGTCATCGACATATACCTCAATTTCCTTGTGTATCATGTCATGAAAAAGAGTAGTCATGGCCCTTTGATAGGTTGCCCCGGCGTTCTTCAAACCGAACGGCATTACCTTGTAACAAAAGGTACCCCATGGGGTAATGAACGAAGTTTTCTCCATGTCTTTCGGCGCCATTTTGATCTGGTTATAGCCCAAGAATCCATCCATGAAGGAGAAGACTTTGAACTTTGCTGTACTGTCAACCAACATGTCAATGTGTGGTAAAGGAAAGTCGTCCTTTGGACTAGCCTTATTTAGATCTCTGTAATCCACACACATTCTGACTTTTCCGTCCTTTTTTGGAACGGGTACAATGTTGGCTAACCATTGAGGATATTCTGATGTGGCGAGGAAACCAGTGTCAATCTGTTTCTGTACCTCCTCTATGATTTTGATGGCCATGTCCGGGTGAGTCCGTCTCAACCTCTGTTTTACTGGTGGACATTCTGATCTTAACGGTAAGTGATGTTCCAGGATGCTGGTATCCAACCCTAGCATATCCTGATAGGACCAAGCAAATACATCGGGGAATTATTTGAGAAGCTTTACCAAACCCTCTCTGGCTGTTGGACTGAGCAGTTCCCCAATCCTGATTTCTTTTCTCTCTTTTTCTGAACCTAAGTTTACCGTTTCCAAAGGTTCTTTATGAGGTTCAATGGACCTTTCCTCTTGTCTGAGTAATCGGGAGATCTCTTCTGGAATTTCGTCGTCATTCTCTTCTTCAGCCCCAAATACCAGGAACTCAAAGTTGGGAGAAGGCATCGGATCGTATGTTTCAACGGGATTTAAAACAAGCAATCTGCATGACGGCATGATTTGTGTTTAGAAGAGATAGAGAGAATGCAAGAGTGTGTGCAGTGTATTTGTTTGAAAAACTGCTTGTTTATTATTATTGATTTATTCTTTTGGATTACCATTTTCTGAGAAAAGCAAAAAGAGAAAACAGCAATTAATGCGGAAATTACAGAACGGCGTTATTTTATTAATGAACAAGTCGATTCTTGAAACTGCAGCCCTATAAAACAAAACTTTGTCGCTTTGGGCGAAGCGAAGAGGGAAATTTATAGAAAGTGAGCCCTATCAAAACATCCGTTTCACCTGGGCAGGGTGAAAGGTTAAAGACGGCAATTACTTTGACTTATGAACAATCTTCGAAACATCGACAGCAAGCCATTGGCGGCGAACTCCTCGGTGAATCACAAAGTCTGGCACCTTCCTTGATTTGTCTTCAGAAATAACGCTTATTTCTGGTGGAGCAGGATCATTGGAATCTGTCTCCCAGGCAGTTTTGTCGTAGGAGGATTCCTCTAATGCATTTTGCATAGCATTGGTGCTCTCAGGCAAATCTCCCCATCCAGTTGGTTGGATGTCTTCGAACCTGATACGAGAGCTTTCAGGAGCGGTGTACTTGACCGTATAGTCGTATTTTCCACTCGGTTGTCCCAAGGTGTCCCACACTTCTTTGGAACTGGAGGATTCATCTCTTTCGATGACGTTGACCTCTGGAAAAACATAGTTGATGAATTCAAGTCCTGCAAACATTGCAAATTCATCGTTGCATTGGACATTTTCTGAATGACCTGATTATTGATCCCCTGGCATGGTGGGGACGCAGATATTCTTTTCAATGATGCTCAGCTGATTTTCATTGTTCGACTGATTTCCTTGCCCCAAGTCTCCTGGATACGGCTGCCACATTGACAGGCCATCTATAGGGCCTTAATAGTTGTGGTCCAAGTTGTCCTTCATCAGAGTGTCCTCCTCTAATGAGTTTGGTGGAGCACGACATCCTTCCGGATCACAATCTCCGTATATCATTTCGACATATGACCTGGGTATAAATCTCGAACTCTGTGTAGGAAAGCAAAAGGGAGTATGCGTTTCGTCCTGAGACATATAACTGTCCTTGTTAAGATAGGACTCTCATTCTTCATCTGTATCAGAGGAATCATCTTTATTGATGGTATGAACTTCTTGAGGCACTGGGTGAAGGAAACCTCCACTGTGGAAGAAGTCTTGAATGGGATGAAGACTTTCATTGCTGGTAGTAGGTGTCTGGGTACAGGTTGCAGAAAAACCAAGACCCTTCTTTGTTTTATTGTTAGTAGGAATGACTAGTTGTCCCCATCTTGTTGTATTGGTACTCTCGACCGCTTTGATAGCATCTTTGTATGAGGAAATCGAGGTTCCCTCTTCAGATTGATTGTCCTTGCTCACTGACAGTGCTTGGAACTGAGTTCCAATAACTTCCTCGGGTTCCATACAAGAAGATGATGATAAGTTACTCACGAGCAAGGCTTGTTCTCCATAGACCGTGACGAGCTGGTTGTTCTGGACAAACTTTAACTTTTGGTGGAGGGTCGGGGTGACCGCCCCAGCCTGATGTATCCAAGGTCTTCCTAATAAGCAACTGTATGTTGCCCAGATGTCCATGACCTGGAAAGTGATTTGGAAAGTGTGAGGACCCGTCAAATGCTTTGACGACGACCTCATTGGTTCTCATCGGGGGTCCTTTGAAGGATAATTGCATCAAAGTGGACTTCGGCATAACATTCAGGGCTGACCCTGTGTCTACCAGTACGCTGGCTAAAGCATCGCCCTGGCAGCTGACCGTGATATTGAGCGCCATGTTATGACGGCGACCCTCTTCAGGTAATTCCTCATCAATGAATCCAAAGTTATTGCCGGAAGTGATGTTAGAGACAATGCTATCGAAATGTCTGATTGTTACATCCTGTTCCACAAAGGCTTGCTCCAAGACTTTCTGTAGAGCTTCCCTCTGCGCTTCTGAACTGAGTAAAAGTGACAACACAGAGATCTTTGAAGGAGTTTATAATAGCTGATCAACAATGTTGTATTCACTCCTTTGGATGAGCTTCAGCATCTCATCGTTGTTTTTCGAAAGGTCGGGATTACTGGATTGACCGACCGGTGGATTGGGAACTTCTGTCTGAGGTTCCTTTTCATTGTTAAGTTCTCCAACTCCTCGGTTGAAGGTTCGACCGCTCCGTGTTGCTCGACTGATGTCTGCAATATTCACGACGGAGGGTAATGGAATTTCCTTTCCATTCTCGACTGTTGTTGCACCGTATTTGTAAGGGATAGCCTTAGTTGATTCATACGGTAATGGTCCCGGTAGATAGATGACTATGGGAGCCTTCTGATTTTTTCGACCATCGTAAGAAATTTTAATCTGTTTCTGGTTGGGAACTCTCGATTCGTCAAGTAGAGGGATGACGGTACAAACATCCCTAGCCCTCTGATGATCAGAGATTACGACAACATCCTCAATTTGATCCGCGAGGTAGTCCAGCGCCCAGTTGATTGGTCTGGAACCCGGATATGGGCGAATCTCTCTATAATCCACCTGACCCTGAAGAGCTGGTCGCACAAGGTAACATTCCTGGTTACTTTCCGAACAGACTCTACAACGTTCATAGTTGTGTGGTGGCACCTGGCCACGCCCGCTTTGAATACAATGTAACCTCACTAGGTCAGTTTCCACAGATCGAACGTCCCGACTTTGATGCCGAGTAGGGTTCCCGTTGGTAATACTAATTTGCTGGGTGTCTTCATCCATATAGATTGGAAGCCACCAATGGTTCAACAAGTGCTGAAGGGTTTCCTGGACAAGGGCATAGCCTTGATCGTTTTCGCAACCCGCCCTATAGCTTTGATAATCATGTTATACTAGGAATCCGAGCCGGACCTGTTTAGAATGTAACTCCACCAGGCTAGTATTCATCAAGCGAATATCGAAGATTTGAATCATGTTGATCTAATAGGGATTCCAATCGTGGTTGTCCTGGATCCATCCAAGATCCATCTGACGCTGGAGGGCCTCTTGTACAAAAGAGCATCCCTATTTGTTTACCGAGCAAGTCAGACAGGAACTGTAATCGTGCCGCGGCAGATTATGATACTGGCTTTGCCTGGAGTGCATCACCACCAAGTTGACATTCATTGCACAGATGTCGTGGTTTTGAATGACGTTGGAATTCATGTAAACTATGTTAATTCCACGAACTCGGTGCTCTTGGATCCATCCGAGATCCATCTGTTCCTGTAGAGCTAATTGCACCACAGAACATCCTCGATTTCTTTTAGAGCAGATATCACACTAGTGATAGTTATGAGGTGGCACATGGCCATATCCACTCTGTCTGCAATGCATCTTGACCAGATTGGTCCTTAACAAGAGTACATCATGAATTTGATAGACTTTGTTAGTCTCTCCCTCTATCAAATTGACTATAGCTTTCTCGTGTTGAGGCAGCGGGTTTGTGAGAACATTAGGACTTGTATCCTTGAAAGATAAGACCCCGCTCCTAACAAGCTTTTGCATGTTGGATTTGAAATTGAGACAGTTCTCTATGTTATGCCCTGGTCCTCCTTGATGGTAAGGGCAAGTCTGATCCACCTTAAACCAAAAAGGCGGATTTTCCGGTACTGTAAGAGGAGACTTAGTCTGGACATGCCCTTTGACCAGTAGTAACGGAAATAGTTCTGCGTACGATACGGGTATAGGATCAAATCCTGGTGGCCGCGTTGTACGGTTGTTATTGTATGGAGGACGAACCTGCTGAAGAGGCTGTTGAGTCCTTTGCTGATTAGGTTGACTCTGCACAACCTGAGGTTGATATGTAGAAATAGGTACAAGATTGATAGCAGGAGTCACAGTCGCTACTGGCTGATAACGTCGCCTTTGCTTTCCGAGAGAGATATTCCTAATATCTTGCTCTTTTTTCTTAGGGAGAGCACTACCGTATCGCTTTGTACTAGACGTCCTTTTCAGACGGCTTCCTCAAAACGAACTCCCATACCGACCGTCTCGGTGAAGTCACTGGGCGCACTGGCAACCATTATGTCGTAATAAAATGAGCTAAAGGTCTTTAGGAAGATCTTTGTCATCTCTTTTTCCTCAAGAGGTGGACAAATTTGAGCGGCAATTTCACTGAGCGTATTCCTTAAATTTTTCCTTGTCCTTTTGTGACATTGATCTGAGTTGATCTCTGTCGGGTGCCATGTCCAGATTGTATTTATATTGTTGTACGAAGGCAGTGCCAAGATCTCTGAAAGTGCTAATCATAGCACGGTTTAAACCCATGTACCATTTTAGTGCGGCACCGGTTAAACTATCCTGAAAGTAGTGAATCAGTAAATCTTGATTCTCTGTCTGAGCTGACATTCGTCGAGCATACATCACCAAGTGACTCTGAGGGCAAGAGTTACCCTTGTACTTTTCAAAGTTGGGCACCTGGAATTTGTGAGGGACTTTCACATTAGGGACCAAACAGAGGTCCGCGGCGTCCTTTCCAAATAAATCCTGACCGCGAAGGGCCTGCAGTTCTTTCTGCATTCCCAAGAACTGTTCCTGGAACTCATTCATTCTTTCAAACATGTTGTCGTTTACACCAGAAGGTATCTGTGGAATATGCCCTTCCAGGATAGTGTGTACCATGGGCGGTGGTATAGTCATTATGGCCAAGACTCTCGGTGCCTCCCGAAGTTTGTAACCTTCAAGAGTTGCTGTCATACCCCTGGCATCTTCGCTTTCCCAAAGTTTGTAACCTTTAGGCCCAACGGTTCCTGCTGCGGTTCCCTGATCCTCATTCATCGGCGGAACATATCCTTCCGGGATATAGTTAAGTGGCATGCCCCAGGGACGATCTTTCAGCATTTTGTACCTAGGATCAGACTTTTCCACTATGGGTGTTGAGGTGATCTCCGAGATCACCGTCCTTTGTAGCTGAGCTTCTGCCATGGCTTGCATGTCGTTATGAAGCTTTCTCATATCCTCTCTCAGAGCGTCGATCTTTTCTCTCAACTCTCTGTTTTCTTCCTCGAGATCATTCATCTTTTTCTGACGATTAGCTTGAGTATTGTACGAATGAGACAATTTGACTCTAGAATCAAGACACAAACGTGAGATTCGTAGGTAAGGAGAATACATGACGTGAGAATGATGAATGCAATTATTATATTAATTCTTTTTTTTGTTTAGTCAAAATAAACTTCGACAATTAGATTGCAAATATCAAACAGTGGGGAAACCCCGTTTTATTGAATTCAAAGGATTGCGAAAATAGAAATACAGTAGATTACAAGGTGCGGAAACAGAAGCCAAAGATAAGGTGTCCCGAGTCCTCTCCGAGGAGAACTCGGGTGCTGATTCTGGTACTTTCCTTTTCTTAGACCAGGGCTCTTGGGCCGTTGTCGGGTTGTCATTCCTTTGCCAAGTGAAAGAAATGAGCAAATTCCTTTGGTCATCCTGATTATCCACGGCATGTTGCTCTAAAATCTCGATCAGAGCATCCTTATCTTTTAGCAGTCGCTGTATATGGGTACACTCTACATTGAGGGTGCGGTACTTGTTCGTCCAAGACCTCCTTTCCTGTTGAACTTTGTTGAGAGTAACCTGAAGTTTTTCCATTTCAGTCATGAAGTACATGACAGATTCCCTCGGCGGAAGAACTTCGTGACGAGGATAAGGCATCCTTAGCTTAAGAGCTCTAGTTTGTACCCAGTGGATATAAGGCTCCACCGAGACACAGTCCGGTTTTCCTAGAGAATCCCGTCCTTTCTTATGAACATGTTTCCAAGCGTGCACTATTTCCGTCTTTAGTGCCCTGTCATTTTCTCCTTCCTTGAAGAAAAGACCTTCCAGATGAGCGTTGCGCGGGACATGCCTCATCGAGAATCCAAATTGATGACGAACCAATACTGGATGGTAGTTGATTCCTCCCTTAGTTCCTATGAGGGGTACGTTGGGGAAGTTTCCACAACGGTCAATGATCCTGATCCCATCATAAATCCTATTGCACCAATCTATATCAGAGTTGGTAAGAGACATGATTTTCTGCGACCAATGCAAAGCACTCTTATGATCCCAAAACGCAGCAGACTTGGGTAAATGGGAGATAAACCATTTGTATAGCAGGGGTACACAGCACGTGATCATCCCTCCGCTGTACAAATTTCCTAAGTGTACAGAATGATACACGTCCGTGAGTAAGGTTGGCACAGGGTTTCCAATGAGAAAAACCTTAATGGCGTTGATATCGACGAAGCTATTAATGTTGGGAAACAGAAATAACCCGTAAGTGAGTAAGACAAAGATGCTTTCAAAAGCAGGGTGGTCAGGAACTGGGCTGGCAAACCTGGGAGCCCACCGTTGGTGGTCATGTGAGTTTTATTTCTGACTCATCCAAATAGATTGCTCTTGCAATGGTTTGATCCTTTGGAATTTATTCTAGTCTAGAAAATGGAGCTCGATCAGTAATGGGTAGATCGGTTAGGTGAGAATACTCCTCCAGCGTTGGTGCGAGCTGGTAATCTGGGAATGTGAAACAGTGATAGACCGGATCGTAAAACTGAATGAGTGCCTCCATGATTCCTTCAATCACATGGACTCTTAACAGAGGTAGCAGACCTCTGTACTTGGCTCTGAAAGCTTCAGGGTTAGTGATCATCCTTGCTTATCCTCTCAAATCCTCTAGTTCTGGAACCCTGGAGGTATACTTATAAGTTCTCCTTCTAAAAAAATCCATGAGCGCAATCTTTTTCTCTGACATTTTGTTGAAATACAAATAGAGTTAGGGTTTTGTTATCGATCCACAGAGATTTTTCGGTGATATCGCAGCCGTTCTACAGTTGTATACGTTTTAAACTTCAAAGTAACAAGGGGTTTTGGTTGTTTTTAATCGGAAATTTTGCATTCAAAGTTAAGTATAAGCGGTAAAAAGATTTGTTTTAACGATTTATAAGAAGTATGTTAAGATTAGGGTTCGACAAACATATTGCACGGATAGAATAGACAAAGTGAATGAACTCGTTTAGACGGTAAATGTAATCACATATCCTCCCAATATGTTTATTTCTAACACATATTGTGAGTTTTACCATTTTGATCCTTTGATGATCTCTCACTCAAACTATCAAAATGACAACATTAAAGTTCAATATTTATAAACATCAACACACATTACTATCTCTAGCCAATGTACATTGATGGATGAAAAACCTAGGTAAAGTGTAAGAACACATTTCTCAATCATGAACCAACACAAAGAATAAACAATAGAAACAAGGTTTTTCATCATACATTAATCATCGAAGAGTTCACAAGCTAGAGTCAATACATATACATGCAAAAGAAAAGTTTATCTACCATCTAACCTTGACACAAAAGGAAAATTAGCTCTCCATTATCATGGAAGCTAAACAATCAAGAAGATGAAGAAGAATATCCAGCATCAATGACAATTTCTCGACGAATGATGCTCCAATCTTCCAAAATGGATGCTACAGTGTTCACAAGGTGTTTTGCTCTAAAATGTATCAAGAAAGCTATGAAAAATACAGAAGAGTCTATTTATAAGGGGGCTTAGGATCGCAGAGTGCTGCACTTTACAATAAACCGCCTAAAGAGCGCACTGAGCTCGCTATGGACCCCGCTGAGCGCGTAACTCTCTGTAACTACTTCTACCATCGCGCTAGGAGCGCGCTGAGCGCGCTTCAAGCATGCTCCAAAAATGCTTATTTTCCAAAACTGCTTTTGTGAGGCCTTCCTTGCTCCAATCTTTACACTTCCATGCAAAAATCTACAATAAAAACACAAAAGTTAAATAGATAAGTCAATTAATGCAATTAACTAGAAAACTGTTATTAACCTAAAACAATGGGAAAAGGCTTGGATTAACAAATAAAGATCACAAAAAGGTACTAAAAACTAAACTAAATATTAACAGTTTTTAGCACCTAACAACTCTCCCCAACTTGTTTCTTTGTTTGTGCTCAAACAAAGGGAAAATAGGATAGAAGCAAGAGGAATACCCGATAAGCAAACACAAACAAAAATCAATGGTTCAAACCGAATTGATATACCTGTAAGTAATGCTTAGCTCTGATAGAATAAAAATATGTATATGAACAAACTTCTAAACATAAATAACAAGCACTCATCATAAGCAAACAAATGTTCAAACGGGAATCACCTAATTTATTCCAATGAGCCAAGCTCAATATATACAAAGGACAAAACACACTCACAAGCAATTGTGCCACATCCAAAACAATTTATGCAATCATCTCACAATTTAATGAAAATAATGCAAACAAAGATCACAAAAGGACTTTCATAGGTTGTAACTTGGTCGGGGTTAAGAAACAAGGGTCATATGTACACGGCCTTTGAACAAGAGGGTAAAATTTATGAAGAGCATTTTCTTTTCTAAACAACCAATCTTGCTCAAACTTTCACATTATTCTCACAATGCATTCTATCTCATAAAATTTGATTTCCACAATTGTCTTTTTCTTTCTCTTTTGATTTTTCAATCTATTTCTTTCTTTTCTTTCTTTTCTTTCTATTTTTTATTTCAATTGAGAATGCATTGCCCACAATTCCTTCTTCTCTTTTCATAATGAACCAATCTCCCCAACTTCAACAATACTAAGACTTAAATCAAGAATGCTCTTCAAAGCGATTAAAGTTCGGGTTCATGCTTCACGGATACAAAATTTTTCGTTTTAGGCTCAAGAGAGGTTTCTAAAGATCACACACTCACAAGGTGACTTGAAGTGATTTATGGAAATGTGGTTCTACTCGAAGTACTCAAAAATTGCCTTCATCATTTCCAAGTTTCCAAAATTTCAAAACAAAAAGTAAGATTAAACATAAAAAATTTGAGTAAGCAACAATCACTTAAATTCCTCAATAATTTGTAAACAATGGAGGGAACTCACATTTGTGGTTAAGTCCTAATTGATTCCAATATGAACAAATATGCAAAATGAAGAAAAGCTTGAAAATTATGTAAAGCAAAAAGTTCATGTACATATTAACATTCTACAAAGCACAAAACAGAGTACCTTTGTGCATCAACTTAAAAATTTATCATCACCATCAATGTGGTGAAGCACATCACTTTTGTACAAAGAAACAAACTTGCTTCATCCATCAATTACCTTAAAAATAGAGAACAAACAACCAAAATTTTTGTACCAAAAACGATAAACATAGAACATCATCCACCCGGATGGAAAATTCATTCATAACCAAAAATTTTGTAACAATTATCCAACATCACATCCGCCCGGATGGAGAATACAACAATCCTAAACACAAGTCGATAATACTAAAAACATACTAATCATAGCAACATAAACAAAAAACAAAAGATACATCAAACCCATCATCAGTAAGAACTAGAACTAGATGCATCAACGCCCTCGCCATCATCACCATCGTCATCATCACTGTCACCTGCATCATCATTACCACCTGCCCCCTTCGAAAAACCAAGCCTGCCCTCAGGCCAACGAGCATATGCCATGAGGTCTTCGCGAGACCTCAACTGGTGATCCACATGTGGTTCCCAGATCTGCAAATGCAACTGCACCATAGAATCATGCATAAATAAGAGAGCCCTCTGATGAGCCTCGTGCATGGCCCAATTGGCCTCAGCACTCGGATCATAAGCGTGTCCGCGCCCGCGCCCACGGCCAGCAGGGGCAACAGCAGCTACTGGGGCAGCGTCCTCCAAATCAAGCACCCCCATGCAATGACGAGTGACATAACCATCATCCATAACAGCAAGCTTAACACACCCATGGGTCGGGATAGTAACTTGCGCCCTATGGCATAATACCATAATAAGCCCTGGATAAGTAAGGGCACAAGCTACTCGATCACCATAATATGTACGACTCACAGCAATTTTCTTCATCTTAGTGCCAATAATCTGTGCGAAATCCACGGTCTTCCGGCTGCTAAGTAAATTAGAAATCAGAGAAGCTATCTCCAAGGGAATTGAAGAGGTGTGACTCTGCGGTTTAAGGTTGTGTAAAACAACAGACATAACAAGTTGAGCGGCAGTATCCAACACACCTCGTGCGAACTTGAGGGGCGCTCCATTAGCGTTTACTAGGTATGTTCCCCCGCGCACACATAAGGCATCTCTAAGTTGATTGGCATTCCAATTACGCCGAGCCAACGTCTTCCCATAATCACATATCTCACCCTCTCCCAGCTCGAGTGGGTTGCCAAGGTAGGTATTTATAGCATCCCGTGAGAAATCGATATCCTTACCCCGAACCCAAGTCTTGAAATTGAACGACTCACCATTGGAGGGCAACGCATTTGCGAAGAACTCCCTCACGATGTCAATGTGGTACTCAGGGTAGGGTGAAGAAAGTGTATCCCAACCTGCACCCTGGACATGATGAGCAATGTTCCTGTGGGGTCCCTTTGAATCAAGTAAAATAATTCTGTCTGGCCAAATCGATCTTCTTTCAAGTTGCACATAACGTTGTTGTTGCTCCAAACCAACAAAATGAGTTCTATCGAAAGGGCCAGACGGAGCACGTCTGTTTGGGTTTGATGTAGAACCAGCCAGTCTTTGCTTTTTGCGCCCTGACATTTGAAAAGAAGAACAAACAAAACATACACAAAACAGCCCCAAAGGTTAGTGAAAACAGCATACAAAAATTTCTAAATCCTTAAACAATTACATAGAATAATCAAAGGAAAGCAGAACATAAATCACAAAAGGGGAATTTTTCTGCAAATCCCAGACCGCGCTAAGCGCGCAGGAGCATGCTGAGCGGGCTCTGCGAAATGCAGAAAACCCCCCTCTGCAACAGAAGGTTCCAAAGGAAATTCTACTTCCTAAACACAGCCATATTCATAGAGAGACATACAGTACGAATCCCCAAAATCAAAACAAACTAAATTATTCACAAAACCTAACTTCTAAAATTACAATCCCTAAATTCTAAAATTGAAACTCCTAACCACATGCATTCATATCAGTTTAAGCACCGAAAACAGTAAATTGACAACTAAAGAAGACATAGATGAAGTATAATCATGAACATTTAACATGCAACAACCAACCCAAAATGGGTTTTCAAAATGAGAAAATAAAAATAAAATAAAAGCATGAACTTACTGTTGAAGAAGATGAAGATGAGCAAGAAGATGATGAAAATGGTGTTAGGGCACACAAAAACCCAAGAAGCTCACAAGAAATTTTGAAAATGGAGGAGAAGAGAAGCTAGGGAAGTTTTGAGTGAAAAAGGGTGAAATGAGGCAAAACCTCAGAACCCTAACAACATAAAACTCAATCTGGGTCGGGTACAGCTTAGTGGGCCCAGAAACACTATATTTTTTTTTCAAAATTCTGCACACCGCGCTTAGCGGGACATGTTGCGCCCTAAGCGCGCTCGCTATTGGAAGTAAGGGGTCATTTTTTTTCAAAACAGCGCTAAGCGCGCGCCAAGCGCGCTCTGCAGTACAAAAAACCCTCCCAGCAGCAAAAATTCAACATCCACAAGTTCAAAACATCACCCTAAACAGCATACAACATCAATTTTTCAAAAACATGTTTAAACAGCAAATTCACTAGTAAAAACGATAAAAACTTACAAAATTGGGGTGCCTCCCAATGAGCGCTTGTTTAACGTCGGATAAGCTCGACGGGCCAAGATGCTCAATTAAGAACATCGAGGAGAACAGAACAATTGTTGCGATCAAAGTTACCACCAAGGTAGATTTTCAAGCGTTGACCATTTACGGTCCAACTGTCTTTTTTCTCTAAATCTTCTATCACAATCGCTCCATAACTTTTCACCTCTTTCACACGAAATGGTCCTGACCATTTTGATTTTAATTTTCCTGGAAAAAGTTTTAACCGGGAATTAAACAACAGTACCAAATGGCCGACCTGGAAGTCCTTTTGTCGGATCTTCTTATCGTGATAATTCTTTACCTTTTCTTTATACAACCAACTGGAATGATAGGCTGCATTCCACATTTCCTCCAATTCCTGAATTTGTAATTTTCTCTTCTCTCCGGCCAAGTTCGTATCAAAATTTAGCAGCTTAAGGGCCCACAGTGCTTTGTGCTCCATTTCAACCGGTAAATGGCATGTTTTACCATAAACCATTTGAAATGGAGTTAAGCCAATTGGAACTTTGTAAGCGGTCCGATATGCCCACAAAGCCTCGTTCAATTTCTGCGACCAATCTTTTCACGAACTTGACACATTTTTTTTCTAAAATCCTTTTTATTTCACGGTTCGACACCTCAGCCTGCCCGTTCGACTGTGGGTGGTAAGGGGTCGCTACTTTATGCGATACACCGTAATGTTTTAAAACATTTTCAAGAGATGTATTGCAAAAGTGTGACCCGCCATCACTAATGAGAACCCGAGGAGTGCCAAAACGGGAAAAAATGTTTTTCTTTAAAAAATTAATCTCCGTCTTGCCATCGGCCTTAGGTGAAGCAATCGCTTCAACCCACTTCGACACATAGTCAGCCGCCACTAACATGTACTCATTTCCAAAATAGGGTGGAAATGGACCAACAAAATCAATGCCCCAAAAATCAAAAATTTCAACTTCTTGTATATTTTGAAGGGGCATTTCATCTCTTTTTCCATTTCCCCCATTTCTTTGACAAGTGTCGCAACTTTGCGCATGAAGATTTGCGTCTTTAAAGAGAGTAGGCCAATAAAAGCCTGATTGCAAGACTTCCGTGGCCGTCCTCGAACCATTGAAATGGCCGCCATAAGGAGAGTTGTGACAATGACAAAGAATACTTTGGGCTTCTTCACTCGTGACACACCTTCTCAAAAGGTTGTCACCTCCTAATTTGAACAAATACGGGTCATCCCACACATAGTAATTCGCATCCGATAGGAACTTCCTTTTTTGGTTCCAAGTTAGGTCTTGGGGTACCCAACCGGTTGCTTTGTGGTTAGCAAAATCCACAAACCAAGGCCTAACTTGGACTTTAAACAATTTTTCATCGGGAAATTCCTCTCGGATTTCCTTTTCAGCTTTGGTTACCTCCACGTTGATCAAACGGGACAAATGATCCGCCACTAAATTCTCTGACCCCTTTTTATCCTTTATTTCCAAATCAAAATCTTGAAGTAAGAGAATCCACCAGATGAGCCTTTGCTTCGAATCCGGTTTAGTGAGCAGATATTTGATAGCCGAATGATCCGTGTAGACAACCACTTTTGACCCTATTAGGTAAGAACGAAAATTCTAGAGTGCGTATACAATAGCAAGCAATTCATTTTCGGTTGGGGCGTAATTTACTTGCGCCTCATTTAATACCTTGCTTGCGTAATGTATAGTATGAAAAGTTTTGTCCTTTATTTGACCTAACACCGCTCCAACGACATAATCACTCGCATCGCACATTAGTTCAAAATTTAAAGTCCAATTTGGTGCGATGATTATTGGAGCGATAATTATTTTTTCAATCAAAATTTGGAAAGTAATAAGACATTCATCGTCAAAGAGAAATACCTGATCTTTGTTGAGCAAGTTGCTCAATGGCCTTGCTACCTTTGCAAAATCTTTGATGAAACGCCTATAGAATCCCGCATGTCCCAAGAAGCTTCTGATTCCTTTGACGTTGGTAGGAGGAGGAAACTTTTCAATTACTTCAATCTTTGCTTGATCTACTTCAAGGCCTTTGGAAGAAACTTTGTGGCCAAGCACAATTCCCTTCGTCACCATAAAGTTACACTTCTCCCAATTCAACACCAAGTTAGTCTTAACACACCTCTCAAGGACGGTTTCCAAATTTTTCAAACACAAGTGAAAAGATGCTCCAAACACGGAAAAATCATCCATAAACACCTCCATTGTATTTTCTATGAGGTCGGAGAAGATTGCTTGAACACACATTTGGAAAGTTGATGGCGCATTACAAAAATGCCAAAGGGACAAGTAAAAGTCGTCTTCTCGTGATCCGCCGGGTCAACCGCAATTTGATTAAACCCCGAATATCTGTCCAAGAAACAATAGAATTGCTGCCCGGATAACCACTCAAGCATTTGGTCCATGAATGGAAGTGGAAAATGGTATTTTCTAGTTGCGGTGTTCAACCTTCTATAATCAATGCACATTCTCCACCCCATTACAATCTTTGTTGGGATTAACTCATTCTTATCATTTCGGATAACGGTCATGCCACCCTTTTTAGGAACAACGTGCATGGGGCTTACCCATGGACTATCAGAGATCGGGTAGATCATTCCCACATCCAAAAGCTTCACAACTTCTTTCCTCACCACCTCTTTCATAGTTGGGTTCAACCGGCGTTGTGGTTGAGCAACCGCCTTGAAATCTTCTTCCATAAGAATCTTGTGCATACAATAAGATGGACTAATTCCCTTAAGATTGGAAATAACCCAACCTATTTCATCTTGATATTTCTTCAAAACTTGAATTAAACGGTCTTCCTCGTTTTTGGACAAAACGTTGCTAATGATAACCGGCTTGTTACCACCGTCATCAAGAAACGCATATTTTAAATTGGAATGCAAGACCTTCAATTCAAGTGGTGACTTCTCATCTTTCACATCCTTCTTTAACTCTTCCGTTTCTACTTCCCACAGTTGCAACTCTTTGAGAGATTCAAGTTCTTTTAAACAATCTTCAAGAGCTCTTTCTTCTTCATCGGAAAACACCTCAAAAGATTCATCAAGAGCCATTTCCAAAGGAGATAATATATGAACATGCTTTGAAACCTCCAAAGTTGCTTCTTCAATTGCATCGATACGAAAGCTATCATGCTTGTCTCGAGAATGTTTCATTGCTTCAAAAAGATCAAAGCAAACTTTTTCGTTTTGAACCCTCAATTTCATTAAACCGTCATCCACATCAATCATCATTCGTGCGGTTTTCATGAAAGGTCGCCCAAGAATTAAAGGGGCATCCTCATCTTCCTCCATATCGATAACAACGAAATCAACCAGAAAGAAAAACTTGTCAACTTTTACCAAGACATCTTGAGCCAACCCATGAGGATGAGTTGTGGACTTGTCGGCTAATTGTAACGTCATCTGAATGGATTTCATCTCAATGTTCCCAAGCCTCTTTACAATGGACAAAGGAATTAGATTAATGCTTGAGCCCAAATCGATTAGGCCTTTGCCAACATAGACATCACCAATTGTTACCCGGCAAAGTAACACGCCCCGGGACAACTTCTTTTTTCGGAAGAGTTTTTTAGATGATGGCACTACAACTTGCGTCAAGGATAATAGTTTTGGTTCCAAATACCTCCGCTTCTTTGTGAGAATGTCTTTCATAAACTTAGCATATTTTGGCATTTGCTCCAAAGCTTCGGCAAAAGGAATGTTAATTTGCAACTGTTTAAAAATATCCATGAAACGAACGTAATGCCGTTCATTTTCTTTCTTTGAAGGAGCATGGGGGTATGGTAAATGTTGGATCGGAATAGTGCTCACTACTTCCTTTCCCTTCTTCACTCTCCTAAGTCTCTCCTTTTTCTTCAACTCCTCACCACTCTTATTTTCAACTTCAACTATTTCATCATCTTTCTTTTCAACTACACCTTCATTTTCAATTTTATTTTCAACCACTTCCTCATCACTATCCTCCTCCACAATACCATCAATTTTTTCTTCATCTACCTTTTTCTCATTTTCAGTTACCAACCCCCTTCCCACTTCTTGTAACGATTGCCTTGCAATGCTCCTTAGGATTCACTTGAGTATTTGCGGAGAATGAAGGACCCGATTATTGCTCGGCAAGTTGCTTGGCAAGTTGTCCCACTTGATTTTCTAGATTATTTATCGCCGCATCACTACTCTTTTGATTGGCCATAGACATTTGCATGAATTGAGTCAAAGTGTCTTCCAACTTAGAGCTAGCAACCGGAGGTGGTGGAGGTTGATAAGGATTTTTCCGGTTTGAAGAATCGCCATCATAACCTTGGTTGTGTTGATAGTTCTCCCTCGGCGGATATCCTTGATTGCCTTGGTAATGTTGTTGAGGATTTTGTTGTTGTTGATAAGGTTGTTGTTGTTGTTGTTGTCTTCCTTGATAGTCTCGTTGATTATTCATGTAGTTCACTTCTTCAAATCTCGGAGGAGGTGAAAATCCAGTGTCATGCTCTCCTTTGCAAAGTTCACAACCAGCAACTTGTTTACTCTTGCTAGGTTCCTTCAATTCTTTAATCTGTTGAGTCAAAAGTTCCACTTGTTGAGATATGAGCTTGTTTTGTGCAAGGATTGCATCATTAGTTCCCAATTCAAGTACCCCGGGCTTCTTTTGCGAGTTGTTACGGCGTTGACTTTGAAGATCATTGAGAGCCATTCTATTGATGATATCCGTACCTTCTTCGGCACTCTTTGATAACAAAGATCCTCCAGAAGTGGCATCCAATAATGTCTTACAATTTGGTTGGAGACCATTCTTGAAGATGTGAATTTGTGTTAACTCGTCAAACCCGTGGCCTTTGCATTTGCGAAGCATGGATTTGAATCGTTCCCATGCTTCATTCAGAGATTCACTAGTGCCCTGAAAGAACACAGAAATTGCAGTTTTTGACTCCATAAAACGGTTGTGAGAAAAGAACCGTTCTATAAATTTTTCCTCCAAAACATTCCAATCGGTCATCACAGCGGGAGTTTGATCAAGATACCAATCCTTAGTATTGCCAAGCAAAGCATGAGGAAATAGTCTCTTAAAAAGAGGTAACTCTTGCGCTTGATCGACTCCGGCCGCTAACGTTATCTCATAAAATTTGGTGAGAAAAGCGAAAGGGTCTTCATGATCCATTCCCGTGAACAGAATTCCATACAATAAGTTCAAAGTTCCAGTTTTCATCTCAGCTAGCCTTCCTTGATTATTGTTAGCAAACTGAGCGGTGTGACGTGGGCTATTTACACATGGTGTGGAAGCGGGCGGCGGTGGTGGTTCTATGATTGGCATGAACTGTGGAATTGGTGGTGATGTAGAAATTGAACTTTCTCCTTGTTCTTGCCTTTGTCTAGCTAGTTGCCTCCTCCGTCTAGTTCTGCTATTGAGTCTACGAGCGGTTCTTTCAATCTCGGGATCGAATATAAGTTGGTCCGCCGGTAGTTGCCCTAGCATAAACAAAGTCTGCACACTAAACAAAATAAATCAACAAGCACAAGAAAAATTTTAACAAGTCTAAAACTTCACAACTATTGTGATGCTTGCAGTATCAATTAACAATCCACGGCAACAGCGCCAATTTGTTGAAATACAAATAGAGTTAGGGTTTTGTTATCGATCCACAGAGATTGTTCGGTGATATCGCAGCCGTTCTACAGTTGTATACGTTTTAAACTTCAAAGTAACAAGGGGTTTTGGTTGTTTTTAATCGGAAAGTTTGCATTCAAAGTTAAGTATAAGCGGTAAAAAGATTTGTTTTAACGATTTATAAGAAGCATGTCAAGATTAGGGTTCGATAAACCATTTTGCACAGATAGAATCGACAAAGTGAATGAACTCATTTAGACGGTAAATGTTATCACGTATCCTCCCAATATGTTTATTTCTAGCACATATTGTGAGTTTTACCATTTTGATCCTTTGATGATCTCTCACTCAAACTATCAAAATGACAACATTAAAGTTCAATATTTATGAACATCAACACACATTACTATCTCTAGCCAATGTGCATTGATGGATGAAAAACCTAGGTAAAGTGTAAGAACACATTTCTCAATCATGAACCAACACAAAGAATAAACAATAGAAACAAGGTTTTTCATCATACATTCATCATCCAAGAGTTCACAAGCTTGAGTCAATACATATACATGCAAAAGAAAGGTTTATCTACCATCTAACCTTCACACAAAAGGAAAATTAGCTCTCCATTGTCATGGAAGCTAAACAATCAAGAAGATGAAGAAGAATATCAAACGTCAATGACGATTTCTCGACGAATGATGCTTCCAATCTTCCAAAATGGATGCTACGGTGTTCACAAGGTGTTTTGCTCTAAAATGTATCAAGCAAGCTATGAAAAATACATAAGAGTCTATTTATAAGAGGGCTGAGGATCGCAGAGCGCGCTAAGCGCGCAGCACTGCGCTGCACTTTACAATAAACCACCTAAAGAGCGCGATGAGTGCGCTAAGGACCCCGCTGAGCGCGTAACTCTCTGTAACTACTTCTACCATCACGCTAGGAGCGCGCTGAGCGCGCTTCAAGCATGCTCTAAAAATGCTTATTTTCTAAAAGTGCTTTTGTGGGGCCTTCCTTGCTCCAATCTTTACACTTCCATGCAAAAATCTACAATAAAAACACAAAAGTTAAATAGATAAGTCAATTAATGCAATTAACTAGAAAACGGTTATTAACCGGAAACAATGGGAAAAGGCTTGGATTAACAAATAAAGATCACAAAAAGGTGCTAAAAACTAAACTAAATATTAACAGTTTTTAGCACCTAACACATTTGCAATCATTGTCTTAGTTTAATTTAAAAAAGATAGACTAGAAGAGAAAATTTTTCTTTGATGTAATGTTTTTGAGATGAATGCATGAATGCAGCATACAAAAACATAGAAAAAAACATGGGGTCAAAAGGTTGTTGTCGTGAAGTCAAGGCTCTAACCCCCCCCCCCCCCCCCCCCTCTCCCCCAAAGGTTTATACTAGTGATTTTTGTACCTGTCTCTCAAATTCATCAGTTCTAGTCGAGAAAACACCAGCGGGCCGGGAACCGTGCTAGGTGATGTTTTTCGAAGAACCATCAGAAGAGGGTAGTATCGCGTGACAACCATTTCCAATAGTTTCTGCACTACTAAAAGAGGTTTTTCCTAGGTGCATACTCAATCTTTCCACATGCGGCATCACACGCATTCCCATTAGCAGAAAAATAAACACAGATATCAAATAGAAAAAGCAGTATATATATTTGTCCTAAAGTCCTAGACTTTAAAAAGCTATGAATCCTATGTTCCTGACAAAAATGGCTGCCCAGCAGAGTCGCCATTCTGTGGTATCTTCCCAACTTTAAAGGTTTTGACCTAAGATCCTAGTGGAGTCCACAAAAAGTCCTATCCCAGTGAAATCCCCAAAGAAAGAAAGAAAAGAAAAGAGCCCCACGGTGGGCGCTACTTTTCTGTGGCACTTTTTAAGGTTTCTTCTTAAGAGATGGGAAGAGAACAAGATCTCGTTATATAATATTCCCCAGTGAAGTCGCCATTTTTTCTGTAGCGCGAATTTTTGGACGTGGTTGCGAAGCAATATCGCCTTTGGGGTACTACAGTTCGATTCATTTTTTATCCTATTGAAGTTGATGAAGGAAGGGAAATAGATGTCTCCAATTAACCCTTCTTGCATACTGAGTTTAAACAGATGACTGTTGGTTTACAGAGGCTATTGAGATTGTGGGTCTCTCTTAAATTATTTTGTTAAAATAGTGCCTGGGTGATTGGTGGGAATTTAAGACTGATGCTTTTCAATTGATATGTGAGGGTATGGGATTTGGGACTTTGGATTAGTGTGCTCGCTAAGATTTTTCTTTCAATTTTATGCCTACGTATTGCCGTTTACCGAAACAGGGAAATCAGAGCGATCGTAGTTCCTCCTATTCTATGGGAGGAAATGGTGTTTTGGTGTCTTGTTCAAAGCCCAAGACGTGAAGCTGAAAAGGTGGTTTATATCTTGTTCAAAGCCCAAGATGTGAAGCTGAAAATGTGTTGTCTTTAGAGAGAATTTGTCATCTCTAAAGGGGGTTTGTTCGTCACAACTGTTGGGTGACTGACTATAAAGGAGGATTACTTTAACCGGGATATGTGAATCCTAGCAATGCCATAATTTCCTTTATAGGGGGTTTTAACCTGAAGGAGAAGACTTTAACTCAGTGTAGAGCAATGCCATCTTTCCTTAGGAATTTCTCATGCTAAAAGAGGGACAGTGGCGTGGATGTAAATAATCCAGAGGCTTGCCGCTTACAGCAATTAAATGAAAGGAGTTGTTGATGTTTGTATCCTGTGAACGAGGCACAATTTTGATGCTAAAAGGTTGATGGACTCAACCGGGGTTTTTCTTATACAAAGCCTAAGAGGAGGCTATTGGCCCAACAAGAGGGTGTTTTTACGTGTCTCGTACGAAGTTCGAGAGAGAGGCTAAAAGGGTTTGACTCAACAAGAGAGTTCTTTTAGATGTGTCTTGTACGAAGCCCAAGACGGAGGCTAAAGGTTGACTCAACAAGAGAGTCTTTTATACTCAACAAGAGAGTGTTTTTTGTATCTCGTACGAAGCCCGAGATAGAGGCTAAAGGGTTTTGACTCAACAAGAGAGTCTTTTTGTGTCTCATACGAAGCCCGAGATAGAGGCTAAAAGGATTGCTGTTTCAGTTGAGTGACAGGTCCAGTAGGTTGGTTAAAAGAGAAAATCAATTCTTATAAAGAGACTGATTAAAGGTAAGGCTATGCTTTAGGATTGATCAGAGGATCAGGGTTATTTCCTATTCTTTAAGGAAATGGGGAATCCAGAGGGTTTCTAGACTGTCCAAGTCTATGGGTGTTTTTCCCATTCTTGAGAATACCTTCGAGGCTCAAAGAGATTAGACTGTCTAAGTCTAGAGTTTTATCTTTTGTACTATGCTTAAAGAAACAGTAGTAGTACGTTTACGCAAGAAATATCTAGACTCTTTGAAAGACTGTTCTATTAAGATGACTAATTTCTGTTCCTATACCTATTGGAGGTCATCGGGACAATTTGTACGAAGCCCAAGAGGAGGCTGGAAACTTTTAAGAAGCCGAGGGACAATTTGTACGAAGCCCAAGAGGAGGCTCTCTTCCCGAAAGAATCCTTATACGAAGCCTAAGAGGAGGCTGTGAATACTTCTAAGAAGTCGTAGGGTCCTTGTACAATGCCCAAGAGGAGGCGGGGATGCTTTTAGGAAGCCTGTGGGTCCCCAAACCCCAAGAAATTCAAGATAGGCTATTCACAGAGAATAGATCAAGCCAGGAAAGTCTTAGAATTTGGAAGAAACTCAAGAGATGCCATTCACGGAGAAAAGATCATCTCTGGGGGAGTAGAGTTTCTTTGACAATGTCAAAGGGTGACAGTCTGTGAAAGGGTTCACCGAGAATGCTGCCTTTCACATCTCCATATTGTTTAACCCCAAGAGAAGGGAAGACTGTATTTGGTAATCCTATGGGGGATCTAGTTTTGTCTATTTAAGAGTGATCAATAGGGCTTAGTACTAGACGTAGTTGCCGGGTAAACTCTAAATATCTATACTAGTATTACACAGTTGATATGAGTTTATGAAAGAAGACTTACAATGAAACAGCCCCAGAATACAGTTATATGTATATGAAAGCGGATAAAGAAAGCATATAACCACTTACTCGGTTGTAGAGCTTCCATGCTATTTGGTTTGTTGTTCAATAAAGAAAGATTAAAAACAACAGTATATTCAAAATTTAAAGGAGAAAGTATTTTGAAAAGATGTTGGGGCTTACAACTCAGGGAGAGGCCCAAGGTTTATCAGTGATTGCACTGTCATTTTGTATAGAGTGACTTATACAAGTGACTGTGGCCCAAAAAGTTTTATGTACAAGGGGATGGGTCTTACACTCTCTCAAGAGGCCCAAAAGACAGTGAATGACCCAAAATGGCGATCGCGCCGAGATTTTCGAAAACGCGGTGGATCTTATACAATGCATTGAGGCCCAAAATGGTTTGGTTTTTAAAGGGGGTTGGGTCTTACACTCTAATAGAGGCCCAAACGATTTTGAATGAGTCTTATAGCTCGAGGAGAGGCCCAAGGTTTGTTTCTCAACGGACGATGATCGCGTCGAACTTTTTGAAATACAACGGGACTTATACAATAAGTGAGGCCCAAAAGTAGGTTTGTATTTACAAAGGATTGGGTCTTACACTCTATTAGAGGCCCAAAAGTGTTTGAAATTGTTTGATAAGGGTGAAAATCAAAGAAACCCTAATTTGTTATTCTTTAAAAGTAAATATTTAAAGAAAATCAAATAAAATACCAAATAAGTTTGAATAAACCATTTGTGATTTTTGTTTAAGTTTTGAGAAATGAGGGATTAATCACAAGGTTAATTAAAACTCATTTGGTTTTGATTTTCATATTAAATATTCACTTTTAAAATGTTTAAAAACATTAAAAAGGAATTTATTCACAAAAATACTAATTATATTAAATAAATAATATAAACTTAATTTTTTTTGTGGAATAAAATATTTCAACATTTTTGTGATTTTTTGCAAAAAGAACCAATAAAAAATAATTAAAATTGAAGGAGTTATTAATTTTCCAATTAATTAATAAAACATGAAAATATTGGAAAAAATAGCAAAAATGTGAGAAAACACAAAATGGCATGGGTGGGGTTTGAACCCACGACCTCAAGGTTATAGGGCGCGCGCCTTACCACTAGGGTGGTGATACATCCATTGCTTGAAGTGAAACCAAAAATATACAAGGCATGCCTTGTTTTCTAGGTCTGGCCAAGGCAAGGCAAGACAAGTTTTGCCAAGAAACGGGAAGGTCCATAACTTTCTCATTTCTCAATGTTTGGGGACAAAATTTATATGCGTCTGGCCTAGAATTTCACAAGGAATCAAATGGTGGTGGTATTTTTTTCAGGTCATACTCCCTCCTCAAAATCCGATAGTGGTTTTGAAAAAGGCCTATAATTGCATTTTTTTATGCTACACTTTGATACATGCATGAATTACATGATGAATTGGTTCAAACACAACATATATAACATGTATGAGGTGTGTATGATATGTGGACTTCAAAGCAATACATATTTTGGAAAGTTCAAGTCATGATGCTTACCTCTTCTTGAGCTTTTGGAGTTTTCTGTGCAATTTGCCAAACTTCTTGTTCTAGAAATGGTTTGATGCTTTGGACACTCTCAAATGATCCCTTAGAAGCTTTGAGGATGGTTGGAATCAGCTGGAACCTGCAAAAACACAAACTGGCCCTTTCTTGCAAAAGGGGTTAAAATGACCAAAATAGCAACTCTCTCAAATGGTGTTCCAGATGGGGGGAACCATTTGGGACAGTTCAAGGATGTTATTTGGAGTGTGTTTGAGGTTTTATCTGGTTTGGAAAGTGACTGAATCAAGACATGGCTTGAAAAATGCACAAAAGGCCTATTTTGAGGTTTTGAGATGTGACTTTGTGATTTTGGGATTACATGTCACTTTTGATAGTTTGGATCACCTACATATGATGTTTATGAGGTGTTAGGATCATGAGTTATGATGGAAATGCTCTCTAACTCAAAAACTCAGAGTTACCTTGCTAAAGAAGGTATTTTTGCCTAAAGAGAGGGATTTTGAGGAAAGCATCTGTTTGATGGCTTTGGTGTACTCAAACTGAGCACAAATGAGCTTTATTTATAGTAGAGCAAGTTTATTTTAGGATCAATAGTGAATGGCAACTGCAGTAGAGGTTTGGCCAATGGTTGCACTTTGGAATCCAAGTCTCCTCTAGCCACTGACTAGGGGTTAGGGCACAGAGCTGTGGTTCCCTTGGTCTTGGATAAGTCTTGACTGAATTCAGTTGCAAATGGCTAAGTCCATGCCACCTTGGTGTATGCATTGAATGCTTCAATCCAAAATTGGAGTCTTGTCCCTCTTTTAGGCAATTCTAGGTTTGACATGCTACTTCTTGTTCCAAGGACTTTGGAGGCTTGGCTCAGTGTTTGTCCCCTTTAGATTTGATCCTCAGATGTGTCCAAAGTGATGACAAGGCTTGGAATTATCTGATTTTGCCAAATCGAGCAAAAATGCAAAATTCTGCCTAGCCTTGGCAGTTTTCAGCAAGGCATATTACCCTTGTCATATCTCATGGCTCAAGTGGAATTCAGTGATGTTCTTGGCCATTTTGGAAAGCCCTCATATGATACAACAACTGTTTGATCATATTTGGTTTTGATACCTTTTGGATCCAAGTGAAAAATCCCCCTACATTTGGAAAAAAGTGAAGGCAGATTCTGACTTAGTGAAAATTTCACTAAGTGTTGGAAAAAAAGTGACATTTTCACTTTTTGTGATTTTGACCATTCCATAACTCAAAATCCATGAGTAATTTGGAGGGGGGTCAGTTTTAAGCTTTTGTAGAGGGTAATGAGATATATAAATCAAGCTTTGGATGGGGAAAATGGCTTTGTGGTTTAGGAGTTATGATCCTCCAAAGTTGGTACCCTTGCCACTTTGTTCATAACTTAGAAAATTTTCTAAGTTTTTATGGTTACCTCTTTTACAAGTTATCCCACTTTTCTTGATTTTTCTTGATGAATGATGAGTCAAGTCATACATTAACATCATTTTAGGGTTAAAAAAATATTTTTGTGAAAAATCTCAAAAAGTCAAAGTTGACTTCTATGCACAGTTGACTTTTTGTCAAATGAATTCCAAACTGTGCGATCCTCTATGAAATCAAGTCCTTGACCTAAATCAAACTTGATGGATTGATTTAATAGGTGTTATAGGGTATATTGATTCATGTCCTAGGGTTTGGGAGCATGTCCTGGTCAAAAGTCAAAGATACAGTTGACTTTTCTCGCAAAACCCTAATTGTGGTACTGATGAAATTGAGACTTGCTGCTCAAGCTTCCTGGGTCAATCCATTGTTACAAATGGATCAATGTGGTATGTTGGAGACCCTCAAACCCTCTCTTGAGGTCTTGGCTCATGATTTGTCCCAAAAGTCAACTTAGGGGTGAATTAGGTCAAGAAACCCTAATTCCTGATTTTTTATGTATGCATCCCTTGAGGTCAAATTGAGTTGATAGATGGGCCCATGAGGTTCCATGGAGTATTTTAGGATATGTTTTGAAGAATTGGCTCATGCCCAGAGGAAAATTTTCATCTGGAGGCCCTGGTCGACCAAACCCTAATTTGGTGACACTGGCGATCTTGAGGCTTGATCCACCTGGAAGGGAGCAGCCTTGTGCTTAATCCTTAAAGTGGGAGCCCTCTTGATCCCTTGTGGATATTTGAGAGGCTAGACAAGTTGAAGATCATGTCATTTCTTGATTGATCCTTTGTCTAAGAGCTCTGAGAGGGCTGGAAACCCTAATTTTGATTGTAGTGGATGCTCACCCATCTTTGGGGAGACTACTGAGGTATGATGGTTCCTCCATACTGTGATGATGCTTTTCACAATGATGGGAAATCTTAGTGGTCAAAATTCAGGGTATGACACTATTACAAGGATTTTATTTCAACTACAGCAATATTGCTCCACAGTGGTGTTTCCCTCCAGTGAATCCACTAGGCAAAGATACTCCCACCAAATGGTATCTCGTCGAAAATTTTGGTGAAGGTTCGGATGATCTTTCTATTTATTTGAGAAGACGTGTTTACAAAATAACTGGCTTACATCTCTTTTGAAAGATCCCTGGTGATTGTTTCCAAATCTCCAACAAGTTATGGATCCCCATTGAAGCCATCTATCTCCAGTAAAATTCCATCCCATGTGAAGTTACTTTCCAACAAGTATTCACCTTTCTAGGAGGAATTCAAGACTTTGCTCAAGGCAGACAACCTCATAGCTTTTATTTCAAGAATTTGCTTGTGGCATACAACCTCGCAGCATTTTATTCGAAAACATGCTCGTGGCATACAACTTCGAAGCTTTGAAAGGTTTATTTTTACCCATTTTCAAGTGAAAGACCTTGATTAAAGAAGAAACTGAGACTCGTTCATGGCATACAACCTTGAGGCGTGGGGAAGTTTATTTTACCCTTTTCAAGTAAAAAGAGGAAGCTGAGACCAGTCTGTGGTTTATGACCCAAGACAAGGGGAGGTTTATTATCTTTTAAACAGATTATTTGAAGGTGGCTATTTCAGATTCCCTGGTTAATCTCAGCAGAAGGTATTTCTTTTCATTTCTTGGTAAGTCTCGACAGAAGATTTCTAGTAGACCTCAGCAGAAGGTATTTCCTAGCAAGTCTCGGCAGAAGATTTCCAGTAGACCTCGACAGAAGGTATTTCCTGGCAAGTCTCGGCAGAAGATTTTCAGTAGACCTCGGTAGTAGGTATTCTCTTTTATTTCCTGGAAATTCTCGACAGAAGATTTCCAGTAGACCTCGACAGTAGGTGTTTTCATATGTAAATTCTCTAGTTATTCTCGGCAGTAGATCTCCAGCAGAATTCAATATAATATGTTTCTCTGTTTCCAGGATTTCGGCAGTAAATTCTCTAGTTAATTCTTAAACTTTGACAGACAGTCATTTCTTCTCTCAGCAGATTCCCCAGTAATTTTGACAGTTGACACCTTTTCGATAAAACATTGGCAGAAGGTATTCCTAAATGAGGTTCTAAGTCTTGACAGTTGACTCCTCCAAATAAATATTATTAGAATTCCCACGGTTGACCATGGCAATAGGTTCTCTGAGTGGTATTTGTTAAAAGATTTCATCACGAGTTCATCACGTTGTGCTTAAGATACCTTGTGATTATCATTTGACCAAGTAATAGTGATCTGGTTATGGATTCCCAATGACATCAAAGCTTGGTCCATATTGTTTTGAGTTGAAACTGATTGGATCAATGTTTGATAAGCATATTAAAGTTAAAAGGTCCATTTATAGGGATTCCTTGGAATTCAAGTCATTATTTCAAGATTGCAAGCTCTAGTAAACTCAAAAATCAAAGATCACATTGAAAGATTCATGCTACGAAGGTTCATTTTAAAGTGCAAGTCCAAAGTGCTTTACAAAGCTCCAATTGATTACAAGTTCAAGGTCACCTTTAATACTTGATGAGCAATTTGTTTTGTGGAATATACCAAAGGTCGTGATTGCTTTATAGTTCACATTAGTCGAATTGAAGAAAAATTACTTAGAACGTTATCACTTATGCATTATTCCATGGGCTATATACCTACATTTTCTTCGAACTCTACGGCTTATAAAACAAGTTTTCTACTGGCGATTTAAATAAAGAAAATCTCAAGCCTTATTATGAAAAGTCAGTACACCATCTTGTAAGTGCAATTGTAAAATAACCTTGATGGCAACTATTGTTTGGGCATGCGAAAATACATCGGCTAGTAAAAGAAATTACACTGATATTCCTAGTTCCTACGTTACGGTAAAAAATCCAAATAACTTATAGTCAGCAAAAGTGTTAGTTTATGTCTATTGGTCTCAGAAGCTTTTTGGAGAAGTATGATAGTCATCCACTTGAGACTTTGCCTGAAGTTTTGAAATGTGGGCCAGTAACTGAAAAAGAAGCTCGTTCTGAATTTCTCTCATTGTACACCTGTTTGAAAGCTTTTTTGCATGAAGAACCTTTGGCGCCTGAAGATATGTGGTATTATCCTAAACGCAAAGAGTTATGACACATTACTGTTCAAATATTTGGCCCAGTATGAGAAGCATTTGATTTCAATATGAAGAACATACAGCTGCAAAGTTTAATTCAATAACCAATAATTACCAATAAACAAACTATATTATGTGCGACACAGTTTGGATTCGTTTCAGCATGCAAGCATTTGGAGTACAAGATGCGACACTTGCTTTAACAAACCGTTCCAAGAAGCTATGTTGTCTTAATCGCCGCGAACTACAGACAAATATCTGCATTCCAAGAGAAGGCAAGATTAGGCGTAGACCTTTCATACAAAAAACCTCGGCAGCATCCAAAGGAATAAAAATGTCAAAGGCAGTACTTCATCCAATTTGTAAGTACAAACAACGAGACGACAATCGCCATGAATGACTTGATCGCACAAAGTTCATAGCATTTCAAATGGCTACTATTAGTGTCTCCACAACAATTAACAGCCATAACAATTGACAAGAAGCTTGAATAACTATCAGCTCCGATTAACATCATCACAGCAATCTAAGTTTCGTTAGCTATCACACAATTTATTGAAAGGAAGGAGAATGGCATACCGAAATAGTGAGCAATTCTTGAGTAATTGCTAAGCAAACTTTCGTTCCACAAAAACTAAAACTAGTGCATATCACTATAAGAATTCTGGTTTTTTTGATTCTTTTGAAAATATTGAAACTTACTTTGATGCCGGAGAATATCACTTCGAAAGTTGTCACAATGAGATTAGCCAAGCAAAACAGATCCATAGGAAGATGAGAGAAATCATGAGCAACCAAGCACCACCCTGTAATTTGAAGGAATTGGTCAGTAAGTTCATTCCTGAGATGATGGGAAAAGAAATTGAGAAAGCTACATGTAACACTTACCATTGCAGATCGTGTCCTTTCAAAGAGTGAAGATCCTTAAAAGCTCTCAAGTTTGATCACATGAATCACAAAAATAAAAAGAGAATAAAAAAGTGTTTTCCTGAACACATTCAAGCTCATCTATAGCAGCAAAACACATAATATTTAATGAATTTGAAAGTTTTCAAGATCATTGTAGCGCGGTTTTTATGGTTTCGAATCACTATCGTTTTGGGGTGCTACAGTTCGATTCATTTTTTATCCCGTGAATCTGATTAAAGAAGGGAAATAGATGTCTCCAATTAACCATGTTTGCACAGTTTAAACAAATGACTGTTGATTTACAGATGCTATCAAAATCGTGGGTCTCTCTTAGGTTATTTGGCTTAAGAATAGAGTGTCTTGACGGTTCATGGGGCTTTTGAGAAGGTACTATATCTAATTTTTCTTTGATTGATGTATGAAGGTACTGGACCTAGAGTTTTTTTTTAGTATGCTCGCTAAGATTTCACAATCTTATGCCTACGTATTCCCGTTTAACGAAACAGGGAAATCAGAGCAATCGTAGTTCCTCCTATTCTATGGGAGGAAAAGATGTTTTGGTGTCTCGTTCAAAGTCTAAGACAGAGGCTAAAAGGCGTATTTGTATCTTATTCAAAGCCAAAGATAGGAGGCTAAAGGGTTTTGGCTGAGAGAGAATTTGTCATCTCTAAGAAGGATTATTGATTTTTGTGTGCCTTGATCAAAGCACAAGGTCGATGCTAAAAGGTTGATTGACTCCACTGGGGACGTCCTTATACAAAGCCTAAGGGGAGGCTGTATGAGACCGACTCAACAAGAGAGTGGATATATAGGTGTCTTGTACAAAGTCCAAGACGGAGGCTAAAAGAGAATGACTCTTTGGGGATATCGTTATATGGAGCCTAAGAGGAGGCTAACAGTTTGACTTTTTTGAGAAAAATGTTCTTACTGTCTTGTACAAAGCCCAAGATTGAGGCTAAAAGGGATTTTGACTCCGTTAGGGAGGTTTATATGTGTCTTGTACAAAGCCCAAGATGGAGGCTGCAATGAGTTTGACTCTGCTTGGGGAAAATCCTTCCTCGAAGCCTAAAAGAAGACTGGGAGGAAATGACTCGGCTGGGGAAGATATTTGTCTCCAGTTTAAGAGAGAGACATTTATGTCTTGTACAAAGCCCGAGATTGAGGTTAAAAGTGTTTGACTCAACAAGAGAGTGCTTTTATCTGTCCTGTATAAAGCCCAGGATTGTGGCTAAAAAAGGTTGACTCAACAAGAGAACGCTTTTATATGTCTTGTACAAAGGCCAAGACAGAGGCTAAAGGAGTTGACTCAACAAGAGAGTGCTTTATACTCAACAAGAGAGTGATTTGTTGTCTCGTACGAAGTCCGAGATGGAGGCTAAAAGGAGGTTGACCCAACAAGAGAGTCTTGAAAAGTGACGGACTCAACAAGAGAGTCAAAAAATGACTGACTCAACAAGAGAGTCTAAAAAGACGACTGACTCGAGAAGAGAGTCTGAAAGGTGATTGACTCAACAAGAGAGTCTGAAAAGGTTAGCTCCGCTGGGGGAGGATCAATGTACAAAGCCCAAGAGGAGGCTGACTGTGCTGAGGAAAGAATCATTATACAAAGCCTAAGAGGAGGCTATCTTACTGCTGAGGGGTAGATCCATAGGCAGGCCCAAGGGTGGGGAACTCTCATGAGAGAGATCGGGTTTCTGCTGGAGATTTATCTAGAGTGATCGGTGTTTTTTCCTATGTTTGAAAGGAACTTGAGAATGTCTTTGATACTCAAGGGGTTTAGAGTGTCCAAGTCTATGGGTGTTGAAGAGTTTTATCTTTTGTAGGATGCCCAAAGGAGGGCAAGGGCCTTAAGGGATAAGGATCAACCCTAAAGTGGCCAGAGGTTTGACACTGGAAAGACTGCTCTAGCAAGGGATGACTAAGTTCTATCTTATACCTTTAAGAGGTCGTTAGGGTCCTTGTATTAAGCCCAAGAGAAGGCATGAAAACTTCTAAGAAGCTGAAGGGTCCTTGTACAAAGCCCAATAGGAGGCGGGGGTGCTTTTAGGAAGCCTGTGGGTCCCCAAACCAAGAGAAGTTCAAGAAATGCAATTCACAAAGAAGAGATCATTTAAGGAAATTTCAAGCATTTGGAAGAAACTTAAGAGATGCTATTCACGGAGAATAGATCAACTCCGGGGAATAGAATTTCTTTGATAATTTCTAAGGGTGACAGTTTGAGAAAAGGTTCACCGAGAATACTGGCTTTCTCTTTGTTCCATATTGATTAATCCCAAGAGAAGGGAAGACTGTATCTGGAAATCCTATGGAGATCTAATTTTGTTTGTATTTAAGAGTGACCAACGGGCTTTACCTAGTTCTAGACGTAGTTGCTGGGGAAAACTCTAAATAACTATTCTAGTATATATACAGTTGATATATGACAAGTATTTAAAGGATTATAAAAGAAGACTAACCATGCGCAGCTTCCCACAATACAGTTATGTATATGAAAGCACATAAAAGAAAGCGGATAAACACTTACCCGTTGTAGAGCTTCCATGCTGTTTTGTTAGTTGTTCAACAAAGAAATTAAAGAAAGTTTTGATAGAAACTATACATTTGGATTCAAAATCAAAGGAGAAAGTATTTTGAACAGAGATCGGGACTTACAGCTCAGGGAGAGACCCAAATTTTAACAGTGATGGCACTGTTGTTTTGTATCGGGACTTATACAACGAATGAGGCCCAAAATTTTTGGTTAAAAGGGGGTTGGGTCCTACACTCTACTAGAGGCCCAAAGATTTATTTTTGTACAAGTGATGGGGCTTACAACTCGAGGAGAGGCCCAGTTAATTTTGTTACAAAGGCGACGATCGCGCCGAACTTTTGAAAATATACAGAGGGACTTATACAATGTGTGGTCCCAAAAGGTATTATTTACAAAGGGGTTGGGTCTTACACTCTATTAGAGGCCCAAAAGTGTTTTAAGAAAAGGAATGGGACTTATAGCTCGAGGAGAGGCCCAGATGATTATTCGTTTGAAAAATGGCGATCGCGCCGAGGTTTGAAAACACAGTGGGTCTTATACGATGACCGAGGCCCAAATTATTTTGGTTTTCAAAAGGGGTTGGGTCTTACACTCTATTAGAGGCCCTTGAGTGTTTGAAAAAAGTTTGTTAGGGTGAAAATCAAAGAAACCCTAATTTCATCATTTTTAAAAAGTAATCCTTTTAATAAAATGAATAAAATGACAAAAATACCAAATAAGTCTAAATAAACTACTTGTGATTTTTGGTTAAGGTTTGAAAAATGATGTTTTAATTACAAGATGAATTAAAACTCATTTTGTTTTGATTTTCAAGATGAATATTCATTTTTTAAAAGGTTTAAAAACAATAAAAATGAATTTATTTACAAAAATATCAACTATATTAAATAATTAATATAAATCTGATTTATTTGTGGAATAAAATATTTCAACATTTTTGTGATTTTTTGCAAAAAGAACCAATAAAAAATAATTAAAATTGAGAGAGTTATTAATTTTCCAAATCATTTAAAAATAATATGAAAAATAATGAAAAGTGGGAAAAATGATAAAAATAGGATCTGGGGCGAGGGGGATTCGAACCCCATACCTCTTGGGTGCAGCGTGCGCCCTCTACCACTGGGGTGGTGATACATCCGTGTATCAAAACCACCCCATGAATACATTGAGGCATGCCTTGTTTTTGGCCTTGCCAAGGCAAGGCTAGGCAAGGTTTTGGCCAAAAACGTAAAGCTTGTAACCTTCTCATTTCTCCATGGATTGGGACAAAATTTAGGTCTATCTTGCTTAGAATTTCACAAGGTATCCAATGGTGGTGGTGGTTTTTTTCATATGAGGATCCTATTGAAAAACCCGATAGTGGTTTTGAAATAGACCATGATTTGCATTTTCTATGCTATCTCTTGTTACAGGCATGAATTACATGATGAATTGGTTCAAACACAACATATATAACATGTATAAGATGTGCATGATCAGTGGACTTCAAAGCAATGCATATTTCAAAGAGTTCAAGTTGTGATGCTTACCTCTTTATGCGCTTTTTGTGCAATCTACCAAGTGCTTTGTTCCATAAATAATTTGATGCTTTGGACACCTTCAAATGATCACTTAGAAGCTTTTAGAATGGTTGGAACCAACTGGAATCCTCAGGAACAACTTTGAGCTCTTTCTTGCAAAAGGGGCAAAAGTGACCAATATGGCAACTCTCTCAAATGGTGTTCCAGATGTGGGGAACCATTTGGGACAGTTCAAGGATGATATTTGGAGTATGTTTGAGGTTTTATCTGGTTTTTAAAGTGACTGAATCAAGACATGGCTTGAAAAATGCAAAAAAGTCCAATTTTGAGGTTTTGAGAGGGGACTTTGTGATTTTGGTGTTACAGGTCATTTGTGAGAGTTTGGACAACTTAGATATGACATATTGGATGTGTTTGGATCATGAGCTGTGATGGAAATGCTCTCTAACTCAAAAACTCAGAGTTACCTTGCTAAAGAAGGCATTTTTGTCTAGAGAAAGAGATTTTGAGGAAAGCAAGTGTTGTAGTGCTTTGATGTACTTAAACTGAGCACAAATGAGCTCTATTTATAGTATAACAAGTTTGTTTTGCAAGCAATAGTGAATGGCAACTGCAGCAGGCTGTTGGCTAATTGGATCACTTTGGAATCTTAAGTCTCCTCTAGCCATTGACTAAAGGTTAGAGCACAGGCTTTGTAGCTTTGGTTCAGAGATAAACTTGGACTGAATTCAGTTGGAATAGGCTCATTTCATGCCACCTTGGTGCATCCATTGAATGCTTGGAAACAAAATTGGAGTCTTGGCCTCTTTTAGGCTTTTTAGGGTTTGGCATGCAACTTTGGGAATCTTGGACTTGGGAGGCTGATGAATCAGTTCTTGTTCCTTGGTTGTTCCCCCTTGAGGTGTGCAGATGGATAAACATGCTTGGCATTGCACAATTTGAGCAAATCGAGCCTTTATGCACAAATCTGCCTTGCCAAGACAGTTTGATTCAAGGCATGTTGCAGCTGTCATAACTCCTAGCTCAGTTGAGTTTGATGAAGTACTTGGCCATTTTGGAAAGCTCTCATATGATACAACATATGTATGATCATAGTTTGTCTTGACACTTTTTGGATCCAAGTGAAAAATGCCCCTACATTTTGGAAAAAGTGAAACAAATTCTGACTTAGTGAAAATTTCACTAAGTGTTGGAAAAAGTGGCATTTTCATGTTTTTGTCATTTTGGTCACTCCATAACTTAAAATCCATGAGGAATTGGAATGAGGTGTAGTTGACACTTTTAAAGTGTGTAATGAGAGCTACAAATCCATCTTTGGATCATTCAAAATGGTTGCTTGGATCTCAAGTTATGATCCTTGGAAGTTGGTACCCTAGCCACTTTGTTTCATAACTTAGAAAAATTCTAAGTTTTTTATGGTCACCCCTTTTACAAGTTATCCCACTTTCTTTGATTTTTCTTGATGAATGATGATTCCAATCACACATTAACATCATTTTAGGGTTAAGGAACCATAATTGTGAAAAATCTCAAAAAGTCAAACTTTGACTTATGTGCACAGTTGACTTTTTATCAGATGAATCCCAAACTGTGCGATCCTCTATGAAATCAAGTCCTTGACCTAAATAAAACTTGATAGATGGATTCCATAGGTGATATAAGGTGTATTGAATAATGTCCCAAGGTTTGGGAGCATGTCTTAGTCAAAATTCAAAGATACAATTGACTTTTCCTTCAAAACCCTAATTGTGGTTCAGATGAAATTGAAACTTGTTGATCAAGCTTCTTGGATCAATCCATTGTTGAAAATGGACCAATGTGGTTTATTAGAGACCCTCAAATCATGTATTGAGGTCTTGGCTCATGTTTTGTCCCAAAAGTCAACTTAGGGGTGAATTAGGTCAAGAAACCCTAATTCCTGATTTTTTGGTGAATGCACCCCATGGGGTTAAATTGACTTGATGATTGGGTCCATGAGGTCCCATGGAGTATCTTAGGTTGTGTTTTGAATCATTGGCTCATACCCAGAGGAAAATTTCCCTCTGGAGGCACTGGTCAACCAAAACCCTAATTTGGTGACACTGGCGTTCTTGTGACTTGATCCACCTGGAATGTAGCAACTTTGTCCTTGGTTCTTGATGTGGGAGTCCTCTTGATCCTTTATAGAGGTTTGAGAAGTTAGACAAGTTGAAGATCATGTCATTCCTTGATTGATCCTTTGTCTAAATGTTCAGAGAGGGCTTGAAACCCTAATCCCTACTTGTGGTGAATGTTCACCCATCTTTGAGGGAGATTGATGAGGCATGATGGTTCATCCATATTGTGGTGATGATTTACACAATGATGGGAAATCTTAGTGGTAAAAATTTGGGGAATGACAGATGCCCCTATTTAATCTTCTTGGACTCGAAGGTGTGAATGTCGAAGGTATTCGGGCATTCGGGGTGCAAGATAATTAAATATCGGAATACGTGAAATTTTGACGGTGGTTATGAATGGAAGTTTGCTCATCCATCTTCTTTTGCTAAGCAATGATACTTAGAAAAGGTAAAACTTCCCCTCGATCCTGGTTTCCTACCAAGGAATTGGTCTCAGTTTCTGAAATAAACTTCCCCTCGATCCTGGTTTCCTACCAAGGAACTGGTCTAAGTTTCTGACATAAACTTCCCCTTGATCCTGGTTTCCTACCAAGGAACTGGTCTCAGTTTCTGATATAAACTTCCCCTCGATTCTGGTTTTCTACCAAGGAACTGGTCTAAGTTTTCTGAAATAAACTTCCCCTCGATCCTGGTTTCCTACCAAGGAACTGGTCTCAGTTTTTGATATAAACTTCCCCTCGATCCTGGTTTCCTACCAAGGAACTGGTCTAATGTTCTGATATAAACTTCCCCTCGATCCTGGTTTCCCACCAAGGAACTGGTCTTAGTTTCTTTTGTCAATAAACTTTCTTGACAAGGGATGTTATTCGTAGCGGTTTTCCTCAAACTTCTCACCGAATTTTCTCGGGGAGATGCCATTTGATGGGAAAAAGTTTTGATGCCAGACTTGCTGGGGAACCCATTCGTCTGAGTTGTAGAGTTATACAAACTTCTCTGTTGGAGACGCCATTTGTCGACTCTACTAGGGAACACGAGTCTCTTGAGGGACTGCTTTCGGCTTGGGGATATTACATCATACTTTTCTTCGAGATCTTCTCAGAGAAATGCCATACAATGTACTCCAATTTCGAGGTGCTGATGACTTCAGTAACATTGCCTCTCCTGGAGAGAAAAAGCAATGTGTTGCTGAGAGTCTTTAGTTGCGAGGCTTTCTCTGGGGATTTTTCCTTAATCTGGGAAAGCAAATATATCATCTTCAATGGCAAAGAGTGACATTTGTCGAACGTTTCTGGTCTTTCAGAGGTTCTAGTTATCAAAGTGGTCAAGGACCAACTTCATCCCAGAAATAAACTGGAGGAGAGAGATTGTTCAGACGCAACATTTCCTGACGAGGAAAGAGCTGACAACTCGATTGAGAGGACTTTTATCACTAGGGGATAAGACTAACTAGAGTGATAGTGATGCAAGATGAATATGAATGTAAATCAATAATGCATGATGTATGTATGTATTGTGCTGAAAAAACTGACGCGACATACAGACTAGTGGATGAACACGACTGGATACTCAGCCACTGCAGGGGACGAAGAAGTACCGTTCGGTCCAAGGTAGCAATTCTGCCTTGCTTAGGAGAGATAGTCCCTATGGGGAACACCGTTGGTCGGGCTTAGGAGATAAGAAGTCTGCCGGGGATGTCAGATGGAGAAAATCACATCTGATATAGTTAATTCTTTGTTCAGGTGTACTAGTTTAGAAGGAGTACTTTGATTCTGCACTTTGAAGCTCAAACACCTTTGGAGAAGCAATTGATGTTCTTTCGATGTTCAACAATCAAAGAAATTGCCATCTTTATTTTAAAAGCAGAAAAATTTGACAAGTAAATTAATTTTTGTTTTATTTCAAGAATCGTTAATCATGTTAAAACGTTGTTCTGTAAAGCTAAAATAAATAAGATTTGCAAACAAAAGCACAAGGGCTCAAATTTTATTGATAGGATGGAAATCAGCCAAACGCGTGATTCCATAGAGTATTTACAAAGTTAGAAAATGGTAGTTTAAGGGAAAAGGGCTACAATGAAACATAACGACCATTATCCTTCTACCTTCTGGACATCCTGAGCTTCCGTCGAAGATGACCCTGACTGGAGTTTTCTGATGGATGGCGTGACTGATACTGGGGGATTTACCCCTGTTGGACGTAGTTACTTGCCATTATCCCTAACTTTTGCCTGGATTGTACTTTGAGATTTCCAATCCACCGGGATGATTTTTTTTATGTCTCTAATTTTTTCCTGGACCGCCCTTTCGGGTTTTCAATCCACCGAGACGTTTTTTTTATTTAGGCAAAGTATTTCTTGACTACGTCAACATTCGTGGGGTAGGCAAATTCTTCTCCATCCATGGCTGCGAGTCCCAAGGCACCGCCTGAGAAGGCTTTCTTGACCACATAGGGGCCGTCATAATTCGGAGTCCATTTGCCCCGAGAATCAGTGAGAAATGATTGTATCTTATTGAGTACGAGGTCTCCTTTCCTGAAGACACGGGGTTGGACCTGTTTGTCAAACGCCTTCTTCACCCTCTGTTGATACAACTAACCGTGGCATAAAGCCGTTATTCGCTTTTCTTCGATCAGATTTAGTTCATCGTGTCGACTCTGACACCATTCAGCCTCTGTAAGCTTAGCTTCCATCAATATCCTAATTGATGGGATCTCTACTTCTATGGGGAGCACTGCCTCCATGCCATATACTAGAGAGAAAGGGGTTGCCCTTGTTGAAGTGCGAACAGATGTGCGATAACCGTGAAGAGCAAAGGGTAGCATCTCGTGCCAGTTTTTGTAGGTTACAACCATCTTTTGAACGATCTTCTTGATGTTCTTGTTAGCCGCTTCTACTGCTCCATTCATCTTAGGGCGGTAGGGGGATGAATTATGGTGTTCGATATTGAATTCAGCACACAACTCTTTCATCATCTCACTACGCCAAAATTGGCTTTTCACATCGCACCAAAGACAGCGCTTTTTGGACAAAGCGCTGCTATAGGTCTTTAAAAAATTTTGCTAAAAAAAAGCGCTGTAAAAGACAGCCTTTAGAGAGAGCTTTTTAAAAGCGCTGTTAAATGCCCTAAATGGAAGCCACTTTTGAAAGCGCCTTTTGAAAAGCGCTCTTATAGGTTAACCTTAGAATGTACTTTCAGAAAGCGCTGCTATAGGTCTTAAATTCTCCTCACTTTAGAATGCGCTTTTTGAAAGCGCTGCTATAGGTCTTAAATTCTCCTCACTTTAGAAAGCGCTTTCTAAGAAAAGCGCTCTCATAGGTAGCACTTAAGAAAGCGCTTTTTGAAAAGCGCCCTCTAAGGTCATTTATGAATTAAAATATAAAACACATTTCATATCATTTTCAGAAACTTCTTTTCATTTTCTTCTCTCGACCGTTTCTTTCAGCTGAAACCCTTGCGTTCAATCATTCTTGCATGCTTTCTAAAACCCTTGCTTTCATTGTCGTCGTTCTGAAACCTTTGCCGTCACCGTTGCCGTCGTTCTGAAATCGTTGCTGTCACCGTTGCCATCGTTCATTCTTGCATTCTTGAAGGAGAAGACGAAAACAAAAAGAAGAGGTACGTTGTTGTTGTTATTGTTCTTGCTTCATACATTGTTCTTGCCGTCGTTGTTGTTGTTGTCGTTCATTCTTGCCGTCAACATTGTCGTCGTTCTATTGTTGTTGTTGTCGTTCTGTTGCTGTTGTTGTTGCTTCTGTTATTTTTTTATCAGAATGAATGTATTTTTATCGTAAACCATCCAAGAATGAATGTTATTTTTTGCTGCTGTTGTTGTTGTCGTTCATTGTTGTTTTTAATAGATCCTCTATTAAATTAAAGGCTTTAGCACTGTCACTGTGAATGTGTTGGTTACAAATATGTTTCTCATTGTCACTGCAGTATTTTGTCAAGTTTTTAGGTTTATGAATTGGCACCTAAAACACTAACATAGACCAATGGTTTTAAACTACATGATACAAAATTCATTCTTGTTCAAATTAATTAATATTTGCAGCACCAATTAGTGCCAATATTTAGTGTATACTGCAGTTCAACCATCCTCTTTGACAACTCTTTGAAATAAGTTTACTAACTCCCCCATTGCAAATATCCCTCCATTGGTTCATTGATTAGCCTATTGTTTTTAATACTTTGATTTTTCCAGATGGTTCATCTTTTTATTGGATGGTTTGGAGTTGTATTTTAAGTAACACTCAAAGGTTATTGAAAAGGAATCAATTCCACTCTGTAGGACAGACAGACACAAATCTGCACCAGCCGCACTCTTGAGAATTTGATCCTTAGAAATTGAGACTAATAGGAATTTTGTTAAGTAAGGATAGGACATGATGAATGGTAGTTTCATTGTAAATCATTTTCTTTTTGTTCTAAGTTAGGAACTTATTTTTCATATCATGTACATGTGGAATTCAAATGAGTTTCATTCTTACAAGCTGCTGATTAGTAATGTGTAATTTCATATCCCGGTAGTTACAATCCGAGGTGTTCCCCGAGACAGATTCTAAGCAATTGGAGAAGAAACAGATGGAACAAGTTGGAGATAGAGGTGTTATGACATTAGCTTGAAATTAGAAGTTAGTAGGTTATATAGAAAAAAGAATAAATGGTGAATTAGTTATGGTATATGAAACCATCCAAGTTAAGTTCCTGTAACATAAATATATGGCCATAACCAATCACAACATTGCTATTATATAGTGACTAACTCTATATATTGAGATAGAGTACTTACTTTTGAGGCCACTATGTAGGTTTTTACCTCTAATTGTTGCTTGTTTGTGATTACATGTTGCCACTTATCAAGTTATGACTCATAATTGGTCAATTAATGATATTTCATTTTATGATACGTGTACAAGGGGATCTTGGTAATTCTAACCTATCTGGACACTGTGTGGGTCTAGAAGTTGTTTACATCTCTAAAGGTAATTAGTTGTTCTCTCTCGCCACTGTAATTAGTAGTGCTTTGAATGAACTGATATGATGGAGTTACTAACTTATTGAATTTGCTATATATAGGGGTTACTTGTGATCAAAGTGTGAAAGTCGGATCGTTTCCCTACAGGTAAATATTTTTTATTTTTGTTTTTGTTTAGTTTAATTAGTATAACTATGGATAAGAAATGGATGTCTTCAAGTCGATTGTCGAAAGAGTATGAGAATGGGGTATCGAAATTCGTTAAGTTTGTTGTTGCGCATGCCAAAGACCCCAGTCACATGAGATGTCCTTGCTTGGGTTGTTGTTTTGGGAGTCGGGTTGACGCGGTTCAGTTGGCATCGCATTTAATGAGGAGTGGAATTGATAGAAGTTATACATGTTGGAATTTGCATGGTGAGAAAATTAACGGGAATGTCGAACCGGGGGATAATACGACCTATGGTTCAAATGACAATGGCAAAGATACATATGATTCTGATCGGGTCGAAGAGATTGCAGAAGCAGTTGAAGAAGATCTTAAGGATTGTCCCAAAATGTTTGAGAGGTTGGTAAGCGATGCAGAGAAACCGTTATATAATGGTTGCACCAAATTCACAAGATTGTCTGTGGTATTAAAGTTGTACAACTTAAAGGCGGGCAATGCATGGTCGGATAAAAGTTTCACAGAGTTATTGGCCCTTATGAAAGATATTCTTCCAGAGGATAATGTTCTTCCCAATCGAACATATGAGGCCAAAAAGATGTCGTGCTCTATTGGCATGAGCTATGATAAGATACATGCCTGACCAAACGATTGCATTTTGTTTCGAAATGAGTATGCATCGTTAAATGAGTGTCCTAAATACGGTGTCTCTCGATATAAGAAAAAGTTGTCTCCAGCAAAAGTCTTATGGTATTTTCGTATAATTTCGAGATTTAGACGCATGTTTCGTAGTGAGACCGATTCAAGACACTTGACTTGGCATGCAGATGAAAGAATTATTGATGGAAAGTTTCGACATCCGGCAGATTCACCATAGTGGATGAAAATTGATGATGATTATCCTAAATTTGGAAAAGAAGCAAGAAACTTTCGCTTGGAATTATCTACTGATGGAATGAACCCACACGGTCTTCAAAGTATCTCACATAGCACTTGGCCTGTGATCATAATGATTTATAACCTACCTCCATAGCTATGTATGAAGCATAAGTACATGATGTTATCTATGTTAATTTCTGGGCCTAGACAACCAGGGAATGACATAGACGTATACTTGGCACCCTTAATCGAATATTTAAAGTTTTTGTGGGAGAACGGTGTGGAGGTTTATGATGGGTATAGGAAAGAAAGTTTCAACTTGAGGGCGATGTTGTTTGGCACAATTAATGATTTTCCAACATACGGAAATCTATCAGGGTACAGCATAAAAGGTCAATGTGCATGTCCTATTTGTGAAGATAAAATAGATTGGACGCGATTGGAGTTTGGTCAGAAGAATGTCTTTCTCGGTCATCGTAGATTCTTAAATTCTAATCACCACTATCGTGGGTGGAGAAAAGCATTCAATGGAGAGCCAGAACAAGGTAGAGCTCCAACTATATTGACAGGTGATCAAATTTTTGAAAAGGTGAAAGATGTGAGTACTCAGTTTGGAAAGCCTTTTGCACATACACTTGTCAAGAATGGGTGGAAGAAGAGGTCAATTTTTTTTGAACTGCCATATTGGAAGTCGTTGTATGTAAGACATTTTCTCGATGTTATGCATATTGAAAAAATGTATTTGACAGTGTTATTGGTACATTACACAATATACAAGGAAAGTCTAAGGATGGCCTTAAAGCAAGAAAGAACTTGATAGCGATGGGGATAAGAACTGAATTAGGACCATTGAAGAAAGGAAAACGAACATATCTACCACCTGCTGCGTATACTCTTTCTAGAAAGGAGAAAAAAGTATTGTGTAAATTTCTAAGTGAAGTTAAAGTTCCAGAAGGATACTCTTCAGATATTAGAAGACTTGTGTCTATGAAAGACCTCAAGTTAAATAGTTTAAAAACGCATGACTGCTATGTTATAATGGAACATTTTCTACCAATAGGTATACGTTCTATTCTGCCAGAAAAAGTAAGAAGCGCAATAACTAAATTGTGTTTTTTCTTCAAGTCAATTTGCAGTAAGGTGATCGATCCTGCGATCTTACCAACATTACAAAAAGAAATAGTTAGTACTTTGTGTGATCTTGAAATGATTTTTCCTCCCTCATTTTTATAATGGTTCATCTAGTTGTTCATCTGGTGAAAGAGACACAATTGTGTGGACCGGCTTATATGAGATGGATGTACCCTGCTGAACGTTATATGAAAATATTAAAAGGGTATGTGAAAAGCCGAAGTCGACCAGAGGGTTATATTGCCGAACGATACATTGTTGAAGAAGCGATTGAGTTTTGTACTGAATATCTATCCAATGTACAATCAATTGGACTCCCCAAATCTCATATTGTCAAAAAAAAAGAAGGAAAAAAGTTAATTGGAAATGAAGTTGTGACAGTATCAAGGGTCGAACGGGATCAAGTGCATTTGTATGTTCTGCACAATGAGAATGAGGTTGAGCCGTATGTTGAAATGCACAAGGATGTTCTCCGAGGTTTAAATCCGAATAGAAATGAGAATTGGATAGTACGAGAGCACAATCGAAGTTGCATACCTTGGTTTAAGGATCATATTTATTCAAAGTATTATTCAGATCCCGCTTCAATAACAGAAAGGTTGAGATGTTTAGCATATGGTCTAAGTTTGGTTGTGTTTTCTTATAGTGCATACGCAATTAATGGATACACATTTTATACCAAAGAACAAGATGATAAAAGTACTATGCAAAATAGTGGTGTCACCGTGGTAGCTGAAGCAATGCACATTTCAAGTGTGAAAGATTTAAACCCCAAATTTGTAAATCTGTCATATTTTGGGGTTATCGAGCGCATTTGGGTGTTTGATTATGAAAAGTTTCAGATTCCTATATTTCGTTGCAAGTGGGTTGAAAATAATAATGGAGTACGAATGGATAAGTCGGGATTTTTGCAAGTGGATCTTAATAGGGTGGGGTACAAAGATGAGCCTTTTATTCTAGCCTCTCAAGCTAAACAAGTGTTCTATGTCACTGATCCGACAAGTACAAAATGGTCTATAGTGCTTTTATCTAACAAAGTAATTGATGAAAACATTGGAGATCAAGGTGATATTGATGTTGATATTGAGTCATTTACTAGAAATGATCAAGATGAAAATATTATAGCGAATGAATCATATACAAGAAATGATCATAATGAGGGTATTTGGATCAATCCAATCGTCTGTGTTGTTAAGAGATGGGTAGAACATATTCCAACCAAGAAAAGAAAGAGACGTTAGTGAAAAAGGTACTAGTTATAAAATTATAGCTTATATCATTCAATAATATTAATTAGTTATCATGTTATATATAGCTTATATCATTCAATGGATTATGGATTATGGATTTTTATATTTGTCATTTAATTTTTGTTTTTTTCTTTCTTACAGGTCAAATGGCTAGTAATCAGGACGACACACACGAGACACATGATGAAAATGAAGCTCGGAATGAACCTTCGAATGTAGAAAGTGAAATAAAACGTGGAATAAGTATTATGAAGTCAATCATCCGTGCTAGAGATAAAGGGATTAAGTTTGATGTACATTGGAGTGATGAGAACCAACTAATTGAGCCTAACGGTTCAATGTTGTCTTCATACATTGGTTCACTTGTCCGTCAGCATATTCCAATTACCAGTGATAATTGGAGAAGTCCAAAGTTAAAAGCTGGTAAAGATAAGATATGGACTGAGATGCAGGTACTTTAATTTACTTATACTAACACACTTTATGTTTATATGTTTATAAGATAAGATAAGTCTTTAATTTACTTATACTAACACACTTTATGTTTATATGTGTATGTTTTTTTGTAGAGGTCCTTTAATATTGATGAAAGCCGGAAAAAATATTGTCTTCAGTTGGCCGGAAAGAGACACAGAGGGTTCTGAGCCTTATTATCAAACAAATATCTTAGGGATGCGGATAAAAATTTTGTTGAAGCAGAACTTCCACAGTTGTATGCGGACGTGATTGAACCTGAAGAATGGAGCACGTTTGTAGCCAAACGGAAAACCAAAAAATTCAATGTAATGTTATCTTGTCATGTCTATTAATTGTATTATATACTTGTTGCATTAGTTTGTTCTGATATGACTTAAACTTGTTTATCCAGGATTTGAGTGCGATTAATCGCCAAAGAGCATCAAAACCCGCGTATCCATACAGAAAAGGGCGTTTGGGATATGCACGGTTACAGCAAAAATTGGTAAGTATATATTAATGCTATGATTTTATTAATTGTATTATTGTGTTATACTTGATGAATTTATTATTTAACTAAATGTGTAGTTAGAAGAGACGAAAAGTGAAGAATCATCACTTCCGGTTCATGTTTTGTGAAAGGAAGCTCGTGTGGGTAAGGATGGAGTTGTTAGGGAAGATGTTCAACATGTTTATGACGAATGTGTAAGTATAACATAATGTCTTTAAGTTAATCGAAATTTTATTAAAATATAATTAATTTGTAATCCCCACTAATATTTTTCGATATGTCAATGAATTTCAGGAGACTCTATCTAAATCCTTAACCACAGGCGAGGAGGATTGCAGGAGCATTCTTAGTCGAGTACTAAATGTTCCTGAGTATCCCGACCGGGTGAGAGGTAAAGGATTTGGTGTGACTCCATCTTCCTTGTATCCAAAGAGAAAAAATCCCTGCAACCGAGAAGTCATGCAATCATTGGAGGAACTAAAGGCGCAAGTCCGTGAATTGCAAAAGGATAAAGAGAGATATGAGGCGGAAAAGCGCGGTTCCGGTTTGAAAGATGCTAGTGACAAAGCTAGTATCAATTGTCAAAATAAAATTCCCGAGGTAATTAGCACATATTTATTTTAATTAAATTAACACATTTATTTTAATTGACCTTTATACACATTAGCAGTTACATATTTATTATTGCTTCAGGGCATTTCATCTTGCCAGCTGTATTTGTCGTTACTGACTTATCGCATGGTTGGCAAGGGAAAAGTGCATAACCGTGTGGGAGAGTTACTTCACCATCAACCGCTCCCTCATGGACATCTGAAAGTGTCGGTTGATATCGCTTTAGATACGGATGCGGTACTACCCATACCTGACTCAGTTTCAGAGGTTACATTGCTGCGAGATGCAACAGGTTCGTTTGTTGCATGGCCGTTAGACCTCATTTCCATAGATGATGAGGTATGCTGAAAACCATTATGAATCTCTTAGTATTCAAATGTCAAATCTGAACGATTATGAAAATCATTCTGAACCATTACTTACATTTTTTTTGTTAGACTCCTACAAAACTCGTAGCTAAGAATAAAAGGGTTTTGCGGCAAAACGAGTCTGTTGAATCACAAAGAGAGGTACATTTTAAGTGTTATTCTATTATTCGAATTCACAAGTTTCATGATTTTCTACTTTACCTAACTTATATGATTGTTAGGTTCCTGCTCAAGCTTCACAACAGGCCAGCAAGAAAAAAACTCCTACTAGGACCATGCAGGCAAAAAGAGCTCCTCCTCGCTTTCAGTCGTGTCTAGAAACACTTATGGCAATGTCAGATTTGATGGATGGTGTTATTCGTCAAATAGACATGGACGAAGGTGTTTTTGGTTTTCCTCATTCCGAGATAATCGGAAGAGAGGACATGGAGCAGATTTTCATGCATATTGAATTAGGCATCGGTGTTATGCATTCATACATCTGGTACTCCGATCAATCTATTATTTATTTAGTTGAACAATTTATTTACACATTTCAATGAAAATAGTCTAATGTTTATTATGTTTTTATTTAAGGTGCTTGTATGAAAAATTGATGCGGGGGACGGAATTGTCAAACAGATTCTGTTTCTTCTCTTGCACCCTTGTCAATGCACCGACAATTGGTATGAATGCACTTTCAGTAATAGACCACTTAACTGAGAGATTTATGGCCAGCAAGACAGAAAGTTTGTTTCTTTTACCGTATAATACTGGAAACGGGTAAGATTTTCATTCTAATTTCATTCTAATATTTAATTTGTATCTTTTGCGTAGAAATTATCCATCTAAACTTTTGTTATATTTTACACTGGACACTGGTTGTTGGTTGCCATTAATCCTACAAGAGAAGTGGTCTATTATCTGAATTCATTGGATACTGATTGGTTAACATATCAGGATATGAAGGATGTAGTTGATACGTAAGTGAGATTGTTCGAAATATTCGTGTGTATTTGTATATTTAATTATTTCTGTGAGATTGTTCTAAATTTATGTTTTTCTTTTATAGAGCAATACTCGTATACCGAGCACAAAGAGAATCTCGAGTAGCACGGGCTAAACCAACCAACGCTACATGGATCAAAGTGGAGGTATATTAATTTTCACAATGTTGCTTATTAGTGATGCTACTTGATAACACAAAACAACTATATATTAATTCTTATTTTTTTGTCTATGTGTAGTGCCCTCGTCAGCGTAATGGCATAGACTGCGGGTATTTCGTTTAGAGGTTTATGAGAGAAATCCTTCAAATGGATCGATTAGAGATTCCTATTACGGTATGCATGGATTTATAACTTAGGATTTATTTTAATATTTATCGGATATGTCATATAATTTATTATTTTTAACTAAATCATGCATATTTTGTTTTGTTATGTAGTACTTTGATGAATACGCGTGTTCTCATTACACGAAGGATAAATTGCAAGAAATTAAGGAGGAATTGTGTGAATACCTTATTGAAAAAAGAATCCTATATATATATATATATATATATATAAGGTATAGGATTATGGGATTATGTGAATGTATAGTTTTGTGAATGGTTTATTTTATGGGATTGTATAGTTTTGTGGATGGTTTATGCCGTTTATGTGTTTTTGGATTGTAATTGTATAGTTTTGTGAATAGTTAATGTAAATAACTTGAATTATAATGGAAATGGTTTATGTGGTTTATGTGATTTATGGGATTAGTGGAAATGGTTAATGAACCATACTAGAAATTGTTAATGGAAATGTGAAATATACAGGTTTATTGAAATGGCTTGAATTATACAGGTTTCTGCATAAAAAAATGGTTAAAATGAGATTTAAAAAAAATCATTAAAATTATACGTAGAGAAAAGACAGCGCTTTATAGAAAAAGCGCTGTCTATAGTTAACAAACGAAAGCGCTTTTCCTAAAAAGTGCCCTCTAAAGGTATAGAAAAATTGATGACTAAAATTATAGGCATACATTAGACAGCGCTTTAAAAAGCGTTGTCTAAAGGGGGCCTTTAGACAGCGTTTTTTCTTGAAATAGCGCTCTCTAAAGGTATATAAAAAAATTCATTAAAATTTTATACGTATACATTAGACAACGCTTTTTCAAAAGCGTTGTCTAAAGGCCCACATTAGAGAGCGCTATTTATGGAAAAAGCGCTGTCTAATGTATACTTTAGAGAGCATTTTTTCATAAATAAAAAGCGTTGTCTTTACCTACGACAACGCAACCTTAGGCAGCGTTTTTAAGCGCTGTCTAAGGCCTAAAAAAGCGCTGTCTAATGTCTTGTTTGGCGTAGTGTCTTATTATTCAAGTTAGATCCATTATCTGTAATGATCTGGCTAGGAACACCATAACGGCAGATGATATTGTTTTTGATAAATCAGACCACCACTTGTCGGGTTACATTGGCGTACGACGCGCCTTTGACCCACTTGGTGAAGTAATCAATGGCTACCAGGATGAATCGATGTCCTTTTGAAGCTTTGGGTTCGATTATGCCAATCATGTCGATTCCCCATATAGAAAAAGGCCATGGGGAAGAGAGAACTTTGAGATGCGTTGGCGGTACATGGATTTTCTCTGAGTATATCTGACACTTATGACACTTCCTCATGTACTTGTAGCAATCAGATTCCATTTTCAACCAATAGTACCCTGCTCTTATAATTTTTCTTGCCATTATGTGTCCGTTGGCATGAGTGCCAAAGGATCCTTCGTGAATTTCCTTTATCAGCATGTTTGCTTCTAGTCTGTCTACGCATCGAAGCAAGACCATGTCAAAATTTCTCTTATAGAGTGTGTCACCGCTCAGGAAGAAACTGCCTACCAGCCTTCTGAGGGTCTTTCTGTCTTTCCTTAGTGCCCCAGGTGTGTACTCTTGTTTCTGAAGGAAGCATTTGATATCGTGATACCAAGGTTTGTTGTCCATGATTGCTTCAATCGTGAAGATGTAAGCGGGCCTCTCGAGGCTCATTATGTCGATCTTAGGTATGTCATTCCATTGACCTACATTAATCATGGAAGAGAGAGTGGCTAGGGCATCAGCCATGTGATTTTCCTCACGAGGGATGTGATGATACTCGATTCTGTTAAAGAATGGTAACAAACTTCTCGCATAGTCTTTGTAAGGAATCAGTCCTGATTAGTATGTGTTCCAATCTCCTTTGATTTGATTGATAACCAGGGCTGAGTCGCCATATACATCCAAGTTCTTGATCCTTAAGTCGATCGCTTCTTCGAGACCCATGATACAAGCTTCGTATTCGGCCTTGTTGTTTGTACACTTGAATGTCAGTCTGGCAGTGAAAGGAATGTAGGTACCCTGAGGTGTTATGATGATTGCCCCTATTCCGTTTCCGTAATGATTGACAGCTCCGTCAAAGATTAGTCCCCATTGGGAACCTGGTTCTGGTCCTTCACTAGGTAGTGGTTCATCGCAATCTTTCATTTTCAAGTACATGACATCTTCGTCTGGGAAGTCAAACCCGACTGATTCCTGATCGTCAATCGGTTGATGAGCCAAAGGATTGGCTAAAATACTTCCTTTAACGGCTTTTTGAGCGTGTTATTCTATGTCATATTCTGATAATAACATCTGCCATTGGGCAATTCTTCCCATGAGAGCAGGTTTTTCAAAGACATACTTGATTGGATCCATTTCTGAGATTAACCGAGTAGTGTGACGAATCATGTACTGGCGAAGATGTTTGGCTGCCCAAGCCAGAGCACATCAAGTTTTCTCAAGCATAGTGTACCGAGTCTCACAGTCAGTGAATTTCTTACTTAAATTGTAGATGGCGGATTCCTTTCTTTTCGTTTCGTCTTGTTGACCAAGCATACAACCCATCGAGTCTTCCAAGACTGTTAAGTATGTGATCAGTGGCCTTCCTTCCACTAGAGGTGATAGAATCAGTGGATTCAACAGGTATTCCTTGATACTGTCGAAGGCGGTTTGGTAGTCTTCTGTCCAAACACAGTCCTGATTCTTTTTGACTAATTTGAAGATCGGCGCACATGTCGCGGTCATGAGGAATATAAATCTGGAAATATAGTTCAAACGTCCCAGGAAACCCCTGACTTGTTTTTTAGTCTTTGGAGAAGGCATTTCTTGAATGGCCTTGACCTTGTCAGGATCAACCTCAATTCCTTTCTGGCTGACGATGAACCCTAAAAGTTTCCCCGAACGGACATCGAATGGGAACTTATTGGGATTCAAGCGAAGTTTGTACTTTCTCAACCGCTTGAATAGTTTTGACAGGTGGGTCACATGCTCCTCTTCTGTCTTTGATTTGGCAATCATATCATCGACATATACCTCGATTTCTTTGTGTGTCATGTCATAAAATAGAGTAGTCACGGCCCTTTGATAGGTTACCCCGAAATTCTTCAACCCAAACGGCATTACCTTGTAACAAAAGGTACCCCAAGGGGGTAATGAAGGAAGTTTTCTCCATGTCTTTCGGCGCCATTTTTATCTGATTATAGCCCGAGAATCCATCCATGAAGGAGAATACTTTAAACTTTGTTGTACTGTCTACCAGCATGTCAATGTGCGGTAAGGGAAAGTCGTCCTTTGGAATGGCCTTGTTTAGATCTCTGTAATCCACACACATTCTGACCTTTCTGTTCATTTTTAGAACTGGTACGATGTTGGCTAACCATTGAGGATATTCTGACGTGGCGAGGAAACCCGCGTCAATCTATTTATGTACTTCCTCTTTGATTTTGATGGTCATGTCCGGGTGAGTTCTTCTCAACCTTTGTTTTATTGGCGGACATTCCGATCTTAACGGTAGATGATGTTCCACGATGCTGCTATCCAACCCTGGCATATCCTGATAGGACCAAGCGAATACATTGGGAAATTCTTTGAGAAGCTTTATCAAACTTTCTTTGACAGTCGGATTGAGCAGTGCCCCAATCTTGATTTCTTTTCTCTCTTCTTCTGAACCCAAGTTGACCGTTTCCAACGGCTCCTTGTGAAGTTCAATGAACCTTTCCTCTTGTCTGAGTAATTGGGAGATCTCTTCTGGAATTTTGTTGTCATCTTCTTCTTCAGCCCCAAATACCGGGAACTCAAAGTTGGGAGAAGGCATTGGATCGTATGTTTCAATGGGGTTTAAACAAGCAATTTGCATGACGTGATGATTGTTTTTAGAAGAGATAGAGAGAATGCAAGAGTGTGTGCAGTGTATTTTCTTTAGAAAACTGCTTGCTTTTTATTATTGAGTTGTTTTTAGGATGACCATTTTCTGAAAAAGAAAAAAGAGAAAATAGCAATAAATGCGGAAATTACAGAACGAAGTTTATTTTATTTATGATCTTGGTGATTCTTGAAACTACAGCCCTATAAAACAAAACTCTGTCACTTTGGGCCAAGCGAAGAGGGAAATTTACAGAAAGTGAGCCCTATCAAAACAACCGTTTCACCTGGGTAGGGTGAAAGGTTAACATAAAGACGACAATTACTTAGACTTATGAACGACTTTCGGAACGTCGATAGCAACCTATTACCGGCGAACTCCTCGGTGAATCACAAAGTCTGGTACCTTCTTTCTTGACTTATCTTCAGAAATGACGCTGATTTCTGGAGGAGCAAGATCGTGGGAATCTGTTTCCCAGGCAGAGTTGTCGTAGACGAACTCTTCTGTTGTATCTTGCATAGTATTTGTACTCTCAGGAGGATCTCCCTATCCAGTGGGCTGGATGTCTTCGAGCCTGATACGAGAGCTTTCAAGAGCGGTGTATTTGACCAAGTAGTCGAACTTGCCAGTCATTTGTCCTAAGGTGCCCCAGACTTCTTTCGAATTGGAGGAGTCATCCCTTTCGATGACGTTGACCTCGGGAAAAGCATAGTTGATGAATTCTAGTCCTGTAAGCTTTGAAAATTCATCGTCGTGCTGGATATGTTCTGAATGCCCTGAGTGTTGATCCCATGACATGGTGGGGACGCAGGTATTCTTTTCAATAATGCTCAGTTCATAAGCGTCGTTGGGCTAACTTTCTTGCCCCAAGTCTCCCGGGTACGGCTGCCAGATAGGCAGACCATCCATTGGGCCATAATAGTTATGGTCAAAGTTGTCTTTCATCTGAGTGTCCTCCTCTAATGAGTTTGGTGGAGCACGACATCCTTCCGGATCGCAATCTCCGTATGTCATTTTGACATCTGATCTTGGTATAAATCTCGGACTCTATGCGGGATAGCAAAATGGTGTAGGCACCTCTTCCTGAGACATATAACCGTCCTTGTTAAGATAGGACTTCCATTCTTCCTCTGTATCGGAGGAGTCACCCTCGTTGATGGTATGCACTTCTTGAGGCACTGGGTGAAGGAAACCTCCATTGTGTAAGAAATCCTGAATGGGATGAAAACTTTCATCGTTAGTAGCAGTCTGGGTATTGGTTGAAGAAAAACCAAGACCCTTCTTTGTTTTGTTATCAGTAGAAATGACAAGTTATCCCCACCCTTTTGCATTGTTATTTTTTATCGCTTTGAGAGCATCTCTGTATGAGGAAATCGATATTCCTTTTTCAGATTGATTGTCATTGCTCACCAACAGTGCTTGGAACTGAGTTCCAACAACCTCTTCTGGTTCTACATAAGTAGCCGACGATAGGTTACTCACGATCAAGGCTTGCTCTCCGCAGACTGTGACTAGTTGGTCGTTCTTGACCAACTTTAGTTTCTGGTGTAGTGTCGAAGTGACTGCCCTATCCTAGTGTATCCAAGGTCTTCCTAATAAGCAGCTGTATGCTGCCCGGACGTCCATGACCTGGAAAGTGACTAGGAAAGTGTGAGGACCGATAGTTACTGGAAGGTCGACTTCTCTAATAACTGCTTTCCAGGATCCGTAAAATGCTTTGACGATGACCTCACTGCCCCTCATCGGGGATCCTTTGAATGATAGTCGCATTAAAGTGGACTTCGGCATAACATTTAGAGCCGATCCAGTGTCTGCCAGTACGCTGGCTAAAGCATCGTCCTGGCAGTTGACTGTGATATTGAGCGCCATGTTGTGACTTTTTCCTTCTTCTGGCAGTTCCTCATCACTAAACCCCAAGTTATTGCAGGAAGTGATGTTGTCGAATTGTATTATCGTTACATCCTGTTCCACGAAAGCTTGCTCTAAGACTTTCTGTAGAGCCTCTCTGTGAGCTTCGGAACTGAGTAATAGAGATAACACAGAGATTTTTGAAGGAGTTTGCAACAGTTGATCAACAATGTTGTACTCACTCTTTTGGATGGGCTTCAGCATCTCATCGTTGTTTGTTGAAAGGTCGGGACCACTGGACTGACCGACTGATTAATCGGGAACTTCTCTTTGAGGTTCCTTTTCTCTGGTAGGTTCTCCAACTCCTCAATTGAAGATTCTACCGCTCCGTGTTACTTGACTGATGTCTGCAATATTCACGATGGAGGGCAATGGAGTTTCCTTTCCATTCTCAATTATTGTTGCACCGTATTTGTAAGGGATAGCTTTATCGGATTTGTACTGGTCCTGGTAGATAGATAACTACAGGAGCCTTATGATTTTTCTGACCATCATAACCGGCCTCAATTGGTTCAAGATTGAGAACCTTTCCACCATCAAGAGGGACCCTCGATTCAAGAAGTAAAGGGATTATGGCGCACACGTCTTTGGCCACTTCTCGTTTAGGGATCAAGACAACATCCCTGCTTTGATCAAGATGATAGTTTGACATTGAACCAGAACTTAACCATGGTTAAATTTCCTTATGGTCCAACTGACTTTGAAGGGCTGCTCACACAAGGTAGCATCCTTGATTATTCTCCGAGTAGACTCTACAGCGCTCGTAGTTGTGTGGTGGCACCCGGCCACGTCCGCTTTGTATGCAGTGTAACCTCACTAGGTCTGTTTCTGTTGATCAAACATCCTGACTTTGATGCTTAGTAGGGTTCCCGTTAGTCATACTGACTTGTTGTGTGTCTTCATCTAGATAGATCGAAAGCCATCAGTGGTTTAACAAGTGTTGAAGTGTTCTTTGAACGAGAGCACATCCTTGGTCGTTCTCACGACACACTTCACAGTTTTGATAGTCATGCGAAGTCAGAAAACCGAGCTGGACTTTCTTAGCGTGTAATCCCACTAAGCTGGTATTTATTAAGCGAATATCGAAGATTTGAATCATGTTGACCTGATAGGGAGTTCTATCACGGTAGTCTTGGATCCATCCAAAATCTATCTGACGCTAGAGGGCCTCTTGCACAAAAGAGCATCCCTGATTGTTTACCGAGCAAATCAGACAGGAATTATAATCGTGTTGTGGCAGATCATGATGTTGGCCTTGCCTTGAGTGCATTGCCACCAAGTTGAAATTCATCGCACGGATGTCGTGGTTTTGAATTATGTTGGAATTCGTATAAGTCATGTTGATCCCACGAATTCGGCGCTCTTGGATCCATCCGAGATCCAACTGTTCTTGTAGAGCTGATTGCACCACAGAATACCCTTGATTGTCTTTAGAGCAGATATCACACTGGTGATAGTTATAAGGTGGTACATGACCGTACCCGCTCTGTCTGCGATGCATCTTGACTAGATTAGCCCTTAATAAGAGTACATCATGAATTTGATAGTTGTGGTTAGACTCTCCCTCTATCAAATTGACTGCATCTTTCTCGTGTTGTGGCAACGGGTTCGTCTGAACATTTGGATTTGTATCCTTGAAGGATAAGACCCCGCTCCTGACAAGCTTTTGCACATCATATTTGAAGCTGAGATAGTTTTCTATGTTATGCCCTGGTCCTCCTTGATGGTAAGGCCATGTCTGATCCGTTTTTAAACCAAAAAGGTGGATTTTCCAGTACTGTAAGAGGAGACCTGGTTTAGACGTGCCCCTTGACCAGTAGTAATGGAAATAATTTTGCGTACAACATTGGTATAAGGTCGAACCCTGGTGGTCGCGTTGTACGGTTGTTGTACTGAGGACAAGCCTGTTGAAGACGCTGTTGTGTCCTTTGCTGATATTGTGGTTGATTTGGTTGGCTCTGAGCAACCTAAGGTTGATACGTAGGAACAGGTGCAGGGTTAATAGCTAGAGTTACAGCTACTACTAGTTGGTAACGTCGCCTTTGCTTTTCGAGAGAGATATTGCCAATATCTTGTTCTTTTTTCTTAGGGAAAGTACTACCATATTTTTGGTACTACTTGATGGTCCAACATCTTTAATTAAACGTCCTTCTCGGGCAGCTTCCTCAAGACGAACTCCCATGCCCACCATCTCGGTGAAGTCACTGGGCGCACTGGCGACCATTTTGTCGTACTAAAATGAGCTCAAGGTTTTCAAGAAGATCTTTGTCATCTCTTTTCCTCAATAGGTGGACAAATCTGAGCGGCAATTTCACGCCATATCTGAGCATACTCCTTAAAGGTTTCCTTATCTTTCTGCGACATGGCTCTAAGTTGATCTCTGTCCAGTGCCATGTTCAGGTTATACTTATACTGTTGAACAAAGGCAGCGCCAAGATCTCTGAAAGTAACGATCTTAGTGCGGTTTAAACCCATGTACCATTTGAGTACGACGCCGGTCAAACTATCCTGGAAGTAATGGATCAGTAGCTGTTGGTTCTCTGTATGAGTTGACATCCTCCGAGCGTACATCACCAAGTGACTTTAAGGGCAAGAGTTACCCTTGTATTTTTCAAATTAGGGTACCTTGAATTTGAGCGGAACTTTCACATTAGGGACCAAACAAAGGTCTGCGGCGTCCTTTCCAAATAGATCCTGACTGCGAATGGCTTGCAGTTCTTTCTGCATCTCCAGGAATTGTTCCTGGAATTCCTTTGTTTTATCGTTTATACTTTCATTTCCACCAGAAGGTATCTGTGGAATCTGTCCTTCCGGGACAGTGTGTACCACGGGTAGTGGTACAATCATTACGGCAGTGACTCTTAGTGCTTCCCGAAGTTTGTAACCTTCAGGAGTTGCTGTCATGCCCCTGGCATCTTCGCGTTCCCGAAGCTTGTAACCTTCAGGCCCAGCGGCTCCTGTTGCAGTTTCTGGATCTTCCATGATCGGTGGAATATATCCTTCCGGGATATAGTTGAGTGGCATGCCCTAGGAACGATCCTTAGGCATGGTATATCGAGGATCATACTTTTCCACTATGGGCGTAGATGTGATCTCTGAGATCACAGTCCGTTGTTGTTGCATCTGAGCTGCTGCCAGAGCTTGCATGTCATTGTGAAGTTTCCTCAGATCTTCTTTCAGAGTGTTAATTTCTTCTCTCAACCTTCTATTCTCTTCCTCGAGATCATCCATTTTCTTTTGTCGATTGGCCCGAGTATTGTACGAATGAGACAGTTTGACTCTAGAATCGAGACACAAATGTGAGATTCGTAGGGAAGAAGAATGCGTTAGGTGAGAATGATGAATGATATACAATGATTAATTAATTATTTTTAATTAATCAAAATAAACTTCGACAATTGGATTGCAAATATTACACAGTGGGGAAGCCCCGTTTTATTGAATTCAAAGATTGCGGAAATGGAAATACAGTAATTTACAAAGTGTTGTAAAAGGAAATGTCTAAACTAATGGATCCTGAGTTCTCTCTGAGGAGAGCTCAGGTGCTGGTTCTGGTGCTTTCCTTTTCTTTGACCGGGGCTCTTGAGTCGTTGTCGGGTTGTCAGTCCTTTTCCAAGTCAAAGGAGCGAGCATATTTCTTTGGTCTCCTTGATTCTCTACAGTGTGTTGCTCTAAAATCTTAATCAGAGCATCTTTTTCTTTTAACAGTTGCTGTATTTTCTTGCACTCCACATTAAGAATACGGTACTTGTTCTTCCAAGACCTCTTCTCCTGTTGAAATTTGTTGAGAGCAACCTGAAGTTTTTCTGTATTACACATAAACTAAAGGACAAATTCCCTTAATGGAATAACTTCTTGATGAGGGTAAGGCATCCTCAGTTTGAGAGCTCTAGCTTGTACCCAGTGGAGATAAGGCTCCACAGAGACACAGTCCGATTTTCCTAGAGACTCTCTTCCTTTCCTGTGAACATGTTTCCAGGCATGCATTATTTTTGTCTTTAGTGCCCTGTCGTTTTCTCCTTCCTTGAAGAAAAGACCTTCCAGATGAGCATTACACAGAACATGCCTCATCGGGTATCCGAATTGACGACGAACTAAAATCGGATGATAATTGATTCCTCCTTTAATTCCTATGAGGGGTACATTAGGGAAGTTTCCACAATGGTCAATGATCATGATCCTGTCATAGATTTGATTGTACCAATCGATGTCAGAGTTGGTAAGAGACATGATTCTCTGCGACCAACATAAAGTATTCTTTTGACCCCAAAAAGCAACAGACTTGGGCAAGTGGGAAATGAACCATTTGTATAGCAGGGGTACACAACATGTAATCATTCCTCCGCTGTACAAATTCCTTAAGTGTACAGAATGATACGCGTCTGCGAGCAAGGTTGGTATGGGGTTTCCAATCAGAAATATCTTAATGGCATTGATATCAATGAAGCTATCAATATTGGGAAACAAAAATAACCCGTAAGTGAGTAAAGCAAAGATGCTTTCAAAAGCAGGCACATTCCCTATACTAGCAGAGTACAGGGCTATCTTTATCAAAAACTGGGCTGGCAAACCCTGGATTCCACCCTTAGTGGTCATGTGAGTCCTGACTTCTGACTCGTCCAAATAAATTGCTCTTGCAATGGTTTGATCCTTTAGAATTTCTTCCAGTCCAAAAAAGGGAGCTTGGTCAGTGATAGGTAAATCAGTCAGGTGAGAGTACTCCTCCAGTGTTGGTGCTAGTTGATAATTCGGGAATGTGAAACAGTGATAAACTGGATCGTAGAACTGGATGAGTGTGGACAGGATTCCTTCAATTACATGGACCCTTAATAGAGACAGCAACCCTCCATACTTAGCTCTGAAAGCATCAGGGTTGGTGATCATCCTTGCCAATCCTCTTAAATCCTCTAGTTTTGTAACCTTGAAGGTGTACTTGTGAGACTTTCTTCTACCGAAATCCATAACACAATCTTTCTTTCTGATTTTTGCAATCATTGTCTCAGTTTAATATGAAAAAGAGAGACTAGAAGAGAAGATTTTTGTTTTAATGTTTTTTAATGAAATGAATGAATGCAGCACACAAAAACATAAAAAAAACATGGGGTCAAAGGGTCGGTGTCATGAAGTCAAGGCTCTACCCATCCCCAAAGATTTTACTGGTGATTTTTTGTACTTGTCCACAAAATCATTGACCCCTCTTGGGATAACAACAGTAGGCTGGAATCACCCAAGCGAGCTTATGTATCTTAGAGTAACCTCAAATGAGGGTAGTATCACGTGAAAACTATTTCCGATAGCTTCCACACTACAAAATGGTTTCAGTCTACTAAAATCCTCAGCTTCTCAGATAATCCAATCGAACAATCTGCTTTCAACAACCGAAGTCGTATAGGTATTGAATCCGCAAAGGGCATCTCCACTGATTCGATGGTCTACTGGGACCCCTTATTTGGGATTCACTCCCAATAAGATTACCCGTCTCGTGCCATCACCTATCTTAGGTGTATACTCAATCTTTCTAGATGCGACATCACACGCATTACCATTAGCAGAAAACTAAACACGGATATCAATTAGGAAAAGCAGTATATATATTTGTCCTAACATCCTAGACCTCTAGTCCTATGATCCTAACAGTCAATGACTTCCCCAGTAGAGTTGCCATTTTTCTGCGGTACCTTCTAAACTTAAGGGATTCTACCTAAGAGATGGGAGAACGGTTCTGCTCCCACTGTGGTCGCCACTTTTCTGTGGCGGCCACAGTGAAAATGACTTGTTCAAGGTTTCTACCTAAACCTGTAAGAAAGAATGCCTCCCACTGTGGTCGCCATTTTTTTGTAGCGCGGTTTTTGTGGTTTCGAATCACTATCGCTTTGGGGTGCTACAGTTCTATTCATTTTTTATCTTATGAAGCTGATTAAGGAAGGGAAATAGATGTCTCCAATTAACCCTGCTTGCATACTGAGTTTAAACAGATGATTGTTGATTTACAGATGCTATCAAAATCGTGGGTCTCTCTTAGGTTATTTGGCTTAAGAATAGAGTGTCTTGATGGTTCATGGGGCTTTTGAGAAGGTACTATATCTAATTTTTCTTTGATTGATGTATGAAGGTACTAGACCTAGAGTTTTTGATTAGTATGCTCGCTAAGATTTCGCAATCTTATGACTACGTATTCCCGTTTAACGAAATAGGGAAATCAGAGCAATCGTAGTTCCTCCTATTCTATGAGAGGAAAAGATGTTTTGGTGTCTTGTTCAAAGCCCAAGACAGAGGCTAAAAGGGGTATTTGTATCTTGTTCAAAGCCCAAGATAGGAGGCTAAAAGGTTTTGGCTGAGAGAGAATTTGTCATCTCTAAGAAGGATTATTGATTTTTGTGTGCCTTGATCAAAGCACAAGGTTGATGCTAAAAGGTTGATTGACTCCACTGGGGAAGTCCTTATGCAAAGCCTAAGAGGAGGCTGTATGAGACCGACTCAACAAGAGAATGGATATATAGGTGTCTTGTACAAAGCCCAAGACAGACGCTAAAAGAGAATGACTCTTTGGGGATATCTTTATATGGAGCCTAAGAGGAGGCTAACAGTTTGACTTTTCTGAGGAAAATGTTATTTCAGTCTTGTACAAAGCCCAAGATTGAGGCTAAAAGGGATTTTGACTCCGTTAGGGAGGTTTATATGTGTCTTGTACAAAGCCCAAGATGGAGGCTGCAATGGGTTTGACTCTGCTTGGGGAAAATCCTTCCTCGAAGCCTAAAAGAAGACTGGGAGGAAATGACTCGGCTGGGGAAGATATCTGTCCCCAGTTTAAGAGAGGGAAATTTATGTCTTGTACGAAGCCCAAGATTGAGGATAAAAGGGTTTGACTCAATAAGATAGTGCTTTTATCTGTCCTGTATAAAGCCCAGGATTGTGGGTAAAAAAGGTTGACTCAACAAGAGAGAGCTTTTATATGTCTTGTACAAAGCCCATGATGGAGGCTAAAGGAGTTGACTCAATAAGAGAGTGCTTTATACTCAACAAGAGAGTGATTTGCTATCTCGTACGAAGCCCGAGATGGAGGCTAAAAGGAGGTTGACCCAACAAGAGAGTCTTGAAAAGTGATGGACTCAACAAGAGAGTCAAAAAATGACTGACTCAACAAGAGAGTCTAAAAAGATGACTAACTCGACAAGAGAGTCTGAAAGGTGATTAACTCAACAAGAGAGTCTGAAAAGGTTAGCTCTGCTGGGGGAGGATCATTGTACAAAGCCCAAGAGGAGGCTAACTGTGCTGAGGAAAGAATCATTATACAAAGCCTAAGAGGAGGCTGACTGTGTTGAGGAAAGAATCATTATACAAAGCCTAAGAGGAGGCTATCTTACTGCTGAGGGTTAGATCCATAGGCAGGCCCAAGGGTGGGGAACTCTCATGAGAGAGAACGGGTTTCTGCTGGAGATTTATCCAGAGTGATCGATGTTTTTTTCCTATGTTTGAAAGGAACTTGAGAATGTCTTTGATACTCAAGGGGTTTAGACTGTCCAAGTCTATGGGTGTTGAAGAGTTTTATCTTTTGTAGGATGCCCAAAGGAGGGCAAGGGCCTTAAGGGATGAGGATCAATCCTAAAGTGGCCAGAGGTTTGACACTGGAAAGACTGCTCTAGCAAAGGATGACTAAGTTTTGTCTTATACCTTTAAGAGGTCGTTAGGGTCCTTGTATTAAGCCCAAGAGAAGGCATGAGAACTTCTAAGAAGCCGAAGGGTCCTTGCACAAAGCCCAAGAGGAGGCGGGGATGCTTTTAGGAAGCCTGTGGGTCCCCAAACTAAGAGAAGTTCAAGAAATGCAATTCACAACGGAGAGATCATTCCAGGAAAGTTCGAGCATTTGGAAGAAACTCAAGAGATGCTATTCACAGAGAATATATCAACTCTGGGGAGTAGAATTTCTTTGACAATCTCTAAGGGTGACAGTCTGAGAAAAGGTTCACCGAGAATACTGTCTTTCTCTTTGTTCCATATTGATTAACCCCAAGAGAAGGGAAGACTGTATCTGAAAATCCTATAGAGATCTAGTTTTGTTTGTATTTAAGAGTGACCAACAGGCTTTACCTAGTTCTAGACGTAGTTGTCGGGGAAAACTCTAAGTAACTATGCTAGTATATATACAGTTGATATATGACAAGTATTTAAAGGAGTATGAAAGAAGACTAACCATGCGCAGCTTCCCACAATACAGTTAAGTATATGAAAGCATTTAAGAGAATGAAATAAGACTAACCATGCGCAGCTTCCCACAATACAGTTATGTATATGAAATCATATAAAAGAAAGCGGATAAACACTTACCTGTTGTAGAGCTTCCATGTTGTTTTGTTAGTTATTCAACAAAGAAATTAAAGAAAGTTTTGATAGCAACTATACATTTGGATTCAAAATCAAAGGAGAAAGTATTTTGAACAGAGATCGGGGCTTACAGCTCAGGGAGAGGCCCAAATTTTGACAGTGATGGCACTGTTGTTTTGTATCGGGACTTATACAACGACTGAGGCCCAAAAGTTTTGGTTAAAGGGGGGTTGGGTCTTACACTTTACTAGAGGCCCAAAGATTTATTTTTGTACAACTGATGGGGCTTACAACTCGAGGAGAGGCCCAATTGATTTTGATACAAAGGCGATGATCGCGCCGAACTTTTGAAAATATACAGAGGGACTTATACAATGTGTGAGGTCCAAAAGGTCTTATTTACAAAGGGGCTGGGTCTTACACTCTATTAGAGGCCCAAAAGTGTTTTAAGAAAAGGAATGGGACGTATAGCTCGACGAGAGGCCCAGATGATTATTCGTTTGAAAAATGACGATCGCGCCGAGGTTTGAAAACACAGTGGGTCTTATACGATGACCGAGGCCCAAATTATTTTGGTTTTCAAAAGGGGTTGGGTCTTACACTCTATTAGAGGCCCATGAGTTTTTGAAAAACGTTTGTTATGGTGAAAATCAAAGAAACCCTAATTTCATCATTTTTAAAAAGTAATCATTTTAATAAAATGAATAAAATGACAAATATACCAAACAAGTCTAAATAAACTACTTGTGATTTTTGGTTAAGGTTTGAAAAATGAAATTTTAATCACAAGATGAATTAAAACTCATTTGGTTTTGATTTTCAAGATGAATATTCATTTTTTAAAAGGTTAAAAAACAATAAAAATGAATTTATTTACAAAACTATCAACTATATTAAATAATTAATATAAATCTGATTTTTTTGTGGAATAAAATATTTCAACATTTCTGTGATTTTTTGCAAAAAGAACCAATAAAAATTAATTAAAATTGAGAGAGTTATTAATTTTCCAAATCATTTAAAAATAATGAAAAGTGGGAAAATTGATAAAAAGAGGATCTGGGGCGAGGGGGATTCGAACCCAAGACCTCTTGGGTGCAGCGTGCTGCCTCTACCACTGGGGTGGTGATACATCCGTGTATCAAAACCACCCCATGAATACATGAGGCATGTCTTGTTTTTGGCCTGGCCAAGGCAAGGCAAGGTTTTGGCCAAAAACGTGAAGCTTGTAACTTTCTCATTTCTCCATGGATTGGGACAAAATTTAGGCATATCTTGCCTGTAATTTCACAAGGAATCCAATGGTGGTGGTGGTTTTTTCAAATGACGCTCCTATTGAAAAACCCGATAGTGGTTTTGAAATAGGCCATGATTTGCATTTTCTATGCTATCTCTTGTTACAGGCATGAATTACATGATGAATTGGTTCAAACACAACATATATAACATGTATGAGATGTGCATGATCAGTAGACTTCAAAGAAATGCATATTTCAAAGAGTTCAAGTTGTGATGCTTACCTCTTTATGAGGTTTTTGTGCAATCTGCCAAGTACTTTGTTCCAGAAACAATTTGATGCTTTGGACACCCTCAAATGATCACTTAGAAGCTTTTAGAATGGTTGGAACCAACTAGAATCCTTAGGAACAAGTTTGAGCTCTTTCTTGCAAAAGGGGCAAAAGTGACCAATATGGCAACTCTCTCAAATGGTGTTCCATATGCGGGGAACCATTTGGGACAGTTCAAGGATGATATTTGGAGTGTGTTTGAGGTTTTATCTTGTTTTGAAAGTGACTGAATCAAGACATGGCTTGAAAAATGCAAAAAAGTCCAATTTTGAGGTTTTGAGAGGGGACATTGTGATTTTGGTGTTACAGGTCACTTGTGAGAGTTTGGACAGCTTAGATATGACATATTGGATGTGTTTGGATCATGAGCTGTGATGGAAATGCTCTCTAACTCAAAAACTCAGAGTTACCTTGCTAAAGAAGGCATTTTTGCCAAGAGAAAGAGATTTTGAGGAAAACAAGTGTTGTAGTGCTTTGGTGTACTTAAACTGAGCACAAATGAGCTCTATTTATAGTAGAGCAAGTTTGTTTTGCAAGCAATAGTGAATGGCAACTGCAACAGGCTGTTGGCCAATTGGATCACTTTGGAATCTTAAGTCTCCTCAAGCCATTGACTAGAGGTTAGAGCACATTCTTTGTAGCTTTGGTTCAGAGATAAACTTGGACTGAATTTAGTTGGAATAGGCTCAGTTCATGCCACCTTGGTGCATCCATTGAATGCTTGGAAACAAAATTGGAGTCTTGGCCTCTTTTAGGCTTTTTAGGGTTTGGCATGCTAATTTGGGAATCTTAGACTTGGGAGGCTGATGAATCAGTTCTTGTCCCTTGGTTGTTCCCCCTTGAGGTGTGAAGATGGATAAGCATGCTTGGAATTGCACAATTTGAGTAAATCGAGCCTTTATGCATAAATCTGCCTTACCAAGACAGTTTGCAGCAAGGCATGTTGCAGTTGTCATAACTCCTAGCTCAGGTGGAGTTTGATGAAGTTCTTGGCCATTTTGGAAAGCTCTCATATGATACAACATATGTGTGATCATAGTTTGTCTTGACACTTTTTAGATCCAAGTGAAAAATGCCCCTACATTTTGGAAAAAGTGAAACAGATTCTAACTTAGTGAAAATTTCACTAAGTGTTGGAAAAAGTGGCATTGTCATGTTTTTGTCATTTTGGTCACTCCATAACTTAAAATGCATGAGGAATTGGAATGAGGTGTAGTTGACACTTTTAAAGTGCGTAATGAGAGCTACAAATCCATCTTTGTATCATTCAAAATGGTTGCTTGGATCTCAAGTTATGATCCTTGGAAGTTGGTACCCTAGCCACTTTGTTTCATAACTAAGAAAAATTATAAGTTTTTTATGGTTACCCCTTTTACAAGTTATCCCACTTCTTTGATTTTTCTTGATGAATGATGATTCCAATCACACATTAACATCATTTTAGGGTTAAGGAACCATAATTGTGAAAAATCTCAAAAAGTCAAACTTTGACTTTTGTGCACAGTTGACTTTTTATCAGATGAATCCCTAACTGTGTGATCCTCTATGAAATCAAGTCCTTGACCTAAATCAAACTTGATAGATGAATTCCTTAGGTGATATAGGGTGTATTGAATCATATCCCAAGGTTTGGGAGCATGTCTTGGTCAAAAGTCAAAGATACAGTTGAGTTTTCCTTCAAAACCCTAATTGTGGTTCAGATGAAATTGAAACTTGTTGATCAAGCTTCTTGGATCAATCCATTGTTGCAAATGGACCAATGTGGTTTATTAGAGACCCTCAAATCATGTCTTGAGGTCTTGGCTCATGTTTTGTCCCAAAAGTCAACTTAGGGGTGAATTGGGTCAAGAAACCCTAATTCTTGATTTTTTGGTGAATGCACCCCTGAGGTTAAATTGACTTGATGATTGGGTCCATGAGGTCCCATGGAGTATCTTAGGTTGTGTTTTGAAGCATTGGCTTATACCCAGAGGAAAATTTCCATTTGGAGGCCATGGTCGACCAAAACCCTAATTTGGTGACACTGGCGATCTTGAGGCTTGATCCACCTGGAATGTAGCAACTTTGTGCTTGGTTCTTGATGTGGAAGTCCTCTTGATCCTTTTATGGAGGTTTTAGAAGTTAGACAAGTTGAAGATCATGTCATTCCTTGATTGATCCTTTGTCTAAATGTTCAGAGAAGGCTTGAAACCCTAATCCCTGTTTGTGGTGAATGCTCATTCATCTTTGAGGGAGATTGATGAGGCATGATGGTTGATCCACATTGTGGTGATGATTTACACAAAGATGGGAAATCTTAGTGGTCAAAATTTGGGGTATGACAATCATGTTTCGTGTATTCACAAACAAGCCGCAAGCATATCAAGACGAAAACAGAAAACGATATCATATTCCTAGCAGTATATAATGTTTCCAAAACAAGTTCCCGACACATTTCGAATTCTTTCCGAAAACCATACCCAAACACATCTAATACAATTTTGAAAACCTTCCAAAACCAATTCCAAACGCAATCATACATATTTCCAAAGTCAAAATGGCAAGTCCATGGATCTGCAATCAATATGACAATTTGGAATTGGAAAGATCATCACAGGAAAATCACAAATAAGGCAAAGAGATCTCGTGTTCAAGGCAAAAATCAGACATTCAAGGAGAAATTGATTTGAATAAGAAATATGTTTGGGACATGTTTGAATCAAAGAGGAAATTACGTTATCATCATAAACCATAATTGACAGAAAATCACCGCATTCACTCTCGTATTAACTCGCGTTCGCTTATAAAAGCAGGGAGATGTTTTCACAACAGACAAGAAAAAAAAGGACACGGTTTAGGGTACAGCTTCACAGCATACCATATTACACACAACACAAATAATACACAGATAGCCTTCACACATACGTAAGAGTTCCGAAAAAATATCATCTACATTACAAACCAACTAAATACTCATACCCACCACTACTCTTTGTTCCTCATCATCACAAATACAGTCACACAAAAAGCATAGCAGCTATTACAATACAATTAACTGATTCGAAAAGAATCACCACTGGAGCATACACATGATTTGCAGACACATACCCACCATACACAGGCATTGTATAAGTAGAAAACACAGGCACAACAAATATAGAACTCGAGAATTGGGAGTAGAGAACAACATTCAGAAACAATAACGACACCAACATCACGCATAGCAGGACAAAGTAACTGTATCAATAACCATACGCAAATATGCAAGTGCAGAGGGGAATTTAAGAACCTCGACAATCATCACCATTCACAAGCATCAGAAAACGAGGACCATATACAAGATCATACGACATACACACAAACTAAACACAAAGCAAGGAAAAGAACTGGAGATTCAAAAGTAGACGATTACGCACCTTCTTATTGAATCAGAATTCCCTATTTGCTGGTACAAGACTTCGTTACCTCGCCATCGCATTCGACCACTTCTTCGCTACGAACACCTTTTCATTTTGTCCCGTTTTCGTTTTTTTCTTCTTTTCAATTGTTTGTAATCTGTAATCGTCTCAAGTATAATGAATTGGGGTTAGGGTTCATGTTGGGGATTAGGGTTGTTCTTTCTGTTTAGATTTAGGGCTTGTGATTTGCGTTTCTGATGTCTAGGGTTAGATTGAAATTAGAGAAGGATTCGGAGGCTGGATTCACGTTGAGATTTTGGTTGAGGAAGGAGAGGATTTAGGGTTTTGAAACCCATTGAAGAAACGTTGAGATAAGAGCAAGCTGAGAGAACGATGAGGGGGCAGAAAGGACGTTCTTTTTTTTCTTTCTTTGTTATTTTAGTAACGTCATAATCACGTACACACACACACTCAACATCCCTATCGTGCACCCTCGCCATAAGCCATTAGATTTGGGCTTTTGTTAGTCAGATGGTTGAGATTCAGGGGTCCACGATGGACCCCTCCCCCCTTTAGCCTACGAGATTGAGAATATCTTCTTTTAGCTTTTTTAAGTAAATATTTTCTAAACTTTAATTTTGTTTTCTTAAAACTTTTAGATAATTAACTTTTTTTAAAAATAACAACAAGTCTTTAAAATATGGTTTTTAAAGGGAGAATATGTAATTAATATTTTTTTTAGTGCATGGTGGAACTCCTACCTTTTAATACTAATAGGATTTAATTTTCTTTTTTTTTAAGAATAACTTCCTTTTTTTTTTTAGAAAAAACAATAAAATTTGATCTCTCCTGAAATTTTTTTTTTCTTTTGATTAAAAAATGAATAAGAGTTTCTTTTCTCACAATACCTTTAATAATTTTTTTCTTTCTTTTCTTTAAAATTAATAATAACTTTTTTATTATAATATAACTTTTAAGAATAGGAAATATAATAACCCTTTATATAATAAATCTTTTTCTTTTTATTAAAACTTTCTTAAATTAATAAAATTGTTCCTTATTAAAATCCCTACTCTTGTGCTTAATTTAATCATACACTTGTGTAATACAATTTGAGTTTTGAACCTCAGCCTTAATTCATATCATGCCTTTTATTATCCTTATGTGCTCATGCTCCCTTAAACTTTATATATCCCTCACTTGATACATATTTTGTTCATGACATAATATCTTGATTATACGTTATGATTGCCTGCCTTATATGCTGAATATTCATCCAATGACTTTATGCTTAATATTACTATCTATACTCCTATTATAATATTACTTGCATATCCAAGGGAAAATCCCATGCATGACAATCATTTGTCGTGCATAGTGCATTTCATCTGCATTTCATCCTCCCCTTAGTGGTTCTAGGTATCCCTTAAGAATTAATTTCTTATACAACTTTAGGATAGATTTTTCTAAGTTAGTCCCCCCTTAATCTTGATTATTTTACAGTCAAACAATTTTTAGATCAACTGATTCTCCACACAAGAGAACTAGATGTGAATCATCTCAAAGAAGAGACATACAATCTCATACCCCACAATACAAATAAGATGTGGATTCTTTTTCCACTTAGGAGAGGTATGTGGCATACTCGTCGATTTTATATCCGAGTTGGAGCCCTTCTCCTAAGATGAAGATGAAGCAAAGGTCCATTCTCAAAAGGTGTGGTGGTTCTTAAGATGATGACTCATCTTTTCTCCTAAGCCATTTTCAAACAAACCTTAGTAGACCCCTCAGAGAGGAACTACAAGTGTTCTGATTCCACTCCTGACAGGATATGTAGGCACAAGATGCGATATCTTGTCGAGCACACTTAGGAATAGAACTTTAGGCCTTCCTACCCTCTCCCCTTAGCAAACAGATAACAATTAATAGATAACATAATAAAACAAGATGTTCTTGTAGAGTACTATAAATATCTAGGATGCTAACACCTTTCCTAGGTATAACCAACCCCCGAACCTTAGACTCTTAGCTTTGCATTTGCATTGAATACTGTGGGACATTCGATCTTTATCCATTCCCTTGGGTAAATCAAAGAGCGGTGGTGAATAATGATTTGCGATTCAAGTTAATATAATAGCTTGATATCCAACTCTCACCGCGACAATTGGTTATGTGAATTTCATCATAAACCCTTGCTAAGATTGATGCCTTGGCGGTTCTCTCATGACTTGAATGCTTACCCTGTTCTTGGTTGGTAGCCATTAATTAATTAATGAGATTAGTTTAATTATAGTGCAGAGGTTAATTAAGATGGAGGACCAATACAGAGAAGGGAAATGTAATTTATGTTGATTTTGTTTAGTATTTTGTAATATTGAAAATAATGGTAAATATTCCATGGAGGAAATGTGGAGTAAATTACATCTTAAGGAGAGTATATTTTATCAGAAGGCTAGAACAAGGTGGTTAATGGAGGGAGATAACAATTCAAAGTACTTTCACTCGGTTATCAATAACAGGAGGAGGGTAAACTCAATTTCAGCTTTGGACATTGGACTCAATGAGGAATATAAGGTGGAGAAAGTAAAACAAGTGATCCATGATCATTATGCTGAGAAATATAAGAACAAGCTGATTGAAGGATTTGATATGGATTTAAGTGAAATGGAAAAGCTCACTGAGGAGGACAATGCTATGTTGACAGAGCCAGTTTCTCCTGAGGATATTCTGGAAGCAATTAAGTCATGTGATGGTAACAGAAGCCCTGGCCCTGATGGATTCAATCTGAAATTTATTAGGTATACATGGGAGATTATTGTAACACCCCAATTCCCATCGCGGATAAATAATACATAATTAAATCAGAGTAAATAAATATTTAATTTTTTCTGACAGAAACAAGGATGCCACAATTAAGGAAAGAAAACACAATCCCTGCTCAATTATTTGATACATAACACAAAATAGAATAAACGTAAAAGGGCAACTTTTTCCATATAAAAGGAAAGTTCAATTATGGAATAAAGCGGAAAGATCCATAACTGCCTTGTTTTACAAAATAAATCATTTTATAACATCAAAATATTCATACAAAGTTAATACAAAATATATCTAACAAATGTATGCATATATAACAAAAGCGTTCCCCGACTCCCGTGTTACGTATCAGAGCAGACAGACCGACAATGGACGGAGGACTAATCTTCACAAAAGCCTCCAAGACTACTAATCTGCAATTGCCTCATAGAGCAACAAACCACAGCAGAAGGGTGAGAAACACAATTATAATATAATTGCATACAATTATATAATAACACAAAATACACATATAAAACATTCTCACCACAAGCATCACATACTAATACACATAGCATATATCAATTACACCAACATAATCACCTATTCACACATAAGGCACACCAAAGTCATAACATATGGAAACACCCCACCACATCACATAGCATATGTCTATGCATAAAACATGTTATCCACAACCAATGCATTTATCACATATGCACATCAATTCACCAATTCAAGCATAAATCTCAACACATACTCAATCAATTCATGATTTTCCACACATAATCAATCCATTCATGATTTATGCAAATGCAAAGAGACCGACACAACGACTCTATGCAAATGCAGTACCATCCATCCATCAATCTCATCATCAGTTCACTCAGGAACTATTGGAATCATCGCTTGTTACTTAGTGTAACTCCCCGTCGGGCAAATGATGTTCCCCATCACTTTAGGTCCTCTTTGTATAAGGCACACGGCGTTTATGGATCGCTTTAGGTCCTCTTTGTATAAGGCACACGATCTGATCGCTTTAGGTCAACTTTGTATAAGGCACACGATCGTCTATAATCATCGCTTTAGGTCCTCTTTGTATAAGGCACACGATGTTATAGCGGATTCCCTCTGGAATCATTTTGTCACTCACACCCCACAAGGGCACACGACATCACAAGAATGCATATCATGATGCTTGGTATACAATGACTCGTGACATTCAAATGCACACATATATGCAACCATAATCATGAATATACAACCAAACACAACACATTGCATTTACTTTCCCTTAGGCGACAAACCATCATCACAACATTTCATCACATACATTTTCATCACACCACAGCACACAAGTCACACGATATATATCGAAAGCACATTGCATGATAACCCATCAAATACCCACAGTTAAAACGATAAAAGTCGACAAAACGACACATTTCCAAATTCCCGACATAATTAAATTGGCCACAATTCTCCAAACCATTTTAATAAGAAATAACATTTTATTAGCTTTCCAACGATACCAAGTATGTTCAAAACGGATAATCGGAACACAAGTTATGGAATTAAAAAGAAAGGGAATCACGAAATGGCAAAATTCTGCACCCTCGCTGGCCATACGCGTATTGCCCTGAGCCATACGCGTAATGCCCAGCCCCATACGCGTACCATTATGCATTTCAGCAGATGGCCGAGAAAAATGGATTTACATACGCGTATTGCCTCAATTTGCACCTACCATACGCGTATTGCCCAACCCAATACGCGTATTGCCTTGCCTGATACCAGTAACGGCAGCGACAACCCAGAATTTTTCCTGCATAATTTCCTGTTATGAATTCACCCAATTCCACTCCCAAATCTCACCTAAACACCAGAAAATTACCAATTGAATGCCCAACAACATGTATCCAACATGTCTCAGCAATTAGGAACATTAAAACATGGTTTCAGACACAATTTAAATCAAATTCTAACAATCTCAACATATTATGGTTTTGGTTCTCTACTCAATTTCAACCAAACATTACACAAATACATGCATACATAATTATACACAAGTATAAGATAATCGAGTTTCACACCCTTACCCGATTAATCGTGTTTTGGAATGTCGGTTGATTCGATTCCTAACTTTCAAGTTTTTCCTCTTTTTCCTCTTTTCTTTCTCTTCTCCTTCTTCTCTTTTCCTTCTTCTCTTTCTTTTCTCTCTATTTTCTCTCTATTTTCCCTCTTATGAAAAACAAACATAATATCTACCCAACCAAAAGACCAAAATACCCCTACACTCAAATATCTCGCAAACGCGATAAAACACAATAACGATGAAAAATAATATATTTCCAAATAAAAGTAAAGAATAAAATAATATAAAAATAAAAATAATTAAATCGAATCGATTAAATAAATAATACAAAATGGGGCGTTACAACTCTCCCCCACTTAGACATTTTCGTCCTCGAAAATATAACCGAGACGAACGACTCAAAAGGCAACCCCACGAATAACACAAACTGACAAACCACCTTGCTAACAGCAGCTACAACAACGACATGAAAACGACGACAACTACAACGACAAGATGCAAAGCCCATACAATGCACTTGACGACCAACTCACAACTCGAAGAATACCCAAGTTACAAACACACATGTTCACTCTTGAATCGAAACACAACAAGATCGTTACCATCACCGTAGGTAACACTCTTCTAATTCACCACAAGGAATTAGCTACTCGCACTCGCCCCAACACAATAGGAATGAGGCAACAACACAAACAAGAACCTAAGTTCCACGACCCAACATCGTTTCAACAACCTCTACATAACCACAATACCAACATCCTTGTCACACAACAAAATTACCACAATGCTACGATTTACCAATCGAACATACAACCAAAACGTTCATCTACATAGTAGCCCATGAATAATATTTAAACCTTTCGCCTAACATTTCCATTCTGAAACATCCAATGGTCTCATCATTCCTACATATTTCCAATGTTCCACCTATGAGCTCTTACAAGTCCTACCCGCATATACAAAATGTGCCACATCACGCTTCCGCTGCGCACTCTGATTACTCGTAACCCATCAAATCTACCAGTCTCATGTCCAAAGTTTAACTCTTCCTCATATTCACCCAAAAATCACTGTTCACTTTTAATATTCCCAACCTCACACTCTCCGGTGTTATCTCACACACCAGACACAAATCTCTGAACTGCTCAAATAATTTTAATTCTCTGACCATTAAAAAACCATAAGCAAGGACTATCGACCTAAATCATCACGCACGACATTAGCTCTTCCCTAAGGATAATCCAAGCCAAATTCATAACTCGTCACGAATTCCAACCCTCTTCGTTGTCTCATAGTCTATTCCTTCAGACCAAACAGTACTCTAAACTCTGGGGATTACTAAACACTTCGAACCTAGAACCGTAAAGATGATACCTCCAAATATTCCAACACAATACAACCGCAACCAATTCCAAATCCTGAATAATATAGATCCTTTTATGAATCCTCAATTGTCGTAAAGCATAAGCCACGAATTTACCCTCTTGCATTAACACACTGTCTAAACTCAGCAAAGACGCATCCCAATACCTCACAAACAATTTATTAGGATCACACAGAATCAAAACTAGAGCCATAGACAAATTCTACGTCAGCTCACCAAACTTACTCACAACGAACATTCAAAACAACGACTCACCCTTTGCGAGTCAACTGAGATACCAGAAGTACGAACTTAGCAAAGTCTTCCATAGCCTGCAGTAACAACCAACTAAGCCCAAAAATTTCTAATCTCCTTAACCAATTTCGGAGTCTCTCATTGTAGAACTGCATCTACTCCCGATGGATCCATTAACCATACTCTCTTTCGAAATAACATATCCAAAAAAACTAACCTTTTTCAACCAAAATTCTCACTCGAATAACTTAGCATAAAACTTCGTCTCTTTTCAACACTTGAAATTCAAATCTCAAACACTCTATCTGTTCTTCCTCTGAGTTTATAACAGATCTGAATATCCTCAATCAAAGCCATTACGAACTTATCCAAATAAATATGGAAGATATGATTCCTCTACTCCATAAACATTACAGGCGCATTACTAACGCCAAATAACATCACTGTACGTTGTAATGCCCAACAAAATTCCAAAAGATATAAATTCTTAAAGCTTTTGCAAAACTTTTCACTGGGTACCTGGTTACTCACATACAAGCTTAACCGAGTAAATGACAGCCTATCCCGATGATAACAAACATAACCAGTCACATTAAATCGATCAAAGCCTCAACTCACACAATTCACTACTCTTATCAAACATTCCAAACAATTACAATTTCACTCAAGCTCAACCAAACCATTCCAGTCATCTATTCATGAAAGTGGACACTTGTTCTCAATCGTTACCTTATTCAACTGTTAGTAATCCATACACAATTTCTTCTCTTGACCGTCCAATTCCACAAATTCCAACATGTACCAACAACCAACCAAAAAGAACTCTTAATATCAATATTACATCCACACATAAGGGTTTTCTCAAGATTTCCATTAATGCTCTAAAACTCCAAAGACTCCAAACCTCACCAGAACTCTAAGTTTGCTTTCCATAGTCTCAATACCATCATACACATCATGCTTGTTATTCCGTTCAATCATCTATCCTTTTTGTTACTAACAAAGCTGGAGCTTTCTAAGACGACACACTTGGTCTCACAAATCCCTTTTCCATTAAATCTTCCAACCGCTCTTCAAATCTGAGTTCCACTTCCTAAAAGTTCTTCTACTTACTTAGCAGATCCAAACCTCAAATCTTCCCCTCCGTCAAATTTGAGTTCACACTCTACTCTCCTTGAACAACCATTAACGATACCTAATCGTTCTCTCTCAATGACTTCCCAACTGGACCAACATACCAAAACCTTTAATCCGTCTCATCTTCCGATATTAGAATCTTCATCGACTCAACAAAACAATCTGTAACCATTTCCTTAATTCCAAACAATTCATTGCACACACTATCAAAGCCGGAAAGACACGTCTATTACATCCAACATAATTCCCGTCTACTATCAACAAGAGACTGAGGGTGATCAGTTCCTCAATTTGTCAATAGACAGCCGACAATCATGATGTGGCATAAACCGTCTTTACCAAACTATAATAGCATTCCTAGCATCTTGTGCACAAAACTACCGAAGGCACAAATCCTTAGTTGACATAAACCTTACCTCCGCATTCCCTCTGGAATCGGGAACAACACTGTCCAAACAACACTTAGAATCTTGCAACCAACGCTCTACCACATAAGTAACTTGGAGAAGCACCAGCTTCTCCCCCACTTATCTCATTCTCACACCTGAAGACAAAGGATTAGAAAACCAGAAAACACTGACAGTGTTCACACACATATCACGTACTAAGGAACAAACAACATCGACAATATTCAACTGTCACACCAACTGACTCAACAACTTGGCCGGACGGACCGACTTGCTCTGATACCACTTTGTAACACCCCAATTCCCATCGCGAATAAATAATACATAATTAAATCAGAGTAAATAAAAATTTATTTTTTTCCTACAGAAACAAGGATGCCACAATTAAGGAAAGAAAACACAATCCCTGCTCAATAATTTGATATATAACACAAAATAGAATAAACGTAAAAGGGAAACTTTTTCCATATAAAAGGAAAGTTCAATTATGGAATAAAGCGGAAAGATCCATAACTGCCTTGTTTTACAAAATAAATCGTTTTATAACATCAAAATATTCATACAAAGTTAATACAAAATATATCCAACAAATGTATGCATATATAACAAAAGCGTTCCCCGAAACCCGTGTTACGTATCAGAGCAGGCATACCGACAATGGACGGAGGACTAATCTTCACAAAAGCCTCCAAGACTACTAATCTTCAATTGCCTCATAGAGCAATAAACCACAGCAGAAGGGTGAGAAACACAATTATAATATAATTGCATACAATTATATAATAACACAAAATACACATATAAAACATTCTCACCACAAGCATCACATACTAATACACATAGCATATATCAATTACACCAACATAATCACCTATTCACACATAAGGCACACCAAAGTCATAACATATGGAAACACCCCACCACATCACATAGCATATGTCTATGCATAAAACATGTTATCCACAACCAATGCATTTATCACATATGCACATCAATTCACCAATTCAAACATAAATCTCAACACATACTCAATCAATTCATGATGTTCCACGCATAATCAATCTATTCATAATTTATGCAAATGCAAAGAGACCGACACAACGACTCTATGCAAATGCGGTACCATCTATCCATCAATCTCATCATCAGTTCACTCAGGAACTATTGGAATCATCGCTTGTTACTTAGTGTAACTCCCCGTCGGGCAAACGATGTTCCCCGTCGCTTTAGGTCCTATTTGTATAAGGCACACGACGTTTATGGATCGCTTTAGGTCCTCTTTGTATAAGGCACACTATCCGATCGCTTTAGGTCCCCTTTGTATAAGGCACACGATCGTCTATAATCATCGCTTTAGGTCCTCTTTGTATAAGGCACACGATGTTATAGCAGATTCCCTCTGGAATCATTTCGTCAATAACACCCCACAAGGGCACACGACATCACAAGAATGCATATCATGATGCTTGGTATACAATGACTCATGACATTCAAATGCACACATATATGCAACCATAATCATGCATATACAACCAAACACAACACATTGCATTTACTTTCCCTTAGGCCACAAACCATCATCACAACATTTCATCACATACATTTTCATCACACCACAGCACACAAGTCACACGATATATATCGAAAGCACATTGCATGATAACCCATCAAATACCCACAGTTAAAATGGTAAAAGTCGACAAAACGACACATTTCCAAATTCCCGACATAATTAAATTGGCCACAATTCTCCAAACCATTTTAATAAGAAATAACATTTTATTAGGTTTACAACGATACCAAGTATGTTCAAAACGGATAATCGGAACACAAGTTATGGAATTAAAAAGAAAGGGAATCGCGAAATGGCAAAATTCTGAACCCTCGCTGGCCATACGCGTATTGCCCTGAGCCATACGCGTAATGCCCAGCCCCATACGCGTACCATTACGCATTTCAACAGATGGCCGAGAAAAATGGATTTACATACGCGTATTGCCTCAATTTGCACCTACCATACGCGTATTGCCCAACCTAATACGCGTATTGCCTTGCCTGATACCAGTAACGGCAGCGACAACCCAGAATTTTTCCTGCATAATTTCCTGTTATGAATTCACCCAATTCCACTCCCAAATCTCACCTAAACACCAAAAAATTACCAATTGAATGCCTAACAACATCTATCCAACATGTCTCAGCAATTAGGAACATTAAAACATGATTTCAGACACAATTTAAATCAAATTCTAACAATCTCAACATATTATGGTTTTGGTTCTCTACTCAATTTCAACCAAACATTACTCAAATATATGCATACATAATCATACACAAGTATAAGACAATCGAGTTTCACACCCTTACCCGATTAATCGTGTTTTGGAATGTCGGTTGATTCGATTCCTAACTTACAAGTTTTTCCTCTTTTTCCTCTTTTCTTTCTCTTCTCCTTCTTCTCTTTTCCTTCTTCTCTTTATTTTCTCTCTATTTTCTCTCTATTTTCCCTCTTATGAAAAACAAACATAATATCTACCCAACCAAAAGACCAAAATACCCCTACACTCAAATATCTCGCAAACGCTCCCAAAACGCGATAAAACACAATAACGATGAAAAATAATATATTGCCAAATAAAAGTCAAGAATAAAATAATATAAAAATAAAAATAATTAAATCAACTCGATTAAATAAATAAGACAAAATGGGGCGTTACAATTATTGGGAGAGACATCATCAACTGTATATCAGAATTTCATGAGAAGGCAATTCTATCTAAATCTTTCTGTTCAGCCTTTTTTGTTCTCATTCCAAAGACTGACAACCCCCAAACTCTAAAGGAATTTAGACCTATAGCTCTGATAGGTTGTTTACACAAAATCCTGTCTAAAATCCTTGTAGCAAGATTAAGGTGTGTAATTGGGAAATTGGTCTCATCATCACAGACAAAATTTGTACCAGGAAGACAGCTACTTGATGGTATATTAGTGGCCAATGAAGTTCATGACTATGTTATTAAGAAAAAGAAAAAAGGTTTCATGTTTAAGGTTGATTTTTCACAAGCATATGATTGTGTGAGCTGGAGTTTTCTATTTAAGGTGTTAGAAGCAATGCATTTTAGTCCTATATGGCAAAGTTAGATAAAGGGTTTGCCTTACTTATTAAGAAAGCTAAGAATTATGGTATCTTGAGAGGCTTGAAGATTCTTGGTAGTTCTTCTAAGGATTTCAAGATTCATAGGGGCCTCAAACAAGGTGACCCTTTATCTCCCTTCCTTTTTGTTCTTGTCACAGAAGGTCTTGCCTTACTTATTAAGAAAGCTAAGAATTATGGTATCTTGAGAGGCTTGAAGATTGAAGGTGAGGCATCTATTTCTTTATTGCAATTTGCTGATGAAACCCTGATTATGTGTGATGAGTCCTGGTCCAATAGATAGGCAATAAAATCTGTGTTGAAAGGCCTAGAAGTATTGTCTGGTCTGAAAGTTAATTATAGCAAAAGTAAGTTAATGGGATTGGGATTAGAGGGTAATATGATTGAAGCAGCTTCAACATTTTTGACTTGTAAAGTAGGGCAGTTTCCTTTTAAATTCTTAGGACTGTCAGTTGGGGGTTGACATAAAACAGAAGTATTTTGGAAACCAGTCATATCATCCATCAAAACCCGTTTGTCTTCTTGGAGGGGTAGGATGTTATCTATAGGTGGGCATGTCACACTGATCAATTCTGTTATAACCAACATTTCAATCCATTACCTCTCATTCTTTTTAGCATCTGTTAAAGTGGTGAAGGAAATCATAGCTATACAGAGGAAATTTTTTTGGGCAGGTGATTGGGACAAGAAAAGTATTGCTTGGGTGAAATGGTCTCAAGTTTGTAATTCAAGAACGCAAGGTGGTTTAGGAATAAAAGATGTGTCCATATTCAATAGAGCCCTTGTGGCAAAGTGGCTCTGGAGGGTAATACATGAACCAGAAGCATTATGGAGTGGAATCATTAAGGCTAGGTATGGAGGTGGTTTTCATAGTCTTTCTCTAAATCAAACAGAGAATATACCAAGACAGTGGTTAAGATGGTGGAGTGATCTTGTTGGTCTAGCTAGGCCTATAAATGTGCAGGGAATCTTCAATCAACTAGCTTGGAAAGTGGGTAATGGAGGGAACACACTATTCTAGCACTCTAGATGGATTGGTGGAAATGCTCTTAAAGTACAATACCCATATCTTTTCAATACCTCTCCATCTCAGAACATTTTAATCAAGGACTGTGGTGATTAGATAGGTGACAATTGGACTTGGGATTTATCAGGAAATAATGTTATTTTGCCTGATGAAGAAGGTGTTTCTGGTACAGAATTAAAGCAGATAGTCGAAGAGGTCAGTTTTGATTTGCAAACTGAAGATGTGATTATGTGGCCTAGGAATACAGACAACAATTACAGTGTGAAGAACTGTTACATGGCACTGAATCAAAAGAAGAAGGAGGAGAGCATATGAAACAAATTGATGGAAGCTTTGGATTTCACGTGGAACATCAAGATCCCTCTTAAGGTCATGATTTTTGGATGAAGATTATTTCTGAACAGGTTGCCAACTCGTGAGAATCTTATTAACAGAGGCATAATCAATGATCCACACCAGATGTCATGTGTTTTCTGTTTTCAGGTGATTGAAGACATAACTCATATCTTTCTAACCTGTGATAAAATCAAACTGGTTTGGAAGGAAACTGAATCATGGTTGGGAATAAAATTGCCTAAAGGATCTAACTGCATTGAAGATTTCCTAAGATGGGCTAAAAGTTCTGAGATTGGAACACCATTAAGATACACATGAATGGTTTCCTGTTGGTGTATATGGAGGTTAAGAAATCAAGTATTATTTAATGATTATGTTGTAACTCCAAAGGCCATATTTCATGAGATTATACTGTGTTCGTGGAGATGGATAGAGCTGAACATGAAGAAGAAAACATTTGGTAATTACTATGAGTGGCATAAAATGCCCTTGGACTTTTATAGGTAACCATCTTACCATGTTGGAAGAGGACTATATATGCAGTATATTCCTACCCTTCATGCTTATGTTCCTTAGATGTTAGGAGGAAAGAATCCCTAAGAAGGTAGGAAGACAGACTTATTAAGGAAAAGTAGGATACCTCATAATTGAACATTTCCTCTTCTGTTTTGCTGCATAATTGTAGATTTGTTTTAGCATGCATAATTGTAGGAATATCAATTATAATTTAGTTTATTTATTGACCTTATCAATGAAATTTGAGTATTAAAAAAAATAATTTAAATTTGTCTTCGACGTGATTATTATTTATGATTCTCATATAGCTTTTTGCACCATCTTTGTAAGGTTTTTATAAATTCAACATTCAAATGCATAATTTTAATCTATTATCTAGCTTTCTTATTTAAATTGATGAAGACTTCTTTTATTTCTTGGCTGATGTTGCTATCCCAATGTTAATTGATATGACTTGTTTTTTTATTAATTCAATTGTTAAGGTTTATACTGATTTTGTTGTTAAACTTGTGGTGTTGAAGTTGAAAATGGAGTCGAGGTGTTGTCCAATTATGTTGTGTTACTTATACGTCGATCCGGTGATGTAAAGTTTGGCTACTTTGATCCGGTGAATTTGTCAATCTATATGACAAGTGTGGGTAATGTTTCTTTTAATTTTTAATTGATATACATATGTGAGTTTGAAAATTAATGCGTGTGTGAATTGAAAATTATTTTTGAAAGTGTCGATTATTTTTGTTGATCTTGTATTGTTAACTATTTGCAAGACTTCATTCGATGTTGCATTCGACATCGACGACATCAATTAAGTCTCTGACAAGTATTTTTTATTTGAATTGCCTCAATTAAGTCTATCTACTACATTATGTTCTTCTATTTATAATAACAGTCTATTAAGATACATCATGAACATTATAAGAATTTCTCATGTTTTCCAATTTCATTGTCCAGAATGCATTTGAGCTAACATTTTTCTGGTGGACCTGGGTAATAAATAATAAACAATTGATATTGTTGTTTTTAATAGTGGTAGATATATCGATTATCGATTATCTATTATTTATTATCTATTATCTATTATAATATATTAAATCTAAGCCACAAACTATTTTGTTGACAACTCATTATTTGATTTGCCACACCATTAAAAATTCTATGCGGCACTCTCAAAACACAATATTATAAACCTTCTCTAATTCATTATAGAAATAAGTATAATTTTTCATGTATAAATTAAAAGACTTCTATTGTAGAAATAAGTGTAACATTTCATGTATAAATTTCATTTAACTAAAAGACTTTTATTGTGATATTCTATGAGTCATCTTCTTCTATTCTTCTAACTTAAAATCTACTATATCCATTGATTTATTTCCTTTGAATCGTCATTTCATATATAATGTTATACATGAAATTAATATTATTATAATTACATACAACGTATAAATTATATATTCACACCTAATCAAAACTCAAACTTTTAAACTTTAATACTATGCTGGTTTCATATCTTCTCTTGTGATAAATTGTTCTAATTATAAAATAAAACTTACCCTTGGCCTACTAAAAAGTTAACCATAATCAATTAAATCATATAAACTTAACAAGGCTTAACTGGTGAAAAATTAAGTTATGATTACTAGATCATTTCCATCTTTTTCACTTAACTGGTGAAAAATTAAGCCTTTTTTTATTAACATGGACGACGGGTGGAGACAAGTGACCGAAAAAGGAAGAGCTAGGAGGAACAAAACAGCATTTTGGGATGGATCTTCGTCAGGTGGGAGGGATAGGAAGACTAAATCTTCTTCTTTATACATTACGGAGTTCGGGGAGATGTGTAGGGCAAGAGATTTGTACGAAGAGTTTAAGCGGCTGGGAGACATAGATGAGGTATTCATACCATTGAAAAGGAATGCTAGAGGTAAACGGTACGGCTTCGTGAGGTTTTTTAACGTAAAGGATGAAAGGATGTTAGCTACGAAGCTCGACAATATCTTCGTGGACGGTAAGAAAATATTTGCGAACATACCTCGTTTCTCAAGGAGAGAGGAAGAGGAGGAAGGTAAGGAGGATAAAGAAGGTCGACGTAGGGTGAGGGAAGGGATGTTTGGTAGGGGAAGGGAGCATGGCAAGGGGGTGGGGAGGACTTTTGATCCTGGCAGGAGTTATGTCAGAGGAAAAAACTTGTCTTTTGTAGAGGTGGTTAGAGGTAGAGGAAGGCCAAGCGATATAGCCAAACAAGAAGAGCAGCCCAAGGTTATCTTGAAGTATTCTTCGACAGAGGAAGAAGAAGATAGATTTAAGAAGGCTTTTGTTGGTGTGGTGGAAAACTCTGGACAATCTTACACGATGCAGGAGATGTTTCACTCCGAGGGTTATTTTTCGGTGAAAGTCACTCCGATGGGGGCAAACTACTGCCTGTTAGAAGGACTGGTCGAAGGTGAATTGGAAGCTCTTGTTGAAGATGGTAGGGTGTGGTTAAGTCAATGGTTCAAGGAAGTTAGAAGATGGAAGCCGGAAGATGTGGATCCAGAAAGAGTTACGTGGCTTAGATGTTACGGGTTAACTTGTCATGTGTGGAATTTTAGATTCTTCGAATTCTTATCGTCTACTTTAGGTTCTTTGATATGCTGTGATGATTTAACTAGCAAGGAATTGAGGATGGATGTTGCTAGAATTATGATTAAAACGAGATGCACTTCGGTGATTAACGAGGTCTTAAACGTTAATATTAATGATCAAGTTTTTAGAATCAAGATTATGGAGGAAGCGCAAGGTCCAGTGGAAAGACTGTCTAAGTTTGTAACGGAAGAGGAGGACGAATCAGATTGGAGCGATTCAGTGTCTTCAGAATATCACAACGTTCCTAAGGAGTTTAATTGTGGAGCGAGTCCCAATGTGGGCGAAAAGGATAAGGAGGAAGGGGACGGTCTCGAGGTGGTTTCTGATCATGGTATGGCAGAGGAAGGGGCGGCTGCTCCGTTGATCAGAGTGGGTGCAGATATGGGTAATAGTGCTAAGGAGAGGGTTGACGAGGAAAAGAGTGGGGATAGTGACTTTTCTCAGAAGTTACAACATTTGACATCCCCTAGTTCTGATGCAGCTTCTGAACTAGCTATTTGTCTTCATGTTGGGTATGATAATGACGGGTTAGAAAAGTTTTCGTCAGAAAATATTAAAGGTGTAAAGTGTAATAAGGTTGTCAAATCGAGGATATTAGCTTCAGCAGAAGAAAAGGACAATGCAGCAGATAAAGTGAAAGGGAATGCAAATTTGGTTACTAACTCATTTGGGCCTATATTGCAAGAGGGTATTTGTTTGGGCCCAAATTCATTTGATGAGGCTTGTAGGGAGATGAGGAAAGTTAAGCCCAAAACCAGGAAAGTGAAAGAAGTCAGTAATCTGGGAAGTCCAGCCGTGGTTAATCCTTCGTATTTTGTATGTCTGTACGCAAAGAGAAAAAACAAGTTTATCAGTGAAGAAGTGTCAGAAATGGCGAAAGACACAGAGGAGGAGGATAATCTTTCAGGTGGGGCGGTGCTTTGTTGCGATTCTCTTTCAGATTCCGATATAATTTGCGGTAATAATCGATATGCGAAGAGAGGTGATCTTGAGGTGAGCAAGGTGGTTTGGGAATCAATTTCTAATTTGGGGATTTCGAATCTTTCTGGTGCGGAAGACCCGGTGAAGTCAGTGATGGTTATGGAGAAAAGGGACAAGGAAGGGAAAGCTAAGAGGGAGGACACTTTAAAACGGAAGTCATGAATTTAATTTCTTACAATATTAGAGGTGGAGGGTGCTTGTCGAAGAGAAAAAGGTTAAATTTTCTGTTATAGTCGGGGAAGTTCGAAGTTTGTTTTCTGCAAGAAACAAAAATTAAGAACTTTGATTGTCAATGGGCATGGGATTTGTGGGGAAACAGGGAGGTGGAGTGGACGTCGAAGGATTCGGAGGGGGCGTCGGGCGGCTTGGCAATTCTGTGGAAGAAGAACAATTTTAGTCTTAACTTCAGCTTCAGGGGGTGGGTTACGTATGGATCAATGTGGGTTGGAGAGGAACAATCTACAATCTGATTAATGTCTATGCTTCTTGTGATTATAAAATCAGAAGAGTCATGTGGAGCGAGCTGTTGAATTTAAAGCAAAAGAGAGCCACTGAGGAATGGTGCGTCGGGGGGGATTTTAATTCCGTTTCTTCTGATGAAGAAAGGTTGGGTAGAGATCAATTGAGCAGCAAAAGTGGGGCGAAGGATTTTAGTTATTTCATGGAAGAAATGAAGCTGGTCGACTTGCCGTGCGTAGGAGGAAGGTTCACTTGGTTCAAGAGTAGCGGCAACGCGATGAGTCGGCTCGACAGGTTCCTTTTATCAGATTCTTTAATTTCTCTGTGGAAGCTTTCAGTGCAGTGGATTGGTAAACGTGACATATCAGACCATTGTCCAATTTTTTTGAAACCAAGTATTGTGGATTGGGGGCCAAAACCCTTCCGTTTTTTGAACTGTTGGTTCACGCATCCAGATTTTATCGGTTTCATTAAAGAGGGGTGGCTTAAGATTACAGTGGAGGGAAGGGGAGATTTCAGGTTGTGTGAGAAATTAAAATGCTTGAAGAAGAGGTTAATTTGGTGGAACAAGAACGTGTTTGGGTGGATTGATCTGAGTGTGGAGAGAAACGTGAACGAGATTAATAGGTTGGATGCTTCACTTATTGATATGTTTGGGGATGACATTGACAGTCTGGTTGTAAACAGGTCCAAGGCTATTGATGAAATGTGGAAGATGTTGGAGACGAAAGAAGCGATGTTGAGAAGCAAGTCGTGTCAATTGTGGTTGAAAGAAGGGGATAGCAATTCCAGGTTTTTTCACAACTCTATTAAAGAGAGACAGAGGAGAAATCACATTACGGTGAAGAACGATGAAGGTGTGGTAGAGGAGGACGCCAACTTGGTCAAAGACACGGTTAAGGACCACTTTGAGTCCTTCTTCGAGCAGGGCCATAGAATTAGACAGGTTCCTGATGGTGTGAGTTTTAAAAGTCTGAATGATGTGGACAGAAGGTTCTTGGAGCGAGAGTTTTCAGAAGATGAGGTTAAGGAAGCCGTTTGGGACTGTGATGGGGAGAAGAGTGCGGGTCCAGATGGTTTTACGATGGAGTTTTTCAAAAGGGGATAGGAATTTTTGAAGCAGGACGTGCTGTTGTTCATAAGAGACTTCCATAAGAAGGCGAAACTCATCAAAGCTTGCACTGCTTCTTTCCTGACTCTCATTCCCAAGGTGCAGAATCCTCAGGAACTTGGTGAGTACAGGCCAATCTGCCTTGTGGGTAGTTTATATAAGATTTTGGCAAAACTGTTAGCGGTGAGATTGAAAGCGGTTATAGCTAAACTTATTTCGAAAAAGCAGTCAGCGTTTATTCCTGGAAGAAATATCTTTGATGGTGTTCTTTTGGCGAACGAAGTTTTGGATTATGCTAAATGTAACAAGAGGAGGTGCTTGGTTTTAAAGGTGGACTATGAGAAGGCTTATGACAATGTGAATTGGAATTACCTAAGATTTTTATTGAGAAGAATGGGGTTCGGTTCAATTTGGATTAAATGGATGGAGGCAATTGTGTTTAACAGTACTATGTCGGTAAAGGTTAATGGTAGTGTGACTAATGATTTTAAGGTGGGAAAAGGGCTGCGTCAAGGAGATCCTCTATCTCCTTTTCTGTTCACAATCGTGATGGAGGGTTTAACAGGTCTGGTGGAAGGGGTTGTGGCTAACGGCACTTTCAAAGGGTTTAGCTTCAGTGAAGAGGTGACTGTCGATATCCTTCAGTTCGCGGACGACACGGTCATTTTTGGGAATGGTAGTTTTGATAACCTCTGGAGTATGAAGGTGATTTTACGCGGTTTTGAGCTGATTTCGGGGTTAAAAGTTAATCTTCATAAGAGTAATTTGTATGGCATCAATATTAACGAGTGGGAGTATGCTGCTGCGTCTGCTTTTTTATCTTGCAGGTCTGATAAACTTCCATTCAAATTCCTTGGGATTTGGATTGGGAGCAATCCTAGAAAGACTTCAGTTTGGAGGGAGATTATAAACAACATGAGAGCCAGGCTGGCATCGTGGATTGGGCGCTCTTTAACTCTTGGGGGAAGAGTTGTGTTGATTAACACAGTGTTGAACGCCATGCCGACTTACACGCTGTCTTTTTTTTAAGGCCCCGGTCAAGGTAGTTAAAGAGATCAAAAGCATTATTAGCAGATTCTTATGGAGAGGCATAGATGAGAAACGGCCGATTTATTGGGTGGGATGGGATGGAATCTGCAAATCTAAGGAGAATGGGGGCTTAGGCATTACTGATATTGAAACTTTTAATAAATCTCTTCTTTTGAAGTGGAAGTGGAGAGTGGTGAAGGATAGGGATGCTATTTGGAGGGGGGCTCTTAAGTTCAGATACGGGGAACCCGAAGTGAAAATGTTTATTAACGATCAAGGTATGATAAAGAGGAGCGATTCGGTGTGGTGGCGGGATTTAGTTCTGATGGACTCAGAAATGAATAAGTCTGATAATTGGTTTTTGACATTTACGAATTGCAAGGTGAGGAATGGGAAAAGTTGTGCTTTATGGTTCAACAGATGGTTGGGAAACCAGCCCCTCAAGAATGTTCTTCCGAATGCTTTTGCATTGACGGCAAATAAATTATGCAGTATTGCAGAAGCTGGCTGTAGGCGTTCTGGTGTTTGGCAGTGGGATGGTTTTTTCACCAGTTTGCTTAGTGAGGAGGAGGCGCAGACGTTGGATATTCTTGTGCAGGAGTGGGTTGAGCAAACAACAGTGGAAATGGTTGAAGATGATGTGGTGGATTGGGTTTTGGAAGATGATGTGAGTTTTACTGTCAACTCATCCTATAAGGAGCTCGCTGGTATTAAGTTTTATTGTAATTTATCGGAGGAGGACAGGACAACTTTAAATTGGTTGTGGAAGTGTAAGGTCCCGTCGAATGTCAAGTTTTTTGGGTGGAGATGGATTATCAACAAATTGGCTACCAAGGACGAATTACATAAGAGGAATATTTTGACGAACATTAATGACCATCTGTGCGTGTTGTGCAGAAGCGAGAATGAATCGAAATTTCATTTGTTCTGTACCTGTCCGTTCAGTTTGAGAATTTGGAGAGCAGTTAAAGTTTGGTTGGGGGTAGGGTGGGGTCTTACTGCGGAGGAGCTGGCTGTTATGCCTTACAGAATCTTGCCTTTGATTGATGAGAAGGTAACGAGTGTTAGCATGATCATTTGGATGGTAGTAATTTGGGTAATTTGGAAGACGCGCAGTGAGGTGATTTTCGATGGCCATAAGTTGTCGTTTGAAGAATGTATGGGAAAAATAAGGTTTATTTCGTGGGAGTGGAGTCGGTTATCTAGTAATTCTTTTAGGCGGTGCGGTTTTGACGAGTGGTGTTTAAATCCTTTGTTTAGTCTGGATGCTGTGTAGTTTTCATTTGTGCTTGTCGTGTAAGGGTTTTGAGTACCCCTTGTACTCTTTCGTTTTTTATTTCAATACAATTGCCTATTAAAAAAAATGCTCACATTAAATAAGAAATATAACCCAAATTTCATAAAACATTCTTAATACATATATAGATGCCTTACCTTAATATTTAAGAGTCATATTACTTAACTATATATCTTTCCTCCAACAAACATATATAGAAGGCCTACGACTGTGTCAACTGGAATTTTTTGAAGTTCTTGTTTTCGAAGATGGGGTTTGGTGATAGATGGCTTAGGTGGATGGATGGCATTGTTTTCTCGAGTTATATGTCCATTATTGTTAACGGGAGCACTACTAAGGATTTCACGGTCGAGAGAGGCCTTCGTCAAGGTGATCCGTTATCCCCTTTTCTTTTTGTATTGGTCATGGAGGCTCTGACGACTTTAGTTCGCAAGGCAGTTCAGTTGGGTGATTTGAGGGGCTTTAAGTACAATGAAGAAGAGGAAGGTAATATATTGCAATTCGCGGACGACACGGTGGTAGTGGTGGATGGTAGCAGTGATAATCTATGGAGTTTGAAAGCTATTTTCAGGGGATTTGAAATGATGTCCGGTCTAAAGATTAATTTCCATAAGAGTAAGATTTACGGATTAAATCTTGGTGACGGGTTCTTAGAGGTCGCTTCGGAGTTTCTTTCTTGTCGCATCGATAGTTTACCTTTCAAGTTTCTCGGGGTCATGGTGGAAGATAGTCCTAGGAAGCAGGCAATGTGGAAGGAGGTTCTCAATAATTTGAAGAGTAGGTTGGCTATTTGGAGGGGCAGAAATTTATCTGTTGCAGGTCGTGTGGCGATGATTAATTCGGTTCTGAACGCTATTCTGATTTACTTCTTGTCTTTCTATAAGGCTCCCTCAAAAGTGATTCATGAAATTAGGAGAATTCAAAGCAATTTCTTGTGGCGGGGGAGTGAGATAAAAAGATCGGTTCATTGGGTGAGTTGGCCTAACGTGTGTAAATCGCGCGAGGAGGGAGGCCTTGGTATAAAAGATGTTGAATTGTTAAACAGGGCTCTTTTGAATAAGTGGAAGTGGAGGGTGTTGAACGAGAAAGACGCGGTTTGGTGCAATTTTTTACGTAGTAGATATGGGAATTATGAGACAAAGGTGCTTATAGGTGATAAGAGTGTGCTTTGTAGGAAGGATTCCATATGGTGGCGAGATCTGATTTTATCGGATAGTATGTTTGCTGACTCTAACCACAGGTTTTCGGATGCCATTTTTTGCAAAGTTGGCAATGGTATTGGTACTTCGTTTTGGCACTCAAAGTGGCTTGGTAATCAGTCTGTTAAGGATGCTTTCCCCGATATTTTTGCTGCAGCGTGTTCTCAGAATTGCAGTGTAGCGGAGGCTGGATTGTGGGATGGTTCTGTTTGGGTTTGGAATATGGACGACATTTTGAGCGACAGCGGATATGTGGATGCGGAAGACAGGGAGGAATTGTTGAGGTTGCTTCAACGGTTTGAAGTGGATCGGCTTGATGAAGACAAATACGTTTGGCAATGTGCTGCAGATGGATTGTTCTCTGTCAGAACGTGTTTCAATTTTTTTCGTGATTCTGTTTCGGGCAGCAGTTTGACGGAATACACGAGGAAGGCTTTAAACCTGCTGTGGGATCTGAGAATTCATTCTAATGTGTTACATTTTGGTTGGAGGCTTTTGATTGGTAGGATCCCTACAAAAGATCAATTGCTGCGGAGAAATATTTTGACAGAGACAGGGGATCAGAACTGCGTTTTTTGTAGCTCGGAAGAAGAAAACATCCAGCACCTTTTCGAAACGTGTTCATATACGGTACGTATTTGGTTAAAGGTTTATGCTTGGATTGGAAATTCTATCGATTTGAGTTATGGGGAGTTTGTGGGTTACTTTTATAATTGGGGTAAGGTGAAGTCTAAATTGAAGAGAACTATTTTTGCTGTTATTTGGTTAGCAACTGCTCGGAGTATTTGGCTGGCGAGGAACTCAATCATTTTCAGGAGTGGTGAATTTAGTTTCGTGGAGTGCTATTCGGCTATTGTTTATCGTTCTTGGACGTGGTTACGTTCTTGTTGTATTCTTGCGGATTGTAGTGATTTTTCTGTGTGGAATACTCTACCTCTTCTCTGTTTTAAGAGGTAGGGGCTTTCCGTTTTGTTTTTCGGGCGGAGTATCCCTTATACTCCTCTTTAATAGTATCATTGCCTATTAAAAAAAAATATGAAAAATAATTCTTCAAAAATAGAGTCACTCAACAATCACAAAAGTATCATAATGATGCTTTTTCGTGTCCATATTTTCCTCAACATAACTTGACGAATCTTGTTAAAAATGTAACAAAGAGAAACCACATAAGATTACCGACAAGTTCTTAGCTCTAGTTGTTACATCTTACAATGGTCATACCTTTAATTGATAGGTGGAAGAAACACCCTTAGCAGACCCCTTGGAGTAGCCTTTTTTCCACAAGTAGGACATACTCGATTCTTAGTTAATTCAGTTTTGATACACTTCTTGAAAAAGATATGACCACATCTTGTTGTAGTTTCCTCCACAAAAGGGGCCATACATATTGGACACTCTGTGCGATACTCTTTTAGAGATTCAGATGCCTCATTCTTAGACTCTATAGTTTCCTTATTAGTTTCAGGTAACTTGATCTCATTTTCAATCTACAAAAAATATATATTTGTATATAGAAGTATGTTTAATTAGCATCATTGTTAACAAAATGTGCATTTTAGTATAACATATGCAAAAATCAACGAAAAATAAAACAATGAGATAGGAAGTTTCTCACCTTGTTTGTGTTGCCTTCCAAATTTATAGATGTATTACCGACAGGTTGGATTATGCGAGCACTGTCGTGCATTAAATGACTTTGCACAGTTTGATTTTCTGCAATCATCATGAATAACAGGTTTCTTAAATGTAAACAATATTAATCACCATAACTAAGATAGATATACAACTTCAACTAACAATGATTACAAAAATGTTTTCATCCATAACAAATGTTGAGACACAAAAATTATCCATGTATAACATTAAGTACTAACCTCCAATGATCTTTATTTTAAGTGGAGATCAAGTGGAGATCAAATTGGTTATTGGATCCCCTTTTATTCTGGTGAGTCGAGGTTAGGGCATGTTTCATTAGTCCTGGTTAGTGTGCGTGTGTGGCTTAGTGGGGAAACGCTTGGGTCTTGAGAGTGTGCTCCTCTCAAGGTCTCAGGTTCGAATTCTGCTGGGTACAAATTGCTTATTAAAAAAAAAAATTAGTCCTGGTTAGTTCATACTGAAGACTTTTAACACAAGAAGTCAATCCTTTAATTGAACCATCAACTCTGATACCTCTTTTGGGTTATCATAAGGAGCCTTCACATTGGGTCAAGCAACATACAAGTGAAAGAGACACCGTATATTCACTTAAATTTTTAAGATAATAAATGTATGGATCTTCTCACTTATAAAGTATTTTACCTCCACTTTTCTAAGTAATGTGAGACTTCTAACTCACACTTGTACACAATGTCAAAATCCTTCTGGGTTATAACTCAAGTGATTCCATAGTCCCTCACCAAACCTCCTGAGAAAGGTACTATAAACCGTCATGTATCTTATGGTTTTTGTTTGTAGGATGGAGTCCAGACGCCTCTTCTTGAGAGGTTAAGGGCACACGAGGACTTGCTATGTCCATTCGGCTTGAAGGTACCCCTAATAAAATTGCTACACATTTGTTGTTTTCTACACGATTTTATTTTGGAATTTCCATGGATAAATTGGAGTGTAAGAAAGCTTCTAGGTTGTTTAAGTTTACCAAATAGTTAGGGTGTACTTTTAAGTATTGAGATGCTGAAGAAATTCGGAAGTTAGTGTCAATGGGGTTAGATATTGTTGTAAAAATACGACCATGGTGTCTAGACTGTGTGTTTTATGTTAATCAAGTCCTTTAACGTTCGCATGTTAGGGAGTAGTGTTATGAAGAATAAATTGAAAGAGTTATTTTTTAACTCTCTTGAGTATATCTCCCTCATAGGGACGAAAATCAATGATGTTTTCGGCCTCTATTTTATTTTCTATATGGAAATACTTTTTGTGACTCGAGATTTGACTTCGAAATTGTTAATTATTAGGGTCTTCTTTCCATGTTATGTATGAAATATCCCTCAATCATTATCTTGATTAATAGAGATCTTAGAGAAGTTTATAGAGAAAAAAAAAATTCTATAACCCTAATGTAGTTTATGGAATGATTAGTAAATTGAATAAAAAGTCAAGGGATCTTTGGTCACATTTCATATAGGAGTATATTAGCTCATTATGCGAAGACTCTCATAATATTTTCTTATTTGCTTTCCGGGAAATTAGAATTCTCCAAGAGAGTTAAAGAGAGTGAGTGTCGATTAAGAGAAGAGATGGAAAGAAGAAGAGAAGCTTGTTCTAATTTTTTTTTATGATTCTTGCCTTGCATGTTAAAAAGAAGTATTAAGGATCAAAGAAGGGGAAAGATCAAGACCTACAATCTTTTCATCAATCACATTCTTTTCTCTTCAATTTCCAAAAATTCTCCGTGAATAAGGTGGGTTTCTTAGGTGATGATGGGTTTAGATCAAAACATAGGGTCTTGCATGTTGGGATTAGTGGTTAAGGTTTCAAAATGTATGTATTTTCATCCATGTTGGGACTGCATGTTTATGACTTGTTTTATTTCTTGTCATTTATGTGTTTCCTATGTTCATCCATGATTCTATGTATGTTGTTTTGGTTTGTTGGCTGAAAATTCATGATAAAATACAAGTTTTGATGGTGTCTGGGCCTATTACGGCCATAAGCAAGGCTTACGAGCTCCCTTACGACCATAAGCAAGCATTATGATCCATCCATAAAACTTTCTGCCTCAAATAGTGAAAAACTAGGTCGCTTACTGCCATAAGTAATCCAAATCACGACCCACTCGTAATTTCCTACGATTGGAAATAGGGTTAGTCTATAACTAACTAATCTTGAGTTGGATTATCGCCCACTCGTAATCTCATATGATTGGAAATAGGGTTAGTCTATAACTAACGTATCTTGAGTTTGGAAACCCAAATTGAGACACAATCAATTTCATTAGAAAACTAATCCAAAGATCTATCATATCGTAAATTGATATGATTTTTATATACATGTTTGTTGTTTGAGATTAATAATTGATTGTGAGGTAACCTAAATATCGTAGGTAAACTAGGTTATGAATAAAGGAAAATTAATAGTATGTCTTTGATACTTAGATGTATCATAAGGTAGTGAGAATACGATGACATTGGTTCCTAAAGGCATTTATTGAGATACATGTGAGGAATGTTTAGATTCTATATGTGTACTAGAGTTTCTCTTATAATCAGGAGGGTAATATATGCAAGTGTTATAGGTCGCACCGTAAAAGCAATCCTAGTGAAAAGGATTAGTAGGAAGTCCCAGATTTATAAAACTAGGCTTGATATGAGAAGTTATAATAAGTAGTGGACGTTTCTTGAGGATAACCATTTCCTGAAGTTTACATGGAATGTTAGAGCGAGTGTGTTGACATTCCTACATTGTATAAGGTTGGTTTACGCTTTAAACCCTTTGTTTTATTTTATGTCACGCGAGTACTAGCACATGGTACAAACCTTAGTAGTTCTTGATGACCTTAGCACTGAGAGGACTTATGATTTTTTGAAGACTCCACTGAGATAGTATTATCTCACCCACGTTGTTGAGTATATTTTCAAATGAGTGAGTTTCAAGAAAAGGAAAGGGGAAATGACCCGAGGAGTACTTGAATACTTCCCTTATGTTTTGTTTTGGCTCTATATTTTGTTCTTAGAATTTTATGTATAGACATGTTGTATATGTGCACACATTGATGTAGACTATGTGTTTCCAATGTACTTATGTCATTTGTCTAATATTTGATGTATCAATACTAGATTTAATATTCTAAATGTGTTGATTCTAAAAACAATCATATTTGGGATATTACAGTTGGTATCAGTGAAGGTCAGTCCTAGACCCAATTATGATACATCAATAGTTAATCTTTTCTTCTTCATGTATGTGTGTGTCTGTGTGTCGCTGACCTGATTTCTACTGTCATGATATTATGTATTGAGTATGATCAACTTGATCATAAGTCAGGTAGGTGAAGTGGCATATCAATTGGCGTTGTCATCTACCCTGTCTAGACTACATGACGTGTCCCGTGTATTTCAGCTCTATAAATTTGTACATGATCCATTTTCGGCCTATCCTTCCATATATATTTGAATTCAAAGTAGACCTCACTTATCAACTGCAAATTAGTCGCGTGATGGATTGTGCTGTAAAATCTCAAACGAATTGGTGATACCACAAGTGAAGGTGTTGTGGGAAGAGTCACGCTCTGACGCAGCTACTTGGGAGCTAGAGTTTATAATGTGGGTCACCTCTTCAGGTAATTCTCTAAATTTTGAGGGAGGAATTTTAATTAAGGGGCTATAGTGAAATATCTCTCATTCCTAATCTTGATTAATAGGGATTTGAGAGAAGTTTATAGCAAAACAATTGAAATTCTATAATTTTAATGAAGCTTATGACATGATTAATAAGTTTGACCAAAAGTCAATGGATCTTTGGTCATTTCATAGAGGAACATCTAAGCTCATTTTGTGAAGATTATCACCATATTTCCTCATTTCCTTTCCTTACAATCAGAATTGTCCAAGAGAGATAGAGAGAGTAAGGGTTGAGTAAGAGAAGAGAGAGGAGGAAGAAGATGAACTTGTTCCAGTTTTTTCGATGATCATTTCCTTCCATATTAATAATAATGTAGTTTAAGGGGATCTCTTTGTCCTTATTCCTTGGTTTGGGTTTCCTTGGGGGCGTGTCTTCAACGGGCCCCTTTAAAATTGAGTGTTTTGTTGTTAACGTTTATTCCAAATATGCTTTGGTGGATAAAATAATTATTTGGGATGACTTGGTGAAGGATAAATTACTATTTAGTAGGGTAGGGGTAGTGTGTCTTTGGGGACTTTAATTATGTATGTCCTAGTATGAGAGGATTGATGCTTATATGGTCATTATTGTTGGTGGCTCCAATCAGTGTCTCACTTACAAAAGTTTTAAATTCCTCATGGCTCCAACGTAATAGAAGAACTGCGAGCGGGCTAGATAGGATCTTAGTGTCCGAAGGTTGGTGGGACTAGTGGGGAACTACCTCTTAGTGTGTACTTCCTAGAGATGTGCCTAGTCATCGTCCTATTATTCTTAATTACTTCAACCAACTTCGGGGGTCCTATTTTTTTTTCATTACTTCATCAATCTTTGTGGCATCTTGCAGGTCAAAGTTTATTCGCAGGCTAGAGTATCAATAAAACTCTGGTCCTTGCTTAGAATAAAAAATTATATTATGGTTCTTCGATTTAAGACCAGTTACCTCAAGGAGAGTGGTGTTATATATGATATTTACATGTTTGTGTCATGATTAGGAAAAAAGGAATTACATCCTTGATCTTTGAATGAAGGATGGCTGGGTGGAAATGGTTTATGAGATCAGACAACAGATGGTCACTTATTTTACAATTTATTTTTTGGGAGCTTCTTCCCGGTGGACCTATTATGGATGGTGTTAGTTCTCACTCCCTTTCTTCGGATGATAACTTTTCAGCGTCCTCTCCTTTTCTTTTATCTGAACTTGACTAGAGAATCTTCTAAAGTGATGGGAACAATAGTTCTAACTCAAATTGTTATAATATTTCTTTCTTTAAGAAGTGCTAGCACCTCCTGATAATTGACTTTAGGGTTGACTTTATCAATTCCATTATATTTCTTCATTTTCCTTAACTTTTTCTTCATTCTTCGCCACTTTGTCCGCAATGTTGATTCTCCATCTCATATGGGTGATATTTTGCCCCATCTGCCCGAAGTTTGGGCAGCCAGAAAAACATTTATGATGGATGAAATGCTCACACCTAACTAAATAACTTTTTTTAATGGTCTTCAACTAGTTGATGGTGTGGTGGCAGTCAATAAACTTGATGATTTAGCTAAGGAAATTAGGAAGGGCTGTCTTATCTTAAAAGTTGATTTCGAAATAAAATTTATTCTATAAGTTAAAATTTTATAGATTACGTGTTAAGTATATTAAAATTTTGTGAATTAGTTCCATGCCTTTAAATATTTTAACATTGAAATTTTTTTGAAATAAACTCTTTTATTGATTAAAGTTTTAAAAAATATTTCTTTTTGAGTTCGATGACTTTGGACCAACTAATCAGAGTTAAGATTTCGTTTAGAAGAGATATGTAATCTGTTTGGTATAATTATCTATAACTATGTTCTCCCTCCTAAAAAACCTAAAGCGTGCTTTGGCTAAATCAGGTTTACATGCTTGTACTTTTAGTAAAGCATTCCCTTGGACTTTCTTGTACTTTTTTTTAATCTATTTCATCTCACTAATGATCTTATTTAATAAATAAAATATAAATTTGCAAATAGTCTACAATATAAATCTAAAATTTAAATTTTATAATCCAAATAATCAAATGATCCAATTCTTTTAAAAACAAAATTACATAATTAAAAAAAGTTCATTTCCCATATCACATGCGTAACAAATCTAAATTTTAACTAGGATGAAATGACAAAAAAATCTACAAATCCAATAATAAAGTTAAACCTCTAAAATATAAAATCTATACATCAAATAATACATGTATAAAAATATATAAGAAGTAACATGTTACCCGTATTCAAGTCATCTTCGGCTCCCCTATGAATTCCAATCTCATTTTCCATTGCCTATGAGACAAAAAAAAACATAATCATAAAATAATTAATAATTAGATGATAGTTTTTTATACTGTGTTCTACCTAAAAATTACATCTATGACAATATTGCTTTAAATTGAAAATAAATAAAAGAAATAAACTTCAGCAAAAGACCAATTATGTCATCATGGTTTTCTTTAAAATCATTTACTAAAATATGAAGTTGTTCATACAGTTCCTTTACCCGTAAAAAGTCCGAAATCGACATTGTTGTTCTTGTTATTTGCCGGTTAGTCCTCATCACCCGACAGCTCATCTTTCGATTTTTAATCCTAAAAATTGAACAACACAAAAAAATTCTTTTATAATTCAATCAATGCAATGAGATAAATGAACTAGTGGAGAGTGAATGAACAGAAAAAAAAATTGAAATGAAAAATATGATTTAATTTAATAGACAGAAGGAAGAATAAGAGAGTGGAAACATACACTAAAGTGAGAATGGAGAGAAATTGTGTGAAAGAAATAAAGCGAGGCTCGGAAAAACAATTTATAATGGATGTATTAATTATTATGATTTAGACGACATAAATTTATATATATTTAAAAAAATATTATTAACTCATAAATAATAAATAATTTATTTATATTTATACAGTCACGATGAGAAATTGAGCCATGAGATACATTGAACACATTAATATGATTTTAATAGTTTTTTCTTTATATGTATATAATTCTTCAATATATATCTAAATTGACTAACCTAATGTTTATTCTTATTTCTATTATAATTTTTATTTTATTTCCATTTTATAATTATTATTATTATAATAACATTTTATCAAGACTGAATTGTTATTGAAATAGTATAAGTTACGAATATAATGACTATTCAAAGATATTATAAAACTATTTTTCAATCAACTATAATTAAAGGGTTTTTATACGATCTGTCTAGAAATATAAACTTTTTAATAAATTGGTTTTACTACTTTTTATATATATAACTTTTTCCAATTTATTTTTATATATTATTTCTTAATATATTATTTTTATATATTATTTCTTTATATATATATATATATATATATATATATATATATATATATATATATATATATATATATATTTTTTGAATAGTCATTATATTCGTAACTTATACTATTAAAATCAAACCTTAAAAAACATGACATTTCTTAATATGCTCATTATTATTATTATTATTATTATTATTATTATTATTATTATTATTATTATTATTGTTATTAATTATTATTTTTCTTAATTATAATATTTTAGTCAATTTAATTTTTCAAAAACTCTTTATTTATAATTATAGACGTCACTGTCAAGGATTGAATCATAAATAACTAACATTTCCTGGTAAAGTTACCCAAATACCCCACATTTTTTAAAAAATTCTCCAAATACCTCACGTTTCAAAAAATTTCTCAAGCTTTGTACATTGTCGCCAAATGAAATGGCGACACTCCTTTAAGGCTATAACCATGTCGCCAATTGTATTGGCGACTCCCTTTTGTCTTTGTACAGGGTCGCCAATTGCACTGACAACATGATAAGCAAGGGAGTCGCCAATACAATTGGCGACAGAGGTTGTAGCCTTAAAGGGGTGTCGCCATTTTATTTGGCGACAATGTACAAAGCCTTGCCCTAACTGGGGCAGTTTGAGAAATTTTTTGAAACGTGGGGTATTTGGGAAATTTTTTTGAAAATGTTTAACTGATCTAGCATATACTAATTGAATTATCCCAATCACTCGACCTAATTTATTTAAAAAATTTAATATAGCTATTTAGAATCAATTTTTAAAATTATTTAAAATACAATAATAATAATAATAATAATAATAATAATAATAAAGTTACCTAAACTATTAATGAAGTTAACATGATACAAGGTTTGATTAATCATACAATTTACAATGATGATTTTGGATTGGAGGAAAAATTGTTCAACATTTATTAAATAAGACATTGCATATGTAGGTCCGTTTATAGAGGAATATGATAAAAAATAAGTGGTTTAAGGATGAAGATAGAAATAATAATTTTGTTCTTACAATACAATACAATTGAGATAGTCTAGTAACAAATTCACTAAACTGAGGCATGACAATATTTTTTTGGAAAGAGAGCGTTAAAATAGATAATCATCTTTTTTTTTATAAAGCAAGAGATATATTAACTACGAGTACAAAAGGTACTCAAACCTGATTACAATAGGCGAAACACCGCACAAACAAAACAAAGAGATTACCAACCAATTGTAACTTAAGACAAGTAAAGCAAAGGAACTTTGTCAAACTCATACAAATTATAATTGGAATGGGTAATATCTCCAATGAAAGACCAACGCCAGACCATATACTTAATTGCCCAAACAGTATCAACCACATTCCACCCAATTTTCCTGAATATGGTTCCGTTTTTGAGATTCCACAGATTCCAACACACCGCCAACCAGATACTTGCTTCTCTTCCTTTCCTAACCCGCTTTAATTTACTAAAAGCGTACCAAGCCAAAAAAACTACTCTTGGGGCTACTACACTCAATCTCCGTCATTCCAATCCAATCCGCCACCTCTCTCGAAATAAGATTAGCCACCGAACATTTGAAGAAAGAGTGGAACAAAGTTTCTTTGGAGGAGTTGCAAAAAACACAGCAGTTATCACAAGATGACGGTAAAATACCCCTAAATTCCAACAAATCTTTCGTTGGTAATTTATTTAGGAGGCACCTCCAACCGAACGCCTTAATATTTTGAGAAGCCACTGTCTTCCACACCAATTTCAATGCCCTATAATCTCAATTAACCGGACCTACCGGGATACGGAATTCATCAGTAAGCTGGTAGAAAGAATTAACCGAAAAAGAATCCTCATTACCATGAAGCCACTTTATACTATCATTTAATTCCGGGTCTGGTTTAATAGTCGCTAACAACCAACCAGCTCTTCGAAATCCTGCAGCATGCCCCCAACGTTGGAAACTACTTCAGTTCCAGAACTAAAACCCAGCAAAACAGAGCGAACATCGCCCACCTGGCCTAACCCGACATTGCTACGAAGATTAACGGAGATGGGGGCGCTGGAGCTTAAATCCACAGCAGAATCAGATACAATGACGCACCTGCTATGCATCCTTTCCTCCTCGCGATGCCCTACTGACTCGGCACTGACAGTGGATCCAGAAAGGACCCGACTGTTAAGAATAATATCATCAATACCCGAAACATTTCCACCTGCAATAACAGAATCTGCGCTAACAATGGTACCTGCAGTCAAAACGTTAGAAAGAAATTTCGTGCCAGGTTAAAAAGGTTCCCTCCATCCTCATCCCTTCTTCCACCTGTGATTTTAATACCTAAATCCCCCCCATAACCATTCTCCATCCACCCAACCTCCTAACGCCGCCACCGCCACATCCTTAAGATTCGAGGCTTCAAAAAGCCGAGGAAAAGTGTCTTTTATACAATCCAGACCAATCCACTTGGCACACCAAAAAGAAGTAGAATAACCGTTTCCAACGTGATACAAACAATTTTTGATGAAAACATCCTCCGGATAATGCTTAGAGAGAGATAAGATGTCCTTCCACCAAATAGAAGCAGACTTTCCACCAAATAGATAATCATCTTGATAACATCTACAAAAATTTGTTCAATTCATAAAACAAATAAAATTATACTGATTTAGTGGATATAACTATCACTAAACTTATAATTCATTTCGATAATTAATATCTCACTAGAATGCCTCAATATCAGAAAATTAAGAATACAACGCTCAATAGGAATGGTAATTCTGTTCCAGACCTCAATGTCTTTGTGGGATTTTTTCTAAACATATTGGGATATAGTAGGGACGAATTTGATCAATTAAGTGAATTAATTCTTTGGACAAGGTTAAATCCTTCCTAATCTTATGAGTACATAGGAATTACTTCAAAAACCATTAATTTGTTGACTATTAATAATCAATGGTCTTCAATGCTTATTAGTAGATACTTCAGCTACAAAAAACTAGTTATTCATCATATTTTTTCTTCAATATGATCTGACATTAAGCATTCCCTTTTCTTGTTGGAGAGCTATTTATTTAGAAATTTAGTAAACAAGCTCTAGTCTCTTATTAAAGGTTACTTGCAGGATCAACTAGAGAATCCTAGGACATAATGCTAAATCTTTTGTAATTTTGTGTAGAAAAGCGAAGGATTTCGATTTGGTCGAAATCTTTAAGCAAAATAGTATAAAAAGTAAATTGTTTGGAAATGTATAGAATTTCGACAATGATAAGAAGTTTATAAAAGACAATGTACAGTGACAGGAAATTAACAAAAGAATGAAAGAAACACTGCAAAGAAAGTAAATTGGAATAAAATACTTTGCATTTAATTGAAATGGTGTGTTTAGAAATAATACATTTTGCTAAATTAAACTCGTTTTTCTTTACGCTGGGTACTTTGAGTTTGTGAGTTTTGTGGTGAATTTGACACACCACACTGAATCCTAACATTAGAACTCCTATTTATACTAAATGTACAATAACTGCTTGCAATGTTCTACTCTCCATATTTGACACGTAATCCTTGCATGCTTTTTGCCTTTGAAATGTCTCCCACATGTCCTTTTAGATCAGGATAAAAAGTAGTTACTTGTTTTTTGAAAACATTCCTTTGCGTTACGCACTACTGGTCGACATGCTTTACTGACGTCGTAATCTTGAACTGAGTCGCTGTCGAAATGTCGAACCAGAATCCCTTTTTCATAAAAATTACTAAGTCCCAAAATTTATCTTGCTCTTGAGATTTCAATTTCCTCAACTAGAAAATTTGCGTCGAAATGCCCTCTTAGGCTTCCAACTTGACCTTGTCGAAAATTCCAACTAACAAATTGCCCCCCGAAAATGTCTCTTTCGACTGAAAAATAGACATGGGAGTTTTTTACTTTCCCTGATACTATTCAAGTTAGTGGACGGACGTCATGGACATAATTACATTTCCATCAACCATCACTTTGAAAACGTGCATTTCATCACCCCATAACTTTCAATCACGGTTTCGCCCTTTTAGGATGGTGTGGCTCTGCACCCAAAAACGTTTTGATTCCACCTTTAATACTATGGCACGTGTCATAACAATTGGCGTCATTTGTCAACAACAAAATTGGAACATTTTCTTTTCTTCCAAACTTCTTTCAACCAGACATGGAAACTCCAAAGAAAGTGTGAAAATATTGTGCTACCAACCCAACTCGGTGTCAAGCCAATTTGGAGTTAGCCAAATTTTGCCTAAGTCACTCTTTACTCGTAAGAGTGAACTATTCCTTTTCACCGTCGAATACTCGGAGAATGAATACATTCAATGCCTTGCTTGACAAGCTCCTGATTGTGTTGTACTCACACATTTTTCTTTTCAACTAACCCTCTACTGTATCAATGAATTCGACACTTGGTGGAGAGTTTATCATACCAAAGACTTTCTTGAGGTTGCAATATTATCTCAATATTTGACAGATGTCGTCTCTTCCTTGCAGCAAAAGTTCAAAAAAGGTAGACATAAGCGCATCAAAGAGATCTAGGCTTTCTAGAGATATTTTGAAACTTTGTATGACCTCAATGATCTTAGTCGGACTATTCGTAAATCAGAAATTACTTTTAAAGAAAATATGTGGTGAAACTTCCTAATTTAAAGAATCCCCATTATGTGGAGGATAAGTATAAAATTGTTTTGAACCTCTATCCTCCCAAGTTTCCCCATTTGTGTACTTGTGAAATGGATTTAACCTTCACACCTCCATTTCCGCAGTGGTTTGTTTGTGGGAGAATTTAAAGGTACTAAAAAATGAGAGTCTGAAGCCTACCAAACGAGTAACTCCGACTAAGCATGATGTATACAGTTTCAAAGGGCACCTTCATGTCGACATAGATCATGTCAGGGGTTAATCCCCTATACATGAAGGTGATGAAAGTAAATGATCCTCAAGTTTTAACTTAACTTATTATTCCTTTACTCTTTATTTATATTTGTCAATGTCTGCTTCCACCGGTTTTAACACGGGAAGAGAACCAGAAACAGTGCCAACGCTGCTGCTGCCTTAAAGAAACCTAAATTCATAGCCACTCCAACCCAAGACACACAAGTTTGTACTAATATTTGAATTTAGATTTTAAATTATTTTCCATGTATGTCTTACTCTACTTTTCCTTGTGCGAATGTATTTCTAATATTCAGGTTGATGGTGAAACCAAGGTCATTCCTGTCGAGGATTCTTCCCCTGAACCTCATACTAAGAAGAGAAAACCCAAGACTGTTGGGGCTGACTTTAGAAAAGTTGTGCCTAGCCCAAAAGTTGCTCCTACCCCTAAAGAAAATAAGGAGAAGATAGTAACCTCAGGAAAAGGTGACAAAGAAATCCCAACAGCAAGGAAACTTGCTTCTACTGATCCTAAATGTAAAAATTCCAGTCCGAATGCGGATGCTTCCCAAGTGAGCTTTATCTTTTAACCAAAACTTTCCTTTGTTCAACATTTTTTCTTTTTATACTAACACTTCAAATTTCTTGCAGGACAATCCTTCAATCAATCCTATTTCGAGTCTCAAACATCCAACACCTCAAACCACTGGCTCTCCTTCGATCCAACCTACTCCACTCAAAGAATCTACTAAAGAAGTTAATAAACCCGTAGAAACAGACAAAAATACACCTAAAAAATCAGCTGGCAAAGACCATCCTTCTGAAACATCATCTTCGATTATTGATGGCGAAGACGAAAATGAAGTGGACATAGACTATGCTTCTCAAGACAAAAATTCTGAGCAAGAAGAGCCAATCATTCTTTTCCAGGAATCCCTAACCAAAGTAATGATGCTCACAAAACCCCATAAAATACTGACTCTCAGGAAAACAATGAACAACCAATTGCAAAGACTACACCAGATATCGAAAAGGAAACTGCCAAAACTTTGACTGTTAGTCCACGTCCCTTAACAAGTAACTCTCTATCTCCAGAGGAGTTAGCATAAATGAAAAAGGCCAATCCTCGAGGCTACTTGAAATTGATGATGAGTACCAGAGGAAGTTTGACTGACAAATGCTCAAGCTCTTTGATAGTTTCTGGAGGGAGTTCCCCACTAGAGACTATTGATGGGGTTCTTTGGAAATTGAATACCAAGCTTGCAGAGGCTAACTTGTTTGAAGAACTTGAGAAGAAATTCATTCATGTTTATGGCATCAAGTCCTTAATGAAGAAAATTGACGTCCAAGATTTCCCCAGCGAAGTTATCAATTTTGTGGTAGTGTTTGGACCTCTCTTCAACCAGATCTTTGCTGATTTCTAGAGGAAACATAAAGTGCAAGAAAAGATGACACCCAAAGAAGACACTAGGTTGAAAGAATGGAGTTTGTCCAATGAGTCAAACAATCAGGCTGAACAGTTGGAAGATGCCCTTCGCAAAGAAGATGAAGATATTGCTGCCCTGGACATCAAAATCTTAAAATGGAAGAAAAAAATTGAGGCGTTGTAATTAAAGGTGAAAGAAGCTGAAGAGAGAAAGGTTGAACTTCGATAGACCAGCCGACAACAACTGGATGCAGAGGCTTTGATTGAAATCCAACATCTTGAAAATGTAAGCAATCTGGATGTTGAGATCATAAGTTTTGCCTCTACAATTTCACAAGATGATTGTCGATTATCTGCAACAAAAATCCAATATGACAAGCTCAAGACCTCATTCCCTTTTTAGGACTTGTACTTTATTTTTTGTGTTAAGGTTTTATGTCGTTTGAATGACAGTTTGGTTTTGTTTTCTTTTAAATATGCCCTTGGGGGCATCTTCGACATTTAGGCTAATTTTTTAGCCTTTTCAATTTTGAAGTAGTATTTATATTTTGCATTAATATGTACTTTCTGCAATATAGGTATATATTGATTTAAATATTTTCCATTTATTCATAGGACTCGTCCTATAGGGATCAATTTTTCGACCTCATATGCATTATTTGTGAATGTTGCATGATTTTAAATGGTCCTTGTCATACCTTAATTTTTACCCCTAAGATCCCACCTCATTTGCATCTTCACAATGCATCAAGATCACAAGCTTGGTTCTCCTTTAGCCCTCTCATCTTTGTCTTTGGCTTTGGAGAGATCACCAAGCACCCTTCTTTGTATCTTTTCCTTTGTGTTTATATGCTTTATGTTTCACTAACTACCAATCAAAATCTCAAAAACTATGTCTTGTATCCTTTTGTTTCTTTGCAAGGTAGGGTGTGAAGGTGACAAAAATACACAAGAAAGGGGGGGGGGTTGAATTGTGTTTTGTAAAAATTAGTTTTACTTCTGAACCAGAGTTCATATTATAAAAACTGTGTTCAGAATTTGATATGGTGCAGGGGAAATAGAAACAGAAGTAAAGTAAAAATAGTAAAGAACACCCAGTAGTTATCTTGGTTCCTCTCCCAACTGAGAGTACTTCAGTCCCCTTGCCAAGCAAGAGATTTTCCACTAAAATAAACCAGATTACACTTGCTTATACACACTTGTATAAGACTTTTTGTTTTTTCTCATACCACTTGTCCAAGACTTCCCTTTCTTAGAGCTCGTGTCTAAGACTTTTGTCTGCTCAATCAGCTCTTAACCGAGACTTATCTTGCTTAGACCACCTGCCTAAGACTTCATCTTGCTTAGAGCTCATGCCTAAGACTTTCCCTTGCTTAGAGCTCGTGTTTAAGACTTTCCCTTTGCTTAGAGCTCGTGTCTAAGACTTTACCTTTGCTTAGAGCTCGTGTCTAAGACTTTACCTTTGCTCAAGCCTACAATAAGAGCAACAACATTTGATAAATATCATAGGTGTTCAAAATAATACAACACATTTTACAAAGATTCTTAATCAACACAGGAATAAGAACTCTAAATAAACTCAACTTTCTGATAGTAGTGCGTGTATTTCTCAGTTGTATTTGCAGCGTTATTTCTTATTGATCTTCAAATCTTCAGCTGATTTTCTGATCAGACTTCCTTAAGCGAACATGATCAGAACTAAACCAAAGACGTTTTAGTGTCAGAACTAGTTCCATCAAGTAAATATAATTTTGTACACACAAACTGGCTAGTTAGAAATCCTAATTAATTTTCAAATACTTTGTTATCTTCAAAACCTTGGAGGATACATGGTATGAACCAAACTTGTTTCAACAATCTCCCTCTTTTTGATGACGACAACATTAAGTATTTTAAAAAACAATCAAAAGCAAATTAATTACTCAACAAATTTCAGGGTCTGAGGTTTATATGCTCCCCCTGAGTCAATTAGTCTAAGAGGTGAGGTTTGTAAGCTCCCCCTGAGTCCTGTCTATAAAGTGTAAGAATTGAGGTTTGTAAACTCCTCTCCATACTGAATAATAAATCTACTCCAAGGGTTAGATTCGTAAACTACCCCTAAATAGAATTACTAACCACATTCGGAACCATTATTAACCAAAAATACTCAATCCATTCTCCCCCTTTGTCATCAATAAAAAAGACAAGATTTTGTAATCATCAAGATTGAACTTTTTCAAGAGCTCTTTTGTATATTTAGACTGGTGAATGTAAATACCTTCAGACTTCTGACTAATCTGAATTCCAGGAAAGTATTTTAATTCACCCATCATGCTCATCTCAAATTCATCCTGCATAATCTTGGAAAATTCTTTACAAAGAGATGCATTAGTGGAACCAAAAATTATGTCATTAACATAAATTTGAACAATCAAGACTTCTTCTTTTAAAGTTTTCCTGAATAGTGTAGTGTCAACCTTTCCTTTAACAAAACCATTTTCAAGCAGAAAATTACTCAATCTTTCATACCAAGCTCTTAGAGCTTGTTTAAGACCATAGAGTGTTTTTTTAAGCTTGTAGACATGGTCTAGATGATTTGAATCAATAAATCCTAGAGGTTGTTTGACATACACTTATTCAGTAATAACTCCGTTCAAAAAAGCACTTTTCACGTCCATTTGATATAAAATTATGTCATGGTTGATGGCATAAGAAAGAAGTAATCTTATGGCTTCTAACCTTGCAACAAGAGCAAAGGTTTCAAAGAAGTCTATTCCCTCTTGCTGACTATAGCCTTGAGCTACAAGTCTAGCTTTATTCCTAATAACTTCACCAAGTTCATTAAGTTTATTTCTAAAGACCCATTTGGTCCCAATTATGTTTTTCTTTTGTGGTCTTGGAACAAGATCCTACACATCATTACTTTGAAACTGATTTAGTTCATCTTTCATATCCATGATCCAACCATTATTAGTTAAGGCATCATCAACAGAAGAAGGCTAAAATAGTGAAATAAATCTGATTATTGAGTAATCATTTCTAAAAGCATAAATGGTCCTCAATGGCTCATCTTTATTACCAATGATCTGCTCTTCTGGATGAGATGCTTTATACTTAAACAATCTCTTAGGTTAAATAGAAGCTTTTGTGCCATTGTGAGGAATCACTGAATCAGTAGTAGTAGGACCAGTTGGAGTAACTTCAGTTTCTGTAGCTTCTGGTATATCTTCAGATATAATGATAGATTCTGGTGCATCATTCTCTACGTCCTTTCTTTAGGAACACATGCCACAAATTGTTCTTCATGATTCTGAAAACCTGTAGGGAAATCATTCTGAACAAATACTCTGACTTGTTATGGTCAGGTAAATTGTCATCGAATTTAACGTGCATAGACTCTTCAATCATTTTAGTTTCTGAGTTATACACTCTGTATGCTTTTGAGCATTCAAAGTATCCTAAAAAGACACCCTTATGAGCTTTAGCATAAAATTTCTTTAGGTAGACTTCATTATTTCGGATGTAACAGGTACATTTGAATTGATGAAAATAAGAGATACCAGGGCTTCTACGTTTGAATAACTCATACAATGTTTTATCCATAATTGGTTTGATAGAGATTCTGTTCTGAATATAACAAGCAGTATTAACAGCTTCTGCCCACAAGTACTTAGGGAGTTTATTTTCATGAATCATTGTCCTTGCCATTTCTTGTAGAGATATGTTCTTTCTCTCAACAACTCCATTTTGCTGTGGAATTCTGGGAGAAGAGAACTCATGGATAATTCCATAATTTTTACAAATGGATTCAAATGATTCATTTTCAAACTCACCCTTATGGTCACTTCTGACCTTTAGAATTTTCAATTCCTTCTCAGATTTTACTTGAATGCAGAAGGTGCTAAACACTTCGTATGTGTCATCCTTAGATTTTAGAAACTTCACCCAAGTCCATCTACTAAAATCATCAACTATGACCAAACCATATTTCTTTCCATTGATTGAGGCAGTCCCAATAGAACCAAATAAATAAATGTGAAACAATTCCAAGGGTCTAGAAGATGAGACAATATTTTGGTTTTTAAAAGAAGTTTTTAAAATCTTTCCAACTTGACATTCTCCACAAGGAGCATCTGAGTGATAATCAATATCTGGCAGCCTTTTAACAAGTTTTAACATGGAATGTTTAGAGATTAATCTCCAGTTAGCATGACCTAACCTTTTGTGCTAGACCCATTTTTTATCACTCATTGTCATTAGGCAAACAACCTTCTGAACAACCAATTTAGAAAGATTTATTTCATAAACATTCCCTTTTCTTTTCCCTTTGAATACTACAGTATTATCAGAATTGATAACAGAACAGAAGTCATTTTCAAACAATACATTGCAACCATTATCACACAACTAGCTTATACTAAGTACATTATGTTTTAGGCCATCTACAAGCCATACCTTATTAATAAAAGTTTGAGAATTACCTATGGTACCTCTCCCGATGATCTTTCCCTTCTGGCCACCTCTAAAACCCACATTTCCTTCCTCTTTCATATTTCGGGTTTGGAACATACGCCTTTCTCCGGTCATATGTCGTGAGCAGCCACTGTCCTGGCACCAGGATTGTTATTCCACCTGTTGCTTTGGGCATATCTTTAGCAAAGATAATTTGAGATTTAGGTACCCATACACGTATGGGTCCTTTTAGGTTAGTTTTAACATATTTTCTCCTATTTTGTTCTTTTGCTTTGTAAGAAGGTTTAGCTTTACTTCAATCATTTTGATTCAAAATGTTTTAACTAGGGTTATTCTTAACCTTAGTAGCATAATTGATCTTATCATGTGATTCATAAGTGTTGAATATTGATGTCATCAGAACATCTGATTGATCAGGTTTTGTTATAGCAATTCCTTTTAACTTCTGATCAATAGGTTCAGTTAAATTCATTGCTTTAGCAGTAGGAAAAAATGGTTACTTATCACAGTTTGAGCAATGCTAGATAAGCAGGAATTTTGAAGAACTTTTAAAGAGTCATTAGTATTAGAGCTACCTTCATCATACCATAATCCTTCTTTATTATATTTTCGGACTCCATAGATTATAGATTCAAGTTTGGTACGACCAATGCCAGATGTAATAAATTTATGAAAAGCTTGATCATGTTTACCCAGAGATGACATGTTAGAGCAAGAGTTGTCTCTACAAGTCGTCTCTATGTTTTGATGATAACAATGGTATTTGTGAAAGAACCATTTTATGTTCTAACGTGTGCTGTGTGCAGATCATAATAATAGAAGATATCAGATCCAACAAGCACCAACCATATGCGCGTAAATGATTATATGCGAAGTTACTATGTGTGACACAAGTCGCAAGAAGCAAGAATGCTTCTGTATCTGATCATGATCAGTCAGATCCAAGGATGCCGATATTGCTGTTGCAATGCTCTTGTGGATGGTCTCTGAAAGTGGTTAAGATTCTGAAGATAGCGAAGCTTCTGAAGAAGAGAACCAAAGGGCTAAAGACTCTCAGACTTGAAGTTCTGAATGCTGAAGGCTCTGAAGACCAAGTGCAGAAAGACTCTGAAGACTTATGCATTCTGAAGAATATGATTCCAAAGGTCAAGTGCTGAAGACTCTGAAGACGGTAATGGACAAGTTCTGAAGTTTCTGAAGACTTGAAGCAGTAAAGGATAACGTACTTAAAGACAAGTGCTGAAGTTCTGAATACTGATTCCTAATGGACTTCTTCAAAAGACTGAAGACTTGAAGTTTCAGATATCCTGTTAAGAAGGCTCTACTTATGCTTCAATAAATTACCATCAGAAGCCTCTGAAGTTTGGAAGTCAAATGTTACCATTGTGAGCAAGGGTACACAGCGCCCAAGAAAGATATATCTCGTCACTTCTACCACTGTAAAAAGGAGATGTGTCAGTACAACTGTAATCATTACACAACGTCCCTTTTCCAACAGCCAACAGTAATTCAAACAGCTATATTTTACTGGGCTATTTAAAGAAAGGAGTATTCGCTTCTAAAGATTGATTGATTCACTCCATCAATGGAGAATAGATCAAGTCATTGTGTGAAGATAGCAACAATGATGAGTTCTCGTTGTAACACTTAAAACATCCAAAGCTATCACCATTTACACATGGCCATTGTTGTTGAAGCTCAAAGATCATAAATCAACACAACAACAATCAATTGGTATAAAAGTTGTTGATGAAGAAGACAACATTGCAAATCAGTCAAGTCATCAACCACCTTCTCTTCTGAGCTACATTGAAGATCTGAAGCAAGGAGTTGTTGCTCGAAGCTTGCTCAACAAAGAAGATGACGAAGAAGAAGAAGATCTACAAGATGTCATCAACTGTCAAATTCATATACATCTTTGTAGAATAAAAAGAAAGCAAGGAGTTGTTGCTCAAATCTTGCTTGAACACTTGTGTGTTCATATGTACTTAAACTTAGGAGTTATCTGCTTGTTAAGAAGCATAATTGTAATCTCCAGTTTAACTAATTCTATGTGAATTAGGATTCCTCAAGTGATCAGTGTGATCGGAGACTTGAGAAGACAATGACTTGGTGCTATAGTAGAAATCCTGAAAGATAAGAATTAGAGTCTCTTGTTGATTCTTATGCTTCACGTATGGCAAGTCTGAATGTTACTTTACGAGTCAGAGTCTCTTAACTAACTCTGATGTTATCTCAGCGTCTTAAAGATAAGAATTAAAATGTTGTTAAAGAGTAAATACACAATTCAAACCCCCCCTTTCTTGTGTCTTTCTCGTACCTTCAATTGGTATCAGAGCTTCGGTTCTGTTATTGATATGATATCAAACACTTAATAGTGTCAGAAAAAGATCCAGATGCAGTGCGTAGTGTAGCGAGCGATTTTGGACGCGGTTCTTAAGCGCGGTCACTCTATGGGGTCAGTTTACTACAGTTCGATTCATTTTTTATCCTATTAAAGCTGACGAAGGAAGGGAAATATATGTCTCCAATTAACCCTGCTTACAAACTGAGTTTAAACAGCGGTCTGTTAGGTTACGGATGCGATCAATGTGGTGGGGCCTTTCTTGTGTTATTTTGACAGACAGGTTTCTGGCGGGGAACAAGGACTAGGATGTTAGGACTGATGCTTTTTTATTAGAGTATGGGATTTTGGGTTTTTGTTTTGTGTGCTCGCTAAGATCTTTTCTTTCGATCTTATGCCTACGTATTCCCGTTTACCGAAACATGGAAATTAGAGCATTCGTAGTTCCTCCTATTCTATGGGAGGAAATGGTTGTTTTGGTGTCTTGTTCAAAGCCCAAGACGTGAAGCGAAAGGTGATTTGTATCTTGTTCAAAGCCCAAGATATGAAGCTGAAAAGGTTTGACTTTAGAGAGAATTTGTCATCTCTAAAGAGGGGTCTGTTTGTCACAACTATTGGGTGACTGGTTATAAAGGAGGATTACTTTAACCGGGATGTGTGAATCCGGCAATGCCATAATTTCCTTTATAGGGGGTTTTTAACCTGAAGGAGAAGACTTTAACTCAGTGTAGAGCAATGTTATCTTTCCTTAGGAATTTCTCATGCTAAAAGAGGGACAGTGGCATGGATGTAGATGATCCAGAGGCTTGCCGCTTACAGCAATTAGATGAAGGGGAAGGAGTTGTTGATGTTTGTGTACTGTGAACGAGGCACAACTTTGATGCTAAAAGGTTAATTGGATCAACCAGTGGTTTTCTTATACAAAGCCTAAGAGGAGGCTAATATGTGTCTCGTACAAAGCCCGAGAGAGAGGCTAAAAGGTTTTTGACTCGACGATAGAGTCTTTTGGTATCTCGTATAAAGCCCGAGATGAAGGCTATTTGACTCAACAAGAGAGTTTTTTGTATCTCGTACGAAGCACGAGATGGAGGCTGAAATTTGTTTAGCTCAATAAGAACCTTTTTGTATCTCGTATAAAGCCCGAGATGGAGGTGAAAAGGTGATTGACTCAACGAGGGAGTCTCCTATGTATCTCGTACAAAGCCCGAGAGAGAGGCTAAATGTTGTTTGACTCCGCTAGGGAGAATCATTGTATAAAGCCCAAGAGAAGGCTAACTTCACTGAAGAAGGATCATTATGCAAAGCCTAAGAGGAGGCTATGGTGACTGTTTAGTTAAGTGACAGGTCCAGTATAATGATTTTTAAAGAGAAAATCAGTTTTTATATGAGTAACACTGTACTCAAGGATTTGATTTGAGGATCCGGGTTATTCCTGTTCTTTAAGGAAGTGGGAAATCCGAAGGGTATTGAGACTGTCCGAGTCTACGGGTTTTCTTCCTATTTAACGAAGGGGTCACTTGAGAATGTCTTTGAGACTCAAGGATATTAGACTGTCCGTGTCTAGAGTTTTATCTTTTGTACTATGCTTTGAGAAACAGTAGTAGACTCTTGGAAAGGACTGTTCTATGAAGATGACTAGGTTCTGTTCCTATACCTCTAGGAGGTCGTCGGGACAATTTGTACGAAGCCCAAGAGGAGGCTGGAAACTTTTAAGAAGCCGACGGGTCCTTGTACGAAGCCCAAGAGGAGGCTATCATTCCCGGGGGAAGAATCATTATACGAAGCCTAAGAGGAGGCTGTGAATACTTCTAAGAAGCCAGCGGGTCCTTGTACCAAGCTCAAGAGGAGGCGGGGTTGCTTTTAGGAAGCCTGTGTGTCTTTGTACAATGGCCAAGAGGAGGCCGATGCTTTTAAGAAGCCCGTGGGTCCCCAAACCCCGAGAAATTCAAGACAGGCTATTCACAAGGAATAGATCAAGCCAGGAAAGTTCGAGAATTTGGAAGAAACTCAAAGATGCGATTCACGGAGAATACATTCATCTCTGGGAGTAGAGTTTCTTGACAATTCCTAATGAGGACAGCCGAAGAGAAGACTGTATCTGGTGATCCTATTGGGGATCTAGTTGTCTATTTCTACGAATAAACGAAACGGCGTCACCTAGTTCTAGACGTAGTTTCCGGGGAAACTCTAAATATCTATATTATTATTACACAGTTGATATGAGTTTATGAAAGAAGACTTACAGCGAAACAGCCCCACAATACAGTTATATGTATATGAAAATGGTAAATGAAAGCAATAACCACTTACTCGGCTGTAGAGCTTCCATGCTGTTTGGTTAGTTGTTCAACAAAGAAAGTTTGAAAACAACAGTATATTCAAAATCAAAGTGCTTTGAAAAAGAAAGATTTGGGGCTTACAGCTCAAGGAGAGGCCCAGGGTTTTATCAGTGAGCACACTGTTTGAATTTGTACAGAGGGACTTATACAAGTGACTAAGGCCCAAAAAAGGTTTTCTATACAAAGGGATGGGTCTTACACTCTCTCAAGAGGCCCAAAAGGTTTAAAGAAAAAAAGAGTGGGGCTTATAACACGAGGGTATGCCCGAATGATTTTTCCGTTTAGAATGGCGATCGCGCCGAGGTTTTCTTTTAACGCAGAGGGACTTATACAATAAGTGAGGCCCAAATTTGTTTTTAGTTAAAAGGGGATTGGGTCTTACACTCCATTAGAGGCCCAAAAGTTTTGAATGGGTCTTATAGCTCGAGGAGAGGCCCAGAAATGTTATTTTTCAAAAGGTGACGATCGCGCCGTTTGTTTTTGACGGTATCAGGACTTATACAATATACTGAGATCCAAAAATGATTTGGTCAACAAAAGGATTGGGTCTTACACTCTATTAGAGGCACAAAGTGTTTTGAAAATGATTTATGAGGGTTGAATTAATCCAAAACCCTAATTTGTTTTCAAAAATGTATTTAATTGAATAAAAATTCCATTAAAATGATCAAAATTGTTTAACATATGGAAAACAAATTGTGATCTTGGATTAATGCTTCAAAAATTAAGTATTGACCTACAAAATAATTAGAAAGCATTAAAAGTTGCAAAATCAAGGTGGAAAAAATATTTTAAATGTCAAAAACAATTAAAACATTAATTCTTTGCAAAAATATCAATTATACAAAATAAATAATATTTTTGGGATTTTTTGGGAAAATAAAATATTTTAACATTTTTGTGAATTATTAAAAAAAGAATCAACTCAAAATCATTAAAACTCAGAGAGAAATTAATTTTTGAATCAATTAAATAAAATCACAAAATTCAAATATTCAAATATTCAAAAAATGGCGCCAAGAACACCCAAGAACACGCGCGTGTTCTGGGTTTGCCCAGATTTGTATTTTCTCTCCAATCTCACTGAATACTTAATCATATCATGAAATCCACATACCAATCAACCCGTTTCAACCTCACGATCATGTCTATGGTATTTAATTTCATTTAAATTAAACATATAACAAGAAATCATGAAAAATCCTCAAGAACCCTAATTTCTGCACGAAGGCTAGGATTTTTGATACACGATTCAAACAATGCAATTAATTGAGGGGAAACATTCCATGCATGATTATGAACATATGGCCAAATTATTGTGCAGCAAAAATTGCATGGATCATAGAGTTAGAAGAGCTCATGCTTACCACTAGCAGCTGGTGATCGTGATTTGTGTTGGAGGTGTTACAGCTAGGTTCCAATGATCTGGATAGCTTCCCTAGGTGCCATGGAGTGTGTATGGATGCTTGGAATGGATTGAAATAGTTTGGAGTTGAAGATGGTACCTCAACTGCAAAACTGTCAAGAACTTGAGCAATTAGCTGGTGATTTTGTGAAATCTGTGTTCCAGATGTTATGTGAGTGTTTGGATCACTTCTATATGATGTATATGAGGTGTGTGTGTGTGTGATTGGTTTGATTGGAAAAGCTCTCAAACTCAAAACCCGATAGTGACTTGCCTTAGAAAGCAAAATTGGAGTGAAAGAAGAGATTTTGAGAAAAGCATCTATTAGATGGCTTTGGTGTACTCAAACTGATCACAATTGAGCTCTATTTATAGTAGAGCAAGTTTGTTTTGCAAGGAATAGTGAATGGCAACTGCTGAGTAGGTTTGGCCAATGTTGGCAAATGAAAATCCAAGTCTCCTCTAGCCATTGACTAGAGGTTAGGGCACAGGTTGCTGGTTCCCTTGGTCTTGGATAAGTCTTGACTGAATTCAGTTGAGAATGGCTCAGTCCATGCCACCTTGATGCTTCCATTGAATGCTCCAATCCAAAATTGGAGTCTTGTCCCTATTTTGGCAATTCTAGGTTCAACATGTTATTTCTTGTTCCAAAGACTTTGGAGGCTTGGCTCAGTGATTGTCCCGTTTAGATTCAATCTTCAGATGTGGCCAAGTGGATAGGAGCATTTGGATTTGGCTGATTTTGGCAAATCGACCAAAAGTGCAAAAATCTGCCATGCCTTGGCAGATTTCAGCAAGGCAACTTGCCAATGTCATATCTCATGACTCAAATTGAATTTGGTAATGTTCTTGGCCATTTTGGAAAGCCCTTACATGATACAACAACTGTTTGAACATGTTTGGTTTTGATCTCTTTTGAATCCCAGTGAAAAATCCCCCTACATATGGCAAAAAGTAAGGTAAAATCTGACTTAGTGAAATTTTCACTAAGTGTTGGAACAAAGTGACTTTTCTTGATTTTGATCACTCCATAACTCAAAATCCATGAGGAATTTGGACATAGGTCAGTATGAAGATTTTGTAGAGGGCAATGAGATCTACAAATCAAGCTTTGAATGGGGAACAATGGCCTTGTGGTTTAGGAGTTATGGTCCTCCAAAGTTGGCACATTAGTGTCACTTTTTCCATAACTTAGAAATTTTTCTAAGTTTTTATGGTTACCCCTTTTACAAGTTATCACACTTTCTTTGATTTTTCTTGATGAATGATGATTCAAATCATACATTAACATCATTTTAGGGTTAAAAATCCATTTTGGTGAAAAATCTCAAAAAGTCAAAGTTGACTTTTGTGCACAGTTGACTTTTTATCAGATGAATTCCAAACTGTGCAATTCTTCATGAAATCATGTCCTTGACCTAAATCAAACTTGATGGACATGTTCCATGGGTGTCATAGGGTATATTGAATCATGTCTTAGGGCTTGGGAGCATGTCCTGGTCAAAAGTCAAAGTTACGGTTGACTTTCCTCGCGAAACCCTAATTGTGGTGCAGATGAAATTGAAACTTGTTGCTCAAGCTTCTTGGATTAATCCATTGTTGCAAATGGATCAATATAGTTCAATAGAGACCCTCAAACCCTCTCTTGAGGTCTTGGCTCATGATTTTCCCTAAAAGTCAACTTAGGGGTGAATTAGGTCAAGAAACCCTAATTCCTGATTTTTGATGAATGCATCCCCTGAGGAAAAATTGACTTGATGATTGGGTCCATGAGGTCCCATGAAGTATATTAGGTTATGTTTTGGATCATTGGCTTGTGCCCAGATGAAAAATTTCCATCTGGAGGCCCTGGTCGACCAAAACCCTAATTTGGTGACACTGTCGATCTTGAGACTTGATCCACCTAGAAGGGAGCAGCCTTGTGCTTGATCCTTGAAGTGGGAGTCCTTATGATCCATTGTGGATGTTTGAGAGGTTAGACAAGTTGAAGATCATGTCATTCCTTGATTGATCCTTTGTCTAAGGCTCTGAGAGGGCTTGAAACCCTAATTTTGATTGTAGTGGATGCTCAACAATTCCTTGAGGAGATTGATGAGGCATGAAGGTACATCCATATTGTGATGATGATTTTCACAATGATGGGAAATCTAAGTGGTAAAAATTTGGGGTATGACAGATGCCCCTATTTAATCTTCTTGGACACGAAGGTGTGAATGACGAAGGTATTCGAGCATTCAGGGTGCAAGAGGATTAAATATCGGAATACCCGAAATTTTGATGGTGGTTATGAATGGTAGCTTACGCATTCATCTTCTTTAGCTAAGTGATGATGCTTAGAAAAGGTAAACTTCCCCTCGATCCTGGTCTTCAGCCAAGGAGCTGGTCTCAGTTTTCTTTTGTTAACTTCCCCTCGATCCTGGTTTCCTACCAAGGAACTGGTCTAAGTTTCTTTTGAAATAAACCTCCCCTCTATCCCAGTTTCCTACCAAGGAATTGGTCTAAGTTTCTGATTTAAACTTCCCCTCGATCCTGGTTTCCTACCAAGGAACTGGTCTTAGTTTCTTTTGTCAATAAACTTTATTGACAAGGGACGTTATTCGTATCGGTTTTCCTCAAACTTCTCGCCGAATTTTCCTGGGGAGATGCCATTTGAGTGGAAAAAGTTTTGATGTCAGACTTGTTGGGGAACCCATTCGTCTGAATTGTAGAGGTACACAAACTTCTCTGTTTTGGGAGACGCCATTTGTAGACTCTACTGGGGAAAATGAGTCTCTTGAGAGACTGTTTCTGCTTGGGGTCTTACATCATACTTTGCTCGGGATCTTCCTGGAGAAATGCCATATGATGGGATCCAACTTGAGGTGCCAATGACCTTTTCATCAGCGGTCTTTCAGAGAAAGGCAACTGTACTGCCAAATCTCTGCTTAGGAGGCTTTCTCTGGGGATTTTTCTTTAATCCGGGAAAGCAAGGATATCATCTTCAATGGTGAAGAGTGACATTTGTAGAAAGCTTCTCTGGCTTTTCAGAGGTTCAAGTTATCAAAGTGGTCAAGGGCCAACTTCCTTCCAGAAATAAACTGGAGGCAAGGTTGTTCAAACGCAACGTTTCTTGACGAGGCAAGAACTGACAAGTCAATTAAGAGACTGTTATCACTAGGGGACAAGACCGACTAGAGTGATAGTGATGCAATATGAAATGTGAATGCAAATCAATAATGCATGACGTATGTATGTATATGCTAACAAAACTGACGCGACATACAAACTAAAAGATGAACATGACTGGATACTCGGCCATCGCGAGGCGAAGAAGTACCGTTGGTCAAAACAGTAGTTCTGCCTTTCTTAGGAGAGATAGTCCCTGTTAGGAGCTATGTTGATCGGGCTTAGGAGATGAGAACTCGGCCGAAGCGTGTCAGACGAAACAAGGTCTCTGACACAGTTGATCCCTCTATTCAAGCGTACTGGCGTAGAAGGAGTACTTTGATTCCGTACTTTGAGGTTCGATTACTTATGGAGAAGCGACCGATGTTCTTCTGATTTTCAACAGTCAAAAGAAATTGTCGTCTTTATTAAAAAGCAGAAAAAGTTTTAACAAGTAAATTCATTTTTGTTTTATTTCAAGAATCGTTAGTCATGTTAGCAACGTCGTTCTGTAAAGCTAAAACAAATAAGAATTACAAACAAAAGCACAAGGGCTCAAATTTTATTGATAAAATGGAGATCAGCTAAACGCGTGATTCCATTGAGTATTTACAAAGTTAGAAAATGGTAATTTACAGGGAAAAGGGCTACGTTGAAACATAACGACCGCTATCCTTCTACCAACTTTGAATTCGGGGCATCCTGAGCTTCTGTCGAAGATGACCTTGACTGGAGTTTTCCTTCGATGGATGATGTAACTGCTGCTGAGGGACCTGCCTCTGTTGAACATAGTTACTTGCCATTATCCCTAACTTTTGCCTAGATTGTACTGTGATGTTTCCAATCCACTGGGATGATTTTTTTCATGTCTCTAACTTTTTCCTGGACCGCCCTTTCGGGTTTTCAATCCACCGAGATGTTTTTTTTTTTTAGTTTAGGCGAAGTATTTCTTGACTACATCAACATTCGTGGGGTAGGAAAATTCCTCTCCGTCCATGGTTGCAAGTCTCAAGGCACCGCCTGAGAAAGCTTTCGTGACCACATAGGGGCCATCATAATTTGGGGTCCATTTCCCCCGAGAGTCAGTGACAAACGATTATATCTTCTTGAGCATGAGGTCGGACCTTTTTGTCGAATGCCTTCTTCATTCTCTGCTGATACAACTGACTGTGGCATAGTGCCGTGATTCGCTTCTCTTCGATCAGGTTTGATTCGTCGTGTCGACTTTTACACCATTCAGCTTCTGAAAGCTTAGCTTCCATCAATACCCGGATTGATGGGATCTCTACTTCTATGGGGAGAACTGCCTCCATGCCATATACTAGAGAGAAAGGGGTTGCCCCTGTTGAAGTACGGACAGATGTGCGATAACCATGAAGAGCAAAGGGTAGCATCTCGTGCCAGTCTTTGTAGGTTACAACCATCTTTTGAACGATCTTCTTGATGTTCTTATTGGCCGCTTCTACCACTCCGTTCATCTTTGGTCGGTAGGGAGATGAGTTATGATGTTCGATCTTGAACTCTGCGCACAACTCTTTCATCATCTTGTTGTTCAATTTAGATCCATTATCAGTAATGATCTCGCTTGGAACACCATAACGGCAGATGATATTGTTTTTGATAAATCGGACCACCACTTGTCGGGTTACATTAGCGTACGACGCTGCTTCGACCCACTTGGTGAAATAGTCAATGGCTACTAAAATGAACCGATGTCCGTTTGAAGCCGTGGGCTCAATCATGCCAATCATGTCGATTCCCCATATTGAGAATGGTCATGGGGAAGAGAGAACTTTGAGATGTGATGGCGGTACATAACTTTTGTCGGAGTATATCTGACACTTGTGACACCTCCTCATGTACTTGTAGCAGTCGGATTCCATGGTCAACCAGTAGTACCCTGCTCTCAGAATTTTTCTCGCCATTGTGTGTCCATTGGCATGAGTGCCAAAGGATCCTTCATGAATTTCTTTCATAAGCATGTCTGCCTCTGGTCTGTCTACGCATCGGAGAAAGACCATGTCAAAATTTCTCTTATAGAGAGTGTCACCGCTCAGGAAGAAATTTCCAGCCAATCTTCTGAGGGTTTTTCTGTCCTTCCTTAGTGCCCCGGGTGGGTACTCTTGTTTCTGAAGGAAGTATTTGATATCGTGATACCAAGGTTTGTCGTCTATGACTGCTTCAATCGTGAAGACATAAGCGGGCCGTTCAAGGCGCATTATGTCGATCTTAGGTAAGTCATTCCATTGACCTACACTAATCATGGAAGAGAGAGTGGCTAATGCATCAGCCATGTGATTCTCCTCACGAGGGATATGATGAAACTCAACTCTGTTGAAGAATGGTAGCAACCTTCTTGCGTAGTCTATGTAAGGAATCAATCCTGATTGGTATGTGTTCTAATCTCCTTTTATCTGATTGATAACCAAGGCTGAATCGCCGTATACGTCCAAGTTTTTGATCCTTAAATCAATTGCTTCTTCGAGACCCATAATACAAGCTTCGTATTCGGCCTCGTTGTTCGTACATTTGAACGTAAGTCTGGCAGTGAAAGGAATGTGGGTACCCTGAGGGGTAATAATGATTGCCCCAATTCCGTTTTCATAATGATTAACTGCTCCGTCAAAGATAAGTCCCCATTGGGAACCTGGTTCTGGCCCTTCACTGGGTAGCGGTTCATCGCAGTCTTTCATCTTTAGATACATGACATCTTCGTCTGGGAAGTCAAACCTGGTTGATTCTTGATTGTCAATCGGTTGATGCGCCAAATGATTGGCTAAAATACTTCCTTTAACGACTTTTTTAGCGTGGCACTCTATGTCATATTCTGATAACAGCATCTGCCAACGGGCGATTCTTCCCGTGAGAGCAGGTTTTTCGAAAACGTACTTGATTGGATCCATTTCGGAAACCAACCAAGTAGTATGACGAATCATGTACTGGCGTAGACGTTTGGCTGTCCAAGCCAAAACGCAACAGGTTTTCTCAAGCATCGTGTACCGAGTTTCGCAGTCGGTGAACTTCCTGCTCAAATAGTAGATGGCAGACTCTTTTCTTTTGGTTTTGTCTTGTTGGCCAAGTACACATCCCATTGAGTCCTCTAGAACTGTGAGGTAAATGATCAGTGGTCTTCCTTCCACTGGAGGTGATAGAATCGGAGGATTCAACATATATTCCTTAATACTGTCGAAGGCGGTTTGGCAATCTTCTGACCAAACGCAATCCTGGTTCTTTTTTAGTAATTTGAAAATCGGCGCACAAGTCGCGGTCATGAGGAATATGAATCTGGAGATGTAGTTCAAACGTCCCAGGAATCCTCTGACTTGTTTTTCAGTTTTTGGAGAAGGCATTTCTTGAATGGCCTTGACCTTGTCAGGATCAACCTCAATTCCTTTCTGGCTGACGATGAACCCTAGTAGTTTCCCTGAACGGACACCGAAGGTGCACTTGTTGGGATTTAAGCGGAGTTTGTACTTCCTCAAACGCTCGAACAATTTTGACAGATGTTCAACGTGCTCACTCTCTGATTTTGATTTTGCAATCATATCATCGACATATACCTCGATTTCTTTGTGTATCATGTCATGAAACAGAGTTGTCATGGCCCTTTGATAGGTTGCCCCGACGTTCTTCAAACCGAACGGCATTACCTTGTAACAAAAGGTACCCTAGGGGGTAATGAACGATGTTTTCTCCATGTCTTTCGGCGCCATTTTGATATGGTTATAGCCCGAGAATCCATCCATGAAGGAGAAAACTTTGAACTTTGTTGTGCTGTCTACCAGCATGTCAATGTGTGGTAAAGGAAAGTCGTCCTTTGGACTTGCCTTGTTTAGATCCCTGTAATCAACACACATTCTGACCTTTCCGTCCTTTTTGGGAACGGGTACGATGTTGGCTAACCATTGAGGATATTCAGATGTAGCGAGGAAACCTGCGTCGATCTGTTTTTGTACCTCCTCTTTGATTTTGATGGCCATGTCCGGGTGAGTCCGTCTCAACCTTTGCTTTACTGGCGGACATTCCGATCTTAACGGTAAGTGATGTTCCACGATGCTGGTATCCAACCCTGGCATATCCTGATAGGACCAAGCGAATACATCGGGAAATTCTTTGAGAAGCTTTATCAAACTCTCTTTGGCAGTTGGACTGAGAAGTGCCCCAATCCTGATTTCTTTTCTCTCTTTTTATGAACCCAAGTTTACCGTTTCCAACGGTTCTTTGTGAGGTCCAATGGACCTTTCCTCTTGTCTGAGTAATCGGGAGATCTCTTCTGGAATTTTGTTGTCAACTTCTTCTTCAACCCCAAATACCGGGAACTCAAAGTTGGGAGAAGGCATCGGATCGTATGTTTCAACGGGGTTTAAAACGAGCAATCTGCATGACGTGATGATTCGTGTTTAGAAGAGATAGAGAAATGCAAGTGTGTGCAGTGTATATTTTTTATTACTGCTTGTTTTTATTAGTGAATTGTTTTTTAGGATTACCATTTTCTGAAAAACGAAAAGAGAAAACAGCAATTAATGCGGAAATTACAGAACGACGTTATTTTATTAATGAACAAGTCGATCCTTGAAACTACAGCCCTATAAAACAAAACTCTGTCGCTTTGGGCAAAGCGAAGAGGGAAATTTACAGAAAGTGAGCCCTATCAAAACATCCGTTTCACCTGGGCAGGGTGAAAGGTTAAAAGATGGCAATTACTTTGACTGATGAACGACCTCCGGAACCTCGACGGCAACCCATTGGCGGCGAACTCCTCGGTGAATCACAAAGTCTGGCACCTTCCTTGATTTGTCTTCAGAAATAACGCTGATTTCTGGTGGAGCAGGATCATTGGAATCTGTCTCCCAAGTAGAGTTGTCGTAGGAGAATTCCTCAGTTGTATTTTGCATAGCATTTGTGCTCTCAGCTGTATCTCCCCATCCAGTTGGCTGGATGTCTTCAAACCTGATACGAGAGCTTTCAGGCGCAGTGTACTTGACTATATAGTCGTATTTTCCACTTGGTTGTCCCAAGGTGTCCCAAACTTCTTTGGAACTGGAGGAGTCATCCCTCTAAATGACGTTGACCTCGGGAAAAGCAGAGTTGATGAACTCAAGTCCTGCAAACGTTGCGAATTCATCTTCATGTTGAGTAGTTTCAGGATGACCTGAGTGTTGATCCCATAACATGGTGGGGACACAGGTATTCTGTTCAATGATACTCAGCTGATTTTCATTGTCTGGCTGACTCTCTTGCCCCAAGTTTCCTGGGTAAGGCTCATATTAGCAGACCATCCATTGGGCCATAGTAGTTGTAGTCAAATTGGTCTTTCATCAGAGTGTCCTCCTCTAATGAATTTGGCGGAGCACGACATCCTTCCGGATCACAATCCCCGTATATCATTTCGATGTCTGACCTGGGTATAAATCTCGGACTCTGTGCGGGATAGCAAAATGGCGTAGGCACCTCTTCCTGAGACATATAACCATCCTCATTAAGATAGGAATTCCATTCTTCATTTGTGTCAGAGGGATCTTCCTCATTGATAGCATGTACTGCTTGAGACACTGGGTGAAGAAAACCTCCACTGTGGAAGAAGTTCTGAATGGGATGAAGACTTCCATCGCTGACAGCTGTCTGGGTACAGGTTGCAGAAAAACCAAGACCCTTCTTTGTTTTATTGTCAATAGGAATGGCAAGCTGTCCCCATCCGATTGTATCGGTACTCTCAACCACTTTGATAGGATCTTTGTATGAGGAAATCGAGGTTCCTCCTTGGGATTGATTGTCCTTGCCCACCGACAGCACTTGGAACTACGTCCTAATAACCTCCTCGGGTTCTATACCAGTAAATGATGACAAGTTACTTACAAGCAAGGCTTGTTCCCCACAAACTGTGACAAGTTGATCGTTCTTGACGAACTTTAGCTTTTGATGGAGGGTTGAAGTAACCGCTCCAGCCTGATGTATCCAAGGTCTTCCTAATAAACAACTGTACGTTGCCCGGATGTCCATGGCCTGGAAAGTGACTTGGAAAGTATGAGGACCGATAGTTATGGGAAGACCAACTTCGCCGATAACCGTTTTTCTGGATCCGTCGAATGCCTTGACGACAACCTCCCTGATTATCATCGGAGGGCCTTTGAATGATAATTGCATCAAAGTGGACTTCGGCATAACATTCAGGGTTGATCCTGTGTCTACCAGTACGCTGGCTAAAGCATCATCCTGGCAGTTGACTGTGATATTGAGCGCCATGTTTTGACGATGACCTTCTTCGGGTAATTCCTCATCACTAAATCCCAAGTTATTGCAGAAAGTGATGTTAGAGACAATACTATCGAACTGTCTGATTGTAACATCCTGTTCCACAAAGGCTTGCTCCAAGACTTTCTGCAGAGCCTCCCTGTGGGCTTCTGAACTGAGTAACAGTGATAATACCGAGATCTTTGAAGGAGTTTGTAACAGCTGATCAACAATGTTATATTCGCTCCTTTGGATGAGCTTCAACATCTCATCATTATTTTTCGAAAGGTCGGGATTACTGGATTGACCGACTGATGGATCGGGAGCTTCTATCTGAAGTTCCTTTTCTTTGTTAAGTTCCCCGACCCCTCGGTTGAAGATTCTACCACTCCGTGTTACACGACTGATGTCTGCAATATTCACAACGGAGGGTAATGGAATTTCCTTTCCATTCTCCATTGTTGTTGCACCGTATTTGTAAGGGATAGCCTTAGTTGATTCATACGGTGTTGGTCCCGGCAGATAGATGACTATGGGGACCTTCTGATTTCTCTGACCATCATAAGTAATCTCGATCCGTTCCCGGTTGGGAACTTTAGATTCGTCAAGTAGAGGGATAATGGCAAAAACATCCCTGGTCCTGTGATGACCAGGGATTGTGACAACATCCTCAATTTGATCGGCAAGGTAGTTCGGCGTCCAGTTGATGGGTCCAGAACCCGGATATGGACGAATTTCTCCACGATCCACCTGACCCTGAAGAGCGGCTCTCACAAGGTAACACCATTGGTTACTTTCCGAACAGACGCTACAACGGTCATAATTGTGTGGTGGCACCTGGCCACGCCCACTTTGAATACAATGTAACCTCACTAGGTTAGCTTCCACAGATCGGACATCCTGACTCTGACGTCGAGTAGGATTCCTGTTACTGATACTAATTTGCTGAGTATCTTCATCCATATAGATTGGCATCCACCAGTGATTTAACAAGTACTGAAGTGCATCCTGGACAAGGGTACAACCTCGATCGTTTTCGCAACCCGCTTTACAGCTTTGATAGTCGCGTGATATTAAGAATCCAAGTCGGACCTGCTTAGCATGTAACTCTACCAGGTTGGTATTCATCACGCGAATATCGAAGATCTGAACCATGTTGATCTGATAAGGGTTCCTATCATGGTAGTCTTGGATCCATCCAAGATCCATCTGACGCTGGAGGGCCTCTTGTATGAAAGAGCATCCCTGTTTGTTTACCGAGCAAGTCAGACAAGAATGGTAATCGTGTCGTGGCAGATTATGATACTGGCTTTGCCTTGAGTGCATTGCCACCAGGTTGACATTCATTGCACAGATGTCGTGGTTCTAAATGACGTTGGAGTTCGTATAGGCCATGTTAACTCTACGAACTCAGTGCTCTTGGATCCATCCGAGATCCATCTGTTCCTGTAGAGCTGTTTGCACCACAGAACATCCTTGATTGTTTTTAGAGCAGATATCACACTGGTGATAATTATGAGGTGGCACATGGCCATATCCACTCTGTCTACAATGCATCTTGACCAGATTGGTTTTCAACAAGAGTACATCGCGAATTTGATAGACATCGTTAGTCTCTCCTTCTATCAAATTGACTACAACCTTCTCATGTTGAGGCAGCGGGTTCGTGAGAACATTAGGATTTGTATCCTTGAAGGATAAGACCCCGCTCCTAACAAGTTTTTGCACGTCGGACTTGAAATTGAGACAAGTCTTGATGTTATGCCCTGATCCTCCTTGGTGGTAAGGGCAAGTTTGATCCACCTTAAACCAAAAAGGCGGATTTTCCGGTACTGTAAGAGGAGATTTAGTCTGAATGTGCCCCTTAGCCAGTAGTAATAGAAACAGCTCTGCGTACGACACGGGTATAGGATCAAATCCTGGTGGCCGTGTTGTACGGTTGTTGTTATATGGAGGACGAGCCTGCTGAAGAGGCTGTTGTGTCCTTTGCTGATCAGGTTGGCTTTGCGCAACCTGAGGTTGATACGTAGGAATAGGTGCAGGGCTGATAGCAGGAGTTACAGCTGCTACCGGCTGATAACGCCGCCTTTGCTTTCCGAGAGAGATATTCCCAATATCTTGCTCTTTTTTCTTAGCGAGAGCACTACCGTATTTTTTAGTACCGCTCGTCGATCCAGTGTCTTTTACCAAACGTCCTTCTCGGACGGCTTCCTCAAGACGTACGCCCAGCCCGACCATTTCGGTGAAGTCACTAGGTGCACTGGCAACCATTCGGTCATAGTAAAATGAGCTTAAGGTCTTTAAGAAGATCTTTGTCATCTCTTTTTCCTCAAGAGGTGGACAAATCTGAGCGGCAATTTCACGCCATCTCTGAGCGTACTCCTTAAAGGTTTCCTTGTCCTTTTGTGACATTGATCTGAGTTGATCTCTGTCGTGTGCCATGTCTAAATTGTATTTGTATTGTTATACGAAGGCAGTACCAAGATCTCTGAATGTACTAATCGTAGTACGGTTTAAACCCATGTATCATTTAAGTGAGGCACCGGTTAAACTATCCTGAAAGTAGTGAATCAATAGGTCCTGATTCTCCGTCTGAGCTGACATCCGCCGAGCGTACATCACCAGATGGCTCTGAGGGCAAGAGTTACCCTTGTATTTTTCAAAGTCGGGCACTTGGAACTTGTGCGGAACTTTCACATTGGGGACCAAGCAGAGGTCTGCGGCGTCCTTTCCAAATAAATCCTGACCGCGAATGGCTTGCAGCTCCTTCTGCATTTCCAAGAAATGTTCCTAGAACTCATCCATTCTATCGAACATAGTTTCCTTCTTACCAGAAGGTATCGGTGGAATCTGTCTTTTCGGGACAGTGTGCACCACAGGGGGTGGTACCGTGACTACGGCAGTGAATCTTGGCGTTTCCCGAAGTTTGTAACCTTTAGGAGTCTTCAATATGCCTCTGGAATCTTCGTTTTCCTGAAGTTTGTAACCTTCAGGCCCAGAGGCTTCTGTTGTGATTCCCCGATCTTTAGTGATCGGTGGAACATATCCTTCCAGGATATAGTTAACAGGTATGCCCCAAGGACGATCTTTCGGCATTTGATACCTAGGATCATACTTCTCCACTATGGGCGTTGAGGTGATCTCTGAGATCACAGTCCTTTGTAGCTGAGCTTCTGCCATGGCTTGCATGTCGTTATGAAGCTTTCTCATATCCTCTCTCAGAGCGTCGATCTCTTCTTTCAACTCTCTGTTTTCTTCCTCAAGATCATCCATCTTTTTCTGACGATTAGCCCGAGTATTATACAAATGAGACAGTTTGACTCTAGAACCGAGACACAAACGTGAGATTCGTAGGTAAGAAGAATACGCGATGTGAGAATGATGAATGCAATGATTATATTAATTGTTTTTTGGTTTAATCAAAATAAACTTCGACAATTAGATTGTAAATATCAAACAGTGGGGAAACCCCTTTTTATTGAATTCAAAGGATTACAGAAATGGAAATACAGTAGATTACAAGGTGCAGAAACAGAAACCTAAGCTAATGGGTCCCGAGTCCTCTCTAAAGAGAAATCGGGTGCTGACTCTGGTACTTTCCTTTTCTTTGACCGGGGCTCTTGGGCCGTTGTCGGGTTGTCATTCCTTTGCCAAGTGAAAGGAGCGAGCAAATTCCTTTGGTCATCTTGATTCTCTACAGCATGTTGCTCCAAAATCTCAATTAGATCATCTTTATCTTTTAGTAATTGCTATATTTTGGTACACTCTACACTGAGGGTGCGGTACTTGTTCTTCCAAGACCTCCTCTCCTTTTGAGCTTTGTTGAGAGTAACCTGAAGCTTTTCAGTTTCCATCATGAAGTATATGACAGACTCCCTCGGTGGATGAATTCCGTAACGAGGATAAGGCATTTTTAGCTTGAGAGCTCTAGTTTGCACCCAGTGGAGATAAGGCTCCACCGAGACACAGTCCGGTTTTCCTAGAGACTCTCGTCCATTCTTATGCACGTGTTTCCAAGCGTGCACTATTTCCATCTTTAGTGCTCTGTCACTTTCTCCTTCCTTGAAGAAAAGACCTTCCAGATGAACATTCTGGGGAACATGCCTCATCGGGTATCCAAATTGACGAAGAACCAATACCGGATGATAGTTGATTCCTCCTTTAGTTCCTATGAGGGGTACGTTGGGGAAGTTTCCACAACGATCAATGATTCTGATTCCATCATTGATCCTATTACACCAACCTATATCAGAGTTGGTAAGAGACATGATCTTCTGCGACCAACGTAAGGCACTCTTGCAATCCCAAAAAGCAGCAGACTTGGGCAAGTGGGAGATAAACCATTTATAAAGCAAAGGTATACAGCATGTGATTTCCCCTCCGCTGTACAAATTCCCTAAGTGTACAGAATGATACGCATCTGCGAGCAAAGTCGGCACAGGGTTTCCAATGAGAAAAACCTTAATGGCGTTGATATCGACGAAGTTATTGATGTTGGGAAACAAAAATAACCCGTAGGTGAGCAAGACAAAGATGCTTTCAAAAGCAGTCACATTTCCTATACTGGAAAAATACAGGGCCTTCTTTGTCAGAAACTGGGCTGGCAAACCTTGGATGCCACCCTTAGTGGTTAGGTGAGTCCTGACCTCAGACTCGTCCAAATGAATTGCTCTTGCAATGGTCTGATTCTATGAAATTTCTTCCAGTCCAGAAAATGGAGCTCGATCTGTAATGTGTAGATCAATCAGGTGAGAATACTCCTCCAGCGTTGGTGCGAGCTGGTAATCCGGGAATTTGAAACAGTGATAAACCGGATTGTAGAATTGAACGAGTGTGTCCATGATTCCCTCAATCACATGGACTCTTAGCAGAGATAGCAAACCTTCGTGTTTTGCTCTGAAAGCCTCTTGGTTTGTGACCATCCTTGCTAACCTTCTCAAATCCTCTAGCTTTGGAACCTTGAAGGTATACCTATGGGTTCTCCTTCTACCAAAATCCATCAGCGCAATCCTTTTCTCTGATATTTGCAATCACAGTCTTAGTTTAATTTGAAAAACAGAGAGACTAGAAGAGAAATTTTTTCTTGTTTTAATGTTTTTTAAATGAATGCATGAATGCAACACACAAAAACATAGGAAAACATGGGGTCAAAGGGTCGTTGTCATGAAGTCAAGGCTCTACCCATCCCCAAAGGTTTATACTAAGGTGATTTTTGTACCTGTACTCATTATCATCAGCTCCTCCCAGGAAAGCAAAACAACAAGCGGATCGCCAGCGAGTTGTAGAGCAATCTTAGAGTAAGTGCCATTCACCGAGAATAGATCACCAGCCTCAAATGAGGGTAGTATCGCGTAACAACTATTCCCGATAGTTTCTGCACTACGAAAGGGTTTGGCTCCTCAGCTTCTCAGACATCACAATCGGCCCATTGTCTAGGTGAGAGAATGGGTTGCATTGGTCAGCCTCCACTGAGGTTGATGGTCGACCTCGTCGCCATCACTTATCTTAAGTGTATACTCAATCTTTCCACATGCGGCATCACACGCATTCCCATTAGCAGAAAAATAAACACGTATAGCAATTAGGAAAAGCAGTATATATATTTGTCCTAATCATCCTAGACCTTTAAAGCTATGAATCCTAAGTTCCTGACAGAAAATGGGTTCCCCGGCGGAAGCCCCAATCTGTGGTTTTCACACAAGAGATGAAAAGAAAGAAGAAAAACAGAGAGTCGGCCTCACGGTGGGCGCCACTTTTCTGTAGCGAGCGATTTTGGACTCGGTTCTTAAGCGCGGTCGCTCTCTAGGGTCAGTTTACTACAGGTCGATTCATTTTTTATCCTATTAAAGCTGACGAAGGAAGGGAAATAGATGTCTCCAATTAACCCTTCTTGCATACTGAGTTTAAACAGCGGTCTGTTAGGTTACGGATGCGATCAATGTGGTGGGGCCTTTCTTGTGTTATTTTGACAGACAGGTTTTTGGCGGGGAACAAGGATTAGGATGTTAGGACTGATGCTTTTTGATAAGAGTATGGGATTTTGGGTTTTTGTTTTGTGTGCTCGCTAAGATCTTTTCTTTCGATCTTATGCCTACGTATTCCCGTTTACCGAAACAGGGAAATCAGGGCGTTCGTAGTTCCTCCTATTCTATGGGAGGAAATGGTTGTTTTGGTGTCTTGTTCAAAGCCCAAGACGTGAAGCGAAAGGTGATTTGTATCTTGTTCAAAGCCCAAGATATGAAGCTGAAAAGGTTTGACTTTAGAGAGAATTTTTCATCTCTAGAGAGGGGTCTGTTTGTCACAACTGTTGGGTGACTGGTTATAAAGGAGGATTACTTTAACCGGGATGTGTGAATCCGACAATTCCATAATTTCCTTTATAGGGGGTTTTTAACCTGAAGGAGAAGACTTTAACTCAGTGTAGAGCAATGCTATCTTTCCTTAGGAATTTCTCATGCTAAAAGAGGGACAGTGGCATGGATGTAGATGATTCAGAGGCTTGCCGCTTACAGCAATTAGATGAAGGGGAAGGATTTGTTGATGTTTGTGTACTGTGAACGAGGAACAACTTTGATGCTAAAAGGTTAATTGGATCAACCAGTGGTTTTCTTATACAAAGCCTAAGAGGAGGCTAATATGTGTCTCGTACAAAGCCCGAGAGAGAGGCTAAAAGGTTTTTGACTCGACGATAGAGTCTTTTGGTATCTCGTATAAAGCCCGAGATGAAGGCTATTTGACTCAACAAGAGAGTTTTTTGTATGTCGTACGAAGCCCGAGATGGAGGCTGAAATTTATTTGGCTCAATAAGAACCTTTTTGTATCTCGTATAAAGCCCGAGATGGAGGCGAAAGGGTGATTGACTCAACGAGGGAGTCTCCTATGTGTCTCGTACAAAGCCCGAGAGAGAGGCTAAACGTTGTTTGACTCTGCTGGGGAGAATCATTGTATAAAGCCCAAGAGAAGGCTAACTTCACCGAAGAAGGATCATTATACAAAGCCTAAGAGGAGGCTATGGCGACTGTTCAGTTAAGTGATAGGTCCAGTATACTGATTTTTAAAGAGAAAATTAGTTTTTATATGAGTAACACTGTACTCAAGGATTTGATTTGAGGATCCGAGTTATTCCTGTTCTTTAAGGAAGTGGGAAATCCGAAGGGTATTGAGACTGTCCGAGTCCACGGGTTTTCTTCCTATTTAACGAAGGGGTCACTTGAGAATGTCTTTGAGACTCAAGGATATTAGACTGTTCGTGTCTAGAGTTTTAACTTTTGTACTATGCTTTGAGAAACAGTAGTAGACTCTTGGAAAAGATTGTTCTATGAAGATGACTAGGTTCTGTTCCTATACCTCTAGGAGGTCGTCGGGACAATTTGTACGAAGCCCAAGAGGAGGCTGGAAACTTTTAAGAAGCCGACGGGTCCTTGTACGAAGCCCAAGAGGAGGCTATCATTCCCGGGGGAAGAATCATTATACGAAGCCTAAGAGGAGGCTGTGAATACTTCTAAGAAGCCGGCGGGTCCTTGTACTAAGCCCAAGAGGAGGCGGGGTTGCTTTTAGGAAGCCTGTGGGTCTTTGTACAATGCCCAAGAGGAGGCCGATGCTTTTCAGAATCCCGTGGGTCCCCAAACCCCGAGAAATTCAAGACAGGCTATTCACAAGGAATAGATCAAGCCAGGAAAGTTCGAGAATTTGGAAGAAACTCAAAGATGCCATTCACGGAGAATGCATTCATCTCTGGGAGTAGAGTTTCTTGACAATTCCTAATGAGGACAACCGAAGAGAAGACTGTATCTGGTGATCCTATTGGGGATCTAGTTGTCTATTTCTACGAATAAACGAAACGGCGTCACCTAGTTCTAGACGTAGTTGCCAGGGAAACTCTAAATATCTATACTATTATTACACAGTTGATATGAGTTTATGAAAGAAGACTTACAGCGAAACAACCCCACAATACAGTTATATGTATATGAAAGCGGTAAATGAAAGCGGTAAATGAAAGCAATAACCACTTACTCGGCTGTAGAGCTTCCATGCTGTTTGGTTAGTTATTCTACAAAGAAAGATTGAAAACAACAGTATATTCAAAATCAAAGTGCTTTGAAAAAGAAAGATTTGGGCCTTACAGCTCAAGGAGAGACCCAGGGTTTTATCAGTCAGCGCACTGTTTGAATTTGTACATAGGGACTTATACAAGTGACTGAGGCCCAAAAAAGGTTTCCTGTACAAAGGGATGGGTCTTACACTCTCTCAAGAGGCCCAAAAGGTTTAAAGAAAAAAAAAGTGGGGCTTATAACACGAGGGTAGGCCCGAATGATTTTTTCGTTTAAAATGGCGATCGCGCCAAGGTTTTCTTTTCACGCAGAGGGACTTATACAATAAGTGAGGCCCAAATTTGTTTTTGGTTAAAAGGGGATTGGGTCTTACACTCTATTAGAGGCCCAAAAGTTTTGAATGGGTCTTATAGCTCGAGGAGAGGCCCAGAAATGTTATTTTTCAAAAGGCGATGATCGCGCTGTTTGTTTTTGACGGTATCGGGACTTATACAATATACTGAGGCCCAAAAATGATTTGGTCAACAAAAGGATTGGGTCTTACACTCTATTAGAGGCCCAAAGTGTTTTGAAAATGATTTAGGAGGGTTGAATTAATCCAAAACCCTAATTTGTTTTAAAAAATGTATTTAATTGAATAAAAATTTAATTAAAATGATCAAAATTGTTTAACATATGGAAAACAAATTGTGATCTTGGATTAATGCTTCAAAAATTAAGTATTGACCTACAAAATAATTAGAAAGCATTAAAAGTTGCAAAATCAAGGTGGAAAAAATATTTTAAATGTCAAAAACAATTAAAACATTAATTCTTTGCAAAAATATCAATTATACAAAATAAATAATATTTTTGGGATTTTTTGGGAAAATAAAATATTTTAACATTTTTGTGAATTATTAAAAAAGAATCAACTCAAAATCATTAAAACTCAGAGAGAAATTAATTTTTGAATCAATTAAATAAAATCACATAATTCAAATATTCAAATATTCAAAAAATGGCGCCAAGAACACCCAAGAACACGCGTGTGTTCTTGGTTTGCCCAGATTTGCATTTTCTCTCCAATCTCACTGAATACTTAATCATATCATGTAATCCACATACAAATCAACTCGTTTCAACCTCACGATCATGTCTATGGTATTTAATTTCATTTAAATTAAACATATAACAAGAAATCATGAAAAATCCTCAAGAACCCTAATTTCTGCATGAAGGCTAGGATTTTTGATACACGATTCAAACAATGCAATTAATTGAGGGGAAACATTCCATGCATGATTATGAACATATGGCCAAATTATTGTGCAGCAAAAATTGCATGGATCATAGAGTTAGAAGAGCTCATGCTTACCACTAGCAGCTGGTGATCGTGATTTGTGTTGGAGGTGTTACAGCTAGGTTCCAATGATCTGGATAGCTTCACTAGGTGCCATGGAGTGTGTATGGATGTTTGGAATGGATTGAAATGGTTTGGAGTTGAAGATGGTACCTCAACTGCAAAACTGTCAAGAACTTGAGCAATTGGCTGGTGATTTTGTGAAATCTGTGTTCCAGATGTTATGTGAGTGTTTGGATCACTTCTATATGATGTATATGAGGTGTGTGTGTGTGTGATTGGTTTGATTGGAAAAGCTCTCAAACTTAAAACCCGATAGTGACTTGCCTTAGAAGGCAAAATTGGAGTGAAAGAAGAGATTTTGAGGAAAGCATCTGTTAGATGGCTTTGGTGTACTCAAATTGATCACAATAGCTCTATTTATAGTAGAGCAAGTTTGTTTTGCAAGGAATAGTGAATGGCAACTACTGAGTAGGTTTGGCCAATGTTGGCAAATGAAAATCCAAGTCTCCTCTAGCCATTGACGAGAGGTTAGGGCACAGGCTGCTGGTTCCCTTGGTCTTGGATAAGTCTTAACTGAATTTAGTTGAGAATGGCTCAGTCCATGCCACCTTGATGCTTCCATTGAATGCTCCAATCCAAAATTGGAGTCTTGTCCCTATTTTGGCAATTCTAGGTTCAACATGTTATTTCTTGTTCCAAAGACTTTGGAGGCTTGGCTCAGTGATTGTCCCCTTTAGATTCAATCCTCAGATGTGTCCAAGTGGATAGGAGCATTTGGATTTGGCTGATTTTGGCAAATCGACCAAAAGTGCAAAAATCTGCCTTGCCTTGGCAGATTTCAGCAAGGCAACTTGCCAATGTCATATCTCATGACTCAAATTGAATTTGGTAATGTTCTTGGCCATTTTGGAAAGCCTTTACATGATACAACAACTGTTTGAACATGTTTGGTTTTGATCTCTTTTGAATCCAAGTGAAAAATCCCCCTACATTTGGCAAAAAGTAAGGTAAAATCTAACTTAGTGAAATTTTCACGAAGTGTTGGAACAAAGTGACTTTTCTTAATTTTGATCACTCCATAACTCAAAATCCATGAGGAATTTGGACATAGGTCAGTATGAAGATTTTGTAGAGGGCAATGAGATCTACAAATCAAGCTTTGAATGGGGAACAATGGCCTTGTGGTTTAGGAGTTATGGTCCTCCAAAGTTGGCACATTAGTGTCACTTTTTCCATAACTTGGAAATTTTTCTAAGTTTTTATGGTTACCCCTTTTACAAGTTATCCCACTTTCTTTGATTTTTCTTGATGAATGATGATTCAAATCATACATTAACATCATTTTAGGGTTAAAAATCCATTTTGGTGAAAAATCTCAAAAAGTCAAAAGTTGACTTTTGTGCACAGTTGACTTTTTATCAGATGAATTCCAAACTGTGCAATTCTTCATGAAATCATGTCCTTGACCTAAATCAAACTTGATGGAGATGTTACATGGGTGTCATAGGGTATATTGAATTATGTCTTAGGGCTTGGGAGCATGTCCTGGTCAAAAGTCAAAGTTACGGTTGACTTTCCTCGCGAAACCCTAATTGTGGTGCAGATGAAATTGAAACTTGTTGCTCAAGCTTCTTGGATTAATCCATAGTTGCAAATGGATCAATATAGTTCATTAGAGACCCTCAAACCCTCTCTTGAGGTCTTGGCTCATGATTTGCCCTAAAAGTCAACTTAGGGGTGAATTAGGTCAAGAAACCCTAATTCCTGATTTTTGATGAATGCATCCCCTGAGGCATAATTGACTTGATGATTGGGTCCATGAGGTCCCATGAAGTATATTAGGTTATGTTTTGGATCATTGGCTTGTGCCCAGATGAAAAATTTCCATCTGGAGGCCCTGGTCGACCAAAACCCTAATTTGGTGACACTGTCGATCTTGAGACTTGATCCACCTAGAAGGGAGCAGCCTTGTGCTTGATCCTTGAAGTAGGAGTCCTTCTGATCCATTGTGGATGTTTGAGAGGTTAGACAAGTTGAAGATCATGTCATTCCTTGATTGATCCTTTGTCTAAGGCTCTGAGAGGGCTTGAAACCCTAATTTTGATTGTAGTGGATGCTCAACAATTCCTTGAGGAGATTGATGAGGCATGAAGGTACATCCGTATTGTGATGATGATTTTCACAATGATGGGAAATCTAAGTGGTCAAAATTTGGGGTATGACACGTAGAAATACTCAAGGTGAGATTTCAATCCACTTACAATTTCTGTAACAGCTCAGAAGATGACTGTGTACAAAATTGTAATCAATTGGATTACTTGAGCAAGTCACTGATTCTGGAAGTTTCGCAGTTGTCAACAACTAAATCTTCCTCACTTAAGTTTTGATGAAGTTTGAAGAATCAGTTGATATGATAGATTCATCGGATAAGAAGTAGTATTTGTTAAATGCTTATCTCAGAAGATACGTGTGGATGAACCATGTATTTTGCTCAAGGTTAAATCAAGGTTGAATCATCAGAAAACAAGAAGTCTTATTTGCTGAAGATTAATTCTTTATGAGTTTTTGAGATGTTTTCAACAAACGGATTAGGTCCACCCTTGCCTTTCTTGTTTAAAGCTCGTTAAGAATTTCTTCATGTAAAGAAGAAAGATTGTTGTTCTATGGTCTTGAACTTCAGAACAAAGTATGCAGAAGAAGTCAGAAAACTGAAAAATTCAAACTCTTAGAAATGATTCAACATATAAATCTTAACTGATCAAGAAGATAAAAGATTCAACGAAGAAATGAATATTGTTTTCTTGAAAAGCTTTGCAGAAAACTGAAAGAATGTTCAGGAAGAAGAAATCCAATGATTCATCAAGAATTTATTTAAGAATGAATTCTAAGTCTTGATTGAATTAACACAGATGATTGAGTTCTTTTATCTTGAGATTCTCTCTCAGTTAAACCAAATATGATTGGTCAAATCACTATGTGATAATTCTCTCAGAACTTCATGAATCAGGAATCAGAAGATGTTCAACTAGAGGGAAACACAGAAGTCATCTACTCAAAGCCAAACAGAATCTAAGTTCCTGATGTTATTCAGAATGAAGAAATTAGCTGACATTCTTTTCAGAAGCAGATATGTTGTAAATCCTTGATGGACTAAATTTAAACGAGTTAAATCAACATCACAAGAACAAGACTGTCATGCAAACTATGTCATATGTTTCACATGTTTGATGATACTTGGTTCTGAACAGGCTTCACATTTGTGCAAAGAAATAAAGTCAGAAGATGTTTTGAGATATTAACTAATTCTCTCTAGTATATAACTTTTCAGAAGTTTATGATTAAGCTAAGGAATTAATGACCTTCTGAAGAGAAGCTTGATGAAAAATAAAGATCAGAATATCTGTACTCTGTTGGTTACTCTCAGTAGTCAGATGAATATTTCTGAACAAAAGAAGGAAAAGATCATCTGAAAAGGAGATTGAATCTAGCTCTCAGACTAGTGATCAGAATTTAGAATATACCCATACTCCTCAACATCAGAATAAGAATCTTTGGAGAAAATGAGAAACTTTAAGAAACTCAGTCAGAGTCTCTGATAGATCACTCTGAAGAAAGCAGATGCAGAACAAGGCAGATCAAAAGCTTTATTAAGGACAATTTTATCAGACACATGAGAAACAAGAATAAAGAGAATCTGAGAAAAATCAGAAGCCTAAACACAAGACAGCTTGAGTCAGAATGGAAAGCACTCAAATACAGAATCACTGTGAAAAGATTTCTGAATCTCTAAGGTATGATTCTCCTTATCTATGCCTGATTAAATAATAATTGCAAGTCCAAATAGTGAATTATCTAATGAGTAAAAATATTCATGATGTGAAATATTCTCTCTTTCCAAGAGAAAATCTTTTGATCAAATCTCTGGACTGTGTGTGCACTCTATGTGACCTTAGTCATGATTGCGAATCTTGAGTAATCATAATATACGTTTTCTTGAAAATAAGCAAGTCTGTTCAATTTCTTTATATAAATACTCTGTATTTTCAAAATCTTATCTGAAATCTAAATAGTATTTTTCTTAAGGACTGTTCACATCATCAAAATTCGTGTCACTTGATGTGTACTTGATCTATGTCATCCCTAGGTTAGGCACAACTCATTTACCTATTTAGATGTATAGAAGTCACCTCTTCCTATCCAAAGATATCACACTCAAGTCCCTCTATCATTAAACCATTAGTGTCAAAATTCTGTCTTTCATTTACCATCATGCCTCCACTAACCTTTCTAGGAAACGAGGATCTTCTTGAAATCATTTCTGAAAAATAATTTGTAATCAATGTTCCTCCTCTTTCGAGTAACATTGCTAGCACTCTATCTGATGTGTTTTATACTCAACAATGGACTAGATACTCCACTTTGTTAGAAAAACCCATTTACGTAAATCTAGTGAAAGAATTTCGGAAGCATGCTTTCCTTGATCATGAAACTAGACTTATCTACATTTAACCTGTGTCTGCTATGTGCATGTTTTGTAGTAGTTTAAATAGTTTCCATTCTAAGTCGTTGTACTCGTGTCAGTTTGCCCTTAAATTATTTAGGTCTGAGGAATAGTTAAAATTGTGTATGTGAACCTTATTAATTAATATAGTATCTCCTTTTCTGTTAAGTAAATGGTTATTTCTAACATTTATTGTATCACCTTGCACCGCCTAAAGTTGAATTTGAATAATTCAAGAATCTGATATATCTTGAGAGGAATTTGGACTTACTTAAATAAGTCTCAAATGCATTTACACATGAATCTATTAAAAGACATATGAAAGATTTTGAGTTCCTCGAGAAACCACCATCATTAAAACGTGTCTATCACCCTTGCCACTCTTAGGAAAGCAGTTATCATCCACGATCGGTTGATATTTCATCATTAACTGCTCCTTTTCATTTTCCATGTATTTATGTCTCGTAGCATACCCTAGGCAATCATAACTTACCTAGGAAATAGTAAATACAAATCTTTTGTATTGATTTAGATGTTACTTTCTTCCACTCTCATCCCCTTATAAATAGTAGGAATTCCCCTTTTGTGTCATTCCATCCTCAACCTAAAACTGTCATCTTTCTAAAACCTTACTTGAACTTTGACAATGTCTGCTCCAACCTTTACTAGGAACATAGAAACCCTAGAAGTTATATCAGAAAAATGACCAAACCTTGCTCGACTCAAAAACCACGGCATGGACATAGCTAGGAGCATGCAAATCCAATCTTGGTCTGGGTACTACTCGTTGTTGAACGGACCTATCTATCCTGTCCTTTTAAAGGAATTTTAGAAATATGCCAGAGTCAACGATGATGGCAACACTGTCTGGTCGGAAGTTTATCGACTTCCAATCTCAATCACCTTGTCCTCAATCGCGGAGATCACTAACTGTGTCTCATTTGGAGTCACTATTGAAGACTTTCAATATGATCTTGGTATGGTAGAGAAGTGCATGATCCTTTTTGATGGTTCAACTCCTTTTGAACCAAACAATCCTGAATACCTTCTTCCTTCTGCCAAGACTTCATTTAGATTCTCTCTAACTAATCTTCGCCCTCGAGCAACAACAAGATCCACTCTGTCTCATGATGACAGAATCATTGTTTTTCTTTTGACGCATCACGTCAAAATTAATCTTCCCAAAATCATCTTCAATCACTTGAAGCACTCCATTGAGGTTTCAAGAAAACAGATCTAATCCTTTATTTCATACGGAAGGATTATATCTGAAATTATGCTTAGAGAAGGTTTCTGGGGATTGTTAAGCAGGATTAAACCAGAGCATGCGGTAAAAGAAACAAGATGCTCTAGAGTGGACAACATTGAAGACTTTGACGATTAAAGTCTCTTTCCGAGTGTCTAATAAGTTCCTGTTATAATTAGGTCTAAGTTCTTGTGATTAACAGTTTTATTTTGTTGATGCCATGTACTTGTGTGTAAAATTAATGAAATATGTGTTGCTTTCTGGTCTATTCTTGAATTATTTTCTTCATACTCATAACTGCACTGCTCTATCATATGTATTGAATGAAATTAACTCTGGATATTCTTTAAGAATCATTATCTATTTACTCAAGATTAAAAATGCTTAACATACTTTAACATTTTGATGAATCTTAAAAAGAATGCAAACTCAAACAAATGAATTAATCATGTAAAATGCGTTTTCTACTAACATTTGTTGTTTGATGTTTAACCGAGGAACTCTGAACAAGTTCACTAGGCATTCTTAGAACAGGTTAAGAAATAAGAACTCTGATAGAATTTCTTATGAAGTGTTTGTTCATATGATTGAAGTTGTACACTTCATGAACATGTGTTCAGAATCAGATCTACCCAGTACTGTTCAGAAGTTGAGAACTTTCTGAAAGTCAAAGTTATCATGATCTCTGTTCACTTGTGTTGTACCCCAAATTTTACCCCCTTGGATGTCATAACATTTTGCACTTGACATTTAGATTCAATCATCTACACATTGTTAACTAACCATTTCATTTTGCAAGTTTGTTTCTTCTGTGAAAAAGCCAGGACTTATACAAAGAGGAGGGAAAAGTCTCCTAAGCCAAGCTCACAAATGAATAAAGAAAGTTACCTGTTCAAAAGGACAATTAAGTTCCAAATGCAACCATGTGAGCTCACCTACATCCTAGAGGTCCTACTCAACAAGAGTTCAAGTCATCTGGCTTTCATCAGCAAGTTCCTAGAGCCACAAGTTCACCCTGCCTCCAATTAGGGTTTTGTTATGACAAGACAATCCTGGCCTTTGATTTTGATCAAGAGTTGTTATCAAACCCTAGGAATTGACTCCACATGATAGTAGACATCCTCAGAGACTACCTATGGGCCTTAGATGTGATTAAAGAAGCAAGATCATCAGAAATCATTCCAGTGCATTCATAGTTGAAATTAGGGTTTTGACTGAGGCCCTAATCCTCGAGATCTTGATCCAAGTTGAAACATCCAAGTCCTCAATCCATCATGACATGTCTCATTGATGAGTTAGGACATGAGAGATCAAGTTTTAAGAGGTTTCTTGCAAAGGAAGCAAGGTTTGGTTCATGAAACTTTTCAAATGTGGAGATTTCACTACTTGTGCCAAAATTGAAACAGTCATAACTTTCAAACCACACATCCAAATGGAGTGACTCAAAGCTCAAATGGAAGCTCTTTCCATGATCGTCAAAACATATTAGAGGACCCTCTTTCAAAAAATGCATGGTTTTTAAATTACAACACTTGTAAGATAAGTCAGCCTTGGGGACTTGGTGAAATTTCAGCTTTTTCACCATTGATTTCACACGACTTTAACCTAATTTTCCATACAGTTCCAAGCATTAAATAAAAAATCCTTGAACATGAAAGTTGTAGAGGGAATTGAGGGCTTTCCAAAAAGCACAAGAACTCCTCAATCCATTGAGTGAGCTGAGAGATTCAAAGCTCCAAAGTTTGAGGTCCATTTCTTGAATTTCAAGTTATCAACTTATGCATAATGGTGCATTACTCTTTTAATCACCCAAAACATTCACTCTTATGATGTTTAAGTGCAAGATTACCACATTCAAACCTCTGCCACGATTTGTACCAAGCTGAGACATTAAAATATATTAGTTTCATCAAGTTGAAGCAAGTGGATACAATGAGAGAGAAACTTTTCAAGAAAAAAATGCATTGTTTATTCATGGAGCCTTGGTCCAATCACTTCACACCAATTGTTCAGACCTAACCATATCAACAATCAAAGATCTTGGAAGACTTTGGCCCAGTAAAAGCAATAGCTCACACGATCAAGAGGGCAAAGTTGGTACATTGTGCCATTTTCACCATACTTTGAGTTCTTAACTTTTCCTATAAATATGGCTTGGTTTTCATTTGTTTCTCACCAACACTCTTCACATACACACTCTAAAAACTCTGAGTTCAAACTTGGCAAGTGAGAAAGAAAAGGAGGAATACATTGGAGGCTGCTGCTAGTTTGAAGAAGAAGGAAGTTAGTTCACATTTTGAGGGTGCAGTGGACATATTCCACTTGGTAATTTTCTTTCTCACTCTCCATATTCATATTGTTCATTATGCTGTCATGATCATTTCACATTCAAGTCATTATGAGTAGTTCTCTTGAAAGTATTAACGTATTTCTGTTGCATCCATGTTATATACTGATTGGTTTTGGTTTGTAGTATGCTGGTGTTGACATTTTCATATTATAACTCAAAGGACTAGGACGTGCCTTTAAATGGTCCTCTCTTGTGTTGGAATGGCAATGTATAGTGTGTTGATCCATTTATTCTCACTATCTCTCATTCCACTTGCATTTATCATATGTTAATGAGTTGGAAAATATTATGTTTTTGCTTGTTTGTGAAACTGTTTTGTTGACCTGCCTATCCACATCCTGATATTATGAGTTAAGACAATAGGAAGTTGGCATGGATTCTGGTTAGAAATGACAGTTGAGTTTGTTATCACCAATGCTATTTTGGTATCTTTTGATGTTATGAGTAAATGATATGGCTCCCTTTTTTCACTGCCTGTTGTTAATATTTGGAGGCCCAAAGGTCTTTAACTTCAGGCCACTTGTTGGAGTGATAGAAGTCACTCTCAGGCCAGTTACTATGTGGAAAAACAAAACATGAAAGTTCTTGAGTGAGGTTTTTAGTATTGTGACAAGTTTTGTTATCTTCACTAACTCACAAAATCCATGTTTCTTAAGTGGCATGAATATGTTGTTATCCTGTTGTTATTATGCATTTGATTCATTTTGGTGTCATGAACATTGGTGTCTACCTTGAAATATTCTTTTTGCACTGCTAGTGTTACCAAGCTTTTGATGTTCATGATCTTAGATTGAGTCGTAGAAAACTCCCTACAGTGACTGAGTATGTCTTAGGATCAAATGACTTGGCCTCTTAATGCTAGGCTGAATGTATAGTGCCATCTTATTTTAGGCTATGGACATGTCTGTTTTGTTCTTTTACATTTGAATCAAGAGGTCAAGTGAATAAGGTTGCCATTGGTAGCACTGCCAATACTTGAGGCCATGTTTGTTTTAGGTTTGCAATACCATAATCAGGAAACTGTTTTGTTTGAATGTTTTTGCTTGAATAAGGGTATGAGAAGTCTTTGTCAAATTTTGTTTACTGCTGAAATATTTGGCATTTATGATTGTGAAACTGTTTTGAATCATCTGTCCCTTTTATGTTAATATGTGCCAGAACTATATGAGGATTGTGTGGAGTTTTTGTTGGTAATGAGGTTTAGTTACTTTCACTAAATGTCTGAGTGTGTCATTATCATGCTGGTATCATGTTACCATTTGAAGTTTGATGCATTTGGTGACATTATTTATTGTTGGTGGTTTGGAACCTGTACTTAAAATAGTTGTGGAAGGATGACATTGAGTTTTATGTGATGCTTTGACACTGTCAGTCTTGACATATTGATGTTCATACTTTCATTGTATGGTCTTTGTGTCTGAACTATTTCCATTTGGTCCATTTCCTGAGGATCTGAGACAATAATGTGTGGAGTTCTTGAAATCTTGCGTTGCATGATCAGTACCTGCTCTCACTATCTTTTAATTCATATAATTGGCTTTAAGATATAATGATCATACAATTTCATTTGAGCACCATGCTGGTTATGTTAATAAAATCATGCACTTTAAGAACCTCGGGAAGGATAACTTTGAACCTGCATAATGTCCCTTGAGAATGCCAGTTTTTGGATAATGCAAAGGTACACCACTTTGCTTCAGTTTATGTTCAGGCTATGTTCATTATGCTAAGCTAGGTTGATGATTTGAGGGTATCCTTTGAAGTCAGTTTGGTGGCAAGCAGTTATGCATTTGTTTCCATCCTGCTAACTCTTAAACACCAATCACCCTAAGTTTAAACTAATATTTGAAATGTTTTGTCATGATAACATCCTGTGAATCTGGTCACAGCTTTTGAGCTCACCTGGTTGCATTTCGTGTAGCTTTTGATAATGGCATTTTGAAACTATTAGCTCTAACTTTATGTTTTTCAAATCATGACAGCAGCCCATGTAATAACCTCTTTTTTCTAAATTCATTTGCTGCTATGTGTATGGATTACTTGGTGATTGTGAATATTAACATTTGATTTGGTATGATTGTCACTGCTTGAATTTGTTTTGCTCTGGCTCAATTCTGAATGCATCCTTGCCACAACCTGTGCTTTAAGTAGTGAAATACAGGCTTTTAATCCACATTATTTGGTTAAGTTGTTTGAATTAATGTTGAGATAAATTAATGAGGGATTGATGTCTGTTTTATCATTATGACAAGTTGGTTTTGTTGCATATTTGGTAAAGAGAGTTCTGCATAATTGAGTTTGTTGGAATCTACCAACCTTAAACCATTGGCCTGTTGTAGCAAGAATTTTTGGTGTTCATCGTTTTTTGGTCGCGTGAGGGTTTAAAGGCATTTAGGGGTGGCATATAAAACGGATGTATAGCCACTCCTTTGGTTTTGTTATTTTTCTTCCTTTTGCTTTTAAATTGGAATTTGATATGGGCCAAAATGCTACCAACACCCCTCGCCAGGCCCACTGAGCACATTACTTTGATTTTCAATTCATTCAGACCTGCTAATGCACCCCCTCTAACTTCCTTATTATTTATTTCTATTATTAAAATTTTTTTTACTTCGTTTATAATTCATAAAATATTTCTCTTACACCAAAAAAAATTCAAAAAAATTCTATTTGTTCTTTACTGCTTTATTTAATTTTTCCATTAATTTAATTTAATTTTATTTTAGTTTACATTAAATAAAAAATCCATAAAAAAACATATATATAAAACTTTTTCATTTGAATTTTGCACTCCACTTAAATAATCTTTCTTTGAGAATTCTTGTGACAATTTTAGGTGTATGAGAGATGTGTTTTTAAGAAGGATCATTAGCCTTTGTTGAAATCATTATGTGCGGTTTTATTTAATTTTCTTACTTTGAATGCCTTGCTCTTAATTTCAAGCTTGATAAAGATACGTATGTTGTTCTCATATGCTTAATTGTTGTGCATCCCCTCGAGTTCTCACACTCATTTTGTTCCTATAATTTCAAACCCATGTAACTATCTTGTGCATATTGAGTTGTTATCATCCCCTTCCTTCCAAAGGAAAGACTCTCTATTGACCTCAAAGTCATAGATAGCTCATTATCCTTTTTTTAGCCTTGGGTTTGGAGTCGCCGCACTCCACATAGGTGTCTTGCAGTCATACCCTACTTTCCCGTGAAAACTTCATTCCCTTTTAACTTAGCCTTCTTAAGAGATAGCCATTAATCTCTTCTCTTTCACCAACTTTTAACCCTTCACAATCCTTTCATAAGAGATAACCATTAATCTCTTCTCCTAAAACAATCAATCCTCACAAGCTTTTCTTTCAAGCTTTCAGCCCACTTTACCTTGGAACCTTGACCACAGTCAAGAGTTCCTCACCCCCATTAAGGGGAACTACGATTGCTCTGATTTCTTAAGTTCACATTGAGAATACGTAGGCATAGGATTGCGAGATCCTAGCGAGCTACCTTTTTATTGTTCTACCTTTTTTTCTTTTTTCACCCTTTTTCCTTTACATCCAATGCCTTCTTGGATTCCACCTTTTCTTTTACACCCTTTTACCCTGTAGTAAGGGGAACTAGGATTGCTCTGATTTCTCAAGTTCACCTTGAGAATACGTAGGTATATGATTGCGAGATCCTAGTGAGCTACCTTTTTATTTTTCTACCTTTTTTTCTTTTTTCACCATTTTTCCTTTACATCCAATGCCTTCTTGGATTCCACCTTTTCTTTTACATCCTTTTACCCCGTAGTGAGGGGAACTACGAATGCTCTGATTCCCTTCCCGTCAGGATACATAGGCATGAGATGCGATGTCTCGGCGAGCATACTTAATGTACATATCCTTAGGTCTTTACCTTAGGACATTTCCCTTAACAAGCAAACTTTAACATAACATAAACTAAACAAGAGGTTCCTGTAGAGTACTATAGATACTTAGGGTGCTAATACCTTTCCTTTGTGTAACCAACCCCCGAACCTAGATTCTCTTTTTAGGGTTTTCGTTCTTTACCCTTTCCTTTGGATAAATCAAAGCTCGGTGGTGAATTTCAAAGTTTTGAGATGCAAGTTAATTAATAGCTTGTTATCCGATTCTCACCGCAACAGAAAATGGCGATTTCACTGGGGATGAAAGAAACCTAAGAGGGTTAAGCCTATCTTGTTTGTATTTGTGTTATTTATATGTTTGCTTGCTTGTATACTTGTATATTTTGTATATCTGTATATACCTGTTGTGCTTGGGTTTTCTGTATGCAGGGTTGCTACTTTAAGTGGTGAGGATAAGTCCTATATCCGAACTTGAGCGTACACTTATGATAGGATGATGGTATATTCAAGAAGGCTTTGAGGGAGTCGATTCCCCAAAAAATTGACTTGAGACACCATCACTCAGTGAGGCCCTCTTGAGAGTCTAGTCATGTTGAACTAGTTTATTCGATAAAACGTGCTACTCTTGACATAGGTGCCATTGATACTGAGAACCGTAGTTACCTCTAACCCCACTTGGCCTTTTAGGATGTAGTGCGGCGACCATGAGGGAGTCTATTTCTGAAATGGTTGTCACGCGATACCACACTCAGACGAGATTCTCTTGAGAATATTATTGACTACCGAGTCATTCGGGAAATTGATAATATCCGAAAGATGGGTTGTTGACTCTGGGAACTCTTTAGAACCCTGTTCTACAGATACAAGAACCCTAGTACACACCCTGTGGTTGGTTCTTTACCCAGACTCCATGCTGTGATCTCCAGCCTTAGAAATCGTCAAAGAAACTCTACTCTCCAGAGATGATCTTTTCTTCGTGAATGGCATCTCTTAGGTTTCTTCCAAATTCTCGGACTTTCCTGGCTTGTTCTATTCCCTATGAATAGCCTGTCTAGAATTTCTCGGGGTTTGGGGACCCACAGGCTTCCTAAAAGCATCCCCGCCTCCTCTTGGGCTTTGTACAAGGACCTTACAGCTTCTTAGAAGTATTCACAACCTCCTCTTAGGCTTCATATAAGGATTCTTCCTTCGGGAAGAGAGCCTCCTCTTGGGCTTCGTACAAATTATCCCTCGGCTTCTTAAAATTTTCCAGCCTCCTCTTGGGCTTCCTACAAATTGTCCCGACGATCTCCTAGAGGTATAGGAACAGAAATTAGTCATCTTAATAGAACAGTCTTTCAAAGAGTCTAGATCTTTCTACCGTAAACGTACTACTACTATTTCTTTAAGCATAGTACAAAAGATAAAACTCTAGACTTAGACAGTCTAATCTCTTTGAGCCTCGAAGGCATTCTCAAGAATGGGAAAAACACCCATAGACTTGGACAGTCTAGAAACCCTATGGATTCCCCATTTCCTTAAAGAACAGGAAATAACCCTGATCCTCTGATCAATCCCAAAGCATAGCCTTACCTTTAATCAGTCTCTTTATAAGAACTGATTTTCTCTTTTAACCAACCTACTGGACCTGTCACTCAACTGATACAATAATCCTTTTAGCCTCCATCTCGGGCTTCGTACAAGATACAAAAACACTCTCTTGTTGAGTATAAAAGACTCTCTTGTTCAGTCAACCTTTAGCCTCCGTCCTGGGCTTCGTATAAGACACATCTAAAAGCACTCTCTTGTTGAGTCAAACCCTTTTAGCCTCTCTCTCGGGCTTCGTACGAGACACATAAAAATACCCTCTTGTTGGGCCAATAGCCTCCTCTTAGGCTTTATATAAGACCGGTTGAGTCAATCAGCCTTTTAGCATCAAAACTGTGCCTGGTTCACAGGATACAAACATCAAAAACTCCTTTCATTTAATTGCTGTAAGCGGCAAGCCTCTGGTTTATTTACATCCACGCCACTGTCCCTCTTTTAGAATGAGAAATTCCTAAGGTAAGATAGCATTGCTCTACACTGAGTTAAAGTATTCTCCTTCAGGTTAAAACCCCCTATAAAGGAAATTATGGCATTGCTAGGATTCACATATCTCGGTTAAAGTAATCCTCCTTTATAGTCAGTCACCCAATGGTTGTGACAAACAGACCCCCTTTAGAGATGACAATTTCTCTCTAAAGACAACACCTTTTTAGCTTCACATCTTGGGCTTCGAACAAGATACAAATAGACCCTTCAGCTTCACATCTTGGGCTTTGAACAAGATATAAACTACCTTTTCAGCTTCACGTCTTGGGCTTTGAACAAGACACCAAAACACCATTTCCTCCTATTCTACGATCGCTCTGATTTCCCTGTTTCGGTAAATAGGAATACGTAGGCATAAGATTGAAAGAAAAATCTTAGCGAGCACACTAATCCAAAGTCCCAAATCCCATTCCCTCACATATCAATTGAAAAGCATCAGTCTTAAATTCCCACCAATCACCCAGGCACTATTTTAACAAAATAACTTAAGAGAGACCCACAATCTCAATAGCATCTGTAAACCAACAGTCATCTGTTTAAACTCAGTATGCAACCAGGGTTAATTGGAGACATCTATTTCCCTTCCTTCATCCACTTCAATAGGATAAAAAAGATATCGAACTGTAGTACCCCAAAGGCGATAGTGCTTCGCAACCACGTCCAAAAATTCACGCTACAGAAAAATGGCGACTTCACTGGGGATATTATTATACAACGAGATCTTGTTCTCTTCCCATCTCTTAAGAAGAAACCTTAAAAAGTGTCACAGAAAAAGTAGCGCCCACCGTGGGGCTCTTTTCTTTTCTTTCTTTCTTTGGGGATTTCACTGGGATAGGATTTTTGTTGACTTCACTAGAATCTTAGGTCAAAACCTTTAAAGTTGGGAAGGTACCACAGAATGGCGACTCTGCTGGGGAGCCATTTTTGTCAGGAACTTAGGATTCATAACTCTTTAAAGTCTAGGACTTTAAGACAAATATATATACTTCTTTTCCTAATTGTTATCTATGTTTATTTTTCTGCTAATGAGAATGCGTGTGATGCCGCATGTGGAAAGATTGAGTATACACCTAGGAACAACCGCTTTTAGTAGTGTGGAAACTATTGGAAATGGTTGTCACGCGATACTACCCTCTTCTGATGGTTCTTCGAAAAACATCACCTAGCACGGTTCTCGGCCCGCTGGTGTTTTCTCGACAAGAATTGATGATTTTGAGAGACAGGTACAAAAATCACTATTATAAACCTTTGGGGGGGGGGCTGGAGCCTTGACTTCATGACACCGACCCTTTGACCCCATGTTTTTTCTATGTTTTTGTGTGCTGCTTTCATGCATTCATCTAAAAAACATTAAGCAAAGACAAATTTTCTCTTCTAGCCTCTCTTTTTCAAATTAAACTAAGACAATGATTGCAAATGTCAGAGAAAAAGATTGCGCTCATGGATTTCGGTAGAAGGAGAACTCATAAGTATACCTTCAGGGTTCTAACACTAGAGGATTTGAGAGGATTAGCGAGGATGATCATTAACCCTGAAGCTTTCAGAGCCAAGTACGGAGGTCTGCTACCTCTGTTAAGAGTCCATGTGATTGAAGGAATCATGGAGGCACTCATTCAGTTTTACGATCCGGTCTATCACTATTTCACATTCCCGGATTACCAGCTCGCACCAACCCTGGAGGAGTATTCTCACCTAACTGATCTACACATTACTGATTGAGCTCCATTTTCTGAACTGGAAGAAATTCCAAAGGATCAGACCATTGCAAGAGAAATCTATTTGGATGAGTCAGAAATCAAGACTTACATGACCACCAAGGGTGGGCTCCCAGGTTTTCCAGCCCAGTTCCTGACAAAGAAGGCTCTGTACTTTGCTAGTATAGGGAACATGACTACTTTTGAAAGCATCTTTGTCTTACTCACCTACGAGTTATTTCTGTTTCCCAACATTAATAGCTTCGTCGATATCAACACCATTAAGGTTTTTCTCATTGGAAACCCTGTGCCAACTTTGCTCGCGGACGCGTATCATTCTGTATACTTGGGGAATTTGTACAGCAGAGGGATGATCACGTGCTGTGTACCCTTGTTATATAAATGGGTTATCTCCCATTTACCCAAGTCTGCTGCATTTTGGGATCATAAGAGTGCCTTGCGTTGGTTGTAGAAAATCATGTCTCTTACCAACTCTGATATAGATTGGTGCTATAGGATTTATGACGGGATCAGGATCATTGACCGTTGTGGAAACTTCCCCAACGTACCCCTCATAGGAACTAAGGAAGGAATCAACTACCATCCAGTATTGGTTCGTCGTCAATTTGGATACCCGATGAGGCATGTCCCGCGTAATGCTCATCTGGAGGGTCTTTTATTCAAAGAAGGAGAAAATGACAGGGTACTAAAGATGGAAATAGTGCACACTTGGAAACATGTTCATAAGAAAGGACGGGAGTCTATAGGAAGACCAGACTGTGTCTCGGTGGAGCATTATCTCCACTGGGTACAAACTAGAGCTCTCAAGCTAAAGATGCCTTATCCTCGTCACGGAGTTCTTCCGCCGAGGGAATCTGTCATGTACTTCATGACTGAAATGGAAAAAATTCAGGTTACTCTCAACAAAGTTCAACAGGAGAGGAGGTCTTGGAAGAACAAGTATCGCACCCTCAATGTAGAGTGTACCAAAATACAGCGACTGCTAAAAGATAAGGATGCTCTGATCGAGATTTTAGAGCAACATGCTGTGGTTAATCAGGATGACCAAAGGAATTTGCTCGTTCCTTTCACATGGCAAAGGAATGACAACCCGACAACGGCCCAAGAGCCCCGGTCCAAGAAAAGTAAAGTACCAGAATCAGCACCCGGTTTCTCCCCAGAGAGGACTAGGGGCCCCTTAGCTTAGGTTTCTGTTTTCGCACCTTGTAACCTACTGTATTTCTATTTTCGCAATCCTTTGAATTCAATAAAATGGGGTTTCCCCACTGTTTGATGTTTGCAATCTAATTGTCGAAGTTTATTTTGATTAAACCGAAAACAACAATTAATATAATCATTGCATTCATCATTCTCATGTCACGTATTCTTCTTACCTACGAATCTCACGTTTGTGTCTCGGTTCTAGAATCAAACTGTCTCATTCGTACAATACTCAGGCCAATCGTCAGAAAAAGATGTATGATCTCGAGGAAGAGAACAGAGAGTTGAGAGAAGAGATCGACGCTCTGAGAGAGGATATGAGAAAGCTTCATAACAACATGCAAGCCATGGCAGAAGCTCAGCTACAAAGGACTGTGATCTCGGAGATCACCTCAACCCCCATAGTGGAGAAGTCCGATCCTAGGTACAAAATGCCAAAAGATCGTCCTTGGGGCATACCACTTAACTATATCCCAGAAGGATATGTTCCGCCGATCAATGAGGATCAGGGAACCGCAGCAGGAACCGCTGGGCTTGAAGGTTACAAACTTTGGGAAAGCAAAGATGCCAGGGGCATGACAGCAACTCCTGAAGGTTACAAACTTCGGGAGGCACCAAGAGTCTCGGCCATAATGACTATACCACCGCCCGTGGTACACACTGTCCCGGAAGGACAGATTCCACAGATACCTTATAGTGGAAACGACAACATGTTCGAAAGAATGAATGAGTTCCATGAATAGTTCTTGGGAATACAGAAAGAACTGCAGGCCCTTCGCGGTCAGGATTTATTTGGAAAGGACGCCGCGGACCTCTGCTTGGTCCCTAATGTGAAAGTCCCGCACAAATTCCAGGTGCCCGACTTTGAAAAGTACAAGGGTAAATCTTGCCCTCAGAGTCACTTGGTGATGTACGCTCGGCGAATGTTAGCTCAGACAGAGAATCAAGATTTACTGATTCACTACTTTCAGGATAGTTTAACCGGTGCCGCCCTAAAATGGTAAATGGGTTTAAACCATGCTACGATTAGCACTTTCAGAGATCTTGGCACTGCCTTCGTCCAACAATATAAATACAATCTGGACATGGCACCCGACAGAGATCAACTCAGATCAATGTCACAAAAGGACAAGGAAACCTTTAAGGAAAACGCTCAGAGATGGCGTGAAATAGCCGCTCAAATTTGTCCACCTCTTGAGGAAAAAGAGATGACAAAGATCTTCTTAAAGACCTTAAGCTCATTTTATTATGACAGAATGGTTGCCAGTGCGCCCAGTGACTTCACCAAGATGGTCGGTATGGGAGTTCATCTTGTGGAAGTCGTCCGAGAAGGACGTCTAGTCAAAGACACTGGATCATCAAGTAGTACAAAGCGATATAGTAGTGCTCTCCCTAAGAAAAAAGAGCAAGATATTAGGAATATCTTTCTCGGAAAGCAAAGGCGGCGTTATCAGCCAGTAGCGGCTGTGACTCCTGCTATCAATCATGCGCCTATTTCTACATATCAACCTCAGGTTGCGCAGAGCCAACCTAATCAGCAAAGTACTCAACAGCCTCTTCAGCAGGCTCGTCCTCCATACAATAACAACCGTACAACGCGGCCACCAGGATTTGATCCTATACCTGTATCGTACGCAGAACTATTTCCGTTACTACTAGCTAAGGGGCATGTCCAGACTAAGTCCCCTCTTACAGTACTGGAAAATCTGCCTTTTTGGTTTAAGGTGGATCAGACTTGCCCTTACCATCAAGGGGGTCCAAGGCATAACATAGAGAACTTCTCAATTTCAAATCCGACGTGCAAAAGCTTGTTAGGAGCGGGGTCTTATCTTTCAAGGATACAAATCCTAATGTTCTCACAAACCCGCTGTCTCAACACGAGAAAGCTACAGTCAATCTGATAGAGGGAGTGACTAACAACGTCTATCAAATTCATGATGTACTCTTGTTAAAGACCAATCTGGTCAAGATGCATTGTAGACAGAGTGGATATGGCCATGTGCCACCTCATAACTATCACCAGTGTGATATCTGCTCTAAAAGCAATCGAGGATGTTCTGTGGTGCAATCAGCTCTACAAGAACAGATGGATCTCGGATGGATCCAAGAGCACCGAGTTCGTGGAGTCAACATGGTTTACACGAATTCTAACATCATTCAGAACCACGACATCCGTGCAATGAATGTCAACTTGGTGGTGATGCATTCCAGGCAAAGCCAGTATCATAATCTTCTGCGGCACAATTACAGTTCCTGTCTAACTTGCTCGGTAAACAAACAGGGATGCTCTTTTGTACAAGGGCCCTCCAGCATCAGATGGATCTTGGATGGATCCAGGAGTACCATGATAGGAATCCCTATCAGATCAACATAATTTAAATCTTCGATATTCACTTGATGAATACCAACCTGGTGGAGTTACATGCTAAAAAGGTCCGGCTCGGATTCCTGGTATCACATGATTATCAGAGCTGTAGGGCGGGTTGCGAAAACGATCAAGGCTGCGCCCTTGTCCAGGAAACCCTTCAGCACTCGTTGAACCACTGGTGGCTTCCAATCTATATGGATGAAGACACCCAGCAAATTAGTATTACCAACGGGAACCCTACTCGGCATCAATGTTGGGACGTTCGATCTGTGGAAACTGACCTAGTGAGGTTATATTGTATTCAAAGCGGGCGTGGCCAGGTGCCACCACACAACTATGAACGTTGTAAAGTCTGTTCGGAAAGTAACCAAGGATGTTACCTTGTGCGAGCAGCTCTTCAGGGTCAGGTGGATCGTAGAGAGATTCACCCATATCCGGGTTCCGGACCAATCAACTGGGCACCGGACTACCTCGCTGATTAAATTGAGGACGTTGTCGTAATTTCTGATCATCAAAAGGCAAGGGATGTTTGTACCATCATCCCTCTACTTGACGAATCAAGAGTTCCCAACCAAGAACAGATCGAAATTGCTTACGATGGTCGGAAAAATCAGAAGGCTCCCATAGTCATCTATCTACCAGGACCATTACCATATGAATCAACTAAGGTTATCCCTTACAAATACGGTGCAACAACAGTCGAGAATGGAAAGGAAACTCCATTACCCTCCGTCGTGAATATTGCAGACATCAGTCGAGTCACACGGAGTGGTCGAATCTTCAACCGAGGAGTTGGAGAACTTAACAAAGAAAAGGAACCTCAGACAGAAGTTCCCAATCCACAGGTCAGTCAATCCAGTAATCCCGACCTTTCGAAAAATGATGATGAGATGCTGAAGCTCATCCAAAGGAGTGAATACAACATTGTTGATCAACTATTACAAACTCCTTCAAAGATCTCTGTGCTGTCACTTTTACTCAGTTCAGAAGCGCACAAGGAGGCTCTACAGAAAGTCTTGGAGCAAGCCTTTATAGAACAGGATGTAACAATCAGACAGTTCGATAGCATTGTCTCTAACATCACTTCCTGCAATAATTTGGGATTCAGTGATGACGATTACCTGAAGAGGGTCTCCGTCATAACATGGCGCTCAATATCACGGTCAGCTGTCAGGGCAATGCTTTAGCCAGCGTACTGGTAGACATAAGGTCATCCCTGAATGTTATGCTGAAGTCCACTTTGATGCAATTATCCTTCAAAGGACCCCCGATGAGAACTAGTGAAGTCGTCGTCAAAGCATTTGACGGGTCCAGGAAAACGGTTATCGGCGAAGTCGACCTTCCCATAACTATTGGTCCTCACACTTTTCAAGTCGCTTTCCAGGTCATGGACATCCAGGCAACGTACAGTTATTTATTAGGAAGACCTTGGATACATCAGGCTGGGGCGGTCACCTCGACCCTCCACCAAAAGTTAAAGTTCGTCCAGAACAACCAGCTCGTCACGGTCTGTGGGGAACAAGCTTTGCTCGTGAGTAACTTATCATCATCTACTGGTATAGAACCCGAGGAAGTTATTGGAACTCAGTTCCAAGTACTGTCGGTGAGCAAGGACAATCAATCCGAAGAGGGAACCTCGATTTCCTCATACAAAGATGCTATCAAAGCGGTCGAGAGTACCAATACAACAGGATGGGGACAGCTAGTCGTTCCTACTGACAATAAAACAAAGAAGGGTCTTGGTTTCTCTGCAACCTGTAACCAGACAGCTACTACCAACAATGAAAGCCTTCATCCCATTCAAGACTTCTTCCACATTGGAGGTTTCCTTCACCCAGTGCCTCAAGAAGTGCATACCATCAATAAAGATGATCCCTCTGATATGGATGAAGAATGGGAGTCCTATCTTAACAAGGACAGTTATATGTCTCAGGACGAAACGCAGACTCCCTTTTGCTTTCCTACATAGAGTCCGAGATTTATACCGAGGTCAGATGTCGAAATGATATATGGAGATTGTGATCCGGAAGGATGTCGTGCTCCACCAAACTCATTAGATGAGGACACTCTGATGAAGGACAACTTTGACCACAACTATTATGGCCCGATGGATGGCCTTCCAATGTGGCAGCCGTATCCAGGAGACTTGGGGCAAGGAAATCAGCCGAACAATGAAAATCAGCTGAGCATCATTGAAAAGAATACCTGCGTCCCCACCATGTCATGGGATCAACAATCAGGTCATTCAGAAAACATCCAGTGCGACGATGAATTTGCAACGTTTGTAGGACTTGAATTCATCAACTATGCTTTTCCAGAGGTCAACGTCATCGAAAGAGATGACTCCTCCAGTTCCAAAGAACTGTGGGACACCTTGGGACAACCGAGTGGAAAATACGACTATATGGTCAAGTACACTGCTCCCGAAAGCTCTCGTATCAGGTTTGAAGACATCCAGCCAACTGGATGGGGAGATTTACCTAGGAGCACCAAAGCTATGCAAAATGCAACAGAGAAATCCTCCTACGATAACTCTGCCTGGGAGACAGATTCCAATGATCCTGCTCCACCAAAAATCAGCGTTATTTCTGAAGACAAATCAAGGAAGATGCCAGACTTTATGATTCACCGAGGAGTTCGCCGCTAATGGGTTGCTGTCGATGTTCCGAAGATCGATCATAAGTCAAAGTAATTGCCGTCTTTAACCTTTCACCCTGCCCAGGTGAAACGGATGTTTTGATAGGGCTCACTTTCTGTAAATTTCCCTCTTCACTTTGCCCAAAGCGACCGAGTTTTGTTTTATAGGGTTGTAGTTTCAAGAATCGACTTGTTCATTAATAAAATAACGTCGTTCTGTAATTTCTGCATTAATTGATGTGTTCTCTTTTTGCTTTTCTCAGAAAATGGTAATCCTAAAGAACAAATCAATAATAAAAAACAAGCAGTTTTCCAAAGAAATACACTGCACACACTATTGCATTTCCTCTATCTCTTCTAAACACAAATCATACCGTCATGCAAATTTCTTGTTTTAAACCCCGTTGAAACATACGATCTGATGCCTTCTCCCAACTTTGAGTTCCCGGTATTTGGGGCTGAAGAAGAGAATGACGATGAAATTCCAGAAGAGATCTCCCGATTACTCAGACAAGAGGAAAGGTCCATTGAACCTCATAAAGAACCGTTGGAAACGGTAAACTTAGGTTCAGAAAAAGAGAGAAAAGAAATCAGGATTGGGGCACTGCTCAGTCCAACTGCCAGAGAGGGTTTGGTAAAGCTTCTCAAAGAATTCCCCGATGTATTTGCTTGGTCCTATCAGGATATGCCAGGGTTGGATACCAGCATCGTGGAACATCATTTACCGTTAAGATCAGAATGTCCACCAGTAAAACAGAGGTTGAGACAGACTCACCCGAACATGGCCATCAAAATCAAAGAGGATGTACAGAAACAGATTGACACGGGTTTCCTCGCCACATCAGAATATCCTCAATGGTTAGCCAACATCGTAACCGTTCCAAAAAAGGACGTAAAAGTCAGAATGTGTGTGGATTACAGAGATCTAAACAAGGCTAGTCCATAGGACGACTTTCCTTTACCACACATTGACATGCTGGTAGACAGTACAACAAAGTTCAAAGTTTTCTACTTCATGGATGGATTCTTGGGCTATAATCAGATCAAAATGGCGCCGAAAGACATGGAGAAAACTTCGTTCATTTCCCCATGGGGTACCTTTTGTTACAAGGTAATGTCGTTCGGTTTGAAGAACACTGGGGTAACCTATCAAAGGGCCATGACTACTCTGTTTCATGACATGATACACAAAGAAATCGAGGTATATGTCGATAACATGATTGCAAAATCTAAGACAGAAGAGGAGCATGTGACCCATCTGTCAAAACTATTCGAGCGGTTGAGAAAGTACAAACTCCGCTTGAATCCCAACAAGTGCACCTTCGGTGTCCGTTCAGGGAAATTTTTAGGGTTCATCGTCAGCCATAAAGGAATCGAGGTTGATCCTGACAAGGTCAAGGTCATTCGAGAAATGCCTTCTCCGAAAACTGAAAAACAAGTCAGAGGATTCCTGGAACGTTTGAACTACATCTCCAGATTCATATTCCTTATGACCGCGACATGTGCGCCGATTTTCAAATTAATCAAAACAAAATCAGGACTGTGTTTGGACAGCAGACTTCCAAACCGCCTTCAACAGTATTAAGGAATATCTGTTAAACCCGCCGATTCTATCACCTCCAGTGGAAGGAAGACCACTGATCATCTACCTCACCGTCCTAGAGGACTCAATGGGATGTTTACTTGGCCAACAAGAAGAAACAAAAATGAAAGAGTCTGCCATCTACTATTTGAGCAAGAAATTCACCGACTGTGAGACACGGTACACTATGCTTGAAAAAACTTGCTGCGCTTTGGCTTGGGTAGCCAAACGACTTCCCCAGTATATGATTCGTCATTCTACTTGGTTGGTCTCCAAAATGGATCCAATTAAGTACGTCTTTGAAAAGCATGCTCTCACAGGAAGGATTGCCCGTTGGCAGATGTTGTTATCAGAATATGACATTGAGTACCACGCTCAGAAAACCATTAAGGGAAGTATTTTAGCCGATCATTTGGCTCATCAACCGATTGACAATCAAGAATCAATCGGGTTTAACTTCCCAGACGAAGATGTCATGTATTTGAAAATGAAAGATTGCGATGAACCGCTACCCATTGAAGGGCCAGAACCAGGTTCCCAATGGGGACTAATCTTTGACGGAGCTGTCAATCATTATGGAAATGGAATTGGTGCAATCATCATAACACCTCAGGGTACCCACATTCCTTTCACCGCCAGACTTACATTCAAGTGCGCAAACAATAAGGCCGAATACGAAGCTTGTATTATGGGTCTCGAGGAAGCGATTGATTTGAGGATCAAAGACTTGGACGTATATGGCGACTCAGCCCTGGTTATCAATCAGAGTAAAGGAGATTGGAACACGTACCAATCAGGATTGATTCCTTACAAAGACTACGTAAGAAGGTTGTTACCCTTCTTCAACAGAGTCGAGTTTCATCATATCCCTCGTGAGGAGAATCAAATGGCTGATGCATTAGCCACTCTCTCTTCCATGATTAGTGTAGATCAATGGAACGACTTACCTAAGATTGACATAATGCACCTTGAGCGGCCCGCTTACATCTTCGTGATTGAAGCAGTCATAGACGACATACCTTGGTATCACGATATCAGATGCTTCCTTCAGAAACAAAAGTACCCACCTGGGGCACCAAGGAAGGACAGGAAAACCCTCAGAAGGCTGGCAGACAGTTTTTTCCTGAGCGGTGATACACTCTATAAGAGAAATTTTGACATGGTCTTGCTCTGATGTGTAGACAGACCAGAAGTAGACATGCTGATAAAAGAAATTCACGAAGGGTCCTTTGGCACTCATGCCAACGGACATACAATGGCGAGAAAAATTTTGAGAGCAGGGTACTATTGGTTGACAATGGAATCTGACTGCTACAAGTACATGAGGAAGTGTCACAAGTGTCAGATATACTCTGACAAAATTCATGTACCACCAACACATCTCACAGTTCTTTCTTCCACATGGCCTTTTTCCATATGGGGAATCAACATGATTGGCTTGATTGAGCCCAAAGCTACAAACGGACATCGGTTCATCCTGTTAGCCATTGATTACTTCACCAAGTGGGTCGAAGAAGCGTCGTACGCTAATGTAACCCGACAACTGGTGGTCCGATTTATCAAAAACAATATCAGCTGCCGTTATGGTGTTCAGACCCAGATCATTACTGATAATGGATCCAACTTGAACATTAAGATGATGAAAGAGTTGTGTGCTGAATTCAAAATTGAACACCATAACTCATCCCCTACCGACCCAAGGTGAATGGAGCGGTAGAAGCGGCTAACAAGAACATCAAGAGGATTGTTCAAAAGATGGTTGTAACCTATAAAGACTGGCACGAGATGCTACCCTTTGCTCTTCTCGGTTATCGAACATTTGTCCGCACTTCAATAGGGGCAACCCCTTTCTCTCTAGTGTATGGCATGGAAGCAGTGCTCCCCATAGAAGTAGAAATCCCATCAATCAAGGTATTGATGGAAACTAAGCTTACAGAAGCTGAATGGTGTCAAAGTCGACACGATGAGATGAATCTGATCGAAGAAAAGAGAATAACGGCACTATGCCATGGTTATTTGTATCAGCAAAGGATAAAGAGGGCGTTTGACAAAAAGATCCAACCTTGCATCTTCAAGAAAGGAGACCTCGTGCTCAAGAAGATACAATCATTTCTCATTGATTCTCGGGGCAAGTGGACTCCGAATTATGACGGCCCCTATGTGGTCAAGAAAGCTTTCTCAGGCGGTGCCTTGAGACTTGCAACCATGGACGGAGAGGAATTTTCCTATCCCACAAATGTTGACGTAGTCAAGAAATACTTCGCCTAAATAAAAAAAAAAAACGTCTCGGTGGATTGAAAACCCGAAAGGGCGGTCTAGGCAAAAATTAGAGACATGATCAAAACTCATCCTAGTGGATTGGAAACCTCAAAGTACAATCCAGGCAAAAATTAGGGATAATGGCAAGTAACTATGTTCGACAAAGGGTCAAGTCCCTCGGCAGTAGTTACATCATCCATCAGGAAAACTCCAGTCAAGGCCATCTTCGACAAAAGCTCAGGATGTCCCGAAGTCAAAGTTGGTAGAAGGATAGTGGTCGTTATGTTTCAACGTAGCCCATTTTCCCTGTAAATTACCATTTTCTAACTTTGTAAATACTCTATGGAATCATGCGTTTGACTGATTTCCATCATATCAATAAAATTTGAGCCCTTGTGCTTTTATTTGCAATTCTTATTTATTTTAGCTTTACAGAACGACATTTTGACATGATCAACGATTCTTGAAACGAAACAAAAATGAATTTACTTGTTAAAATTGTTCTGCTTTTAAAAATAAAGATGGAAATTTCTTTTGACGGTTGAACATCGATCGCTTCTCCAAAGGTGTTCGAGCCTCAAAGTGCAGAATCAAAGTACTCCTTCTAAACCAGTATGCCTGAATGACGGATCAGCTATGTCAGATGCGAATGCTCCATCTGACCTCTTCGGCCGAGTTCTCGTCTCCTAAGGCCGACCAGCGTCGCTCCTAACAGGGACCGTTTCTCCGAAGCAAGGCGGAATTGCTATCTTGAACCAGTGGTACTTCTTCGCCCCGCAGTGGCCGAGTATCCAGTTGTGTTCATCTGTCAGTTTGTATGTCGCGTCAGTTTTGTCAGCATATACATACATACCTCATGCATTATTGATTTGCATTCACATTCATATTGCATCACCATCACTCCAGTCGGTCTTGTCCCGTAGTGATAACAGTCCTCTCAAACGAGTTGTCAGTTCTTTCCTCATCAGGAAAGGTGGAGCCTGAACAATCTCTCTCCTCCAGTTTAGTTCTGGATCAGAATTGGCCCTTGACCACTTTGATAACTTGAACCTCTAAAAGACCAGAGAACCTTCAACCGATGTCAGTCTTCGCCATTGAAGATGATATTTTCGCTTTCTCGAAATAAGGAAAATCCCTAGAGGAAGCCTCTTAAGCAGAGATTCGGCAATACAACAGTTTTTCTCCGAAAAAACCGCTGATGAAAAGGTCATCAGCACCTCAAAATTGGATCACATCATATGGCATTTCTCCGGGAAGTTCCCGAGAAAAGTATGATGTAATATCCCCAAGCATGAAAGCAGACTCTCAAGAGAATCGTTTTCCCCGGTAGAGTCGGCAAATGGCGTCTCCAAACAGAGAAGTTTGTACACCTCTACAACTCAGACGACTAGGTTCCCCAGCAACTCTGACATCAAACTTTTTCTATCAAATGACATCTCCCCAGGAAAATTCAGCGAGAAGTTTGAGGAAAACCGCTACGAATAGCATCCCTTGTCAAGAAAGTTTATTGACAAAAGAAACTAAGACCAGTTCCTTGGTGGGAAACAAGGATCGAGGGGAAGTTTATTTCAGAAACTAAGACCAGTTCCTTGGTAGGAAACCAGGATCGAGGGGAAGTTTATTTTAGAAACTAAGACCAGTTCCTTGGTGGGAAACCAGGATCGAGGGGAAGTTTATTTTAGAAACTAAGACCAGTTCCTTGGTAGGAAACCATGATCGAGGGGAAGTTTTTACCTTTTCTAAGCATCATTGCTCAGCAAAAGAAGAAGGATGTGCAAGCTAACATTCTTAACCACCATCAAAATTTCGGGTATTCCGATATTTAATCCTCTTGCACCCCGAATGCCCGAATACCTTCGCCGTTCACACCTTCGGGTCCAAGAAAATTAAATAGGGGCATCTGTCATACCCCAAATTTTGACCACTAAGATTTCCCATCATTGTGAAAATCATCATAACAATATGGAGGAACCATCATACCTCATTAGTCTCCCCAAAGATGGGTGAGCATCCACTATAATCAAAATTAGGGTTTCTAGCCCTCTCAGAGCTTTTAGACAAATGATCAATCAAGAAATGACATGCTCTTCAACTTGTCTAGCCTCTCAAATATCCACAAGGGATTAAGAGGGCTCCCACTTTAAGGATTAAGCACAAGGTTGCTCCCTTCCAGGTGGATCAAGCCTCAAGATCGCCAGTGTCACCAAATTAGGGTTTGGTCGACCAGGGCCTCCAGATGAAAATTTTTCTCTGGGCATGAGCCAATGCTTCAAAGCATATCCTAAAATACTCCATGGAACCTCATGGGCCCATCCATCAAGTCAATTTGACCTCAGGGGATGCATACATCAAAAATCAGGAATTAGGTTTCTTGACCTAATTCACCCCTAAGTTGACTTTTGGGACAAATCATGAGCCAAGACCTCAAGAGAGGGTTTTAGGGTCTCCAACATACCACGTTGATCCATTTGTAACAATGGATTGATCCAGGAAGCTTGAGCAGCAAGTCTCAATTTCATCAGTACCACAGTTAGGGTTTTGCGAGAAAAGTCAACTGTATCTTTGACTTTTGACTAGGACATGCTCCCAAACCCTAAGACATGATTCAATATACCCTATAACACCCATGGAACATGTCCATCAAGTTTGATTTAGGTCAAGGACATGATTTCCTAAAGGATCGCACAGTTTGGAATTCATCTGATAAAAAGTCAACTGTGCACAAAAGTCAACTTTGACTTTTTAAGATTTTTCACAAAAATGGTTTTTTAACCCTAAAATGATGTTAATGTATGATTTGAATCATCATTCATCAAGAAAAATCAAGAAAAGTGGGATAACTTGTAAAAGGGGTAACCATAAAAACTTAGAAAATTTTCTAAGTTATGAACAAAGTGGCAAGGGTACCAACTTTGGAGGATCATAACTCCTAAACCACAAAACCATTTTCCCCATCCAAAGCTTGATTTGTAGATCTCATTACCCTCTACAAAAGCTTAAAACTGACCCCCCCCTCCAAATTCCTCATGGATTTTGAGTTATGGAATGATCAAAATCACAAAAAGTGAAAATGTCACTTTTTTCCAACACTTAGTGAAATTTTCTCTAAGTCAGAATCTGCCTTCACTTTTTTCCAAATGTAGGAGGATTTTTCACTTGGATCCAAAAGGTATCAAAACCAAATATGATCAGACAGTTGTTGTATCATATGAGGGCTTTCCAAAATGGCCAAGAACATCACCAAATTCCACTTGAGCCATGAGATATGACAAGGGCAATATGCCTTGCTGAAAACTGCCAAGGCTAGGCATAATTTTGCATTTTTGCTCGATTTAGAAAAATCAGATAATTCCAAGCCTTGTCATCATCTTGGACACATCTGAGGATCAAATCTAAAGGGGACAAACACTGAGCCAAGCCTCCAAAGTCCTTAGAACAAGAAGTAGCATGCCAAACCTAGAATTGCCTAAAAGAGGGACAAGACTCCAATATTTGTTTGAAGCATTCAATGCATACACCAAGGTGGCATGGACTGAGCCATTTGCAACTGAATTCAGTCAAGACTTATCCAAGACCAAGGGAACCACAGCCCTGGGCCCTAACCTCTAGTCAATGGCTAGAGGAGACTTGGATTCCAAAGTGCAACCATTGGCCAAACCTCTGCTGCAGTTGCCATTCACTATTGATCGCAAAACAAACTTGCTCTACTATAAATAGAGCTCATTTGTGCTCAGTTTGAGTACACCAAAGCCATCAAATAAATGCTTTCCTCAAAATCCCTCTCTTTAGGCCAAAATACCTTCTTTAGCAAAGTAACTCTGAGTTTTTGGGTTAGAGAGCATTTCCATCACAACTCATGATCCTAACACCTCATAAACATCATATGTTGGTGATCCAAACTATCAAAAGTGACCTGTAATCCCAAAATCACAAAGTCACCTCTCAAAACCTCAAAATAGGGCTTTTGTGCATTTTTCAAGCCATGTCTTGATTCAGTCACTTTCCAAACCAGATAAAACCTCAAACACACTCCAAATAACATCCTTGAACTGTCCCAAATGGTTCCCCCCATCTAGAACACCATTTGAGAGAGTTGCTATTTTGGTCATTTTAACCCCTTTTGCAAGAAAGGGCCAGTTTATGTTTTTACAGGTTCCAGCTGATTCCAACCATCCTAAAAGCTTCTAAGGGATCATTTGAGAGTGTCCAAAGCATTAAACCATTTATGGAACAAGAAGTTTGGCAGATTGCATAGAAAACTCCAAAAGCTCAAAAAGAGGTAAGCATCATGACTTGAACTTTCCAAAATACGCATTGCTTTGAAGTCCACTGATCATACATACCTCATACATGTTATATATGTTGTGTTTGAACCAATTCATCATGTAATTCATGCATGTATCAAAGTGTAGCATAGAAAATGCAATTATAGGCCTTTTTTAAAACCACTATCGGGTTTTGAGGAGGGAGTATGATCTGAAAAAAATACCACTACCATTGGATTCCTTGTGAAATTCTAGGCCAGATGCATATAAATTTTGTCCCCAAACATTGATAAATGAGAAATTTATGGACCTTCCCGTTTCTTGGCAAAACTTGTCTTGCCTTACCTTGGCCATGCCTAGAAAACAAGGCATGCCTTGTATATTTGTGGTTTCACTTCAAGCAATGGATGTATCACCACCCCAGTAGTAAGGTGCGTGCCCTATAACCTTGAGGTCGTGGGTTCAAACCCCACCCATGCCATTTTGTGTTTTCTCACATTTTTGCTATTTTTCCAATGTTTTTATGTTTTATTAATTAATTGGAAAATTAATAACTCTTTCAATTTTAATTATTTTTTATTGGTTCTTTTTGCAAAAAAACACAAAAATGTTGAAATATTTTATTCCACAAAAAAATTAAGTTTATATTATTTATTTAATATAATTATTATTTTTGTGAATAAATTCCATTTTAATGTTTTTAAACATTTTAAAAGTGAATATTTAATATGAAAATCAAAACCAAATGAGTTTTAATTCACCTTGTGATTAATCCCTCATTTCTCAAACCTTAAACCAAAATCACAAATGGTTTATTCAAACTTATTTGGTATTTTATTTGATTTTCTTTAAATATTTACTTTTAAAGAATAACAAATTAGGGTTTCTTTGATTTTCACCGTCATCAAACAATGCAAAAACACTTTTGGGCCTCTAATAGAGTGTAAGACCCAATCCTTTGTAAATACAAAACTTTTTGGGCCTCACTTATTGTATAAGTCCCGCTGTATTTCAAAAAGTTCGGCGCGATCGTCGCCTCTTTTAAAAAAACCCTTGGGCCTCTCCTCGAGCTATAAGACCCATTCAAAATCATTGGGCCTCTATTAGAGTGTAAGACCCAATCCCCTTTTAACCAAAACTTTTTGGGCCTCAGACATTGTATAAGTCCCCCTGCGTTAAAAGAAAACCTCAGCGCGATCGCTAATAAAAAAACCAATCATCTGGGCCTACCCTCGTGTTATAAGCCCCATCCTTGTTCTTTAAACACTTGGGCCTCTTGAGAAAGTGTAAGACCCATCCCCTTGTACAGAAAAAATTTTGGGCCTCAGTCACTTGTATAAGTCCCTCTCTACAAAACGACAGTGCGATCACTGATAAACCTTGGGCCTCTCCTTGAGTTGTAAGCCCCAACATCTTTTCAAAATACTTTCTCCTTTAATTTTGAATATACTATTGTTTTCAATCTTTCTTTGTTGAACAACTAACCAAACAGCATGAAAGCTCTACAACCGAGTAAGTGGTTATATGCTTTCTTTATCCGCTTTCATATACATATAACTGTATTGTGGGGCTGTTTCACTGTAAGTCTTCTTTCATAAACTCATATCAACTGTGTAATACTAGTATAGATATTTAGAGTTTCCTCGGCAACTACGTCTAGCACTAAGCCCTGTTGGTCACTCTTAAATAGACAAAACTAGATCCCCATAGGATTACCAAACACACTCTTCCCTCCTCTTGGGGTTAAACAATATGGAGACGTGAAAGGCAGCATTCTCGGTGAACCCTTTCTTAGACTGCCACCCTTAGAAATCGTCAAAGAAACTCTACTCCCCAGAGATGATCTTTTCTCCGTGAATGGCATCTCTTGAGTTTCTTCCAAATTCTCAGACTTTCCTGGCTTGATCTATTCCCTGTGAATAGCCTGTCTTGAATTTCTCGGGGTTTGGGGACCCACAGGCTTCCTAAAAGCATCCCCGCCTCCTCTTGGGCATTGTACAAGGACCCTACGGCTTCTTAGAAGTACTCACAGCCTCCTCTTAGGCTTCGTATAAGGATTCTTCCTTCGGGAATAGAGCCTCCTCTTGGACTTCGTACAAATTGTCCCTCGGCTTCTTAAAAGTTTCCAGCCTCCTCTTGGGCTTCGTACAAATTGTCCCGACGACCTCCTAGATGTATAGGAACAGAAATTAGTCATCTTAATAGAATAGTCTTTCAAAGAGTCTAGATCTTTCTACCATAAACGTACTACTACTGTTTCTTTAAGCATAGTACAAAAGATAAAACTCTAGACTTGGACAGTCTAATCTCTTTGAGCCTCGAAGGCATTCTCAAGAATGGGAAAAACACCCATAGACTTGGACAGTCTAGAAATCCTCTGGATTCCCCATTTCCTTAAAGAACAAGAAATAACCCTGATCCTCTGATCAATCCCAAAGCATAGCCTTACCTTTGATCAGTCTCTTTATAAGAGCTGATTTTCTCTTTTAACCAACCTACTGGACCTATCACTCAACTGAAACAATAATCCTTTTAGCCTCCATCTCAGGCTTCGTACGAGATACAAAAACACTCTCTTGTTGAGTATAAAAGACTCTCTTGTTCAGTCAACCTTTAGCCTCCGTCCTGGGCTTTGTACAAGACACATCTAAAAGCACACTCTTGTTGAGTCAAACCCTTTTAGCCTCTCTCTCGGGCTTCGTATAAGACACATAAAAACAACCTCTTATTGGGCCAATAGCCTCCTCTTAGGCTTTGTATAAGAAAAACCCCGGTTGAGTCAATCAAATTTTTAGCATCAAAACTGTGCCTCATTCACAGGATACAAACATCAACAACTCCTTTCATCTAATTGTTGTAAGCGGCAACTACGTCTAGAACTAGACAAAACCTCGTCTCCTTACATCTGACGTTCTCCCGGATATTTCAAACATAACCTAAACCATGAGATTTTTCTTTTACAACAATTTTAGATAACTAGATCTAAGAAATCTCCCCCTTGAACAGTTCATATACAGAAGGCCAATGTTCCAAGTGAAACCCCTTATGGAACTGTTCATCAGCCTCATCTTGGGCTTAGTGCAAGGACCCCCGGGCTTCCTAAAAGCATCCCCGCCTCCTCTTGGGCATTGTACAAGGACCCGTTGGCTTCTTAGAAGTTTTCACAGCCTCCTCTTAGGCTTCGTATAATGATTTTTCCTTCGGGAAGATAGACTCCTCTTAGGCTTCGTACAAATTGTCCCTTCGGCTTCTTAAAAGTTTTTCTCGCCTCCTCTTGGGCTTCGTACAAATTGTCCCGACGGCCTCTTAAAGGTATAGGAACATAAATTAGTCATTTTAATAGAACAGTCTTTCAAAGAGTCTAGACCTTTCTACCGTGAACGTACTGTCTCTTGATATCTCTTAAGCATCATACAAAAGATAAAACTCTAGACTTGGACAGTCTAATCTCCTTGAGTCTCGAAGACATTCTCAAGTTCCTTTCAAAAATAGAAAAAAACACCCGTAGACTTGGGCAGTCCCAATACCCGTCAGATTCCTCGTTTCCTTAAAGAACGGGAAATAATCCCGGCCCTCAGATCAAATCCATGAGTACAACATTACCCATATAAGAACTGATTTTCTCTTTTAACCAACATACTGGACCTGTCACTCAACTGAAACAATAACCATAGCCTCCTCTTAGGCTTTGTACAATGATTCTCCCCAGCGGAGTTAACCTTTTCAGACTCTCTTGTTGAGTCAAACCTTTTCAGCCTTCATCTCGGGCTTTGTACGAGATACAAAACACTCTCTTGTTGAGTATAAAAGACTCTCTTGTTGAGTCAAACATTTTTAGCCTCTATCTCGGGCTTCGTACGAGATACAAATCATTCTCTTATTGAGTATAAAAGACTCTCTTGTTGAGTCAATCCTCTTTTAGCCTCCATCTCGGGCTTTGTACGAGATACAAAACACTCTCTTGTTGAGTATAAAAGACTCTCTTGTTGAGTCAAACATTTTTTAGCCTCCATCTCGGGCTTCGTACAAGACACATATAAAAACACTATCTTGTTGAGTCAACCCTTTTAGTCTCTATCTCAGGCTTCGTACGAGATACAAAAGCATCCTCTTGTTGGGTCAATAGCCTCCTCTTAGGCTTTGTATAAAGAAATCCTCGTTTGATTCAATCAACCTTTTAGCATCAAATCATGCTTTGGTCACAGCATTCAAACATCAACAACTCCTTTTCCCTCGTCTAATTGCTGTAAGCGGCAAGCCTCTGGATTATTTACATCCACGCAACTGTCCCTCTTTTAGCATGAGAAACTCTTAAGGAAAGATGGCATTGCTCTAAACTGAGTTAAAGTCTCCTCCTTCAGGTTGAAAATCCCCTATAAAGGAAATTATGGCATTGCAGGATTCGCATATCCCAGTTAAAGTAATTCTCCTTTATAATCAGTCACTCAACAATTGTGACAAACAGACCCCTTTAGAGATGACAAATTCTCTCTAAAGTCAACACCTTTTTAGCTTCACATCTTGGGCTTCGAACAAGATACAAATAGACCCTTCAGATTTACATCTTGGGCTTTGAACAAGATACAAACCACCTTTAGCTTCATGTCTTGGGCTTTGAACAAGACACCAAAACACCATTTCCTCCCATATAATAGGAGGAACTACGATCGCTCTGATTTCCCTATCCCGGGAATACGTAGGCATAAGATTGAAAAAGAATCTTAGCGAGCACACTAATAAAAAAACCCCAAAGTCCCCTACCTCCAGCCAATCTAGCGCAGTATCCCAGCAAATTCCCCATGAACAATCCCGGTATTTCGTTCTGAACAAAATAAGCAGAGAGAGACCCACGAACTAAAGCCGCATCTGTAAACCAGCAGTTTTGACTATTTAACCTCAGTTTGCAAGCAGGGTTAATTGGAGACATCTATTTCCCTTCCTTCATCAGCTTCAATAGGATAAAAAACTGAATCGAAATGTAGTACCAAAGCGATATTGATTCGAAACCACAAAAACCACGCTACAATACCTCATCATCAATAAGGTTCATCATGTACCCTCATTTCCATTTATTTTGGACCATTTGATCTTTGAGTTGTGAAATTCTGGCATAGCAGATATCAGATGTGTCTTAACACATGTCACGACATTGTTCTCTGCATAACATTAAAACAAGGGCATCATAATCAAACTGATATTTTAAATATCAGAAACAGATTCACAAAAGATGTTTCAATATCTGTTACGACATGTTAATCCATACTGAACTGTAAATTGCAGAAGGATAAAAACACAGAATATGATGACCTAGTTCAGTGCAAATCACCTACATCTGGAGGCTACCAAGCCAGGAAGAAGAATCCACTATCAGTAGTATAGTTTTATGTAAACAACCTCTGGTTTAAAGTAAACAACCTCTGGTTTACCTATCGCTACCCAATGAAAACTTTATCATTAGAAGTCACATCTAATTGACAAGAGAAACCCATATCACTCCCTAAATCACAACCTGTGATATCTAACAATTACAATCGACAACAATTGCGTCATCTTACTTGAAAGACACCTCTTTTAATGCAAAGTTCAGCCAAGCATTCTCGACTAACAAACCTACTTGGATTTGCTTCAAAGCTTCATCCAAGAACCATATACAATTCATTACCTAAAGGTTTTTGAATCTGTATAAACATCTATGTCTACCACAGTGTATCAAACCGATACAAAGGGTGACTTACAACACAAGAAAGTCCTACGACTCTCAAAACCCTACCAGCTTAATCATCAAGAACTCCATACACCTGTAAAGAGAAATAAGCTCTCATTCTCCCACCAAAGTAATCACCTTAAGCAAAGATCCCTTTAACCATCAGCAAGACAAGAGCTAAACCAGATTCTTCTTTGGTATTCAAACAACCTCCCTTCCCCACAAGGGTAAGTTGCTCCAAGGAGAAGATGAAACACACGTCTTGGATTCAAATGACACAGCCAAGTGTCACAGCTTCCTCCAGATCTCCAACTACGAATCTGGGTCTTCAGTAAGACATCTTAGATACACTAAGACTATAAAATGTAGCCTCTACTAACTTATGCAATTCCCATACATTGCATAGGCTTTTTGAAGCATCCATTCCAATCACATCTGAGAAGATCAGCTTTTCAAAAAGATACTTATCCACTATAACTAGATCCCACATAGGGAACAATCTGATGAAACCTTGATGTCATAACATCTGACATCAATGTCATGACTTCCATCTGATAAGGTCAAGTTTGTCTGAAACAGTCTTGATCAACTCCCCCTCAGACATACCATCTTGAGAAACTTCTCCACTTTTACAGAACAAGAGTTCCATGCTCTCATAGACTTAATTAACATATCAAGTTTGAGTAGACAACCTCCATCATGTGTTAATGGTCCACAACCAGTCTTAAGACTATACACCTTGAAGAGCATCAACTTCAAGACCTCATCCTTAGAAAAACCAAGCATGCCAAAGCCTGATTCTTTAGGAAGGAGTATTCAACAGCTACAAGAAATCCACCTTTCTTCACAATGTCAGAGATACTGTCCTTGACACTTATCCCGAACCTCCATGTTGAAATGAATCACATGCTCTCAGCAGCTCCACTCCAATTCACCTAGATGAGAAATAAACAGATCCAAGCCATCTTCCTCAAGAATAAGAAGTCTTCATTTTCACTTCTATCACCACCATATTCTAGACAAGTTTCCTGCCACGAAAATTCCTAGTCATATAATGTGCCTCTGCAGATCCAACCGGAAGAGGGTTCCAAACACTTTATGTCAACACACAGAAGTTTGGTTCCTAGAGCATAAGCTACTCCTCTCTCTTGTCCCAAAGATTCACTCCTTGAATCAACAAGATTCTATACACTCTCTGCTGATGGAATGTTTCAACATCTAGTTGAACATCAGATCCTTGTAGAAGCCCAAACAGATCCAAGGACCAGATACTTGATCATTGATGCGACAACTAATGAGACACCTATGCTTCATCTTCCTTGATCATCAACTAAGGATAATTCATTAAATACTTGTGAATATCACAAATAGCAATGAATCTTAAATCTTATTAAAAAAGACATACATCCAAGAGATATCAACACTTTAGGAATATCAATCAAGTATTCTTTAGTGTAAGAACTTTCCTTCCCAAGTAGAATATTGAGACATCAAGACTGACATCCTTGACTCATGTTGACTTGGCTGGCACAAACTTTTGCACCTTCCTTGAGAAGAACCACTTTAACTGATTTAAAGGTGAAAATAAATCACCCCCAAATTCTTCAGATTGATAAACCTCAGGACCAACCTTGATCCAGAGAAGCAACCATAGTCCTCCATAACACCAAGGAAATAGAACAGTCCTCATGACTAGAGATGCCTTTATGAGTGGACTTGAGAGAATTCTCAAGTGTCTTTGGCAACTTTATCATGACAAGGGTATTCACTAGTTGCATAACCCAAGAAATTGATAACCTAGACCTCTCCTTTTCCGACTTCAAAATATTTGAAGGAACCAACCTTCCAAGTACCAAGACATCAGTGGCAAACAACAACAAACAACTCTCTCCATTCCATTACTCCCTGCTGGAATGGCTAGAACTTCAATAGATGCTGACACCTTCTTGAACAGAGTCTTCAATACAGCTTTACCAAAGTCTTTTCGTCAGAAACATATGCAGCGAAACACTAACACATCTTCAATAGCTCCAGTTATGACGTCAAGATATCTTAAGGGACACCTAGGAGAAAAGAACCTCTTCACCAGTAGCGGGTGGAGAACTTCACAGAAGCAAAAAACAACCAACCGAAGTAGGCATCCTTGATCCATTACCAATCATTCTACATATCCAATTAATGGCCTAATCTCTCACACACACCTTGTTTAAAAACCAAAAAGTATCTCCCAAGATCTCATCCAGAAACAGATAGGATGCCTGCTCTGATACCAATTGAAATTCTGGCATAGCAGATAGCAGATGTCCTAACACATGTCACGACATTGTTATCTGTATAACATTAAAACAATGGCAGAATAATCAAACTAATATTTTGAATATCACCAACAAATTCACAACAGATGTTTCAACATCTGTTACAACATGTTAATCCATATTGAACTGTAAATTACAGAATGATAAAAACACCGAATATGATGACCCAGTTCAGTGCAAATCACCTACATCTGGGGGTTACCATGTTAGGAAGAAGAATCCATTATCACTAGTATAGTTTTATGTAAACAGCCTCTGGTTTACAGTAAACAACCTCTGGTTTACCTACCACTACCCAATGAAAACTTTATCATTTGAAGTCACATCTAATTGATAAGAGAAACCCATCTCACTCCCTAAATCAGAACCTGTGATATCTAACAGTTACAAACGACGACAACTGCATCATCTTACTTGAAAGACACCTCTTTCAATGCAAAGTTCAGCCAAGCATTCTCGACTAACAAACCTACTTGGATTTGCTTCAAAGCTTCATCTAAGAACAATATACAATTCATTACCTAAAGGTTTCTGAATTTGTATAAGCATCTATGTCTACCATAGTGTATCAAACCGATACAAAGGGTGACTTACAACACAAGAAAGTCATACGACTCTCAAAACCCTAAACCCTTATTTTTTACTCTTACAAAAGTGTTACAAGAGATTAGTATTTTTCAGCCCTTGGTCTAAGTCTTCTTTTATAGTCTTCTGCTTCCTTGGGCTTTGAATCTTTTGTTTATTTCTTCCTTAATCCATGTTCTGATTACTCCTTAAATCTTAGACTAGATTAGAAACAATCTGTTATATCAGGTCAAGATGTCGAGACACAAGCTAAGACATCTTGTCTGACATGTCTTCTTCCATCAGACTTCTTCATGTTGGAACATCTTGCACAACATCCTATTTTACCAAAATTTGCTCAAATCTATAGAGCCTTAAAGTTGTATTGGGATTCCCCAATCGAGTCGACTAATAACTAACTGAGTTAGACCCCAACTGTAAGACCCTAATTTTTGACCCATAAGATTCCACATATCATTCGCATCTCATTTTGCATCTTATACCACAAACAAGATCATACATTGGTTCCCTTGTCCCTCTCATTCTTTGGGTTTATGCCTTGCAGGGGTCACCGAGCATCTGTATCTTTCTTACTTGCCTTCATTTGCTTATGTTTACTGACCTTTAATCAAAATCCAAAAATATGTTCGTTTTTGTCTTCACTAACTTTTTCAGGAAGAGAATCAAGGATATCAAACAGTCCCTCGGCTCGAATGAATTTCATCTGAATAAAGTCAAAGTTGATCTGCAAATAATTCAAAATTCATCTGATCAAGAGTTTCCAAGATTTAATTGATTATTATTCAAGAGACTCCAAGGTTCATGTGTTTATTTCCATGCCTTCTTTGACAAGCAAGAAAAATCGAGCCAGAGTCAAGACAGCACATCAAAAAGCCATTTTTCTCATTTTTTCATTGTGTTAATCGATTAACCTAATTGTACTGTGAAGTGGTTAATCGATTAACACGTGCAATTTTTGAAAAAAATGTGTCAAATTCAAATTCTGCAGCAATTAGCACCAATTTTCACCATTTGGATCACATGTGGAATATTCTAGACCATCTCATTTTAATTCGCTACATCACTTTGATCATTTCCTACCATACACCTTCACTAATCACCAGTCTTTTATGAATTTCCCTCCAAATTCAAATTCCAAGCCTAATTTTCATTTCCAAACCAAACTCCAATCCACCAAATTTCCCAAGCCTAAACTCTATAAATAGAGCCTTCATTTCATTCATTCTTCAAGCTTTTGAGAGCCAAAAAACTTCTTGCAAAATATCTCCCCAACTACCAAAATTCACCAAAAGCTCAATTTCTTCGTTCATAAGTTAGTAAGAATTCACATTCATTCTTACTCATTTAGAGCTAAACCTTCATCCATTCTTGTTTTTGTTCATAGATCAAGGCTTTGGAGTGTAGATCTTGCTGCAATTTGGAAGGATTTTCTGATTTCGAGTGGTAATCACATTTTCCACCATTGTTGTTCAATTTCATCTTTCACAATGTAGATCCTTTGTTGATCTTGTTTGCTTGATCTTTGGATCTTGCAATTTGTGTTGATTGCTGGTTTTTGCTGCTGTTTTACTCAAAATTTCATGCACAATTGCATCCTTAATCATGAGGTGTTTGAATAAATGATTGCAAGGATTATGCAATTTTCAAACTGATTTTCTGCTGTTTTTACAGTGTTAATCGATTAACCAAAACATGCACGAATTGGTTAATCGATTAACAGTTGAATTCTTCGCAAAAAACTACAAGTTTGCACTAGTTAATCGATTAACCTAATTACACTGTGAAGTGGTTAACCGATTAACCAGCATCCAGAATGTGAAAAATGCTTGTTTTTGGGACTGTTTTGGTTTTTTGCCGTTTTCTTCCCTCTCCTTTTGTTCTTAGCCTTAAATCACATAATTGTGTGGTTTAATTTTGCCTTCTCTTCATCTATTTCTCTTTTCTTTTGATAGATGAAATTCGTAAAGATCTTGGAATTCTTTTGTTGAATTTCGATCGAGACAAGATCGCTACCTTCTTTTCTTTTCGTGCAGTATTGCTTTCGGATGACGATCTACATATCGTTCATCTAGCATACATTAGCACAAAGAGATATTGACCGGCCTCATTGTAGGGTAATTACTTCATAAATTACTCGGCGATTGCTTAACATAGCGTAATATTTGTCCCGCATCGGAAAACCATCAAGAATAGTTGATTATTTGTCTTTTAGTTCAAAACTTATGAAACTTGTTGTTAGGAGGCTTTGGTCTTATCAATCCTCTAATGAGTTCCCATTAATCTTGACCTAACTGTAATTATTCAATTATAATTGATCACTAACTCTAACAACTAATCACTAACCTTCTAACATTACTATTGTACTAATCCTTTACAATTCCATCTCGCTCCTTATCTCTTTTACTTTTATGCAATTTTTCTTTTGTTCGTTGGACACATGTTTATGCTTCCGCATATTTTTCCTTTGTCCGTTGGACACATGTTTATGCTTATGTCTTTTTTCACTTTGTCCACTTGGACCAAAAACATTAATAAAGGCCAAAACTTCTAAAAAACTTGTGCTTCTAATCTTGGACTATGGTTACTATCCTTTGCAATGGACATGGAGTTTTGCACCTAGACCTTGGACTTCAATGCTATTCTTGAATCCTGGAACTTAGACCTTGGACATCCAATGCAATTCTTGGAACCTTGGACTTAGACTTAGGACCCTTTCCCTTTGCTTTGGAATTATGGTTCGAAGACTATGGAGCTTACTTTTGTGGTTAGATGTATCTTATCCTTAGCTTTTACTTTTATGCTTTAGGATAGTCACTTCTTCTCCACCCATTCTTCAATTTTCAAAACTCTCTACCTTTTTTCAAAATCTTCTTGATTTCAAACTTTCACCTCTTTCATAATGAAACCTTGACTTTGTCAAGTGATTTTACTATTTTCTTTTCATTTCTTAACAAATGCTAAACTACATAAGCATATTGACACCTTTTTCAAAAGACTTAAAAAACATCAAACTCATCACTCTCCTTTTGTGCCCTCGTGCACTTTTTCCTTTAACTTTTTCATAAGTTTAGACATGATTCATTTCTTTAAGCGGAATTATTCGCTTGGAAATGAAGACTTGTCTTTACATTTAAAATCAACCGAAACAAACAAATTTCATTCTTCGTACCACGAACTACGGGGTTTTGTTCCTACATTGCACATCGTGGGTACGTAGGCATGAGACGACAAGTCTCTTCAAACACAAAAATCTTAAAAATAACTTCTCTTCTCATCTCCTCAATCACTTTTCAAGCAAACATTTTCAGGCCAAAAGCGGTAGATATTTCAAAGGGTTCCTATAGAGTACTATAGACGTTTTGGGTGCTAACACCTTCCCATTGCGTAACCAACCCCCCTTACCCGGACTCTCTTCACTTATTCTTGTTGTAGAGCTTGTGTATGTTTTGTTCGCTCTTTTTCCTTTCCTTTTTGGATAAAATAAAAGTGCGGTGGCGACTCTTGCTTTTCGAGTTAAGTTAATTAATAGCTTATACTCACGATTTTGCCGCTACACCAACTCAATGAGTTGGATCTAACTAACTCCAAACCAAGTGCCAAACCTCACTTAACTACCCGCTACCAAATTCGAAGCCTTCACTCACTCCAAGCCTATGCTCTATATAAGAAACTCCCTCACATTGATGAAAGGGACCTTGGCCATTATCTTTATTCTCTCATTTTGCTCTGAATTTTCACTCTACATTTTCTGAATTTTTTGCAACATTCTCAATCATCACCTTCTTCTTCCCTAAACCTCAAAAAAGCTCAATCACAATTAAAGCTTAGCAAGTTTTGCATTGAAGCTTGCTATTCTTTGAGTTAAACCTTCATTCATCTCCACCTCATCACTGAATTCTGCAGCAACAGCAAAATTCACTTCATTTCAAGCCTTGGAAGCTGATTATTGAAGGAGTTTTGGTGAAAATTCAAATCCAAAGCAATTATTGCATTATTTCCAGTTTTCTCACAACGGATTGCTAAAGATACTAGGATTGTCTGGTTTTCTAAGATTCTCTTCATCACATTTTGATCACAATAATTACAAAGGCAAATCTCAGGCTTATAGGTTGGTAAATTCTGCGTTTTCACAATGTAGTGCTTAATTGATATTTTGCTACATGAATAATTGCTTTGCATGCTTGATTCTATTAGTTCTTGATTGCTCTTAATTAACATGAATTTTGCATCTTCTACCATGTTGTGTTACACTATGATTACATGCAATAAGTGATTCCGAAAAGTGCTTTTCGAAATTCTGTTTTTACTGCTTTTGCAGGTGTAATCGGTTACTGCTTTTGGTGTAACCGGTTACACCCCTTGCCTAGGCCCTGAGAATTCACTTTGTGCATGATGTAACCGGCTACACCAGTTCAAGTAACCGGTTACACCTGACACTTTTTGCCAAATTCATGTTGTTTTTGGATTGTTTTGCATGCTTTTCTTTTATACTTTCACTTGCTTACCTATATTGATGCCAATGCCATTGTTTTAGGTCAGTACCTACTTGCAATAATTTTTGCTTAATTAATTGCATGATTTTCCTTGATTATTTTGCAATTTTGCTACATGTTTGAAGCACATTTTGCACATTTTTTCTTATGTGTTAACATGCAAATGCTTAGAAATGCATGATAGCTTGTTCTTATTAATGCTTTGAACTTCAAATTGATGCATTAGATTTGTTCTTTCTTGAGCAAATTTAATCTTATTCAACGTCATTTCTTACTTTGATAATCTTCCAACTGGCTTGAAAGATTATTAGCATTTCCTCCCCTTTGATTAATTGATCAAGATCTTGTTTTGATCGATTAATTTCCCTCGCTTCTCTTTAGGATCTCTTTAGAGCCCTTTCTTTCTTGATCCTATTTCGAGCTGGACGACTGAACAAGTGAGCTGAAGCACTGTAAAAATTGCGTCATCAATCCTGTCAATCTCAATTTCCACACTACGCTTTGGGTGCTAGAGAAGGAACGAGAATGGAGAATTCCTACCCTCATTCTGACTATATTGGCTATGGGACATTTGACCCTGAGCCTGGAATATTCACCTTAATCCCAAGATCGCGGTGTCTCTTGAGTCGATCCTTGGTCACTCATTCTTGCCCCAGTCTTTTCTCCCCTTTTTGGGTTAGAAACCTTCTCTTGGTTCAAACACCCTTTCCTTTGGTTAATCATTGCCTGTCAGTTAAAATACCGAGTTCCCTTGTGGGTTAGCAAACTTCTCTTAGTTCAATCACCCTTCCTTCGGTTAACCACTGCCCGTCAGTTAAAAGACCCATTTTCCTTCTCTCTTCCGTGAGAAAACTTTAGACGGAAAAACCATCCAAGCCTAGAACAAGCAGAACAGTTCCCGTTGAGTACGACAGATGCGTGGGGTGCTAATACCTTCCTCTCGCATAACTGACTCCCTTATCCGTTTCTCTATCCCTTGGGTTTTATCGATATTTTCCCTTTCCTTTTGTAATAAATAAAGTTCGGTAGCGACACTGCTGTACATCGAGCGTGCGATACGCTTGGGTATATTCCCGCTAGCCTCAGCTAGTGACTCGGTTGGGGATTCCTTACTCTTGCAAGTAGGAGTCGAGCCTAGTTTTGTTTTCTTTTTGGTTTGTTTTGGTGTTTATCTTTGCCCTTTACTTGCTTTATCTTTATGTTATTTATTACATGGTTTATTGCTTTAAATATGCATATTTTGTATACTCTAGATATATGCTATATTATTTGCTCTTGTTTGGTTGGGATGATGTTACATGAGAGATAAGCCCACTACCCAGGCTTGAGGATACACATAGGATTATATTAGACTTGTGTTGGCTTGCGTTGCGTTTGATATGTATTGTTGGCACGAGCCCACATCCAGATGAGGTTTTCTTGGAGATGCTTTGTACTGCATATTTATGCAGTAGCTAGGGCACTTTACTTGAGGGCTTATGACTCTGGAGATCATTCATGGGAACTCAGTGGAGGCCTCCTAGAGGGATAATAATGCCAAACAATTTTATTGTGAAAGTATTCTTACTTCTCGACCTGAGAGCCCAAGAAGCTAAGGACCATTAGGAACCCCTATTCAAGACTAGAACACACTTGTGAGGGGATATTGGGCTTTTCTGCAGGAAACCAAGACTCTTCATACCATTTATTCTCTCGTACATGTCAAACCTTTGCACCTACGTAGAACTATATGCAGATTATCCATATTATTGATACTGTGCTGACTCCTTGATCCGTGATTGCATATCATTTCATTATGTCAATTTAATTTTTGCATATGCATTAAACTTTAATTTTACATGCATTGTATTCATTCATGCACACATATGCACATCTATCATCCTGAAAATCAAAATGCTTACATTGTCCATCTCTAACTTGTAGCAAAGACGACGACTCGACATCGTTATTTCACCAGATCAAGCAAGTCAAAGATCATGGCTTACTATGAACTTAAGAATGCTGTTTACAAGGAAACCTTACCTGCACCTCGTGCTCAGAAGGACGTTGTTGTTGCAACCACTAGTGATGCAATTGTTATCACTACTATTGCTAATTCCACCCTTATTGTTGGTGAAGCATCAGTCGAGATTGTGATTCAACCTGCTGGCAACCCACTAAGCTCTCAGCCTGGTCCAAGTAGGGTTGCTACCCGCCTATCTATGGGGAATGCCTCCAAACTTTACTACTCATATTGCCAATGGGGGTGCTTTTGCGTCTTATCAACCGTTTGCTATGCATGTGCCCAATGGGAACTCTGCTACATTTCCATGGGGCATGCCTACTCAGCTTCACCCTCCCGTGGTTAATAATGATGATCATGAGACTCCTCAAGTCCAAGCTCGCCAGATTTCTATGCCAACAGATGTTGAAACCCCTGATGATAATGAGCCAGTGTATAGAGTGTAGCGTGCGATTTTTGTCAATGACGCGACCACCTTATCACTATGGGTTCCTCACCGCAATGGTAGGAGTGGGGTGCTACTTTCTGATTTCTTATTTATCCTATGAAGCTGGAAAGGAAAGGGAAGCTATCTAAAACTAAACTTGCACGCAAATGTTTTACTGAACAAATGCTTAAAGAGATTGGGGAGTTCGGGGTCAGGTTATACAATGGGGAGTTGTCAATTACCCATCCTATATGTGGTTATCCACAGGTTGTTAGCAATTTTCCTTACTGCTTTCTACTTTCTGGTGTTTGTCAGTTGTGGGTTGGGAAAGTTTTTCCTTTGGGAGGTTTTTGAGAGAGAGAGAGAGAGTGAGTTTTTGATGATTTTGGTAAGGTACTGGACCTAAGTTTGGATTGGTGATTGAAGGTACTGGACCTAAAGTTTTTTATTGGTGTGCTCGCTAAGATTTCGCAATCTTATGCCTACGTATTCCCTTTAAAGATAAACAGGGAAATCAGAGCAATCGTAGTTTCTCCTATTATATGGGACGAAAAGATGTTTTGGTGTCTTGTTCAAAGCCCAAGATTAAAGCTAAAGGTTATTTGTGTCTTGTTCAAAGGCCAAGATTAAAGGTAAAGGTTTGACTGAGAGAGAATTTGTCATCTCTAAAGGGAGATATCTCATCTGTTTATCACAGTTGTTGGGTAACTGATTATAAAGGAGAATTATTTTAACTGGGATATGTGAATCCAGAAATGCCATAATTTCCTTTATGAGGGATGTTGTCCTGAAGGAGAAAACTTTAACTCAGTGTTGAGTGTTGAAGAGTAATTCGGGGGGTGTTTTTATCGTATCCACAGAGATTGTGTTATATTTTGATGCTTGTTGTTCAATAGTTGAAACGTTTTAAGTAAGGGGTTTTCAAATTATTTTTGGTTGTGTAATATCAATTTTTGGTAACAAAGATGTTGTAGGTTTTTTAAAAGCATGTCAAAATTAGAATTCGCTAATCCTTTTCATACATATCCGATTAATCAAGCATATGAACTTAGTTCCTATCAATACAATCGTGTATCCTCGCGAATAAGTTTATGTCTAAAGCAAATTCGTGAGTATCGTCGTTTAAATCGTTAGATGATGTGTCACGCTAACAATCGAAACAACACCGTTAAGATTAATTCAAAGCGAATATTAAACCCCAAATCTATGTCAAGCGTTTGTTTTTTAAAAGATGAAGATATTAGGTCAAGATTTGAAAAATCTATGTCTAGAGTTATTCAAACCACAAATACATCATTAAGAACAAACAAATTCATCATATATTGATCATCAACCTTGTTCATATACAAAAGATTAAAAGAAATACATATAAGCAAGATTAACTACCTCTAATCTTAACACAAGATGTGTTTAGCTACACATTTTCATGGTAGCTTGTATCACAAGTTTCGTGAGGAGATGAAAGAACATCCGCGTCGAATAATCGAGACCGGATGCTACTTCAGCTTCTCAAAGTGTAAAATGTCTCTTGGATGGTGAAAACTCAGAAAAGTATGTTTTTGTGTGATAATATCAAGTTATGATCCCAAGAAAACATAAAAATATATTTATAATACACTTGAGATCTGCTACATTCGCACTGCGAATGAATCATTCGCCTAGCGAATGAAGAAAAGGGCACCTTAAGTGCCTTCAGAAAGTTAAACCGCCCGTGACTGCCTTCGTGGGTTCGCAAAGCAAACAAAGCAGCGAACATTCACTGGGAGTTCGCAAAACAAACTTTAGTACCTTTTCCCTCTGTCTAATTCTGGAGCTCTTTGCTGGGAGCTTCGCCAGAGTTCGCAAAGTGAATGTTCGCTGGTGAATTCGCCAGAGTTCGCAAAGCGAACCTCCTGTTGTTTTCTTCATTCTTTGGCAGCTTGCATCATCTTTTTGTGTCTTACTTCTTTGATCATTTAGTGCCTTTTCCTGCACAATAGCACATAAATTACAAGCACCAAATGTATAATTACAATGTTTGAAGAACAACAACAATTCACTAATAAAATCATCAATTAAAACAAGAAAGTGTTGATAAATGCCAAGTATCAAATACAAATATATAGCATGTTTGAAATCTAACAAAGTCTCCCCAACTAACTCTTTGTTTGTCCTCAAGCAAAGTATGTCTCTTATTGAAAACAAGAGGATTTGCTTGAGCATTTAATTCAATCCAAGAAAGGATAAACGACTCAAATAAACAACAATTGTAGCAAAGCACAATTACACAATTCTAGAATCGACAATGCAAAAGAACTTGATTCTTAAAACAAATCTCAGATAATGTTTCAAGAGACAACTAAATCATCATGCTTATGTCACTCTAACACTCCTCTTCGAAATAGATTGAAGGAAATTAAGGCATTTGCAACCGCGGGGAAATTTCGCTCAAATGACAAATGAAGCAAATACTAAGCAATTCATACAATATCTAATCGATGGCAAGAAATTATGGAAGCAAAAGATCACTAAGGGCTTTTATCGGTTGTAACTTGGTCGGGGTTAAAAACAAGGGACATATGTACACGGCCAATGAAACAAGAAAGGGTAAAGACTATGAAGAGCATTTCTTTTTCAAAATTTTCGATCTTGTTCAATCCTTATTTCTTTCTTTCACAGTGCATTCTCTTCTTTTGATTTTCTTTTCTTTTTGTTATTTTTCTTTCTTCTCATTTTTCTTACTTTCTTTGTCTTAGAATGCATTGTATCACCAAATTCTTTTTCTCTTTTCAAAATAAACCATTCTACCCAACTTCAACATTTCCATACGCTTAGCTTAAATGCTCTCAAAAATGGGTTAAAATTGGGTTCGTGATTCAAACAAAAATTTCATTTCAGCTCAAAAGAGGTTTCAAATACGCGCACACTCACAAGGTGACTTGAAGTGTTTTTGGAATAGTGGTTATACACAAAGTGCACAAACATTGCCTTGATCATTTTTATGTTTCCTTAATTTCAAAACAACAAGCAAGATAAAGCATGAATTATAAGTATAAAATAACGTTCGTCATCAATCCAAAGCATTTAGTACAACATGGAGGTTTCTCACTTTTGTGGTTTTTGGACCTAAATGACACAAGCAATCAAAAGAGTTGTAACAAGAAACAACATTTTCATTTGTACAAAGACAATAAGTTCTAATACATTCTAAATTCTAGAACTAGGTAACTATGTACCTTGCCAACAACATCATTCTTAAATTACTATCATCGCCATCCAACCTTGGAGGAATCTTCTTTGATGATCAATCAACACCAACCTAAGTTTCTTCCACAAAACATCCAAAAGTTGGAAATATTAAACTTCCACAAGCATACCAACATAAAACAATAAAAAAAACATATCAACAACTTAAGAGTTGAACATTCGTAGACTGAAGAATTCAACTCTTAATAACAACAATGAAAAATGAAAGCATACCAACAATTTAAGAGCTTGAGCATTCGTAAACTGAAGAACTCAACTCTTAATAACAATAATTAAAACCGACATATTAGTAAAATTAAAAACAGAAAAATTTTCTGAAAAACAAAATATTACTAATAATAATAATAATAATGTACTGGTGTGAACACACCTACAAAGTCAAAAGTACCACAAAAGGGTACAAGTACATCAATATCCAAAATAATCCACAAAGTGGATAAAGTACATCAATAAAAACTGAAATAATAAAAAAATACAAGAAAACTTCACTTTGATGCTCAAAGGAAGTACATAATCATCACAACAAAAAATTAGTCCTCCTCGGACAATGTACCATAAACCTCGACCTCCTCCTCCTCTGAACCAGATCCAGATACCTCAACATCAGCACCATCACCCTCCTCATCAGCATCTTCATCAGCAGCCGCGTCCTCTCCCCCTCCAAATACTGGCCTGGCCTCAGGCCAACCAGCATGTACAAGGAACTGCTCCCTCGTCATTAAAGTATAATCAACGGCAGGATCACGAATCTGCAGCTGCAGTACCTGCATGGAGTCATGTAAATCAATCATGGCGCGCTGAGAAGCCGACATCCAGTCCCAGTTATACTGGCATATCTCCTGTTGACAAGGGTAAAATCCCTGCGACCCAGAACCAGAAGCATCATCACCCCTCGTGCTGGCATCAGCACCAGCACTCGATGTCTCTCCCCTTGCCCCCTTAGGCTTGCAAAATTTGTCGACATAACGATCATCGATCACAAAAGGAATAGTGACCTGATGGTGTGCGGTTATATTAACCCTAGCATGTGAACACAACGTCATGATGAGACAAGGGAATGCAAGAGGGGCATTCGCCCGAGAAGCAATACCACCAAGGTCACTCTCCACAATGGCCCTAATCTCATCGGCAATGATACGGGCAACATCAAATGGCACGTTAGTCAAAATACTGTGGACAAGGTGGGCTAGTGGTATAGGGATGGTAGACGAATGCGACTTCGGCTTGATGTTGGTTATCACCAAGAGAAAAATAAGCTGAGCTAAAGGTTACATGTCCTCACGTCGGTACCTAATTGCAACCCCAGATGGGTTGAGTCCAACAGTTTTTCCCGGTCGAAGAAGATCTCTGGTCATGGCAGGTATGTCTTGGTGAAGGTGCAGGTCCCTATGATAGTCATCTATCTCGCTAGCTCTTAAAGGAAGAGGACTTCCAAGAACAATACTAATCGTTCTACAGTCAAAGCTCACCACCTTCCCCCCAACGAAGGTTGTCCAACTAAATTGCTTCCCATCATCAGGAAGGGTGTTTGCATAGAATTCTCGGACAATCTCAACGTTGTAGCTATCGACTGGAGTTATCAGTTGTCCCCATTTTTTTTCTTCCAAGAGTGCAGCCACAGGCCAATAACTCCCTTAGTCACTCAAGTTAAACCTCTTTTCTAGCAAGATGCTTCTTTTTTCCAAGGTAAGATAACTTGCTGCTTGTTTGGCACCCCTAAAGCGAGTGTCGTCAAACTGGATTGGCACTTGTCGCGATGTGGAGGCCTTTCTTTTCTTGGCGGGGTTAACCTTGGGGGCAATCTGCACACATCAGCAAACAAAACAACAACAAGTAGCAACACAGTTCATTAGAATTGGTAGCCAAAACAAAATCACAACTGAAACAACATAACAAAAATTTAAATTCTGATACGTTCGCTCTAGGGTTTGCAAAGCGAAGGCTGGCGAACATTCGCCCCAGATTCGTAAAGCGAAGGTTTGGCGAATGCTCACCCAGGTTCGCAAGGCGAACTGAACAACGAACACGAGATAATTTCAGAAAAATAACAGCCATACTTCCAATCATCAGAGCTCCATTCACAAAATATCAATTCTATTCTAAGGCTTGCACAATATTCTACATGCAATCACTCAAACCTTAAAACAGAAATTAAACCCTAAGATCATAAATGTCTATAATGTAAACCACAACCCTAAACATAATTTCTAACATAAATTAGCAAGAAAAAGAGATTCAAACCTGATCTTGTAATTGAAATTGGGGAAAAATTTGATGAAAATTGAGAAGAACAGTGCACGTGAGAGATTGAGTTCTTGAGAGAGTTTTTTGTTTGAATGAGAGAGGCAAGAGTGGGAGTAGGGTTTTCCCTCTCAAATGTTCAGAAAATGATATGGGTCTTGGGCCCAAGAGTTGGCCCACCCATAAAATTAAAACCTTTTTTAAACTGAGGTGGCAGCAAACACACTTCCCCTGTCTCGATGAGTTTCCAAAGCGAACTGGCTGGCGAATGCTCGCCCCAGGTTCGCAAAGCGAACGCCAGCGAACATGACAGGTTTTTGAAAATTTGGCTGCATATGCTGCCACTTCCTAAACCACTTCTAAACATCAAAAAATCATTAAAAAACAATAAAGAAAGTAATAAATACTTACAATGTTGGGGTGCCTCCCAACAAGTGCTTGTTTAATGTCGGCTAAGCTCGACGGTCCATTACAACCTCAAGGATTGCAAAACGGCACAACAGAGGGATTCCGCTCGAATCACCACCCAGATAAATCTTCAGCCTCTGACCATTTACAGTCCAACTCTCATTTGACTTTGTATCTTCAATGACTATTGCCCCATATTGCTTAATCTCACGAATCAGGAATGGACCAGACCACTTAGATTTCAATTTACCAGGGAACAGTTTTAATCGAGAATTGAAAAGTAGGACCAGCTGCCATACTTCAAACTGTTTGGCCACTATCTTTTTGTCATGGTAAGTTTTGACTCGATCTTTATACCGCTTGTTGGAATCATACGCCTGGAGGCGCAATTCCTCCATTTCATGCAATTGTATCTTTCTTTTTTCTCCGCTTAAAGTTGGATCAAAATTCAGAAATTTCAAGGCCCAAAATGCCTTATGTTCCAACTCTACCAGTAAATGACAATTCTTACCATAGACCAATTTAAAAGGTGTGAGACCAATCAGAGCTTTAAAAGCCGTTCGATAGGCCCACAAAGCATCGTCTAACTTATTTGACCAATCCTTTTTTGAGGATGACACCGTTTTTTCCAAAATTCTTTTAATTTCCCGGTTTGATACCTTCGCTTGCCCATTGGCCTATGGATGATACGGTGTTGCAACTTTCTGCTTCACACCATATTGCTCCAAGGCTTTTTCAAGCTGAGTGCTGCAAAAGTGGGATCCTCTGTCACTTATCAACACCCGCAGAGTACCAAATCGAGAAAAAAATGTTTTTTTTCAAAAAATTTATCACAGTTTTTCGTCCGCTTTAGCACATGCTATTGCCTCTACCCATTTGGATACTTAATCAACTGCGACCAAAATATACTCATTGGAAAACGATGATGGAAAAGGTCCAACAAAGTAGATTCCCCAACAATCAAACACCTCAATTTCCAACATGTTTTGTAAAGGCATTTCATGCCGCTTTGAAATTCCACCACTCCTTTGAAACTTGTCACAACTTTGTGCATGCGCATGCACATCTTTGAATAAAGAAGGCCAATAAAAGCCCTATTGGAGGACTTTCGTTGCCGTTCTTATTCCGTTAAAATGCCCTCCATAAGGAGAGTTGTGACAATGCCAAAGTATGCTAGTGGCCTCATCTTTTGACACACATCTTCTCAAAGGGTTATCCACACCAATCTTAAACAAATATGGTTCATCCCAAACAAAAGACTTGGCGTCCGACAAAAATTTCTTTTTCTGATGGTGAGTTAGACCATCCGGTATTAATCCGACAACTTTGTGATTAGCCATGTCGGCGAACCATGGTTTAACTTGCACCATATACAACTTTTCGTCCGGAAATTCCTCCTTGACCTCTAATTCCTTTTTGGTCACTTCAACATTTACAAGGCGGAATAAATGATATGCCACCAAATTCTCAGATCCTTTCTTGTCACGAATTTCTAAATCAAATTATTGTAACAAGAGGATCCAACGAATTAGCCTTTGTTTTGAGTCAGGCTTAGTGAGCAAATACTTAATCGACGTGTGATCAGTGTAAACAACTACTCGAGACCCAATTAAATAAGAACGAAATTTCTCCAATGCATACACTATCGCAAGAAACTCTTTTTTCAGTTGTTACATAGTTTACTTGAGCTTCATTCAAGACTTTGCTCGTGTAGTATATAGCATGAAAAAATTTTGTTTTTCGTTGACCCAAAACCACACCCACCGCATAATCACTCGCGTCACACATGAGTTCAAAATCCATTGTCCAATTGGGCGCGATGATTATGGATGATGTAGTCAAACTTTGTTTTAAAGAATTAAAAGCGACCATGCAAGACTCATCAAAATCAAAGGACTTATCTTTGTTGAGAAAATTGCTCAAAGGCTTTGCTATCTTTGCGAAATCCTTGATGAACCTTCGATAAAATCCCGCATGTCCCAGGAAACTCCTTATACCTTTTACATTCAACGGTGGTGGAAATTTCTCAATAACATCCACCTTGGCTTGATCGACTTCAAGACCCTTTGAAGAAACTTTGTGGCCGAGCACAATTCTTTCGGTCACCATGAAGTTACATTTTTCCCAATTGAGTACCAAGTTGGTTTCCACACACCGCTCCAATACTGTGTCCAAGTTTTTCAAACAAATATCAAATGATTGCCCAAACACTGAGAAGTCATCCATAAAAACCTCAATTGTCTTTTCGATAAAATTTGAGAATATTGCTTGCATACACCTTTGAAAATTCGTCGGTGCATTACACAACCCAAACGACATCCTCCTATAAGCGAAGATTCCAAAAGGGCATGTGAAAGCAGTTTTTTCATAGTCCTCCGGGTTCACAATAATTTGACTGTAACCCGAATAACCATCCAAAAAATAGTAGAATTGTTGACCGGAAAGTCTCTCGAGCATTTGGTCCATAAACGGGAGAGGGAAATGATCTTTCCTCGTAGTTTGGTTTAGCCTACGGTAATCTATGCACATTCTCCACCCGGTCACGATTCTCGTTGGGATTAACTCATTTTTCTCGTTTCGGATAACCGTCAATCCGCCTTTTTCGGCACCACTTGTACCAGACTAACCCATGGGCTATCAGAAATGGGATAAATGATTTTGGCCTCTAACATTTGTACCACTTCCTTCCTAACCACCTCTTTCATGGTAGGATTTAAGCGGCGTTGCGGTTGAGCGACCAGTTTGAAATCTTCTTCCATGAATATTCAATGCATACAATAAGAGGGACATATTCCTTTTAGATTGGAAAGAGTCCATCTCATTGCCTCTTGATTCTTCTTCAAAACATTCATTATTTTTTTCTCCTCCATTGTGGTTAGCTCTGTGCTTATTATCACCGGTTTATGCCCCTCATCATCAAGAAAAACATACTTAAGATGAGATGGCAACAACTTCAATTCAAGCTTAATTTCCTCATTGTTTTCTTTTTTCAAAATTTCCAACCTTTCTTTCAAAGGAGGAATTTCATCCAATTCTTCTAGTTCTCGCAAACACTTTTTGATCTCTTTTTCTTCGGCTTCATCGATACTTTGAAGAACATTTGTGAGAACTTTTTGCAAAGGGGTTGGAACTTGTAATTGCTCCTTTACTTCTTCAATTGCCTTCTCCGTTGCATATATTCTAAAACAATCGCCTTTGTCCATTTTGTGCTTCATGGCCTCAAATAGATTGAAACAAACCTCCTCATCTTGGACTCTTACCTTCATAAGACAGTCGTCCATATCAATTGCCATTCTAGCAGTTTTCATAAACGGTCTTCCAAGAATCAATGGAGCGTCTTCATCTTCTTCCATTTCAATTACCACAAAGTCGATAGGAAATAAGAATTTGTCCACTTTAACCAATACATCTTCCGCTACACCGTGAGGAAGGGTAGTGAATTTATCGACAAGTTGCAATGTCATTTGAGTGGTTCTCAATTCCAACTGTCCCAACCTTTTCACAATAGACAATGGTATCAAATTGATACTAGAGCCCAAATCAATCAACCTGTTGCAAACATAAATATTTCCTATTGTAACCGGCAAAGTGACTCGTCCCGGATCACTTTCTTTCCTCGGGAGAGTACGTTGAATGATAGCGCTACAACTAGCATCAACCATGATAGTCTCTTGATCCGTATACCTCTTCTTTTTTGTGAGAATATCCTTCATAAATTTTGCATATTTCGGCATTTGCTCCAAAGCCTCGGAAAATGGAATGTTTATTTGCAATTGTTTGAAAATATCCATAAACCGAGCATAGTGCCTCGGACTATCTTTCTTTGATGGAGCATGAGGATATGGAAAATGTTAGATCGGAATAATACCCAACGGTTCCTTCCTCTTCCTAGTATTTTTCAATTTTTCTTCTCTCTTTCTTTTTTCTTCTTCCTCACTTTTTTTCATTTCTTTTTCTACTAAATCACCCTCAACATTTTTTTTCTACTTCAATCTCATCACTATCTTTTTCTTTTTCAACTACTTCCTCCTCCTCCACTACAACTTCACCTATGCCCATGTCAATCTCTCTTCCACTTCTTGTTAGAATAGCCTTACAATGCTCTTTTGGATTTGGTTGAGTATTCACCGTAAAAGTTCCTTTTTGTTGGTCGACCAATTGCTTTGATAATTGTCCGACTTGCATCTCAAGATTCTTTATGGCCGCATCGGTATTCTTCTTATTTAACATTGACATTTGCATAAATTGCGCGAGAGTGTCCTCCATCTTGGTATTTCCACTTGGAACTTGTGGAAGTTGAGTGTAATTTTGATATTGTTGAAGATTTGAAGGTCCAGCTTCTTGAGGTCTCCACGGTTGTTGATAACCTTGATTACCTCTTGGTTGGTAACCTTGGTTGCCTTGTTGGTAAGGTGGTCGAGGTTGGTATCCTTGATTTTAGTTTCCCGCATAATTTACCTCTTCCACTACCGGAGGACAATGCCCGGTAGGGTGATCTCCTCTACAAAGCTCACAACTCGCTATTATTTGGTTTTTGTTGGGAACTTCTTGCAACTTTTTTATTTGTTGTGGAAGTTTTGCCATTTGTTGCGTCAACAACTCCACTTGTTGTGATAAAATTTTGTTTTGTGCAAGGATTGCGTCATTAGTTCCCAACTAAAGCACTCCCGCTTTCTTTTGCGAAGGGCCACGGTTATTGTTCCCTTGATGGTTATTTAAAGCCATCCGGTCAATGATAGAAATATCCTCCTCGGTGCTTTTAGCCATTAACGATCCACCCGCGGTGGCATCCAACAATGTTTTATGCACCAATTGAAGACCGTTTCTAAAAATATGGACTTGAGTAAGGTCATCGAAACCATGCCCTTTACACTTTCTCAACATGGATTTGAATCTCTATCAAGCTTCGTTGAGAGATTCATTTCCACCTTGAGTGAAAACAGCAATTGCTGTCTTAGCCTCCATGAAAAGATTGTGTGGAAAAATCGTTCCAAAAAATTTTCCTCGCACGTTCCAGTCCATCATGATTGCCGTAGATTGGTCAAGATACCATTCCTTGGCCTTCCCAATGAGGGAATACAGGAATAGTCTCTTAAACAGTGATTCTTCTTCAGCTTCGGGTGCACCAGTTGCCCCTGCAATTTCATAGAACTTAGTCAAGTGTGTAAAAGGATCCACGTGAACCATACCAGTGAAAGGATTCTGATATAGAAGCGAGAGGATACCAGTTTTCATTTCTGAATGTCAACCGTTCTGAGCATTGCGTGCAAATTATGCTGTATGTCACGGACTATTTGTACAAGGAACTGAAGCAGGTGGTGGTGGTGGTGGTGGAGCAGCCATAGTTGGCGGTAACTGTGGTATTTGCGTCGAAGTTGAACTTTCGTCTCGCTCTCGTCTTTCTTTGGCAAGTTACCTCCTCCACCTAGTTCTGCTATTTAACCTACGCGCAGTTCTTTCGATTTCAGGATCAAAAAGAAGTTGGACTGCGGGTAACTTCCCTCGCATAAAATGGAGACCGCACACTAAACCAAACAAATCAACAAGTACAAGAAAAAGTTAACAAGCTTAAAACTAAACAACTATTGCAATGCTTGCAATATCAAACAACAATCCCCCGCAATGGCGCCATTTTGTTGAAGAGTAATTCGGGGGGTGTTTTTATCGTATCCACATGGATTGTGTGATATTTTGATGCTTGTCGTTCAATAGTTGAAACGTTTTAAGTAAGGGGTTTTCAAATTGTTCTTGGTTGTGTAACATCAATTTTTGGTAGCAAAGAAGTAAACTATAACAAAGATGTTATAGGTTTTATAAAAGCATGTCAAGATTAGATTTCGCTAATCCTTTTCATACATATCCAATTAATCAAGCATATGAACTTAGTTCCGATCAATATAATCGCGTATCCTCGCGAATAAGTTTATGTCTAAAGCAAATTCGTGAGTATCGTCGTTTAAATCGTTAGATGATATTTCACGCTAGCAATCGAAACAACAACCGTTAAGATCAATACAAAGCGAATATTAAACCCCAAATCTATGTCTAGAGTTTGGTTTTAAGAGATGAAGATATTAGGTCAAGATTTGGAAAATCTATGTCTAGAGTGATTCAAACCACAAATACATCATTAAAAATAAACAACTTCATCATATATTGATCATCAACCTTGTTCATATACAAAAGATCAAAAGAAATACATATAAGCAAGATTAACTACCTCTAATCTTAACACAAGATGTGTTTAGCTACACATTTTCATGGTAGCTTGTATCACAAGTTTCGTGAGGAGATGAAAGAACATCCGCGTTGAATAATCGAGATCGGATGCGCCTTCAGCTTCTCAAAGTGTAAAATGTCTCTTGGATGGTAAAAACTTAGAAAAGTATGTTTTTGTGTGATAATATCAAGTTATGATCCCAAGAAAACATAAAAATCTATTTATAATACACTTGAGATCTGCTACATTCGCACTGCGAACGAATCATTCGCCTAGCGAATGAAGAAAATGGCACCTTAAGTGCCTCTAGAAAGTTAAACCTCCCTTGACTGTCTCCGTGGGTTCGTAAAGCGAACAAAGCAGCGAACATTCACTGGGAGTTCGCAATTCGAACTTTAGTCCCTTTTCCTTCTGTCCAATTCTGGAGCTCTTCACTGGGAGCTTCGCCAGAGTTCGCAAAGCGAACGTTCGCTGGTGAATTCGCCAGAGTTCGCAAAGCGAACCTCTTGTTGTTTTCCTCTTTCTTTGGCAGCTTGCATCATCTTTTTGTGTATTACTTCTTTGATCATTCAGTGCCTTTTCCTGCACAATAGCACACAAATTACAAGCACCAAAGATATAATTACAATGTTTGAAGAACAACAACAATTCAACAATAAAATCATCAATTAAAACAAGAAATTGTTGAAAAATGCCAAGTATCAAATACAAATATATAGCATGTTTGACATCTAACATTGAGCAATGCCATTTTTCCTTAGGAGTCTTTCAAGCTAAGAGAGGGACATTGACTTGAATGTAAATAATCCAGAGGCTTTCCACATACAGCTGTTAGATGAAAGAGAAGTTTTACCAGGATAAGAGATGGACTACAACTTGGATTTCTTGAATCAACAAGTGTGCCACTTACAACAGTTATTTGGGATTAGGGTTTGATTTGAATGTCTATTTTGATGTGTGATATACATGGAAGTATCTTCCTGCAGAGAGTTTTTGATTTCCTCTGAGGGGATGGTGGTTTTTGTATGTGCCTTGATCAAAACCCAAGGTTAAAGCTAAGAGATTTATTGACTCCATTGGGGAAGTCCTTATACAAAGCCTAAGAGGAGGCTAGAAAAGACTGACTCAACAAGAGAGTGTTTATCTGTCTTGTACAAAGCCCAAGATTGAGGCTAAAAGAGAATGACTCTTTGGGGATATCATTATACAAAGCCTAAGAGGAGGCTAAAGGTTGACTTTTCCGGGGAAATATTTTGTCTGTCTTGTACAAAGCCCAAGATTGAGGATAAAATTGGAAACTGACTCTACTGGTGAGTAGTTTTATCTGTCTTGTACAAAGCCCAAGATTGTGGCTAAAAGAAGATTGACTCTGCTGGAGAGTATGATTTGTCTTGTACAAAGCCCAAGATTGAGGCTGAAAAGAGAATTGACTCTGTTTAGGGAGATTTATATATGTCTTGTACAAAGCCCAAGATTGAGGCTGAAAAGGGTTGACTCAACAAGAGAGTGCTTTCATGGTGTCTTGTACAAACCCCAAGATTGAGGCTGGAAAGATATTGACTGACTTAGCTGAAGATATTTATGGGTGTCTTGTACAAAGCCCAAGATTGAGGCTGACTTTTGCTGAGGATAAGAAGGATCATTATACAAAGCCTAAGAGAAGGCTGAAAAGATTATTGACTCAACAAGAGAGTGTTTATATGTCTTGTACAAAGCCCAAGATTGAGGCTAAAAATGGTTGACTCAACAAGAGAGTGCTTTTAGGAGATTGACTCAATAAGAGAGTGCTGAAAAGGTGATGGAATCAACAAGAGATTACTAAAAAAGTGATCGACTCAACAAGAGAGTGCTTTTGAGGCTAACTCTTATGAGAAAAATCATTATACAAAGCCTAAGAGGAGGCTAACTTCTACTGAGGATTATTGAGACCCAAAGGCAGGTCCAAAATGGGGAATCAACTCTTGTTGAGGGTTACAGAAGAGTTGAGGTATCAGATGCCTTGAGGTTCTGATAAAGGTTTATTGATAGTGATTTGACCCTAGCTGGGGAAATTTAGGATAAAATACAGAATTTTAGATCCTGTGGGGGTTTTAACTCTACGGGAGATTGGTTAAATGACTAGGGTTTTTCCTATGTTTGTAGGGAACTTGAGAATGTCTTTGAGATCCAAGAGGAGATTAGACTGTCCAAGTCTGCATGGTATGGAAGAGTTTATCTTTGTATGATGCCCAAGAGAAGGCTGGTGTTTTAAGGGATGAGAATCAACCCTAAAATTGGTTTGAGGTTTTGACTCTTTAGAAAGACTGCTCTAACAAAGGATGACTAAGTTATGTCCTATACCTTTAAGAGGTCTTTAGGGTCCTTGGACTAAGCCCAAGAGGAGGCATGAGAACTTCTAAGAAGCCGGAGGGTCCTTGTACAAAGCCCAAGAGGAGGTGGGGATGCTTTTAGGAAGCCCGTGGGTCCAAACTTAAGAAAAGTTCAAGAAAAGTTTCACCGGGAATAATCTTTTCTTTAGTGAACAGTCCTAGGGTTTGAAGAAATTCAAGAGAGATTTCACCGGGAATTAATCCTCTCTGGGGAAATGAATTTCTTTGACAATTTCTAATGGTGACAGTCTGAGAAAAGTTTCACCGGGAATAATGCCTTTCTCTTTATTCCATATTGTATAAGCCCAAGAGAAGGCAAGACTGTATCTGGAATTCCTATGGGGGAAACTAGTTTTGACTATGTTGAAAGAGTGACCACTGGCTCTATCTAATTCTAGACTTAATTGTCGGGGAAAACTCTAAGCAGATAATATACAGGTATATATATACAGATGAAATATATACTGTATGTAAAAGAGGGTAAGAGGACTTACAGGTGAGCAAGCTTCCAGCACAAACAAATATATATATATATATATATATATATATATATATATATATATATATATATATATATATATATATATATATATGTGTGTTTGTGTGTGTGTGCAAGTATGTAAAAGAAAGTTGTTTAAAACTTACAGGCGAGCAAGCTTCCATTGTAGCAGCTGTATGGTTAGTTGTTCAAGAAATTAAAGAAAGTTTTGATAACAACTATGAGTTTGAACCTAAATCAAAAGGGAAAGTTGTTTTTGAAAAGAAAATTGGGGCTTACGCTCAAGGAGAGGCCCAGATGAAAAACAGTAATCGTACTGTTGATCTGAAAATTGTATCGGGACTTATACAATGACTGAAGCCCAAATTATATTTACAAAGAGGTTGGGTCTTACACTCTATTACAGGCCTAAAAGTTTATTATTGTACAAGAGATGGGGCTTACAACTCAAGGAGAGGCCCATAAATAACAGTGATCGCACCGTTGTTTTGAAAATTGTACTGGGACTTATACAATGACTGAGGCCCAAAAAGGTTTATGCACTAAAAGGGGTTGGGTTTTACACTCTATTAGAGGCCCAAAGTGTTTGAAAAAGAAAATAAATGGGACTTACAACACAAGGGTAGGCCCAGATGATTTTTGTTTAAAGGGTGGCTATCGCACTGCGGTTTTAGAAAACACAGTGGAACTTATACAATGATTGAGGCCCAAAAATGGTTTTTATTTACAAGGGATGGGTCTTACACTCTATTAGAGGCCCAAAAGTGTTTTGAAAAAAGATTTGTGAGAGTGAAAATAATCAAAACCCTAATTTGATTTTAAAATGTATTTTAATTGAATAAAAATTCAATTAAAATGATCAAAAATACCAAACATGTGTGAAAAACAAGTTGTGATCTTGGATTAATATTTGAAAAATTATGTTTCATTCATATAATGATTTGAAAATCATTTGAATTTGCAAAATCAAGAGAAAGAAATGTTTTGAAATGTTTTTAAAAAACAAATAAAACATAATTCTTTACAAAAAATACTAAATATATGAAATAAATATTATTTTTATGAAATTTTTGTAGAATAAAATATTTTAACATTTTTGGAAATTTTCAAAAAAAGAACCAACCAAAAATAATAAAAATTGAGATAGAAATTAATTTTGGAATTAATTAATAAAAAACATAAAATATATGAAAAATGGCAAAATAGGGAAAAATGGAAAAATGGTCTGGGTGGGTGTTGAACCCACGACCTTCCATCCAAACACACATGCGTACTACCACTGGGGTGATGATACATCCGTGTATCAAAACCACCCCATTAATACATAAGGGGGCCTTGTTTTTAGGCCTGGCCAAAGCGCCATGGCCTGGACCTTGCCCAAGGCAAGGCCTAGTTTTGGCAATTTGCATGAAGCCTCTAACTTTCTCATTTTTCCATGGATTGGGACAAAATTTAGGTGTATCCTGCCTAGAATTTCATGAGGAATCCAATGGTGCCCTTGGAATTTTCAGAAAATGTTTCCATTTTAAAATCCGACAGTGATTTTAAAATAGGCCAAATTTTGCATCTTCTATGCTATCTCATGGTACAAACAATAATAGCATGATAAATTGGTTCAAACACAACACATATGATATTTATGAGAGGTCCACGATCAATGGACCTCAAAGCAATGCATGATTTAGAGGGTTCAAGTTATGATGCACTTACCTCTTGAAGCTCCTTGTGCTAACTGTCAAGTTCCTTGTGCCAGAAGTAATTCTATGCTTTGGACACTCTTGATTGATACCTTAGAAGCTTTTAAGATGATCAAAACCAGCTGGAATCCTCAGGAACACGAATTGGCTCTTTCTTGCAAAAGGGGCAAAAGTGACCAAGATAGTAACTCTCTCAAATGGTGTTCCAGATGAGGGAAACCAATTGGGACAATTTAAGGATGATATTTGGAGTGTGTTTGAGGCCTGATTTGGTTTTGGAAGTGACTGAATCAAGACATAGCTTGAAAAATGCAGAAAAGTCAAATTTTGAGGTTTTGGAGGTTGACTTTCTGATTTTGGTGTTTCAGGTCACAAGTAAGTGTTTGAACAGCTTAGATATGACATATTGAATGTGTTTGGATCATGAGCTGTGGTGGAATTGCTCTCTAACTCAAAAACTCAAAGATGACTTGCAAAAGAAGGCATTTTGGCGAGAGAGATTTTGAGGAAAGCATCAGTTGTAGTGCTTTGGTGTACTCAAACTGATCACAAATGAGCTCTATTTATAGTAGAGAAAGTTTGTTTTGCAAGTAATAGTGAAAGGCATCTGGTACAGGCCTTTGGCCAATGTTGATCCAAGGGAATCTTTAGTCTCCTCTAGCCATTGAATTGAGGTTAGGGCACAGGCCTATGGTCCTTTGATTGAGAGTTGAATCTTGACTCATTCAGTTAGAAATGTCTCAGTTCATGCCACCTTGATGCATCCATTGAATGCTTGGAAACAAAATTGGAGTCTTTTGCACTTTTTAGCCTTTTTAGGTTTGTTATGGCTATATGTAGATTCTTAGACTTGGGAGGCTTGTGGATCAGATCTTTTCACTTGGATGTTATTCTCTGATGTGTCCAAATGGATGACAAGGCTTGGAGTTATCCAAATTAGCTAACTCGAGCAAAATGCACAAAATCTGCCTTGTGAAAATCAGTCCATGATGCCATGTTCTAAGGGTTGTATCTCCCTACCAAATTGAATTTGGAGATGATCTGGTACTTGTTGGAAAGCCCTCATGGCATAATTCAACTTTGATGTTCACCAATGGACCTGGTTTAACTTGGATCAAGGTGAAAAATGTCCCTACATTTTGGAAAAAGTAAGGCAGATTCTGACATTTTGAAAATTTTACTAAGTGTTGGAAAAAATGTCATTTTCATGTTTTTGTGATTTTGATCAATCCATAACTCAAAATCCATGAGGATTTGGAATCTCTTGTAGTTGACACTTTTAAAGTATGTCAGATGGACTTTCATTTGAGCTTTGAATGGGAGAAAAAGGCCTTGTGATTTAGGAGTTATGACCTTGTAAAGTTGGTACCAAAGCCATTTTGTTCCATAACTTAGAAAAATTTTGGTTTCTCAAGGTTTCCCCTTTTACAAGAAACCTCACTTTTCTTGATTTTTCTTGATGAATGATGATCAATACCATACATTAACATTGTTTTTGACTTAGGGGAACCATATTTGTGAAAAATTCCAAAAAGTCAAACTTGATTTTGTGCATAGTTGACTTTTTATCGGATGAAGTCTAAACTGTGCGATCCCTTGTGAAATCAAGTCCTTGACCTAATTCAAACCTAATGAATGATTTCATAGGTGTTATAGGGTGTATTGAATCATGTCCCAAGGTTTGGGAGCATGTCTTGGTCAAAAGTCAAAGGTACAGTTGACTTTTTCTTCAAAACCCTAATTGTGGTCCAGATGAAATTGAAACTTGTGAATCAAGCTTCTTGGATCAATCCATTGTTGTAAATGGATCAATGTAGTATATTTGAGGCCCTCAAATCATGTCTTGAGGTCTTCGCTCATGCTTTGCTCCAAAAGTCAACTTAGGGGTGAATTAGGTCAACAAACCCTAATTCCTGATTTTTTTATAAATGCATCCCCTGAGGCTAAATTGACTTGATGATTGGGTCCATGGGGTCACTTGGAGTATCTTGGGTTGTGTGTTGAAGCATTGGCTCATGCCCAGATGAAAATTTTCATCTGGAGGCCTTGGTCGACCAAAACCCTAATTTGGTGACACTAGCGATCTCGAGGCTTGATCCACTTGGAATGTTGCAACTTTGTGCTTGATTCTTGATGTGGGAGTCCTCTTGATCTCTTATGGGTGTTTGAGAGGTTAGGCAAGTTGAAGATCATGTCATTTCTTGATTTATCCTTTGTCTAAGTGCTCTGAGAGGGCTTGAAACCCTAAGTCCTGATTATAGTGGATGCTCGACAATCTTTGAGGAATTTGATGAGGCATGAAGGTATATCCATATTGTGGTGATGATTTGCACAATGATGGGAAATCTTGGTGGTCAAAATTTGGGGTATGACACAGAGGTCCTCCTATTCGTGTTCTGATTCCACCACAACCTACTCAAGCTGCTATTCAGAATGTTCACTCTGGATTGCCTAACCCAGGGGCATCCTCCGTTGCTGTGGTACCTCCTCCTAGTTATCCTCATAGTTAATTTCGGGTTGGTATATTCGTCTCAGTTTACTTTTCCACAAGTTCCTGCTTAAACTGCATCTCAGCTTCCGAATCCGCAAGTTTCTCTTAGACCTATTGATTAGAACAAGCCTGCAGACTACAAGCTATTGGATTAGAGAATCAGAGCTATTGAAGGCATTTCTGCTTTTGGCATGGATGCCAAGGACTTGTGCTTGGTTCCAAATGTTGTGATACCACAGAAGTTCAAAATTCATGAGTTGCCAAAGTAAAAATGGCTGAGCTGTCCCTGAAGCCACGTGACCATGTATTACAGAAAAATGGCGTCTTATATTTACAATGATGAACTGCTTGTCCACTATTTCCAAGATAGTTTATCTGGAGCTTCATTGAACTAGTATATGGGGCTGGATCGCAACAAGAATCGTTCGTGGAGAGACTTGTCAAAAGCTTTCTTGAAGCAGTATAAGTACAACCTAGACATGGCTCCTACAAGGCTCCAACTGCAGAATCAATCTCAACGGAGAAATGAAACCTTCAAAGAATATGCGCAGAGATGGCGCGAAATGGCTTCTTCTGTTTTACCCGCTCTTTCTGATACAGAGTTGATTGATATCTTGATGGGACATTACAAGGGTTGTATCATGAGAAAATGGTGGGGAGTGCGTCTTCAAACTTTGTTGATATTGTGATTATCGGAGAAAGGATCGAGAATGGGTTGAAGATTGGTAAGATTTCTGGTACTGCTACTAAACAACCAACCAACAAGAAACCTCAGAGCAACTATACTAAGAAGAAAGAAGGAGAGGCGAATGCTGCAATGGAAAAAACCCCTCCTTAATATCAGGTTCTGATGTCGTAATATCCATATCCTTATGTTGCTGCTGCCCAGTATCAACAACCGGCATATCAGTATCAACCACAACAACAGGCTCAGACTCTTTCGAATCAACAACAGCCGCAACGTCAGCAATCTCCGCAAAATAACAGGAATCAACAAGGCCAGAACAGACAAGGGAATAATAACAATCAGAACAACCGCAAGTGGCCAAAATTTGACAAAATTCATGTGGCGTACACAGAATTGTTTCCTTATCTTGTCCACCAAGGGGAAATTGTACCAAAGGAGATCTTGCCTGCAATTTTCCCTTACAGTCCAAAACATAATCCTAATGCATCACGTGCTTACCATGCTGGGTACATAGGACATGCTACTGAGGATTGTATTGTTTTCAAGACCAAAGTGCAAGTGCTAATTGATCAGAAGATTCTGACATTCGTTGAGGAACGTCCCAACGTGCAGACTAATCATTTTCCTACTCATGGTGGGCCGGGGATTAACATGGTTGAAGACAAAGAGGCTAAACTGATTAAAGATGTCGATGAGGTGAAAACTCCAATGCATGTTGTGTTAAATAAATTGAATGAGCATGGGATCTTGAAAGATCTTCATGAAGGGTACACTATCTGTGAAACCAATCCTAATCAATGTCGAGATCATAAATTTGACCCTAGATCAGAAATATGACCCTAGATCAGGAAGCTTTTTCAAGAGAATAGTTTTTGGGTCATTAAATAACTAGGCAAAAAAATTATATTTTCGTGAAACAAAATAATAACTTTTTCAAGATGATAGCCATGTGAACAATTATTTTCAAATGTACCAATTGTAATATCTCATTCCAAAGGAAGAATGTCACCCAATATTTTTCAAGAGTAATGATGTATTTTCAACTAACTTATTGAGCATCAGTTGTACCAAATAAAATTCACAAGAACATGAAAAAGAAATGACAAGAAATGATACATGACAAGAATTAAACATAGTCTCTAAAGAAATATATTTTAAATAACATAATAACCCAGCAATGTCAAAAGTAGCACAATTAAGCCCCAAATTTCCTCAACGCATCTTGGATGATCCTGTTGAATAGCATGTGAGAAACCACATTAACCACATAATATTATAGTAATGAAAAGTATTTGTTACATTTATAAGAAACATCACCTTCCTAATAATATGTATATATGAATCATATTGTGTAATAATGAAAAAATTTGAATGGAGTATATATATTCCTAATAAAATTCCTAAATATCAACTTAGAAGTTAGGGTCATACCTTCAATTGGAAGATGGAAGAAACACCCTTCTTAGCCCTCTACAAGTAAGCTTTTTTCTACATGTAGGACATTTTTTTTGCCTTCTTATTGCTTTTTTAATGCAAATCTTGCAAAAAATATGGCCACACACAGTTGTCATTTCCTCAACAAAAGCTTCCATACATATTGGGCAGTTTAAGATAGGAACTTTTGGAGGTTCAGGCTCTTTTGGAGGTTCAACAGCTTGAATATTAGGCTCAGACACTTCCTTGTTAGTTTCTGGTGACTTTTTGTCATTTTTAATCTATAAGAGAAAAGTTTAACTCAACAATCTAAAAACCAAAAAATAATGAGTAAAAAAATTAACAAGGTAAGAATTTTGTTACAGCTTCATTGATGTTGACTTCCAAGTTTATATTATTTTGACCAATTGGTTCAGTTGTGTCTTCAGTATACTGCATAACAGATGTTGGGATAGTTGGATTGTTCTCTGATGGTAGAGTTGGATTTTCTATGTTCTCTTCATAAAGGATAACAGGTGTTGGGATAGGTTGATATTCTGCAAAACTCATGAATGAGAATTAGGTTAAGGAGAATTTGAAAAGTATCCATCCATTAAAAATAAATTTGGAATATTGAGTAGTTTCCATTAATAAAAATGTTTTATACAGATAACACACAAAGAAAATAAATGATGCATATAGATACTTATTAAAAACCAATTACATGTTTTAATCTATATACTTCTTCTTAAGTATTTACATATCTGATTATCAATATCAAAATTAATTTATCTTATATGTTCTTTGGGAACATGAATTTGGTTCACATTCCAAATCTTATGAAACTGATTTGTAAGGTGAGAGGTATCATTCTAAAAAAAGTTTGAACTATCTAATAAGATCACCAAGGTGTATCCAGAATACTTGCTAGGATTCGTAAGAATGAAATAAAAAATAATGATTGGTACTTTGTATGACTTTTAGTAAACAAATGTGAAAATAATGTGCATGAACTACTTCATTTTTGAAACTGGTTCAGACTATAATTTAATAACTTATATGTCAGACCTGTTTGGGATGGTGGTTTCAACCTGATAACTATGCGTAAAATATACCATGGATGCCAAGAAAGTGAGGGTTATTAAGGCTGACTAGTGCAAAGAGGGAAGATACTATGAAGGCAACTTGAGGGATGAGATAAATAAAAGGGAAACTAAAGAAGAAGGAGCAACATTTTAATCACCTTGATAAAACTCCTAGGAATTTTGACAATGAGATGGAATTGAGGGGATGATAGAGTTGAAATCGTACCAACACGAGTTGACACCACGAAAGGTCCATAATATTGCATGCCAAGCTTGTTAAACTTGTCACCAAGATAGATGTTTAATGATAAGGACTCAAGTTAACATATACCCACAACCCGGCTTCATATGTGACATCTCTCCTCTTGTTATCCGAATATTTCTTCATTCATTGTTGCGCATTGTTCAAGTTCTTCTGAGGAAGGTTGAGAATTTCATCATGAGAGCTTAACACTTTATCACAAGCGTCCACTAGAGAGGACTTCTCAATGTAAATCGAAATCTTGGATGGAGTTTTTCCATAAACCACCTGATAAGGAGTCAACCCTGATGCATAGTGAAATGAGGTATTACAGTGCAGTTCAGCCCAAGGTAAAAAACAGTGCCACAAAGATGGTTTAATTGGTGACTTCTGTTTGGTGGTTCATTTGAGGTTGGTAAGAAGAACTCATGTGAAGGAAAGTGCCGCTAAGCTTGAAGAGACCAGACCATAATTAGCTAATAAAAATAGGGTATCAATCAGAAACAATTCTCTTAGGGATCACATGGTGTTTTAGAATCATATGGACAAAACATTCTGCAAATTTATGCCTAGTAAAATGAGTAGGAAGATCCCCATGGTGAATAGCTTTATAGAATTTGTCTATAATCATCAACGTATTTGAATAACCATTTGGATTTGGTATACCTATTACGAAGTCTATGGAAATATCCTCCACACATCAGAAGGAATCAGAAGTGGTTGTAACTATCTAATAGGCTTAGAGGGGTTGTACTTTGTGTGCTAACGCAACACACAACAAGTTATAAATTGTTGGACTTCCCTTCATATGTTTTCCCAAAACATTTGGTACAAAGGTGTTTCAATGTCTTAATCACACCGGAATGGCCACCAATGGGTGATTCATAAAATTCTTGGAGCAATAACAACTTAAAACGGGAAGTAGGACTCACCAAAATTTCACCACATTAAAATTAACTCATTTCATATGGAGAATTCAAAAGTAACTCAGATCAGTAGCTTTCTCCTTCATCAAGTCACCCATAAAAAGGAATTGAGGGGGTGGATAATATTAGTTGTAATTCAAACTTAAATAGTTAGTTATATTTCATTTAAGTGTCATTTGAGTTTAAATTGCATTTAAATTTTCATATTAGATTTGGAACTTGTATAAAACTAAATTTACATTCAGTTAGTTAGTTAGAAATCATTGTAGCAGTTTTTGTTAGAGATCAAAATTAGTTACAGGTTCTCTCTCTTCTATAATCTTCCATCTTCTTCTTCTTCATTCTTGTGCTCCAACAATTGGTATTTAAAGCTGCAGTTCAGATTTAGAACGGAAAACACAGGTGTACGTAAGGCGTGTGTGATTGATTCTGCTCATTCAATTCACAGTTAATTGAAGATCTGAATCAAAACATAATCACATTTCTTGATTCTGAGGAATTGGGAAACACGAGTGTTGGTGAGATTTGAATGAATATGCACAAGAACGAAGATAAACGGCAGAAAAATTAGATTGAACACAAAGCTTCCAATGTTTAATGGAAAGAATTAGAATCAGTGGATAATTTAGATGCGTGTGTTATTTGGCATTCAACATGTTCTTGATCTCGTCAATGAAGGTTACATGGCGGTTGCTGCATTTGCAACAGAAGCTCGGAGAAACACCCATAGATAAACAAGGAAGAAGGATTAGAAGGCATTATTTTATATCCATCAGTGTGTGGGTACGAATGTGTTTGAGAAGATCGCTGACTCAACTATGGTGAAGGTTGCGTGGGGCACATCGGCACAATCCTATAGAGGTGAAGTATTAGTGTAGAAGGTGAAGTTTCAGTATCTACGTATGCAATATAAAAATCTCAACATTAAGAGCAATGAGAAGGTACTTGTATACATCTTCAGAGTGATTCTGATCACAAATAAGATGAAATCTTGTGGATAAACTCTCTCTGAACAAGTAATCATTTATAAGGTACTTAGATCACTTACTCCTCGATTTGATTACGTTGTTGTAGAAATTGAACATTTGAAGGACCTCAGCACCATGAGAATTGAAGAGTTGCAGTGTAGTCTAGAGGCACAAGAGTTGCGTATGATTGAGAGAACCTCTGAAAGAGAGGTAAAGCAGGCGCTGAAGGCATCATTTGGTAAGAAGAATCAGAAGCAGTTTTGGTCAGAGGCGAAGAAGAGTCATGGTAGTGGTTATCAGAAGTTAGAAGTCTCCAACTTTGATGAGAAGAAACATCAAAAGGGAAAGGACAAGTTTGACAAGAATAAGGTTCAATGCTAATATTATTAGAAGTTTGGTCAATTTGTTGTTGACTATTGGTCAAACAAGGAAAGGAAATTATAAGAAGCAAACATAGCCAGAGGAGAATCTGATGATGAACCTGTGCTATTGATGGCTACTGAATCAAACAGTGGATATTTGGAAGACTGGTGGTATATGGACAATGGCTACTCAAATCACCTAACTAGAAATAAATAATGGATGATTAATTCTGACTCTAGAAAGAAGACAAAGATAAAATATGCTAATGATAAGTATCTTAATGTTGAAGGAATGGGAAATGTCAAGGTCAGAGTAAAGAATGGAAAGACTGTTCTGATCAAGGATGTTTGGTATGTTCCTGGAATGAAGAGCAATCTGATGAGTGTAAGTAAACTAATTGAGAAAGGTTTCTCAGTTACTATGAAGGACAATATCTTAAAGTTGTATGATTCTGATCAAAAGCTGATTATGCAATCTGAATAGGGAAGCAACAGAACATTCAAGGTGAATGTGGAAACATCTGAAACTTAATGCCTTAGGGCAGAAGGTGACATTGAGTCGTGGCACAAGAGATTGGGGTACCTGAACTTCAGAAGCTTAGGACATCTGAGTTCTAAGAAGTTGGTACATGGCATTCCTAAGATTGTGAAGCCTGATAAGTCATGTGAGATATGCATGAAAGGCAAGCAACCTAGATTGTCATTGGCATCAGAAGTGGCTCCAAGAACAAAACATGCCTTAGGAGTAGTACATTATGATGTATGTGGACCATTTGAAGTACCTTCACTTGGAGGAAATGGGTACTTTGTGTCATTTATAGACGAGATCACAAGAATGACATGGGTAGAAATAATTAAGTTTAAGCATGAGGTGTTTGTTGAGTTTCAGAAGTTCAAGGCGAAGGCTAAAAAACAGAGAGGTCAGAAGCTGAGAGTTGTCAGAGTTGTTGGTGGAGGTGAGTACGACTCATCAGAGTTCATAAATTTTTGTGAAGAGAATGGAGTTAAACATGAGGTGGCTGCTCTATATACTTCACAACACAATGGTCTTGCTAAGAGAAGAAACATGCCTTTGTTTGATATGATAAGAAGCATGCTGAAGGAGCAACAACTCCCTCACACCTTGTGAGGAAAATCTGTTGACATTGCAGCATATGTGCTTAACAGGTGTTCAACCAAGAAGCTTAAGGAAATTATTCCTTTTGAGAAGTGGACTGGAAATAAGCAAAGTGTGATCCATCTCAAGGTGTTTGGTTTTGTTTGTTATAAACATGTCCTAGATGCTAAGAGAAGGAATTTGGAAGACAAAATTAGAATCATGTTGCTTGTAGGATACCGTAGTACAAGTGATTATAAACATTATTGTCCTATCACGAATAAAGTTGAATTCATCAGAGATGTCATTGTGAAGAAAAAAAAAGCATAGGATTGGAACAAGTCTCAATCCAACTCTAGTGCAGTGTTAACATCTGAGTTAACTTTTGAAGATATTTCTTATTGTGTAGGAGAAGCTGCCTCTGAAAGTGATTCTTCCTCTAAAGATGAGCCAGAGTCTAAAGGTGACTCTGAGTCTGAAGATGAGCCTAAAGACGAGTCTAACTCTAAAGGTGAATTTGATTGTGATCAAGATTCTAATGATGATCCAGATTCTAATGATGATCCAGACTCTGGTGATAATCATGCCTCTGAAGGTAGTCCAGAATCTGATATTATTCCAGCATCTGAAGAAGATTCTAAACAAGTTCAGAGGCCATAAAGAATCAGACAAATACTAAGAATATTTGTAGAGTTTGACATGTTTCAAGATACTGAGATGGACTATGAAGGGGAAATCATTCAATGTTCCATGTTGGTAGACTCTGAACCAGTTAGTCTTGAAGAATCTCTGAAGAAGAAAGTGTGGCTGAAAGCCATGAAAGAAGAACTTGAGTATATAGAAGGAAACAAGGCTTGAGAGTTGACTGAACTTCCAAAGAACACGAAAGCCATTAGTGTGATATGGGCTTACAAGTTGAAACTGAATCCATATGAATTAATTGAAAAACACAAAGCAAGATTAGTAGTTAGACGATTTCTATAGAAATCTAGATTAGACTACTTTGAGGTGTTTGCACCTGTAGCAAGGCATGAAGCAATCATATTGGTGATTGTTATAGTTGCTAATAAAAATTGGCCTCTTATTCATTTAGATGTGAAATCTGCATTTTTGAATTGTCCTTTACAAGAGAAAGTTTATGTGTCACAACCTCTTAGATTTGTGAAAAAGAATTAGGAAGGAATGGTGTATAAGTTGCATAAGGCCTTGTATGGAATGAAACAAGCTCCTAGAGCTTGAAATCTGAAAATTGATTCATTTTTCAAGCTTCAAGAATTCAGAAAATGTGAGATGGAGCATGGTGTTTATGTTCATCCTACATCTTATAGCAATATGATTCTAGTGTGTCTCTATGTCGATGACATATTGATAACAAGGAGTTGTTCATATGAGATAGTCAAGTTCAAGAAGGTGCTGATGAATGAGTTTGAGATGGCTAATCTTGGAAATGTGGTATATTTTCTAGGGATAGAGATTACGTACTCTGATAAGCGTATAACTTTGTATCAGCTGAAGTATGAGCTTGAACGTCTGAAGAGATTTGAGCTAATAAATTACAAGTCAACAATCACACATGCTGAAACAAATCACAAGCCAGATTTTATTGTTGAGGGTGATGGTGTAGATGCTACAATTTTTAAACAGTTGGTGAGATCATTAAGATATCTCTGTAACAACAAACGTGACATCTGTTATTCAGTTGAAATGGTGAGTAGGTTTATGAACAAAGCAAAGTGGTCACATTACCAAACTGCTGTCATGATACTAAGGTATATTAAGGGGACTAGGAAGTATGGAGTTTTGTTCCCTTCTGGTGCTAAATCTGATTTAGAGTTAATATGCTATTCAGAATCTCATTGGTGTGGAGACAGAGTTAACAAAAGAAATACTTCTGGATATTTTTTCGAATATCTAGGAGGTCCTGTTTCTTGGTGCTCTTAGAAGAAACCAGTGATTGCATTGCAAACCTGTGAAACTGAGTACATTGCAAGTGTTTACTATGCGTGTCAAGTTGTTTGGATTATAAACTTATTGCAGGATCTGAAGATCAAAGTGAGCAAGCCTATGAGGTTGATGAATGACAACAAATCAACTATAAGTCTTGTCAGGAATCCAGTGCAGCATGGAAGGAACAAGCACATTGACACAAAGTTCCATTTTCTGGAATCAGGTTTAGAATGGAGTGATTGAAGTTGTTTATTATAGCACTCAGAAGCAATTTGTAGATGTGATAATCAAGGCAATCAAAATTGAACACTTCATCAATTTCAGGGATGAAATTGGTGTGTTTGATTTTTAGTCTTGAATATGAATTAAGGGATGGTGTTAGTTGTAATTCAAATTCTTGTGTTCCAAGATAAAACATCAAAGTTGACCATAAGAACTCTGAAAGGCTATGATAGTGCATCAGCAGCAATATTTGTTTTTCTCGGATTGTATTAGATTTCGCAGTGATATCCCAACAGCTTAGACAAATAAAAATGTTGTTCAGGTGTCTGAATAATTTGTGTCAATAGCTACTTTAGACTCAGGTGATCTGTTTGGATAATAATGTGGTGACCTAGAAGGTATTTGTGCCATCTCTTGATTGCACTCTTGATGGCCTAAAGATCCTAAATATAGCTTGACGATTTAGAAAACCTTGGCCAAAATAACTTGATACAATAAACTATAAGGTGATATATAAGGTGATATCTTTGAAATAAATTTTTTCCCATAGCATATTCTGGTTTGTATGCTGAATGGGATAGAGAAATCCATAAGGAAGAGGATATGATCAATAGCTAAAGCTCCTTTCAAAGTATACATGGCTTGTTAAGCCTTGGACGACCATTTGAAGGCATCCATTTTGAGAAGGGAAGTAAGTGTTTTGAGGTAATGTAGTGTAAGGGGAAATAATTCATCTATGGGGAAACGATCCTACACAGTGAGGTAATTCAGCCTGTGAAAATGGACACACATCCTCATAATCATCTATTAGAAGAAAGAGGCAAGCACGCCAATTATGCTCCCGGAACCATCTCTGATCATAGTTGAAACGTAGCCCATTTTCACGATGCTCCTCCGCCATTTCTACTTCCGATAGTGTGGTGTGGGAAGCAATCCAGAGGAAATATGTTGTGGCGGTGCATCAGAATCTGGACAAATTGTGCTGATAGAAAATTTACGGAAAGAAGCCATCTAAAGATCCAAAAATTTATCCTCCTCAAGGAAAGAAAGGCCAATAACTTGAGATGGGAATTGGTTGAAAGAAATATATGAATGATGTATTGGGAAAAGTCCCTTTTGAATTTTTGAAGAAATACTTGTAAGTATTCCAAGGATCAGAAAAAGACATGATTGGAAATAGGCACAAGGGTATACGAATATATCCTTATGATGAGGAAAAATTATTCTTATTTGTTACTAAAAGGTGGTAATTAATAGAATAAATAATAGCTACGGTGAATGGGTAAGGGGATAAATATTTCATAATGTCTTATTGGTTACTAAAAGGTGGTAATTAATAGAATAAATAATAGCTACGGTAAATGGGTAAGGGGATAAATATTTCATAATGTCGCGAATATAACCACGTATCATTTTTACTTACAAAATAACAATAAAATGATAATCCACATATACAAATTTTAAAAAAAATAAAAGAATTTAATTGATATGTATTGACAGTGTAAAAATTTTTTACACTGTCAGACAATCACAACCATTGATTCATTTGAAATATTTGACTTTAACTTTAACCACTTAAAAAGTAATACCAACGGATGATTGTGATGTATTGATAGTGTAAAATTTTTTACACTGACAGTACATAACAATTAATCCCAAAATAAAATTGTAACAGAAATGTAATAGATCATTTTGAAAGGTAAAAAAATATATTACCCAAATTCAAGTCAATTGCAATCCTTCTATGAGATCTCCCTGAATTGGCCACAGCCTATGACAAAGAAAGATAAAAGCAAACAAAGAAGATTAATTTTTAGATATTTAGGGCAAATTTGTTTTGACATTTTTTTCAAAAATAATTTTTAGTGTTATAAATTTTGTTGTAAAAAAAATTCAAATTCAAATTTGGTTTGAATTGTTATTTTGGGTATTTCATTATTTTATCGATCTTTTTTTTATATCAAAATTTCAAAAGATCATTTAATTTTGAAGTTTTCTTTTTTTTTTTAACAATCGCAAGTATATTGAAAGGGAGTATTAGTGGTACTCCAATCCAATAAATAAAAACCAATGCAAACAAACCGTCACTAAGACACAATTACAACGAATCTAAGGGATATTTAAGTCAATCATAAAAGACACATCTAGGAAAGTGTTTATTCTTAATAGACAACCAAAGTCACGAAAACAAAACAATTGTATCTAGAATGGCAACCGGATTAAAGAATTCGTCTCCGAAAATAATCTGGTCTCTAGATCTCCAAATACACTAACAAACAACACACCAAAGTAAACTAAGCTATTTCAAATAGCTTTGCATAAAAATCATTTTTGAAATACAACTTTTTGAAAAAAAAATATGATTTTGACTATGTTTTGATCTTCAATAATATATGTTTAGGTTATAGAATGTCAAAATTAGTCTTTTAATTTATAAAAAACAAATTTAGAAAAATTTGTAATATTTAAAAAAAATTAAGAATCCATTTTCAAAAAAAAAAAAATCATTTTTTTAAAGTTAAAACAAACTAACCCCTAGTTTTAAAGATCCATTAAATTTTAGAATAAGTAAAGATAAATTTAATAAAAATAATATAACTTTAATGATAATTATTTATGTTGTAATCTAAAAACAAATCTTGTCAATGATAATAATATATAAATTGAAAAAAGTTGAAGAATATAAACCTGGGCAAAAGCTCGAGGTGAACATTCAACAACATCGTCATCAATTTCCTCGAGATAATTTATGGGAACATGAATAGACTCAGATGGTCCTTCATCCAGCAAAGACTCTTCAGATGAAATATTGTTCAGATCTAACAACAAGTTCGTCTTTCTTCGTCGATTAATCATAATTGTTTAATCCTGGAAATTGAAGAGTGTTGAGACCGTCTTAACAATTCAAAGATAAAAATTAATAGGGTTAACAAGAAATAAGGAGAAGAAAAGAGATAGAAATTAATAGCGTTAACAATAAATAAGGAGAAGAAAAGAGAAAAAGGGAGAATAATTTACACTTAAAACAAGTTCGTATTTGATTGATGTTGAAACTACATAGATGTAAAGCATAAAATATAGAGAGATTTGAGAAATTTTTGTATAAAGATTATATTGAGTTTTCAATTCATAACGATTTAGTGAAATGAAACCGAAAAATGAATGAAATGTTTGTATGTGCGAGTTGTTTACCTCGAGAAAAATAAATCTCAATTCATTAAGATTTAGTGAAATGGAATCAAGAAACGAATGAAATGCTTGTACATGCGAGTTATTTACCTTGAAAAATATAAATATAATAATAATTTTAATTAGTGAAGATAAGATCGTATACAATAAATAGTTATATATTTAATATCAAATGTAATATTTTAATAATAAAATAATAACAATGTATGTGAAATTGTACTTTCTAATTATCATTAGAAGTATTCTTTGATTGTAGTATACTTAATATAGTCATTTAAATTTAATTTTTTTTGGAATATATTTGTACATGGCAAACAAAATAAAAAATAAAAACAAACCAAATAAAGTGTAGATGTATGACATTCTCGCATTGTCCCATGTGATCATGACGTTAAAATTAAATGGAGTAGAGGCCTGAATTAAAAGGTCTTTATTAGTTAGATGTGATGTAAGTCTAACCATGATGCAAACACATTGATTTCCTCCTATGGAGGTGTTGGTGATTTTTTGGAGACTATTTTAACATAATTAGCCATTGATGTCTTGAATCAAAATAGTATATTTGTGGTACTAGTTGGTTGGAGTCTTCAAATGGTTAATGTAAATGGTCGAATTTGTGAGGAAATTGAGTCGTTGAAGCCTTTGTATATATTAATGGGGATCCATACAATGTAACTTTTATTAAAACCTCAAGTGAGAAAAGCAGGAAAAAAATGTTCCAATAATGCGTTTTTGGCAAGTGATCGAGTGGTTCGTTGGTATCAGGTTGGGTCCGTTTTGGTTTTAGGCTTTGTTTGGTGATGGATCATATTTTGAGATAAATTAAGATTTGAAAATTTTATCTCATACCCTTATTATTATTCTTTACTACTACATTTTTTAAAATATTTCAATTCTATTATTTTCATTCATCAACTAATTTTATTGTTTAATATTTATTATTTTTTAGTATGTATTTTTTCTTCACCAAATAATTTGCAATCAAGTTTTTCCGTATGTATTTTTTCTTCACCAAATAACTTGTAATCAAGTTTTTCGGCATGTATTTTTTCTTCATCAAATAACTTGCAATCAAGTTTTTCGATATATATTTTTTCTTCATCAAATAACTTGCAATCAAGTTTTTCGGTATATATTTTTCTTCAACAAATAACTTCCAATTAAGTTTTCCGGTATGTAATTTTTCTTCACCGGTTAAATTACGTACCGAAAAATTTGATTGCACGTTATTTGGTGAAGAAAAATTACATACCAAAAAACTTGATTGCAAGTTATTTAGTGAAGAAAAATGCATACCGAAATATTTGATTGCAAGTTATTTGGTGAAGAAAAAATACATACCGGAAAACTTGATTGCAAGTTATTTGGTGAAGAAAAAATACATACCGGAAAACTTGATTGTAAGTTATTTAGTGAAGAAAAAACACATACCGGAAAACTTGATTGCAAGTTATTTGGTGAAGAAAAAATACATACCGAAAAATAATAAATATTAAATAATAAAATTCTTAAATAGTGTTTTAGTCCCTGTAAGTTGGCGAGATTTTGGTTTTAGTCCCTGTATCTTTTTTTTTTCGGTCCAAGTCCCCACATGTTCATTTCATTTTGGTTATAGTCCCTGCTGTCAATGGAACGTTTAAAAAAAACTGAGTTGGCAGACGGTGCTGAGGTGGAATATTGTTTTATCATTTCTTGTTTAATTTTCTTTACACACGTGGAATATTGTTTTGCTTATTCTTCCTTCTACATTGGCACTGTTTTCTTCTTCTTTCTTCTGCATTGGCTCTGTTCTCTTCTTCTTATACCTTCAACATCCATGGCCTCGTTTTCTTATACGAACTCTCATCATGGTCAAGCACCGGTTTGTGGTTGCAATAGAAGCATGAAAATGTTTATGTCAAATTCATTTGAAAACTCTAAAAGACGATTTTGGAAGTGTCAAAATTCAGGATTAATGTCTGGTTGCTAGTTGTTTATTTGGGACGATGAGCTTGAAAGAAATCCAACAAGTGATGTTAGATGTTTAGGTGGTTGCAACTGCTCTGAAGTGTTGAAGGATTTGGGGTTCATGGTCAAGGAGATTGAAAATGGTAAAAAAACAAAGATGAAGATTAAGCTAGAGAAGGAGAAGAGAAAAGTGAATCTGTTGAAGCTATTGTTGGTTGTTTCATGGGGGATGTTCTTTGGTTATCTGAAATGGTGAATCCAATTGTTTGTGTTGTTGTTCAGTATTTTTGTCTTTAAGTCCTTGTAACATTATTGTATTTTGGAATTGGTCCCTGTACCATATGATGAATGAAAAACATGTTTTGGTTTTGTTCAGTATATGTATGCAATTATATTGTTCAGTATATGAATTCAATTAAGTTGATCATTGTGCTTGCAGTTGTACTTAAACCATATCTTGATAATTTTCATACTTAAAGTCATAACAAAATAAATACTTAAGTCATAATACATTGTTGGGAACGAAATACATAAATGCTTTAACTACAACGCTAAAGCCAAAGCAGTGTTGTAGTCATAATAGTTAACAAAAAACTTCTAGATGGAATCAAAAGTACAACATAATTCAAAACTTCTAGATGTACCATATTTTGAATGAAAAACATGTTTTTGTTTTGAAAAAGTGACTCTGTTTTATGTGATTATATTGTTCAGTATAAGTATTCAATTAAGATGATAAGTGCTTTTTCAGTATTACCTAAACCATACCTTTATATTTAAAGGCATCACAAAATACATGTCTTAAGTCATTACAAAAGACTTAAAGTCTTAACAAAATACCATCTTAAGCCCATACATACTCAAAGTCATCGTAAAATACATTCTTAAGTCATAATACATAAAGGCTTTAACAACAAGTTGTAAGCCAAAATAGTACAACATAAACATCAGAGAAATATCAGCAGACCAAACATCATAGACAACAGGCCCTCTCTTGTATCTGCTGTTGATGTTATTTTGCTTTAAATCCTTGTAATGTTAATGTATTTTGGAATTGGTCCCTGTACCATATTTTGTTTGAAAAACATGTTTCAAGATGATAAGTGCTTTTTAGTATTTCAAGGCATGCAAAAACAACTTTCCAAGAAACAAGTTTCAATGAAGGTGGCCGAGAAAGTGAAGAAGGACGGTCCAAATGTTGCAACATCAGCTGTATCATCTACCGGAGCAACCTTGTCTAGGAAGAAATTTGTGACAAAGATGAAGTCTCTTACCAAAGGCCGCGTTCAGAAAAATGATTTTCATGCAGATGTTGATGGGGACTGGGATGAAGACTGGTTCAATTTTCTTCATTCAGGAGGCAGGAGAGAGGGTCATTAGCTTCAATTTTCTTCATTCTTTTGTTGTTTTGATTATCCAATTGTATGGTTGTTGTTTTTTTGTTGTTTTAATTATCCCGTTGTTTTGTTTTTGTTGTTGTTTTGATCATCAATACCTGTCTCAGCTTGAACATTAGTTACATTTTCCTCAAGAACTGTGTCAGATCCATAGTATATGTCAGCTTCAGCTTCACTAACATCACTAACATCACTAACATGCCAAAAATCACTACCAGCATAAACATCACTAACATAAATCTTACTAGTTTCAACATAGTGAAATGCCAAAAATCACTTACCAGCATAAACATCACTAACATAAACCTTACCAGTTTCAACATAGTGTTCAGAAATGCCAAAAATCACTACCAGCATAAACATCACTAACATAAATCTTACCAGTTTCAAGTTCGCAAACATCAACAGCATCAACATAGTGATTTTCAGGTTTGCAAACATCATTAACAACAAACTACATACCTGGTAGATTCTTTCAAGTTCAAACGCAGCCGGACAACCACCGTTGAGCTTACCTGAACTATCGATGAATGAAAGAGACAAAATTAGAAATGGAAAAGTCAAGCCCTAATTCCTAAATTACAGGGTACAATTCTTGAATAATTAGTTTCAAGCCCTTCATTACTAACTATATTCCCACTAGATGAACGCCCAGCTGCTTCAACATTTCTTATCTTTGATGGAGTTTTCCTATGTTTCTTTCCTATGTCTACTTCTACTTTATCCCCACCTAGGTAGTACATTACACCATGCCTAACAAACTTCCCCCCGTAATGCAAATTCACAGTGAACACCATACCTGGATGATTCGATTTGGAAGCTCAATCGTATTCATACAAGCACCCTTCACCTTCCCTGCGCTATGACTGAGGTGGAAAAGAGAGAGATGGAAATGGAAAGACAAACCCTAGTTTACAGGGACTTAAAGGAAAAGAGGGAAACTACATTTGATGACATGTTATGGGAGTAAACATTTAAATCCACGTGTGTAAAGAAAATTAAACAAGAAATGATAAAACAATATTCCACCTCAGCACCGTCTGCCAACTCAGCTTTTTTTAAACGTTCCATTAACAGCAAGGACTATAACCAAAAGGAAATGAACGTGTGGGGACTTAGACCGAAAAAAAAAGATACAGGGACTAAAACCAAAATCTCGCCAACTTACAAGGACTAAAACACTATTTAAGCCTTTAAAAAATATAGAGATAGAGGGATAATGATAAGGGTATGAGGTAAAATTTTCTTAGGATCTTTAGAGTTTCAAAAATTATAAACATTGTTCTCTCTCACTTGTTATAAGTAAAAGTTGCATAAGGTGTAGAATTTTCTATTTTAATTTGGTGATTGGAAACCATTGGAATTATCAAAGGGTATTCAAAAATATTTTAAACACCTTAGATTTACGTGGTTCATGCATTGAAAGTTGAAAAGATTAAAAAACACTTAAGTAGAAAATATGATTTGTTCTTGGTAACTTTGAATAATATTTTCTTGTGACTTATCTTGAAATATCTTGTAACAATTATGAATTATAGCTTGTCTCTCCCATAAATTAGATCAATTTGATTGAACTATGTAAATAATTTCGTTGTGTTCTCGCCATTAATATTTTTATCGCACTTGAGCCATTTGGTTGAATTCCATTATGTTTTTTCATATACATCAAAGGTCTTTATTTTATTGAACCTTTTATTTTCACAACAACTGGCTCCCACTGTGGGGAAAAGGGGTTAAGTATAAAGGTGATCACCATGAGTTGCAAATGAGATGTCACAAAGTATTTCGAAGACAATGACTTTTGGTTATAGAAAGTTAAGATGCAGTAAATCTTAACTCAACAAAGGTGGGTGGATGCATTGAACTGATATGCATTTATCTCCACAAGCCTAACACAAGAAGAGATTATCATGATGGTGGAAAAACCAAAAGTTCCATTATCTTGTTTCTTGAAGATAAAGATCTAAGGGAAGTTGCAAGGGACAAGATCACATATGAGATGCGAGTGAAGCTTGAATCATTGTATATGACCAAATTCTTGGTTCATATATTGTCTGTGAAATAAAAACTTTGTTATTTATGTATAGTTGAGAATAATTCTATTGTGGAGAAGGTTGCAAAATTTTACAAGATCGTTGATTATTTGCAAAATATTGAGGTGAAAATTGATGATAAGGACAAGGTTATAATCTTCTAAATCTCATTTCCTATTTCCTTTGAGAACTTCAATGATGCATTTCTTTATGGTAAATAAGGAAATATCCATTGATGGATTCCAGATGACTGTAAGATCAAAGAAGTTATCAAAGATGAGAGATTCGAATATTGGTGATAGTGGTGAAGAATTAAATGTCTCAATATGAAGTAGTGATAGTACGTAGAGGAAATTATAAAGGGAAGAGATCAATGCAAAAGTCCAAATCGAAGTATGAGGTTTTGGATAAGTTAAAGTTTAAACACTTCACTTGTCACAAAATCGATTGCTTTAAGAATGATTGTCCCATAATAGGAAGAAATGATGATTTTGTTTTTTAAAGTGTGAACACATTAATGGTAACATGTTTGGAGATGAATAATATTTGGGTTATGGACACTGGATGTTCTTATCGCATGCATCCAAAACAGAATATTTTGAGACTTTAGAGATGATAGTTTTCGAAGACAATGACTTTGGGTTATAGAAGGTTAAGATTCAATAAATCTTAACTCAACAAATGTGTGCAGAAGCATTGAAGTGAGATGCATTGGTCTCCGTAAGTCTAACACAAGAAGAGATTATTGTGATGGTGGATAAGTACAAAAGTGTCATTATGATATTTCTCGAAGATAAAGATCTAAGGGAAGTCACAAGGGAGAAGATCACATATGAGATGTGAGTTAAGCTTGAATCATTGTAAATGACCAAATACTTGGTTCAGATATTTTTGTGAAATAAATTTTTATTATTTTTGTATAGTTGAGAATAATTCTCTTGTGGAGAAGTTGACAAAATTTCACAAGATAATTGATTATTTTCAAATTATTGAGGTGAAAATAGATGATTAGGACAAAGTTATAATCTTCTAAATCTCATTTCCTAGTTCTTTTGATAACTTCAATGATACATTTATTTATGGTAAATATGGTATTATCACTTTGGATGGATTCCAGATGACTGTAAGATCAAAGAAGTTATCAAAGATGAGAGATTTGATTATTGGTGTGAAGGATTAAGTGTTTCAATATTAAGTAGTGAGAGTAGAGGAAATTAGAAAGGGAAGAGATCAATGTCAAAGTCCAAACCGAAGTATGAGTTTTGGATAGGTTAAAGTTTAAATGCTTCATTATCACAAAACTGGTTACTTCAAGAATGATTGTCCTAAAATAGGGAGCAAGGATGATTTTGTTTTTGAATGTGTTAACACAATAGATGTAACATGTTTGGAGACAAGTAAGATTTAGGTTATAGACTCTGGTTGTTATTATCGCATGCATCCAAAAAGAATATTTTGAGACTTTTGAGATGATTGTTTTTCGAAGGCAATGACTTTGGGTTATAGAAGGTTAAGATGCAATAAATATTAACTCAACAAAGGTGTGTGGAAGAATTGAAGTGAGCTGTATTAATATCCACAAGCCTAACACAAGAAGATATTATTGTGATGGTGGTTAAGTCCAAAAGTGTCATTATCTTATTTCTCGAAAATAAAGATCTAAGGGAAGTCGCAAGGGAGAATATCACATATGAGATGTGTGTAAAGCTCGAACCATTGTATATGAACAAATCCTTGTTCAAATAATATTTGTGAAATAAAAACTTTATTATCTATGTATAGTTAAGAACAATTCTATTGTGGAGAAGTTGGCAAAATTTCACAAGATCGTTGATTATTTGCAAAATCTTGAGGCAAAAAATGATGATGAGGATAAGGTTATAATCTTATAAATCTCATTTCCTAGTTCCTTTGATAACTTCAATGATGCATTTCTTTATGGTAAATAAGGTATTATCACTTTGGATGGATTCTAGACGCTTGTAAGACCAAAGATGAGAGATTTAAATATTGGTGATAGTGGTGAAGGATTAAATGTTTCAAAATGAAGTAGTGAGATTAGAGGAAATTAGAAAGGGAAAAGGTCAATGTCAAAGTCCAAATTGAAGTACGAGGTTTTGGATAAGTTAAAGTTTAAAAGCTTCACTTGTCATAAAATCAATTACTTTAAGATTGATTGTTCCGAAATAGAAAGCAAGGATGATTTTTTTTATGAAAGTGTTAACACATATAATGCAACATTGAAAAATTAGAAATAGTTGTGCAAGACAAGCCAAAAAAAATTTTATTTATTTTTCTTCATCCCATATCCAATACCAAGAATGATGGGAAGTTATGTGATGAGAGTAATGTGTGTACTTACCATTAATATGATTAGACTAATTACAAATATCTTAGGTTTTTTGTTAGAGTTGAGATTCTTGTTGTTAAATTTTGAAAACAACAAGTTTTGTAGTAAGGGGACCACGAGAGGTACACTGATTGAAACTGTGGTATTTGGATCGACCTCTAGTGTCGACAAGGGTAATTTTATGATTCGACAGAAATTGTGTATGTTGTAGTCGAAGTCTGTTCGAGCATAATGTCAAAATATATTAACTTGTAATTTAAGTTAGTATGTCGAATTATTTGTATTCGCTTGTTAAATTAATTTGTAACATAAGTTAGCTTAGTAATCTATAAATAGACTAGTTCTCTCACGTTGTTAAGAGAGGTTAAATATTGGTATTCACTTGTAATCTTTGAACCCTTATTGAGAAAGTGAATAGTAAAACAGTTTTAACCAATTTTATATTCTTCTTCATTCTTTTCTCTCTTTTGTAAAACTTAATAGAGTTTCTTGTGTTTGTTCAAGAAACTCAATCTTTATCTCATAATTTTGTTCTGTTATTGACGACATCGTTTCATAACAGAAACATAACGATGTCTTTAGGAAATTCGTCGACAAGACTTGACCATTTTAAGTTTGAAAACATTATTGTATTTTTTATTTTAAAAAATAGTCATATTTACTGTGTATTGATTTAAAAGTTCAATCTTATATTCATATTGTTGACAATTGTGTTTTCAATAATATTATTTTAATATTTAAGAAAAAAAAAGAAATAAGTATATTATAATGATTAAGTGTAAATATTCTTCTTTATATTTAGAAATTAAGATATTTTTATCATTCAATATGTTAATTTAATTTTTTTGTCCGATTAAATGAATTTAATTAGTAGTTTTGGAGAGATACTCGAACACATAAATTCACAAAAGTGAAATTTTAACTACAAAACTATTAAATATTAAAATCCTTTTGATTTTAATATTTAAAGTTAAAATCCGTAGAAAAATTTGAAAAAAAATTAGCAGAAAATCAACGAATTTTCCTGCACGTTTTAATTTTAAGGACTAAACATAAATAAAATTCAATATTTAACAATTTTATCCAAAAGAAATACAAGGATATGTAAAATAAAAATACACTAATTTACAAAAGTCAGAAGACTATTTAAATCTAAAAAAAAATTAACATTTGAGTTTCGTAAACTGTATTATAAAACAGCTAAATTATTTACATTAAAATAATGTAACATTCAAAATAATACAATGAATCTTTCATTGAAAAGGAAAATCATCTGTAATTACTTTATTATTTTCAAAGTTCAATATTAAAATTGTTTCTTTTCTTCAATAACATTATTTTATTCTTATTATAAAAAGAAAAACAAATATACTTTTGACTATAAAGGTTGTAAATTGAAATATATTTTTTCATTTCTTTACCAATTAATATATTTTGACTAAGAAGCATTTCATATAGCCATTTAACAGGACTAATATTTAATAGGATTTAATAGGAATTTCTTTTATAGTATAATTTTATAGGAATTTCTATTATATAGAATATTTAATAAGAATTTCTAATATAATTATTAAATAGTTATTAAGTTGGTCTATATACGCAAGATTCCATTCACCAAACCATAGGAATTTAGAAAATTATGTTTATATCAAATTTGTCAATAACATATATATTTTGTTCTCAAACGTATGGTTTAATTGCCATTCCAGAAAAGAAATGTTGTTTTATTTTTATTTGAATAGTTGAACTTTAAATTTTATTCTTTTATTTATGAGTGAAAAGAAAGGACACAATTATTTTATAAAAAAAAAATTATAATTTTTTTTCATATTCATATAATAATCGATTATGCACGCAATATATAGGAGATTAGAGGCAAAAAAAAACATCTTATAATCGATAGGTCCATAATTGATTATGCAAGTTCAAAAATGTTTTCACTTTTCTAAAAAAGTTTTTAAAGAAATTTTACAAGGTTTGAAGTTGGAAAATAGTTTTTGTGAGTTTATATATATTTTAAAATTAAGGGACGGAGTTGCACACAATTTAAAAATATGATCCTAATAAAAATAAAATCACTTAAGTTTTAAATCCAATAGGTACTTTGAGAATCAAGTCTATTTCTTTGATTATATCGGAATATTATCCTTGATGAGTTAATCATCAAAAAATTTATGTCATACTTTTCTATTAAGGTCTCTTATTTGATGATATTCATAATATGTGATATTCTTTTTTTGTAGGCAATAGTCTAATCAAAAGGTGTATTAGGGATACACCTACCCATCTATAAGGATCAAGGTTCCAACACACCAACACAAAAACAGCAACTATCTACAAATCACTTCTATTACAAAAAAAAAATTAGTAGGAGATTTGAACCAATCATAATAACTACATTTTTCTTTTTTAAGAGGCCAAAAATCTAACAATCATAAAAAAGTGTGCATCACCCTAAATGAAATATCGTCTGGATTTCCAATCATATCATGGAATATCACCTGATTACGAGTCCACCAGATTGACCAGCAAGTAGTGATCAAAATAATACACGTAACGGCCTTAGAGCTTTATAGGCAAGAAACCCACAAGGGTTAGGGTTAAAGAAAAAACAAGGGAAAAACAACAAGGATTGGTTATAACTACTATTCTTTACTTTCTCTATAAAATAAATTACAAGTACTCAAGAATAATAAATAACCCTCTCACCCTAATTCGGTTTTGTCTCACTTAAGAAGAGAGACTAGTATGCTATTTATAATAAACCTAACATACTAAACTAATGGGTTTTTTTAACAATTACCCATTACAAGCTAACTTAGGGTACAAGATAACTTAAACAATTGGATCCATAACACAATGCCCAATTCGATCTCCTACATACTAGAACACAATTCGACTACAGCATGTAGGTCTTCGACAACAGCATGTGAGCGCACTTCGACGACATGCTAAAACTAGAGTTCGATCCAATATCTCACAAATCTCCACCTTGGATCTAACTCTATATCCTCAAGAAATAAACTAGTTTTCTTCATGCAGCTTTATCAACTACACACAGTGGAAAAACTTGCAACTGGGAACGTCTTGGTGATCATATCAGCAGTATTATGATCTGTCGAAACCTTCAGCACTTGGACTTCTCCACGCTCGATTGACCCTCTGACAAAATGCAACCTCACATCAATGTGCTTAGTTCGCTCATGATAGGCTGAATTCTTCGACAGATGTATTGCACTTTGACTATCACATTTAACAGTGATAACTGGACCTTGAAGTTTCAGCTCCTTTGCAAAACCTTCAAGCCACAATACTTCCTTCACAGCTTCAGTTAGGGAAATATATTCCGCTTCAGTGGTTGATAAGGCAACAACCTTCTAAAGTGTTGCTTTCCAATTGTTTGCTATCCCAAACATAGTGAACACATATCCATAAATAGATTTTCTGGAATCCATACAACCTGCGTAATCAGAGTCGACATATCCTTCGATTGCTGCTTTACTATCTTCACCCAATGCTCCACCATAAATTAGGACTCTATTCAGAGACCCATTTATGTACCTTAAAATCCACTTCAATGCTTGCTAGTGAGCCTTTCCAAGATTCGCCATGCACCTGCTTACAAGACTTATTGCATATGCTATGTCAGGTCTAGTACAGACCATAGCATACATCAAAGAACCCACTATATTAGCATATGGAATGCTATTCATATAAGCTCTTTCGACATCAGTACTGGGACACTGATCTATACTCAGCTTGAATTGAGGGTTTGTCGGAGTCACAACAGGCTTTAAATTCAACATATCATACTTTTCGAGAATCTTCCGTATGTATGCCTCTTGAGATAAGCATAATTTCGATTGCTTTCTATCTCTTTGGATGTCAATCCCAAGAATCCTGGGCGTAGCTCCCAGATCCTTCATTTCGAACTCCTTATTGAGTTCAGCCTTCACCCTCATTACCTCTTCGACATTGTTGCTTGCTATTAGAATATCATCCACGTAAAGCAACAAAATAACAAATGAATTACCAGGTCGAAATTTGAAGTAAACACAGTGGTCTAACTGACTTCTGATGAAACTTATGCGTGCCATGAACTTGTCGAATCTCCTATTCCACTGTCGAGGAGATTGTTTCAGTTTATATAAAGATCTCTTCAGCTTGCACACATAATCTTCCTTCCCCTTTTCAACATACCCTTCAGGTTGCCTCATCAGGATTGTTTCATCTAGATCACCATACAAGAACGTAGTCTTCACATCCATCTGTTCCAGTTCAAGGTCGAACTGTGCCACCATGGCAAGCAACATTCGAATGGACTTGTGCTTCACAACAGGCGAGAACACATCATTGAAGTCGACACCTTCTTTCTGAGTGAACCCCCTAGCAACCAACCTTGCCTTGGATCTCTTCGACGCCACTCCTTCGATTCCTTCCTTAACTTTGAAAATCCATTTACAGCTGACTAACCTGGCTCCAGCAGGTTTCTTGACCAGTTCCCATATGTTGTTGTCATGAAGAGATTTCATCTCATCATCCATGGCCTTCAGCCATTCAGTCTTCTTTCGACTCTTCATAACTTCCTTATAGTCTCTAGGTTCTTCATCGAGAACCTCACTTGCAGAGATTAAGGCATAAGCTATAAGATCTGCATACCCAAGTCTCTGAGGTGGCTTGATGACTCTCCTCGACATGTCTCTTGCTAGCAGGTAGTCATTATCAGTCTCCTCGTCTTCGACAACATCTTCTGCTTCTTCTTCGACTTCATCTGGGGTACGCAATTCAGCATCAACATGCTCCACCTCAACAGGAATCTCTCCCTGTTCCAGCTCTTCGTCAGCATCATCAATTTTCTTGAAAGCCATCTCAGCTTCATTGTAAACTACATCTCGACTGGCGATACACCTCTTGTGACCTGGCTCAAGGCACCATAGCCTATAAGCTTTGACTCCTTCAGGGTATCCCATAAACATGCATTTCAGAGCTCTAGGTTCAACCTTGTCTTGCCTAATATGAGCATAGGCCACATAGCCAAATACTCTCAGTCTGTCGAGACTAGGTGGATGTCCCGACCAAACTTCTTTAGGCGTCTTCATTCCCAAGGCAGTCGAGGGACATCTATTTAATAGATAAGCTGCTGTCGAAACAACCTCTGCCCAAAACACCTTCTTCAATCTAGCACTAATCAACATGCATATAACCCTTTCAAGGATTGTTCGATTGAATCTCTCAGCTAAACCATTTTATTGAGGAGTACCTGCTATAGTCTTATTTCTTGCAATCCCATACTCAACACAGTAACTGTCAAACGCTTCATTGTATAACTCAAGGCCATTGTCGGTTCTCAACCTCTTAACCTTTCTGCCAGTTTGAGTTTCAACCAGAACCTTCCAACTTTTGAAATTCTCATAAGTTTCATCCTTCGTCTTCTGAATGAATACCAATAACTTCCTGGAATAGTCATAAACGATGGATAGAAAATAACTTGCACCTGAGTGTGAAGGATTCCTTGCAGGCCCCCAAAGATCAACATGAATGTAATCCAGGGATCCGTGTGTTCTTTGCTTACCTTTGTTAAACTTTGCCCTACAGGATTTACCAAATACGCAAGATTCACAAAACTCCAACTTTTTGACTTTGTCACCACCTAGCAGGTTCTACTTCCCCAATTCGACCAGACCTTTTTCACTGACATGACTCAATCTCATGTGCCATAATTCTATCTTTGACACAGGTTTTGTGGATGCAATATTTGTCGAACCACTTACAGCCTCAGCCTCAAGGGTATACAAGCCTTGTTTCTTCACTCCTCTCAAGACTTCCTTCGACCCCTTCATGACTCTTAGGATACTTTTCTCTCCTTGGAAAACATATCCCTTCCTGTCGAATTCACCAAGAGAAATTAAATTTCTCTTCAAATCAGGTACATACTTGACTTCAGTTAATAACCTTATTGACTCATCATGGAGCTTGAATCTCACAGATCCAATACCTTCAATTTTGCAGGATTTGTTGTTTCCTTGCAGTACCGATCCACCATCTTGATCACATAGCTCCTCAAACAATTCTCTGTTTGGAGTCATGTGCCAAGTGCAACCTGAATCCATAATCCACTCTTTTCTTGAGTCGTCGCTTGAAACTACAAGGACATCAGATGAGTCGAAGTCATCTTGAACAATGGTTGCCTTGCCATTATCCTTAACTCTATGATCTTTTAGGCGTTCAGGGCACACCTTTCTTGTGTGACCCTCCTTCTTACAGTGATAACATCGAATACCATATGTTTCGCCACTATAAGACTTCTGCTGACTTTTACCTTTCTTCTTGTCGAACTTACCATCCTTTCGCAAGAATTTTCCCTTAACGGCCAAACCTTCACCAACCGTTGAAGGTTTATGCTCCTTTCGTTCGTTCAGGTCCTTAGAATACAAGGCTGATTGAACTTCTTCAAAGCTCAGGGACTCCCTTCCATACAAGAGAGTTTCTTTGAAGTGAGCATGTGTTCTGGGCAAAGTACACAACAACAACAGTGCTTGATCTTGTTCATCAATCTTCACATCAATATTTTCAAGATCAAGAATCAGCTTATTGAACATATCCAACTACTTAGCCAAAACTTTGTCTTCACTCATCTTGAATGAATACAAAGCTTGCTTCAGGTAGAGTCGATTCACCAGAGATTTGGTCATGTACAAACTTTCAAGTTTCAACCATAACCCCGATGCCGTAGTCTCCTTTGATACCTGTCGAAGAACCTTATCACCAAGGCTCAACAATATTGTGCTATGGGTTTTCTCTATCATGGCCGTCTTTTCTTTTTCCGTTAACACAGTATCCATGGCTGCCTCTCCCTTCAACGCTTCCAAACAACCTTGCTTAACTAATAGGGCTTTCATCTTCAAGCGCCACAGACCGAAGTCGTTCACTCCGGTGAGCTTTTCAATCTCATACTTTGTTGAAGGCATCTTCTCCACGATCACCGCACCAATTTGTTGTGAAAATGATACCGGAATAACAAAGTATATTTGGTTTCTTGAACACCAAGAAATCCACAAGGGTAGAAAAGAAGAAAAAAACTTGAACAAACAAACGAAACCCTATTAGGGTTCACAAAGGAAGAGAAAAGAGGAAGAAGAATAGAGAATTGGTTAAATCTGTTTTACTATTCACTTTCTCAATAAGGTTCAAAGATTACAAGTGAATACCAACAATTAACCTCTCTCAACCTAATAAGGTTTTGTCACACTTAGGAAGAGAGACTAGTATGCTATTTATAATAAACCTAACATACTAAACTAATGGGCTTTTTTAACAATTACCCATTACAAGCTAACTTAGGATACAAGATAACTTAAACAATTGGATCCATAACACAAGACCCAATTTGATCTCCTACATACTAGAACACAATTCGACTACAACATGTAGGTCTTCGACAACAGCATGTGAGCGGACTTCAACGACATGCTAAAACTAGAGTTCGATCCAATTTCTCACAGAAGCAAAACACACAGACCAAGTCATTATGGTTAGATATTATTCCCATGGCCACCAGATTCGATCTTGTTGAAAGCTTGTTCAACACCAATCTCCAACCAAAGATTCTTGCTTTCAAAGTAATTTTTGTCTACCACAGCACATCCAACGTGTTCTTGGGATTAATCTCCACAACAGACAAGCTAGCAGGTAACAACAAAGCCTTATAACATGAATTGACTATAAAGAATTTCAGAGGATAACCTTTCCATACTAAACCAGTCGACCACACCCAAGCAAGGCCTAGCTTCGAGTAGCAACACCATCTATTTTCTAAATTCAACTAATAGCCCCCCCCCCCCCCCACAAGAGATCTTGTTCCCTAATTCCCAGATTCCACGCCCACACACCTCCAAACCAGTATCTCATTTCTCTAACCAAAGCCTATTTCAATTCTGAACTGTCACAGAGAACCTGAAACAGACATCTCAAATGAGCATGTCCGAGCCAACAACAATACCAAAATGAAACAAGTCATCCATCACCAATATTGCAAGATAACTGGCTTATAAAACCCCCAGCCTCCAATGAGTCACTAATTCATATAATTTCTTTCCACCACAGAGAATCCAACCTCGACTCCCTAGGCTCCTTCTTAACCAAAATCCTGAATTCAATACTCCCATACCTACGTTCCAGAATTCCTTTCAAAATTGAAAGTGGTTCTTTGATCAATCTCCATAACCACTTAGACAATAAAGCTTTGTTGAAGACACATAAATCCTTAATTCCAAGGCCATCACAACTCTTAGGCTTGCAAACTGAGGCCCAACTAACCCAAGCAATACAAGACTTATCAATGGACCCAGACCAAAGGAATTTTATTTGAATGGCTATAAGATCCTTAACAACTTTAGATGGCACTTTGAAAAAAGAGAGGTGGTGAACTAGGAGTTTGGTTAGAACAGAGTTAATAAAGGTTACCCTGCCCCGAATAGAGAGTAACCTCCCCTTCCAATAAGAAAGCTTAAACATGAAACAATCCATCACCGACTTCCAAAATTCAAATCTTCTATGATTCCCACCCACTGCAAACCCCAAGAATTTGAATGAAAGAAAACCAGTTTTGCACGATAGAAATTAAGTTGCAGCATTCATGAAAGAGTCCTCAACCCCTATCCCAAATAAATTGCTTTTCCAAAAATTTATTTTCAGACCTGATAACATTTTAAAACATCTTAAAATAGATTTGATTCCTCAAAGGTCAACCCATGAGCTGAGCCATAACTTACTAGAATTGTATCAACTGCAAACTGAACAAGACTGAGAGACTCAACTTCATTCAACTTGAAACCCTTCAAAATCCCCTTGATGTTCGCCTTCCTCACCATCAAAGCTAGGCCCAACTACTAAAGAAAATTTCTTCTTTAATGTAAAAAAGTTCCCACTGTAGTACATGAACAAATTATGAAAACACACACACACACACACACATACACACACACACACATAAAGAGAGAGAGAGAGAGAGAGAGAGAGAGAGAGAGAGAGAGAGAGAGAGAAAGAGAGAGAGAGATAAAACACAAGAATTTGTTTAGGAAGTTCTCCAATTGTCATCACTGTGGGTACTTCTGCCTCCAATTCCAAAAGGAATTGAGATATTCAATAATCTTCACAAAATGTTTAATACAAGAGAGGAATCGAAATTCAAACCCCTAAATAAACGTGTTGACCTGAAATTTACAGAAACTTTGGTTTTACAAAATTCACAGCATGTGTCGACATGTAAATGAATGTGTCAAGCTATACACTAGTTTTTCAAATAAAATCTTAATTTTGACCTGTAAAAACATTTCTAAACTGATTTTAAGTATCCTAATGTTAAAATGCACATCTAGACACAAAGGATAAGGTCCAATATACACAAATATTATGTGTCCTAGTTTTTACCTCATTCAAAACATTTCTAAATGGAAAGTGCACTCGCATAAACTGTTTTATGTAGTATTTGGAAATCAAATGTTCCTTCCAAAATCCAAGTGTTTGCTTTAAGGCTCCTTCTCAACCATCTCCAAACAAAAGATGAACTAGAAAAGTATGGAATCATTTCAAGACCCCATAACATGGTATGCCCATTATGTTTAGGCATGAATGAACCTCTTTTTTGACTTATTTTTCTCTTACCCCTTATACGACCAAGTTTGGCCTAGGATCTTCAATTGGATTGGCGTTGGAAGGATACCTCTTTGTAATAGCACCCTTGACCTCTTATTCATGTACGAAAGGAAATGGAAGGGAAAAATAAAGAAGAGACTTTGTTTAATGTTTTGGCACCAACGATTTGGTCAATTTGGTTAAGTACAAATGATATTGTGTTTAATGGGCAACAAAAGGGTGTAATTGATATTGTTGTTTTGGAAAAATCCCTCTCCAGGGAATGGCTAGGTGCTAGACCTAAGAGTACTATTACTGGTGATAAGATTCTTTGGTTTTAAGATCCGCTTGCTTGCATCTATTAATTTGTTCGAGCTTTCGTTGTTTTTGTTATCTCTTTGAACACAAAGAACTTGGTTCATGAGCAATATGAAGATTCAAATTCATCTGGACCCCAAACTAGGGTTTTTGAGAAAAGTTAACCATACCTTTGACTTTTGACCAAGACATGATCTCAAACCTTGGGACATGATTCAAGAAACTATAAAACACATATGGAATCCATCCATTAGGGTTGAATTAGGTCAAGGACTTGATTTCATAGAGAATCACAAAGTTTAAAATTCATTTGACAAAAAGTCAACTGTGCCCAAAAACCAAGTTTGACTTTTGAGATTTCTTGAGAAACATGACTCCCTTAAGTAAAAAACAATGTTAACTTATGGTTTTGATCATCATCCATCAAGAAAAATCAAGAAAAATGGGGTTTCTTGCAAAAGGGGCAACCTTAAGAAACTTGAATTTTCACTAAGTCATGGAAACAAGTGATTTTACCCAACTTTACAAGACCATAACTTGTGATCCAAGTAACCTTTTTCTTCCATCCAAATCTCAAATGAAAGCTATCATTACATACTTCAATATTGTCAACTACAACATATTCCAAATCCTCATGGGTTTTGAGTTATGGATTGATCAAAATCACAAAAAATGAAAAAATGGACATTTTTCCAACACTTCGTGAAATTTGTGGACAGAATCTGTTTTGTATTTTCACAAACTTTGAGGCCATTTTTCATTATGATCCAAGAGGATTCAAGACCAAAGTTAATCATCAAAGTTGATGTATGATATAGGGGCTTTCCAAAAAGTACAATAGCCTCCCATGGTTCAACTTGAGCAAGAAGTTATAAGCCTCCAAAAATGGCATTTTTCACCATGCCTACACGACAACATTGGTACATAACTTGCATCCCACAATTTCTTGAGCCAATTTTGGACACTTGCATCATTGTATTTCTGTCCAAAATCAACATGAATGATGAAGAATTTGATCACAAGGCCAGCAAGTCAAAAATCCAATCCCTTAGGCATGTGGCATTCAAGGTTCATTTCCAAAAACTCCAATTTTGTCATGAAGCATTGAATGGATGTATAGAGTTAGCATGTATCAGTCCACAACATTGCAAGTCAAGATTAGTCTAAGAATCAGAAGACCATAGGCCTGCAAGATTAACTCAAGTCAATGGCTAGAGGAGACTTTGGCTACATGAAAAAACACAATGGATAATAGGGTGATCCAACCCCCAATCACTATTGCTCTAACAGAGACCCTTTCTGGTCAGTTTGAGTACACCAAAGCATAGCAACACATGTTTTTCTTCCTTTCACTCTCAAAAACCAGAAATTGCTTCTTTTTCAAGTAACATTCGAATTTTCAAATAGAGAGCAATTCTATCAAAACCAATGTTGTAGACACATCATATACATCATATGTGAGCTATCCAAGCACTTCCCACACATCTGTAACCTCAGAATCACAAAGCTCCAAATCACACTCAAGCCAATTTGCAGTTGAGGTACCACAGAGAGTTCCAGGTTGTTTCAATCCATTCCAAGCTTCCAAACACCTTACATAAGGTCCATTGAAGCTATCCAGGTCATCAAACAACATCTGTAACACCTCCAATACACAATTCAATTTCTTCTTGCAAGAGGTAAGTCTGAACTCTTAAACTTTATGATTCATGCATCATAAATGTATTTTCAAGTTACAAACATGTTTCTGCACTTATGTAGAGTGTTTCCCCTCAATCAATTGCTTTGTAGCTATTGTGTATAGGATTTCATAGTGTTCTTGCAGAAATTAGGGTTCATGTGATCATCACTTGATTTCTCACTCCACACATAAAATAAATGCAATTAATTGGCACCATTGGAATCCTTGTTCAAAAACGAGTGAGATTGATATTTGAATCGTGCAAAATCATTGAGTAATCAGAGAGAAAAGTAAGGTTTTGCAAATCGTACATGGCGCGGGCACGAGGAAGAAGAAGGTGACCGTTGGCGCCTTTTTCAAATTATTTGAATTTTTGAGTTTTTAAGTTATTTTCTTAATTGATTTCAAAAATTAATTTCTCCCTCAATTTTAATCATTTTTTATTGGTTCTTTTTTTAAAAATTCACAAAAATGTTAAAATATTTTATTCTACAAAAAAT